>CAMAPF010000948.1:0-2400000 GCA_945859915.1 Cuscuta epithymum | reverse complement strand
CATTGTCGTTGTCGTGCCAATAGTGATAGTGACTCTCTAATATAATATAAATCTCATAGTGATTACATAGATCTTTAAGCCCGTTAGTGATCATGTTATTATTTACTCCCTCTATTTATTACTCCCGTTATTTATTACTCCCTCTATCTCACAAAACTTGGTCATATTGACTTTTCTTGGTCAATGATGACCATGTTTGACCATTGCTATTTTGGTATGAAATTAGAAGAAAAGGTCTTTTCTTAAAAATACATTTTTAAAAAGTATAAAGGTTTTAAGTTTCAGTTGAACATAATAGTTAAATTCATTGTCCAATAATGATAGTGAATCTCTAATATAAATGTGGTAGTGATTACATAGCTATTTAACCCGTTAGTGACCATGTTATTATTTACTACCACGTACACATTTCGCCGATTGTGTTTTTGAGTACAAGTCATTGGGCATGAGACGCTACGCTGAAATATGTATGGCGAATTGGCGATCACGTTGTATCTTTGGTTCTAGTTAGTGCAACTAAAGTTACAGTCACTGTGGCTAGAGTTTCAGGGACTCTAGGTAGGATTAGGGTTCGAGTGACGGCAGCTAGTGACAGTGGCGGATCTTGCAACTAAATGTTTGGTGTTCAAAATTATTTTACCATTAAGATGTTACTTAATAGTACAATATATAAATTATTACATCAATTCTATACATACATTTTTACACTTAATTTTCAAATTTGAGTGTTCACATGAACACCCTTGAATAAAGAAGGTCCACCACGGGCTAGGGTTCTGTTAGGGGTGGGCACAGTCCGGGACGGTCCGAGAGTTGGCTTATCCTAATCCCGTCCCGGTTTTATAACAACGGTTTGGTACGGTATAAGTCTTTATCTAAATGTTGTCCCATTTAATTAAAACGGGACCGGGACAACCCGAGAAAAACCGGGACGGTTCGGGATGTCCCATAAAATATGCATTTGTGAAATGTGATATAAAAATAAGCATAACATCAAAATAAAGACGTAACTATTTTTGCAAATTTGGCTTCCCTAAAAAGTTAACTAAAACCTTTAATTAACTATTTTTAATTTTTGTCTTGTAAATTTTTTGGTCCCCCTAATCTTGTGTTTTCTTTAGTAGAATAGTAGTGCAAAATATTTTTATACTTTGTAGTACACTTGTAATTTTTCAATACGACATTAAATTAAATAACATATCTATAAAGACTATATATATATATATATATATATATATATATATATATATTCTAGTAGTTATTTTGGAAAATATTAAATCTATAACAACACTATAATTTGGAGTAGTAGTTATTCCATCATAAATAATATATTATGGTTTAATATTGGAATGAGAACTTTATAAATTTTAATCAAAAGAAACAAAAGAAATGAGACTAAGAGAGACATGAAATAAGATAAAATTACACTAGGGAGACTAAGGACTAGAAAATTTTAATTGGGTTTGACTATTACATAACATTCGAAATTTCAAATAACATATTAATTTCAAACGGGATACCGGGATGCGACATGATATTTTATAGCTATCCCGGTCCCGTCCCGGTTAATATCGGTGCGGGACCGGTTCGGGATGAAAAATTTGTGTCCTAAATGGATCGGGATAGTTTCGGAACGGTATCGGGATTTTTCGGTTTGGGACATCGGGACCGGGATTTTTGCCCACCCCTAGGTTCTGTTGTTGTGAAGATCGCTATAGTTCATCTGACTACGGTTATTACTCAAGTGTCAGCGACTAAGGGGACTTTGATAGTAACTGTACACGTTGATCATTACTTTCATCGCCGTCAACAAGTGTGATAATGACGGCGGGGACATTTAATGGGTGGGGTAGTAGGGCAGTGTTGGGTGGACAGGTGGGAGACGCGGGGTGAAATTAATTACCTTTTATTATTAGGTTTAAATATGATTTTAGTCCGTGCAAATATGTCATACTTTGTTTTAGGTCCCTAGAAAATATGTTCTTTCTTTTTCATCCCTGTAATATGCGCTATTTTGGTTCTAGTCCATCTTTAACTCCGAAGCAACCCTACTTGAAATTCCTTTTATTGTCAGTTGCATAAATCTACTAGGAACATTTATATTTATCACTTTATAATTTTTTTAGGCTAATATGACAGTTCATTCAATACTAAAACTAATTATTCGAATTTTTAAAATATGTACTAAAAACCTTTTAAAAGTAAAATTAAATATTTTTTGAATGACATGACAAAGAAGTAAAGGATACATATTAGTTGGAATTGTTTGCTTGTCAAATGGAGGTTGTTATCATTAGTCGTGGACTAAAAGGAAAACAAATATAAATTCCAGTGATGAAAAACAAATAAAATATTCTGCAGAGACTTGAAACAAAGTGTGCTATATTTGCAGAGACTATTATTATCCTGCACTGAATTGAATAATAATCAAAATAAGTAACACTATTATTATCTTGCAGAGACTTAAACCTCATTATTAACATTATTATTATCTTGACTTGAATTGAATAATAATCAAAATAAGTAAGACATTAATTATTTTTCTATGTGAATTTAATGTAGATGATCATTTCAACTTTTTTTTATCTAATTTTTTCTTCATTTTATTAATAAAAAAAAATCTTTCAATAAATATCCAGATTCAACTAATTCAATAAAACTTTCATAAATATGAACAATTTGAACCTAATTCAAACTATTTTAGGATAAGTCTCAGGTGGTAAGTGCCAAAGTCAACGTGACCACTTCCAAAAATGACGTAAAACCTGCCGTTACTAATCGGTCTCTCCCTCTCTATTATTATGAACTCTGCACTCCTCTATATATATAGCCCTCCACCGCCAACACCTTCGTCTACTAAAACAGAAACCTCACTCCATTTTTCATTTTCTTCACTCCATTTTCTTCGTCCACAAAAGCTTCAGGAATTGAAATGGCAAATGATCAAGACCCTTTCACTGGTGCTTCTTCATCCTCACAGAAGCTGCCTGACGACATGTACCTGGTGGGCTTCGTGACGGCCAACATTTTGTGCCTCAGACGCTATGCCGGCGGTGTCATCAGCGGAGAAATGGTGAACCTTGTCCGTCAACCCGTCAACGCTATCCAAGTGTTCAACCTTCTCAACGAAGAGGTCGGCCACATCGAGTCCTCCGCTGCCCGAGTCTTATGTCCTCTCATGGACTGTGGGATAATCATGATCCAAGGTATATCTATGAATCTATGATGATGATTGGTGTCAAGCAATTTTGCCTTGTACAAAATATAAACTCTTTGATGTTTGTAAGGATCATAGTCTGTGTTTTGTTTTGGTTAAGCTCTGCATTTACTTGTGTTGGTGTGATGAACTAGGTGTTATTCCAAAGATGTATTGGGAAGGATACACCTATGAGGTCCCATGCCAAATTCACATCTTTACCACCATATCTGCATCCATAACTGTCAAATCCATGATTCAAACTGCTGGGTTGCACTTCATTTCTGCAAATGACCCTTCTATGGCTTTATCAGAGTTACCCATTGTGAAAGAACATGTGGATGCAGCGGTGAGGAGAAGCGTGGATGAGATTTTTAAGGTTCTCAGTGAGAAGAAAGCTTTGGGGACATTAGACCCTCCAAATGCCATCATAAAGTCTGAACTTCTTCCACATCAGAAGGAAGGATTATGGTGGCTAGTCCAGCAGGAGAAAGCCAAATATTTGCCTCCTTGCTGGGAGGAAATAGATGGGCATTTTGTCAACACATTGGCGAATTACAGTACAGAGAGGTGTCCTGATCCTATCCGGGGTGGGATCTTCGCAGACGAAATGGGTTTGGGTAAAACTCTCACTATTCTTTCACTGATTGCTTTGGATAAACTTGAAAATTTGGAGCAAATGGAAGGTATACCCATTTTTTCTATTGGTGAAAGCTCTGAGAGTGGGAGAGCTAGCCATGAGACCATGCAAGAAATGTGTTTTAACATGGTCTGTTCTTCACATACGAGAACGACTTTGGTTGTGTGTCCGCCAGCTGTGTTGTCAGTGTGGATGACACAGTTAGAAGAACACACTACAGTTGGTTCTTTGAAGGTGTACATGTATTATGGCAGTAAGAGGACTAAAGATGCCAACGCCCTTCAACAATATGATTTGGTTTTGACAACTTATAACATTGTGGCTAAAGAATATGAGTTGTTGGACTCACCAATGAAAATGATAGAGTGGTGGAGAGTTGTTCTCGACGAGGCACACGTGATTAAGAATTCAGATTCTAAGCAGAGCCAGGCCGTTAACAACTTAAAAGCCAAACGGAGGTGGGTTGTGACTGGGACTCCAGTTCAGAATAGCCCACTTGATTTGTATGCTTTTATGGCGTTTCTTAAGGTTGAGCCTTTTTCTATCAAGAACTTCTGGAATACTTTGATACAACGCCCCCTTTTACGTGGAGATCAGATGGGATTTTTACGGCTTCAGGTAAAATCAGTTCTCTATCTTCTAACATGAGCAAGTAGTTCAGCTATATGAGTTTGAAAGTTGTTTACAACTGCATTGCATTTTCCATTTCTTTTTTCAACTGGTAGTTAGGACTATTATCAGATGTAATCGCCTAATCATCATTTCTTTCATTTGGACCAAGATCAGCATTATCTTCACTTTTCTCCAAGTCTACAAAGATATACGGAGGCCTTGAGGGAGAACTTGCAGCTTTTACGAAATAGTAAAACCTTAAAAGAGTATTTTATTTCATTGAGGTTCCAAAGGTTTTTTTGACCTGAAAGTTTCCAAATTTTTTATTATCAATCTTTCACAACTAACCAGGAGCATGTTACTCATCCGGTGTGTTGGCTTATTCATAGAGGTTCTGTCCAGTAACTCGGTTTTCTCGAATCGAAATAATAAAAATAATAACAACCGCTCGTTTTTTTTTTCTGCACTCTTTTCCATGTCTTACATTACAGCATGTTTTCTCTTCCACTGCTATTGCTATATCACAATTATGCCTGTCTAGAAGAAAGTTTGTGCTTTGGGTTTTCCATTATATTACAATTTATAACCGCTTGTGACTTTGTTTTTGCCATATCAGGCTCTAATGGACACAATGTCATTGAGAAGAACAAAAGATAAAACACAGGTTGGATTGCCAACAAAAATTATATGGACATATTAGTGGATCTCTCTGATGCAGAAAGGGAAATTTATGATCAGATGGAATTTAAAGCAAAGCAAATCATTCAGAACTATATTCATGAGGAAAGTTCAATGAAGAATTATTGGACTGTACTGAGCGCACTTGTGCGCCTTCGACAAATATGTGCAGATGTGTCCCTGGTTCCCGCGGAGCTTCGAGATTTACTTCCATCATCTCAAATTGGAGGTAAGCTGAGCTTGGTTCCCCCCTTCCCTCCATGCAGTCTCCTCTATGTTGGCTTTATACATTTCCCCACTTGCTGATTTGAGTGTTTTTTCATTTATTACTTCTACTTCATTTATATTGTGAAATATACCATTTGTCACCTTATGTTTCCATAGATGGTATAATGCTTCTCCATTTACTATGAGTAGGTGTTTGAGGTTTCAGGACTAAACTACTCAACACTAGTTCTATATATTTGTTTCCTAAAAAACATAATCACGTTAATCTTCAAGTTGCATTAAAAGTAGATCGCTTACGCCCGAAACACTTAATTCCAACTGATATCATTATATTCTATCATAATATTGTGCCAAAGGTGTTTTCTTAAAAAAAAAAAGTCACTGCTCAAAAGGTTTATTTAATTTGCTGACTTGAAAATAATTTAGGGGTTTTTTATAACAAAAAACAAAAAACATAATAATTTGCTGACTTGAGAAAAAGTTTAGGGGTTATTTGATAGTTTGACTCAACTTAAACCTCCTTTAAGGCCTTAAAAAGAACATTGATGAGGATAAATGGAAAGCATGGTCAATTAGAATTATGAAGGGATGAATATCAATATAAAAAAAATCATATTTCAAAAATGAAGGATCTGAAACAAAAAAAAAACTGCTACATATATGAAGGAAAACATATTTCAGCCTCTTACGTTTTTGTTAAATAATAATTCTGATATGCTCATTGGCTGAAACAGATGTACAGAACAACCCACAACTGCTCCCTAAGGTGGTGATGGCACTACAAGATGATGATGACATTAACTGCCCAATTTGCATATCACACCCAAAAGACACAGTCATTACATGCTGTGCTCATATCTTTTGCAAGATGTGCATCCTCACGACACTCCAGGAAAACAATCGAAGCTGCCCAATTTGTCGCCATCCGCTCACGGAGTCCGACCTCTTCTTCGCACCATCACAGGCTGCTCCCGCATCAGACCGTGAAGGAAACGGCCCATCCACAAAAGCCACTGCCCTTCTAAATCTTCTCCTCACAGAACGGGAGCTGGACCCGACAGCAAAATCAATAGTGTTCTCGCAGTTTAGCAGGATGTTGCATTTACTTGAAGAGCCACTGAAAGCTGCAGGTTTGAAGATACAGCGGTTGGACGGGTCGATGAACGCAAACAAACGGGCCCAAGTGATAAGGGAATTCAGTATCCCGGCACCCGAAGGAGCCACGGTTCTACTCGCAAGCCTTAAGTCATCGGGAGTTGGAGTAAACCTCACAATGGCTTCAAGTGTTTACTTGTTTGATCCGTGGTGGAACCCAGCGGTCGAGGAGCAGGCCATGGACCGTGTGCATAGGATTGGCCAAAGGAAGGAGGTGAGAATTGTGAGGATGATTGCACTTGACACCATTGAGGAAAGGATATTGCGACTGCAAGAAAAGAAGAAAAGTTTGACTCGGGAAGTTTTCATGAAGAAGCAAAGCTCCCGAGATCAAAGAGATATAAGCACAGATGACCTCATTAGCTTGATGCAGTTATGATTCAAACTGTTGAATCAAAAGAAGTTTGACGAATGAATTGAAGCATCACATTGGACAAGTCGCATACATGGTAAAACCTCTTCTTAGCTTCTTCCTCACTGCCAACAACTTTGGCTAGGATTATGATTGATGGTTTTCAACGCCTATATTGTCTGTAAAAATGTCTCAATGAGTTTTTTTGAAGAAATGAAACTCAGCTGTAAACTAATGTAGCAGTTTTGTAGAGTTAGAAGTATTAACTTCAAATTTGGTAATTGATCATAATGATTTTTTCTTGTGAGTAACAGTTAAATTCTAGCGATCTCTGATTTGATTATTTGAAAAACATCCATTTGTGGAACATATCTTTGTAACAACCCATAAGAGTCCAATTATCCAAATATAATATATATATGAACATTTAGGTACTAATTTTGATGAATAACCGATCTCAAAATTTTAAGCTTTAATCTGGAGAATATATGTAATGAATTCCCACCCCCTCAATGTTTAGGGAACTTTACTTTTACATGATTTGTAGTCAATGTGCTCTTTTAATTTTAACCTGTGTTTAGTTTTCTTATGCAAGCCATTGTTACGTGTCTAGCTTCCTTGATTTATTCTTAACTTTTCTTCGATATTTGATCCACCTGGCAAAACTTCCTTTTTGAAGATGGATTACATGATTATGAATGGAGAAAACAAGGAAATGAATATCTTAGATAATCACTTCATTAAAGAGATTAACTAATGAAGGTATTAAAAATAAAAGTAGTAATAAAATCAATCAATCAAGCAAATCAATTATCCATCACTCCTCAGTTTGATTGTTCTTTTTATCATTCCATAATATTATATTGTAGATTTGTAGCATGCATGCGATAGCGATTCCATATATATGTTGCTGCCTGAAACTGATCAGAAAAGATATGTTGCTGATAGAACCTTGAGGATATGTAATGTTCTGTAAGAAGTTGAGAGAAAATATTGGGTGAGAAAGATGTCAAAGTTTATATTTGATGAGGTGCAATCCTGGAGGTTATAACTAAGAACTTGTGTCTTAAATAAGTATTCATATGTGAAACACTATAAATCCTAGATTTTATAAACGATGCACATAATATTTCTTGCAAAACGAGTGAAGATCTTATGAATCAAAACAAACATATTGATGTTGCAGTTTTAAAAGTTCAAACATTTTGATCAAGTTCATGAAAGATATCAGAATTGATGAAAGTGATGCATCTTCTAAGTTCTAAGGATGGTAACATTGTTGAACTTCTGAGTATGGTCAATCGTAAATTTGTAATGATGACCATCTGTTAACCTTTCATACTAAAAAAGAGACATTATTCGTGCTGCCGCAACTAGACCTTCAAAAAAAGATAAATTTGTTTAAATTTATTAATATGTTTTCATAACAAAAAAGTTTATAAATATTTACATGTTATACCTGAGGCATACTCTTTATATTGCCCCGGGCTAAAAAATATCAGTGTGGGCTTATCTTTTGGAACAAGGATTTTATTTCTGTGGCTCTGTATATATGTTGAACTTCTAACATGATAATATTGCCGCAAATGAGACCATCGAAGAAAATAGAATTAATTCCACTTTTGGTCCTACGAGTTTTGTGTCAATTCCACCTTTAGTCCACGTCTTTCACTTTATCCACTTTTGGTACTTGACTAATGTTTTTTAACCGTTTGTGGTCCTTTTCCGGCGATTTTAACCATCGGAAACAATGCCGGAAGGACCATATATGAGCGAAAACACAATAGTCATATACCAAAAGTGGACAAAGTGAAAGATGTAGACTAAATGTGGAAATCACCTAAAGCTCATAGGACCAAAAGTGGAATTTATTCAAGAAAATATAAATGACCTTGGCGATAGATAATTTTATAATATTGTTTATCAATCTTTGGATCGATGCATCAATCAAGGGTTTATGTTATTGATCAATGAAGAAATGACCTTTGCTTTATGTTATGTTAACGGAAATGGAAGAGAGTGCTTTATGCAATTTCTCTTATACGTGTTTGGATGTGCTTAGAATGATATGAGCCCATAACCGAAATAAAAACATTTAAAGGGTTATGGATGAACAAACTTGTGATAGATGATTATCGTTGAAGGTTTGTAGATAAACTTGGTTGTAATCTGTATGAGGAGGTTGGTTAGCGATGGTTGAAGTTTGATTGACGAATTTGGTAGTGTGAGAGAAAGAGCCTAATTTTTTTAAGAGCCAAAAATTATGTGCCAAGAATGATTATGGCTTATAACGATAATGATGATAAGGAAATCAATCTTTAATGCTCTAGAATTAACACGCCGTGCGTGTACTTAGAGGATCCGAGTTCGAACTCGATCTTTACTTTTAATACTCGTCAATAGACATGTGCATTGCACGACAGGATGCGGTTAAAAGTAATTTATTCGATATTTAATAACATTTTCAGTATAATATTAAATTGAAAATAAAAAAATGTGAAAGAAACAAACAAGGAAAATTGAAAATAATAATCTCAATTGTTTGTCCGCTATTAATAATCTCAACTATTCTTAGGTGGTACCAACTATAGGGACCATTTTCATAAATTGTCCCTAACCGTTATAGCAGTTTAATTTTAAATGCGAACTATGTGTAATCTGTAAATAATCTCAATTATAGCCGATCTTTTTTTGTTAATCCGAATTATCAACTCTCAATTTTTGGACGATATAGAAACATTATTTTTATAAATTTCCAAACTAAATATTTTTTAAATATGTAAAAATAATTACGAAAGTTCTACAAATGAACCTAAGATAAATAAAATATTTTTTTCATTTCTTCATTTATTTTCTCTAAAATTTTATTTTTACCTTTTTCCAATTTGTGTTTCCCAGTTGTGTTACCAAGGGGTGGGCAAAAATGCCGAACCGGCATGGTACCGAACCGAACCGGTATGGTACCGGACCGAAAAACGGGATTTAAAACGAATCTCAAATTTTTTGTCCCGAACCGGACCGTACCGGTTCTAAACAATGCCATGACCGGTTCTCATAAAATGAGAACGGGTACCGGACCGAACCGGACCGAAGTATGGTTTAATTATTTAAATTTATATTTATACCATTAATTTGACTAGTGCCTTCACACACTTTCACCGCCTTTGCTAGTTCATAGGAAGCTTGGAATCAGACCAATGTATTGTTTAATTATTTCAATTTGTACTACTATGATTTATCTGAAATTAATTAATTATGTAATACTACCTCTATCCTAAATTGATTTGCAAAATTAACTTTTTTTGGTCAAACAGTTTCATTTTATTCACTTAATTAGAATGTCAATTTTTAAGTATATTTAATTTGGAGCTTGCAACTTTGAAGAGATTTTAATGTAGTTTCTGAATATGTAAATTTTAATTGTTAAAAATTGAATTAAGTATCAATAAAGAGAATTTAACTCTAACATTGGTTGACCAAAAAACAATGAATTTGCATGTCAATTTGGGATGGAGGGAGTATGAAAATTGATAAATTGTATGGATTTTTGGAGGATGACTATGCTTTAATTTCCTCTTAAACAATTGAAAAAATGGCATTGTTTAGTATTGGTATGGCATGATACCATCCCATTTGAAAATGGAGCCGTACCGAACGGGTTTAGGTCTAGTACCGAACCAAACCGGACCATTTGAATAGTCACGGTACGGGTACGGGTTCGGCCAAATATTGGACCGGACCGTACCCACCCCTACTGTTACCGATTTATGATTTTGTATTATTTTCCTTTAGTCAAAGTTACATTCTCTATTTTCAAAAACTAAACATTGGTTGAAAATTTTATGCTTTATAGCTTTATTCTAGATTTTTCTATATTTTCCATTTTGGTATTTTTAATTTCTTTCTTTTTCTTTATTTTACATTATTATATTCTATAAATTTTATGATATATTTTATCATTTATTTTAATGATTTGGAGTACAAGTTTAGGCTAATTTTAATGAATAGGTACTAATATTATAATTTTAAATGGTATAATAAAAATTGCAAAAAACTGTTCAGAAAGTTTGAACTTTAATTTTGGTAAACATTTTGGTAAACTTTCAATTGTCATGTCAAGCTATTTTGGTAAATTATACGGAGTAATAGCCAAAACTTCCCAAACATATACCCCAAATGACTAAAACTATATGATAAACTATATCATATAACTTATATAATATAATAATATAAAATAAAGAATATAGAAAGAAATTTAAAATACTAAAATGGAAAAAATAGAAAACTTGTGTTTGAAGAATTAAGATAGCAAAATAAATAAAATAAAATATATTTCATTAAAAAAGCTAGAATAAATCTCTAAATCGTAAATATTTTAAATACAATTTACCTTTTGAAAATAGGGAATGTAAGTTTGAATAAAGGAAAATAATGAAAAATCATAAAGGAATGTATATTTTCAAACTCCCTAACATACCCGAAGATGGAGAGATCAGATATGTCTGATCGTCCCTCTGTGTAGCCGTGTAGGGCCGTAGGCAGCGTCCCACTGCCTAGGTTGATAGAACTGGGACGGGTTTTCCATCACTTTGCTTGGGTCGTATTCTTATTGGGGTGCGCCAAGTGTAAAGCTAGCCCGAATTCAAATAGGTTCAAGGGTTTAGAACTATGTGTTTAGAACTATCTTTGGGAAACATTCTTCTTGAGGTGCTTTTATTACAACATGACTTTCTAATTGGAGATAGTATAAGGGGATAGCCCGTTTCATGTTGCGCTTCGTGTTGTGCATGTTTTCTCTCTCTAGGGTTCGCCACGAGGTGCTACCGCTAGAGCCGTTTGTCCGCTATCGGTTTGCGTCGAGGAGCGGGACCAATTTCGGCCATTCTTTTTATGATAATCCAAATCTATCGTACATCAAGGGGATGCAGCAAGCAAGAGGCTCAGGTATTGGTAATCTAGCCACAGATCAGGAGACAGGAGTTGACAGATTTGATTCTGGCCCTCGACACGGGTGATGAATATACGAGGAGCGATGAAGGGCTGAGCAAGGGAGATAACAAATCAGCGGTCTGTCCCCCTCCTGAACTGCCTCCTTGGATTCGAGATGTCGGGGTTTGGAAGATGATATTTCAAGAAAACAGTCAGAAAAAAGTTTGAATATTTGTCGGTTATTCTATTTTTTAAGGTTTTTATTTTCATGTTATGTTTGTTTACGGCGTTTCATTTTTTGTTGAGGACTTTAGTTTTAGGTTTACAATAGTGATTGTCAATTCTGCTGGATATTATGTCATTAGAATGATCTATATGACCAGTGATTGCTATGTCACACCCGCTTGGTGGTAGCGATTCGTATTCCTAATGGTTTTAATATAAGTGTTGGATTTGATGATATAAAAAACGGAATATAAGGATATACTTCAAAGCCGTGTTAGAAAATCAAATAGTGTACATAATATTGCTTACAAAGGCAATTCATATATGGTGAAGCAAAGAAAATATATTGATGGAGCATGTCTTTGAAGTATCAGATCAAGTTTCTCAAAAGTACAGGCAGTGATTATCATATTGCCTTATACTTGCATTAAGTAACTTTTAAAAAAAAGGTCAACTTTCCATGGACATGATGAATCTGATATTTTTGTTTTAATAGAAGGGGGTTTAAATTGATATCACATTATTAGCATTCAGATAGAAAGTTAAAAAATAAAAGGACCACAGACAACCGTCAGCCCTCGAAACAGACCTAGAGTCAATCACCTTCGAAAAAGAAATATAACTCGCTCATCCTATGACCTATAATGGACATAAATGAGTTAACGACGGTTAAAGCGGGCCTCTCATCACCCAATTCTAATGCAAGAGTTTTAAAATAATAAAAGTAATCAACAGAAAAATAAGCAATCTGATCTTGAAAAATAAATCGCAAGCAAACAGTAAAATTAAAAAGATATGATGCTTCCAAACTCTACACTCTCCTACACTCCATGACGGCAGTTCAGGAGGGAGACGATCTAGCCGCAGTACTGTAACTTCTTCCTCACCTTGCCTCTTCTTCATCATGTTCTCTACCACGCTTCCTCTAGCGACACCTAATACAGATGACCTTGAATCCAGATTTGTTTCGGTCTCTAGCCCCACATCTCGTCCATGATCTTTGAGGTAAATTCGCGCATCATTGTGCACTCGGATCCCCTGAAGTAAATTCGCCCATCACTGTGCACTCGGAGATAATTGATTTATTTTTGTAAGCTAAATAGATGATTCACACGAAGTTGACGTTTTTTAGAGGGAGTACTATTCTGGAAATTGTTTTGCTTTTTTATATTAATAAATATCTTTTTTAGTTGTACTCTGATTTTCACAAAAAGTATATCAAATTTTGCAATTTTTTATTATCTTTCATATGACAACAATATTGTATATATAAAAATAAAAGTATTAATTTAGAACTTTAAAAACGTATGTTTTATATTGTTACTCCCTATGTGCCGAATTGTAAGACATTTTACGTTTTACGATGTTTAACCGATGATAATTCAAATTTCATAAAATTTTGATATATGAAGAGATTAAGAGTGATTTGTATTGACCAAGTGAATATGAAAGATATCTTACAAAATGGGACTGAGGAAAGATAATTTTTTTATTTGTACTTCGATTGTTACAAGAAAAAGATCCCTATATTTTTATTATCTTTAATATGGCATCAATACTGAGTATAAAAAAATTCTACGGAGTATTATTTTGTGTAATTTAGAATCGTTTTTTCCGTGCACACTATTAGTCTAGAGTGAACTGTGATGTACGGAGTATTTTTTAAGAGTTTTTTTTGCGTAGGAGTAAAACCGTTTTGAAATTCCAAAATAAAACTCCTATTTTAGAATATCAAAACGTTTTTGCTCATATTTAAGGATTTTTCAATATATTTTTTGTAACAATCAGAGTACAAATGTAAAAGTTGCAACACTTTAAAAACAAATGTGGTTCACATCAATTCTTAAACATTATTCTTACAAATTTCTTTCTTCTCTGCACAACTCCCTACCACACAATACTCATTATCTTAATCCTTGTGTCATTTGTACTATTGAAGAATAATTAGGGACGGAGCGAGTAATTTATTTTCATTTGTACATGAAATATTGGTATCATATCAAAGATAATAAAAAAGTTATGTAGAATAGTTTTGGTATATCTTTAAACTTTTATTTGCAAACTTGAGAAACTTCGCGGGTTATTTGAGTGTGACCAAACTTCAACCTCCCTTAAGCCTTTAAAAAGAACGTTGATGACGAGTACTAAAAGAAACACATGGTCAATTAGAATCACTAAGGATCTGAAACAGAGAATCGCTATATATACATGAAGCCAATGAAAGAAAACATATTTGAGCCATTTACTTTTTGGGTAATCATTGCAGCTGAAACAGATGTATAGAACAACCCGGAGCTGCTCTCTAAGATGCTGATGGCACTACAGGATGACGATGGTATTGACTGCCCAATTTGCATATCACCCCAAAAGACACAGTCATTACATGCTGTGCTCACATCTTTTGCAAGATTCGCATCCTCACGGCACTCCAGCAAAGCAATCCGAGCTGCCCAATGTGTCACTGTCCGCTCAGGGAGTCCGGCCTCTTCTTCGCACTGTCAGAGGCTTCCACATCAGACCGAGAAGGAAATAGCCAATCCTCAAAAGGAAATAGCCAACAACAAAATCAGTATTGTTCTCGCAGTTCAGTAGGATGTTGCATTTACTTGAAGAGCCACTAAAAGCAGGAGGTTTCAGGATACAGGGGTTGGACGGATTAATGAACGCAAACAAACGGGCCCAATGATAAGGGAGTTCAGTATCCCTACACCCGAAGGAGCTACGGTCCTACTCGCAAGCCTTAAGTCATCGGGAGCTAGAGTAAACCTCACAATAGCGTCAAGTGTTTACTTGTTTGATTCGTGGTGGAACCCAGCAGTCAAGGAGCAGGCCATGGACCGTGTGCATAAGATTGGCCAAAGGAAGGAGGTGAAGATTGTGAGGATGATTGCACTTGACACCATTGAAGAGAAGATATTGCAGCTGCAAGAAAAGAAGAAACTTTTGGCTCGAAAAGTTTTCAGGAAGAAGCAAAGCTCCCGAGATCAAAGGGAATCCAAAGAATGGAGAAACTTAATGAATGAATTGAAGCATGACATTGGACCGACCATACATGGTAATAACAATAATATCATAATAATAATTTTGATGTCATAGAACTATAAATAGAGACGAAAAAAAGTAAAAATAGTATCCTAATAAAAATTTTGACGTCTTATATAGAGTGTGCAAAGGGTGTGCAATAGATGTGCATAAACCGTACGTGTACACGTAGTATTATTGATAAATTTATTCCTAAATTTTCTCTACAATAGTAATTTAAATTGATTTAATCTTCTAAAATCAACATGATGAATTATAAAAAAGGACTTTGATGTGACATATTTGCTATAATGAAAAACGGTTACGCTTGCGCTTAGTCAAATCGGTCTCAATTTTTTGTTCATCTTCCCGATATAAAGAACAACAAATACATTTAAGAAATGGAGAATAAACAAAGACCCAATACAAGCCTTTGTGAGAAGAGGATGGCAACGTCTCTGTTGCTCAGTATCAAACACCCGAAGGAGCCATGATCCTACTCGCAAGCCTTAAGTCATCGGAAGCTGGAGTAACCCTCACAATGGCGTCAAATGTTTACTTGTTTGATCCGTGGTAGAACCCGACGGTCAGGAGCAGGTCATGGACCGTGTGCATAAGATTGGCCAAAGGAAGGACGTGAAGATTGTGAGGATGATTGCACCTGACACCATTGAGGAGAGGATATTGCGGCTGCAAGAAAAGAAGAAATTTTTTGCTCGGGAAGTTTTTAGAAAGAAGCAAAGCTCGCGAGATCAAATGGATTTAAGCACAGATGACCTCATTACCTTGATGCAGTTGTGATTCAAACAGTTGAATCCAAAGAATGGAGAAACTTGATGAACGAATTGAAGCATGACAATGGACCAGCCATACATGGAAATAATAATAGTATCGTAATAATAATTTTGAGGTCATAGAACTATAAATAGAGACGAAAAAAAGTAAAAATAGTATCCTAATAATAATTTTGACGTCTTCTATAGTGTGCAAAAAGTGTGCAATAGATGTGCATAAACCGTGTACACGTAGTATTATTGATAAATGTATTCCTAAATTTTATCTACAATAGTAATTTAATTTAATTTAATCTTCAAAAATAAACATGATGATTTTAAAAAAAAAATAAATGGACTTTGACGTGACATATTTGCTATAACGAAAAACGACTACGCTTGCGCTTATCGCTTAGTCAAATGATCTCTTTTTTTGTTCATCTTCCAGATACAAAGAACAACAAATAGATTTAGGAAATGGAGAATAAACAAAGACCCAATACAGGCCTTTCTGAGAAGAGGACTATGGCGTCTCTGTTGCTCAGTATCACGACACCCGAAGGAATCATGGTCCTACTCGCAAGCCTTAAGTCATCGCGGGGTTGGGGTAAACCTCACAATGGTGTCAAGTGTTTAATTGTTTGATCCGTGGTGAAACCCGGCGGTCGAGGAGCAGGTCATGGACCGTGTGCATAAGATTGTCCAAAGGAAGGAGGTGAAGATTATGAGGATGATTGCACTTGACACCATTGAGGAGAGGATATTGCGGCTGCAAGAAAAGAAGAAACTTTTGGCTTGGGAAGTTTTTACAAAGAAGCAAAGCTCGCGAGATCAAATGGATATAAGCACATATAACCTCATTACCTTGATGCAGTTGTGATTCAAACAGTTGAATCTAAAGAATGGAGAAACTTGATGAATGAATTGAAGCATGACATTGGACCAGCCATACATGGTAATAATAATAGTATCGTAATAATAATTTTGGCGTCATAGAACTATAAATAGAGAAAAAGTAAAAATAGTATCCTAATAATAATTATGACATCTTATATTGAGTGTGCAAAAGGTGTGCAATAGATGTCGTGTACAGATAGTATTATTGATAAAAATTTTCCTAAATTTTATCTTCAATAGTAATTTAATTTAATCTTCTAAAATCAACATGATGATTTTCAAAAAAATAAATGGATTTTGACGTGACATATTTGCTATAACGAAAAACGATTACGCTTGCGCTTATCGCTTAGTCAAATGGGTCTCCATTTTTGTTCATCTCCCAGATACAAAGAACAACAAATACATTTAGAAAATGGAGAATAAACAAAGACCCAATACAGGCCTTTCTTAGAAGAGGACGACGGCATCTCTGTTGCTCAGTATCCTGACACTCGAAGGAGTCACAGTCCTACTCGCAAGCCTTAAGTCATCGGGAGCTGGAGTAAACCTCACAATGGTGTCAAGTGTTTACTTGTTTGATCCGTGGTGGAACCCGGCGGTCGAGGAGCAGGTCATGAACCGTGTGCATAAGATTGGCCAAAGGAGGGAGGTGAGATTGTGAGGATGATTGCACTTGACACCATTGAGGAGAGGATATTGCGGCTGCAAGAAAAGAAGAAACTTTTGCCTCGGGAAGTTTTTAGAAAGAAACAAAGCTCGCGAGATCAAAGGGATATAAGCACAGATGGATGACCTCATTACCTTGATGCAATTGTGATTCAAACTGTTGAACCCAAAGAATGGAGAATCTTGATGAATGAAATAAAGCATCACATTGGACCAGCCATACATGTTAGTAATAATAGTATCATAATAATAATTTTAAAGTCATTGAACTATAAATAGAGACGAAAATAGTAAAAATAATATCCTAATAATAATTTTGACGTCTTATATAGAGTGTGCAAAAGGTGTGCAATAGAGGTGCATAAACCGTGTACACGTAGTATTATTGATAAATTTATTCCTAAATTTTCTCAACAATAGTAATTTAATTTGATTTAATTTAATCTTCTAAAATCAACATGATGATTTATAAAAATATAAATGGACTTTGAGGTGAAATATTTGCTATAACTAAAAACGACAATGTTTGCACTTATCGCTTAGTCAAAGCGGTCTCCATTTTTGTTCATCTTCCAAATACAAAGAACAACAAATCGAATTAGGAAATCTTACTCTATATAAAAGCAAGTGACAATTGGCTATTTTCCACCCAAAAATACGGGTCAAAAACAGGCTAATTTGGGTCATTAATAATCTGGAATGTCAGTAGGTTAAAATGGTGGTCTGCTCTTGCTCGAATGTTGTCTGCCCAATGCCCCAATGTTTTCTTGAGATCTTGAACCGGGTGCATTACATTGTCTTTGAGATGGATGGAGCAATCTTATCAAACAAGAGAGTAATACCGGAAATAGGACTACAAAGGTTTGAAATTCCAAAATAAGACTGTCATGTTTTTATTCCCAAAATAGGATTAATTATTGTCACCTTTTGGCAGTATCAGACTTCAAACATGGCAGTATTTTTCAAATTTGGCAGTAATTACTCCTATTTTGGGAATAAAAAACATGACAGTGCTGTTTTGGAATTTTCAAACTGGTTTAGTCCTATTTCGGGAACTTTCCCTATCAAAACAAGTTGGGAAAACTGTCAAAGAGGTAGTCTTGGACCCGGTTCTGGCCGCCCGGCCCGGGACCGGCGCGGCCCGCTACTGTGCAGGACCGGACCGGTTCTCGGGTTAGGGTCCGGGTCGGGCCTAGGCCCGGTGGGGGGCGGGTCCGGGCTCGGGTCTTATATTTGGCGAACCGGCCCGGCCGGGTCGGGCCCGGGCTGAATTGTTTTTTTTTTTTTCATTTTTGAGGTTCCACCCAGGTTGGGCTTGATGGCTAGGAGGGGTTTGGGGGGTTTGGGGGGTGGGGGAGTGAGGCAGGGGGGTTAGGAAAGCAAAAAAAACTATAACCAAACCGGAGGCCCAGCCCGGCCCGGGCCCGGACCAGACCCGGTGGCTACCCGGGCCGGTCCCGGGCCTTCCTTCCCAAAAAAAAAGCCCGGCCGTGCCCGGCCCGGGTCCATGACTACAAATAGGTCTTCGAACTTTCATAAAAAAGTCAAATAAGTCCTTATATAGGAGGTTCTGTCCGGCCGTCGCGATTTGGGGCGGTTTCCGGTGGAATTTTTTGATGAAATTTTTTTAGCATCTTATTCATCAAGTCTAGTTCACTCATACCAAATTTTAGCTGAAACTTCATTCGGGAACGCATTCAAATTAATTCTTGAAGATGCATTGCGAATTTAACTGTACAGTTATCTTCAAGAATTAATTTGAATGTGTTCCCAATTGAAGTTTTAGCTGAAATTTGGTATGAGTGAACTAGACTTGATGAATAACATGCTCAAAAAAATTCATCAAAAAATTCCACCGGGAACCTCCCTAAATCACGACTGCCAGACAGAGCCTCCTATATAAGGACTTATTTGACTTTTTTACGAAAGTTCGAGGACCTATTTGACAGTTTTTCCAAACAAGTTTTTGAAATATACCAGCAATGGACCAATGGTTATCATTAAGCATCTTTTTCTTAAGGATTACCTTTCCATAGACATTACGAATTTGATGCGCCTTCTAATCGAGATAACTTTCTGGAACTTATAAGGATTCTTGTAATTGTAATAATGTAATAAAAAACGTATTTTGCAAACTGCCCATAATAACGATTAGAATGATGCTTGCTCTTGTTGCTCATAATGATTGGGAAATGAAGCAAATGGACGTCACCACTGCAATCTTGCATGGTGATTTAGATAAGAAAATCTATATGTCGCAGCCTGAGGGCTTTGTGGATCCCATGAAGAGTGATCATGTGTGTTTGCTTAGGAAGGCCTTGTACGGTCTGAAGCAGTCCCCGAGGCAGTGGAATATCAAATTTGACCAGTGCATGTCATCTTTGAAATTTCACAAGTCCGAATGCGACCATTGCCTATACTTTAAAAATACTTCCTCTGTGCCTGTGTTTTTATTGCTATATGTGGATGATATGCTTATTGTGAGTCCTTCGGGTGACGCCATTAAATGTGTGCAAACGCGTCTCAGTGAGAACTTTGCTATGAAAGACCTAGGTGATGCCAAAAGGATCCTAGGCATTAACATTGTTAGGGATAGGAGTAAGCGTGTGTTAGTTCTCAATCAGATTTCATACATTGAAAAGATTTTGAGTAAATATAACATGCATTCTGCTACTCCCGTTTCTATCCCGATGGCGTCTCACTTTGTGTTAAGTAAGGATCAGTCTCCCAAGACTGCTCCTGAAATTGCTAAAATGAAATTTGTGCCTTATTCCAATGCTATTGGGTCTGTGATGTATCTCATGGTGAGTACTAGACCCGACATTGCCTATGCTGTTAGTTGCTTGAGTAGGTATATGTCTAATCCTGGTTTAGATCATTGGAATGCTCTTAAGTGGTTGCTTAGGTACTTGAAATCTACTGTTAATCATGGGTTGGTTTTCACTAGGTGTTCTGAGGGGGTTAAGTTGAGTGGGTATGTGGACTCTAATTTTGCTAATGATAGAGACAATAGGAAATCCACTACCTCTTATGTGTTTACTCTTTGTGGGTCGTGCATTAGTTGGAAATCTCAACTTCAACCCATAGTTGCCCTATCCACCACTGAGTCGGAGTATGTGGCCGCTACCGAAGCGTTTAAGGAAGCCATTTGGCTTAAACGTCTCCTAACGGAGATTGGTAGTCTTAAGCAGGATATTTGTGTGTTTTCTGATAGTCAATCTGCTATTCAATTGTGTAAAAACCCTGTTTTTCATGATAGAACTAAGCACATTGATGTTAGATTTCATTTTATACGTGATATTGTGAGTGCAGGTCATATCAAGTTGATTAAAATTCCATCGGAATTTAATCCTACTGACATGGGGACTAAATGTCTCTCGGTCGAAAAGTTGCTGTCATGCAAACGCACGTTAAACATTGATTGCGGATAAGTTGCCTGGTGATCTTACCCCTTTTGCCTGAATATGTCTTTGTGATTATTCGGGCAATCCAGCGATGATGAGTCTCATATTGTTTTAGAGTGTTGTGCTCTACACCACTAAGGTCCAATAAGGTGGAGAATGTGTTGGTATTGGCCCAACCTTATGTTTCCCATAAGCCCAATTACATTTTGAGGAGAATCCCACCCATGTTTGTATCCTTGCTCTCATTCGCACCTCACCTTCAACGGCTGGATACCTTCTTTCCTCCCTTCGTAATTCATTGCGTATCTTCATGTTTGGTAAGTTTCCATTTTAGCTTTTGTGCTTCGCTCTATTTAATCGACTCTTCTCTGCCGATGGGTGGGCTAGCCGAACTGAAATAAACCCTACCTCATTCTCTTCTCGCCTCTTACTCCTTTGTGGGTGCTCGGACAGAATTGGCCGGAAATAGGTTTGAAGGCTGACGCCCCTTCTTCCTTTGTTGACCTTGGTGGTGGAATTCATCCTTTGTGGATGAAAATTGGAGACCTGAGCTGGAAGATAACCCATCTAACATAACTATTGATTAAAACCCCTAAGATTGAAAAAGAAATGTTTCATGCCTCCACAACTGAGACCATCAAAGTAAATTATAAATAGCCTTGGTGATGATGAATTTTCTTTATGTTATGTTTTATAATAGTGCACACTAAGTAGTATGTAAGGGAACTGATGGGCTTAAGAGTTTAGTTTCGAAATAAAAAGAGAAAAATGTCAATTATTCCTCCGTACTTTAATTTTCACGAATTACGTCCTCCAGCTATATAGTTTTCTTGCAGGTAACCTGCCAATCGGTACCAATCGGTAGGTTACCTGCTAACGCGGTGCACACGTGGCGACAAGATAGAAAAGGAAAAAGGAACAAAAATAAAGGAAATGGGTGAAAAAGTGACATGGATCACCATGCCAGCATCACGTCAAGTCAATATGCAGCCTTTTTCTTGTCAATAGCAAACTTATTATAATAAAGTTTCATCTTTTACGTAAAACAGAAAAATTAATCAAAGCTTCAATGAAAATGACAATTATTGTAATCCAAGATTCCAAGTGCGCAAACAAACTATAATGGGAAATGTGAAAATTGATTTTCACCCTCCTGTAAAATTAATCAAAGCTTTAATGAAAATGACAATTATTGTAATCCAAGATTCCAAGTGCACAAACAAACTATAAGAGCATCCGTAATGGGGGTGTGGATTGCTAAAAATGAATTGCCACATTGA
Organism: Cuscuta epithymum; assembly: GCA_945859915.1. NCBI lineage: Eukaryota > Viridiplantae > Streptophyta > Magnoliopsida > Solanales > Convolvulaceae > Cuscuta > Cuscuta epithymum. The sequence goes on along the minus strand of CAMAPF010000948.1, from coordinate 2,377,941 downwards.
CCGTGAGATAAATTTACACACTCCAACGGGAACGTGTATACATCCTCTACTGCTGAGTTGGAATGGAGAAATATGCACGCCTTCTATTCCGCTTTCTATTCTCAGCATGCCATACCCATACTCTGACTCATCAAATTTTATCTTCCGGAAGCTTTTTAATTTTTAATCAGTCACGCAGCCCTCAAATTTTATCTTCCATCCAAGCTTATCACATAAATATAATAAAAAAAAAAACATTCATCTACACCCATTTGTAGTGTCATACGGTCATACTCCATAAACGTGCAGACTGCAAGGGATGAGGGCTACCGGCGGCGTATGTATATGCATTCTTTTTTTAAGTTCTACTAAATAAAAAAACTGGGCATATTATATATATGCATATTTATATATGTAGTGTATACTACGATTCTACGAATAATATATATATATATATACTCCGTATGAAATAACAAACATCCTAAAGAAGAGATTTAAAATAATACTCCGTAAGAAATGTACGTAGTTCGGTACTAAATAATAGCCTAATTAATAAACAAAATTTTTAAATGGACGGTTCCATTGGAGAGTAAATAATATTCTAAATGTGTATTTGTCCACTTCACCTTAATAGACCTTCTATACGAGTGACATGTCCATTTTTTGTAGGGTACAATCCACATTCCCATTAAAGATGCTCTAATGGGAAATGTGAAAATTGATTTTCACCCTCCTGTTGTGTATAATACCTGAGCTTCGCCACTGAAATTAGAAGGTGAAAGGTTTGATGTGGAACAGTGTTTCCACTGTTCTGAATGGAGCTTGGCTTATGAGGATCTTGAGAAACCTATAAAGGACAACCAGTGGATGTGTTCCTGTGAGTTCGAAAGAGGCCAGAACTCTTTAATACTACACCCATGAAAATGATAAGTTCATGGAGCCACATGGTTTTACCTAGCATTCCAATAGAGAAAAATTAAACTTGTAACGTGTAAGTTACACCCAACCCGTAAGCAACAAAAATCAAGAGAAAACATAAACTTGTAATGTGTTAATTAGTTCTCACCAGTCACCCCCATGTAATCAACAAAAAACAAGATAAAAATTAAACTTGGGGAAATCGCACTTTTAGTCCCTGAAATCGTTCCCAAAATGGAATGTCAAACCCGTATTTCTGAGATTGTAAATGTCACCTCTCAATTGTCCAAATTGTTGTAAATGTGGTTCTTTAAGGGGTGAAATGTACTCTCGCCCACATTGTATATTTCACCTCTCAAAGGACCACATTTACAGCATTTTGGACAATTGAGGGACGACATTTACAAACTTGGAAACACGGGTCTGACATTTCAATTTCGTGACTATTTCAGGGACTAGAAGTGTGATTTTCCCTTAAACTTGTAATGTCTTGCTTACTTCTCACCAGTCACCCCCAACATTTAATTAACAAAAAACAAGAGAAAAATTAAAATTGTAATGTCTTAGTTTAAGAGTCTCTCAAAAGATACTCACAATTCAGTCTTGACCTTATCAAGAAGCTTGGATGCTTTCAGGGATTGTATGACGTAGCCCCAGTAAGGCAGTAACCCAATAAGATTTTAACCTGCAATTGGTTCATGGTCAACAAAAAGCTCATTTGTTACCTCTCTCAATGGTGTATATAAGAGCTGCAAATCCCCTGCTTATGTGGACTAGAAAGGTAACCCAGACGTGCATTTTGTCACCGCTTCGCACCTCGGGTAAATCAATGAAAAAGCCTCGTGCCGCCTCGCGCTGTTTAAAACTAAGGGAGGCAAGGATAAATAGTGGTTAATTATGAATGGTACAATGACTTTAAGAAATTGTACAACTACAATTTGATTTAGTTTTTCACCAACATTATCATACCTAAAATGCCCTAAACACCGTTGGTTTTATATGATTTTAAGATATACTCCCTCCGGTTCTAAATAAACTTCACACTTTCCTTTTCGGGACGGTCCAAAATAAACTTCACACTTCCTTATTTCCTTATTTGGCAAAGAAATCTACATCAAAACAGTGCCAAACAGTGTCTCAACAGTGTCAAACAGTGCCAAACAGTGTCTCAACAGTGCCAAACAGTGCCAAACAGGAGAACAATTTTGTTCACCCCCTCAAAAGAGGGTGAACATCACCCCCACCCCTATTTGGCTGCCACATGGCATGGCAATTGTTTAAACTTTTGCAATTCTTATAACTTTTTTATTTTTTATTCAATTTTTTCAAAAATTATATCAATATTTTTTATTTTTTATGATCTTTCATATGGTACCAATATTGAATATGTAAAATAAAAAAAAAATCCCGCAAATAATAGATTTAAGAAAAAAGAGATTTTTTTTTTCAATTTTTTATAAGCAATATGGATACCATTGGGAAGATAATAAAAAGTTATTAAATTTGATATATTTTTTATGAAAATCAGATTATATATAAAAAAGTTATAAAGATTTTAAGAAAAAAGATAATTGGAGTGCCAAATGGCATGAATTGTATGGTGAGGGTGATGTTCACCCTCCTTAGAGGGGTGAACAAAATCAGACTCGCCAAACAGTGTCTCAACAGTGTACTCTACAGTAAAGTCAACTTTATTTCCTTAATAATTGTGAAGTCAAACACTGAAGTTTAAAAAGAACCGGAGGGAGTATATACACACACACACACATATACATACATACATACATACATACATACATACATACATACATACATACATACATACATACATACATACATACATACATACATACATACATACATACATACATACATACATACATACATACATACATGTGAACATTCATGTCAGGCCGGCCTGATCAGAACCGCCGTCAGGCCACCTCCACTTGAGGTGCTTCCGGGTGGAATTTTGTGATGAAATTTAGTGAGCATGTTTTTCATCAAGTGTAAATTATGTCTATTCAATAGGGAAGCGAATAAAATAAATTATTGAAAAACATTGCGCTTAAAAACCGGGAGATCTGGCTGCAGTGCTGCACTGCAAATCCTTGAAGGAAGTAGTATATGAGCATATTCCTAAGGAGGGCAACCTTGCGGCTGAACTTTCGGAATCATTGGGTTATAATTGCTTGACTGAGTTTTACTCAACTGGAGAATTACCTAGTGTATTCAATCGGACATAGATGGGGTTCCATATCTGGTGCTTTAATTTGTTTTTTCGTAATTTTTGGTTTTTAATTCCCCTCTCACTTGTACTTTATTTTTTTCTTTTAATACATTTTGGTAAATGTTCCCCGGCATTTATCCCACTGATGGTGTTTTGCCTTGGGTTAAAAAAGGTAAAAGCACTTCAAGGTATAAAAAAAATATACGAGTACATGATATGTACAAGAGTTATGTATGGCCTTGTTTGGGATGACTATTAATGCTTACTTTAAATGTAATTGAACAGATGTGTGAATAAATGTGTATTTCGGTCTAAGTAAAAAATGGTTGTCATGTTTAGTAAGTATATTCATATTTCGGTACATTACACTTTATGTTCACAGACAACACTACAAAATTGACACCTAAATTAATTAAAAATTAAACTTTTGCAACTGTCACGAATAAGCAAATGTGAAGTTGACATGAGTTTCTGGGGCATATATTACCAATCTCCACCACATATGCAGCCGTTCATACTTATACATAGTATTATCTTGCCGAATGGAAAGGTTCTGCTGATTGCCTAAGATTAAAATTTGTAAAGACATGTTATGTATTACTCCATATGTTTGTATCATACAAATGCAGTCACCAAAAGAGAAGAATGCAAAGAATTTCTTGCTTAGTTGTATCACTCAAAGCAAGTCAAAGAGTTTTAACAGATTCAAGCATCACAGACTAATACAGAGTGACAATGCACCAAGCTATTAGTCACACTAACAAAAGAAACAAACCAATTTGTAGTCTGTCCCAATAAAATCCCAAAGAAATTGGGTACAGTGAATTATACTTTTAGGCATAATGAATATTCCATATGAGTATATGACCATCTAACTAAATTGCTTAGTAGAAGAAACTAAAGAAGTAAATGAAAGATTAACACAATGGTAAGACATGATTATGACGAAATGAAATGTTAAGGTAGAGAGGAAGAGAAGACCAGTGTGGCGTTTCCCAGCAAGATTAATCCAAGTAAAAGCGATTCTGGGCAATGTTTTGGCCAACAACAACTTCTGACGATTTCCAAATACCGGTAGGAATGGCAGCAAGCACCCTAATTCGAAATTCCTTCCAAACAGGGTCTGCCCCGAACTTATCCAATAAAACCCAAAGAGAAGGTGTTCCCTTTAACGTTAACAATAGGATTTCCCCAGCTGGAGTAGCAGTAATAAAAGGCCTGGAAAAAAATTCACTGTCTGACTCCAGAACCCCTTCCTCTAATGGAAAGGGGAAAACATGCTTCTTCCAGCAAGATGGCGCTGCCATCTCCAAACTCCAAGCAATAACCTGATTGTTCTGGTGGACATACATGACAGCAAACCGCCCGTCCAATTCTACCCCGTATGACTTTCCGAAATATTCATATGTTGCAGGAGGAAGAGGTATCAGGAGGAAACTTTCAGACCCAACATCGAATGCCACTAGCCCTGTAAGATTTTACCTTAGCAGACGTTTCATGAATAGTGTTTGCATGAACGGCATGATCTAAACAGGAAAAAGTACGGAAAATCTCTAAAGACTAATTTTATTCTTTTGAGATTTCTTGTGGATCTTGAGTTGTGTATTGAGCTTGTCTGTTGGCAGACAGTTTTCTACGGTGACTAATTTTGATTTATGGCAAATTGTTCTGTTCAATCTGGAATTCCTAATTTCTTCCTCGTTTGATAAAGGAGGAGGATGATCGTTTTCGGTTGCATGTCCTAGAAAATATTTCGAAAAGAAAGAGTCATGAGAATGGTTGAAGCTGTCTGAGGCATCAGAGTAAGTCTGGAGAAGTAGAATTTGTGGTTGTTTCTCAAAAGATAAGGATTGTTGTTTCTCGCAATAGGCTCTTTGAAATCCATAGTTAAATATGAATTTGGAAACGGTGATTTCCTCAGAGTCAGTTGAAGTCTCATGATCCCAATGCATGGGTTCTTTATACTCTAAATAAGATAATTCAACAAAATTAGAAAATAATGTCGAAAGATCGTTGAGATTGGAATTATGTGGGCCCTTGGGAACTATAATTGAGGTCCCCTTTTCCTTAACAATCTTCATATAACAACTTGATTTGTAAGGACAATCGTAGATGGAGGAAGGAAATTCAGGAAACCTTGCTTGCTTCTAAACGAAAGAGTGTTGGTTTTGGACATGTACTGCGTGAGGCCAATTGGGCTGCTCACCACTTGGCTAAGGAAGGAACGGCCCAGTTATATATATTTACCAGACCAAATGATTTAGCTATTTCTGTCAGACGGGCTCTCTCCATGGACTTCTATGGCTTGCCATCTTTTAGATTCTTATAGATGTGTTTTTATTTTGGGTCAGTTGTGGCCCCAGTTTTTCTGCTTGTTTTGTAATTTTTGTTTTTGAGAGGCTTTGGTCTGGCCATCCTCTCATTCTACTTTAATCTCCACTTTTATCAAATAAAAATCTGGCAAATGACTCCCGGCATTTGCCCCACTGGATGCGGTGGTTGACTTTCCGGGTTTAAAAAAAACACTTGATTTGTTGAGCTCAGAAGAAACTGTGATATACCCGGATTTTCTGCTCTGCATGGATTAATTTTTTAGCTTGTGATATGTTGTATGAAATGGTAGATCTGGGTAGCAAGCACTATTTTGAAATTAATCCATCTAAAAGAAGATTTTTCTATTTAAAAAATTTCGATTTCATCATTTCTCGCAGCAAATATAAATAATTTAGATTCAATTTTGATGGAATCAAAATCCTCCTCTCCAAAAAATTTGAAGTTTTCAGAATCCTTGCAAGAGTCATCTGACCAGCCTAGAAGGGGGACAGTCGGGTCTGTACGCGCAGTCGTCTTAATGTCCTTGATAATAATTTGTTTTTCATTATTTTTTGAGGATGAATCGAGGTTTCCGTATACGGGCTGGCTTTGTTTACGCGTTTGTCCGATACGCACCTCACACGCCCATGTGAGGGATCGGACAGTGCTAGTGAATGGGTCTCCACGCCTAAGATGTTCTCTACATCTCTGCGGGGATGTCGGCCGCTGCGCTGACAAAGATGGAATCTCCTGATTGATTTTTTAGCAGAACTTCGGTGCACATAATATACACTTAATAAAGAGAGGAGAGAGCCACACATGGGTATTCAAATACTTTGATGATATAGAAAATATCATTTTTCATATTCAATATAGGTTTCTTCTCTTTTCTATTTGAATCTGTTCTATTCAACGTTCCATTGTTGGAATCGTATTCTACATCTGATATCATAGCCGAGGCGTGAAAAAGGTTGAATTTTCTGCAATTGTTTGGATCATGTTGGGACATTTTAGTCATTGAGGAGAGGATATTGACCATGGATGACACATTTACTTCAGTGAACCCAACCAAACCAACCTACAAATTTTTCATTTGGTTTGGCTCAGTTGGGCCAAACCATGTGCCCACTCCTATTAAAATAAAAACTATAAAGAGAAACTTTCTTTGTTGCAGTTATATGCAAAAGCACAACAATAAATAGGAAAACAGTAAAACTCAAATAAAATTATTGCGATTATTATAGAAACTGCAACAAATTAGGAGCAATAATTAATGAAAATCTAGTAGTTATTTGAAGAACTGTTAGTTCAATATCTGGTCGATTCTAAATTATTTGAAAAATGGATATAAGAATTGTTCAAGTCATATCATGTATGTTATCATTTTTTTCTTTAACAAATAAAAATATGTTTAAACATTGTTTTGTGTCATAGTTAAACCGCTAACACATAAAATTATAATTTCAAGCTAATACATGTTTAACCATTAATTAATTAACAAATTCTAACAAACAAAAAACTATTAAGAAATAATTATTAAGAAGAAATTCTCTATTACACATGCTTCCTCCTATCTCTTTTAATTGCAAGTTGCAACAATCCACTTTTCACGTTTGTCAACGCACAAATTTGACCATTAATATCTTCCATTCCCTTATAGTAAAAAATTAAAAAGAGAATATTTTGAAATTTTAAAATGAGAGAATTTAACAATATTTTTCAACAAAAAGGTACACAACACGTTGTGGACGTCTCCCTAGAGGTCTAGGGTTAGTTTTTGTTGTGCCGCTCTTCTTCCTCAGTCGACGGGGGAGGGATTCGATGTCAGAGGGTTTCTTCGGTTTTGTTTGTAATCGGACGTTGAGGCCGGGGAGAGTGCTGCCGTGTTGCCTCAGTCTTTCTTCGAACAGTTTTCTCAGCGGAGGGGAAGCAATGTTTGCTTCGTTTAGTTCAAATTGATTGGTGGCCGATCGATTGGGCTTTGAACGAAGAAGGGAAGATGGAGAAAATTGCTAACAAATACCGGAATATGGCTATTGGGGATCACAAGGAAGAACTGATTTTTGAGGAGGAGCCGCTTGAGGAGGAAGGGGACTCGGCTGAGAGAGAAGTGGTACCAAAGATACGGCCTCCTCTTGAGCCACCGTCATGGGTTGTGCGAGATGCAAAACAGCAAAAGTTCGTGAAAGTTCTCCAATAAGTTTTCATTTTTTGTTATCTGGTTTCTTGTTATCGTCTGTGTTGTTAGGTTTGTGAGTTTGTTTGGGATTTTAGCCTTGTTTTATGTCATTGAGCATGTTTGGATCTATGAGAATGTGGATGGTTGTGTCAAGCCCGTTACATGGTTAGCGATTCGTGTTGCTCTTTCAGGGGTGACCGTTTCTAAAGCTCATCATAGGGTTTACAGTCGTAGTTGTTGGAGTCTAGTTGGTGTCAATTTTGTTTTTCCTTTGATTGACGTAATGATTCTGAAACTTTTGATATGAATAGAGGCTAGTCTTTGTTAAAAAACAATATTTTTCAAACATTTAATTTATAATACACGAAAAAATAAAATGTAGTCAAAGTAGAGTGTGTGAATAGTGCAACATTCTTTAATGTTGCAACTAAAAAAGAATGAAGGTAGTAGTATATCATATCACATGAAGCAATGGGTGTCACAATTATCATTTTTACTTATTGACTAATATATGAAATATAAGCATGGATCATAACGACACTGAATTTGCAGGTTCATCCCCACAATTTTGAGTTCTCTGATCAATAACCTTTTAACTAATCATTCAGGTTATTGATCACCTGAATGATTAGTTAAAACAAAATGAGTGAGACATGGCCGCATCGCCAAAGCTTAGTTTAACAAAAATGAATGACATACGACGGGGTCATGCTTGGAATTCAACAAATTACATTTGTTTCATTTAAATTTTTTTCTATTTTCTATAACTTTGTGTAATTGTGCAGTTGGCCTCTTGTAATATTAAGACTTATGGATGTTAATAATTAACATACTTCTTAATTAAATTTGTGTTGTTTTATGGGAACATATGGATCAGGTTCTTAAAACTGTTTCTGCTTCCTTAGAGAGCATAAACATAATCAATTACAAATACCCCAATTATTCATATGAAAAACATAGATTTATATAAATTAATAGAATTCGCTTTTAGGTGTATTGAATTTAAAAGTTAATGGGTTATTAAAACAATCCACTACAATCTATATACACCATACGTGATTAAGTATATGGTCTACCCCCGGTTCACATACTCCTGACACGTCAACAAGCTCAACAACTACGCACTACAAAAAAACACGGTCGTAGTCACGGACTTAGTCACGGACAGCAGTTCAATTTTTCCGTGACTAAATGATGTAGTCACGGTCGCTGGCCGTGACTAAATCCGTGACTTAATGGGCGTGACTAAATTGAAGTCACGTCCAACGAACCGTGACTAAATTTAGTCACGGACTAGTCACGGTCAGAAGCCGTGACTATAATACCCGCCGGAAACCCACTCCGGCGTATTAGTCACGGTCAGAAACCGTGACTAAGTTTTTTTTAAAAATTAATTTTAGTAGTCACGGCTTTGGACCGTGACTAATATTTCAAATTTTCAAATTGAGTAAAAGACCGCCCGCGGCGGTAATTTAAAATTTTGAAATTAGTCACGGTTGTCGACCGTGACTAATTATTTTTTTATTTAAAAAAATAATAATTTCGGATTAATAATAGTCACGGATAAGCCCGTGACTACTTTTTTTGTTTTTTTAAAAAAAAAAATCCAGTTTTCGTTTGTTTTTTTTTTAAATTTTTTTAAAAATTACTTTTTTAAAAACGGAAGTTTACGTGTAAATGACGTGTTAATCAACATAGTCACGGAACTAGTCACGGATATGGCCGTGACTACAATTATCCGTACATAATGCCGTTGCGAATTAACCAAGGGAGTTGAAAAAAATTAAATTTTAATTATAGTCACGGGCATAGTCACGGATTTGGCCGTGACTAAATCATCGGAATCAAAAAAACTGCGCCGGAAACGGGAATTGGCCTATCGGAGAAATTAAGTCACGGTCATGGACCGTGACTAATGTTAGTCACGGTCAAAGTCACGGCCCTGACCGTGACTATTTTTTTTTTTAAAAATTCCGTGACAAATCCGTGACTAGACCGTGACTAAACTAGTCACGGACGAAATCCGTGACTAAAATCCGTGACTATAACGCTGTTTTTTTGTAGTGACGATCGGCCCACCACAGCAATTGGGCACCCCTCGAGCTCAAGTTTGAGGGCGTTGAACAACAACATATCGCAGAGAGGTAACCTCACGTATACGAGCCAGTCCATTCCTGTCTCGGGAGAACCGTTCGGGAAACAACCTTCTGGTCCCGGGGGCAAAGCCCTCAACCTCGGCACAGAGAGTTTTCGGTCTCGCGCTTCTCCGCGCCCAACTATCGCATTTAATGTTGTGCCATGTGCCCACATCTGCACCACATTGGTGCTCTTCACCATAGATAAGCGTACAATGGTATGTGTATTTAAGACACTTAGCATTTATGACTACCTAAATAGCAGCTCCTTGGGTAATTGTAATGATTCGAATATCCATTAATACGATTTTTCTCTATCTCCAACTTAATAGCTCTACATCTCTACATATCACTAGTGGTATCTAGATATTATTAGTTATCTATAAGAGCTTAAGCACTTGGTCTCCAGCGCCCTCCATCTCGTTTGGGTGTTGCTGCAAAGCGTTAATATGAATAAATTACTATTATTGTCACTACATCCTTCAAGAGTTCACATTTTTCTAAACGATATTTATTTTTGTAATTATTTTTAATTAAAATGCATCTTTCCATCATTTTCAATGTATCCAAAGACTCACTATTTTTTGGCTTGGGAATATGATGGAATAATAATGTTTTCTTTTGGACTGTTTTAAGTCCCAGACTAGACCAGATCAGACCAAACCAGACCAGACCAGACTTGACTTCCGTAGTCATAAAATACATAGAGATGAGACGTTTACCAGACTAGACCAGACCATACCAGGTCAGACCAGACCAGACCAGCAAATTTCAGTCCAAAAGAAAACATCCTAAAGCAAAATGGCTCACTAAACCGTCTGCGCTTCTTTGTTACGAATTAACAGTCAGTCTATGCAATTTTCGACACATTTTTCATAATGAGTCTTTCAGAAACAGTCTCTCTGTGCTTTAGTAGAGGGGCAAGACTGCATACATCTGACTTCCCCTTACCCACTAGGGATGGGCAATTCGGTTTACGGTTCGGTTTTCTTCGGTTTCGGTTCGGTTTCGGTTTATTCGGGTTGGGAGAATTTGTACAAAACTAAAACCATTTGTATTTCGGTTTGGTTTCGGTTCGGTTCGGTTTGAAGTTCGGTTTACCAAAGTAAAAAATATTATGTTTAATTTAGTTTGATTTGATTCATTTGCTTATGTTTATTATTTTATTTGATCAAGTTCTATATTTTAGAATTAGAAAATGAAAGTAGTCGTTTATCTCATCTTTTTTTTAATTTATTGATTATTTAAATAAAATGTAAAAGGAAATAAAAGATAGAAAAATAAATAATAAAATATTATAAAATAAAACTTCTAACATCTTTTTTATTACTACAAAAAATTCACTTCTTAAAAAAAATAACATAATTGATTAGCATTTATAATATCGCATAGAATATTCAAAAAAACCTAAGAGAGTCGGTGGTACAAATGTTGTAATATTCACAATTTTATTCAAATGAATCATGTAAAAATATAAATGCAATTTGCTATTGTTATCGCCAAACATGATAAATACAAATATGTCGTATTAGCTAACTTTGTCATAATGAATGTATGAAATGTGTTAAAGTTAAAATGATACGAGTATATGCTTAAATATGTATTTTCATGTCTAAATTATTTATTTATATCTTAAAATGAAGAGTGAAGATAAATACAAAGTGTGTGTGTGTGTATGTTGTTTGGTGTTTGGTTCGGTTTACGGTTTTTCCGTTTTAAACGAAACCAAATCAAAGTACCAAACCATTCGGTTTGAGCAAATGTTTAGCAAACCAAATCAAACCACCAATTTTAATAATATATGAAAGTGTTTTTGAGTTTCTTTAGTTCGGTTCGGTTTTGTTCGGTTTTTATCAGTTTCGATTCGGTTTGGTTCGGTTTAATACGGTTTTGAAGAAATAGTACCAAATTCAAACCAAATTCCATACGATCCGGTTTCACTTCGGTTTAGTTCGGTTTGGTACGGTTCGGTTAAACCAAACCATTATGTCCACCCCTATTACCCATAGTAAGTGGAACTTTTTCGGCATTGGGTAATGATGATAATGATTTTTAATTAAAATGCATCATTCATTAATTATATATCATTTGTGCCATTATTAGTCCTTAACACACAGTCACACACTTATTGATTTCCCAAAAGCGTTGGCAATGAAATCGACGTCATTCGGCTTTACCAGAAACGGCTACATGAAATGGTTCTTATCAACCCCCCCTCTCGTCTTTCGTCATTCTCTCCCTTTAAGCCCGCCTTTCTTCTTTTAAACCTCTCTCCACCGCCAACGTTTTCATAGTTACGAGAACAGAAAAAGACTCCATTTTTATTTTTGCCATTTTCCGGATATAAAGAAATCAAGAAAAAATCAAGAAAATGTCGGACGGAGAAGACCCAGTACAGGCCTTCATGTTGTTGGACGATTGGCCGTCGGAGCCTGTCAGCGAAGAGAACGACGCCGGCGAGTTGTACCTGGTGGGCTTCTTGACCGCCAACGTTGTGGGTCTCAGGTTTTACTCCGGGAAGGTCAACGGCGGCGAAGTGGTGAACCTTGTCCGTCAGCCCCTCAACGTCTATGACTCCAATGCTATCCAAGTGCTCAACATTCGCTCCCAACAAGTCGGCCACATCGAGGCCTCCGCTGCCAAGGTCATATCCCCTCTCGTTGACTCAGGGGTAATCACAATTGAAGGTATATATGTCTATGTTGATTGCTGTCAATATTGGAATCTATAAAATATAAATTCAACCCATTGCATAAGTTTCCTTTCTTTGATGTTGTTAAAGAGCAAAGATTGTGTGTTGTTTTAGTTGAGCTCTGTGCATTGACTTTGTTGGTGATGGAATAGGTATTGTGCCAAAGATGTCCTGGGGAAGAAACCGGTATAAGATCGCATGCCAAGTTCACATTTTTGCCAGGATGTCTGAGTTTGATACCCTAAAATCCATATTTTTAAGTGCTGGGCTGGACTTCATTTCTATGGATGACCCTACCTTGGCATTATCAGAGGCAGCCATTGTGAAAGAAGAAGTGAATGCAGGTGAGAGGAAAAGCATTGATGAGATTTTTAAGCTATTGGATGAGAAGGTAGGAAAGAACGCAGTTTTGGGGACATTGGACCCCCCAAATGCTATTATAAAATCAGAACTTCTTCCACATCAGAAGGAAGGATTATGGTGGTTAGTCCAGCAGGAGAAAGCTCATGATTTGCCTCCTTTCTGGGAGGAAAGAAATGGTCTTTATGTGAATGTATTGACAAATTACTGTATGGATAACTATCCTGATCCTATCCGTGGTGGGATTTTTGCAGATGACATGGGTTTGGGTAAAACTCTCACTCTAATTTCATTGATTGCTTTTGATAAATATGAAAAATTGGAGGAGAAGGAAAATGTACCTGTTGCTTCTATTAGTAAAGGCTCTAGGCCTAGGAAGAAGATTAAATCTGAAGGTACCCAAACCAAATTAACAAGTTTTAACATCGTCTCTTCTTCAAATACGAGAACAACTCTAGTGGTATGTCCGCCGGCTGTTTTCTCAGTGTGGATAACACAACTAGAAGAACACACTAAAGCAGGTTCGTTGAAGGTTTACTTATATTATGGCACCAAGAGGACAGGAGATGCCAACGAGCTTCAAAAGTATGATATAGTTTTGACCACTTATAACACTTTGGCTACTGAGGATGCGTTGAGGGACTCACCATTAAAAATGATAGAGTGGTGGAGAGTTGTTCTTGACGAGGCACACGTGATTAAGAATGTGAATGCTCAACAGAGTCGTGCTGTTAACAACTTGAAAGCCAAACGTAGATGGGTGGTGACTGGGACTCCAATTCAGAATGGCTCGTTTGATTTGTATTCATTTATGGCGTTTCTTAGGGTCGAGCCTTTGTCTGTGAAGAACTATTGGAATAGTTTGATACAACGACCTCTTTCTCATGGAGATCAGAAGGGGATTGTGCGGCTTCAGGTAAAATTACTTTTTTTGCTTTGTTGGAGGATTGTCTCTCTAGCGTCATCTTTTGTATGTGAAGCTTTTATTTTATGTTATATGAAAGTAAGATAATAAAGTTTTTAGAGAAAGTAATTCAGCTAGACGAGTTTGATTAAAAAATGGCATTCTGTCTGCAAGTAGTTACCATTTTCCATTGCTTTTTTCATCCAGCCGAGAATTAATAGGAACTAAGCTCTTAAATTATTACCCAAAAGCTACTTGATCAAAGGTCAGTGGTGATTGGGACTATTATCGGATATAATCGCCTAATCGGCAGTTACTAGGTACTGTATTAGTATTATTTAAAAGTTAGTATCATTTGAAACGTTTAAATTGAAAATTTCTTATAATAGTAGTTTATCCACCATCTTATCAATTTTAACATAAATTAATCATCATTTGGATCAAAATTTTAAAACCTTGAAACAACAATTGAAGTTCCTAAGTGTTTTTGTTTAATCTCTAAGTTTACAAATTTTTTATATTCAATCTTTCACATTTAACTAGGGCCAAGTTACTTTTCCTGTGATCAGACTCGCTGTGTTGGCAAAATCATAGAGTTTATGTCCACTAACTCACTTTTCTTATATCAAAGTTATACGCATAACACATAACAAGAAGGATAGCTCATTTTTTTGTGCAATGTTTTCCTTCTTATGAAACACAGTTATTTTTGTCTTCCACTGCTGCTACTATTCTAATAAAATAATTCCTGCACACTGCCTGCCTAGAAGAAACTCTGTGCTTCAGGTAGATTTCCAATTGTTAGTGACTCTGGTTTTTTACTCCTTTTACCATATCAGGCTTTAATGGAAACACTGTCATTGAGACGAACAAAAGACAAAACGTCAATTGGATTGCCAGCAAAAACTATAGAGACATATTTTGTGCAACTCTCCGAAGAAGAAAGGGAAATTTATGATAAGATGGAATTGAGAGCAAAGAAAATCATTAAGAACTATATGTCTGAAGAAAGTTCAATGAAGAATTATTGGACTGTAGTGAGCGCACTTGTGCGCCTTCGACAAATTTGTGCAGATGTTGCCCTGGTTCCCGCGGAGGTTCGTGATTTACTTCCAACAAGTCAAATTGAAAGTAAGCTTACTTTGGTTTTCCCCTGTTGTTTCCTCACTGCACTGCATCATTTTACTTTTATTCTGCTGAGGGTTGATCAAATTACTAAATATAGCATTTGGCCAGTTAGATTTCCAAAGATGATATAAAGTTACTCTGTATGCTATGAGGGGTTTGAGTGTTTCAGGATTAAATTAATCTTAACACATTCCAAATATTTTTTTCCTAAAAGCAAGAAATATGTTGATCTATAGATGTACAAAAAGTAGAACTGCTCAAAGGTTTTCATTTTCAATCTTGAGGAACTTTGGGGGTGATATGATAGTGTGACCTTACTTTCAACAGTGGGAATCCTGTTAATGTGTTTCACCATTTTAATTAGTCCCTAAAATGTCTTGCATCTCTGCAATTTACCGCTATTTCATTTTTGTCTCTCTCCATCAACATCCATTAAGTCTTTTATAATATGTGGATAGCAGAGCCATGAGCCATGCCTTTTTTAAAGAACGTTGACGGAAATCTACTGTAAAGAAAACATGGTCAATTAAAATCATTTACGGATGATTAAAAATTAAATCATATTACAAGGATCTTAAACAGAAAACCACCATATTTACATCAAGGAAAAATGTATTTGAGCCTTTCATTTTTTTGGCAAATAGTCAATGTGATGATGTTAGCCATCCCAAACTCTCTTGGTATTAAGGCTTGGATGTAGTTTAATTAATGTGATGATTATTGCGGCTGAAACAGATGTCCAAAACAACCCGGAACTGCTGTCTAAGATGCTTATGGCACTACAGGATGATGATGGCCTTAACTGCCCAATTTGCTTATCACCACCCAAAGACACTGTAATCACATGCTGTGCTCACATTTTTTGCAAGACATGCATCCTTAAGACACTCCAGCAAAGCAAGCCGAGCTGCCCGATGTGTCGCCGTCCACTTACGGAGTCCAACCTCTTCTTCGCACCGACGGAGACTTCCAAATCAGACTGTGAAGGAAATGGCCCTTCCTCAAAAGTAGTTGCCCTTATCGACCTTCTTCTCGCTGAACGGGAGCGGGACCCAACAGTAAAGTCAATTGTGTTCTCACAGTTCCGCAGTATGTTGCACTTACTTGACGAGCCGCTGAAAGCTGCGGGTTTCAAGATACAACGGTTGGACGGGTCAATGAACGCAAACAAACGGGCCCAAGTTATTAGGGAGTTTGGTATCCCAGCCCCCGAGGGGGCCACAGTCCTACTAGCAAGCCTCAAGGCTTCAGGAGTCGGAATAAACCTCACGATGGCGTCAAGGGTTTATTTGTTTGATCCGTGGTGGAACCCGGCGGTGGAGGAGCAGGCCATGGACCGAGTGCATAGAATTGGGCAAAAGGAAGAGGTGAAGATTGTGAGAATGATTGCAGTGGACACTATTGAGGAGAGGATATTGCAACTACAGGAGAAGAAGAAAGTTTTGGCTAGAGAAGTTTTCAGGAAGAAGCCAAGCTCCCGAGATCAAAGGGATATCAGCGTAGACGATCTCATCACCTTGATGAACTTGTGACTTCTTCACTCACTCCATGCATATCTGCTTTTTGCAAGAACTGATTTTTTATGGGAGATTTTCTGACATAACCTATAAGTTTGTGGCATTTTTCAAAACGGTGCTCCAGCCTCCAGCTCTATGATGCATAAAAAGCTCTTTTGTTGAATCTTGCAGCGATGTAATATCTCACCTTTTGTCAGGCTTATTGTTTAAAACGATATTGGCTTGAGAAATCAGGTTTAATTTTTTATTTTGTTTTTAGGCTATTTTCTAAAACCAGAACTGGTATGTTATACTACGTTTTAAGTATCAACATCATAAAAAAGTATGTTATATATTCATAAAGTTTTTGTCCCATAGCACATCAGGCGAGATTGTATTTTGAGAGTGAGATTGTATTTCGACGGTGGTAAAATACGCATAAAATAAACATCTATGATATCAAACCAAACATAAATCACCAAATCAAATCAAATTAGAAAATGTTGTTTAATTAAAAACCTCCTTAGTGGTGTTGCCAAAAGTTTACATTGGGGTGAGCTGGATTATTTTAACTTCTAGACATATACTCATTATTACTCACTTCACGTGGCACTAGTATCGATATTTAAAGTACTGCATGCGGCTACCATTGCTATGTACTACGTATTTACGAAGCAGTCACGTCACTTTGAACCGAACTTGGATTAATTTACGTTGGAATTAATTTACGTTGGATTGATCCCAACTTTAAGATGACACTATCCGTTTATAAAAACTTAATTCACTAACGTGTCATTTTATTTAGCACTACTACATATGCATGTTTAAATTCATTAATTGAAATATTATTAAAGAAAATACATTAATTTTAATATTCAAAGAGTTTAATAAACTTAAATTTTAAATTTACAAAAAAAATTTATATTTAAATTTTAAAAAAATGGTACGGAAAAATTTAAGATGAAGATCAACAATCATTCGTATGTGCTTCGTAATTAAATTCTAATGTGTGAACAATGGTTTCGTAATTATCTAGGTACTGAATTAAAACAGATTAATTAAAACCTTTTAAATGCATGTTTAACGTATTGTACTATATATATTTAAAACTATAATATAGTTTTTGCATGTAGAGTGCATGTGAGTGTGAGGGAGGGTACCGGAGGAATATAATGACACTACTATTGTATTGATACCAAAGAAGGAAAACCCGATTGCTATGGGGGATTGGAGGCCGATTGCGCTATGTAACGTGGCGTACAAGATTTTTGCGAAGATACTAGCTAACCGGCTCAAAGGCCTATTAAACGGTATTATTTCTGAAAATCAGAGCGCATTTATCCCTAATAGATCTATCATTGATAATATTATTGTTGCTTTTGAAATACAACATATTCTGAAGCGAAAGACACAGGGCAAGGAGGGCTATGTAGCCCTAAAACTTGATATGAGTAAGGCATACGACAGGGTCGAGTGGGGCTTTCTGAAGCATGTAATGGAGAAGTTGGGTTTTAATGCTCGGTGGGTAGATATGAGTACTTGGGACTTCCTTCTATGGTTGGAAGAAATAAAAAAGAAATTTTTGGTTATATCAAAGAAAAAGTGGTCCAGAGGATCTAGAGCTGGAATAGCAGATTCTTATCTAAAGCTGGAAGAGAGGTGTTAATTAAAACGGTTGTCCAAGCATGAATGTTTTTTACTACCTGGGGATTTATGTAATGATATTGAGAAAATTATGACTGCATTCTGGTGGAGAGGACATGCTTTTAAAGGAAAAGGCATTAGGTGGGAAAACTTGGGGTGATATTTGTAGCCCGAAATCTCAAGGGGGTTTGGGCTTTAGAAAACTCCATGAGTTTAATATTGCGATGTTAAGCAAACAGGTTTGGCGTATCTTGAAAAACTCAAACTCTCTGGTGACTAGGCTTTTAAAGGCTAAATATTTTCCTCATGGAAATATTTTGGAAGCTAGATGTGGCCATAATCCGTCCCTTATTTGGCGTAGCATCGTTGCGGCTATTCCGGCGGTCAGAAAGGGGGTTTGTTACTGTATCGGTAATGGGAATTCGGCAAGAGTGTGGCATGATAATTGGCTCCATGATGTAGAAGGGTGCAGACCAGCAAGGAATGAAACAGCGGGGCTGGAAAATATTAATGTGAAATCTCTCATGTTTAACGATGGAACGGGTTGGGATTTTGATTTATTGGATGATCTTTTTCAAAAGGAAGACCGAAACCTTATTGCTAGTATTCCTTTACGTCTGGGACAGATGGAAGATGAATTAATTTGGGCGGATGATACGAAAGGAATGTATTCTGTCTGAAGTTGTTATAAGAGTATTAACCGAAGTGTTCAACCGGAGGTGGGCTGGGCAAGTATGTGGAAGCTGGAAATACCACCGAAAGTTAAAATATATTTTTGGAAGGCTTGTGTGGATTGCTTACCTAGCAAGCAGCGATTAATTCAAAGACGGGTTACGATGTGGCCGAAATGTCTCATTTGTGGGCATGAAGAAGAGAGCTCGTTGCATATTCTCTGGGATTGTACGCTGGCAAGGGCAGTTTGGCGCAGCCGGTGTGGGAGTTTCTTGCAGTCTGCTGCCGAGAGCTTTGGAGACTGGGCATCCGTGGTGGCAGGCAGCAGGTCGAGGGATGAATTCGGCCAGTTTGTCATGATGTGTTGGAGTTTATGGAAAGCCCGGAATGAAAAGGTTTGGAAGAACTTAACACCAAATTGGAAAGGAGTCATAAACTGTGGAGAGTCTATGTTAGAAGGCTGGAGGGCGGATCAACTTCCTTTGCAGCAGGAGAAGGCATCGGCGAGCAAGAATGTAGCATGGCAACCTCCGGATTTAGGCGTTGTGAAGATCAATGTGGATGCCACGGTTTCAAAGGAAGGAGATGCAAGAGGACTAGGTTTGATTGTTCGCGATAATAAAGGAGGGGTCGTTATACACCCGGAACGACAGAAGCTTTGGCGATTGAGGAGGCTGTTCAGTGGGCTTCGGAACATGGATGGCACAGGGTGATTGTGGAATCAGATGCCCAACATATTGTCCATGGGCTTGCTCGAGAAGATGACATACAGTATAATGACATTATTTTTAGAAATATTAGACACATGATGGTTGATTTTACCAATATAAGTGTCCAGTATGTGCACCGTTCAGTGAATCAGGCTGCTCATATTCTTGCTAGAGAAGTCTGTTCAGGGTCTGACGGTATTTGGATGGATCATCCACCGGATTGTATTATCCATGCTCTGAATTAGTAATAAAGTTATTTGGATTGTCAAAAAAAAGAGCAGAACTAATTTTAAAAAGCATCCAAACGCCCGCATAATAAAATCATAACTTTTTCGACCCATGTCCGTATACCAATTTGATTAGTTCTATCAATTGTTGTTAGAACAAATGTCCCATTTTTAGGAAAACAAAATAACACTTTTTGGTCATTGGAGAACACTAGATTTTCACCCGCGCAATGCGCGGGCTATTTATAAAATATAGTGATACGACAATTTTTTTAAACGTTGTTTGCTTGTGTGAAACGAAAGAAAATTGTGATGTACGTAAAATTCCTTATAATTTGTAATTATAGTCGGGATAGAGAAAACTCAGAGAAAGGTAGTAAGTATGTGTTGGAATAAGTAGGAAAAAGTAAACGCTAAGTCGGGTTTCACAATCTACACATTCCGAAAAACTTCCTTGTAAACTACATTGGTGGTATGGTCTGTCGGCTGACCATCTTCACCACAAATCAATATCTTCAAACCCTTCGGATTTGTTACCCTTGACACTGCAACATACAGTTGACCATGCGTGAACACCGACTTTTTCAATAACAGTCCAACATGAGACAAAGATTGCCCTTGACTCTTATTTATGGTCATCGCATAAGAGGTCATTACTGGAAATTGTCTTCTCTGAAACTTGAACGGGATTCTTGAATCTGACGGAGTTAAGCTCAATCTGGGAATGACAACTTCATGCCCGGCATATTTACCGCCCATAATTTTTGCCCCTAAGATGTGATTTCCAAGTCGCGTAACAATTAACCTTGTTCCATTGCAAAGGCCCATCGAAGGATCAATATTCCTTAAAAGCATTATCGGGGTACCAACCTTTAGGATTAACTCATGGTTTGGAACTCCGGATGCACGTATTTTGTTGAGAAATTCTGGAGTGTGCAAATCAGCCAGAAAATCAGCATTGGAGTCTGACTTGCAAATGCTATCTGAACTTAAATATGTCCTTGACTCTTCATTAACATTCAAAGAAGTCATGTATTCATTGATTGCGTCAACAACATCAAGGGTTGGAGCCAGAATTGCACGCTCTTGCAAGTAAGCCGGGTCATTCACAATATTCTCAAAGTTTGGGTAGGTACTCTGGACAATAGTGGCAATGGGGTCGGTTCCAGGCTCTAACAAAAACTCATTTGGAATTTTAACATTGGAAAAGCCATCATCATCTTCCCCCGCAGTCCCATCCCCTAAACTCGCAATCCACTTTGCAAACTCAAGCAAATCTTCATATTCACGATCATCAGTCAATGATTGCAACCTCATGTTCTTCGTCAAACGTAATACCAAGCATTCATGCCAAATATACGAAGAATTGATCGTGGCATTCACAATGTCTTGTCTAGTACCTTTCGTAACGACCGGCAAAATTTGTCTGAAGTCTCCCCCGAATACCACCGTTTTACCCCCAAAGGGTCTTTCAGCGCTATTTGAATTAGTGAATCTCAAGATGTCCCGCAAACTTCTGTCCAAGGCTTCGAAGCAATACTTGTGCATCATCGGCGCCTCATCCCATATGATCAGTTTGCACCGAATTATAAGTTGAGCTAGTGGGCTACCTTGTTTGATGTTGCATGTGGAGTTTTCATTCGGGTTGATCGGTATTGCAAAGCGGGAATGAGCAGTCCTACCACCCGGTAACAGTAAAGCCGCAATGCCACTTGATGCAACATTTAAAACAATTTCTCCTTTGGACCTCAAACCAGATGACAACGTCTTCCACACAAACGTTTTCCCCGTACCTCCATAACCATATACAAAGAATACCCCACCACTATTTTCTTCAACAGATTGCATAATGGTTGTGTACACCCTACGTTGATCATCGTTCAGACTCTGCATGCATTTGTCATGGTCTTCGCGTAGAGCAGCACGATCGTATTGCAACTCGTCAAAAATAAGTCGGTTCTGATACATGGTATTTGGATGGATCATCCACCGGATTGTATTATCCATGCTCTGAATTAGTAATAAAGTTATTTGGATTGTCAAAAAAAAGAGCAGAACTAATTTTAAAAAGCATCCAAACGCCCGCATAATAAAATCATAACTTTTTCGACCCATGTCCATATACCAATTTGATTAGTTCTATCAATTGTTGTTAGAACAAATGTCCCATTTTTAGGAAAACAAAATAACACTTTTTGGTCATTGGAGAAGATTGGTACGTAAGAACTAACAAGTAACCAAATCATAAGCATGAATATGACCTCGGATCTTAGTCGGAAAAAGACCGAGGCCAAGAATTAATGTTGTTGTTTTCAGTCCAAGGCTTTCATGCCCATACACAAGGCCGGCCCAACTATATATATATATATATATACAAGGCCGGCCCAACGAATACACTTTCTACCATTCCTAATTTTTGTTTTGGTTTTCAGTTTTCTATTTTCCGATTGTCCATTTCATAAATTAGAACACATATTTACCAACTTGTCTCGATTTTTCATTTCATAGTTTTCAAACCCTAAATTACGTTCACATGTAGTTACAGAAACAGCGCACTAGGTGATTTCTAGTTAACCATGGATAGCAAATTCTCATAACCGCTACTGAACCATAAACCGTTATCAATCTTTTTATAAATGTAAGAACTTGCTTATATGCAAATTTTAATCAAATGAACTCTAGGAGTCTAAGTTAATTTTTTTTGGACAATTCTTCTAACCTATTATGGTATATATGTTTTATCTTAAACCCAACACTTTTGAACAAGGATGAGATTCGAACTTGTGACCTCCTTTTTGGGTGTGTCGCAGTGCTGCCCACAAGGTACTTGGCTGAAATCTAATAGATAAAATATACAGTGTGTTTTAAAAACAATACTCCCACCGTCCCATAAAATTCTTCCCGCATTGACTGGCTCGCATATTAAGGAGGTGAGAGTAAAAAGGAAATGTATGATTGTCGATGTGTAAGATAAAGATAAAATTAATGTGAGCTACACAAATTGTTTAAAAATGATAAGTAAGATTTTTTTTTGGGACGAACCAAAAAATAAAATTGAAAGAAATTTATTGAACAAAGGGAGTAGTTATTAACTTATTGTTTAATTATGATAAAATCGCTGCGGGCCATAACATTCCAGGTCTTGACCGGAATCGAAATCTTGAGAAATCTTAAACTCTAAATACTTGTTTTCATTTTTATAGAACACGTTTTTTCCAAGGAAAAATTGATTGTAATAATCCCAACTATTGGCAGTCCGCTTATAATAATCTCAACTATCGATTATTTCAGAATAATCCCAACTTTAGGGTCCTTCCGCCAATAACAGTCCCTGTAAATAAATTCATGTACTTTCTGAAGTGGATGAGAAGAGATATAGCAAGTGATCTCTATAAATAATCTCAACTTTTAATTTTTACGTTTAATTTCTATTTAAAATTCACTTTTATAGAAGGTAATATTTGGTCATGGACCATTATTGGCGGATGGTTCATATAGTTGGGATTATACAAAAATAATCAATAGTTGGGATTATTGTTAGCGTACCGGCAATAGTTGGGATTATTATTTTCAATTTTTTCTTTTTCCAATTTTCCAGAAAATTGGAATTATCCGGTTTTCCCATTAATAAACGGCCTCTAAATTTCTTGAAAGCCACCGTTAAGCTAAGATGTCGAGTTGGAAACATCATCTCGGGAGATTTGGGGTCCAAAGGTCTTGGAAAAGCTCTAAGATAGCTTAAAGAAATAAACTTTCACAATTCACACCATACTATGTACTTGCTAAGTTGCTACAATACAAAACGTATATATGTTAGAAAAAGGTACGTTCCATAAGGTGGTTGATAACTGATAAGTATGTCATGTTGGAAACTTGTAACGGGTTAAATGGTTCAAATATTGATAACCAAAATGTAGACTTTTTCAAAAATGTTAGTGACATAAAATTTATATATATAAATATGACTCAGTGTAACTATAGCATAATGTTATGATCAGTAAAGTATAAAAGTTAAATATGAGTACAAGTTACTATAATTATGTTTATTACAGAGTAAGTAGAATTAGATAAAATCACTATTTTCAATCCTAAACCAATCTATACCATCAAAATCTCTACTCGTGATTATTTTATACGGAGTATGTTTTTCTAAATATGAATTATTATTGTCATGATTCATGAATCAAAAGTGTTGCCAGTTGTAGCAAAAATAGTCATATGAAAGTCTTATAATTTCTTTAGCATAGCCAATTCCGGTTATGATTTGAGGACTTGTTTAGCACTCATAATTAAGAGGAGCTCATTAAGGGTTTGTTTGACCCATTTATACACCCCAATATTGCCCAAGCCAATTCGGACTAGGGACGGGTTAAAACATTTGTCCCACATTGAAAAGGTATAAAACAATTAAACATTATATAAGGCTTTGAATTACTCATCCTATCAGATTGACATTTTAGGATGGAACCCGGATCTTCACAATTTCGAAACATGACAATATGGTCTTGAATGCTACCTAGTACGGAGTAGTACTTAACTCCTATCTCAACACAATAAACGCAATACTCTTGTTTTAAAAGAATCCTTCTTGGTGTACATCCTGGATTACACCCTGGGGTACACCCCATTTATTTGCCCTTCACACAGACAAAAAACATGAAAATACAGACACTTTCAATTAAACTGTCGGTGTGAGTTTGCAGATCTGCCAGACTAGTTGCACGCAAACCAATGTCGGTGGGCACAGACACTAGTTCTCTGTGTAGACAAACAAATGTCGGTTCGAACAAAATTGGTTTGCAAGTTCAGGGGTTGGGAAACCAGTGTCGGTGTACACAGACATTAGTTGTCGGTGTAGAAAAAAGTTTTTGTACATATGTCATTTTCGTCGGTGTACACAGACATTAGTTGTCTGTGTAGAAACAAAAATGTCTGTGCATATAAAATTTTCGTCGGTGAACACAGACACTGAAAGCAAATCAGTGTCGATGTGCATAAAATGTAAAAATAAAGAAGGAAAGAAAACCGACGAAAATTGTATATGTACAGACACTTTTTTCTACACAGACAACTAATGTCTGTGTACACCGACACTAGTTTCCCATCCCCCTGAACTTGTAAACCAACTTTGTTCGCACCGACACTTTTTTGTCTACACAGACAACTAGTGTCTGTGCACACCGACATTGATTTGCGTGCAACCAGCCTGACAGATCTGCAAACTCACACTGACAGTTTAATCGAAAGTGTCTGTGTTTTTACGTTTTTTGTCTGTGTGAAGGGCAAATAAATGGGGTGTACCCCAGGGTGTAACCCAAGGTCAAGATGTGCCTTAAGAATTTTCCGTTTTAAAATTTAAGCTATATCCCCTCGGAAACTCTGACCTTTTACATTTTCTATCCCGTTCTTGCATTTTTCAGTGTTTCAACTCATTACCACACTCTTGACAAAAAAAACTCGTTACCACATTGTTTTTTATCTTTGCGAAAATTAATGATACAATTTATTATATTGAAAAATAGAGATTATAAACTTCAATCCATTATTTTAATTAATATATTTATGAAAAATTTAATAATTTTAATTTTATAAGAGTATTTAATAAAGAACGCTTTCATATTGTTAATACTACCATACATAAATATATAATCTATCAAAATTTAAAATCATACTATCTCAGTAACATAAAAACCTTCTCATTTCAAAAGTAAGTAGATTAAGAATAGTGAAAGAAGATATGAATTATTGAGGGTATGATGAGAAGATAGTGGAATAATGTGATGGAATGTAGGATAAATAAAAAAACAGTTGTAATAGTATATTATTTTAAGAATTATTGAGGGTATGATGGGAAGATTTAGAAATGGGGATTTTTTTTGTTACCGAGGGAAAAGAGAAGTGAGAATATATTTTTGTTACTAAGGCTAACCGCAACCCAGCCCGTCAATAAATCTAATCTCCCACCCGTTTATACGTATTCACTCAGTCAATTCAGCTTTTCTCTGTAACCCAACACCGTCAATATATTCACTCAGAACATTTTTTATATTTAAATCCTTACTTTTATTATTATACATAATTTTTATACCAAATTCTATTTTTGCGAATAATAATGATTTAAAATGTCAAACATTTCGATGCAAAAATAAATAAATTTGGAGTTTAATTTTTTAACCATGAGATCTATTTTTGAAAAAACATAACCAAGAAATGTAAAAAGTATTTTAACATGAAATCATAATTTTAACACTGGAATTGACTTCAGAAAAAAATGTTAGGTCTAAAAATTTCCAACAAATAAAATTTTAATTTTTTAATTTTATATATTCAATATTGATGACATATGAAAGGTTATAAAAAGTTATGAATATTAGTATATTTTTTATTTACATTGGAGTTCAAATAAAAAAGTTATACTATAATTAAAAAAATAGATGTTTTTATTTCCCTGGGTCCCTTGTCCTGCCACTTGTCCATCTGCTTTTCCTCCTACGTACTTAGCGCAATTCTCCTTTCGGAAGGGTGGATCAGGGTCTTCCCAATTCACTCAACAGGAGCCATATATCACCAATCACTCCCATGTATACACAATTTTGTTTGGGTTGGAGCACACTTTGGGGTGAATACATCAAATTTGGGGTTTTCACCCCTTACAATGCGGACAGCCTAAGGGAGTACTCCGTATGACGTTGACTTTAAAAAATTATTGGAGTCTTGCAATGGAGGAAGTATGTGAGTTATGACCTTATGTTGACGCTTCATAATAAACTTATCAATTGCTTACTGACAGGATAATTATGATGTACTACGTATAATGGAGCAACTATCCAGTCACATTAGGATAATTGATGAGATAACAAAGGACGGAAAATGAGAAAATAATGACATTTATGGATCGCCCATTTGCACCACTAGCCAGTATGGGTCACCCACTAGATAATATTGTTACACGACCCACTAATGAGTTCGTCACCTCAATTCCGGACAAGTTATTTAAAGGGAAAATTATGATTATCCCTTCTAGTTTGATCATAATTATTAGTTCAATCTTATATTTTTAAAAGTCAACTATTTACCCCCCTCAACTATGATTATTGTTGTAATCTCCCCCTTATATCAACATTTTAGTCAAATGCCTATTTCTTTGACTAAAATACCCTAGTTTAAGATTATTTGTTAAATCTTCTCATCTACGTATTAGGGGTGGGTACGGTCCGGTCCAGTCCAATATTTTGCCGAACTCGTACTCCTATCGTGACTATTGAAACGGTTTGATTCGATCTTAGACCTAAATCCATTCGGTATAGTTCTATTTCCAAACGGGACGGTACCATATCATACTAATACCAAAAAATTTCACTTTTTTAAGTGTTTAAGTGAAAGTTAAAGTTTAGTCATCCTCTAAAAATCCACATAATTTATCAATTTTCATATTGTGTATTACATAATTATTAAATTTCAGATAAACTGTAGTTGTACAAATTTAAACCAGTTATGACATTATTTAGAACCGGTATAGTCGGGTTCACGACGAAAAATTTGAGTTCCATTTCAAGTCCTATTTTTCGGTCCGGTACCATATCGGTCCGGTTCGATACCATGCCGGTTCTGTATTTTGTCCACCCTTACTTCAAATACACAACCGAGTAAATTTTCCTTTGATGAATGAGCCTGGACTGGGAATTGAAATTGGAACAGAAAAGAAGAATAACTGAAAGGCACAAAGCACTTTCAAGTGTGCCGCAATAATGATGCTTGGGAAAACATTAATTTTTTCTTCGAATACTTTTGGAGTAAGCATGTGAAACTTTCAGTTGATGTACTCTTATTTTATACTACTCCTTAGTTTAGTTTAATAGATAAGGACATTTTTGGGAATTCCACTTACAATTAATGGTCCAAGCAACTTAAATTTAACAGAAGGGAGATATTCTAACTTTAATAAAAGCTTAAGGGGTAAATAATTCAGTTCTAAAAATATAAGGTTGATTTAATAATTATGACCTAACCTCAAGGGGGTAATCATTATTTAAAGATAAAATTCCCGAAATAATAGAACAATGTTTTGAAATTTTAAAATAGAATTGTCATACTTTTAATTTTTAAATAGAAATAACTATTATCAAATTTGACATTATAGACTTCAAATGTGACAGTGTTTATCAAGTTTTTCTCTCCACACTTGACAGAAATTACTTCTATTTAGAGAATAAAAACATGACTGTTCTATTTCGAAAGTTTAACACGTTTTTACTCCTATTAGAACAATTTGTATATTTAATATTCTCCTTATTTTTTAGTAATGTTGATGTTAATCCAACATAAGATTGTAAATAAAGAAATAGATTTGGCATAACTCTTGATTTTTATGTGGAAACCCGAAAGGGAGAAAACCACGGGACTTTTTAGGCTAACGTCCAAACCCACTCTTTCTCATTAATATACTCTCCTCGCCATTTACATTGTACAAAGTTCTTGGGACTCCATTAATGGAGTTTGGTTGCTAAGCTCTAAAGAATAAGCAGGGAGGAAGAAGTAGTCTCCGGGAGAGAAGAGTCCCCAAAAGCCGGATCCTTTAGAATGGAAGCCTTGCTTCTTATTTATAGAGGGGGATTGGGAGCCTTTTTCCCTAATGGGCCGAAAAGGGCTTGATGGGCCGAAGCAGGCCCAAGTAGGCCGAGTGGGCCTAAATGGCTCTAAATGAGCCTCGCTGACTGGGCCTCGTACCGGGGTAGTGTGTTGGGCCCCTGAACAGTAATAGGCCGCGGTAATATACCCCAACAAGCAAGATGATCTCATTTTTCCTTTTTAAATCAATTCTAAAGATTGTCTCATTTCTTTCAATCAATCTCATTAGAATTGTCACTTATCAAATTTATATTCCGTATGATGTATCTGAATTTACATCGTTTTTATTTTATTCTCATTTTATCAACTCAATCATATAAAGTAATAATAATTTTTTGGTAATTGCATCACCTCTAATACTAATGATAGGAACAAGGAAATAATAATAATAATGTTTTTTTGTTACAACGGAAGTAAAAACGAGAAAAAAAACATATTAAAATCTATTACTCTCCAACCCGTTAGCATCCTCCCAAAGAATTTGTTTGATCCAATTTGGAACTGATTCAAGAACAGAAAGCCCCTTTGGAGCTTGATGTGCAACATTATTAGCATGCCTATTGGCACATTTATTTCCTTCACGATAGATATGTTTTATGGAACGAATCAGCCCTCGAGCAGTCTTCGACAATCCTGAACTAGGACTCCGATATTAGCTGCCCAAGAGCCATCTCTCCTGTTGAGAGCCTTTATCATAGTTTCTGAATCCACTTTTGCGATGACTCTCTTCAAATCCAGCTCTTTAACCAACAACAATCCCTGACGAAGCCCTCAGAGTTCCGCTTGAATTGGTTATGGATGACTAAATATGATATAGACCCTATCTAGTGTAATAAGTGGTAAGTCATAGGTCGGGTGGAGTACCCAAGGATCGGGCGGTTATCCTCAAAACTCGGTTATATAGGGTGGAGTACCCAAGGATCGGGCGGTTATCCTCAAAACTCGGTTATATAGGGTGGAGTACCCAAGGATCGGGCGGTTATCCTCAAAACTCGGTTATATAGGGTGGAGTACCCAAGGATCGGGCGGTTATCCTCAAAACTCGGTTATATAGGGTGGAGTACCCAAGGATCGGGCGGTTATCCTCAAAACTCGGTTATATAGGGTGGAGTACCCAAGGATCGGGCGGTTATCCTCAAAACTCGGTTATATAGGGTGGAGTACCCAAGGATCGGGCGGTTATCCTCAAAACTCGGTTATATAGGGTGGAGTACCCAAGGATCGGGCGGTTATCCTCAAAACTCGGTTATATAGGGTGGAGTACCCAAGGATCGGGCGGTTATCCTCAAAACTCGGTTATAGGGTGGAGTACCCAAGGATCGGGTGTGTATCCTCAAAACTCATAGATTACATATAATGATCTAGGACCGGGTGGTGTCCTTATGATAATTTACTTGAACAAGGAGGAGTTCTATACACTCATAGGCATATGGGTGGGTTGGGGTTTTTAGTCAAGAATATTGACTATTACTATTTTTCCCAAATAAACTGGTGATCTACGGATCGGATATCTTTCCAAGTATATATATACTATTAAGTATTTCATAACTTGGGGGAAAGACTATTTATATAAGTATCACCCTATGTTTGGGTCTTATACTTGAAACGCTAGTTATTCTATATTTAGCCTGCTACTCGCTCGGTACTTGTACTGACCCCTTCGGGGGGGCCCACCATTTTCAGGTTGAAGCTAGGGCTTGCTACTTGCACCTTCTCACGGGTGATATCAAATCAGGAAGACGTGGTTCGTGTTTCCTTATTTTCTTTCAAACTACCGAATACTTGCTCATGGATATTTGTTCTACCATAAACTATTTTTGGGGCTTGCATGCCCATGTTGTTGGCCGGTTGTGGCTTATGACTTACCATTGAATATTTCCGCTATTCATTGGTTTAAATGTGATGTTGTTATGTATGTTTACTACTGAGTATGGATGGATTGTTTTCTCGAACGCCTTGTGTAATTAAGAGGGGTTGACTCGCGGGTGACGTCACTTAATTATACGGCGGTTGTACACGCGCTTGGATTGCGGTCTGGGGCGTGACAATTAAGTGGTATCAGAGCCATCTCAGTTCTAAACTATATAATCAACCTCTCACAAAAGATTTTACAAAAGAGTTCTTACCGAAAACCATGAGCATTGTATTTTGACGTTTATAGGACTATTGGTGCTTAAGTTGCAAGGCCTCTAATTGTTAAGACGGTACCCTTAACAATTGGTATGGTGGTGACTTGGGTCGATACGTGTCTATAACGTTTTTCTGTCAATTGATATTCATAGGAGTCTAAAGACTCGTCCAAATTCCGTTTCAGAAATGGAGGGTAAGCGAATGGCAACAAGAAATGACCCTAAGGGACAAGCGTCGGTAGCTTACCTTGAGGCTAGCCGGGCTGTGTCACGAGCCTTTACGGGGAGAGGAATAGGCCATGGGGGCCGTGAGGGCCGCCAAGCGGCAAACGCTAATCAAGTGGGCTCGATGTGTAACATGAACACCAGGAGGAACGAACGTAGGCGTCAGGCGAGGCGAGATCGGGCCACCTCCCAACGTGATATGACTGTCAGCCAAACCCATCCTTGGGCAAACGACCAAGGAGGAGAAAGCACTCTTACGGCACCGGCATCACCGGTGAAAAAGAAAAGGAACTCAAAGTGGCACACGTCCTTTCCTTACTCCTTAAGACCATCCAAATGTTCTAATTGCTCTAAGAAACATTTTGGAAAGTGCAACGAGCCCCCGATGTGCTACAAATGTGGGAGCACAACCCATATGAAATTAAGTTGCCCATGGAGGAGGCAACGAGAGACATTGCAAGCCGAGGAAGGGCTCACCGTGGAAGGAAACCATACGGAACCAACGATGAGCAACGCTACGTCCGTCAATCAAGGCGGGGCCCAAGCAAGGGTCTACGCAATGACCGAGGCGGATGCGAGAGCAAACCCGGACTCCGTTGCAGGTAAACACGTATTCCCATGTATTTCTAGGCTTACTTTGGTCATATACGTCGTTGGGATTGAGTGCGGGCCACCCCGGGGTCAAACCGGGTGAGTTAGGCCGAATCGGGCTGGAAACAGCCACTGCTGGCCAGGCACGCCCGCAGGCACGCCGTGCCTGGCATCGTGCCTGGAAGGCAGTGGCACCCGAAGAAGAAGAAAAAAAAAAAAAATTGGGCCAGGCACGGCCGCAGGCACGCCGTGCCTGGCGTCGTGCCTGGAAGGCAGTGTGTCCGAAGGAATTTTTGGCCAGGCACGGCCGAAGGCACGCCGTGCCTGGCATCGTGCCTGGCCGGCAGTGGCAAGCAGGGTGAGATTGTTGCACGCACGGCCGTGCGTGCCACCCAGGCACGCCGTGCCTGGCATCGTGCCTGGCCGGCAGTGGCAAGCAGGGTGAGATTGTTGCACGCACGGCCGTGCGTGCCACCCAGGCACGCCGTGCGTGGACCCCCAACACCCGAAAGTTGATTTTTTCGCCCCGTTCTTCTACGTTTGGACCCCCGTTTGTTTCCAAACATTAGTATTAACTTAATAACCTCCTAAAGATGTGTAAAAACACTAGAAAATGTATCTTACATGGTGTATAAATGTAGGAACATTAAAGATCAATGGTAGGTGTGCGAGGATCCTCATCGATACCGGGGCACAACGCTCATTCGTGAGTGAGGCGTTCGCCGAGGGCCTTGACGTGCCATTGACACCTATGACGCAAGCGTTGCTAGTCTCCACACCGTTAGGAGACGACGTGGAGAGAGATCATTACTATCCCTCGTGTGAGGTAGAAGTGACGGGTCAACCTTTGACTTGTGATTTCGTACCTCTGAGCATGCTGGAGTTCGATGCAATCCTAGGAATGGATTGGCTCGAGAAACACCATGCTCGAGTAGATTGTTACACCAAGGTGTTGGAGCTCGAGGATGATCAAGGAAACACGCGATGTTTCGAAGGAGATCGGGGGAAATCTAATGCTTGTATCATATCCGTGATGAGAGCACAGAAGATGATGAGGAAGGGATGTCACGCATACCTTGCTTACGTGGTAGACGATACGAAGAAAGAAGTCGACATCAAGGATGTTCGAGTCGTGTGCAAGTACCCGGACGTCTTTCCCAAGGACCTACCGGGGATTCCACCCGATAGAGAGATTCAATTTGTAATCGAAGTGGAGCCGGGGACCAAACCCAATTCGATTCCTCCTTATCGAATGGCACCGGCCGAACTTCAAGAGTTGAAGGTCCAACTACAAGAACTATTGGACAACGGGTTCATCTGACCCAGTCATTCACCGTGGGGAGCACCCGTACTATTCGTAAAGAAGAAAGATGGTACATTAAGAATGTGTATCGACTACCGACAGTTGAACAAGGTCACCATCAAGAACAGGTATCCCTTACCGAGGATTGATGACTTGTTCGATCAACTTCGAGGAGCAATAGTGTTCTCGAAGATTGACTTGAGGTCGGGGTATCATCAGTTGAAGATCAAGGAGAGTGACATACCTAAGAGTGCATTTCGCACTAGATATGGTCATTATGAATTCCCTGTGATGTCGTTTGGTTTAACCAACGCACCGGCGGCATTCATGGACTTGATGAACCGTGTGTTTAGTGAATACTTAGACCAATTTGTGATAGTATTCATTGACGACATCTTGATATACTCCAAGAGCGAGGAAGAGCACGAACACCATTTGAGGCTTGTACTTGATCGGCTAAGGGAAAAGCGACTCTTCGCCAAGTTCTCCAAATGCGAATTTTGGCTCAAAGAGATTGGTTTCCTCGGTCATGTCATATCCGGTTCAGGTGTTGCTGTGGATAACGCCAAGATAAAAGCGATCATGGATTGGGAGAGACCCAGGAATGCGAAGGAGATACGTAGTTTCCTTGGCTTAGCGGGATACTATCGTAAATTTGTGGAAAAATTCTCCGTATTGGCGTCCCCATTAACGAAGCTCACAAAGAAAGGGGCCAAGTTCATATGGGACGACAAATGTGAAAAGGGGTTCCTTGGATTGAAGAAACGACTTACCGAAGCACCAGTCCTTGCCCTACCCATACAGGGGATAGGGTATGACATTTATAGCGACGCTAGCATCCAAGGGCTTGGATGTGTACTGATGCAAAACGGTAAGGTGATTGCCTATGCTTCTAGGCAATTGAGGAAACACGGGGTGAACTACCTTACTCACGATCTAGAGTTGGGGGCGGTAGTGTTTGCATTGAAGATTTGGAGGCATTATCTCTACGGGGAGACGTGTCACATTTATACTGATCATAAGAGCCTGAAGTATGTATTCACTCAGAAAGAGTTGAATATGAGGCAGAGGAGATGGATGGAGTTGATCAAGGACTATGACTTGATCATCGACTATCATCCCGGAAAGGCCAATGTAGTGGCCGACGCACTGAGCAGGAAGAGTACGTCGGGGACGCTACTCACATGTCTACAGGCATTGAGGGCGCACGTGGAGGTATCCACGAGCGGGGCGCTCATTGCTAGGTTTGAGGTCAGACCTACATTGCTGGGTGAGATCAGTAGATGTCAGGCCATTGACGAGGAGTGTCAGAAGATTCGTGAACGAATCATTGAGGGGCCTGTTGAGAACTTTCGAGTACGTGACGATGGTCTATTATTGTTTAAGGATCGTGTGTGCATACCAAAGAAGGAAGACCTCTAGAAGTCTATACTTGAGGAGGCTCATTCTTCAGCTTATGCTATGCATCCAGGAGGTACTAAGATGTACCGGGACCTGAAGGAAAGTTACTGGTGGTCGGGTATGAAGAGAGACATCGCCGAGTATGTGAGTCGATGCCTTACTTGTCAGCAAGTTAAGGCAGAACACCAGCACCCGGCAGGACTTTTGCAGCCACTCACCATCCCAGAGCGGAAGTGGGAGCACGTGACCATGGACTTCGTGGTGGGGCTACCACGAACGGTGAACAACTATGATGCAGATTGGGTAGTGGTTGATAGGCTCACCAAGAGTGCACACTTTTTGCCTATCGACATTACTTATCCACTTGAAAGATTGGCCAAGCTATACTCGGAGGAGATTGTGAGATTACATGGAGTCCCAATATCCATTGTCTCGGATAGGGATCCACGATTCACATCCCGATTTTGGCCAAAGTTTCAAGCATCTTTGGGGACCAAACTGAAGTTTAGCACAGCTTTTCACCCACAGACGGATGGACAGTCCGAGCGGGTGATACAGATTTTGGAAGACATGCTTAGGGCATGTGCTTTGGAGTTCCAAGGAAGTTGGGACAAACATTTAGCCCTAGTGGAGTTTGCCTATAACAACAATTATCAGGCAAGTATCGGCATGCCTCCATATGAGGCATTGTATGGGAGGAAGTGCAGAACACCGTTGTGTTGGGACGAGGTTGGCGAGGCCAAACTCGAAGGGATAGAGCTGGTTGAGATCACCAAGGCCAAGGTGAGGATCATTCGGGATAGACTGAAGGCCGCTCAGGACCGACAGAAGAGTTATGCTGATAAACGGCGGAGACCGTTGGAGTTCGAAGTCGGTGATGAGGTCTTCCTAAGGATTTCTCCTTGGAAGGGCATCATCCGATTCGTATCAAGGGGGAAACTTAACCCCCGATACATAGGTCCGTTTGAGATCCTTGAAAGGATCGGGGCCGTGGCTTACCGACTCAAGTTGACGCCTGAACTTGAGAAGATACATGACGTGTTTCATGTATCAATGCTCAAGAAGTACATACGAGACCCATCTCATATTCTTGAGAGACCACCGGTAGAGATCCGTGAGGACTTGCAATATGTGGTGGAACCAGTGAAGATTGTTGGTCAACAAGTGAAGAAGCTTAGGAATAAGGAGATTCCTATGGTAAGGGTTCTATGGAGGAGTGATCGAGTCGAAGAAGAAACTTGGGAGACCGAGGTCTCAATGAGGGAGCAATACTCATTTCTTTTCGATTAGATACTTGGATTTCGGGGACGAAATCCCAAATAAGGGGGGGTGAACTTGTAACACCGTCCCCAAGTATATTTACTTTTATGTAAATAATGTAGTGAACCTTATCAAAGGATTAATGAATTTACGAAGTTGTAAAATTTTATTAATTCTTTCGCGTGAATAGTAAATTGCACGTGGGACCCACATCGAGAGCGGGGGTCGCCCGACATTTCCGAGACCATATATTTTATTCATCTTGGTCTGGATAATAAATATATATTGGTGGATATTTCATTTGGGCCATGGAAAGGCCCGGAGTTGACCGATTGGTCAAAAGAAGCCCAAATTACCGGTACTGGTAATTTAACTGATAACAACCCGAACTGAATTTCGGGGGCTTATAAATTAAAGTTGGGGAATGTATATTCATTATACATGTTATAATGAGTAAGAGCACATAATATATTTTATTTGACCCGATAAAATAAAATATATTTAAAACAGTCCGAAAAAGACAACTTTCGGGACCAATTGTACACACCGGGACACAAAGGGATGACCTCCCACATGAGTGGGGGCCACCCCACGTTTTTGTGTGCTCAAATTGACCAAAGGAAGGCCAATAGTACACATGATGGGAGGGTGAGACATTGAGAGACACCCAAGGGGTCCCTCTCTCACTTATTAGCTAAATGAGACAAAAACAACCCATCCCCCCTCCTTCCTCCTCATTGTGCTCGCTGTTGGTCCCGTTTAATATAGTAATCAGTCTAGAAGGGGGGGGGGTGAATAGACTGATTGGTTTTTCAACTTTTTCTCTAAGTCCAAAGTGACTTATCAGAGAAGGTCTGATTCTGGTGACAGAGGAAGGCTGGTTCTGATATGAGAACTGGCCTTGGCAGCGGATTCTGATCTGTCCGGGTAGCCTCAGAAACACTAAGGCAAATGCCTTTCTGATAACTCTGAAAACAAGATCTGCTGAACACAGATTCCAAGTCTTAGAGTTAACAGTTAATATCCTAAGTGTAGAAATGTAAATTGCAGTAAAGTAAATGACACCGGATATTTTTATAGTGGTTCAAGGAACAACTCGTTCCTCTAATCCACTGTTCCACTAGCTTTGAAGTAGATCGGTTACAAAGCTTAGTCCCTAGCACTTAAGAAGTTCTCCACGCCTTCTTCAAGTCTAGTTGTCACCCGGGATGCAATCCTGCTTCCTGATGACTGGTCCTTTCACTCAGCTTCCCGGAAGTATCACCACTTCACTACTGCAGTTACTTGGACGCCCTTCTTTTCAGAAGATCCTTTGAAAAACAGAGTTTTTCCTCCAACTTGCTTCGTCACAAATGATGTTTGATGTAGATCTTGAAGAGTTGAAGAACAGGATGAACTTTGCTCTTGTTGGGGATGAGAGATTGTGAGATTGAATCTTCCCAACGTTGACTTTTCTTGTAGAGTGTTATGAAGTTTTGAATCTCAAGAAGTATGTTCGGAAATGGATCAAGAGTTCTTGGCAAAGTTAGGTTTCTGTTCTTCGGAGTGTAGCTTATATACTGAGGTTGTCTGCCCGTTGGAGGAGGAGACAACTGCATTAAATGCACGTACAGTTGACTTGACCGTCGTTTTGGAAGGTTTCTATTTTTATAATATATCTTCCCGGATTCTTTGGTCAATCATTTGCAATCAATCCTTCAGCGTATCAGGCTCATTTAATGTGCATTAAATGCTTTCCTTTCATGCACAGTCTTCTAGCCGTTGGATGTTTTACCCGTTGGATTCATAGCTGTTGGATGTTGCTTGAAATCTTCTAAGTGTTAGTCGGGCTCTGATCAGGCTCTTCTGATGTGTTGGATTCTGAAGGCTTTCTGATGAGTTGAGTTCTGATGGCTTTCTGATCTCGGATAGAGCTCTAACTCTGACTCTGATATGTCCGCTGATGAGTACCTTTGATTTGTAGTTCTTCATCGGTTATCAGATGTCCAAGTTTATCAGCAACTCTCATGGTGCAACTCTGATGGACTTCTGCTAAGAGAACTCTGATGGAGCAGTTCTCATAGAGCAAGTCTGGTCGAGCAGTCCTGACGCACTTCTGATCTGATCCAAAATAGAGCAACTCTGATCGTCGACTACACTAATACTTACAATTGAAAAATTCTAATACACAAAATCTAATTTGGGGGTAACCTAACTTTCTAATCCTATAGCATCATCAAAATCTAATTACATTTATTCCTTACAATTTCCCCCTTTTTGATGATGCCAAAACCCTTAAACTATTTCCAGAGAAGTGCTTTCCACCATGAAGGAGAATAAGAAAAAAAAACTTTCATTTAGAATCTTGGTGGGCACTTGGCATAGGAAAATAGTAAGAGTAAGATACAATCAATCACGCAATAATCAAATAAGGATAGAAAGCAATAGATAACACAAAATATGATATAGCCATGCAAATTAGAGGCAGAGAGGTTATTTTTATTAATCAGAGTTTTTCAAACAAGAAATGCAAAAGAGATAAAGTTTAGAAATCTTCCTCTGCAACCTCTGCAAGGACAGCCTCTTCTTTTGCCTTGGTTTCTTGAAGCTCAGCATTTACTCTTTCTCTAATTGAAGCAAGGTTCCTGGGAGTCATGTATCTCTTCCAGAGTGGAGTAAGCTGGCAATCAAGATAGTACCTTATTGCATCCTTCTCATCCTTCCCAGGTAGGATCCTCAACCTCCACCATTCCTCAGCTTCTTCTATGGATCCTCCATGAGCAATGGTGATGATGCCATTCACATCTTGGATCAGATTCTCACACTGCAGGGGAGTCATATGCTTTTTCATCTCAGCAAATTGGACTTTGTCTGGTTTAGACAACCCACTGTTCAGCCATTGATTCAATGTGAAGGATGGAGATTTCTTCTTCGTTGAACGAGGAGGAGGAGGTCTCTGAATGCCAGCAGCTAGCCTCTTTTGCCTTGCTCTTTCATAGTATCTGGCAGGGTTAATAGCTCTTGAGCTTGGGCCTTCTGCTTCTCTGGGAGGTGGGACAGGTTCTCTGCTATCTTCCCCCTTTTTGGCATCAACAAGATCACCAAGTAGGAGTCCAATTTTCGAGAATTCTGTAGCATTGCTCTCTTTTATAGCTTCAAGGGTACCAGGTAGAGTTTGGGTCACAGAGGCCAGCCCTTCTATCAGCTCCTTTTGCTTGCCCACATCCGATTGAATATCCTTGGTAGTAGCTTCAAGGAGAGTCAACTTGTGATCTCTGTCCTTTCCACTGTTTATCAGTTTGATGTCAAATTCTTTCAAGGTCTTGCAGATGTCCTCTACGTCTGTGAGTTGCTCAGCATGCTTATCAGAGGACCATTGAAGATCATCCACAGCATCAGACAGCTCCTTAATGGCCTTGTCTTGAGCAGAAAGGGTCAGAGATTGAGAGTAGAGGACAGTGTGTACACTGGCTACCTCAGATGCAATGTTGTCGACCTTTTCATTGGATGTCTTCATGTAGCTAAAGAATGTAGTCGACAATTGTGAGAGGGCGTTGGAGATTTTCTCAAGTCCTGACTCAATGTTGTACTGTACCAAATCAAGATGAGCATCATGCTTCTGATTTAGCACAAGTAACTTGTTCAGTCCAGCCACCATCTGATCGCCAAAGTCTTCAGCTGATTCCACAAATTCCTGGAAGGGAATGAGGACCGCTTTGGGTGGTTCTGGCTGAGGTAACTCATTGATTTGAGGTTGAGGTTGAGGTTGATCAGGAGATAGAGGAGGAGTAGGTGTCTTCCTTTTGTTAGATTGGAGGTCACAAGCTAGAGAGGATGTAAGGAACCCATCATTATCTTCAGTTGAGGAAGGAATCCTTACAACTGGTTCTCTTTTCTGAGTAGAGGCTGCAGAGTGTTGAGGAGATGGAGGTTTGGATGATGGTTTCTGCTGAGGAGGGGGCGAGGCAGACTTGGTCCTCTGATGTGGGGAGCTCTGATGTAGTGAGGTTTGTAGAGCTGGGGTGTTCTGATGTTGTGGAGAGGGAGGGGGTGACGGTGAGCGAGTTCTGATGGGGGTCATCTGGTGGCAGGGTGAAAGTTGTTTAGGTGTGGGTGATTTCTGAGATTTGTGTGAGGGGGATTTCTGATGAGATGGAGAAGGTGTTTTCTTGCGTGTGGGAGAAGGGATTTGCTGAGGTTGAGAAGGAGATGGGGGTGGAGTAGTGGTTGGTGTGATTGGTTTGGGTGAAGAGGATATGGGAGGTGATGGTAGGGGGACAGGAGAGTTAGGAATTACCTCAATCTCCTGGTTCTGAGCTTTCCTCCAGTCAGTGATCAGATTTGCAAAGATCAGCTCTGCATCAGAGGGTCCTCCGGCTTGCTGTTGAGGTTCAAGAGAATCCTTCATTGTCTTCTCCACCAGCCAAGCTTCAAAAATAGGTACCTCTTGTTCGGTGAGAGGAGGAACAGCTAATGCAGCATGATCCATTGCAGTTGGAGCAGTCAAACGGCCTTTGCCTTTGAAATTTCTCTTCTTCTCAGCTAAGACAGACTCCAGAAAGGAAATATCAGTGCACTTGGACACATCATCAGTTCCGGTCCAGTTGAACACTTCCTTTTCTTCAGCAGAATAGAAACCAAACCGTTGCAAAATGTTGGAGAGTGGTCCCAATCTCCACTTCCTCCATTCTAGGACTCTGGTGAACTGCCTGTTCAGAGCAGCAAGAATGTCATCTTGAACTTAATCCTCTGGAGTTGGAAGTACTGAAGAGATAGATATATGCAAGTCTTGTCCTGTGGAGGGTTGGGCTTCTGATGCAGGTTCCCCCTGAGCATCAGCTTTCTCCGGCGCTAGTTCTTGTGCAGCAACCAACTCTGGTGCTGGTTCCCCCTGGGGTTCTGATTCCTTGGGTGGAGAGTTGATCTTCTTCTTCTTCTTCTTCTTCTGCATTCTGACAGGGGACTTTGAGCTATCAGAATCACTCTGAACGATTGCTTTTCTTCTCCTCTTCTGTCTCAGCTTCTTGACAGGAGCCTCTGCCGGTGCATCCTTTTCTGATGTGTCAACCTCTGATGCAGGTTTCTCTGGGGTGGTGTCAGGCTTCTTTTGACCCTTCTTCTTCTTCTCTTTGGGTTGTTCATCATCAACCGCAGCTGTAGTGACTGGTTTCTCCCTTAATTGCTCAAGCTTGCTAGTTTTCTTCAATTCTGCAGCAACAGCCACATGTAGTTTAGGGGATGCAGTAAGAAAGATGGTTTTGTTGTGGTTGACTTCAATAGCTTCTCTGAGCGCTATGTTGACATTGGATATGAGCCTAGATATCAGAAGTCCATGTCCCATCTTGGTGAAGAACATCCCTGTCTTTTTGTCCTTCTTAGCAATGGACTCAGAGATGGACTGGAAAAGTACCTTTCCCCAGTTGATGTTCATTCCTCGCTGAACAGCATAGATGGCCTTGGAGTTGGCATTGTTCATCTGGTCAGTTGACCCAGTCTTGCACCATAAGCATCTGTGCATGATGCTCATCAGTCTTTCAAAGTCCTTCTTGAGCTGGTTCTTCTTCATGTAGAGTTTATCTACTCCGGTTGCATCATCCCGGCAGTAGGTGTCCACAAATGTCTCCACAGAGATTTCGACTGACTCCAAGTCGATGAGTGTGGGGGTGTCAATGTCCTGAGAGTCGAGTTTGATGCCGAAGAACTCGTTGAGAGAGTCAGCATCGATTTTCAGGTCCTTTCCCTGAACCTGGGAGTGGATGGCATTGTCAGAGATGTAGGCGTTGAGGTAGAACTCGGCCACATCCAAATTGCTGAAGTGCTCATAAGGATGAGCCACTATCTTGGTCAGTTGCGAGTCATTCATCCCAGCAATGACTGCTTTCATCACCTTAGAGTTCTCGGCCAATAATGGCAGGGAGGACATGTCAACCTTCATTCCGGTGGCGATGTTAGCCACAAGCGACTTAGCTTCAACCTTCATTCCGGTGGCGATGAACTTCATTTTCAGTTTAGTGAGGAGTTTGAGAGTTCTGAAGATTGAAAGTTCAGAGAGATAAGGCTTGAAGACGAGGAATA
This sequence comes from Cuscuta epithymum, assembly GCA_945859915.1. Taxonomy (NCBI): domain Eukaryota; kingdom Viridiplantae; phylum Streptophyta; class Magnoliopsida; order Solanales; family Convolvulaceae; genus Cuscuta; species Cuscuta epithymum. The sequence continues at coordinate 2,336,763 of CAMAPF010000948.1, read as the reverse complement.
AAATTGCAGTAGCGATTTAGGTTTTCAGAAGGGGTATATATGAATTTGGGTTAGTGGACGTTTGATATAATTTGCAGTTTTCGAGGTCGCATTAAATGGATTGTGGGCGGAAAGCCGTTTTCCAAATATGGTAATAACTACTGGGGGTAAAATGGTAACTTCCGGTTTATTGAACAGCCTCCCCCAAAATTTAGAAAAATTTTGCTAAGTCCACAACCACTCTGATGAATAACAGTCCATATATCAGAGAAGGGGTATTCTGATACAGGGTCCTCTGATGGATAAGCGTATCAGAGATGGTGAATTCTGATGGATCCACATCTGATACTTCTGCAACTCTGATTCATGTATCTCTGGGAAGATCATCCATCATTCCCAATTCTTCTCTCAACTTGTTAAACCTAGCCTCTGAGAGAGGTTTGGTTAGAATATCTGCAAGTTGATCTTCAGTTGGAACATGCTCAATTGAGATGTGCTTCTTCTCCACATGATCTCTGATGAAGTGATGTCTGATCTCAATGTGCTTTGTTCTTGAGTGCAGCACAGGATTCTGTGTAATGGCAATAGCACTTGTGTTATCACACAACAACTTGATCTCCTTTGCTTGCACTCCATAATCCTTGAGTTGTTGCTTCATCCAGAGCAATTGAGCGCAGCAGCTTCCAGCAGCAATGTATTCAGCTTCAGCAGTGCTAGTTGAGATTGAATTCTGCTTCTTGCTAAACCAGGAGACAAGTCTCCCACCTAGCAATTGACAGTGGCCAGAAGTGCTCTTCCTGTCCAATCTACAACCTGCAAAATCTGAATCAGAATAACCAATTAGTTCAAAATTACCTCCCTTGTGATACCATAGTCCTGCGTTTGGATTTCCCTTGATGTATCTGATAATCTTCTTAGCAGCAACTAGATGGCTCTCCTTGGGCTTTGATTGGTATCTGGCACAGATTCCTACTGCAAAAGCTATGTCTGGTCTGCTTGCAGTCAGATAGAGGAGAGATCCAATGATTCCTCTATAAGTTGTTGCATCAACATCCTTTCCTTCATCATCTGGTCCAATCCCTTGAGATGCATTCATAGGAATTTTGACTGAAGATTTTCCATCAATTCCAAACTTCTTGATGAGATCTCTGGTGTACTTTCCTTGGTTGATAAAGATGCCTTCTGGTACTTGCTTGACTTGTAATCCAAGAAAGTAACTGAGTTCTCCCATCATGCTCATTTCAAACTTGTTCTGCATGACTTGAGAGAATTTCTTGCATAATTCTGGATTAGTGCTTCCAAATATAATATCATCAACATAAATTTGCACTAACAGAATATGATTAGCAACAGAAATTTTAAAAAGAGTCTTGTCCACCTTTCCTTTAGTAAACCCATGGTTCACTAAGAATAGGGACAATGTGTCATACCAAGCTCTGGGAGCCTGCTTAAGACCATAAAGGGCCTTTCTAAGCTTGTAGACACAAGAAGATTGAGTAGGAATGATAAAACCTGGAGGTCGTTCAACATAAACTTCCTCTTCAAGTTCTCCATTCAGAAATGCACTCTTGACATCCATCTGGTATACTTTGATGTCGTTGTAAGCAGCATAGGCTAGGAATATCCTGATTGCTTCCAGTCTTGCTACAGGTGCAAAGGTCTCATCAAAATCTATGCCTTCTTCTTGACAGTATCCCTTTGCTACAAGCCTTGCTTTATTCCTTACAATGTTGCCTTCTTCATCCGCTTTGTTCTTGAATACCCACTTGGTTCCAATGACATTCTGATGCTTTGGTCTGGGAACAAGTTTCCATACTTCATTCCTTTCAAACTGTGTCAGCTCTTCTTGCATTGCATTGATCCAATCTGAATCTTCTAGAGCTTCTTCCACACACATTGGTTCCATTTGAGATATGCAGCAGGTGAACATGGCTTCTCTTCTTGATGCAGATCTGGTCCTAACACCACTGGTGACTTGACCAATCACTTGATTAGGAGGATGATCTCTTAACCAAGTTAGATCAGGTTCTGATAGTTGCTGTCTAGGCAACTCTGATGTTTCATCTTCTGATTCTTCATTTTCATCTTTGTCTATCAGAATTGGATTGACAGGAGGAATTGATAATACAGGATTGATGGTGACCTCTTCTGATGGTTCTGAAGCCTTATCTTCAAGATTGATCTTCTGCAGGGTCTCTGATAGTTCTTCTGCAGAGGTGCTGTCATCAAACTTGACATGAATGGATTCTTCAACTTGTATAGTTCTCCTGTTGAGTACTCTATAGGCTTTGCTTGAGCTTGAATAGCCTAAGAATACACCTTCATCAGCTTTTTCTTGAAATACCTTCAGATTATCCTTTCCATTGTTTAGAATGTAGCACTTGCATCCAAACACATGGAAATAGCTGATATTTGGCTTCCTTCCTTTCCACAGCTCGTAGGGGGTCTTCTGATGATTCTTGTGGATCATGCTTCTGTTTTGAGTGTAGCATGCAGTGTTGATAGCTTCAGCCCAGTATCTGATGGGCAAGCCTGATTCAGCAATCATTGTCCTTGCAGCTTCTTTCAGTGTTCTGTTCCTTCTTTCTGCAACACCATTTTGTTGGGGTGTTCTGGCAGCAGAAAGTTGATGGAAGGTGCCATTCTGATCACAGAAGTCCTTGATCACTTTGTTGATAAATTCAGTTCCTCTGTCAGATCTGATTGTTCTGACCTTCATATTCTTCTCAGTTTGAAGTTGCTTTAACAGAGATGGCAACTTCTGAAGAGTTTCATTTTTCTTTGCTAGGAACACAGTCCATGTATATCTTGAGTAGTCATCAACCATAACAAGAGTATATCTTTTTCCACCAACACTGGGAGTTTCAACTGGTCCAAATAAATCCATGTGGATCAGATTTAGAGGACAAGTAGAAAGATCTCCAGCTATGGGTTTGAATGAGGTCTTCACTTGTTTGCCTTTCTGACAAGCACTGCAGAGGGTCTCCTTCTTGTAAACAATGTCAGGCAGACCATCTACAATGTGTTCCCTTGCCAGTTTGTTGATAGTTTTGAAATTCAGGTGGCTAAGCTTCTTGTGCCAGTCCCAGCTTAGCTTTGAATTGTCTTTAGCTATCAGGCAGGTTCCATCTTTTGCTGTTTGCCAGTCAACAACATAGATGTTCTTCCTTCTTTTGGCTGTAAGAACCACTTCTCTGGTTGTTTCATGCTTGACATAGCATAAGGTCTTGGTGAATTCAACTGTGTAGCCTTTGTCACAGAACTGGCTAGCACTCAGCAAGTTGAATTTCAGACCTTTGACATATGAGACATCATCAATGATTATCTGGTTCTTGATCAGCTTTCATCTTCCCTTTGTTTGACCATCCTTGTCATTTCCTCCAAAAGTGACTCGGGGTCCATTGATTTTCTGGAACTCTGATAGGCAACTCTTGTCACCTGTCATGTGCCTGGAGCATCCACTGTCAATATACCATTCTTGTTCTGAGATGGCTCCAGCACACAGTTCCTGCAAGATTAAAAGGAAGATTTAGGTACCCAAGCAATGTTGGGTCCTGGGGGGTAATGCAGTCTTGGTAGTTGGTACCATTTTGGTCTCATCAACTGAAACCTTGGTGGATGGTACCCATTGTCCACCTGGTAGTTGTAGTAAACAGATGTATGATTCACTTTGGGCAGATGCTTGTGAGGATCATGCTTTCTGTTTGCATACTTTTGCATAGCCTTCTTTGTTGGAAAGAAGTCCCAGATGCTATCAAGATCAGAGGAGCGCTTAACTTTAGGCTTCTGAGGTTGACCAGATAACCTCTTCTGCCTATAGTTAATCTTCTCTTGATATTTGCCTTTCTGATAGCAGTTTCTGATACCATTGTCATGTGATTGTCTGATAGGATTAGGCCTTTGATTATTATTTTTCTGAAAACTCTTCCTTTTGTTAGGATTTCTGCCAGGTTCATTAGTTTTCAAACTATGTTTTGGTTTGGCCTTTAGAGTTTGTTTCTCTGGTATGACCTTCTCATGAACAACTTTAGTACCAGAAGTACTAACATGGCAATTGGGGCTCAGAGTCTGTGGCACTATGACCTTTTTAGCCTTAGCAACTTTGGTGCTAGGCCTTACAGAAGGCTCACCAGACTCAGGTTCAACATATCCAAGACCAGAGGTGAAGTTATGAGAGTCACCAATATTCTTCATGGAAGATTGCATCTTCAGAAGACTATTATATCTACTCTCAAGTTCCTCAATGTCTCTTATTCTTTTCAGAAGAGACTCATTTTCAGCTTTCAGTCTATCTCTTTCCTTAGTTAAGAGATTAAGTTTACACTCAGTCTCTTTCCTTAGATCAGAGATATCAACTTTCAGCCTACTGTTCTCATCTTTAACAAAAGAATAAGTGGCTTGGATAGTTTGGAACTCTTCCCAAAATGATGACATTGGATCATCATTTAAGGCTGTGCCTACCGAAGAAGAAATAGAGTTAGAAGTGGAGCATACCTCATCATCTGATTGTGCCATGAGGCAAAGGTCTTCAGTTTCTGCATCCAAGCAGCAGAATGCTTCATCAGAGTCGGAGTCTGAGCTGGACTCTGATTCAGAGAGTGGATCTCTCTCAGCTTGCTCTGAGACGAATGCTCTTCTTCTTCTGTGTTGATCTTCTGGTTTCTTTTCTTCTTCATGTCCTTGCTTCTTGGACACTCTTGGATAGGGGCAGTTTGCTTTGAAGTGCCCAGGTTGTCTGCAGTTGTAGCAGAGGTACTCTCCATTGCTTTCAGAAGATTTGGTCTTCTGATGAGGTCTTCTGATGGAAGATGGACTCCTTCCATCTTTCTTCATAAACTTCTTAAATTTTCTGGCAAAAGCAGCCATATACTCATCAGATAAAAGAGTAGAGGGGTCGAAGTCACTTACCTTTGAGGTACTGGCAGTAAGAGCAGTGGTGGTCCTTTCATCAGGAACTTCTTCCTTCTCTTCATGCATCTCAAACTCATAAGCCTTGAGATCAGAGATGAGTTTCTCAGTGGCATAAGTCTTGATGTTCTTGCTTTCCTGGACTGCAATCACTTTCATCTTCCAAGCTGAAGGCAGTCCTCTGAGGATCTTCATGTTGACCTCTTTGATGGTGAGCTCCTTTCCAAGCTCAGAAATTTCACTGATGAGAATCAGCAATCTCTCATGCATCTTAGCAATGCATTCTTCTGGCAGAAGTTTGAAGTCATCAAACTTCTTCATTGCAATGGTTAGCTTGTTATCTCTTTCTTGTTCATCTCCTGCTCCTATCTCATCAAGCTTGTCCCAGATTTCCTTAGCAGTCCTGCATTTCTTTATTCTATTGAAATATCTTTCATCAATAGCTTTGTAGAGAATGTCCTTGGCTATATTATCTAGGTTGTACTGCCTTTTCTCTTCCTTGGTCCATTCTGACCGAGCTTTCTCAATCATCTGAGGTAGATTGTTGTCTAAGGTATGCGCAGGGTTGACCTTCATGAATTGGATAAAAGGTCCATTCTCCAAGACTTCCCACATTTCATCATGCAGGGCACAAAGATGAGCTTTCATCCGGATCTTCCAGTCATCATACTTCTGATCTGTGAACATAAGATGCTTTGCAAGAGAGTTATCCATAATAACAAATAAATAGAGGCTAAGAACAAGTGGATCTTTGTTCAGAGAGTAACCTAAAAGATTACAAGAACAAGGAGGCTCTGATACCACTTGTTGGTCCCGTTTAATATAGTAATCAGTCTAGAAGGGGGGGGGGTGAATAGACTGATTGGTTTTTCAACTTTTTCTCTAAGTCCAAAGTGACTTATCAGAGAAGGTCTGATTCTGGTGACAGAGGAAGGCTGGTTCTGATATGAGAACTGGCCTTGGCAGCGGATTCTGATCTGTCCGGGTAGCCTCAGAAACACTAAGGCAAATGCCTTTCTGATAACTCTGAAAACAAGATCTGCTGAACACAGATTCCAAGTCTTAGAGTTAACAGTTAATATCCTAAGTGTAGAAATGTAAATTGCAGTAAAGTAAATGACACCGGATATTTTTATAGTGGTTCAAGGAACAACTCGTTCCTCTAATCCACTGTTCCACTAGCTTTGAAGTAGATCGGTTACAAAGCTTAGTCCCTAGCACTTAAGAAGTTCTCCACGCCTTCTTCAAGTCTAGTTGTCACCCGGGATGCAATCCTGCTTCCTGATGACTGGTCCTTTCACTCAGCTTCCCGGAAGTATCACCACTTCACTACTGCAGTTACTTGGACGCCCTTCTTTTCAGAAGATCCTTTGAAAAACAGAGTTTTTCCTCCAACTTGCTTCGTCACAAATGATGTTTGATGTAGATCTTGAAGAGTTGAAGAACAGGATGAACTTTGCTCTTGTTGGGGATGAGAGATTGTGAGATTGAATCTTCCCAACGTTGACTTTTCTTGTAGAGTGTTATGAAGTTTTGAATCTCAAGAAGTATGTTCGGAAATGGATCAAGAGTTCTTGGCAAAGTTAGGTTTCTGTTCTTCGGAGTGTAGCTTATATACTGAGGTTGTCTGCCCGTTGGAGGAGGAGACAACTGCATTAAATGCACGTACAGTTGACTTGACCGTCGTTTTGGAAGGTTTCTATTTTTATAATATATCTTCCCGGATTCTTTGGTCAATCATTTGCAATCAATCCTTCAGCGTATCAGGCTCATTTAATGTGCATTAAATGCTTTCCTTTCATGCACAGTCTTCTAGCCGTTGGATGTTTTACCCGTTGGATTCATAGCTGTTGGATGTTGCTTGAAATCTTCTAAGTGTTAGTCGGGCTCTGATCAGGCTCTTCTGATGTGTTGGATTCTGAAGGCTTTCTGATGAGTTGAGTTCTGATGGCTTTCTGATCTCGGATAGAGCTCTAACTCTGACTCTGATATGTCCGCTGATGAGTACCTTTGATTTGTAGTTCTTCATCGGTTATCAGATGTCCAAGTTTATCAGCAACTCTCATGGTGCAACTCTGATGGACTTCTGCTAAGAGAACTCTGATGGAGCAGTTCTCATAGAGCAAGTCTGGTCGAGCAGTCCTGACGCACTTCTGATCTGATCCAAAATAGAGCAACTCTGATCGTCGACTACACTAATACTTACAATTGAAAAATTCTAATACACAAAATCTAATTTGGGGGTAACCTAACTTTCTAATCCTATAGCATCATCAAAATCTAATTACATTTATTCCTTACACTCGCCCAAGACCCCAAGAAAGAGGAAGAAAAAGCTCTCCAACCCTCCTCCATTGCTGCAACTCGAGCTCAACCAAGAAGGGTCCAAGGAGTGGGATTAAAGAAGGAAAAGGGCTAGGAAAAGTGTGTAAAATTAAGGTAATAACCTTATTATAACTTTTCCTTTATTTTCCTTCTATCATATGAGGTATATATCATGTAAAGGACCTTTAGTATAATTCCACGTGTTATGAGTATGGATTTATGGGTTGGAAGGTGGTTCTATGTCCAAGAACGGACTTAGAAGCCAAAACGACCGGTTCACCGGAAAATAACCTTTTTGAGGTTATTGGTATTAACATGGGTTTTACGATTATAAAACCTTGTTAGGAACTTGTAAAGGGTATTTCAAGTGATTTCACAAAGTTGGAAAAGTCGCCGGAATTGTCGCCGGAGTTGACCAAAAGTCGCCGGAGTTTCACCGGAGTTCAACCAAGAAGGGTAGAACTTCATACGCTAGTTCAAGGTGAGTGGACGGCTTAATATCTTATAACTTTTTGGTCAATTATGAGATTACCTAAATAAATGTTATATGTGTTCATAATGATGTTTAAAAGATATTTAAACATGTGATTAGCCAACATAGTCAAGTGCGTATGAAAAGAAATAATTGTTTATGCATGAAATATGATATGAGAAATTATATATTATTAACTTAATTATATGATGATTTAGTTAATAAGTGTAAGACTTGAGATGGCGGTCAACAACAACGTTGACCGACGGATAATGGATTAATTAATATCGATTGGTATTAATTAATTATACATTTATATAAATGCATGGCTTTGCATGGAATGTGATACATAAGTTTTATGTATTGAATTGGTTATGGATGACTAAATATGATATATACCCTATCTAGTGTAATAAGTGGTAAGTCATAGGTCGGGTGGAGTACCCAAGGATTGGGCGGTTATCCTCAAAACTCGGTTATATAGGGTGGAGTACCCAAGGATCGGGCGGTTATCCTCAAAACTCGGTTATATAGGGTGGAGTACCCAAGGATCGGGCGGTTATCCTCAAAACTCGGTTATATAGGGTGGAGTACCCAAGGATCGGGCGGTTATCCTCAAAACTCGGTTATATAGGGTGGAGTACCCAAGGATCGGGCGGTTATCCTCAAAACTCGGTTATATAGGGTGGAGTACCCAAGGATCGGGCGGTTATCCTCAAAACTCGGTTATATAGGGTGGAGTACCCAAGGATCGGGCGGTTATCCTCAAAACTCGGTTATATAGGGTGGAGTACCCAAGGATCGGGCGGTTATCCTCAAAACTCGGTTATATAGGGTGGAGTACCCAAGGATCGGGCGGTTATCCTCAAAACTCGGTTATATAGGGTGGAGTACCCAAGGATCGGGCGGTTATCCTCAAAACTCGGTTATAGGGTGGAGTACCCAAGGATCGGGTGTGTATCCTCAAAACTCATAGATTACATATAATGATCTAGGACCGGGTGGTGTCCTTATGATAATTTACTTGAACAAGGAGGAGTTCTATACACTCATAGGCATATGGGTGGGTTGGGGTTTTTAGTCAAGAATATTGACTATTACTATTTTTCCCAAATAAACTGGTGATCTACGGATCGGATATCTTTCCAAGTATATATATACTATTAAGTATTTCATAACTTGGGGGAAAGACTATTTATATAAGTATCACCCTATGTTTGGGTCTTATACTTGAAACGCTAGTTATTCTATATTTAGCCTGCTACTCGCTCGGTACTTGTACTGACCCCTTCGGGGGGCCCCACCATTTTCAGGTTGAAGCTAGGGCTTGCTACTTGCACCTTCTCACGGGTGATATCAAATCAGGAAGACGTGGTTCGTGCTTCCTTATTTTCTTTCAAACTACCGAACACTTGCTCATGGATATTTGTTCTACCATAAACTATTTTTGGGGCTTGCATGCCCATGTTGTTGGCCGGTTGTGGCTTATGACTTACCATTGAATATTTCCGCTATTCATTGGTTTAAATGTGATGTTGTTATGTATGTTTACTACTGAGTATGGATGGATTGTTTTCTCGAACGCCTTGTGTAATTAAGAGGGGTTGACTCGCGGGTGACGTCACTTAATTATACGGCGGTTGTACACGCGCTTGGATTGCGGTCTGGGGCGTGACAGAAATGCTAAATGGTCTCCCCAAACTAGAAATCCAAGATTATGTGGTTTGCGTTGGGTGTCAATATGGAAAAGCTCATCAGCTTCCATACGAGGAGTCAAAGTTCAGAGCCAAAGCGCCGCTAGAGCTAATACACTCTGATGTATTCGGGAAGGTAAGGCAACCTTCAGTTTGCGGCTTCAGGTACATGATTACTTTCATCGATGATTTTTCAAGATTTGTCTGAGTTGATTTTATGAAAGAAAAATCAGAAGCTTTAAACATGTTCAAGGTATTCAAAGAAAAGGTTGAGGCAAAAGTAGGCCACAATATCAAGTGCCTACGCACAGATAACAGGGGAGAATACACGTCTGAAGAATTTAATAAATTTCTAAAAGAGTGTAAAATAAGATGACAATTCTCATGCTCAAGTACGCCTCAACAAAACGGGGTTGCAAAGAGAAAGAATAGACACTTGGAGGAGACTGTAAGAAGTATGCTGCACTCGAAGAATGTACCCCTGCGGTTTTGGGCCGAGTGTATGAAAACGGCAGCCCATGTGATTAACAGGTTGCCGCAAGCAAAGCTTGGATTCGTTTCACCATTCGAGAAATTACAAAATCTCAAGCCCACAGTAAGTCACTTCAGGGTGTTTGGTTGTGTATGCTATGTGTTTGTTCGTGATCACCTACGTAGCAAGTTTGATAAAAAGGCAATCCGATGCATATTCGTGGGCTATGACGATCAAATGAAAGGATGGAAGTGTTGTGATCCCACTACCGGAAAGTGTTACACTTCCACGAATGTGGTATTCGATGAAGCATCATCGTGGTGGGCATCTCAAGAAATTATTGTTCTTCCAGATTCACAAGAAGTTGAAGAAATCTTAAAAGAACATGAAGAAGAAAAAGGTGACACAAATGAAGAATCACCTGAGATTTATAAAGGTCCATGGCAAACTGGAAGTCATGATAAGATTATTGAAGAAGAGAGGCCAAATTAGTATGAGGAATTTGAAGAGCCAAATGAGTCTCTTGGAAGGTCGACAAGAAGAAGGAGGCCAAATTCAAAGTAATGGGCCAAAAGAACCAACCACCTTTGAAGATGCCTCACAAAGTCCCGAATGGAAAAAGGTAATGGAAGAGGAGATTGAGGCTCTTAGAGATAATGAGACTTGGGAATTGGTTCCTAAACCCAAGGAGGTACGTCCAATAACTTGTAAATGGGTTTATAAGTTGAAAACTCGGCCAGATGGATCAATTGAAAGATATAAAGCACGCTTGGTCGCTCGAGGTTTCTCTCAAAAGTATGGCCTTAATTATGATGAAACGTTCATCCCAGTAGCAAAGATCACTACTGTACGAGTCCTACTAGCACTAGCAGCAAGACAATCTTGGAAGTGGCAAATGGACATCAAGAATGCTTTCTTACATGGAGAGCTAGATTGAAGCATCTACATGGAGCAACCTCAGGGATTTATAAGCAAATCACATCCAGAGTTTGTGTGCAAACTCAAGAAAGCATTATACGGATTGAAACAGGCACCACGAGCATGGTATGGGAAGATAGCTGATTCTTGGTACAAAGTGGTTACTCAATTGCTCCTTCTGATTCAAGCTTGTTTATGAAGTATATCGGTGAGAAAGTATCGGTCATATTGATTTGTGTGGATGATCTAATCATCACCAGGAATCATGAGAAGGAGATCAATGAAATACGAGGAAATTTATCAGTGGGGTTCCAAATGAAAGAGCTTGGAGAACTACAACATTTCTTGGGCCTTGAGGTAGAACGAACTGAGGAAGGAATATTCTTGTGCCAACACAAGTATGCAAAAGACATACTTGAAAAGTTTGGGTTGCTTGTTTGCAAACCGATATCAACTCCTATAGTGCCAAATGTAAGATGTGTGCAGTTGAAGGTCGGGAATTGGAGGACTCCACAATGTACAGACAACTTGTTGGAAGTCTTATCTACTTAACAATCACAAGGCCAAATATCATGTTCGCGGTAGGAGTAGTGAGTCGGTTCATGGAGAAGCCAAAGATGCCTCACTTAGATGCAATTCGGCGCAAATGAGGTACATAAAAGGAACTTTGGATTTCGTCATATTTTATAAAAGATATGCATCATTGGAAGTGGTAGGCCATTGTGATGCTGATTATGTTGGAGATCATGATACCCGTCGCTCTACCACTGGTTACACATTTAGTCTTGGGACGGGCACTGTGTCATGGTGTAGCAAAAGACAACCAACAATGTCATTATCAACTACAGAAGCAGAATATAGAGCAGCAGCAATGGCAGCTCAAGAGAGTGCACGATTGATGCAACTTCTAAAAGATCTTCATCAACCAACTGACGAGCCAATAACATTACATTGTGATAACCAATCAGCAATACGACTCGCGGAGAACCCAATCTTTCACGCAAGGACAAAACATGTGGAGGTTCATTATCACTTCATACCAGAAAAAGTCCTTAAAGGAGATATTGACATGAAATACATTAAGACAGAAAATCAAATTGCTGATTTGTTCACCAAAGGACTAAACACTACGCAGTTCGAGAGCTTGAGGGATCAACTTGGCATGGTTGCAAGATCTACAATAAGATAGAGCAGTCATTGAGGGGGAGTGTTGAAAAGTCAAAGACTCTCTAGAATCTTCTATAATCTTCTTTATGAATTCTAGGAAGTGTAGAATTCTCTAGATAGAGTATTGAATAAGAGTTAGATAGAAATATTCTAGAATGTAATAGATGTGAGAATAATCTAGAATGTAATTAATGTGGGAGGTTCTAGAAACACTCTCACCTCCTTAGGCTAGCTAGTATAAATAGAGGTGGATGAACACAACTCCATCATCACCAAGAGAGTGAAGCATCCTCAAGAGTGAGAGTAAGAGTGACTACCCACCTTTGTACTCAATATTTGCATTAATAAAATTGTCTTTTATTCCTCCAAATCTCAACATTTTGTACTCTCAAACTTTCAGCGGGGTCGGCTGACTAGTGATCACCCTCATCACCTTGGCTCCGGTCCTCATTCATCAAGACTGTCGTCGCACATACTTCTGGCCTCTAGAGCGGCATCGATGATTCGGCTACTGGTACGCCTGAATGGCTGAATCAGTGCCATTTTTGTGAGGCACTTAGGTGGATGTTTGATTGGGGTGAATCATTGCTTGCATGTCGATCGAACACATTTAATGAACGAGTTGTATGAAGATGACTTTTATTCAATATTTCATCTTTATTACCGAGTGCCATTTTCATTTGCTTAATTTGTTTCAAACTTCTATTCTAATTTCATGTTCATTGAGTTGATAATGTTGTTTGGTTCCATTTGTTTAGAGGTAGGAGGGTCTTTATGGACCTTATGGTAGTCATCAATTCAAGTGACTTTCATTAAGATGATTGTCTCCATATTTAATCGTTGATGAGCTTTATATTCCTCCTTTTCAATTCAAGTCGATAATTAGTCAGGAATTTTCCCCAATTCTTTTAATATTAGTATTACAATATAGTCATATTATATAATATTAATATGTAGTTATTTTAAATCGTAGTGTTTTATATGAACATTTAAACACAATTAATTAATTTTGTTGAATTATGTGAGTTGTTTTTATATGTGATTTTATATTTTATTCATATAAGGGGCTTCAATTTTGAATTTTAATTCCGAGCCTCTAAATTAATTAGACGACTCTGATAAGTGATCTGCTACTTTTTCATTTTGAAATAGGTACTAGAATAATTAGGGTATGTTTGACATAACTAGTTGAAAAGATACTTTTATGAGTTTTTTATTAACTGTTAGTATTTAACAACTAAAAAGATCTTAAAAAGAAAATGTGGTAGCTGTTTTGTGAAACGGTGATTGTTTGATTTTGTTATGTTTGGTATACAAGCTGTTAGGCCTAATTAGTACTAAAAGTCACGGGCTTTTCTCAGGGTAAAAGTCACGGGCTTTTCTCATATGCTACTTGTTGTAGCATCTTAAAAAAGATCTTTTAATTTTCGAAAAGCTCTTAATAACTGTCATGCCAAAAATACAACTAGAAACTTTTAAACACTTTTTAAACAGTATAAAAGCTAGAAGTATAAAAGTTAGAAGGTAGAGACTTATATATATATGTCTATCAAACATGCACTAAATAGCAACTAAAATATACTACGTATGTGACTGACTCGAATAAAAAGGAGCATCTCGTTAGAATTTTCTACCTTGCAATTTGTAAAAAAGAAAAGTTACGAGGTGGGTTCAAATAAAAAAAGATCATGTGGGCATCAAACACAAAGCGGCTACTCATAATTTTTTGATTGTATTCTCTCACATATTATAGTATATGTTCGGTTGAATGCTAACATAAATTTTGAACTTGACATCTCTTTTTTGAGAGCTATCTCCAATGCTAGAATGTGCATGGTGTACATGTGACATGAGAGATAGTCACACAAATATTAACAAATAAATTATGTCTTTTCTTATTTGTATGATTTTATACAATTTTGGTATGTTTTCCCATGCAATGTGAACAACTAGATGGTCTCATCGACATTGTGGAGAAAAACTTACCAAAATTATTTAAAATCTTTCAAATGTGGAAAGAAAGAATTTATTTACTACTCCGTAATATTTATATGGCTATCTCTCATGTCACATGTACATTGTGCACATTGTAGCATTGGAGATTGTCATATGAAAGTAATGTTATCGGATCAAGTTATTTGGTTATCTGTAATTAGATCTTGGAAATAAGGAGAAAGGCGTGCAAGTATTGTCATGTTCATCATTATTTATTTGATGAAAAAGATTAGATTAGATTATATTTGGTATAAATCGTATTTTTATATTGGTGATAAGGGATAACCACTTGCTTGATCATTACCTTATTGTTTGCTTACCGTGCCCGTATCAATATTACCCTAAACACACTATCTACCTAATTAAGAATAATTAAAAACCTACTATGTAGAGCCTATGAATACCTAATTTTGATGCTCTCAAATAGTGTATTAAATGACGTGATTTAGTAATAAAAAACAACCACGCCTTTTTACATTTATTAAAAAAAAATAGAGTAATTTTAACTCCACCCAATCATGCCGGCACTAAATCCGTCAGATATTCTTCTTGGAGATATTTGTGTTGATGACGATGGATAACAATAACGCTGCTAATTATTAGTTTGGTACATAGGGTGTATGAAATGGTTGTTAGACTTAAAACGTGTACCCTTTGGTCCTGTCTTGCCTTTTCCTACACCAACAATACATTATAAATGTGGTTTATCTTTTGCTTTATGATTTAAGGTTTTTTTTATTTGAAGAAATCCATGAATACAATGAGCGAACTGCAAATTTAGAGGAAGTGACTCAGAATTGGTTCTAAATTCCGTGTTCGAAATTCCGTATAAAAAATTTCAACTTATTTACTCTAGAATTTTCCGGCCCGACCCCGAGTAAAAAAAATGTTTACACATTTTCCACAATTTGCTATAGAGATGGTCAGTCAAGTGATTCGGATTCCTAACCATCACTATTATTTTTAATTAAATAATTCCAAGCAACACTATTTAATAAACAAAGGAGAAGCCAGCAAAAGTTTTGAATATGCTAATAAAAATAACAAGTAAACAATTGAAAAGGATAGTGTTAAGCTAGCCATTTTTGCCAGCAATAGTATTAGGGTATTTTTAATGGAACTATATTCAGTCTCAACCAAACGAGACCGGACCAGACTTAAATAGACTAGACCAGACTAGACTTAACTTCCGTAGTATAAAATACATAGAGCAAACATTTACCAGACGAGACCAGTTCAAACCAGATCAGACCAAACTTGAACACACCAGATTGGACCATCAAATTACAGTCCAAGTAAAAACATCTGTAATCTCTACCAAACAAATAAATAGTTATGAACCAATCACACAGATAAATAGTTATGAACCAATCACAATGCTGCAGTTGAATTACTTAAATCTAAATTAAAAATCTAAATAAATAGGGTTTAGCAATCCAGCACAAATTAAGTGCATGCTTATAAGATTCCACGTCAGCTAATCATTATACCCATCCAGTGTTGCTGAAGCTCCTGGTTGAATAGTAGTCCCTAACAAAACTATCCCCACCGGCCACCAACTCTGTGTTTCATGCCTTATTTGAGTATTATATAGAAATAAGTATATACTCTGTATAATATAGATCCATATAATGTGAAAGCCATTAAAATTAAGCTTACCAATTACCAAACAACCACCAAATTCTTTAGAAACCTTAATTTGTAACCGTTTAACATGTTCACATTACACTAAAGAATCTGTTACAAAACTTTTGTTATCTGCGACTTATAATGGCTTTGCACAAGGGATCAAATCCCACTTTTCCCACAAGGGAACGAATCCCGCTTCGCAGGACATTTTGTTAAATATCCTCCATCCTAATTGCCAGGAGACAAAATTGCTAATTATGAAGTAAACAAGAAAAACTTCATCTTCTCAACTAATTCTTTGTATGAGAGGACAAAAGCCGAATTGACCGACTAGCTTTTATGTTGCATCCAGATGAAGGTTCAGTTCAACTCATCACGATTCATAGCATCATTTAGCTTAGAGGGTAAAAACCAATACTCAATCCTTCGTAAAGAAAACACTGTACGCATATATATATATATTTATATATATGATAGTAACTGTTCTTTGGCTTCCGGAGAGGATGCCACTCTGGTTCTCAGAGCTTAGAAGCTCTCTGTATGAGAGAATGCTGCACATTGTATGAATAGGAGTTATGTAGCTCTTCCTTCATCAAAGGTTGAAGAGGTTCGTGTCGAAGCAGTGTGGGAGGCTCATCGGCGACCATTAGTTGCCCGAAGCCTGCTGTTTTGGCTTCCCGGTTTCACATGTTGGCTTCTGTGGACAACTTGACCTTGCTTTGGAATGTCATGCAACTCCATAACTTGTACCGTCCGTTGCTTCTTGGCTAAGGAGTAGTAAAAATTGGAAGAGATTATAATAATACTAATAATAATAATAATAATATGAACATGGTATATGGAAAACTAAACATATGTAGTCTTTTATGTAGATCTAACCATTTGCAGCTTCTTGGTAGCGTTCTTGAAGTTTCCTCTTTGCCGCTTCCAATTTCATTTTAACTGAATCTTCATCAGAAGTCTTTAAGCTCTTTTTTAAAATTAAAAAAAAAAATAGTTTAGATAAAGAATTAATCAATTTCATGTCAATATGTATAGAGCATGCATAGACTCACATTTTGGTGGGGAGCATCTGCCCTCTTCGGAAGGTTGCTGCTTTTATCTAGTTTATGCTGCAACTTGTGTTCAACAGCAGAAGAAGGTGTGTTTGGCTTAAAAACAGCTGATGCCTGGTTCTTCATTACAAGTTCTTGCTTTTTGGGTGTGTCATATTTAAGGTCTCTTGGGGCTGCAGTTGGTCTGTTGCTGTCATTAAGTTGCTGCTTCCTAACAGGGGGCTTTCTGGCATTTTCATGGTTCTTCTCGAATTCCCCACTGTCCTGAGGATCTGAAACAAATTCCCCAACCAGGACAATAAATCTCTCTGTTAGTGGGGAATTCTATTAAGAACCATATAACAAAACCATATAACAATAAGGATGCATGTTGAACTCACTTCCATCAAAATCCATGCCATCAAAGAACTTCAGTGTTCACAAGTCAGCAAAACAAATGAAACAGTTAGTTAGAGCTATCGTTGAAGGCACATATATGGTAAAAGTACATCTGTGATCTGTGCAAGTCTGATCAGAAGAACATATTTACTTACTTGGGAAATGTCCATTGTAGCAGTAGTGAAGAAAGCTCCCTCATCCAAAGGTGGAGAAGGAAGCCCCTCCTCTTCATCTTCTTCTTCAACAACTGATGCTTTACCAGACTCTGGAGTGCTTTCTGCATAATTTAAACACTCAGTAAATCGTCAATCTCTAACAGGCATATGTCGATCACACCCATATCCTGAAAATCAAAGGCTCCTAACAACTACCTGTAATGGCTGTAGTGGCATTGACCCATTCATCTACCATCATCTTCCAATCACTGCCATAAAATAAGAAGAATAAATAAACAATCAATGAAATGTGGGCTTGTGGCTAAGGATGTATTTATGCCCGGTTGGTTCAAAATATAATTATGTAAAGAATTAAAGATCAAACATTATTTTGATTCACAACGTTCATTCAGCTAAGGTTTGAATAGACAGATAAAAACTCTTCTTGAAGAAGCAGAAGAAGGTTTGAAAATATATATTTTGATATTATCAGGAAAAAAAGAGGTTGGAAACTACTGAAGGGTTAGGGTTGAAGGTAAAAAAAACAAGGCAGAGTTTACACACTCGATCAAAGTCCGGACAAGCTGCTTAATCTGTTTTGATCCATGTTTTCGTAGACCATTTACAGATTTGCCTATCTCTGTGACCTGAAACAAGTCATTGTTATGTTCAAGTAAGTGTCTGCTAATAAAGAAAAGCACACAACAACATCAAAGCATTCTTTGCCATTAAACGAAAGGCAAAGTATCAAATGATCAAACCTTCAGTGTTTCCACAGTCAACCCCATCAATTGAAGCCTCCTCAGGGAATCAAACAATGTGGATTCAGACTGAATAAAAACAAAATCCAATTAGTAATCAGTAAATGCCAAAATATATGAATTACTTTCATTTGATCACCCAGTAGAGCATCTAAAGTTTCAATAAGCTTTAACCAAAAAGAATCTACAGAAAAGGGGAATTGGTAAAAAATTGAATAGGAAGTGAACCTCATCTTGATAGTTATCTAGGACCTTCTTGATCCTGAAGACCTCCCCCACAGTTAAAGACTGCTTCTCAATCTCATCAGTCAATGCCTCAGCATCATCATAGCTGTAATTACTGGCCTGTTTCACATTTACCTCCATCTCCAAAGGAACGTTTGATTTGCTCTCTTTGCTCCTCGATTCCCTATCAAACCCAGCAACAGCCTTACACTTCTCATCCCCACCCTTGTTGCACCCAGAGCATCTGGGGACTTTGCACGTGAACAGAATCTCGGCAATTCGATCCCTCCTCAACTGGAACTCCTGCGGATAATCCATGGCCGCCACCATGATGGCGTGCTCGATGGTCCCGAAAATGTCGGAATTCGCGCTCCCGAAATAGTCCCTCCATTTATCCATAGTTTCCGAGCTGGTTCCCATAACTATCGGCTAACAATCGACACCCAGATCGGAACACGGCCAATATATCAAAATCCCAATCTGCTTTTCACCCAGAAGAATCAAAACAAGGGTAATATAATATCAGACTCCCTCTCCGGATGATCAGAAACGGGAGCAGTTCGATCGTAGATAAATGAACCAAGATAAAATTTTGCGGGAGCCTGGCTAAAATCTCATTTAATATTATCTCTAACGGCAATAAACCGGTCAATCCACCGGTGTTATTCAAGGAAAATCGGAACAAAAAGGGGAAGAAATAAACTGAACAAAGGGATTTATTCAGTAAGTTACGGCGATGATTAAAACACCCAAAAAAAATCAATCGGAAATCCAGAAAAGTCAATGAAGAAACACTTGGGGGAAGAATTTATGTTACGGTCCCTCTCTCTCAGACTCGCGTAAATATATTTCCTCTCCAGACCGGAATACAAAGGTAAGGTACCTTCCTGCCTGTCTTCCTGCTCAGAGAGAAGGAAAATTTCAGAAGCCGAGTCGTCTTCCGCGCTTTTTTTTTTTTCTTATTCTAATTTCAACCTTATTTCTTTACGAAGTAATATGGAAATTACACTTTTGTATTTGTGTGTGCGGGCGGGGGTGGTGGCCGGTGGGGATAGTAGGAAGGAAAAGGATAAGGGTAGGTAAGCCGTGCAAAGAATGGGCTCGAAAGATCTCTTACTAGGTTTTTAGTTTTTACCCCAAGCCTCTTAATAATAAATTTATATAATCGGTGGGCGTAGCTCAACTGGTAGTAAGGGAGTGTCATCGGGGTTAGGTCTCAAGTTTGACTTTCTACAATTACGATAAGGGATTACTATGCTGAAAAATGCATGGGTCTCTGCAAGTACTGGGGACAGAACTCCACTCTCTATCTGTCAGGTTGTGATTATAGTCCAACTTACATCTTCCTATCGTGTTGTCTGGTCGATCTTGAGCGGCTCGGGGATGGGTGTCATCCTTTTTTTTAATAAATTTATATGCTTGTGTGGTTTTTCACCGGCATGTAGTTCAACAACGGCTGAATGAGGCCATGTTTAGGATTTTGGAGGTTTTGTTTTTTAGGTTTCAATCTCACATCAAATCAAACTGAAGTATATATGAAGTAAAAACAGACCAGAATCAGACCAGATTACATCAAATTAGACTTAGGCAAACTAGATCAGACCATATTAGAGTATGTCAGTTATAAAATATATAAAAATCAGACATTTATCAGACAAGACATCATAACCAGTTCAGATCAAATCAGAATAGACCAGACTTAAACAAATCAAACCAGACCGGCAAATCTCAGTCCAAAAAAATACGGAGTATCCTTAGAGCAGTTTTTCGGTTTATCAGGCCAATCAACCAATTTTTCTATCAAACACCTAACTTTTGATTTCACGCGTTGAATGTGTAATAATAGGAAAAAGTAAGGTTAAATTTACTTTGTTATTGTATTGATTGAAGTTACTCTAGAAAATTAAAATCATTATAGCTATTTTCATATAATTTTTTCTTTATTTTATGGGAAAATAACTTTAAATAATACAAACTATCTTCCGTGAACCAATAATAATATGTACTTTGAAAATAAGTTATAATAATACCAACTATTTAAAATAGACCAAAAGTGATATAGAGCATTTTTATAATTCCTCCGGTTCAGAAAGAACTTTACACTCATTATTCATTGGTCAACTTAAATCACTCTTAATCTTTTACTTTATATATCAAATTTTTATCGAATTAAAATTTTCTTGATCAGCTTTGTAGCGGTTTTAATGTAGCTCACAATTTACTTAAATCATAACACTTAATCAAATGGTTATTAGTTATTGGGTCGACTTTCCTAATATAGTCTTATTATTTTTTTACGCAAAATGATCTTTGTAATGCAAAATAAAGTTGAAAAGGGTAATAATTTAAGTAATGGTGTACTCCCTCCGGTTCTAAATAAACTTCACACTTTCCTTTTTGGGACGGTCCAAAATAAACTTCACACTTCATTATTTCCTTATTTGGCAAAGAAATCTACATCAAAACAGTGTTAAACAGTGCTAAACAGTGTCAAACAGTGTCTCAACAGTGTCAAACAGTGTCTCAGCAGTGCCAAATAGTGTCTCAACAGTGTACTCTACAGTAAAGTCAATTTCATTTTCTTAATCAATGTCAAGTCAAACTGTAAAGTTTAAAAAGATCCGGAGGGAGTACTATGTTGGTACATGAATCGGACAACATGGAAGCCTTGACTGGGACAATTAATGACGCATTCATTAGGATTAATGCTAGCTAATTAAATTTGAGCGGTTTTATGTATATAATTAGAGTAATTATTGTAATAAAGGCATAGGTTACTCAAAGGGCTGACCAGAATTGATGATGCCATAATGACGATTTTGATATCGTCGTAACGGTCGGAACATGTCGTCAACGGACAAAAGTGCATTAAATGCCTCTCTTATAAATAGAACCCAGCTCTATGTAATCAGCACTGACACTCATTCGAATAACACTCAGATTCTACTCTATTTTGCTTATTTGACATACTTTTTGTTGTTCTCTTCATTTTCCTTACCGTTCTTGTACGAAACCCAATCATATATACAATTTTTCATTCTAATTAGTTTTCGCTTGTCAAGATTTGGCTAAAACATACTATCTCCTGCGATTCAACAATAATCCAGAGTATGCACTTTAAAAAATGCTATGTATTTGTCATATACCACGTATATAAAATGGACCAACGAATGATATTGGAGAGCATATACAATCAAACATAATGGTATAATATTATATATTTGAAGAATGAGAAAGAGAGCAAAAATGCTTCTGCTTGTATTATTCAAATCAGAGTCCCTTATATACAATTCTAGAAAGCAAAATAACGTAAACTAATTAAGTCCAAAATCTCCAAGCAGTAAATACCACACGGAACTATAGGAGATCAAAAAGGAAAATACATATGTACACCAATAATAGAAAATACGTATGAACTAGTATTAGGGGTGAGATTTTGGAACCGGGACCCGTAGAACCGATTGAAATCGAACCGTTAACAACATCTAGGAACCGAACCGTTAACAATTAATGCCTCATTTGTAGGAACCAAACCGAAACGGGTTATAATGGTTCGGTTCCCGATTCCTATAAAAAATATGTGCATGGAACCGTTAAGGAACCGTTATTAAAAAAATTATTAGTAGTAGTAGTAACAATAATAATAATATAATAGCAATAATAACCACCACCACAACAACAATAATAAAACAATATAAGATATTTAACTAACAATTCTAATTTAATCAACGGAAAAGAAGTAATAAATATTGTACATGAGGTTGATATAATACATTAAACTCCTTTCTACAAATCAGGTTTTGTTCCATCACATAAATTTTATAAATATAAAATAACCCAAATAACTTGTAGTTGATTGCACATATTTTACTTTACTATTTTCATGATATTTCTAATTATTAAATTTATTATGAATCAATAGAATGTAATAATGTTTTTTTATATCTATACATGCAAACTCAATGTCTTTTTTTATATTTTGAAAGACTTGAAGTTGACGTCTTATTCTTGCTACTATGATGATGAGTAACCTTTATCGCTCCGACACTACAACGATTTTTAATGTTTAATTTATTACATGAAAATTTAACTAACTTTTGTTCTATTAAGTGTTCAAAGTTCATTAGTTAAGTTTGAGCTTTGATGTTTGAAGTGATTAGATCTTCAAATAAAATTTTAATACTCGTGTTTTGAATTTTCGATGTGTTTAAAATTGTGTGTTAATTCTTAGACGAGAAAAAAATATTCTAGGAACCGGTAAAAGGAAGAACCGAACCGTTTACTACCGGTTCGGTTCCATAACGGTTCTTGATTTTTTTATATAGGAACCGAACCGATTTCATTAGTTAAAATTTTTGTACCGGTTCCACTCATTTTGAGTAAGAACCGAACCGGTCCCAGCCCTAACTAGTATAATAATTATAATATATTCATACACCCCCCTCAAGTTGGAGCGGTCGGAGTGAGAACGCCTAACTTGGATAAGAGAAAATGAAATTGCTGAGCACCAAGAGCTTTAGTGAAAATATCCGCAAGTTGCATGCAAGAGCTGAGGTGTCGAGTAACAATAGTCCCGTTTTGATAAGATCACGAATAAAATGACAATCAATCTCTATGTGTTTGGTACGCTCATGAAAAACAGAATTAGATGCAATATGGAGAGCAGCCTAATTGTCACAATGAACATCCATGGGTCGAGAATGAGAAATTCCAAGTGAGCGGAGCAGACTTTTGAGCCAAATGAGTTCACATCTCACAGTAGCCATGGAACGATATTCAGCTTCAGCCGATGAGCGGGACACAGTAGGCTGCTTCTTGGTCATCCAAGATACGGGAGAGCCGCCTAACATGACAATATACCCAGTGAGTGAGCGACGACTAATAGGACAGGCAGCCCAGTCCGAGTCACAATAACCGTGAAGATGCAGGTCAGAATTAGCATGAAGTAGGATACCCTGCCCTGGATTTCCCTTCAGATAACGAAGAACACGAAGAACCGCCTCCCAGTGCTCAGTACGGGGGGATTGCATAAACTGAGCAAGAATATGAACACAATAGCTCAACTCGGGACGTGTCAAAGTTAAGTAAATTAACTTACCAATGACACATCGATAGCGATCAGGCTGTGAAAGAAGAGGACTTTGAGTGATGGCCAACCGGTGATTTTGCTCCATGGGAAAGTCTGTAGACTTGCTACCAGACATTGCTAGCTCATCAAGAAGATCCAAAGTATACTTTCGTTGACATAGAAATATGCCACTTGGGCTACGAGCAACTTCAAGGCCCAAAAATATTTGAGACGACCAAGATCCTTAATAGGAAAACACCGAGCAAGATATGCCTTAAGTGAAGTAATATGTGAAGAAATGGTCCCAACAATAAGCAAGTCATCACCATAAACCAGGATACAAATAAAATCATTCCCTTTGGTCAAAGTGAACAGTGAGTAGTCAGCATAAGAGCGAGTAAAACCATAGGTTATAAGAGCAGCACTAAGGCGTGAAAACCAACACCTAGGTGCTTGGCGGAGCCCATAAAGTGAGCGTTGTAGACGACATACTTGATTGGGCCGAGAAGAGGAAAATCCAGGAGGTGGGTGCATATAAACCTCTTCCTCTAACTGCCCATGCAAAAAAGCATTATCGACATCCATTTGATGAAGCTCCCAATTCTTGGAAGCCGCCACGGCTAAGAGAGTTCTCACAGTCGTCATTTTGGCAACAGGAGCAAAAGTCTCATGATAATCAATACCCTCTACTTGACGATTGCCACACACTACAAAGCGCGCTTTAAATCGTTCAACAAAATCATCGCTATTATATTTAATTTTGTAAACCCACTTACAATGAATAGGTTTCTTGTGTATGGGAAGATCAACCATGGTCCATGTCCCATTTGCCTCCAAAGCATCAATCTCACGTCGCATGGCCTCCCGCCAGCGCGAATCACGAACAGCAGCTTGATAGGAAGTAGGTTCCTGCTCATGTGAGATAGCTGCAAGAAAAGCTCTATGCCACATCGAGTAAGCATTATAATTTACATAAAAAGTGAAGGGATAAGGATTACCTGAAGATAAAGACGGAGCGGTGAAGTCGTGAGGGTCAATCTGTGCGGCATGTGTCTGGACATAATCTCGGAGCTTGATGGATGGGACTTTGCGGCGCAAACCACATCCAAGATGGTTGGAATCTGCCGGAGTAGATTGCATGGCAGATTGGCAGTAGATGTTTCGTGAGTGTCCGTATCCAGGGGCGGACGCACATTGCTTTTAATGGGGGCACAGGCGGGCCCCCAATGGCTTTCCATTTTTTAATGTAATTCATAGCTATATATATTATATAAATAGGTGTGCCCCCAATGAAAAAATATAGGTGCCCCCAATAGATTACTAACATTCAATTATAGAAGGCTACGGTGGAAGATTGATATGGCCCACATTTTACCACTTGGCTCTTAATTTTAATCTATTTACAATTTTTTTAATTTAATTCATTGAAACTCTCATTAAAAAGAAGCATACTATGACTAGTCAATTGAACCAATAGAGATTAATACGGCCCACCTTCTTACTTCTTTAGTCCTCACTTTCAATTTCAAATCCCTAATTGCCAATAAAGGATGAGCCAATGAGCAGCACTGCAGGCTGCAGCAATGGTTAATCTGCTATTTTGATAATATTTGCCCATCTATCGCCAACGACCCAACATAGTATTGCAATCTTCTCCATCTTTTGCTTGGACTTTCCAATTAGTCATCTACTTCTTTATCTTTTGAGGTCAGTAAATTTTTTTACTTTTGACTATTTATTTTGTAATATGCTTTGTAAATCTTTCTATGTAGCTAGTAATTTTGTTTATTACGGAGTAGTTTATTATGAATTTTTTCTGTGAATTTACTTAATTAGGAATTTCGTAAATCTACTTTTAGGCTCTTAGTGTGTAAAACTGACTTCTACTTTATTACGTAGTACGGAGTAGTTTATTAGGAATATTGTTTGACCAGATTAAACGTTTTGTTTAAGCAGATTAAACATAAGTATTTTGTGTAAATTAAGTAATATTTTTTAAACTTAATTTATGTGGACAGATTAAGCAATGATAACAGGATACTTTAAAAGAAAATCACCACCTCAATCCAATCAAAGCAGGGATGCGGGATAAAGTTCAAGTGTTAATGTATCAAATAACTCCCCTTCACTGCCTAGAGAAATTGATTTGAATGATCTTCCTTGGGATCCCGCAGAAAGGAAAAAAAATTCAGCATATCATCCCAATCAAAGAGATGAAATAAGGAGAAAATATTTGTTTAGGGGACCCTGCCAACCTCGTGGCCATGATTTCCCTAAAAAAAATTATTGGCAAAAAATTGCGGCGTTTTAATTCTGCGTGGTTTGATCAGTATGGGAATTGGTTAGAATATAGTGTAAAAGAGGACAAAGCATTTTGCTTGTATTGTTATTTGTTTAGAGATAACTATGAAAATCAAGCAGGAAATGATGCATTTGTAGCAGAAGGCTTTTCTAGTTGGAATAAAACTGAAAGGTTAGCTTGCCATGTTGGTGATGTTAAGAGCTTTCACCATAAAGCTTTCGAAAGGTGTGAAGCTTTGATGAAGCAAGATCAATCAATCAGTGTTGCTCTTCATAACCAAAATGAAACCGCAAAAAGTGAGTATCGCATCAGATTAAATGCTTCAATTGATGTTTCTAGATTTTTGTTGCATCAAGGGCTTCCGTTTCGTGGTCATAATGAAACTGAGTGATACGTTTGTAATTTCCGTATTTTTATTTACGTTTTTAGTTAGTTTTGATTGTTTAATATCTCGGAAATTACACACTTTCGGTGTAATAGTTTAGTTTGTTAAATTCTTGTAATTTGTTTAGATTAGGTTTATTCTGAGCTTAAACAGGTCCAAGATCAATCAAATGATCAATGGTGAAGGAAGGTGCAAGAGTACAAGACAAAAGAAGGAAAAATCCTGATTTTGGTCTATACTCGGTCGAGTATATACATATACTCGATCGGGTATCTGGTTGACATTTCAAATCGGATCGGATCCGAAAACAAAGGAACATGCAGGAGAAGATCTTCCCACGTTCGAGTGTCTATACCCGATCGGGTATGCTTATATACTCGATCGGGTATGCACATAAAATCTACTCGAGTATTGATCGAGTATTGACCAAATTCTGATTTCTATACATACTCGATCGAGTATGTATACATACTCGATCGAGTACTCGATCCTGCACCTCAAAAAGCCTATAAATACACCTCCTTTCCTTCACTTTTAGACACCAATTCCTATATACTCTTAAGCTCAGTTTAGAATAGCATTTCTCTATATTTCTTTTAGCATGTTTAGTCTCCAAATGAGGAGCTAAACTTCCATTTCTTGGTTTTGCTCTTGAAGCTTGATTGATTATTAAAGTTGTGAGTTATTTTCTTACTTTCTCCTCTTGATTATTAATTCTTCCCTTAATCTCATTCTATACCATTGTTGGAGGGTGGCTAAGTGACGATTAGTTAACGTTCCGACATTGATTATTACTAGAAACGTTCAACGAACCGATGGTTAAACGTTGAAGGTTTCATAAGTAAGTAACTTCGGTTTATTAATGCACGGTCGTGGTTAATAAACTTAAGAGGGATTAATTTTGTTGGTTAAACCGAAACCGTTGTGTTGAGGTTATCAATCTCAATTGATTTCATCAAGGAGTTAAAGAGGTTAAATGCTACTATTAAATCGGTATACGGCGTTGTTCTATATTTGGTTAATAGTAAGGGTCATTAATGAACGGTCGTTGTTAATAACTACCCTCGATGAATTGGATATACTCCTCGATTGAGTATTCGAGAGGGGACAAGTTATAGATATAACAATGATCGACTAAAATATATCAACAAGTGGAAAGTAGCAAGACCAAGTCCCTTTTATTCTTGAATTTAATCCCATATAACTCGTTCATCTTCGTGTTTTATTTAATTAAATCACTCAACAATCAAAACCCCCCTTCATAAAAAGAAAGTTAATCCTTTCCCTGTGGATACGAACTCTACTTCACCTATACTACGTGTAAGTGTTAGTATCGATTTATTTTGAGTGCATTCACGACAAAGTGCACGTCAAATTTGGCGCCGTTGCCGGGGAAAGGCAATTATTTTTCTTTTTATTTTATTTCAAGAAAAATCAAAAAAAAAATATATGGTTCAAAGTATAAAGATTTCTATTTCTGCTGAGCTTTGTAGTACATGGTAAAATATCGTTCACTGAACGAAATCACATACCACTCAAACCCCGAAATAGAACGAACTCTCGAGCGGTTGAAAAACAAATTTTCAAACTCCGACTCGGGAGAATCATCAAGCACTAGTTCTCAATCTAGTGAAACCGAAGAGCCAATCACCATGGCTCATGAAACGAGAACATTAAGGGAGCTCACGGCTCCGAATCTAAATCAACAACCCCTATGTATCACTTTCCCAACTCTTGATACGGGGGTCACTTTTGAGCTAAAATCTGGGCTCATTCATCTACTTCCCTCTTTCCATGGCCTACGGGGGGAAGATCCGAACAAACACCTGTCGGAGTTCCATATTGTGTGCACAAGCATGTGCCCCAATGGCGTGTCCGAAGAGCAAATCAAGCTGAGAGCTTTCCCTTTTTCTCTAAAAGACACCGCCAAGGACTGGCTATTCTATCTTCCTTCGGGGAGCATTAATACATGGGCTCAAATGAAAAAGAGCTTCCTCGACAGGTATTATCCCGCATCTATCTCTTCAAGTCTCAAAAAGCAAATCAGCAACATTGAGCAAGCCGATGATGAGACCTTGTACGAATATTGGGAGCGCTTTAAGAAATTATGCGCTAGCTGCCCATATCATGGATATTCGGAACAAGATCTCATCCTCTACTTCTATGATGGACTTGTTGATCAAGATAGACGCATGGTGAATGCGGCATGTGGAGGGGGTATTGTCAACAAAACCCCTTCTCAAGCAAGAGACCTCATCTCCGAGTTGGCCGAAAACTCGAGGCATTATAATGGGAGGTCATCATCGAAAAGAGTTATGGCAGCGGAATCCAACAATTCGTTGGAAAGTCAAGTGGTCGGCTTGACTTCTTTGGTCAAAGATTTTCTTTTGAATCCAAAAACCCAAGAAGTCAAGGTCTGCGGCATATGCTCAACACAAGGGCATCCCACCGATTCTTGCCCAACATTACAAGAGGAGAACCCCGAGCAAGTCAATGCTTTGGGTTTCCAAGGTCAAAGGAGGTACGATCCACATGGCAACACTTACAATCCGGGGTGGAGGGATCACCCCAATTTAAGGTACGGAAACTCTCAACCGCCTCAACAATCAAACCCCCCCCCCTCAACAATATAAACAACAAGGGCAAACATCAAACTCGAGTATGTCCACCGAGGACATGATTCGATCACTTGCCATGAACATGGCTACGATGCAACAAAGTGTGACCCAATTCCAAGAAACCACCAAATCAAGCATCCACAATTTGGAAAACCAAATGAGTCAAATCTCAAATGCCGTAAGTAGGCTTGAAGCTAAGGATTCGGCAAAACTCCCATCTCAAACTGAGCCGAATCCAAGGCAACAAGCTCACGCGGTCACTTTGAGAAGTGGCAAGGAGTTGGTTATGGCTAAAGCAAAAGCAAAGAGCCATGTTGGGGAAGAAGAGGAGGAAATCTTGGTGCCAAGCACAAATCCTCAAAATGAAGAGGAGAAGGAGGAGGAAGCCACACCTCAAAGAAAGTTTCCACCGCTCAACTCATACGAGCCGGTACCACCTTTCCCGGAGGCTCTCAAGGACAACCGCAAATACAACAATGACAAAGATATCTATGAGACCTTCAGCAAATGTGAGGTAAATATCCCTCTCCTAAATTTGATTAAAGGTGTTCCTAGATTTGCAAAGTTTTTAAAAGAGCTTTGTACAATTAAACGGAAACACAAATTAAATGGAAAGCATAAAATCCAAGTAAGTGAAAGAGTATCGGCCGTTTTTCAAAAGAAATTGCCTAAAAAGTATAGTGACCCGGGAATGTTCACTATACCATGTAAACTTGGAAATTCTAGTTTTTCGAGGGCTATGTTAGATTTGGGTGCATCAATCAATGTCATCCCATATTCTCTATATAAGTCCCTAGAGCTAGGCCCTTTACATGAGACGGGGGTTGTTATCCAACTTGCCGATAGATCCAACGCTTACCCCAAGGGTGTAGTGGAGGATGTACTCGTCATGGTGGATAATCTAATCTTTCCCGCTGATTTTTATGTTCTCGAAATGGAGAACGATAAAAATGCAGTCCCAATTTTGCTAGGAAGACCCTTTCTAAAGACGGCCAAGGCAAAAATAGACGTTTTTAGTGGAGTATTAACTATGGAATTTGATGGTGAGAAAGTTGAATTTAATATCTACGACTCAATGAAATACCCCACCGATAATCACTCTCTTTTTGCCATTGATACTTGTGACACTTGGGTCCAAGATGTATTTGAAGTTGAGGGGAAAGACATGTTACTAAGCTCAATTGAAAACGACATAGAGGACTTCACTATGGAATACTCTATGTCAAACAACATGAAGATGATGGTGGCGGAGTTAAATCAACTCCCACTTTTGCCACCGGGCTCTAAAGCCCTACCACTAACCATTCCGAGCGAGAAGCCGCTACCATCTGTTTTGCAGGCACCGGAGGTGGAATTGAAACCACTCCCTGAAAATTTGAAACATGTGTTCTTGGGCGAAAATCACACTCTACCGGTGATTATCTCAAATGCCTTGGCCCAAGAACAAGAAGAGAGGTTGATTGCGGTCCTTAAGGAGTACAAATTGGCCATTGGATGGTCTATTGCCGACATTAAAGGCATTAGTCCATCCACATGCATGCACCGAATCCTTCTTGAAGATGAAGCCAAAGCGGTGAGGCAACCGCAAAGAAGATTGAACCCACCCATGATGGAGGTGGTGAAAAAGGAGGTGATCAAACTACTTCAAATGGGAATCATTTTTCCCATCTCCGATAGCAAATGGGTAAGTCCAACCCAAGTGGTGCCAAAGAAGACCGGAGTGACGGTCATTGAGAACAAAGAAGGCGAGATGGTACCCACCCGAATTCAAAACGGGTGGCGAGTTTGCATTGATTACCGAAGGCTCAATTCGGTAACTAGAAAAGACTTCTTCCCATTGCCCTTCATTGATCAAATGCTAGAGAGGCTAGCGGGGCACAAGTTCTATTGTTTTCTTGATGGTTACTCCGGGTATTTCCAAATACCAATAGCCCCGGAGGACCAAGAGAAAACAACTTTCACATGTCCATTTGGCACTTTTGCCTACCGACGAATGCCCTTTGGATTATGCAACGCACCGGGCACCTTTCAAAGGTGTATGATGAGCATCTTCTCCGAATTTGTGGAAGTATTCATGGAGGTCTTTATGGATGATTTCACAATTCATGGGGACTCTTTTGACACTTGCCTCTACCATCTTACCCTTGTGCTCAAAAGTTGTATTGAATCCAACCTTGTTCTAAACTCTGAAAAATGCCACTTTATGGTGGAACAAGGGATTGTTCTTGGGCATGTGATCTCCTCAAAGGGAATTGAAGTGGACAAAGCAAAAATTGATGTCATCCAAACTCTCCCGTACCCAACAAATGTACGGGACGTTCGCTCTTTCCTTGGACATGCCGGTTTCTACAGAAGGTTCATCAAAGACTTCTCCAAAATCTCATCTCCCTTATGCAAACTTTTGCAAAAGGAGGTGGAATTTGACCTCAATGATGAATGCAAAGAGGCCTTTGACAATTTGAAAGCACGATTAGTAACCGCCCCCATTATACAAGCTCCCGATTGGTCCCTTCCCTTTGAAATCATGTGTGACGCAAGTGACTATGCGGTGGGGGCTGTTTTAGGCCAAAAGGTAGGACGGGCTGCTCATGTCATCTACTATGCCTCATCAACTCTCAATGAAGCACAAAAGAACTACTCCACTACCGAGAAGGAAATGCTAGCGGTGGTCTTTGCTTTGGAGAAGTTTCGTTCCTACCTTCTTGGAACGAAAGTTATTGTCTACACCGACCACGCCGCTCTCAGATTCCTTATGACAAAGAAGGAAGCCAAACCAAGACTCATTCGATGGGTCCTTCTATTGAGTGAGTTTGATATAGAAATCAAAGACAAGAAAGGAGCGGAGAACTTGGTGGCCGATCATTTAAGCCGTTTGGTTCCAAACAAAGAAATCGAAAGTCTCCATACCAATCTCATAAAGGGCGAATTTCCAGACGAGACTCTCTTCTCCATCAAAGTCATACAACCATGGTACGCAAACATTGTAAACTTCCTTGTTTCCGGCAAATTTCCTCCACAATTCTCAAAAGCTCAAAAAGAAAAATTAAAAATGGACTCAAGACTCTATGTGTGGGATGACCCATATTTGTGGAAACATTGTAAGGATCAAATAATCCGAAGATGTATTCCCGAATATGAGATAACCCACATTATAGAGTTTTGCCATTCTTATGCTTGTGGAGGACATTTCGGCCCGAAACGGACTGCAATGAAGATTCTTGAAAGTGGTTTTTGGTGGCCAAGTCTATTCCGGGATGCACATGGCTTTTGTCGATCTTGTGACAATTGTCAAAGAGCAGGCAACATTTCTAGGAGAAACGAGATGCCACAAAACCCCATGCTTTTCTGTGAAATTTTCGATGCATGGGGTATTGACTTCATGGGACCTTTCCCAAACTCTCAAGGTAACATCTACATCCTTCTTGCGGTAGATTACGTCTCCAAATGGGTGGAGGCAAAGGCAACGAAGACTGATGATGCCAAGGTGGTGGCTAGTTTCCTCAAAACACACATATTTTCAAGGTTCGGGGTCCCTCGAATTTTAATAAGCGATCGAGGCACACATTTTTGTAATAAAATTGTGGGATCCCTACTAAGAAAATATTGTGTGACTCACAAGATCTCCACTGCTTACCACCCTCAAACCAATGGCCAAGCGGAAACCTCAAATAGGGAGTTGAAGTCTATACTCCAGAAAACAGTGAACCCAAATCGGAAGGATTGGAGTATACGCATTGATGATGCGCTATGGGCATACCGAACTGCTTACAAAACTCCAATTGGTATGTCCCCGTATAGACTTGTGTTTGGCAAAGCGTGTCATCTCCCCGTAGAGCTTGAACACAAGTCATATTGGGCGGTGAAAGAATTCAACCTCAATCTTGACGAGGCCGGTTTGCATAGGAAGCTCCAATTGCAGGAATTGGAAGAACTCCGTATGGATTCTTATGACAATGCGGAAATATACAAAAGAAAGACGAAGGAGTGGCACGACAAAATGATCATAAGAAAGAACTTTAAACTTAATGAAAAAGTCCTCCTTTTTCAATCACGCCTTCGTCTATTTCCCGGAAAGCTGAGATCCCGTTGGACCGGACCATACAAAGTGGTCAAAATCCATCCACACGGGGCGGTGGAAATTGAAGACCCGGAGACGGGAGAAGTACTCAAGGTGAACGGACAAAGGGTAAAACCCTTCTTTGAGGGTTTTCAACCCAAGAACGTGGAGATCATAGACCTTTCTGAACCGGTCTATGAATGAAAGGGAAACGAAGATATCGTCGAGCCACGACGTTAAACAAAGCGCTTCTTGGGAGGCAACCCAAGCAAGGTATGTTTTCTTGTCAGCTTATTTCATTATGTGTGTGTTTCAAAAAAAAAAAAAAAAAATAAAATAAAATAAAATAAAATAAATAAAAAAAATAATAAAAAAATGAGCAAAAAGTGTATCTGGGGACATGCCCGATCGAGTACTATATCAAAACTCGGTCGGGTATGGGTAAAAAAAAGGACCCGGTTCCCATACTCGATCGAGGTGCAAATCTATTTTCAAAGATACAGGCATACTCGATCGAGTATTGGAACATACCCGGTCGAGTATGCCTGGAAAATCAACTCCATCGGAAGCCTGCCTCTGAGGCCCGATCGAGCACATACCCATACTCGATCGAGTATTTGTGGAAAAATGAAAACAAATAACCCCTGCCTCCTATACCCGATCGAGTACATATCAATACTCGGTCGAGTATAGGTGCAAAAACAACTTCTCTGACCCCCTGCCTCCTGTACTCGATCGAGTATAGGTACATACTAGGTCGAGTATACACCGAAATCAGCCTTCCTGGAACCCTGCCTCCGGTACCCGATCGGGTATACAGGGATACTCGATCGGGTACCCCTGCGGATATAACACCAAATTAACCCCAAAAACACTTCATCTTCCCCAAACTCTCCCCAACTTCGAACAACCCTCCCCCAAAACTCCATTTTTGGACCTTCTCTCTACCATATCTCACCCAATCCTTCACCAAATCATCCCATTTCACCACCAAAATACCTCCCTCACTCTCCTCTCCATATCTATACCCAAAAATCCCCTTTTCCCCAAATATCCAACAAATCCAAAAAAACCCTACCCCCATTCGAATTTTTGGATTTCAAGCTCAAATTCATCAACAATGGCACCAAGGAAGAATAGGGGAGAAAGCTCAAGCACCATAGCACCTATTCCGGGTTTTGAAGACATCATTCCCGCCGACGCCGAGCACCGAACTAGACTCCTAGCAACAACACAAAGGCAAGTAAAACCTTCCCGTTTTCTATGCCATGATGCTCTACGTGAATTAGGAGTCTATAAGAGCTGTAGAAAATTCTTTCATGCATTAGATATGGACCGTATTTTCAATATGAAGTACAATTCTAATGAACGAATTATCTACGAATTCTTGAGTTCGGTGAAGTTTGAGAGTGATGAGGCGGATTTTAGGGATGATAAACTCGAGTTTCGTCTATTTAACCAAAACTATTCAATCACGAAACTCGAGTTTGCTGAACATTTTGGCATCCCGGTGCCCTACGAGAGAACCATCTCGGATAACACCATTTTTGGGCACTCCCTATGGACAAAGATGACCGGGGAAGTGAACTTTAAATCCTCCCAAATGTATATTAGTCATGTCCAACACCCCGTGCTCCGGTTGTTCCTAAAATTTTTGGCGAATTGTTTGCTTGGCCGTCCCAACAACCATCACACTAGAATCGGGGACGTGTGTTTGATGTCCGTGGCCTTATTCCGTCGCCACGTGGACTTTAATCTGTGCAATCTCATGTGGGCACATTTAAAGAAAGAAAGCTTAGCAAAAGGGGCAATAGTTGTGGGTGGAGTGATAATGCACTTGGCAAGTAGGTTCGGGTATACGGATAACTCCCCTATACCCGACTATTGCTTAATGGATATGGGGTGGTTAGGACGCTCGGGATGTACATCTTTCTCCCACACGGTCTATATTGGAGACCAACCAAAAAACATGTACAATTGGGTCATACACGTACAACCTGTGCAATACTTCCTAATGCCAAACCCGGATACCCCCAAACTACGCTACAGACCGGAGTTCGAGGAGCCTCACTACCTATTCCCTCACGCCCTTCCACCACATCTCCAAGAACCGCAAGCCCAAGATCTCCCCGAAGACCAACCCGACCAAGAGCCTCAACCCGAGTACCAAGAACCCGAGGTTGCACATCACCACATGCCCGAACCGAACCAAGCTTCCCCACCTCCCGCTTACTTCCAACAACTGCTTGACGGATTCAATAGAGTTACCAATGAAGTTGGTAAATATCGGGAGGAACAAAGGGCGGGATTTCAAAGACTAGAGGAGCAACGGGCCGAAGATAACCGAAGGTATGAAGAAGATCAACGTAGGTTCTATGGACCTATGTATTCCTACATGGCTCATCAAGGCCAATTCCACACCATGGCTCAACCACCACCACCCCCCTCTTGGTATGACCCCACTCAATGGGGCAATTTCGGAGGATCTAGCTCCGGGGGTGGAGGTTTTGATGGAGGGGATGATGGCGGCGACACCCACATGGGCGATGGGAGCTTTGGAGGAGGCTTTGGAGGCGGCTTCTATGGCGGTGAAGGTGGGCACTAGGGACAGTGCTTCAACTAAGTGTGGGGGAGGAAATTACTCATGGTATGTAATTTTATTTTCTACCTTTTACTATGCATGAATTTCTTTTACCCTTTGTTTTAAAAAAAAAAAAAAAAAAAAGAGAAAAATGGATAAAAGAATTGAAATGCTAGTTAGGTTGAAAACCCAAAAAATGGGCAATCTAAGCAAAAATGGCTTTAAAAAAAATGAGTGAGTTAGGGAGGATGGAAAAACACAAAGAGATGCTAGGATGAAAACCTGAAAAGGCTCCTAGGCAAAATGAGAGATATGAGAGGAATATTTTTCTGTGTGCAGGAACTCACTTGATCTTTTGGGGAGAAAGAGGAGAAACAGAGAAAAAAGAGAAGAAGAGGAAGAAGAGTCAAGAAGATGGAGCATAGAAGATCATAAAACCCAAGAGAGAATGTTGTTTGTAAAATCATTTCTTATTTCTTGGTGATCTTAGTTCATTTCTTTCTTGAACTCATGGAATGGTCTTAAACTGTTTGAACATTTGACTTTACTCGAGGACGAGTAAAGAACTAAGTGTGGGGGAGTTGATACGTTTGTAATTTCCGTATTTTTATTTACGTTTTTAGTTAGTTTTGATTGTTTAATATCTCGGAAATTACACACTTTCGGTGTAATAGTTTAGTTTGTTAAAT
The DNA here is from genome assembly GCA_945859915.1 of Cuscuta epithymum. NCBI lineage: Eukaryota > Viridiplantae > Streptophyta > Magnoliopsida > Solanales > Convolvulaceae > Cuscuta > Cuscuta epithymum. Next base: position 2,300,930 of record CAMAPF010000948.1, on the reverse strand, counting down.
TCTTGTAATTTGTTTAGATTAGGTTTATTCTGAGCTTAAACAGGTCCAAGATCAATCAAATGATCAATGGTGAAGGAAGGTGCAAGAGTACAAGACAAAAGAAGGAAAAATCCTGATTTTGGTCTATACTCGGTCGAGTATATACATATACTCGATCGGGTATCTGGTTGACATTTCAAATCGGATCGGATCCGAAAACAAAGGAACATGCAGGAGAAGATCTTCCCACGTTCGAGTGTCTATACCCGATCGGGTATGCTTATATACTCGATCGGGTATGCACATAAAATCTACTCGAGTATTGATCGAGTATTGACCAAATTCTGATTTCTATACATACTCGATCGAGTATGTATACATACTCGATCGAGTACTCGATCCTGCACCTCAAAAAGCCTATAAATACACCTCCTTTCCTTCACTTTTAGACACCAATTCCTATATACTCTTAAGCTCAGTTTAGAATAGCATTTCTCTATATTTCTTTTAGCATGTTTAGTCTCCAAATGAGGAGCTAAACTTCCATTTCTTGGTTTTGCTCTTGATGCTTGATTGATTATTAAAGTTGTGAGTTATTTTCTTACTTTCTCCTCTTGATTATTAATTCTTCCCTTAATCTCATTCTATACCATTGTTGGAGGGTGGCTAAGTGACGATTAGTTAACGTTCCGACATTGATTATTACTAGAAACGTTCAACGAACCGATGGTTAAACGTTGAAGGTTTCATAAGTAAGTAACTTCGGTTTATTAATGCACGGTCGTGGTTAATAAACTTAAGAGGGATTAATTTTGTTGGTTAAACCGAAACCGTTGTGTTGAGGTTATCAATCTCAATTGATTTCATCAAGGAGTTAAAGAGGTTAAATGCTACTATTAAATCGGTATACGGCGTTGTTCTATATTTGGTTAATAGTAAGGGTTATTAATGAACGGTCGTTGTTAATAACTACCCTCGATGAATTGGATATACTCCTCGATTGAGTATTCGAGAGGGGACAAGTTATAGATATGTTGGTCCCAGATTATGCAGACTAACACACAACTAGATGGATATCATCGAATAACAGAGAAGAACGATCTCACAGAATGATTTATGAAGTATCGAGAACTTTGGAGATCGTGTTTCTATTATATCGAGAAGAATTTTAGCAGCGTAAGGCTAGAGTGTATTAATCGATATCGGTACCTGTACACAAGGCGCATATTTATAGGCGCTGTACAGGTTACCGATTTAGGTAAACCTTGGAAGTTGGGCCAAGGCCTTTTTGGGCCTTATTCCCTTTACCTTATTTGTTACATAATAAATATTAATCTAATACCATAAATGGTATAACTAGTCTACTTTATTTAAACAAGACATTACAGACAAACTTGACCCACAATAAAAGTTCTAACAATCTCCCCCTTTGTGGTCAAGTGCCGTCTTGCTGGGTTTCTTCACTTCTGAGCCTTGTAATAGTTCTTTCTGAGATTAAGTGCGTGCTCATAGTTTCTGAGTGAGTTTCTTCTATCAAGTTGCTTTTCAATGGCTTGTAGAATATTGTTAATTCTGTGCAGTTCCTTCTGGTCTCCTTCAGTGGCTTCAGTCGATTTCTGTCCAAGTTCTTGTTTCTTTGATCGGAGCTGCTCCTGGATGATCTTCAACGTTCCGTCACAATACTTGTTAATTTCATCCACGAACATTAGACGTTTTTCGTTGTTATGATTCAGGTAGATGACTGATACTGGATTGTCAAAAATATGATATGCTTCAAAGGATTCAAGGCCAGGTCTACTCAAGTCCGGTCTAGTAAGATTCACCTTTGAATAGTTGTGCTCTATGGTCATCTGGAGGTCATGAGAAGCGTAGAACCGAACTTGTCTTGTCATAAATCTTTTTATCGCCTCGAAGCCTTCTTTAGCGAGTCTGTCTTTGTGAACTGGAAGCTCCCTGCACCTCATGAACATTTGATAAATGTCATCCATGTGCAGTAGAAAGAAGTCATTCTCTTGACAGGTGAACTCCGAGCCATCAGTACGTTGTAGACGAAAAATCATGAACTTAATTGTCTCCAGGTGATCTTCTGTAATCTCCAAGATTTTCAATATGGGACATCCACTTGTTGCAAGGTTGTGATTTAGAACTTGTCGACGTTGCCCTGTGGATCTATGTCCTAGCATATACAGATTTCCTCCTCTATATTTTCCTTTCAAGTGATTGATTCCTCGCATTTTTAATTCACTGAACTGCTTGATTTTTTCTGGTTGTCTCCAAATCTTCTCTCGAATTTCTTCAAGAAAGGGGGCTTTGATCCTTATGATTTCCCATTTTTCTTTAGCTGGTTCTGGTTCCTTGAGGTTTTCTTTTTGATTCTCCCCTTCCTTGAGTTCGTCTTTATCGAGTCCAATCATCATTGCATGGTATTTATTGAGGAACTCTCTGAGATGCCAGCTTCGACACATTTCGTACTGATCGGCTTCCACTCTAAGGTCATCCCACTCTGTCCATTTAGGAGGCCATTGATCATGAACTAGAAGATCTTCAAGCTCATCTTGTATTGGATTGTCAGAGGGTTCAGAGGGAGCTTGCTGCTGTGTCGAAGGTGACTCATCGTGTGAAACACCGGGATCCTCAGAACTAGGTTCTAACTGATGGCCTGAGTAAGAAGATGTACTCATGGTAGCATCATCAGGACTTCCATTCCGTCCTTGGTTAACATCTATAGGAGATGCACCTCGGGATGTTATGTCTAGCTCGACCATGCTAGAGAGAGTGGCTAGGGATTTATGGCTAGCTGAAGTAGTGGGTTGCTCATTGGTAGAGGTAGAGGGTTGGTTTGGCTTTGAGGGTTGGCTAGTAGAAGCAACATGCTCAAGTATCCGCTGGCGCTTGTTCTCCCCCTCATGAGAATCCGAATCATCAGGATCCTCATGTGAACGTTTAGCGCCACGGAGACTGTCACGGCAAGTGTTCTGTGTATCTAGAGCATGGAGAAGGGCTTTTTGAAGAGGGGTGAGGTTGCCTTCTTCCACGTCTAGTATACGGTCGTAGATCTCAGCTACAAGATCCTCGAAGGGTACAGTTGTTAGGTTGGGTTTGGTCGTTGTAGGGGAGAATACTAGTTCTGTATCCTGGGTTCCCCTTGATGTGGATGGTTGTTGGTTTTCTATGGCTAAGGGTTTGGAAACAGGTATGGAAATGGTTGGGGGCTGTGTTGTCTGGAGTTTGGATGGTATATTCTGAACAACTGGGGTACTTCCAGAGTCTTGTGCATTAGCGGTTATTGCTTCATGCACCCATGGCTTAATGGTAGACTCTAGAAAGCTGTTCAGATATACGAGGATGTCTTCGGGGATAATGGCACCAGTTACAGGGGTTGTAACTGTTGTCACAGCATCAGTGAAGATAGCTGATGTGTGGCCTGCGTTCAATGATTGAGGCATTGTTGGCGTAGCAGGGCTTCCGACCATCATAGTTTGCACTCCGGTCGTTGCATTCAGGGTGAGTGCACCTGTATGTGCAGTGAATAGTGTAGGTGTCCTAGAAAAATTCAAAAATGTAGGAATGGTGACACCTAGACTCGATGTGATAGAACGAATGGGGGTAGTGGTCCGGAGCTGTTGGCCACTAAGTCTCTCAACTGATTCGGAAGGAACCAGTGAGGTCGGTATGAATTCCCCTTGAGTTATTGAAACTCCAGCCTGTTGAGAGGCTGGAGAGTGGATGGGAGATGGCTGTGCATGCGCAGTTGAACCAGATGCTGCGACTTCTACCCGGGAACTGACAAGGTCAGCTCCTGCTCCTAGGGGCGTGGTTCGGTCTATGGTGACAAAGGTGTCGCAGTCATCGTATAGTGCCAGCTCCTCCTCCACTGCACTCTTCTTTCTTAGCCTCTTCTTAGGCTGTGATGATGCAGGCTTTTCATTGCGTTTCTTGGAGCGCTGCTCACTAATGATGATCCCTTTGAGTGGTCGGGGTGTGTGTGCAGCCTCAATATCTTCTGATGAGGAGTCGGAGTCTATCGGAATGGCTCTCTTTCCGGCTCTTTTCCTGTTGCTGATCAGAACTCCCTCCAAGTCATCATCATCATCTGCATCATCATCATCATTATTCTCCTTTCCCTTGGCCATGCTATCGGAGGCCTCACCACCAGCCTTATTAGAAGGGGCCTGGCTTGATGGTTCATCGGCAGTGTCCTCAGCATTAGGGTGGCCCTCAGCAGTCTGGGTCCTCTCGGAAGAGTTAGCAGACTGATCATCATTAGGTCGGACTGCCACTGGTTTCTGTGGCTTGGGGGCACTCTTCTTTTTACCCTCACTTGCTCTCGGCTTAGTTCCCGGGGAAGGTCCAGCTGGGTTTTGCTGAACCATAGGAACCGTTCTCTTCAACGACTCTTTGTAGTCGATGACTGCCTTATCCCTCGGGTTTGCTAGATCAAGCAGGGAGTCCGGAATAGGCAGTGCTTCAGCTTTGTTGCTGTCCCTCTGGAAGTATTTGAGCTTTGGGGCGGTGAAGTGTTTGTCCTCCTTACGCTTTGGCATTGTCGGGGTGGCCTCCATAATGTTGTGGATGATCAGCGCCAGCCACCGAGCGTAAGGGATTGTGTTGCCCTTATGATTCTCCTTCATCTTCACTTGATCCATTAGCTCCGTCCAGAAAAGCTGAGCCATATCGTACTGCTTGTCAAAGGCGATCCCGTGGAAGATTTGAAGTATTTGCTTGTTGCACTTGTCATGTCCGGCGTGCTTAGGAGACAGACACTTATTGACCAGGCCGAACAGACTCTTCCACGGATGAGGCAGGTTGGAGATTGTAAAGTTTGACAGCAGGGGCAGTGGGCTGTCGTATCCAAGATCTTTCATCCCTTTGATCAGCTCTTCGTTTGAGGGGAGTGGTGCGTAGTGTTTGAGCACTGGGAGCTTCAGTGTCTCCCTGATTGTTGATGGTGTTAGCACCACCCGCACGTCATTCAGTTTGGTCATTATCTTCGACCTGTCCTTCTCTGAGGCTGTGTGCATCAGGCCCCAGAACTGTTGTAGATACACCATTGGTACTGGTTTGGCTTCGTTGAAAGCAGTCCAAAGGTAGTGCTTCTGTAGGATGGAGAGAATGACTGGGTCCTGACATTTGAAGAGCTTCAGGTCCAATTGAAAGTTGTTGTCATATAGTGGGACCCAGTTCTCTTTAGGATACAGTTCATTGCCTGATTGTGCAGTTCTGTCCGTTCCTGACATGATTGACTGAAAGAAATGGGTCAGCACAATTGTTCATTTGAAAATTTTATTTGTTCAGCTTTTGCAAATTTTTAAATTTTTGGATGAGGTGTGTACAGGTGGGACATCGAAATCATTCTAAGTGTAAACCACGAGAACCAGCTTCTCGAGGTTTGAGTATCGAGAAGTAGGTTCTCAATGTTTAAATACCGAGAAGCTCTTCTCGATACTCAAATATCGAGAACTTGGTTCTCGAGATGAAAGTATCGAAAAGTCCTTCTCGAGACTTAAGCTGCGAGAACCCTTTCTCGATGTTGAATATCGAGAACCTCTTCTCGGTATTTCAAACTTCGAGAAATAGGTTCTCGGTATTAAACATCGAAAAGACCTTTTCGAGGTTTAATATCGAGAACCGAACTTCGAGTTTTGAAATATCGAGAAGTTAATCTCGAGTTCTAATCATCGAGAAATTGGATTTCTCGAGTTTTCACTCAGATAGATGTCGAGAACCGCCTGCAAGAACACACAATACATAATGATAATGATAAAAAATAAAACTTTTCGAATCCAAAATTCCAAGTTCGAGAAAAATGGTTCTCGAGATCCAACTCCGAGAGAACTTTCTCGAGTGAGATTCGAGAACTCGTTTTGAAGTGTGACAATCATTGTGTCAATGTTGTTGATGATCAAAAACCTTGATTTCTACCTTAAGATCGATTCGAGAAGATTGCGAGAAAAGGATTTAAACTTCGAGAACTCTGGACTTCGAGAAAGCTTATGCGAGAAAGTGAATAATGCGAAAAGAAGTTCTCGAAGTCATCTTTTATATGCGAGAAATTGGGTTTGGGCCTTGCGAGAAAATGTCCTGGGCCCAAAGGTTTGAGTTGGGCCCAGTTTCCCTTTTGTTTTAAATTGTATAGGGCCCAAAAGCACTTGCACTCTTGTAGATAAACAAAACTCCCCCTCAAATTGTGCATGAAAAAAAATGAAAAACACACACACACACACACTCTTTTTTTTCTTTTTCTGATTTTCTCACACACACACACACTCTTTTTCTTTCTTTCTTCTTTTCTCACACACACACACTCTCTTTTTTTTTTTTATTATTTTCTTATTTTCTCCCCCTCAAAGTATTCCTCTCTCTTTTATTTTCTCCCTTTTCTCCCCCTCAACACATGCAACGCACACCACGCACACTCACACATTTTATTCAGACCATGGAGATAACACAATTACATAGGATCGAGATTCAACATGCCTAACTTAGATACTAGGAACTGGAATCTCTTGTCATCCAGTGCCTTAGTAAATATGTCAGCCAGTTGAAGCTCAGTGCTTACAAAGTACAGATCAACATCTCCTTTCTCCACATGGTCCTTGATGAAGTGATAGCGCAAATCGATGTGCTTGGTGCGCGAGTGGTGAACGGGGTTGCTAGTTATGGCAATTGCACTCTGGGAGTCACTGTAGATGGGAATATGGTTGAATAAGAAGCCATAGTCTCTGAGTTGTGTCCTCATCCATAGGATTTGTGAACAGCAACTAGCAGCCGCAACGTATTCTGCCTCGGCTGTAGAAGTTGACACGCAGTTCTGCTTCTTGGAGGACCAGCAGACGAGCTTCTCTCCCAGAAATTGAGCACCACCGGATGTACTTTTTCGATCTAACTTGCAACCTGCAAAATCAGCATCTGAGTAACCAACAAGGTCAAAACCTGTGTCCTTGGGATACCAAAGTCCTAAATTGACTGTTCCTTTTAGGTATCTCAGGATTCTCTTCACTGCATTCAGATGTGATTCCTTTGGATTTGCTTGAAAACGAGCGCACAGACAGGTTGCAAAGACAATATCCGGTCTACTAGATGTCAGGTACAGCAGGGAACCGATGATAGCCCGATAGTTGGTAGCATCGACTGAAGTCCCGGAAGGGTCAGAGTCGAGCTTTTGTGAGGGAGGCATGGGGGTTTTCATGGTTGACTTGCTGTCCATCTTGAATCTTTTGAGCATTTCATGGATGTACTTTGACTGGCTGATGAAAATTCCGTCTGGCAATTGCTTGATCTGTAGCCCTAGAAAAAAGTTCAACTCTCCCATCATACTCATTTCAAACTTAGTGCGCATCAAGTTGCTGAATTCTTCGCAGAAGTTCGGATTGGACGAGGCGAATATGATGTCATCTACATAGATTTGTATCAGCATGATGTCACTGTTCTCTCGCTTGATGAAAAGAGTTGGATCTATCTTTCCTTTCGAGTAGCCTGATTGTACAAGAAAATCAGATAGTGCATCATACCAGGCTCTCGGTGCCTGTTTTAGTCCGTACAGGGCTTTCTTCAGCTTGTAGACATAGTGTGGGCGTTCAGGGTCAACAAAGCCTTCTGGTTGTGCCACGAACACTTCTTCTTTTAGCTCGCCATTTAGAAACGCAGTCTTTACATCCATTTGATAGACGGTGAAGCTCTTATGAGCAGCATAGGCAAGGAACAACCTGATTGCTTCAATTCTGGCCACTGGTGCAAAGGTTTCATCATAGTCAATTCCCTCTTGTTGATTGTATCCTTTTGCAACCAGTCGGGCTTTGTTCCTGATTATCACACCGTCTTCATCTTTCTTGTTCTTGAAGACCCACTTGGTGCCAATTATTGTTTTCTTTGGGGGTCTTGGCACCAGGGTCCATACATCCAATCTTTCAAACTGATTGATCTCCTCCTGCATTGCTATCACCCAATCTGGATCTGTTAGAGCTTCAGAAACTTTGGTTGGTTCAGATTGGCTGATGAAGCAAGAGAAGAGACATTCATTTGCTGTAGCCGTTCTTGTACAAACTCCACGACTTGGATCTCCAATAATTTGTTCTGCAGGATGTGCCTTTGTCCATTTCCGCTCATGAGTTAGAGGGATTGGAGTTATGATGGGGTGATCCGGGTCCTCAAAAGTAGTAGATGTGGTTTGTTGAGGAGTGGAGTGCACAGGGGTCGATTCAGATTCTGTGTCTGCTTGAGCTGGTATTTCTGAAACTTGTGCTGGTGAAGTTGCTTGTGTTGCTGCTGTGCCATGATCCTCAGTATTTTCGTGATCTGATGAATGAGGTGAGTCAGCTTCTTCCTCACTGAGGTCAGGCATGAATGGTGGTTGAGCAGCTTCCATTGGTAATTGGGAGTGGGCAGTGCGTGTATTCTCATAGAAATGTTCAAATAGAGAGTCAAGAACCGCACTGTCAGTTGTTGTTTGCTTTGTTGCTTCAGCTTCATCAGGTTGCTTTCTTTGAGCAGAGAGTGTGGGTTCTATCAAGAAATGTTCAGAAGCAAAGTCAGCCATTTCATAGAATGCAACGTTGACACTCTCAATGACTGTTCTGCGATCACGTAGGTAGACCCGATACGCCTTTGATTGCGTGGAGTACCCAATGAATACTCCTTCGATGGCTTTCGGATCCATCTTGCTCCTTTCATTTCTGTCATTTAGAATAAAACACTTGCAGCCAAACACTCTGAAGAATGAGATGTCAGGTGTTCTGTTGAAGAGTATTTCATAGGGGGTCTTGTTGAAGCGCTTGTGAATTGATGTTCTGTTCTGAGTAAAGCACGCTGTGTTGATTGCTTCAGCCCACATGAAATGGGGAAGCTTTGACTGAATGAGCATGGTGCGTGCTGCTTCAACAAGAGTTCTATTCTTTCTTTCAACGACCCCGTTCTGTTGTGGTGTCTTTGCTGCAGAGAATTGCTGTGTGATACCCTGAGTTTCATAGAAATCAGCAAGAGACTGATTCTTAAACTCGGTACCATTATCTGTTCTGATGATCTCCACACTCTTTTGTAGAAAATTTTGGATTGTCCTGATGAAGGTTATGATAGATGCAGTGGTTTCATCCTTTGTCCTCAGAAATTTGGTCCATGTGTACCGAGAGAAGTCATCCACAATGACCAGTGTATATTTGCGTCCATTGATGCTTTGAACTCTCATCGGTCCACACAGATCCATGTGTAGTAGTTGCAGCAGTCGAGTGGAGGATGGAACATGTTTTATCTTGTGAGAGCTCCTTTTCATTTTGCCTAGTTTGCAGGCATCACAATGATTGTCAGCGGAAGTCTTCAGAGGAGGCAGCCCTTTCACAAGTTTCTTGGAGGACAAAGTAGTGAGATATTTGAAGTTGAGGTGAGACAGGCGTCTGTGCCATAGACTGTTTTGTTCATAGGAAGCTTTGGACAGCAGGCAGATGGAAGAAGGTAATTGTACGCTCTTCAGATCAATGGTGTACAGGTTGGAAGTTCTTGTGCAGGTCAATAATACCTTTCCAAACCTGTCCAGCACACAGCATTGTCTGGCTATGAACTTCACTTCCATGCCACTATCGCAGAACTGTCCAATGCTTAGCAGATTATGCTTCAGTCCTTTCACATATGACACAGCCTTGATGGTGACACTTGCACAGATGACATCCCCATATCCTAGGATTGGAGATGCTGCGTTGTTTCCGAATCTCACATTTCCTCCGTAGCATTTGGTGTAGTTGCTCAACAGCTCCTTTATTCCGGTCATGTGGGTTGAGCAGCCAGAATCTAAATGCCACACATGACCGTTCTGCAAAACAGATTAAGGATTTTTAGGTACCCACCGCAGGATGGGTCCTTCCTTATCAATTGAGAATATCTTTTTGAATTTTTCTTTCAGCTGTGATCCAAGGTCAACAGCCTTTTCAGATAATGTTCTTTGTTTTTTAAGTTCAGCTTTAGGTATCCATTGTTGTTTGATTTTAGGAGCAGAGGAGACAGAGTCATAGTTTCTATGTGTGAAAGGCTGGTTTGTGAGATAAGGTTTGAGAATTTCTTCTTTAGAGAGACGTTGTAAGTGTTTCTTTGAATGAACCTTAAGAGGGTACCTTAAATTTGGAAAATTATAGACTCCCTCTACAGATTTATTCTCAGAGTGCTTCTTTTGTTTGCGTTCTCTCCGTTTTTCCTTACGCACAGAATTCATAGCACATTCACAGTTAGAAACATCAACACAATCATTTTCAAGTCTAGGAGCATACAACTTATTATTGAGATAAGATTGATCAGAAGAAAATTCAGATGGATTCAGCTTGGGACACAAGACTGAATTGTAACTACATGATTGTGACTGAAATCTAGATCTACTTTTATTCGAGTAAAACATAGCGCTAGAACAGGGTTTTTCATAATCAGAAAACATTTTCTTCTTCCCTTCAGCTATCTCTTCTCTCTTCAACCTCCACTCTCTTCTCCTTTCCAGTCTCCTACTCACGGCATTTCCTGTTTTCAAAGGAGTCGTGGAATGAGTGGTCGTATTTTTGAAAACATTAGTTTTGTGCATATTTTCTTGAGAATTAGTTGTATCCGTTGTATCACTAGCCGACTGGGAGGTTGTGTCAGATTGAGAGCTTTCCCTTAAAGATGTCAGTTCTCTTAATAACCTCTCCCTCTCACTTTCAAAGTTTTTCCTTTCTTCTTCGAAACTTCTTCTTTGTTTTTCTAAAGAAATGTGTAAGTTTTCAAATTTTTTGATCAGTGGTGGGATATAAGGTTCTTCTTCACAAGAACCTGAGGTTGAAGGGGACTCTGGATCAGACACAACTTCCTTCTCAGAAGGATAAGGACTCACACTCTCATCGGTTGAGAAAACAGGTTCAGCATTTTCATAACTTTTGTTCAGGGAGTCATAGTTGAAAGGAATTTCTGTTCTAGAAGGGTTTGATCGCTTTACCTCTTCTTCTTCTGCTGTTTCCTTTCCATAGGTAAAAGCCATCAACTTAGTCAACCCTAACCCCATATAATTTATGTCATAAAGTTGAATACAATCCACTTTCTTCAAATTATTGGGATTAGTGAGACCAAGACCCTCCTTGGAGTTATAAAAACGAGTGTCTTTGTTCTGATTGAGAAAAATGGTTTGTTCTGTTTGTCCTCTTTTGGCAAGTAGATCTTCTAATTCTTTGATTTTCGTGTAAAGAGTACATCTTTTTTCATGTAGAAAATCATTTTCGGCTTTTGCAACATTTCGTTCTAATTCAGTCTCAGAAACTTTCCTTGTTAGTTCAGCTACCTTTTGGGTGAGTTGATCTAATTCTAAAGTTCGTTTCTTGACAGTTTCTTTTTCATTTTCTAACTGTATGCTCAGAGACCTGACTTTATCTAGACTGTCAATTAAATATTTATGGTTGATGTTTCCCTTGTCTCTTAGCTCCATAATTAGATTGTCTTTGTCTTGTGAAGAGTGAACTTTACAAGAACAGGAACAGACAGTTTCAGAGTTACTTACAGTGGTGTTTGAGCTTGAGCTTGTACTTTCTCCGGGGATCGCAGCATCACCCTTTTCTTTTTCTTCTTCTTCCACAAACGCCATCAGGGCCAGATTCTCCTCTTCTTCTTCATCTGAACTCTCCTCCTGCCACGGGTCATTCTCAGTAAGTGTTGCAGCACTATCATCATCTTGTTTAGCCATGAACATTTTCTGTTTGTTCCACAGCATCTTCTGCTTATAATAGTTGAAGTCCCTTTTTCTTGGTAGGCGACAGTCTTTGATGACGTGTCCAGCCTTTCCACAGTTGAAGCATTTGGGGGGGTCTTCTGCTGCAACAGCTCTACTAGAAGAGTTCTGATCATTGTTCTTTGTTTTGTAATTGGTAGAGGAGGTTCGCAGCTTGTTGGATAAGTTTCCCTTCTTAGAAAATTTCTTGTTGAACTGATTGGTGAGCAGAGCCATCTTTTTCTGCAGATCAGCCAACTCAGATTCAACATCCACTTCTTCTTCACTCTCTTCTTCTTCTGACTCCACCTTAGCTGCCTTCTTCTTCTTCTGAACCTTAGATGAGCTCTTTGGTTTAGCTTCAATCATGAGTGCTAAAGGATTGGCAGAGAAGCTTCCTTCCATCTCAGCAGTGTCATTCACAAACTGCTGAAGATGCTCATGAAGTGTACAGAGATCCAGTTCATCTAAGTCCAAGTGTTGTCTTAGGTTCTTTACAGTTCTTTTCCACTCAGGGGGCAGGCTCGACAAGAAACGTATATTCATCTCCATGTTCGATTTCACAACCTTGATCTTCCTCATTTCGTTGATCAGTTGCACGAATCTGTTATACGTTTCATGGAGCGCCTCCCCTGGTGCAGCCTTGAATGCATCATAAGCAGTTAAGATGTTTGCTTTCTTCGTCTTCAGTCCAAGATCAGTTCCGATCATTAGCTTCTTTACCTCATCCCACATCTCTTTAGCAGTCTCCATGCTATCAATCAGAATGTATATGTCATTTGGGATTGCTTGTAGCAGGAATGTCTTTGCCATAAGATCAGCTTTAATTCTCTGTCTATCCTCTTCAGTGTACTCAGCCTTTGTCTTCAGTCTTCGTTCTTGATTAACAGGTGGGTTGTTTGCATCAACGCCATTCACACTTGCCCAAATCTCAGCAGGCCCTTGAGTGAGGGATTCCAGCATAGCGGAAGAGTTATCTTTACTTTCTAGAAAATTTAAGAATCTTGTTCTCCACATCTGGTATTCACCTCTCCTCAGAATTGGGGGCCTACTGTCATTACCAAGTGATAAAGCATCCATCTTTGCAGTTGTTGTTTTTGAAAAAGACCGATCGAGTGTTTTGATTAGATAAAATTAAGTTTTTAACTGTAGAATGTCGAAAACCTAATTTTCAAGAATAAGTTCGAGAAGGGGTCGAGAACTTCTATCGAGAAGCAGTTTTCGTTATTTTGATATCGAAAACCTTGCTATCGAGAAGCTAGGTTCGAGAAGCAGCTTTCGAAAAGTCAGTATCGAGAACTTTAAGTTCGAAAACTTAGGTTCGAGAACTGAATGTCGAGAAGCCGTATCGAGAACCTGCAAATGCGAAAACAAGATATCGAGATTTTAATATCGAAAACTGAGTATCGAGAACAGAAGTTCGAGAACTCAAATCGAGAACTTATGTCGAGAAGACAGTGTCGAAATCCTGCAAATCAAAAAATCAATTTTAAACAGATAAAACAGCTTTTCTGTAAAGTCCTTGATCTCGAGAACCTCTTTGTGCAGTTTGAAGATTGGAAAACTTGCAGAAACCTCGAGAAACCTGCTTTTCGATATCAGAATATCGAGAACCTCAAATCTGAAACTTAAACAAATCGAAAATTTAAGATATACTGTTTGCTCGTTTTTGATATGCGATTTCAGCAGTACATCTTTTACACTTTTTCGTTCAAAAGTGAGATTACAGCGATTAAAAAGGTAAAATATCGAAAAGATGGAAAACAGAGGACTTCGAAAACTTTTTCTTCGGCGATCTCACTCGAGCAGGCTCTGATACCAGTTGTTGGTCCCAGATTATGCAGACTAACACACAACTAGATGGATATCATCGAATAACAGAGAAGAACGATCTCACAGAATGATTTATGAAGTATCGAGAACTTTGGAGATCGTGTTTCTATTATATCGAGAAGAATTTTAGCAGCGTAAGGCTAGAGTGTATTAATCGATATCGGTACCTGTACACAAGGCGCATATTTATAGGCGCTGTACAGGTTACCGATTTAGGTAAACCTTGGAAGTTGGGCCAAGGCCTTTTTGGGCCTTATTCCCTTTACCTTATTTGTTACATAATAAATATTAATCTAATACCATAAATGGTATAACTAGTCTACTTTATTTAAACAAGACATTACAGACAAACTTGACCCACAATAAAAGTTCTAACAAGATATAACAATGATCGACTAAAATATATCAACAAGTGGAAAGTAGCAAGACCAAGTCCCTTTTATTCTTGAATTTAATCCCATATAACTCGTTCATCTTCGTGTTTTATTTAATTAAATCACTCAACAATCAAAACCCCCTTCATTTACTATTTATATAAAAAGAAAGTTAATCCTTTCCCTGTGGATACGAACTCTACTTCACCTATACTACGTGTAAGTGTTAGTATCGATTTATTTTGAGTGCATTCACGACAAAGTGCACGTCACTGAGGAGTCTAACAATAGAGGAATTTTTTTAGAAATGATAAAGTATACCTCAAATCAAAATGAGGTTGTACGAAAAGTCATTTTAAAAAATGCTCCTGGAAATAATCAAATGGTGTCTCCTAGTATTCAGAAAGACATTGCTAATTGTTTTGCGCAAGAAATATTGAACTTTATAGTCAATGAAATTGGTGATGATGTTTTTGGATTGATGATTGATGAGTCTAGTGATGCATCTAATAAGGAACAAATGGCTGTGGTTCTGAGGTATGTTGACAAGTGTGGGATAATAAAGAAAGATTTGTTGGTGTTACTCATGTCATGGATACTTCTGCATTATCTCTTAGAAGTGCTATTGATGAATTATTTGCTGAACATGGGTTGAGTTTGAGTAAGGTTAGGGGTCAAGGTTACGACGGTGCAAGTAATATGCGGGGCGAGTTTAACGGCTTAAAAGCTTTGATTTTGAGAGAAACTAGTTCAGCATATTATGTGCATTGTTTTGCTCATCAGCTTCAATTAGTTGTTGTGGCGGTTGCCAAAAAACATTTTGAGGTGGGAAACTTTTTTATATGATATCTCTGTTGTTGAATGTGGTTGGCACTTCTTGCAAAAGGAAAGATATGATCCGTCAAAGTCATCAAGAAAAAGTGAAGGAATCCATTTGTAGTAATGAGATTAGTACAGGTAAAAGTTTGAATCAAGAGATAATGCTTCAAAGAGCTGGAGATACTCGATGGGGTTCTCATTATAAAACACTGTTACGTTTGGTCGAGTTGTTTGCATCTGTTGTTGAAGTTCTTGAGTTTGTTGAAAAAGATGGTAAAGATGACGTGAAAAGACGTCAGGCACATGGTCTTCTAGTCTATTTGCAATCATTTCATTTTGTGTTCTATTTGCAATTGATGTTGTTGATTTTGGGGCTCACAAGTTCTTTGTCATTAGCTTTACAAAGAAAAGATCAAGACATTCTAAATGCTTTGTCATTAGTGAAATCAACTAAGCAGCAGTTGCAAAAGATTCGGAATGATGGATTTGGTTCTCTTTTGAAAAAAGTCTCTGATTTTTGTGACAAACATGACATTTCAATGTTGAGGATGGAAGAAGACTTCATTAATCCAAAGAGGCCACGGAAAAAAAGTAATACCACTAACTTTCATTATTATTTTGTGAGAATACTATCAGATAGGCCCTCGTACTATAGCCAAAACGTCTATTAAGCCCTCGCACTTCAAAAACACCCAATTGAACCCCTGAACTCTTTAAAAATGCTCAATTGGGCCGATTAGCCGGTAGCATCTCGGTTTGCCGGTTAATGACCCGCGTGGCAGCCTACGTGGCATTTTTTTTCATTTCCCTTTTCTTTTTCTTTTCCTTTTTTCCCTTTTCTTTTCTCTTTCTTTTTTCTCCTTTCTTTTCCTCGTCTCTTTTCCTCTTTCTGACTTCTCTTCTGTACAGGCCCCCCTCTGGACTTCTTCCCAGCAGCACTGCCGGCCACCGCCCTTGTGCCAGCGTCTGCACACCGAACTCACTGCCATGCACCATCTTCCTTCTTCAATTTCTTTTATCCCAGAGATGCTTGTTCAAATAGGGGGGATTCAAGGTTTGCCTTCACCGCCGGTAACTGCACCCGCCACCGCCCGGAAGTGCGGCGGCCATCTCTGATGATTGCGGCCGCCGCTGGAGTTGGAGTTTGCCGGATTTCAGAGTTGGAGTTCGCCGAATTTCTGGAGTAAAGTGAAGGGCGGCACTACAGTGAAGGGCGTGCGTCTGGGTGCGGTGAAGTCCGCCGGTGGCACAAGTGTGGTGGACTTCCGGTGGCGGCGGTCATGTTTGCAGAAGGTCGTGACTTGGGGCGAGCTAGAAGAAAGAGGGCAGGTCGTGTGACTTGGGGCGGGCTAGAAGAAAAAGGGAAGAGAAGAAGAAAAGAGAAAGGAAAGAAAAAAAGAAAAAAGAAAAAAGAAAAAGAAAAGAGAAATGAAAAAAAAATGCCACGTCCTCTAGAAAAAAATGCCACGTAGGCTGCCACGCGGGTCGTTAACCGGCAAACCGAGATGCTACCGGCTAATCGGCCCAATTGAGCATTTTTAAAGAGTTCAAGGGTTTAATTGGGTGTTTTTGAAGTGCGAGGGCTTAATTGATGTTTTGGTTATAGTACGAGGGCCTATCTGATAGTTTTCTCTTATTTTGTGGATTGCTTTTATACAGTTGTAGATATGCAACTTGTAGAATTCAATGACCGATTTGATAAGGTGAATACAGAGTTGCTCATGTGTACAGGATCTTTGAGTCCAAATGACTCTTTTAGTGGGTTTGACGCACTGAAATTGATGAGACTGGCTGAGTTCTATCCCGATGACTTTGACTTTGAGGGTCGACACACTCTTGAGCATCAACTAAAACTCTATTTATACGATATGCTTGGTGATGAACGTTTCTCTAATCTGAAAAGCCTTGGCGACCTTGCTAAAATGATGGTGGACAGCAAAAAACATCTTTCATATCATTTGGTGTACCGACTACTTAAAATGGCATTGATTTTGTCAGTTGCAACCGCCACCGTTGAACGATGCTTTTCAAGGATGAAAATTGTGAAGACAAGTCTGCGCAATAGGATCGGCGACCAATTTATGAATGATTGTCTTATTTGTTATGTAGAAAAAGATTTGCTTGATGCAATTACAAATGAAGTTGTGATGGAGCGTTTTCAAAAAATTAAAACTCGTAGAGAGCAGTTGTAATAAAACGTAATATATACTTTCTATTATGCTAACATTGGATTTTTTTGCATCTTTTGAATTTATTTTATAATTATTTGAATTTTTCTCACTTTTACTTACTTGGTGCCCCCAATAACTAAATTTCCTAGATCCACCCCTGTGTGACTTAGTAACTGTTAGTTTCTCTGTATTATAATTGTATTGAAAGTTTACATCACAGTAACTTACATGTAGTTACTACGATGTAGCTTTGAACACAATATAATATGATCATAGTCACTAATGGTTACTAAGTGATATTTTTCTCTACCACTTCTGCGCAAGCAATATAATTCAAAGAGACTTTTAATATATAATAACATGATATTATTTCATTAATCCATCAATTATCTCATTACACTGAGTCCCATCATAATGAATTACTAACATTATAACAATATTATTTATAGTTACGTAAAAATAAATTAGACATTCAACAACGTGAAATTAACACATACGGATGAATGAGGCCATGAGGGTTAGTGCGTGGGTCCTGAAATCATAATTTCACATTTAGGTAGTACGTCATATTTTCTAATTGGGGAAGGGTTATAGGGGGCAACCCTACTTTTTAATTGGGGGCAAATGCTTAGTCTTTTAATAATTGCATTACTATTGTGAGGTCTAAGAGGCACATGTAATCTTAATTGTAATCAATGTTCCGTCTTTGTTCTCAATAGTTTATTATTACAACGGGTTACATGCGTATATTGCCCACTTAGTATCATGTTCTTTTTTTTTTTTGGATAAAATGTAAATATATATATATATCCAAAGTGTATATGTACATCTGTATAATAGCAGAACAGATCGTATGGGTCATCCCAAGCAAGGATACCCAGTCACCTCCCAAAAACCACCTATAGCTACGCAAACATGCTAGCCATCACAAAACATGGTGACGAATCAGCAAAAATCAAAATGTTATCCTATCTATTGGATACATGTAATATATACTTAGTATCATGTTCTTGAAATTACATATATACGCAGTATACCATATAGATTGAAATAGAATTTTAAAAAGGCTACAGGGTCAAACGGGCCTCTGTATCGGTCGTATAAACTCAATTTAATCTCTGAACTAAAAAAAAGTTCAATTCACAATCCGAACCGGCAAAAAAAGGTTCAAATGTCAATTTTTAAGGCTAAACAAAAGGTAAAAAGTTCCAATTTGCACCCCTAAACTATTAAAAAGTGTCAAAATTGCAATAAATCGAAAATAAAAAATAGAAACAATAAAAAAAATCACTCGTTGTTTACCTGTAAAAAATGAAACTCGAACCATTTTTCGTTGGTTCGGGGTGCGAATTGAACCTTTTTTTAGTTCAGGTACAAAATTCAACTTACACAACCGGTACAAGGACTTATTTGACCCTTTAGCCATAATCAATCTTTAACAAAAAAAAATTGCAAACACTTACTGATTTAGGATTTAGAATGTTAACTCAATCTATACAAATAGAATGAAAAGTCCATCATTTTGTGTAAATCTTTTGTTTATATTAGTACTTCAAGCAATAACTACTGATCGAAGTTTTTATAATATCAAGCAATATTTGGAAATTTATTGAATTGACACAAGTTAGCTTAACTCGTGTAACGTCAGTAAAAGTTGAAAGATAATCAAGATTTTGATAGTAATTATGTACGTAGTATATTACCACTTCCGTTATGGTCATATACTATTCCTGGTTAAGCGCAGCTTGTGTTTGGCGTTCGCATCTCTTCTTTTCCGTTGACTTTAGACCTTTGTACAATTTTTTGTCATTGCATAATAGTGGGACTAATAAAAAGGTGTAAAATTCATAAAAATGCATGAAATATTGGCCCAACCGCCCAAACAATATCTAAAACTGTATCCACGAATTGAATCTAAAGCATTGGTACTGGCCCAAGGCCTAGTTCTTCAGGCCTAGTCTAGCCCCAGCTCGTGCTTCGAGGCCCGACCCAAAAGAAAAGAGTTATGCCACAATTTTTAATTTGTTCTTAATTTGCCACAAAATAAATTAGCACACACATTTCACTATACTGAATTGACAATAGAGTCAACAAGTTTTAAGAGTCATGAGTAATGGAATGCATTCTTTCTTTCGAAATTGACAATGGTGATAATTGGGAAGTAATTTAAATGACTCTTATGAGGATTGAGTTGCAGAGTTTCTGTTAATATACAAAGTGAGTTGTTTAGGATTGTTAAGGTGACTCTTATCAATATGACATCAAATTTGGCATTATAATGTTCATTTATTCGACTTCCCATAGTTTGAAATTTTGAATTAGATCGTTTAGAGTCCGTTTGACACTTCTTTCAAGTTTAGATGATTGCGTGTCTTTGGAACACCTCATATTAAAATAGAACTCACATAAACTCAAAGGAGCTATGATTTCCCAAACATGAGCTATTGTAGAACTACTTTCCACTCATGTTTATCGGTTATCACACTAGGTTGACCGAATGGCATAACTTTAAAAGATGGGGATTTGACTTTGCACCCTATGTTGTGGGTGATATTGGATTTTTAGCACCTCATTGTCAGAAAAATAGAGTTCGTTTGGTAATACTCAAACTGCTGGAATTGATGAAATTTTGGCGCAAGTGGCTAAATTAGCTTAATGTGCTGAATTATGAAAAATCTTATTTGAAATATATTGTACTAATAAAATTAAGAACTAATTAAAATTGTCCTCCAGAGTAACTTCAGCCAAAAAGGTAATTAGGATCTTACTATTTTTTATTATTACACAATTCAGCGTGTGAAATTAAAAGTTATTAAGAAAAAAATTGATTGATAAAACTGATCGATAAGCTGAAAACATAGCTTACCAAATGGGCTATATTTGTGTGCACTCTATTCTAGTATAGAATCATTTGACTTTGCACAATCACATTTTTTTACTAATAGAGGGACACACATTAAATTTAAAAAAACACGGCTCGTAGTCCGTATTGTCAAAAAATGGGGTGGAAATTTAAAATTCCCCTTTACAAAAATGATCATGAACTAATCAAAACTTTTAAAACGGAGTATTTTCCCTAAATTGCTCACATTCAAACCCACCTTACTATTATGTTCCTCTTGGCAAAAAGGTAAGTTGGATAGCAAAAAGGGTAGCATTAGAGAAAAATACCTAAATGTACATAGATTCCATAAATTGAAAAAAAAACATGTTAAATAAATTAAATAAGTAAGGGCATAGGGGTGATAGGGAGTAAATAGTAAAGTGTTTAGTTTATAATCTTCAATTCTTTGGGGCATTTGTTTATTAATATGCACAAGCAGCACAACCCCTACTAAAAGTATTCAATCATAAGCAAAAAAACATCTCTAATGTGGACAAATATGTCATCTGTTTCAATATTATTTAATTGTGGCACAACTAGGATCATAATAATCCAAGACCACCGTAGATCTGTAGAACTGACCAACCTCATACCTTAAATTGCAGCTTGGTTTAAGAACTCTAGCCCCTTGCTTGCCACCACAACATTGTGGGATATAATTGGACAGAGTCTTCAAGGCAGTCTTTGCATTCCCGCATATCCAAATCAGGACTGCATTCCAAAAGTGAGTATATGGTTTCATATCCTGCCACATTAACACTTCCCGTGGCATACTTCTTATGAGAATCACCCTATGAAGCACGGATACTTCCCTAGGGTAGCGTATCGGCGTATCCGATACGTTCCCGGGCCGTATCTGCAATTTATAAAAGTTTCCATTTTTTTTGTAATTTTTTGAAAGTTTCCGATACGCGTATCCTGACGGATACCCGTATCAACTTTAAAAAAAAATCCCAAAATTTACTCAATAAAATTCTTAAAAAATGAAAATCTAAAACTACATTTTACTTGGTAATCAAATAATGGGCCTATATGGCTATATCCGAATTAAGTCATTAACTCATACTCTGAATTGGGTACTTGCACTTTTAATTTCAAGATTGTAATTGTTTAACTTATTTCTCATTTTAAATTAACGACTTATAGACTACATTTATATTTCGAGATGCACTAGACACTAGTGTATATGAGAAATATTATGAATTTATTACGAAGTATATCTTGAAAAAGTTAAATGCTTCAATGCAATGAATGGGTAGACATCATAGGATATTATATGTATATATATATATATATATATATATATATATATATATTCAAAAAAAATCTATTTTTAATATTTATAAATAGACTCCTATAATTTTTAATATTTGTAAATACACCCCCATAACTTTTAATATTTATAAATATGGCCCCGTATCCGTATCCTACTTTTTTTTTTGTTTTGACGTATCCCCGTACCCGTTTCCGCGTTTCCGCGTACCGGTATCGGTGCTACATAGGAATCACCCGAAGCGGCTTTTATGGTAAGATTGTTTAAAAGAGGAGTAAGCGTTTGGTTGAACAGATTCGGTTCCTCCACTCTAGTTGGGCTTGTTGGTGTGATCACAGGTGTTTCTTTTTCCAAACCAAACATGGGCGTATCCGAATATGGAACCGTGCAAACCAAGTCCCATAAAACCGCCTCCAACTTATTAGGACAGTTTTGCATGACATTAGCACTAGACCTTTCCACACAAGTTTGACAACTTGCCTTGTCTATGTCTCCTCTACAGAATGCCATTCCATAAGCTTTGTTTGGCTTGTTTCCCGAGGAGAAGGATGAAAAACCTTTATCTGAAAGCGTGTTTGAGAGTGAAGAAAGGAGATTGTTAAGGTTTGTTTGGTTGATACTGCCATTAGAATAATCATCAATATCAAAGCAAGCCCAGCACTATTCAGCTTTGTCGGAACATCCTTGGATGCCTGAAAACCCATAAAACTCACTAACCTCGTACCTTAAATTGCAGCTCGGCTTAAGAACTCTTGCCCCTTGTCTTTCACCACAGCATTGAGGAATAGATTGGACAGAATCTCTAAGACAGTGTTTACATTCCTGCATATCTAAATCAGGACTGCACTGCAAAAGTGCATATATGGTTTAATATTCTGGAACAGTGGCACTTCCTAATGCATACTTCTTACGAGAGTCATCAGATGCAGCTATGATGGTAAGATTATCCAAAAGATGATTTAGCGTTTGGTTAAATAGATTTGGTACCTGTGCTTTAGCTGGACTTGTTGGCGTGATCACTGGCATTTCTTTATTAACACCAAACATAGGATTATTTGAATATCAAACCATGCAAACCAAGTCCCATAAAACTGCCTCCAAGCTATTATGACAATTCAACAAGATCCTAAGACCAGAGTTGTTAATACAG
The DNA here is from genome assembly GCA_945859915.1 of Cuscuta epithymum. Classification (NCBI taxonomy): domain Eukaryota; kingdom Viridiplantae; phylum Streptophyta; class Magnoliopsida; order Solanales; family Convolvulaceae; genus Cuscuta; species Cuscuta epithymum. The sequence continues at coordinate 2,278,743 of CAMAPF010000948.1, read as the reverse complement.
CTTTGACAGGTGGCCTTACCTATGTCGCCTCTGCAGAATGCCATAGCGTAAACTTTGTTGGACTTGTCCCCCAAAGATGATATGGAAAACCCGTAATCTGTAAGGGTGTTTGGTAAGGAGGAAAGTAGGACTTTGAGGTTGTTTTGGTATATGCTGCCATTTGAGTAATCACCAATGCTTGAACAGCCCCTGCAAAAATCAGCATTAGATGAACAACCTTGCTTGACATTAATAATCTTATAGATCTATAGTTATACACGGAGTAATATTTTCTTAACCAAACTTTCAGCCGAATTTGCAACAAAGATGTTGCGACCGTCAACTCCGTTCGTGAAACGCGTAGTATATTTTGCTGATGATTTATATAGTAAGCAAAAATAACAGTTTTGAGAAGAGAAAAGTTGGCTTCTTTTGTGAACTCTACTCAACAATGAAAAATTAATGAGCCTCCTCCAACGGACTCAAGCACTTGGCCTGGTCCATCAAACTGCTTGTGAAAGGGGAGAAAGATGTTAAAATATGCTTATTATCATAAATTATCAAAAAGAAAAGATAAGGGCCTCTTTACTAACATAGATATTTTCCTGTTTTTTACTTCTGTTTTTCGTTCTCCAATTTTCTGTTTTTATTTTTCAGTTTTTCTATCTCCAATTTTCTGTTTCTATTTTTTAGTTTTCCATTTTCAAATCTGAAAACATGTTCATCAATTTTTCCACTCAGTTCTCTAATTCCACACCCTTGACCCCTACCCTTACCACGATGTTACACTCTACCCATACTCCCCCACAACCCTTCATACCCACCCATACCTACTCGTAGGGGTCGGGGTAGGGAAGTTATGGGTGGGGGTGGGGTAAGGGGTATGGTCGGGGTGGGGTGGTAAGGTCTAGTGTAGGGGGTTGGGTGGGGGTAGTTGGTGGGTTAGGGTCGTGGTTAGGGGTAAGTGTGGGGTAGTGGGTAGGGTTTGGGGTAAGGTAGAGGTAGGGTATGGAGTTGGGATAGGATGGCGGTAGGGTGGGGCCGGGACCAGGGTGGGGCTGAGGTAGGGAAGGGGTAGGGGGTGGGGGTGGGATGGCGGTAAGGGTGGGGGTAGTGGGTAGGGTTGGGGTTGGGGTAAGGTAGGGGTAGTGGGATAGGATGGCGATAGGGTGGGCCCGGGATCTGGGTGGGGACGAGGTAAGGGAAGGGTAGGGTGGGGGGTAAGATGGTGGTCAGATGGCGAAAGGGTGGAGGTAGGATGGCTGTACGAGGGTGGGGGTAGGATGGCGGTGGGGTGGGGCCGAGGTAGGGGCATGTGGTAAGGGGTAATATACGGGTGGGGGTAGGGTAGGGTGGGTCGGGGTGGGGCCGAGGTGGTAGGGGGGTGGCGGTAGGGTAGGGTGGATCGGGGTGGGGCCGGGGTAGGGTAGGGTCAATATAGGGAAAAATTGGTATGTGAGGTGGGGTTGGGTGGGTAGGGTAGGGTAGGGGTAAGGGGTAAGGTACGAGGATGGAGGTACCGGAATGGAATCGACATCGGAGCCGGACCGGACCCACCACTAGGTGTAAGTATGCAAATTCATTGCAGCGGCACCGTAGCATCTGCGTTTTCCAAATTTGGAAAACTAGTAAAAGTCACTTCTCCAAATCATTAAGGAAAAGAGAGATATGTCTCATTTTTTCCGTTTTGGAAAACGATTTGGTAAACGTGTTTTTCGTTTTTCCTTTCTCCAGTTTTCCAGGAATTTCTTTGATAAACACGTTTCCTGTTTTCTGTTTTCCAGTTTTCCAGTTTTCTGAAAAACTGGAAAATATCTCTGTTAGTAAACAGGCCCTAAGAGATCAACTCACGGCTGAAATTCTTCATAAAAGTCTATTAAGAAAGGCCTGTAAGAATAATAATAATAATAAGATTGACAATAACAATAATGAATCAATAAATAAATGAATTCATAAATAACACAAAGATAGATAAGTAAATGAATATGTTGAACACAGGCACAAATCAAAGCTTAAAACAGTTAACCAAGACACCTATCTGATGAACAGAGAAGGGGATGGACTTTTATTGATGAATTAGGGTAAATCGTAGAGTACAGGACTTCTTAGGTAACCGGGACATCTTAAGGCAACAATACATCCAATATTCTCTCTCCCCCACTTCTTACCCGATTTATTCTATTTATAGACCTACAGCTCCACTAGCTATAGTTAATAGCTAATAACACAAGACAATTATTACAAACTTATTCTATTTATTATTATTCTATGTAGGTCCCTAACAGAATAAATACATAAATGAATAAGTAAATGAATAAATGAGAGGAAAGGTAGAATCATTACTTATATTGTGTGCTCTGTAGTTTGTTGAAGCCCATAACTGCTGGTGTGAAGAAATCGAAATAACCAGATAGGTAGTCGTGAACCCAAACGCTGTTTGGGGTTTGGTCTCCTGGATTTATTTTCTGCGGGGACAAATGTTACAAGGCGTTTCGGTAGAAACGCAGAACAAAGAGTACATCTGCCTCTTTTTCTTTCAGAAATTCTTCCACCTGGTCTTCCTTAAGCTTTAAATTGTGCAACATAACACCCATTAACGCTTTATTGTTACGGATATTGTTGGTCCACTTATCAGGATACCAACTGTCCACCACCAATGATTCATCTTCATAAATGAGCCTGTTGCAAAATAAAATCTTATGCATCGCCAAAAGAAATTGAACTCGCAGGACTTTCGGCCAAAAGAATGCAGGCAAATAAAAGCACTTGGCCCTTCCTTCTTCGAACGCACTTGAAAAAAAAACAGATTAGTATTAGACAAATCTAGAAGAAAAACAACAAATAAAAAAATAAAAAATAATGAGTTCAGAAACCATACGCTGCGAACTGTGCATATGCTACAAATGGAGAGATGCACAATGTTTCAATTTCATGCATACGGTCAGGTTTAGTTGTCCTCCTTCCAGCTGCAATATCCTGTATATCTGAGTATTGATAAACGCAGCGCAGCAAGTATTTCATATCCTTAATGTCTGAAAGTGAACCACACGATTTTTGAAACGTCATGTTATACAGAAACGGTTTTGAGTTACGTATCACGACCCCCATACCTAGGGAGCCGTGATACAAATTATGACGACGGAGATGCGTGACAGTTCGGAATAAGCTGTCAAATAAGGCAGTGAAATCCATTTTTACAGTCAGCCACCGTGTGAGAGATTGTGGATTATTCCTCTAAACTGTATATTTTTTATTAAGCCACTTCTCAAAGTCATAGTCGAATCTCTCAACTAAAACCATTTTATCACTGATGTGAAGTTGGAAACGGGTTCCGAGAGTGCCATCGATTTCTGAAAAGTTCCTCTGGTACGCTACCCAATTTCTGCATTCTCTTTATTAGTAAATCTTAGGGCACTAAAATTTGTACCCCACAAAGAGACATCCGAAACAACCAGCCCGCTACTCGCTGTATATTGGGTGGTGTTGGCTGCAGATGCGGCTTTGGCTTTTGTGAATTCCTGGATACTACTCAACTCCAAAGACCTGCAACCACAAGATTAAAATTGTAACCTCAAGATTAGGTTGTTTTGAAAATCATTAAGCTAGAGTTTAGGAAAACTGTGAAGAAATATTAGGTGTGCTTCCAAAGGCTGAGATTTGTTTTTAAAATAAGTTACTGACTTAGAAGTCCTTCAGCAAAAAAAGGTTTAAAAATAAAGATGATAAAAAAGAAGAGAAGAGCAAAAGCATAATAGTTGAGAAGATATGCAATCAGAAGATCAAGTTTACAAATATAGGCATAACTATATACAAGGTTGTCATGGCGCATGGCGACTGCCATGGCGCACTAACCTTTTCCCATGGCGATGGCAATGGCACAAATATGGCGTCGCCACGTGACAAAAAAAAACACAAAAACGAACTATAGATACTATACTTGATCAACACAACCACCAAAACAAGATAAAAAGTTGAATAACAACACCAAAACAGTTTAAAGTACTTCCAAAAAACCTAATATTCAAAAGTAGTTTCTTGTCATGCAAAATATGTTAGAATTTAGGCTTGTTAGCTTGTTATTGTTTGATGATTATGCCATAATCATCATCAATCATCCCACTCCTCATCATCTTGGTCTGAATCTGATAGCAATGGCACATCATCCTCATTGAGTTCATCATTACAGGGATCTTCAACCTCATAATGTTGTAATTGACTGCAAATGAGGTTAAGGATCCCTGTAATGATGAACTCAATGAGGATGATGTGCCATTGCTATCAGATTCAGACCAAGATGATGAGGAGTGGGATGATTGATGATGATAATGGCATAATCATCAAACAATAACAAGCTAACAAGCCTAAATCCTAACATATTTTGCATGACAAGAAACTACTTTTGAATATTAGGTTTTTTGGAAGTACTTTAAAGTACTTTAAACTGTTTTGGTGTTGTTATTCAACTTTTTATCTTGTTTTGGTGGTTGTGTTGATCAAGTATAGTGTCTATAGTTCATTTTTGTGTTTTTTTTTTTGTCACGTGGCGACGCCATATTTGCGCCATCGCCATCGCCATGGGAAAAGGCTAGTGCGCCATGGCAGTCGCCATGACAACCTTGTATATAGTTATGCCTATATTTGTAAACTTGATCTTCTGATTGCATATCTTCTCAACTATTATGCTTTTTCTCTTCTCTTCTTTTTTATCATCTTTATTTTTAAACCTTTTTTGCTGAAGGACTTCTAAGTCAGTAACTTATTTTAAAAACAAATCTCAGCCTTTGGAAGCACACCTAATATTTCTTCACAGTTTTCCTAAACTCTAGCTTAATGATTTTCAAAACAACCTAATCTTGAGGTTACAATTTTAATCTTGTGGTTGCAGGTCTTTGGAGTTGAGTAGTATCCAGGAATTCACAAAAGCCAAAGCCGCATCTGCAGCCAACACCACCCAATATACAGCGAGTAGCGGGATGGTTGTTTCGGATGTCTCTTTGTGGGGTACAAATTTTAGTGCCCTAAGATTTACTAATAAAGAGAATGCAGAAATTGGGTAGCGTACCAGAGGAACTTTTCAGAAATCGATGGCACTCTCGGAACCCGTTTCCAACTTCACATCAGTGATAAAATGGTTTTAGTTGAGAGATTCGACTATGACTTTGAGAAGTGGCTTAATAAAAAATATACAGTTTAGAGGAATAATCCACAATCTCTCACACGGTGGCTGACTGTAAAAATGGATTTCACTGCCTTATTTGACAGCTTATTCCGAACTGTCACGCATCTCCGTCGTCATAATTTGTATCACGGCTCCCTAGGTATGGGGGTCGTGATACGTAACTCAAAACCGTTTCTGTATAACATGACGTTTCAAAAATCGTGTGGTTCACTTTCAGACATTAATGATATGAAATACTTGCTGCGCTGTGTTTATCAATACTCAGATATACAGGATATTGCAGCTGGAAGGAGGACAACTAAACCTGACCGTATGCATGAAATTGAAACATTGTGCATCTCTCCATTTGTAGCATATGCACAGTTCGCAGCGTATGGTTTCTGAACTCATTATTTTTTATTTTTTTATTTGTTGTTTTTCTTCTAGATTTGTCTAATACTAATTTGTTTTTTTTTCAAGTGCGTTCGAAGAAGGAAGGGCCAAGTGCTTTTATTTGCCTCCATTCTTTTGGCCGAAAGTCCTGCGAGTTCAATTTCTTTTGGCGATGCATACACTACTAGAATTTTCATCATTTGCTGCTCCTTATTTGCTGCGGTTGTTTAGTAATCCGCAGCAATATGTTGAAAAGTTAAAGTATTTGCTGCGCTCATCTCTTAACCGCAGCAACTAAAGCAAAAAAAACGGTTTATTTGCTACGGTCATCTGTTAACCGCAGCATTTCAGACAAAGAATTAACTTTATTGCTTCGGTCGGAGCTTAACCGTAGCAAATTGTTTTAAAATGATTAATTTAATCACCGTTGAACTGGGTAAACCTACTTTACATACAGCGCACCTCCATTAGCTCGCACATCAGATCCGCCACCCTCCTCCAAGGTCCAACCCGTCTACCTTGTTCCAGCCGTAAGCCACCATCGTTGCAGCCGTTTCCGTCCATCAGCAAGTCGTCGTCTCCTCCAATAGCTAGCCGCCCCCCCCAACAACGCATCGGCTTCTTCCGTCGCACGCCTCACGCTGCCGCCCCTCCCAGTACAGTCGCCGTCCTCCTCCTCCTTTGCTTACTTGCTTAATGGAGGTTTAGTTTCTAACCTTTTGTCATTTCATTTAATTTATTGAGTTTTATCAATTTTTAAATTAATGTTTGTATGAATTTATTGGTAGAATTGGTGCTATGTTTATAAATTGGATGAAAATGTTGATATTATCATTCAATGTTGTTAGTATCAACCTAGTTCTTTCCTTTCGAAAATATGGCCTGGAATCTCAGGTGTCATGAAGTTTATTTTGCTACTCAAGAGAAGTTCATTGGTTGCGGTGAGTTCTAAGCTGATAGATAGATCCTCCAAGTTAGTTCTTACATCTTTAATGAAAAATAAGGCTTTGTCCTGAATTCAACATTTAGGTACTATCAAGTTTTCTAACTTGTGTACTGAGATTATTGAGTACACAAGCCCAACTGAAGTTGTTGTCTGCAATTTGGCTTCGATTGCTTTGCCGCAATTTGTCAGAGAAAAGGTCATTACTCGATGCCTAAGATGGCATATTAGTAGTGATACTCTTTTAAGTAAAAAGTTGTTTCATAATTGTTTGCCTTATATTGCAGGGAGTTCCAATTGAATCACAACCATCTAAACTTGTTGGTAATAGAGGCTCTGCAACCCCTTCAAAGCTGGTAGAGCTCTCCCAGGTTTTTTTGTGCCCCCAGAACTTTCATCTTTTTCCTAAGAAATTGACTTTTAGGATCTTTTGAAACCGATTAGTGATCTAATCCATTTCACTGACATTGGCTGCAAATAATTCTCATATTTAGGAGCATGCTATGATTAGTTTGTGAATATCACAACTTTCTTTATAATGTTTTTGAATTACAAATTTATATTGAAAAGTTTCTAATAATAGCTAAAGAAACTGTGATATTTGACTTCAATACTAAATCCAAAACTTCAGCTTATCATAAAAAAAAATAGGTAGTCCTGGATGGCATTTCCGCATAACTTTTCTTCCTGTAGGTATTCATTTTTTAGAAATATATCTGAATCAAGGCTCAGATTTTCGTAATATTTGTATTAGTTGAGGAGATTTCTTAACTTGGGAAATGAAAACCATAAAAACCACACCAATTGAAGTGAGTTTGCTGGTTTACGTCGTTCATTTTTTGAAAGTTATATTTCTTCATTAAATGAACAAGCTCATGTGTATTCTGCAATCATGTGTATCCTGCCATGGTTTGCAGTAGAAACAGTTGTTTCAAATATGGGATTTTTCAATTTGATAGAAAGATTTCACTTGAATTCATGGTGCAATCATGCATGGTGATTGGCAGACACTGAATACTTTTGCTTAAATCTAGGGTGCATGGTGCAATTTATTAGACATACTGATAAATTTGTTCATGTTCTGTAATGAAAGAAGCTAATCTCAATAAACAGCAAACAAATGCCGACTGTCTTATCTGAAAAATAACATCTGAGGGGCTTTTTTCCCCTTTTCATTATTTTTTCACTTATCTTCTGCTATACTAATCATGTACCATGAAAAGTAAATAATGTCCTTCCTTTGACAGGAGATAATTTTCTTTTCTTTATTCTACCAAATGATAAAGGAGGCACAAACCTGAACCGTTTTCTGGAAATAATGTGATAAAGATGACCAGGTATGTAGAGGCGTCTAGGATCTTTAAGCTTCTTCTCTGATTAAGGTCGCCTAAAATCTGCCGAAGACTGCCACCGTCTAGGTTTTATATATGCTTAATTTATTTTTAATTTTAGATATTTGAATAGAGTGTCTGTATACATGATTAAACGTGTTTTTCGCATTATATAATATCATGAATTGTTAAAATGCGTGTATGAAAGTTTTTTTAAAATGTGAATCAAAAGTTAGTTTTTAAAGTTGTGAATCGAAAGTTATTTCTTAAAATTGTGAATCGAAAATTGGTGCAGCTTAAATTAAACTTGTGAATCCATGATTAAGGAAGTATTTGTCCACAGTCCAATTCGAAATTAATAACAGTCGAAAGTCTCGGCCCCAAGCTTATAAATCACTTTCAGGTGTTACTCTCACTGCAATGAACAAAGTATACAAGAATATTACTACCTCCGTCCCCCTAAGTTTGGGACAAGAGACGGGGGTACGGTTATTAATAAAAGTGGGTTTATGTGATTGATAATGAATTGATAAAGTAAGAATAAAGTAGGAATGATTTAGAACCACACAAACTTTACCAAATAAGGTATGAGACAATCTTAGTGGGACGGACCGAAAAGGTAAAATGGGACAATCATAGCGGGACGGAGGGAGTAGTTCTCAGTATTACATTAAGTAGATAGCGTTCCTTTGGGAGGTAGATGTAATGAATATAGCAATAAAAAAGAGGTAATACACGAATGATGTACACTCGTTGTTCTAAAAACATCCTTTTGGTAGAGAACTGGAGAAGCTACAAGTATATGAATACAACTATACAAGCTCACTTAAACTACTATGAGAATTCCAAATCATGCAGTAGTTTATTTTGGGACATGTTTTTTACTGAGGGTGTAGAGTTTTAACGGTTTCCATGCATCAGTGGCAACAAATTTTGCCTTTGATGTTATTTTGGTAGAGGAATGTATTTGAAGATCATGTATCTTTGTATACATATTGATACTTGCATATTGTTAAACTTTGATGTCTGTTTAGAAGAATGCTCAAAGTGATTCCAACTTTCACTGACACAACGTGTTATACAATGTCTTTCTAAGTTTCTTCATCCATTGAATTTAGATTTCATGAATGTCAATAGTATTCATAGTAGTAAATTCATTGTCATCGCATTATATTGTTATTGTTTTTTTTCTTATTATAATTTTAATTGTTTAATATTTTAGGTTTATCAAAGCACCAAAAGAGCCTTTGTCGGGTGGTGAAGAATCTGAAGTTTTCAAGGAATTGGCCAATATATGTGACATATTTTTTTGTAAAGTTTAGTGAAAAATAAACTTGCAAAAAGATAGCAATTTGTATTGTATTTGTTTTACACTTCGGTGATGTATAAATTTTGGGATTATAATTCTATTTGTGCTGATGAGATACGAAGTTGTAAACACCAGCTATTGTAAAATACTTGTTCTGATTAGATATACTTAGTTGTAAAACACCAGCTTTTGTAATTTGGCAGTATTAGAAATCATTAGAACTTGCACCAGTTTTTTTAAGTATTTGCTGCGGTTGTTAACCGCAGCAAAAAGTCCAAATACATTTTTTTTTAAATTAGCTATTTGCTGCGGTTCGGAACCGCAGCAATAAGTCAAAAATCATTTTTTTTAAATAGCTATTTGCTGCGGTTCTGAACCGTAGCAAATACGTTTTCCTACTATTTGCTGCCCTGCCAATTGCTGCGGTTCAGAACCGCAGCAAATAGCTAAAAACAACCGCAGCAAATAGCTATTTTTCTAGTAGTGATAAGATTTTATTTTGCAACAGGCTCATTTATGAAGATGAATCATTGGTGGTGGACAGTTGGTATCCTGATAAGTGGACCAACAATATCCGTAACAATAAAGTGTTAATGGGTGTTATGTTGCACAATTTAAAGCTTAAGGAAGACCAGGTGGAAGAATTTCTGAAAGAAAAAGAGGCAGATGTACTCTTTGTTCTGCGTTTCTACCGAAACGCCTTGTAACATTTGTCCCCGCAGAAAATAAATCCAGGAGACCAAACCCCAAACAGCGTTTGGGTTCACGACTACCTATCTGGTTATTTCGATTTCTTCACACCAGCAGTTATGGGCTTCAACAAACTACAGAGCACACAATATAAGTAATGATTCTACCTTTCCTCTCATTTATTCATTTACTTATTCATTTATGTATTTATTCTGTTAGGGACCTACATAGAATAATAATAAATAGAATAAGTTTGTAATAATTGTCTTCTGTTATTAGCTATTAACTATAGCTAGTGGAGCTGTAGGTCTATAAATAGAATAAATCGGGTAAGAAGTGGGGGAGAGAGAATATTGGATGTATTGTTGCCTTAAGATGTCCCGGTTACCTAAGAAGTCCTGTACTCTACGATTTACCCTAATTCATCAATAAAAGTCCATCCCCTTCTCTGTTCATCAGATAGGTGTCTTGGTTAACTGTTTTAAGCTTTGATTTGTGCCTGTGTTCAACATATTCATTTACTTATCTATCTTTGTGTTATTTATGAATTCATTTATTTATTGATTCATTATTGTTATTGTCAATCTTATTATTATTATTATTATTATTCTTACAGGCCTTTCTTAATAGACTTTTATGAAGAATTTCAGCCGTGAGTTGATCTCTTATATTTTCTTTTTGATAATTTATGATAATAAGCATATTTTAACATCTTTTTCCCCTTTCATAAGCAGTTTGATGGACCAGGCCAAGTGCTTGAGTCCATTGGAGGAGGCTCATTAATTGTTCATTGGTGAGTAGAGTTCACAAAAGAAGCCAACTTTTCTCTTCTCAAAACTGTTATTTTTGCTTACTATATAAATCATCAGCGAAATATACTATGCGTTTCACGAACGGAGTAGACGGTCGCAACATCTTTGTTGCAAATTCGGCTGAAAGTTTGGTTAAGAAAATATTACTCCGTGTATAACTATAGATCTATAAGATTATTAATGTTTGCATATATAGTTCCAAAATGTTACGGTGTGAGATTGTTCTTTGCAATAGTATTGGAGATGGCTAACTTCTGCCTTTAGGTACTTTTACTTCAAATCATCTAACTTGTGAGTACCATTAAAAAGATGTCATTAATATAGATACACACATGTAAAAAGAGATAACATGTCTGCATATTGCTGAAAAATAAATAAAAGTAACTACGAAGAGGAAGCTTATGTCTTTGTCTCATGGCCGGTGTCCATTTATCAGATTTAAGCATAATTAGCAAGCTTATTCTACCATTTGTCCTTGATATGTACAATTGTACAAATATAGAAGCAGATCAATATATTTAAGATGCTAAAACCCTTCTTGGTGTAAGTCCAAATTGTGTATAATTCAATGTTATTGTGATTATACTTTTATTGTAAATGTTTACAAGCAATTTCAATACTGCAAAGATGACAACAATTGCAGTGGGGTTCTCCATCCTTAGATTTTGTCAACTACGTACATATTCATTAGCTTAGCAAAATCCCTTCAAGTTAAAGAAAGGTACTGCAACTTGCAAGCAATTTCAGTTCATCTTTCTGTGCAACTTGCAAGCAATTTTAGTTCATCTTTCTGGAGTATTTCAACGTTAGAAAACGGAGATTAGAACTTTTTGGAGATTGTATTGGGCTGCGAATTGTTGTATTAGTTAAGGGTATAATAGGAACTATTGAAAATATGTGGCTATACTTGGTAAATCAGTGCTGTGAATAGACTTACCCTTTTTGTAGTGGATTTATTGTGAGGGCTCCATTTCATAAATGAATGATTGTGATGATGCCACGGGTGCAATATGACTCCATAGTGGAGTCACATAGGAGGTGCAATATGACTCCATAGTGGAGTCACATAGGACTCCTTACCAGTTACTAGGTATGGCCTCGGGCCGGGTCAGGCTGGGCTTAGGCCCGGCGGGCCTTTGAGGTTTAATGGTTAGACCCGGGACCGGCCTGGGTATCCACCGGGTCCGGTCCGCGGTTGGGCCGGGTCAAAAAGTTTTTTTTTGCTTTCCTAACTACCCCTGACCCCCCCAAACCCCCCCAAATTACCGTCTACTCCGTTCGTGAAACGCGTAGTATATTTCGCTGATGATTTATATAGTAAGCAAAAATAACAGTTTTGAGAAGAGAAAAGTTGACTTCTTTTGTGAACTCTACTCAACAATGAAAAATTAATGAGCCTCCTCCAACGGACTCAAGCACTTGGCCTGGTCCATCAAACTGCTTGTGAAAGGGGAAAAAGATGTTAAAATATGCTTATTATCATAAATTATCAAAAAGAAAAGATAAGAGATCAACTCACAGCTGAAATTCTTCATAAAAGTCTACCAAGAAAGGCCTGTAAGAATAATAATAATAATAATAATAATAATAATAATAATAATAATAATAATAATAATAATAATAATAATAATAAGATTGACAATAACAATAATGAATCAATAAATAAATGAATTCATAAATAACACAAAGATAGATAAGTATATGAATATGTTAGACACAGGCACAAATCAAAGCTTAAAACAGTTAACCAAGACACCTATCTGATGAACAGAGAAGGGGATGGACTTTTATTGATGAATTAGGGTAAATCGTAGAGTACAGGACTTCTTAGGTAACCGGGACATCTTAAGGCAACAATATTCCCACAAATTTAAGGCATGTGTGTAAACAGTTTAATAGAAAGAAGTGTTAGATGGAAGAAAACCACTATTCTAATGGTGATTTGAGTACTTGGTTTGGAATCATTTAAAATATTTTAGATTGTTTTCCATGAACATCAAAGGCAATAATAGTAGACCTGCTAGATCTAGGAATTTTATGGGAATTTTCATTGGTAGGTTCTGTGTAAGATGAGAGAATTCGAACTTGGCATATGGTATGTGATTTAAGGTTATTATGCAAATTATTAATGGTAATATGAATATCAGGAGTGAGCACACATGATTAACCCCATTTTGATTTCTATTACTATATATTCGCAAAAAACTTAAAAGTATCCATACCATGACACCAGTTAATGTATACCAGTTTACCGCAAAAAACAAAACAAAACAATGTATTCTACGTAGATAATGATATAGCTTATAAGAAATATAAGGAGAGATAGAGAGAGCTAACAATGCATGAGTGTGTGCCTTCAACTGCGCTTTTAGTGGATGTCAAGTTACCACTGTGCAAGAGTCCGCTTGGGTTTCTGATTTTGTAATTATTTTATTCGTGATTTAAGTATATAAAATCTTACTTCTATTTAACCTATATCGTACCTTACCATAGACGCTCAAGTAATTCATACCCCGTATTATTTTTTCTACAGCCTACACATTACCGTATCCAAATTTCTGTAAACTGAAACACGGTATCGGTATTTCGGTATGATAATAATAGTATGAAATATATCCGAAAGGGGTTTGGAGTAGAGTTGACTGGGCTTGATAAGGGAAATGTTAGGGAAATACCATCAAGAGAAATGTCAGGCTGCCCAAAAGGTAAAGGATATCTTGTAAAGTTTCCTTATGCCAGTTTTGTAGCCATACTCGAAACTGCAGCAGGTTCTGTGCCACTCATGATATTGTTTGCACCTATCAATTCTGGGTCACAGGATTCCTATTGGATAACTTCCTTTAATACCTATGCAAGTGTTGTTCTTACTGTTCTTCGTATCAGTCCCAGGGAATACATGTCAGATGATAAAATTATTAATGATCAGAACATGAAAACAAATTCTGCTTCTGTTGTAAGGGACATACCTCAGGGAAGCATGAAAATATTGGTGGCTATTGAAGGCCTGAAGGCTAAGGAGAAATGAAACATATGTCAGTTGTAAGGATCAAGTACTGAAGCTCTTTGCTCAGAAACCAGGGAGATATTGGGAAGGTAGAAGCGCCAGGATGAAGTGGAAACTGAAGATCTTGGCTGTTTCTTATCACCCACCTTGAGGGCAAGGTGGGATGTTTAGGAGGGGAGTATTGATAGGGATTAGCCTATTAGACTAATAAATAGAATAGTTAATTGTAGTTATATTTTGGTAATTAACTAATAACTAGAGTCGGTTGTTTTGGAAGTCTATAAATACAATAGTCTGGGAAGAAAAGGGAGGCTTTTGGACATTTTGTCTTGGGACTGGGACTGGGAAAGATTAGGGATTATCCGTCTCTGTCTTTTGGGGGCTTCGACTCATTAGGGGCTTCAGCCAGAATTTCTCTCTTCTACCTCTGTAATTGTTTCTTCTTGATCAATAAAGGTTTTTCTGTTTCTTGTTGATCTTTTGTTAAATTGTCTAGATTTCTAGTGTTACCTATCACTACCCCCTACCTGTATGAGTACTATTGCCCCCACAAACTCCCTACCGCTAAACCACCCCTTACCACCCCAATCCCTTACCTCACACCCACCCCTACCTGTCCCACGCACTCGTCCCCGGTGCCCCTTAACCCCTTCCACCTTCCCCTCCCCCGTTACCCCCTAGCACATGCCCCTACCTCCTCCCAAACTCCCACACACTACCCCTAACTCCTACCTTACCCAGACCCTACCCATCCCACGTAGCCCTAACGCTACCTTTCTTCTACTGTAACCCCTACCACCACCCCTACTCAGTCCCTACCCTACCCCCCCCCCCCCCCCCCCCCGCCGCCGCTACAGTCCCCATCCCACCCCCTCTGTACCCCCTACTCTGACCCATACCCCTTACCCCATCCCTACCCGTCCCCTGGTACCCCCATCCTCCCCTACCCCATCTAGGAGCATGTATCATTAAATATCATAGAATAAGATATACACATGCATGTTTGTATGTGCCATATACATTTCTAAGAAACAATGACACTCCATATCACAGAATAAATAACATTATAGGTTTGATATACACATACAAGGTTCATTATTCACATGTAGCAAGATAAACTTGAACAAAACTCAAGCTTTAAAACAATTTTCAGATTTTAGGATTTAGAAATGTTCTTTCAAATATTTACACACTTCAATTTATAAGCTATTACTCCAATCAAGAAATTCAATATCATGTTTACTAGAACTAATTAAAAAATACAAATTTTGGAGCGTATTCTGTTAAAAGCAAATTTCAGGTTGTAGACAATTTAATGTGAAATTCTGGATTTTACATAGACTATGTATTTTGTGATGAATAATGTCCTCTTTTTAAACCTGTATAAAACATGACTGTATTTTAGATACGACTTATGATATTTTTTTAATTCATTAAAATGGTCTGTGAAATCTAAATTATACTCTGTATATCTGTTACACATATTTGAAATGGATTACTTTAAAACTGACTTGAACTTGAGTTTTTGTTGGTAAATACTTCTGTACATACTATTACAAAAGTTCGTATTTGAAATAAAATAAACTAAAAAATGACATTACACTTTTTGGATAAGAGACTTAGAGTAATAGCTCGTAATTGAAGCATATATAATACTGAAGCTTTGTTTCTTAAAAATGTGTGAAACCTTCTTGTTTATTGTACTTTATCATAATGACACGTTAAATTATCTACAAACTGAAATTTCTTTATTGGAGTAATAACTTATAAATTGTAGTGTATAAATATTTGAAAGAACATTTCTAAGTACTAATAAAATCTGAAAATTGTTTTAAAGGTTGAGTTTTGTTCTAGTTTGTCTTGGGACATGTGAATAATGAACCTACGGCTGTTTCCTTCCCCACCAACACACTCAATCCTAAGGCACTCAGACGGGTCCTTCCAGATGGCAGTTTCCTTCCCCACTAACACACTCACTCCTTTGAACATCTCAGTGACACATGCAACAACACAGGTTACACAAATTTCCAAGTACAATTGTTTCCTTCCCACTAACACACTCCTTTAATAGCATATGTATTATACTTTAAAGTTTTTACTGAACAATTGTTTTCATATTTTTTTCTGTGTGATGGAAAATATAATTCTATAGAATCAGTTTGTTAGCCTTCATTCTCACAAACAAGGATTGAAAATAGCATTGCAATCTCACCAATTGAGCATGAATTTGATTAAATAGACAATTGGGTGTGTTTTTGTCTACAAGTAACCCTGAATTTATGACTTTTGTTTCAAGATAGTACAATTGGGACAATGGTCATACAGAAACATAGGGAGTGTTTTATTACTTCTTTTTTTCATTGACTTATATTCTAGGTTTGGAATATGGAATTAGAGTTCAGTTACATCTTTTCATCTGGTTATTTGGTTTCAGTAGTTGCTAATGGAAAAGCTTTTATTGTTTTGTAGCCTGTGAAAGGATCTGAGGAAGAGATCCTTAATTAGGAAATTTGTAAGCTGGAATATGAAGATGAATTCGTAGTATATTTTTTATTTCATTAGATCTTCAATTTAATAGCCTGGAGATTCCTTTACATATATACTTCGTAGTATATTTTTGATTTCATTAGATCTTCAATTCGATGATTGAAGATGCAGTATTTTCTTTATTAGAGAATTTCAGTTTCTTTATCACAAAGTTATTTATTTTGCATATATGTTGTTTGATGAAATGTTTAGATTATCTAAAAAACAAAATTTAATAGCATATGTATTATACTTTAAAGTTTTTACTGAACAATTGTTTTCAGATTTTTTTCTGTGTGATGGAAAATATAATTCTATAGAATCAGTTTGTTAGCCTTCATTCTCACAAACAAGCATTGAAAATAGCATTGCAATCTCACCAATTGAGCATGAATTTGATTAAATAGACAATTGGGTGTGTTTTTGTCTACAAGTAACCCTGAATTTATGACTTTTGTTTCAAGATAGTACAATTGGGACAATGGTCATACAGAAGCATAGGGAGTGTTTTATTACTTCTTTTTTTCATTGACTTATATTCTAGGTTTGGAATATGGAATTAGAGTTCGGTTACATATTTTCAGGAGTGTTTGGGTTTGCTTAAAAAAAGCGTTTTTCAGCTTTTGGCTTAAAAAAAGTTGAAAATGGTGTTTTCAAATGACAACTTCTGCTTAAATTAATCACTTAAAAGCTAAAAGCTGGAAGCAGGTAGAAGGGTGCTTTAAACTGCTTCTCACTTTTTCTATTACACAAAAAGTACTTATTTTACCAAACACTACCAACTTTTACTTTTCCAGAATCACTTTTTTCTCAAACACTACCAACTTTTACTATTAATCACTTTTTCCAAACTCACTTTAAAAAATCACTTTTTTAAAGTTGAAGCAATTGCAAACACTCTCTTCATCTGGGTATTTGGTTTCAGTAGTTGCTAATGGAAAAGCTTTTATTGTTTTGTAGCCTGTGAAAGGATCTGAGGAAGAGATCCTTAATTAGGAAATTTGTAAGCTGGAATATGAAGATGAATTCCTTCGGGTTATCTATGTTTGGAATATCAAGATGAATTCCTTCAGGTTATTTTTTTCTCACTTTTATCTTTCTCATGGGATTATCTTTTAAATGGTTTAAAATATGGAGTTGCAGTTTAATTGTATATTTCTTATTGCTTTATTGCCTACCTATATATATATATATATATAATCTTAAAAGTATTAATTATACTTTGTATAAAATAACAGTTTCGTTATTTGGGAATGTCAGAACGAAAAGGTTCGTTATTTGGTAATTAAAAGTTTAATCACATAAAGTTTAATAAGATAACTGAATAAGATCAAATTTCATCACATAAATATAATGAGATAAATTTTATCCGATAAAATTTAAGTGTCATCAACCTAAAATATTCAATACACTCCAACTTATCCGAGTAAAGAAACAAATTTTTTCAATCCTAATCCTATCCGTTCGTTCGAGCTACGCGGATCTACTAAAGAAAAACATTTTATTGGAATCCTAATCCTCACCGTTCTTCACACCTACGCGGATCACCATCTAACCATCCGGATCATCCCTTCCAGTCGGAACACCCTAATCCGACTACATTTTTAATTTTTTTTTTCTGGTCGGAACACTGACTTCCGACAGGAGGTTTTTTTTGTTTTTATATTATTTACTCGACCATTATAAATAGATTTGTTTACACCTCACCTCATATTTTCACATCTCAATACATAATAATTACAATATTATTCTTCAATCTATCAAGCTATTCCTCTCGAACCTTTGAGATTAGCCTCTTTTCAGGTTAGTTAATTTTCAATTATATGAGTATAGAAGTAGTTAATTTTGTAATTTGTGAATTTTTAATTTAGATTGTAAAATTAGACTTTGAGAGTATCATTTAATTATGTAAGGTGTGTCATTTGATCAACCACCACCTCAATTCCCAACGCATCAATCCGTCACATTTGATCAACCACCGCCGTATTATGAATCTTATCAGTTCACTAGGCAACCCGATGATTTTGTTGACTCATTTCTGAGTTCATCATATTTCTATGGAGACCCAACGGTGCCTTGGAACAGTGGCGGTGGAGACGGAGCAGGGCCGAGCACACAACATTAGCTGTAGTATTAAATTTAATGTTATATGTACTCTCTATTCATTAATGAATTACATTGAAAAGTACATTCTTTTTGTTCACTTCCTTTAAAATTACTAAAATTGCCCTCAAAACACCATCATAGTTGTACCTAATTTGACAAATAAATTAAATCAAAATTACACTTCAAATTACAAAAATTGCAATTAAAAAAAAATTCACAATACAAATGCATTACAAAACAATATAAAGCAATCAAATGTTTTATACTACACATACAAAATGTTTAGATTTTAAAAAAACATGTGATTAATATAATTAAACTTTTAAACTTGGAATGGATAAAACTCAAAAAAATTATACCAAAAAGTTTTCATTTAACCCTACAATTTCAAACTTTAACATTTTTATAACTACAAATAAAAAAAAGTGGGTCGGAATCACCTAATCCGACAACTAAAAAAAAAAGACAACAATTTTTTTTAAAAAAAGGGGGTCGGAATCACCTAATCCGACAACTAAAAAAAATAAATTAAATGGGGTCGGAATGGGGTGTTCCGACGGGGAGTGTGGGTTTTTTCGAAACCCTAATTCCTTGTCGGAATTGGGTAATCCGACCTGCGCTATTTGGTAAAACCTAGTTATTTCCCCGCTTTTTGGAATTCAATATGACATATCCCCGCTTTTTGGTAAATCACCCTATATATGTATGTATGTATGTATTATTTGTATGATGCTATTTGGAAAAAGTGAAAAATAACACTGCCAACTATCATTGTTTCTCTTTTAATAATACAAAAATACAAATTTGCTATATAGTAAACAACTATCCGTCCATAAAAATCAATCATTTAATATAACATGCTATATAGAAGTATATAGGTTTGCACACTGCAGAAAAACCATGTAATCTTTAATAACTCAAACAGAACGAATAATATTATATATTGGCTTTAGGGGCGGATGGATTTGGAAACCGATGGGGGCACATGCCCCCAATGACTTTTTAGTTTTGTTTAGCTTTTATTACTAAATTTTATATAAAAAGAGAGGTGCCCCCATTGAAAATTAAATAAAAAAGACCCCCAATAGTATTACCACATAATTGAACGGAAAGTATCTCCTATTTCCTAACCCCAACTCCCCACTCCTCATCATTTTAACCTATTATTTTAGTAATTTAATTATGAAAGAAGTTAATGGGCAAAATATGAAGAGAATTAGCTATGATCGATTAAGTATTCCCAAGGTTTATTTGTGAATGGCTCGTAAATCATTCGCTCTTAAATCGATTAAATTTTCTTCTACGTTTATATAAAACATTTTCGATCTCCACTTTCTTTATCTTGGAGATCCACTTTTACATTTGTATTCTCTTTTTACGTTTGTGCTCTTTCTTTTTACTATTTTACTTCTTAGTTATGATTTTAATAACAAGTTTATAATTTAGTTCATTTCTATTCCACTATTATATTGCAATTTAAATTTTATAAATTATTAATTTCAGTTTTTATAAGGGTTCTAAATTGCTAATCATAATAGCTTTTGTTGTGTTTGCATAGAGTACACTTACTTGTTTTTAGTTTTTTATATAATTATTTCTTTTTAGTTCATAACTAATTTAATTTAGTTTTAAGAAAATGCTTTTCACTTCAATATATTCATTAGTAAAAATGAAATGAAATATATTTGGACACTGCACATTAAACAATGGTAACGTTAAAATCACTCTAAAAGAAAAATGGCGTCATCATCCAAAAAAGGTGGAGGTGCTAGAAAAAGTTAAGTGTTAAATTGTTAGTGTATGGAATATAGTACATCCTCACTAGAAATATTTATAAGAAATTGATTTGATCAATGTGAAATTAGTTGAAATGTAGTATACAAGAGGAGAAAACATTTTGTTTGAGTCTTATTTGTTATGTCAAAATAGATATATATGTTTTGGAAACGAAAATTGTGATGGGTCATTTCAAAGTAAAACTCACACATAGAGAGCCGATGTAATAAAATGTACTTCATAATACTTTATAGTGTGTTAATTTTGGATTATTCCATCATGTGAACTTAATTTAATTATACTTCATTATGAAAAAAATATATTTACTCTTAATATGTGCCCCCAACCACTAAATATTCTGGATCCGCCCCTGATTGGCTTCATTGAAAAGTTAATTTCCGTCTAGACAAATTCTACGCTTCATAAAATAAAAAAAGTGGGATTTTTGGCTTGCGATGTCTTCAAAATAAAAAGTTCAATTCTTTGGATAGTGGTGTATAAAGGAATCTATGAGATAAAATACAATAAATAATCAGAATGTAAAATATAGGACTTTAGTTACAAATTATGATACATATATCTTCATATCTATCAATTTATATGCTTATGTGTGTGTACGTATATCAGTATATGTGTGAACCACATCATGTATAGTTACAAAAAAAAAAATATTTATGCATCACAAACGCTAACTTTGTCTAACAATGTTTTTGTAGGGTTCTGATTGGATAACACATTAGATGAGGAAATTGACAAAATCCACCATTATATAATTGGCAAAAGATCATTTCCCTTGGCTGAAATTGCGCAGAATGCCGACTCCAAAGATTCTAATCTTGGCATTGCTGAAAGGATACACACCGGTCCTAAAAGGCCAAGATCAGTGGGAACCGAAAATGAACCAAATGCCGTTTTTCCTCTTGACTCAAAGATACAAAAGAAGGATCCTATTACAGTATTTAATCTTTTGCCTTCTTTTCCATTTTTATCTTCTGATGCTTCTATGTATGGTTTAATTTCAGTGACGTTGTTGACACTGAGATCAAGAAGTTGGTTGGCATGGCAGCTGATGGTGTACTAGCAGCTCCACAATATTCATCGGGACACCAGTTTGCTTAGGCAAGTATATTGGGACAAAGTCAATGGCTGATGTTATCACATGATCCAAGTAGGGAATCACGACAATCCATTGGAGTGTCAGTCACAAGTTCACAACTTTGCTTGGAGGCATTCACATTGGGCTCAACATGATGAGTGGCCTCTAATACAGACTTGAATAGAAATAAGCAACATCATCCACAGTTAGATCAGGTTCTAGAAGCAAAAGACATAAGGATTAATGGTGACAGCAGTCTCGTGGTACTGGCTTTCTTCATGACAGGAAGTTGCTCGAGAATACTTATGGAAGTGCATACTAATAGTGTAATTAATACCATTAATTAGGTTTCCATATTTATTAGGTTTCCTAATGTATTCAGGACATATTTTATTATATATATGACACCTAGGGCTACCACATTGGTAAGCCTTTCCATTATTCTCACATGGTATCAAGAGCTCTAGGGTTTTAGACAGTCTAAATTTTTTTTTTTTTTCGTTCCAATGGTCTCCCCGGTAGTGTCCGCCGCCGCCACCGAGCCGACTGCCGCCGTCAACTCCTCAACGACGAGCGAGCAGCCACCGATGAGCGCGGGACAACACACAGAAGCGTCCGAGCCGCCGTCCGCAAGCTTCATCTCCGATGATGTGCTGCCCACGTCGCAGAGCTCCGCCTGGATTCCGCCGATCTTCACGTGGACTCCGACTCCACCGTCCCTCACAATGCCGACGTTGCTTCCGGCTGACTCACAAGGAGAGTCAAGCGCGGCCGCCGCTGCCCGGTTTGCTGGTCCGACTCTTTCCGGCAGCCCGGGGCTTCTCTTGCCGCCAAACTCAGGGACAATCGGCCGCAGCCCCTTAGCCAACACACTACCTGTTTCGTTTGCTACTTTGGCTCAAGGTATGACGTTTGGGGCCTCAATTACACAAATCGTGACCTCAAAATTACTCAAAGTAGAGGATTATTTGCCATGGCGTACTCAGTTCGAATCCTTTTTGGTGGCTAATGGTGTTTTGGGCATTCTTGATGGATCCCTTCCTGCTCCGCCTCTATACACCTATGATTTATATCAGGCTCAATCTATTAATCCTGAATATTATCATTGGTTGAAATTGGACCAAACTGTTCGTGCTTGGCTTTTTGCTACCCTATCTAGGGAAATTTTGATGGAGGTTCACACTTTGAAAAATTCTTTTACAATCTGGCAACGTTTGGAGTCTCGATTTATGGCTGCCAGCCTGGCACGATCCATGGAGTTAAAGCAGATGTTATCTCACACCAAGAAGAAGGAGAATCAGTCCATGGAAGAATATATCCGTGGCATTCAAACTATTGCTGACAATTTAGCCTCCATCAATTCCCCGGTTTCCAATGCTGATCTTATTCAATATACTCTTTTAGGCTTGGGGCCGGGTTATGAATCACTAGTGGGTCCCCTTACCTTGTTTCCTGAAGGTCTCACTTTCGACAAATTAGGCACGAAGCTGGTCCATCAAGAAGCACGCTTACGCTACCAACAGTCCCTGGAACCATCACTCTCGGCCCCGGCGTTCGCTGCACTTCCACCCGGCGATCATCAATCCCAGCAGTCTGGCCGAGGTCGTGCAACCTCCTCCAGTGACAATTCGCAACAGCCGCCCGGCCGAGGTGGGCGTGGTGGCCGGCGAGGACGCGGCAGAGGACGTGGCCGTGGCCGCTACCAGCCGCAGCAGCAGTACGGGCAGGCCCAGCCGTACTTCGGTCCTGGACAACAACACTATCAGCCGGCGGCACATCCGAGAGGGACAAATCAACCACAAAATTGGGGACCTGGTACAGTTTTTCGTAATACAGTTGAGTCATCGTTTAATACTCCTGCTCTCTCTACTTTTTGTACTAACTATGCCTCTGCAGGATCTTCCCCTTTTGAGAATAGTTTTGGTTCAGTCCCTCCACCCGTTGTTTGTCAAATCTGTCACTCCCCAGGTCATTCAGCTGTAGCGTGTCCGTCTCGTTTTGTTCAAACTCAGGCTCCAGCCTTAGCGGTATCTACTGGTGAAGCCACGCCAGCCGTTTGGTATCCCGATTCCGGTGCTTCCGCTCACATGACTCCAAATGAAGGTATTTTGAATAATAAATCTACTTATTCTGGACCACTAAAAATTACGGTTGCTAATGGATCTAATCTTCCTGTTATGACTACTGGTAATTTGCATCTAGCTACTAAGCCTAGGCCTCTTCATTTAAAATCGGTTTTTCATGTGCCTAACCTTAAATATAATCTTCTCTCCATCCAACGATTATGTGCCGATAATAATTGTTTTGTGATTTTTGATAAAAATTCTATCTGTGTTAAGGACACAATTTCGGGGAAGGTGCTCCTCCAAGCTTCTAGTAATGGCGGTGTTTATCCTATCCCTATCACTCATTCCTCCCCAGTTGCTCTCAGTTCACAAGCTGCTCCCGGACCAATTTGGCATCGTCGTTTGGGCCATTGTGGAAGTCGTATCTTAGATAGATTAAAAAAATCTGGCAGTGTTCTTAGTACTTCTAATTTTTCTCATGATTGTATTTCTTGTCGGTTAGGAAAATCACAACGATTACCTTTTCAAGAAGTATGGCATAAATCTACTGCTCCTTTGTTTTTAATTCATTCTGATGTTTGGCAGTCTCCTGTTTTGTCTTCAAGTGGCTTTAAATATTATGTTTTATTTATTGATGATTTTTCCCGGTTTACGTGGCTTTATCCCATGCGTCATAAAAGTGAAGTAGTGAGACACTTTCAAAATTTTAAATCCATGGTGGAAAATTTACTTGATGCTAGAATTAAAATTTTTCAAAGTGATGGAGGGGGTGAATTTGACAATCATGCTATGCGTGATCTTTTTACCAAAAATGGAATTTTATTTCGCAAATCATGTCCTGACACTCCTGAACAAAATGGCGTAGCTGAGCGCAAACACAGACATTTACTTGAATTAACTCGCACTATGCTTCTTGATGCAAAATTGCCTGCTCATTTTTGGGTAGATGCTGTGTTTACCGCCACATTTATTATTAATCGTCTTCCTACTCCAAATTTAAATGGCATCTCTCCTTTTGAAAAATTATTCCACCAGTCTCCTGACTTCTCTTTTATGCGTGTGTTTGGTTGTGCCTGTTTTCCAAATTTTAATGCCACTTCTGCCAATAAATTGTCTCCTAGATCCACCTTATGTGTTTTTCTTGGTTATGCCCCTGAATATAAAGGTTATCGTTGCTTTAATCCTATTACTGACAAGATCTATATAAATCGGAATGTGCGATTTTTTGAAAATTATTTTCCTTATTCTGATTTAATTTCTAAACGTCAAAGGAACACTTCCACAATGCCCGTCGGCAGTACGGTGAGTTTACATGATTATCACTCCTCTCATACCTTTCTACCATCACAAATGCAACCCACTTTCCCGCCCCAGCCCGTTTCCGATCACCAGTCGAACACCCCGGTGCACCAGCTCACTGCTGCCCGCGGCAACACACCCGCACCCCACCAACAAACTGCCACCAGCCCTACTACCCGCGGCGGCACACCAGACCACCACCAGCAGACCCCCATTCCCACTGCCGAACCCGTAGACTCCCAGCGGCAGACCATATTAGACCACATCCTCAGCCCCGTTTCTTCCAGCCCGAGCCCGAGCCCTTCCCCACCTGCATCTTCTCCCCAAAATTGTCATCCTATGCAAACTCGTGCTAAGGCAGGAATTTTTAAACCGAAAACTATTTTTACTCTCAAAACAGATATTTCGGCATGTGATCCTTCCTGTTTTTCAATGGCAAATAAAGATGCTAAATGGAGAGCTGCTATGGCTGAAGAGTTTAATGCACTTATTGATAATCATACCTGGGATTTAGTTCCGTTGAATACCAGTAAAAATGTGGTTGGGTCTAAATGGATTTATAAAACAAAATTTAATGCTGATGGATCTGTTGAGCGCTATAAGGCACGTCTGGTTGCACAGGGATTTACTCAGCAAGCTGGTGTGGATTTTTCTGAGACTTTTAGTCCTGTTGTTAAACCCACTACTGTTCGTATTGTTTTATCTCTTGCTGTCTCGTATAAGTGGTCCATTCGTCAGTTAGATGTCAAAAATGCTTTTCTTCATGGCAATCTAACTGAAGAAGTTTATATGCGTCAGCCTCCTGGCTTTGTTCATCCTCAGTTTCCTAATCATGTTTGCAGGCTCAGGAAGGCTATCTATGGTCTTAAACAAGCTCCTAGAGCTTGGTTCTATCGGTTCAGTAGTTTCTTATTAACCCATGGTTTTGTCTGTAGTAAGTCTGATAATTCTCTATTTATTTACCGCCATGGGTCTCACATTCTTTATCTTCTTTTGTATGTGGATGACATCATTATCACTGGTAATTCCCCTTCCTTTATTTCCACTTTTATCTCATGTCTTGGCCGCTGTTTTGCCATGAAGGATTTGGGAGATTTACATTTTTTCCTAGGTGTCCAGGCAGTTCGAACACACTCTGGTTTGTTTTTATCTCAACAAAAATATGTGTCTGATCTATTAAACCGGTTTCATCTCCACACTCTTAAACCGGTTCGTACTCCGCTGCCTACTCGAACTAAGCTGTCTCTCACTGATGGGGATCTTCTTGCAGATCCTACTGAGTACAGAAGTATGGTAGGTGCTCTGCAGTATTTGACTATGACTCGACCCGATATTACATTTGCTGTTCACCTGGTCTCTCAGTTTATGCATGCACCCCGTACTACTCATTTATTGGCTGTTAAGCGTATTTTCAGGTATCTACAGGGGTCAGCTGCTCACGGCCTGCTTCTTCAGCCCTGCACTACTTCTTCTACTTTGCAGGCTTATTCAGATGCTGACTGGGCCGGATGTCCTGATAGTAGCCGTTCTACCTCTGGTTTTGCTGTATTCTTGGGTCCAAATTTGGTCTCATGGAAGTCCAAGAAGCAACCCACTGTCTCCCGATCTTCTACAGAGGCTGAATATAGAGCTATTGCTTACACCGTTCAGGATACACTACATATTCGCTCAATTCTATTCGAATTAGGCGTCTCGATTCAGGATCCGGTACAGCTATTGTGTGATAATGTTTCTGCCTCCTACTTGTCCACTAATCCCATTCAGCATGCCCGGAGCAAGCACATCAGCATTGATTATCACTTTGTTCGAGAGAGAGTTTCTCATGGAGATCTGGTCGTTCGCTATGTTCCTACTCAGTTCCAGCTAGCAGATATTTTTACTAAATGTCTGTCACCACAGCGTTTTATTTTTCTTAGGGACAATCTGCGCATTGTTTCCCCTGCACAGCTTGAGGGGGTGTAATAGTGTAATTAATACCATTAATTAGGTTTCCATATTTATTAGGTTTCCTAATGTATTCAGGACATATTTTATTATATATATGACACCTAGGGCTACCACATTGGTAAGCCTTTCCATTATTCTCACACATACAACGACCATGATAAGAAATTTCTTTAAGGCCCTTTTGGATCTCAAAAACATATAAAGGAAAATTGGAACAGAGGAAGAATTGTAGGAATGTATAAAGGATAAACTCAAAATCAATAATTTTATTTTATGTATTAGTTCAAATTTCATACTCATTTTCTCGATTATTTCTGCTATATTAAAATGAAAAATATAGAAATATGGAAATAAAGTAGTCATATTTCATTTTCCATTATATTTCCAGAGAAGAAGCCAAACATAATAAAAAAAAACTCCATTGTGTATTTTCTCCCTTTCTCTAGCATTTTATGTGATCCAAATGTATTTGTGATGGCTCTGACATCATATTACCTTTATTCTTTTTTACTTGGGATATTGAATTTTATATTATTAGCATGTTCTACTTTGGCGGCATTTTATTTACTGTATGTCTGTATTGTAAATTTAATTTTTGGAAAATTTTGTTAAATTTCATATCATTTTAAATTTTCAAAATATGAACTTTTTACTTTGATCACTGTATTAATGTCAAACTTTTGCATTGACAAATGTGAAAATTGGAATGTTGCAACAAAAAATAATGGAGAAAGTTTATACATTGAATTATAGTGCAAATTATTTTCAGGAAAATATTTTTTGTAAGAGCCGGAAATTTTTGTCTTTTTGAGAACATGTTATTCTCTTGAAAATAATTGTAGACTAAGATTTCGACTGTCTTATTCATTTTTGCAAATGAGGTAATCCGTAATCATTTTGCTTAAGTTTTATGCAGTATAAATGTTACTTATATTCACGAAAGTGTGCATATTAAGTACTCAACTTCACATTCATCTTATGAGATATATGTATGAAGGGTTCAGTTCCAATAAAAATGATCTTCCTATATAAAATGTGAATGTCTCCACTTTTGATCATTTAAAGTGCACTATTGCATTAAGATGATTTTCGTCATCCACATTGAGCATTTACTGTGCACTATTACACACTGGAAATCCATTTTTTGTCAAGAAAAACAACTTTGATTTATTCATCACCAAGATGCCATGTACACGTTTTTTATTCACTTGAATACATTTTTGACATATTTAGAGACTTAGATCTTAGATAGTTAGATCTGATTCACCACATTTATTCTTACTTTTTATGGGAGGAGAGCTTTTTATTTGATTCAAATACATAGTATGAAAGTAAGCACTTTCTATTTGGGCCTTTATATCACCCCTTCCTTTTTTTCAAACTTCAAGTCCACAATGGATGTCGATCAATATGATTTTCCAAAAATATGCAACTATTCACTATGGAGGATGTGTCACTTAACAGGGACAGACCTTCTATAGCCATTAGATAGCACCTACAAGTCCATAATGCGAACTGCTTGCACCTTAATTTTGTCTGCTTTACACCTTCAATTAGTTCATTTTGTGGGGATTTGGCGGGTGACTTGGGTGTTTTACCAAAACACGGGAATCCTTAACATCCCTTGCCAAAATACGGGAATAAAATTAGGGTTTCTGAAAAAGCGAATGTCGGAATTGGCTCTTCCGACCAGTGTCAGGTTTTTGAAAAAGGGGATGGGCTGGTGTCGGATACACCAATTCCGACTAGGAGCATATTTTTATTTTTAAAATTCATTCTTTATTTAATAAAGTGTCTTAATAATGTTTCGAATTTTTTAATGAAGTGGGTTGGCCAAAATACCCCAAAATTTAATTAGCTTTCACACTTCATTAATTAACTTATTTTGGCAGGTGCTTTGAACGATTTTTTTTTTAAATAAAGTAAGTTTTTTTTAGTTGAAGTAATTAAGTAATACGTAGCGTTCAATTTTTTAAAATGAAAAATATGCATTTTGATTTTTTGAATAAAAAATTTGATTACTTTAATTTATTTTTTAATTAAAGTAAAATCCCTTTACAACACGGTTTAATTTAATTTCGGAAAATCTCTCACTTCTAACATGGTTTACAACACTCTCGTGTATACTGGTAAAATCATCATCTTCACTGATGAATAGTACCGCCCTAGGAGGTATGGAGTACTCTATTTCATCATCTTTTTGAAATGTAGAACCATTCCAAATTTCCAATGAAC
Organism: Cuscuta epithymum; assembly: GCA_945859915.1. Classification (NCBI taxonomy): domain Eukaryota; kingdom Viridiplantae; phylum Streptophyta; class Magnoliopsida; order Solanales; family Convolvulaceae; genus Cuscuta; species Cuscuta epithymum. The sequence goes on along the minus strand of CAMAPF010000948.1, from coordinate 2,250,073 downwards.
CATAATAACAATATTACTCTCACTAGACATTTGTATATACGGAGTGGTATATATGAAATATATTAAGAAAGGAAGAAGTTTTTTTTTTCTGTATTTAAAATTTGAGGATGTGGGGTGGGTTGTATAGGATAAATGAGCATGAATGTTAGGTAAAATTTGTGGATTAAAAATGAACATGTTCAAAGTTGGATTTTAGTGTGATTGGAAGTACCAATTCTGATAGGAGCATATGGTTTTTCCATTTTATTTCATTGCCGCATGCATATACAATTTTTAAAATAAAAAACTAAAAAAATAGTACTCCTGGTCGCATTTAGCAATTCCGAAAGGAAATAATATAGTATTATTTTTGGGATTCCCCTAGTCGGATTCTCCACATCCGACAGGGAAAAATGTTTTTTTTGGATTTTACTTACCGTAGTAGGATATATAAATGTTGGAAAAAATAAATGGGTTGAGTTTAGTCGGAATAGTCAATTCTGACAGGAAGTATAAACCCTAACCCTTCCCCTGGTCGGAACACCCAATTCCGACACCCGTATTTTGGTAACTAATTAGCATTCCCGTGTTTTGGCTTGTCAGACAAAAAAGTCCCGCATTTTGGGAATTTCCTCGGATTTGGCATTTGCTCCTAATGTAGAGACACATGTGAGAAACACGTCTATAGAGTCAGATGCTCCAGCGGTTGATCATTTGACCAATCAATAATGTCCCATTTTTAAATTAGTGATGATTGAGAGATTTCTCTAGGAGTTTAGTATATGGGGGCGTTTGGTAGGATGTAAAGTAATTATTTTGCATGCGAAGCGTAAAGACGTAAAATGTTTACACTGTTTGGTTTGATAATTTAATTTAACTATAGGAAATTTTTTAAAAACATTTCGCATTGTACCATGTAAAGTATTTTACGTGGGAGGAAGGTGGTAAAATACTTTGCATGCCTTATGAAGCACTGCAATGACTTTGCGTGCAATTTAAAAATAAATTACACATCTAACCAAACAATGTAATCTATTTTACATGTAAAATGGTTGCTTCCATATACTTTACATGCAATCACTTCGCGTGCAAAGATTTAACGTGTAAACTACCAAACGAGCCCTATGTGCGAACTAAAAAATATCAAGGAGAAATAATATGAATTATTTATAAAAGGGGATTGTGAGAAAAGAAAGTTAGGGGAATAATAGAAGGTTGAGCCAAACTCATTTAATTTAACTTCTTTTCTCTATTATACTCCGTATAAAGATTGACTAAGAAATTAGATATGTATAAAAAAAAAATTAATCATTTCACTTCCTTTTGAACAATTGAAGATGAAATCAAACATATGTAATTCACTTTCTTCGGCATTTCCCTATTTTCTAGCATTTTCCTGGATTTAACTTCCAAATGCTCTCTTACATTGTCAATGAACACAGGGTATTGAACGAAGTAACATTGCTTGAAGAAGTTCTGAAAAACTCTGATGATAATAAGGATCTGATAAACACACCAAATGATATTCTATATTCAATAAGACCAAGGTTGTTTATGGGAATTAGGTGTTACCCAATTGACAATCGGATACACTAAATGTGGAACATTCTAAAGTAGCACCACATAATAACCAACACAACTTTTCATCATCTAAACCTGTTGGTTATACTTATGAGATATCTCAACAATCTAATTTGACACTTGGTCAATCTCAGAAAAGTTCACATCCAATAAATTTTGCTGTTTTACAATACAAATGTTTTTTTGGATGAAATATGTTCTTCATCCTTGAAAGTGTAACATTTTTAATTATCACCTTTAAGTCTCTCTTAGTGAACCGTGTGTATAGTATAGAAGTTGATACGAATCAGTAAGGTAATTCCAATTTGGCATTATCACATCATTTAAAAGCTCTTAATAGTATAATTCCAAAGAGGAAAGACATAATTTGAAATGAGAATTAAGGGTTTTACTTTGCCATAACTCCCTTATTATTAAAAATTATTATCAGACACAATTTTAATGGAGGGTGATGAGAGCTAGGGGTGATAAAAAAATAACATAAATTACAGATTTGAACAACAATAAATATTTTTCTCATACAAGGACCTAAAATAATTAAGATACATCATATTTATAGGAAAGAAATATATTTCAACTTTCTTCATGGGATCCTGATGAAATATGTATAGCAAGCAAGTACTCTTGAGAAAATATATGAGCCACACATGAATTCCAAAATTCTAAATTTTGTCATGAGTTTGTCAATATTTTATGAAATAAAATTTAAATTGGGGGTATTGTGATGATTATGAGATATATAGATCATTCAATAAAATTGCGCAAAGAACGTGACAATGGAAAGTTTCTTATTCATAAACTTACTTTAACGCCACCAAACTTTATACTCATGTTCACTTTTAGAGCAAATAGTTTTCATTAATGGTAAGCTATGCAATGAAAACTTGACATCTATCTGTGTCGTCCTGTTTATAATAAGCGTGGACAGTTATACATAGTGGTCACATGGGTAACAAGTTCATCTAAATTGAATATTGTGATTTTGAAAAAGATGGATAATCAGCAGGTCTGGTTGAACGTTGTATTCAGAGAAGTAATTCCTTCGTCCCAAAAAAAGTTTGTCAAATTGACTTTGTTTTGTCAATGATAATCAATTTTGATTCATGATATTTTTTAAACCGAAATTATTTTGAGTAATAATAAGAAAAAGTAAAGTTGAATTTATTTTGTTGTATTGGTTGAAGTTGGTGTAAATAATCATTTTTAAATTTGATCGATTCTGACTTGACATGAATTGTTTAAGTTTGAGTTGATTCCGTCTGATCTGGTACGTATTTGTTTAGTGTGTATTTACAATTGTCCAGGATTTATTTTATCGAGTGTAATATGATTTGATTTAATCCGTTTATTGGTGTAATCTCAATTTGTAATCTCAATTTGTTTTGAATTGAAATGAGTCCAATACTATGAGAAATGAGAATAGGAAAGGCCGTGTTCGACAAAGGCATGCTTACTTGGTCAAAATTGATAGACTCTCCTATCTTGTACCACGTGCAATTAAGGGATGTTAGGATCTGATTTTTAAAACTGCTTCTGCTCTTTCAGGGAGTAGAAACAGAAGTTGGAGTGTTTGAATGAAAGTGCCGAAGTGATTCGGGTGCTCTAATTTACTCCTAGAATCAGTTATTTTAGAAGCTGGGGAAGACTAACTTCTGAAAACTGATTCTAATTCTAATTCTACTTTAAAAAAGAAGTAGAAGCAGAATCAGTTCCAAACACCCCCTAATCTTGAGTATTTAAAAAATCATCAACTAAAAGTGGGTGAAAGACTACATAAACATTTTTCTGACCCGTTATTATGGATAGATCCGAAACAGTGACAGAGTTACAAAAACGATTCAGGAGAGTCCAAGCTCAACTAAATACAGAATAAAAAGGACAGATCGATTTCAAATAATATATGAGTGGAATATTTCATATGTAACTTAAATAAATGGTAGTTCAAATGAAACTAATATTGAGTGAATAGACGTTATTTTTCAAATTCGGAGAACATAATCAATATTGCCCATCAATTTTTTACTCATGTTAAGTTTATATATATATAGTGTTTTTTTTAATTTTTTAATTTTTTATTATATAGTGTTTATATATAGTGTATATATTTAGTGTTGTTTTTTCAGAAGTCATAACATTTCATTCATAATGACTTTCGTGAGGCATAATATACCAAATTGAATGTGTTTCGGTGCTCCATAATCTCAAACTTTCAGGAGGGCATGTTGCCCACACTGACCCCTTAGCTCCGCCTCTGACCCGAAAGCAAAATGAGTACATTAGTATATTGATATTCTTAATTAATAAAGAATTTAGTATTTAGAGGTTTGTTAGAAGGATATAAGAGTGTTTGAAATTGATTATACTTCTGCTTTTTTTTTAAGCAGAAGTACAATCATAATCAGTTTTTCACAAGTTGATCTCTCCAACCTTCTAAAGAATTGCTTCTAGAAGAAATTTTGAGCACTCAGAAGCATTTCTTTACTTTTATCCGAACACTGTCATCTGACTCATATTTACTTTTGCTTCTTAAAGGAGTATAAACACTTTTGAAAAGCAGATCCAGATTTCTCCGCAGCTTGAATTGAACCCGTTCGGATGGTCAAACTAAAACTACTTCATTGAAAAATATCAGAGGGAAGTTCCGCTTCCCCAACACCTTCCTCACGAGCATCATTTGTGGTTTATCATTTGTGTATTATGTTTCACACGAACATTATGTTATTTGTCATAAACCTGCAAAATGGTTAACCAATGCACGAATTCACTGAGGAAGGATGGACCAACGTGGATATAAAGACAAATGAACTTCAAGTGAGATCATAAAAGGGGAAGACTCTTCTTATCTACATCTCATTCTGGATGATATTAGGAGTATGTTGAAAATAAGAGTAATCTTATTTTCTCTTTTTGTAAGCGATCTGTGAATCGTGTTGCTCACGTTTAAGCTAGAGCACATAGTGTTTCTAAACAAATTATTTTAAGGGAAAAGGTATATATATATACCCCTGTAGTATAGGTGGAGGAACAAATATACCCATGTTCTATTTTCGGAACAAATATACCCACTACAAAAAAAATGATTTATAGAGGCAACTCTTCGAGGCAAGTTATATTCCGTTGTCCCTAAAAGTATGTTTTTGCATCATATAAGTTATGGGTGCCTCTAAAAACTATCATTTGAGACAACCATATTGTAATTGCCTCTAAACCTATCATTTGAGAGCAACCATATTGTACTTGTCTCTAAAAACTATCATTTGGGAGCAACATTTTTATGTCTGCCTCAAAAAGTTGACACGAAAGCATAACTGCCTCTAAAACATTTGCTTCTAAAAGTTTATTGAGGCAATAACACATTTACGCCTCTAAAAAATATATTGAACGTTAACTAAATTACAGTTGCCTCAAAATGTGTGTATACTCGTAATTGAATTTACACAATAAACTTAACATTTTTAAACATGTTTACAAACTTATTATGATTAATTTTATTGGGGAGTAAATTTTACGGAGTAATATTTTTGTTGCTCACCTTTAAATTCCCCTCGACTTAATTAAATTTTAAATTTATTTTATGTTTAATTTTTTAATTTTAACTAATAAGAAAATAAAATATATAAATTAAATGATCAAGGATTCAACGTTTTTTTTTAAAGGAAGGATTCAACGTTATACATTAATAAACGTAAGAATAGAAACATTGCAATTAAAAATGAATAAATGAAGTATTTCTTTTTGTTGGTATTGCTTATGACGAAGTACATTTTAATTTTAACCTGAAAATTCAATTTGCCCGCTAACTATTTTAGTTTTTGCCGCTTAGATATTTTAAGCTCCCGCACTCTGAATATTAGTTTTGCCGCACAAAAAATTTAATCTGCCAAATCGGCAAATCCCCTTAACCTAGGACCCAACAAACCCTTCTTTTCCTTCCATCGTTCTTCAAGTTCGTCCAAAGAAAATACTCAGCGACAAAGGGAAACCACAGCAAGAGGAAAGGAGACTCAATCGGCCAGAGGGATCCGAGATTCAATCGGCCAGAGGGATCCGAGACTCAATCGGCCAGAGGGCGAGACTAATCGAGAAAGGGACGAGAGACTCAATCGGCGAGGGGGTGACTCTGTCAGCGATAAAGGTGACTCAATTGGCAATATAACGAACAGTGGTAGCCGGGCTGGTATTCTTCCTCCTTCGAGCTTCATATTGTTCCTCTTCTCCTTCTAGCTTCATCTCATTCTAGTTTTATTTTCTACTTAGCTTCTTTACAAGGTTAGTAATACTTATCCTTAATTTCATCTTCTCTTTGTTTGAATACTGCTGTGAAATTAAACTTAAATGTGTATGATTTGTGTGCTTCTGCAACCTATCAGCTAATTCATATGATTTGCCTCAATTTCTATTAATTTTCTTTTTTCATCTTCACGAAAACCAGGTTTGGCTTAAAATTATTTTTATTTCTTTTTTCACATTCTTGCAAAAATGAGCAGCTGCACCGTTTGAATAATATTGCTGGTATGGTTTCTAATATATGAGCAAAATGCTCAATTTTAATATTTTATAATGTTCTTTTCATACATTTGAATTGGACTGAAATAATAAATTTTTTTATATACATTTGCTTTATGTGATGTTTGAACTTTGAACAAGATATTTTGATGAGTTTAAGACCTCAATTTTTGTTGCTTTTTATTATGATATATGTTGATTTTATGATTATTTGATTCTATTTTATTTTAGAGTATTTTGAGTTTTCATATAAATCTCTGTAAAGAAAGGAGTCTTAACCAGTAGTAGAGGCTATAAGAATGATAATTTCTAATCCTATACTACTAATAGTTTTATGCATAGTATAATAGATCTCAAGATTAGTACTTGATGCTATAGTAATAATTTGGTATACGTTTTGTAAATAACTTGGACCCACTTCCAAATATAAGCCACTATTTTTTTAGAATTATACATATATGGTTTTCTGTGATTGTGAACATGCAAGTGTACTCCTTCAAGGGATGACTGCAGCCAAAGAAGGTTGCGAGTTCTGCTTTAAGTATTTCCGTGTGAAGGCTAGAGGAATATTGCCTCAATTTCTATTAATTTTCTTTTTTCATCGTGTCACGAAAACCAGGTTTGGCTTAATATTATTTTTATTTCTTTTTTCATATTCTTGCAAAAATGAGCAGCTGCACAGTTGAATAATAATGCTGGTATGGTTTCTAATATATGAGCAAAATGCTCAATTTTATTATTTTATAATGATCTTTTCATACAATTGAATTGGACATAAATAATTAAATTTTTTATATACATTTGCTTTATGTGATGTTTGAGTTTTGAATAAGATATTTTGATGAGTTTAAGACCTCAAATTTTGTTGGTTTTTATTATGATATTTGTTGATTTTATGATTATTCGGTATTGAAAAGAAAAAAATATTAAACATTATACTTTTATTTCAGTTTTGTAACAAACATTTAATTTTTTGTTATTTTATGTTATTTATTATACTAAATATTAGATGACAATGAAGACATTGTCACTCTAAGTATCAGGACTAGATATGATAGTGATACACCTGATGCTCTCATGGCAAGAAATGTCAAAGCTCTTGGTATGACTTTCTTCCATGTTTAGTGTAACACTTGTTATATTAATATGAATTGTGCTGTATTAATGGAATTTTTGTTATGTTAAGCAGCGAGCCAGCGAGTAAGAAGAAGAAAGTCTACAAGAAAAAAAAAAATCCCAGAGGTCCTACATGAAATCTTTTCATGGCTAAAATGAGACCCGGTGAGGAAAAAACAGATAGATTTTAACATAAAGGGCCAATCTATCGGTATCAATAGAGCTAGTTTAGCAAATTATTGTGGTGCCCTTGTTAGAGATCCTCTAAATTCACCCTTTATAATGTGAAAGACTTTTCAGAAATTCCTGAAACAAATAAAGAGATGATGTGGGAGCTTCTTTTGGTATAAAGATTATACTAAACCACATACAATTTTTTTATGCATGTATTATTCTTCTTTTTAAATAAGAACACTTTATTTTGTAAGGAAAAATTTGATATTGGGCTTGAAGATGCGGAGATGAAGAGTATCGTGAAGAGATAAAAAAAGACAAAGAACTTTGATGCGATCTCTGAACAAGAAATACAGGAATTATAGAGCAAGACTGAAAAGTACTTTTTATGATACGCATGAAATAGATGCTGACCAGTTGAAAAAAAAGAAAATAGGCCACCACATGTTGATGAGAAGGGCGGGAGATGGCTTGTCCAGTATTTTGGTTCTCATGATTTTCAGGTATTCAAATGTGTGTTGAGTGTTCATATAAACTGTCCAGTACCCACATATTGCAATTTTTATGTTTATCCATTTGATTTACATTACTCATATTGCAGCACCTACTAGTAATAACAAATTTGGTGTATACGAACTTTGTTTAATTGATCATAAGATTTGGTTTCTTTGATAGAAAATGAGCAAACAAAACAGTAATAACCGCTCATACGACCTTGATGCCGGACACACCGCTGCTGGTTCAAAGTGTTTTGCTCAAGTTGTAGAAGATATGATAATATTAATATGTTTATCGCAATCTATTCTTATTTTTATTAATTTATTATTTATCGAATATAACAATTTGTCTATCATGATAGTTCCAAAATGATCAAGTAATGCCCGACATGTTGAAAGTGTATCAGAAGACTCATACCAGAAGTGATAAAACTCCGGTGACAATTGTTGCGTAAGAAACTATGGTAAATTTCGGATCGTCAATAATGCATGCATCTATCTTGTGTGTGTATTTGTTTGTATATGAGTTCATTAGTTGAAACACAATACATGTTTATGTCTTCCCCTGTATTACATGGTCAGAGAGGTATATGGTTTATACACTATTTGTAGAGTGTGGCGGATGTTATATCCTACCAGGTAGCTGCAAGTATACGAATATACTATATGCAGGTTTTTATAAGATTTTGTTTAAAATCTCAAAATTGTAACAACGGGGTGAGTGAGTGGGTGTAAACCTTCTTACTAGAATCAAATTAATCTAAGATGTATCTTGTTATGGATGGAATTACATGGCATTAAGTGTAGCTATGTATGTATACTGACAGTGAAATTGCATCTTAAATAGCATGTCATATAGGGCATTGTATGTAGATTACTGAATACTTGGGTTAGATTTTCTAGGTAATATCAGGATAAGATTTTCTGGTGTATATGAAGATGAAAACTCAACATATGATAGTATTTATCTATGGAACTATAGGCTTCACCTTCGGTATTTGCATCATCTTATTTATGTACATGTTGGTTTTCGTCCCAGCTTAGTCTATAGTGTACCAGTCATTTGTGCTAATTTTTTCTTTCTTTCATACATGAATCATCATATGTCCTTGGTCAAGGCACTGGTGTTGTACTAGATAGATAAAAAATGACTTTGTTTTAGGAAGTAGTTGACTGCTTTCTTTTAACCTAATGTTAACCCCACTCAGTGCTTTAGAGATGCTTGTTTGCCTCTCTATCTTTGCCTAGTTTTTTATCCTATGAACTATTGATGTGTTGCCTTCTTGATATCAGCTTTTCATGTAAAATAAAAAGTGAGTGTTCCATAAAAAAGTGTGGCAGATTTTACATAGTTGCATATTTACATAGTTGCAGATTTTTTACAAGGTTAATTACAAACTTCTAGTACAGATTGTATATCCTACTGATACTAATTAGATGTAGAATTTTTATAAGGTTAATTATATAAGTTGCAGGTACATATTGTTTCTCAGATTGTTTGACCTATACTAATTGCATATATTGTATATTTGGATGCAGTTTAAAATAAATAAGCTTGTAGAGCAGCGTGAACAAGGAGAAATCAACATGACAGATGAAGAAATTTATGCAAAAGTTAAACCCAAAGGTAAAATAGAACAAGGGTATATATGTTCCCACACCCATACTACAGGGGTATATTTGTTCCGAAAAATAGAACAAGGGTATATATGTTCCCACACCCATACTACAGGGGTATATTTGTATCTTTTCCCTTATTTTAAAACATAACTTGACGTTTCTCTTTTCCTTTTATTTTCACGTGTCCGTGCAACACAGTGTTTCATTATAGAATACTGGAGTAATGTTTATTAATTAATATTTATCGTAACTCTAAAACACGTGGGGTGTGATTTTTAATAGGCAATAGGTAGTAATTAATTATTCTCCATCAACTTAATTTCGGCCTAACACTGTCATTTGGGGGGAAAGGTTACATGTTTTGTTAAACCTTTAGAAAGTAGATTCGCATGAAAAGCGGTTTGACTACTTTTCACAAATATAATTTGGTCCAAACCCCAAACATACCCCACATATTTAAAATGAGTACTAAATAGTAGGCTAACAATATGGAAACACTAATGCTAAAGTTATCCCATTTTGTACCTCATTTTGTACCTCATTTCTATGTTTGTGGTTCACAAAAGCAATGAGTTAAAATGGAGCAATAAATTTAATTGGGTTGGTTTCTGTGAACCACAAACATAGCATGAGGTACAAAATGAGGTACAAAATGTGGTATCTCTAGCATTTCTCATATGGGAAACGTTGTGTACACGTTTTTTATATGCATCATTTTACGCTGAAATAATTACATAAATATGATCAAAATAAAGATAATTTACAAAATTATGGCTAGTTATTAGAGATTTAGAGTAGTAATGAAATCACAGTAATTCATGTTCAAATTTTAAACTTAAGTTATCACAACACTGCGTACATTGTAGTAATGAATAATCATATTTTTGTAAATAAGTTTTATTTTAGTAATATTCTGTAAAAATAAAAAACCGAAACGTATGCATCATTTTACGTTTTTTTCATTTTTTGACGATAATTGATTTCCGCACCGTCAATTTTTGGCTGTGCTACAGAAAAAATATCAGTGCAAAAAATAATTCCCTGACATCAATACAATAACCGTTGTTGTTATTTTATACTCCGTATATTCTATTCAATTGATAGCTATTTTTGAATAATTATTCAATAACTAATGGATGAGGTATAATTTGAGAGTATATTAAACTTTAAAATAGGGGTGGGCATAACGGTTTGGTTTAACCGAACCGAACCGTACCAAACCGAACTAAACCGGACCGAAACCGAACCGTATGCAATTTGGTTTGAGTTTGGTACTATTTCTTTCAAACCGTATTAAACCGAACTGAACCGAACCGAACCGATAAAAACCGAACAAAACCGAACCGAACTAAAGAAACTCAAAAAACTTTCATATATTATTAAAATTGGTGGTTTGATTTGGTTTGGTTTAGGTTTACTTAAGTAAACTGTTTGGTAAACATTTGTTCAAACCAAATGTTTTGGTACTTTGGTTTGGTTTGCTTTAAAATGGAAAACCGTAAACCGAACCGAACAACACAGACACACACACACTTTGTATTTACCTTCATGACTCTTCATTTTTAAGATATAAATAAATAATTTAGACATGAAAATACATATATTTAAGCATATATTCATATCATTTTAACTTTTACACATTACATACAATCATTGTGAAAAAGTTAGCTAATACGACATATTTGTATTTATTATGTTTGGCGATAACAGTAGCAAATTGCATTTATATTTATACATGATTCATTTGAATAAAATTGTGAATATTACAACATTTGTACCACCGACTCTTTTAGGTTTTATGAATATTTTATGTGATATTATAAATGCTAATCAACTATCTTATTTTTTGTAAGAAGTGAATTTTTTGTAGTGATAAAAAAGATGTTAGAAGTTTCAATAATATGGAACTAATTCGAAAAGATAAGATGGACTTAATCAACTTTCATTTTCTAATTCGAAATATAGAACTTAATCAAATAAAATAATAAACATAAGCAAACATATCATTGGTAAATTAAACATAATGTTTTGTACTTTGGTAAACCGAACTTCAAACCGAACCGAACCGGAACCGAACCGAAACACAAATGGTTTTAGTTTGGTACAAATTGTCCCAACCCGAATAAACCGAAACCGAACCGAAATCGAAGAAAACTGAACCGTAAACCGAATTGTCCACCCCTACTTTAAAATATAAAATAAAGTACAAATAAATTATTGTCAAAAAGCTATTCTAATTTCAAAGTCCTTTTTCAGTTTTGACATTTTCCTACCAAAAGCCAAATCAAGAAGTCATACTTTACCGCGTGGTGTCGTATCTGTATACGTAGTAATACTCATTGGTACACGTACTTGTGTCCTTATCGTACCATTGTGTTCATAACTTTATAAAAATAGGGACCTATTTAAAAAAAACTTGTGATACTCATATATAGAGATACTAGAAACCAAGAAATTACCAAATTTCTTATTGTTGAGCCATTTTTTAATTTTGTTTTGTTAAAAAATAATCCGTATGTTTTTTTTTTAAAGGAAATAATCCGTATGATTGTAAATGTAAACGGGCCAATGTTATTAAAGTTTTAAGTATGGCATGTTGTTTCAAACTTCAAATCTAATTTTTATTTTTTTTACCAGGTAAGCATTTGGTACTCAGTTTATTTTAAACCTTCATGATAAAATTATGTGATGTTTTTTCAAATCCACCCCTACACTTTTAGTATCTTCAAATATACCCCATGCTCAAAATCCTACATTTTAAATTTGTTATATGATTATACTTTATCCGCGGATCCGCTTATTGATGTATCCGCACATCCTTATGAGTGCAAACACAAATTTGAACACCAACGCCTATCTAAAAAACAAAAAAAAAGTTGATATATTGTTTGTCACACTCGCTACATTTTTTTTGATGGTGTTACACTCCCTAGTCCCTACATATAAAAATCATTCACATAATTGCTTTAGAATATTATATATGCTATAATAATAATAATAGGATAGTGCTGGACTCGGGCCGGGCGGCCCGAACCGGAACCGGCCCGGCCCAGTTACTGTGTGAACCGGCCCGGCCCGGTGGCCCGGTCCACCGGCGGTTCGGGTCGAACCGGCCCGGTGGATACCGGTTCCGGGCCCGGGCCCTCTATTTGGTGAACCGGCCCGGCCGGTTCGGGCCCGGTCCAGGCCGGAATAATTTTTTTTTAATTTTTTTTTGAAATTTTTTTAATTTTTGGGTTGGATTAGGTATTTTGGGCCATTTGAGGTGGTTTGGGGTGGTTTGGGGTTGAGGGGGAGGGGTAGGGGGTTAAATAAGAGAAGCCAAAAAATCAAAAAAAAAAAATGGGGCGGGTGAACCGGCCCGGAACCGGCCCGGAACCGGTCACCTGGCGGTTCGGGCCCGGGCCCTCCTTTTGGTGAACCGAGGCCCGGCCGGTTCAAGGCCCGAACCGGGCCCGGCTCGAACCGAGTCCAGCCCTATAATAGGAATCTTAAATACACAAACACTTGGGTAATACGGATCATATCTAATCTAAATTAGTATCGTACCCGTGCGATGCACGGGACAAAACTATTTCTTTATTTTATTCATTATGTATTTCATACTACGTATTAAATATTTAAATTATTATGTAAAATATACTCCGTATATGTTTGTTTATGGACATTGGACTATGAGGAAAAGTTAGCATAAAGAGCATATAAGTTATTATATTATGCTAAAATACATATAAAACTAAATGCGTTTCGATAGAAATAGATTTGTGAAGATTCGTAAAAGGATGACTACTACAAACTTTTATTATATACTTTTTGTATAATGTATAATACGTAGTAGAAAAATATGCAGTATTTATTTTTATACTAAATGTATCGATAATTTGATATTAATTACTACGTATTTCATAGCATATCTTTTGTATGAAATGAAAACCTGGACTGTCCATATCAAAATTGACCCATACAAAATCCGACCCAATTATGCATGAACCCCACGTCTTGCGCTATACTCCGTGTTTATTACGTAGTAACGGTAGTATTACTGTCAGAAAATGCACTAAATAGGAGTAAAAACGTTTTGAAATTCCAAAATAGGAGTATCATGTTTTTTATTCCCTGAATAGGAGTAATCTGTCAAGTTTGGAAGAAAATGCCATGTTTAAAAGCCTTGTAATGCCAAACTTGGCAGAAATTTACTCATATTCAAGGAATAATAAAAAACATAATACTCCTATTTTGGAATTTCAAAACGTTTTTACTCCTATTTAGGGAATTCTCTCTATTACTATTAGTACTTCTTCCGTCCCCAAAATAAATACTCTGAAATTTTCGTTGAATTAACTTTTCCTAGTTAATGACAATGAGCTTTGAACAATAATATTTTTTAATACGAAATTATTTTTTTAAAATGGTTCCTCCAACTTTTTAAAAACTGTTTCTAGGAGTAAATTATAGCACCAGAATAACTTTTGCGCTTTCACCCAAACACTCCAACTTCTGCATCCTGAAGAAGCAGAAACAGTTTTAAGAATAAGATCAAAGACCCAAATACCCCCTAAATCTAAAATAGATTCAGCCAGTTGTAACATGCACCCCCACTACAAAAATTGTCTCATATTATTATTATTATTATTATTATTATTATTATTATTATTATTATTCATCATCATTATTTCCATTTCAGTATTGCTATACACAGACTTTAATTTAATATTATGTAGGACATATTGTTTATAATATTTTAATATGCATGTCATCATATATATATATATATAGAGTAGTCTTCTTGTCCAGCCTGCCTGACGGGAACCGCCGTCCGGCCGACGGCATTTCGGATACTTCCCGATGGAATTTTTTGATGAAATTTTTTGAGCATGTTATTCATGAAGTCTAGTTTATCCATACCAAATTTCAGCTCAAAATTCGATCGGGAAGGCATTCAAATAATTTTGTGAAGTTAACTGGGCAGTTTATATGTATGAACTGCCCAGTTAACTTCACAAAATTATTTGAATGCCTTCCGGATCGAATTTTGAGCTGAAATTTGGTATGGATAAACTAGACTTCATGAAGAACATGCTCAAAAAATTTCATCAAAAAATTCCATCGGGAAGTGCCCGAAATGCCCTCGGCCGGACGGTGGTTCCCGTCAGACCGGCTGGACATGAAAAGTCCTCTATATATATATATATATATATATATATATATATATATATATATATATATATATATATATATATATAATACTTCGTACTTCGTATATATTATTTATTATTTTTCAATAAAAAGCATAATGATAATATTGTGTATTAGTACTGTAAGTGTGTAATATATCAAAACCAAAAGATATGTCAACTAAGGTTAAGTTGTAACGTACCGGGGCTTTAATCTGATCACTAGATTATTGTCAAATTAAGTTTGCTGTTCTGGAATTAAATTGTGATTGAATGATTCTAAAAAGTGTATAACCATAAGATTTAAATGTACCTCCTGTTACGCACCAGGCCGGATTACTTGGAGTGCCGAATGTAGAAGACACGGTATATATAAATATAAACATTCAAAATATCAATTGTAATTGCAGTACATTCCCCCAACACCGTGCATACATGTTTATAATGGACTAAGCATGCTATTTTCTACCGGGATCGTAATGGTAATTGTAAGTAACCACCAGGGGCGGATGTACATTGACGTTAATGGGGGCACATGCCCCCAACAAATTTGTAATTTTTTTGTTTTATAAAGTAAGAATTTATGAAATAATTAGTGGTGCCCCCATTAAGAAAAACTTAGTGCCCCCAACAACAAAAATACACTGCGAAAAGCTAAAACATTCGTTGATTGCACCGAGTAAGCAATTTTTTTGGTACTATTTTAACATTAGGGGTAATATATTTTCCAAATAGAAGTAAATAAAAGCTAAATGGTAAGAATAAAAGTATAGGTTTTAAAATTCTCAAAATAGTAGTAACTCTTCTTATTTATCCTTCCCATGCTTTAATAAGATTTGTTTTCATTTATAATAATAAAACATATAATAATAATAAATAAATAAATATGTCAAGAAAATATGTAGGCTTTATGCCGCTGCTTGAATCACCTTCGTACCCTATCATATGTGACTGTCAAGAAGAAAATGTCACCTTGTATCAATAGTGTCATATTGATGAATGCTTCCGAGTAAAATTTGGCATTTTGAAAGAATAATAATGTCATCTTGTTTTAATTATAACTTTCAATGTACTTTTCTTATTAGTAAGAGTAGAATAAGAAGATAGAATATAAATTACTCATATTTTAAGATTGCTATAACTATAATTCTATTTTGAAATTATTTTATTCCTATTTGGGGCTATATTCACTACCTTCAGATACATCTCTTTCTACTTTTCTGAAATTTATGGTTGTTCACATAAATAACCTAAAGTGGGGTGCTCTACCACTATGAGGACGTTTGACAACACTTTTTTTCGGCTTATCAGGCTTATCAGACATCTTTTTCACCAAACACGTAATTTTTGCGTTCGTGCGCTGAATTGTGTAATAAGCAGAAAAAGTAAGGTTGGAGTTACTTTTATGGTTGTATTAGTGAAGTTTCTGTAGATGACCATTTTAACTATTTTTACATATAATTTTTCTTTATTTTATTAATAAAATATATTTTAAAAATATTTTTTTCTTAAATCAGCAAAATCACCTAATGCATCTACTTCAGAACTTATAAATTTCAGCAGAATCGGCCAAATGTACCGATTTTCGTGCTACCAAACGGGCTCTATATGTGTGTTCACAGTGCCCCCAATAACAAATTTTCCTGGATCCGCCACTGGTAACCACCCATACGTGATACGTCCACATTTTCTGAGTGGAAACGGCGCATGCCATATGCAACCTCCACTACGAAAAATGTAATACTTCGTACGTAGTATGATCCATCCAACAAAATTTAGGCCTTACAATATTTCAGATTTCCACGTGTACACATCTGGGACTTGTATTGCCACGTGTGTCCTTTCTCTTCATTTGCAGATGAACACAAAAAGTCTTAGAAATTATGTTCAATATATTAAATTTTTATATTTCCATACTAATTATGTTATGCACTGTAGTGACACGTGTGACGTGTATCCAATTTTATTTACTTTTGCTGAATGCATGTGCCACGTGTGCTAAATGTGCCAACGTATAAACAAAAGGTTTTAGGGCGGGAACAGTTATCTCCCACGGTTCCCTTGTTATATATATATATATATATATATATATATATATATATATATATATATATATATATATAGAGAAATCATCTCATCAGGCCGGCCTGACGGGCTGCCCCGTCCGGCCGAGCCCGTTTGGACACCTTCCCGGTGGAATTTTTTGATGAAATTTTTTGAGCATGTTCCTCATCAAGTCTAGTTTGTCCATACCAAATTTCAGCTCAAAATTCGATCGGGAAGGTCGTCAAATGATTTTTGCAAGCTAACTGGTCCGGAATATGTATTTTCCGGACCAGTTAACTTGCAAAAATCATTTGACGACCTTCCCGATCGAATTTTGAGCTGAAATTTGGTATGGACAAACTAGACTTGATGAGGAACATGCTCAAAAAATTTCATCAAAAAATTCGACCGGGAAGGTGCCCAAACGGGCTCGGCCGGACGGGGCAGCCCGTCAGGCCGGCCTGATGAGAAGAGCTCTCTATATATATATATATATATATATATATATATATATATATATAGATAAGGAGCCCTGGATTGTAAGAGGAAGCAGTTGACATTCAGACATACGTAATAGAGTAATAAAGACCATTCATGATCTAATCTTATAAGGGGAATTTTAGGATGGAGTCCTATAAAACAATTTATATGTATGATGGGATCTTCCATTATAACTTCATTTTAGAAATGAGTGATTATAGAAAAACATATATGCACATATGATTTCATAGTGAACAATATATGAACCCTTAACTTTTTATCTAATAATAATGAGCATTTGCTTTGATTTGAAATAGAAATATTAACCGACACTCAAACTCAATAAAAGTACACAATGCAAAGTGACATCGGCATTTAAATGGGAATGTCAACAACTCCCCTACCCAAAAGACCAGAACAAATATATATCAACCAAATAGGAGGACTAATATATAAGCATAGCATGTAAGATTTTTATTGCCTTCTTCTCATTCATCATTGCTCAGGCTCTTCTTCCTCTTCCTCCTCATACTCACCATCCTCATCAGCAGTTGCATCCTGATACTCCGAAACAAGATCATTCATATTGCTCTCAGCTTCGGTGAACTCCATCTCATCCATTCCTTCCCCCGTGTACCAATGCAAGAAAGCCTTCCTCCTGAACATGCATGGCAGTGAACTGCTCACTCACTCTCCTGAACATTTCCTGAATGGAAGTCGAGTTTCCAATAAAGGTGGAAGCCATCGATAGTCCTCTTGGAGGGATGTCACACACGCTTGACTTCACATTGTTTGGAATCCATTCAACAAAGTAAGATGAATTCTTGTTCTGCACGTTAATCATGTGTTCATCCACTTCTTTGGTGCTCATTTTTCCCCTAAACATTGCCGAGGCAGTGAGGTACCTGCCATGGCGTGGGTCTGCGGCACACATCATGTTCTTGGAATCCCACATTTGCTGAGTCAGCTCAGGAACTGTAAGGGCACGCTATTGCTGGGACCCGTAGGAGGTGAGAGGGGCGAATCCCTCCATGAAGAAGTGAAGATGTGGGAATGGGATTAGATTAACAGCAAGCTTTCTTAGGTCAGAGTTGAGTTGGCCAGGGAACCGAAGGCAACATGTGACCCCACTCGTTGTTAGTTACTCCCTCCGTCCCTAATAACTTTGCCAATTTGACCGGCACGTGGATTAATAAAGTAAAAACTGTGTGGTTGAGGTTTGTGCAAAGGAGAGAGAATTAACTGGAACCACAAATTCTTTACTTAAATGGGAAAGTGGCAAAGTTAATGGGACATCCAAAAAAGAAAAGTTGGCAAAGTTATAAGGGACGGAGGGAGTACATGCTTAAATGGTTTAATTTCTATGCCATCTGGTTCTATACTTTTATGCAAGCTCTAGTTCTCAATGGCCCAAATTTATAGCAAATAAACAAATACAAAGAGATCTTTCTAGTAGCATTATCTAAGTCTCTTCACTGAAAAAGACAGCCAGAGGGGAAATGGAAAGAAGAGATAGAAACATATTTATCCTCAGTTTCATTTTTGTATACATTTATTCAACACTGGTTTACACCGATATTGAGGTGCTTCATATACAGTGCTAGGAAGTTTATATGCAGCATACATTTCAAGTTTTCAAAAGTGCATTGAGGTTTGCATGAAATAGGAAGTAGAAGAAACAATTGCAGTTCTGAAATAAACCTTTGTAGCAGTGTAGCACAATTTTAATCTGAAAGCATTTTTGATATTTTTTTCTTTTGATTTCAGCTTGTGGTCTATTAAAGATGTAAATATAGAATATTGTGGTCCTAAAATCAGGACATATTTCCTCTCTTTTTAAAATAAGTGTAACATGTTGAATTTTACAATATTCACATGCTCTACTTTAACTAAGTTTTATTTATTAATGTATTAATAAATTATTGTTTTTAAAAATATTTTTAAATATGTCTCATTTTAAATTTTCATTTTTTTTGTTTTTTTATTAATAGAGAATTGTACTTGTTTCATCCCTGTTGGTCCCAGTTTAGCAGACTAACGATCAGCTAGATGAACATCATCGATAGACAGAAGAGAAGGATTTCATATAATGATATAAGATTTATCGAGAACAGTGAAACCTTCTTTCTGTAGTATCGAGAAGTAAATTTTGCAGCGTAAGGCTAATGTGTATTGATCGATATCGGTACCTGTACACAAGGCGCGTATTTATAGGCGCTGTACAGGTTACCGATTTAGGTAAACCTTGGAAGTTGGGCCAAGGCCTTTTTGGGCCTTATTCCCTTTACCTTATTTGCTACATAATAAATACTAATCTAATACCATAAATGGTATAACTAGTCTACTTTATTTAAACAAGACATTACAGACAAACTTGACCCACAATAAAAGTTCTAACAATCTCCCCCTTTGTGGTCAAGTGCCGTCTTGCTGGGTTTCTTCACTTCTGAGCTTTGTAATAGTTCTTTCTGAGATTAAGTGCGTGCTCATAGTTCCTGAGTGAATTTCGTTTATCAAGTTGTTTCTGGATAGCCTGTAGAATTTTGTCTATTCTGTGTGCTTCCTTTAATTCGGCATCTGTCGCATCTGCATACTGTTGTTGTCTTTCTTTGAATGCTTCTCTGATCGGTTGCAGCTTTTCTTTCACAATCTTCAGGGTTCCGTCACAGTACTTGTTGATTTCATCAATGAATAGCATATGTTTCTCACCATTATGATTTAGATAGATAAGCGTGATTGGTCTATCAAAAATGTAATACTCAGGGAAGTCCTCAAGTTCTTGTCCATACAGCTTTGGCTTTGTGAGATTTGTCTTTGGCATGTTTGTTTCAAGCGCCATCTGAAGATCATGAGAGGCAAAGAATTTGATTTGTCTGAGCATAAAGCGCTTGAGTGCATCCAGCCCATTCTGTGTAGTTGTGTCACGAGTGCCCGGAATTTCTTGAAATGCAAGATACATCTGATATATGTCATCCATTTTTAGCATATAGAGATCATTTTCCTTGCACGTGAATTCTGTTCCGTCAGACCGTTGTAGATGGTAGACAGAGAGTTTGATGTCTTGGGAGTTTGTTTCACCCACGTTGAGAATAGCCCAGACTGGGTCTTTGGCAGTTTGAAGTTCGTGTTGCCAGACTTCTCTCTGTTGTCCCATGTAGTGATGACTGAGTAGAAATAGTTGTCCGCCCTTGTTTTGTCCTCGTAGATGGTTAAGACCACAGATCTTCAGTTCATCCAATTCTCTGACCTTGTCCTCTTTTCGCCAGATGTTTTCTCTGATTTCTTCTTGAAAGGGGGCGTTGATGTCGATCCTTTCCCAGGGCTTCTCATTTCTGGGCATTTGAGCCGCTGTTTGTCTAATGATTGACTCAAGCTCCTTGGGTGGTGTCTCGTAGTTTTCTCCCTCCTTGAGTTCGTTTCGATCAAGTAGAATCACGTCAGTAGCGCAGTTGACTAAGAGATCTCTGAGGTATGTTCTTCGCTGTGCTTCATCTACATCTGTCCAGAGTTCAGACCATTTGTTATGCACCAGCATTTCCTCAAGTTCATCGTGCATTTGATCATTGTAGTAGCTGGAGGAAGCCTGTTGCTGCTGTGGAGACACGTCTGGCGTAGCATCGGGATCCTGGTGAGACTTGCAGGGATCCTCAATTATCTCAACACGATGCTCTTGCGCAGAGACCAGACCTCTATACTTCGTTACATGCGGCCAATCCTCCCTTGGCTGAAAAAGTGAAACACCGGGATCCTCAGGATTGCCCGTTGACATCAGTTTCGAACTAGGTTCTAACTGATGGCCTGAATAAGAAGATGTACTCGTGGTAGCATCATCAGGACTTCCATTCCGTCCTTGGTTAACATCTATAGGAGATGCACCTCGGGATGTTATGTCTAGCTCGACCATGCTAGAGAGAGTGGCTAGGGATTTATGGCTAGCTGAAGTAGTGGGTTGCTCATTGGTGGAGGTAGATGGTTGGTTTGGCTTTGACGGTTGGCTAGTAGAAGCAACATGCTCAAGTATCCGCTGGCGCTTGTTCTCCCCCTCATGAGAATCCGAATCATCAGGATCCTCATGTGAACGTTTAGCGCCACGGAGACTGTCACGGCAAGTGTTCTGTGTATCTAGAGCATGGAGAAGGGCTTTTTGAAGAGGGGTGAGGTTGCCTTCTTCCACGTCTAGTATACGGTCGTAGATCTCAGCTACAAGATCCTCGAAGGGTACGGTTGTTAGGTTAGGTTTGGTCGTTGTAGGGGAGAATACTAGTTCTGTATCCTGGGTTCCCCTTGATGTGGATGGTTGTTGGTTTTCTATAGTTAAGGGTTTGGAGACAGGTATGGAAATGGTTGAGGGCTGTGTTGTCTGGGGTTTGGATGGTATATTCTGAACAACTGGGGTACTTCCAGAGTCTTGTGCATTAGCGGTTATTGCTTCATGCACCCATGGCTTAATGGTAGACTCTAGAAAGCTGTTCAGATATACGAGAATGTCTTCGGGGATAATGGTACCAGTTACAGGGGTTGTAACTGTTGTCACAGCATCAGTGAAGACAGCTGATGTGTGGCCTGCGTTCAATGATCGAGGCATTGTTGGCGTAGCAGGGCTTCCGACCATCATAGTTTGCACTCCGGTCGTTGCATTCAGGGTGAGTGCACCTGTATGTGCAGTGAATAGTGTAGGTGTCCTAGAAAAATTCAAAAATGTAGGAATGGTGACACCTAGACTCGAAGTGATAGAACGGATGGGGGTAGTGGTTCGGGGCTGTTGACCACTAAGTCTCTCAGCAGATTCGGAAGGAATCAGTGAGGTCGGTGTAAGTTCCCCTTGAGATATTGAAACTCCAGTCTGTTGGGAGACTGGAGAGTGGATGGGAGATGGCTGTGCATGCGCAGTTGAACCAGATGCTGCGACTTCTACCCGGGAACTGATAAGGTCAGCTCCTGCTCCTAGGGGCGTGGTTCGGTCTATGGTGACAAAGGTGTCACAGTCATCGTATAGTGCCAGCTCCTCCTCCACTGCACTCTTCTTTCTTAGCCTCTTCTTAGGCTGTGATGATGCAGATTTGTCGTTGTTGTGTTTGGAGCGCTGCTCACTGATGACAATGCCCTTAAGTGGTCGGGACATGTGAACAGCCTCTTCATTGTCCGATGAGGAGTTGGAGTCTATCGGAATGGCCCTCTTTCCGGCTCTTTTCCTGTTGCTGATCAGAACTCCCTCCATGTCATCATCATCATCTGCAGCATCATCATCGTCATTATTCTCCTTTCCCTTGGCCATGCTATCGGAGGCCTCACCACCAGCCTTATTAGAAGGGGCCTGGCTAGATGGTTCATTGGCAGTGTCCTCAGCATTAGGGTGGCCCTCAGCAGTCTGGGTCCTCTCAGAAGAGTTAGCAGACTGATCATCATTAGGCCAGGTTGCCACTGGTTTCTGTGGCGGGGCTCTCTTCTTCTTACCCTTACGTTCACTCGGCTTGGTCCCTTGGGAAGGTCCAGCTGGGTTTTGCTGAACCATAGGGACCGTCCTCTCAAGCTCCTTCTTGTAATCAATGACTGCCTTGTCCTTCGGGTTTGCTAGATCAAGCAGGGAGTCCGGAATAGGCAGTGCTTCAGCTTTGTTACTGTCTCGTTGAAAGTACTTGAGCTTTGGCGCAGTGAAGTGCTTGTCTTCCTTACGCTTAGGGATTGTAGGGGTGGCTTCCATCATATTGTGGATCATCAGCGCCAGCCACCGAGCGTAGGGAATAGTGCTCCCCTTGTTGTTCTCCTTCATCTTCACTTGATCCATCAACTCCGTCCAGAAGAGCTGAGCCATGTCATATTTGACGTTGAAGGCGATCCCGTGGAAGATTTGGAGAATTTGTTTGTTGCATTTGTCATGTCCGGCGTGCTTAGGAGATAGGCACTTGTTCACCAGGCCGAACAGACTCTTCCACGGGTGGGGCAGGTTTGAGATGGTAAAGTTTGAGATCAGGGGTAACGGTCCTTCATACCCTAGCTTCTTCATGTCTGTGATCAGATCTTCATTGGTGGGTAGCGGTGCATAGTTCTGGAGCACCGGGAGATTCAGAGTCTCCCTTATTGTAGAGGGTGTCAGCACCGCTCTTACATCATTCAGCTTGGTCATGATCTTAGACCGATCTTTCTTGCTCTCAGTTCGCATGCAGCCCCAGAATTGCTGCAGGTATATCATTGGTACTGGTTTGGCTTCGTTGAATGCGGTCCAAAGGTAATGTTTCTGCAGGATTGAGAGAATGACTGGGTCCTGACACTTGAAAAGCTTGAGGTCCAGTTGGAAGTTGTTGTCGTACAGTGGGACCCAGTTCTCTTTTGGGTACAGTTCATTGCCAGATTGTGCTGTTCTGTCTGTTCCTGACATGATTGACTGAAAGAAATGGGTCAGCACAATTGTTTATTTGAAAATTTTATTTTTGTTCTGTTTTTGCAATTTTCAGATTGGGTGTGTATTGGTGGGACCTCGAGAAAGTTTCTGAGTGTAAACCACGAGATCCAACTTCTCGAGGTTTGAATGTCGAGAAGTAGGTTCTCGATGTGTAAGTACCGAGAAGCTCTTCTCGATACTCAAATATCGAGAACTTGGTTCTCGAGATGGAAGTATCGAAAAGTCCTTCTCAAAATCGAAACATCGAAAACCCTTTCTCGAGGTTTAGTATCGAGAACCTCTTCTTGGTATTTCAAGATTCGAGAAGTAGGTTCTCGGTATTAAACATCGAAAAGACTCTTTTCGAGGTTTAATATTGAGAACCGAACCTCGAATTTTGAAATATCGAGAAGTTGATCTCGAGTTCCAAACATCGAGAAATTGAGTTTCTCGAGTTCGTACTCAGAAAATATGTCGAGAACCACCTGCAAATACACATTTCAATAATGATAATATCCAAAACTTTTCGATTTTCAAGATTTCAGTTTTTCGAGAAACATATAGTTCTCGATATTCCATTTCGAGAAGTTTCCTTCAAGTTTTGGATTCGAGAACTTGTATTAAGTGTGAAAACTTTCTTGAGGTTTATTCGAGAACCATATTACTACCTCTTGATGGATTTGAGGTGAGTTGAGAAGAAAGATTGCGAAAAAGATTTTTGCTCTTGGACTTCGAGAACTGAGATTGCGAGAGGATGAGTATTCTGGTTCTCGAAGTCTCTTTTATACGCGAGAAAATCATTTGGGCCTTGCGAGAAAGTAGTCTGGGCCCAAAAGTTTGAAATGGGACCTGGTTTTGTTTTAAAGCTTGTTTTTGGTCCCCAAAGATTTACTTTTGAAAAAAAATTTGAAAAACTCCCCCTCAAATTGTGCATGAGGGAAAAAATGAACACACATACTCACTTTTTTTTTTGATTTTTACACACGCACTCACTCTTTTTTTTTTTTTTTTACACACGCACTCACTCTCTTTTTCTGATTTTCTTCACACACACACACTTTTTTTTTTTGATTTTCTACACACACTTACACACATACGCACTTTTTTTTTTATTTTTACACACGCACTCACTCTCTTTTTCTGATTTTCTGATTTTCTCCCCCTCAAAGTATTCTTCCCTCTTTTATTTTCTCCCTTTTTCTCCCTTTTTCTCCCCCTCAACACATGCAACGCACACCACGCACACTCACACATTTTATTCAGACCATGGAGATAACACAATTACATAGGATCGAGATTCAACATGCCTA
Source organism: Cuscuta epithymum (assembly GCA_945859915.1). Classification (NCBI taxonomy): domain Eukaryota; kingdom Viridiplantae; phylum Streptophyta; class Magnoliopsida; order Solanales; family Convolvulaceae; genus Cuscuta; species Cuscuta epithymum. The sequence goes on along the minus strand of CAMAPF010000948.1, from coordinate 2,225,211 downwards.
ACTTAGATACTAGGAACTGGAATCTCTTGTCATCCAGTGCCTTAGTAAATATGTCAGCCAGTTGAAGCTCAGTGCTTACAAAGTACAGATCAACATCTCCCTTCTCCACATGGTCCTTGATGAAGTGATAGCGCAAATCGATGTGCTTGGTGCGCGAGTGGTGAACGGGGTTGCTGGTTATGGCGATTGCACTCTGGGAATCACTGTAGATGGGAATATGGTTGAATAGGAAGCCATAATCTCTGAGTTGTGTCCTCATCCATAGGATTTGTGAACAGCAACTAGCAGCCGCAACGTATTCTGCCTCGGCTGTAGAAGTTGACACGCAGTTCTGCTTCTTGGAGGACCAACAGACTAGCTTCTCTCCCAGAAATTGAGCACCACCGGATGTACTTTTTCGATCTAACTTGCAACCTGCGAAATCAGCGTCTGAGTAACCAACAAGGTCAAAACCCGTGTCCTTGGGATACCAAAGTCCTAAGTTGACTGTTCCTTTCAGGTATCTCAGGATTCTCTTTACTGCATTCAGATGTGATTCCTTTGGATTTGCTTGAAAGCGAGCGCACAGACAAGTTGCAAAGACAATATCCGGTCTACTAGATGTCAGGTACAGCAAGGAGCCGATGATAGCCCGATAATTGGTAGCATCGACTGATATCCCGGAAGGGTCAGAGTCGAGCTTTTGTGAGGGAGACATGGGGGTTTTCATGGTTGACTTGCTGTCCATCTTGAATCTTTTGAGCATTTCATGGATGTACTTCGACTGGCTGATGAAAATTCCGTCTGGTAGTTGCTTGATCTGTAGCCCTAGGAAGAAGTTCAACTCTCCCATCATGCTCATTTCGAACTCAGTGCGCATCAAGTTGCTGAATTCTTCGCAGAAATTCGGGTTGGACGAGGCGAATATGATGTCATCGACATAGATTTGTATCAACATGATGTCACTGTTCTCTCGCTTGATGAAAAGAGTTGGATCTATCTTTCCCTTCGAGTAGCCTGATTGTACAAGAAAGTCAGATAGTACATCATACCAGGCTCTCGGTGCCTGTTTTAGTCCATACAGAGCTTTCTTCAGCTTGTAGACATAATGTGGACGTTCAGGATCAACAAAGCCTTCTGGTTGTGCGACGTAAACTTCTTCTTTCAGTGCTCCATTTAGAAATGCAGTCTTGACATCCATTTGATAGACGGTGAAACTCTTATGAGCAGCATAAGCAAGGAACAACCTGATTGCTTCAATTCTGGCCACTGGTGCAAAGGTTTCATCGTAGTCAATGCCTTCTTGTTGATTGTATCCTTTTGCAACCAGTCGGGCTTTGTTCCTTATAATCACACCGTCTTCATCTTTCTTGTTCTTGAAGACCCACTTGGTGCCAATTATTGTTTTCTTTGGGGGTCTTGGCACCAGGGTCCATACATCCAATCTTTCAAACTGATTGATCTCCTCCTGCATTGCTATCACCCAATCTGGATCTGTTAGAGCTTCAGAAACTTTGGTTGGTTCAGATTGGCTGATGAAGCAAGAGAAGAGACATTCATTTGCTGTGGCTGTTCTTGTACAAACTCCACGACTTGGATCTCCAATAATTTGTTCTGCAGGATGTGCTTTCGTCCATTTCCGCTCATGAGTTAGAGGGATTGGAGTTATGATGGGGTGATCCGGGTCCTCAAAAGTAGTAGATGTGGTTTGTTGAGGAGTGGAGTGCACAAGGGTCGATTCAGATTCTGTGTCTGCTTGAGCTGGTATTTCTGAAACTTGTGCTGGTGAAGTTGCTTGTGTTGCTGCCGTGCCATGATCCTCAGTATTTTCGTGATCTGATGTATGAGGTGTGTCAGCTTCTTCCTCACTGAGGTCAGGCATGAATGGTGGTTGAGCAGCTTCTGTTGGTAATTGTTGATTGGCAGTGCTTGCATTTTCATAGAAATGTTCAAAGAGAGAGTCGAGAATTGCACTGTCAGCCGTTGTTTGCTTTGTTGCTTCAGCTTCATCAGGTTGCTTCCTTTGAACAGAGAGTGTGTTTTCTATCAAGAAATGTTCAGAAGCAAAGTCAGCCATTTCATAGAATGCAACGTTGACACTCTCAATGACTGTTCTGCGATCACGTAGATAGACCCGATACGCCTTTGATTGCGTGGAGTACCCAATGAATACTCCTTCGACGGCTTTCGGATCCATCTTGCTTCTTTCATTTCTGTCATTTAGAACAAAGCACTTGCAGCCAAACACTCTGAAGAATGAGATGTCAGGTGTTCTGTTGAAGAGTATTTCATAGGGGGTCTTGTTGAAGCGCTTGTGAATTGATGTTCTGTTCTGAGTAAAACACGCTGTGTTGATTGCTTCAGCCCACATGAAATGGGGAAGCTTTGACTGAATAAGCATGGTGCGTGCTGCTTCAACAAGAGTTCTATTCTTTCGTTCAACGACCCCGTTTTGTTGTGGTGTCTTTGCTGCAGAGAATTGTTGTGTGATACCCTGAGTTTCATAGAACTCAGCAAGAGACTGGTTCTTGAACTCGGTACCATTATCTGTTCTGATGATCTCCACACTCTTTTGTAGAAAATTTTGGATTGTCCTGATGAAGGTTATGATGGTTGCAGCTGTTTCATCCTTTGTCCTCAGAAATTTGGTCCATGTGTACCGAGAGAAGTCATCCACAATGACCAGTGTATATTTGCGTCCATTGATGCTTTGGACTCTCATTGGTCCACACAGATCCATGTGAAGTAGTTGCAGCAGTCGGGAGGAGGATGGAACAGGTTTTAACTTGTGAGAGCTCCTTTTCATCTTGCCTAGTCTGCAGGCATCACAATGAGTGTCAGCGGAAGTCTTCAGAGGAGGCAGCCCTTTCACAAGTTTCTTGGAGGACAAAGTAGTGAGATTTTTGAAGTTGAGGTGAGACAAGCGTCTGTTCCATAGACTGTTTTGTTCATAGGAAGCTTTGGACAGCAGGCAGATGGAAGAAGGTAGTTGTACGCTCTTCAGATCAATGGTGTACAGGTTGGAAGTTCTTGTGCAGGTCAATAATACCTTCCCAAACCTGTCCAGCACACAGCATTGTCTGGCTATAAACTTCACTTCCATGCCACTGTCACAGAACTGTCCAATGCTTAGCAGATTATGCTTCAGTCCTTTCACATATGACACAGCCTTGATGGTGACACTTGCACAGATGACATCCCCATATCCTAGGATTGGAGAGGCCGCGTTGTTTCCAAATCTCACATTTCCTCCGTAGCATTTGGTGTAGTTGCTCAACAGTTCTTTTATTCCGGTCATGTGGGTTGAGCAGCCTGAATCTAAGTGCCACACATGACCGTCCTGCAAAACAGATTAAGGACTTTTAGGTACCCACCGCAGGATGGGTCCTTCCTTATCAATTGAGAATATCTTTTTGAATTTTTCTTTCAGCTGTGATCCACGGTCAACAGCCTTTTCAGATAATGTTCTTTGTTTTTCAATTTCAGCTTTTGGTATCCATTTTTGTTTGATTTTAGGAGCAGAGGAGACAGAGTCATTGTTACCATGTGTGAATGGCTGGTTCGTGAGATAAGGTTTGAAAATTTCTTCTTTAGAGAGACGTTGTAAATGTTTCTTCGAATGAACTCTAAGAGGATATCTTAAATTTGGAAGATTATAGGTACCCTCTACAGTTCTATTCTCAGACTGTTTTCTTTGTTTGCGCTCTCCTTTTTCTTTCTCACGTACAGCATTTACATCATGATCAGAACCAAAAGTATCATTGCAATGATTCACAAACCCAGAAGTAAACAACTTTTCATTGAGAATGAAAGTATCAGATTTAAATTTAGAATGATTCAGCTTGGGACACAAGACTGAACTGGAACTACATGACTGTGACATAGAACTAGATCTACGCTTATTTGAATAGAAAACAGCATTTGAACACGACTTTTTATTCTCAGAAAACATCTTCTTCTTTCCTTCAGCTATCTCAGCTCTCTTTAACTTCCACTCTCTTCTCCTCTCCACTCTCCGACTTACTTCATTTCCTGTTTTCAAAGGAGAGTTGGAGTGAGTGGGTGTCCTTTTGAAAAGGTTAGTTTTGTTCAGAATTGGTTGAGATGTATCAGTATCGCTAGATGATTGAGAAGTTGTGCCAGATTGGGAACTTTCTTTTAAAATGGTCAGTTCTCTCAACAACCTCTCCCTCTCACTTTCGAATTCTTTTCTCTCTTCTTCAAAACTTTTTCTTTGATTTTCTAAAGAGATGTGTAAGTTTTCAAATTTCCTGATTAGTGGAGGGATGTAGGGTTCTTCTCCATTTGAACCTGAGGTTGAAGGGGTTTCACGTTCTGACACAACTTCCTTCTCAGAAGGATAGAGATTCACACTCTCGTCAGTTGACAAAACAGGTTCAGCGTTTTCATAGCTTTCGTTCAGGGAATCATAACTGAAAGGAATTTCGGCTTTTGAAGGATTTGACCGCTTTACCTCTTCTTCTTCTGCGGTTTCCTTTCCGTAGGTAAAAGCCATCAACTTGGTCAATCCTAACCCCATGTACTTTATGTTGTAAAGTTGGAGACAATCAATCTTTTTCAGATTGTTGGGGTTAGTAAATCCAAGACCTTCCTTTGAGTTATAAAACCGAGTGTCCCTGTTTTGGTTTAAGAAGATTGTTTGTTCAGTTTGTCCTCTTTTGACCAGCAGGTCTTCTAATTCTTTGATTTTTGTGTAAAGAGCACATCTTTGTTTGCGTAGAAAATCATTTTCTGCTTTTGCAACATTTCGTTCGAGTTCTGTGTCACTGACCTTCTTAGTTAGTTCAGTAATTTTCTGTGTAAGCTTTTCTGCTTCTAAATTTTGTTTCTGAACTCTTTCTTTCTCATTTTCTAGTTGTAACTTCAGTGAGTGACTTTTGTCTAGAGTATCAAGTACTACTTTGTAGTAATGATCTAACCTGCTTTTTAGCTCCTTTATGGTGTTATCCTTTTCACACGAGGAATGAACTTTGCATGTGCATGAGCAGGAAGATTCAGAAGTACTTACAGTGGTGTTTGAACTTGAACTTTGACTTTTTCCGGGGATCGCAGCATCACCCTTTTCTTTTTCTTCTTCTTCTACAAACGCCATCAGGGCCAGATTCTCTTCTTCTTCATCATCGGAACTCTCCTCCTGCCATGGATCATTCTCAGTAGGAGTTGCAGCACTATCATCATCTTGCTTGGCCATGAACATCTTCTGCTTGTTCCACAGCATCTTTTGCTTGTAATAGTTGAAGTCCCTCTTCTTTGGTAAGCGACAGTCCTTGATAACATGTCCAGCTTTTCCACAGTTAAAGCATTTGAGGGGGTCTTCGGCTGCAACAACTCTACTAGAAGAGTTTTGATCATTGGTTTTTGTTTTGTAGTTGGCTGAGGAGGTTCGGAGCTTGTTTGATGAGCTTCCTTTCTTGGCAAACCTTTTGTTGAACTGATTGGTAAGTAGTGCCATCTTCTTCTGTAGATCGGCCAGCTCGGATTCAACATCCATTTCTTCTTCACTCTCTTCTTCTTCTGACTCTATCTTGACTGCCTTCTTCTTCTTCGGACCCTTAGATGAACTCTTTGATTTAGCTTCAATCATCAGTGCTAAAGGATTAGCGGAGAAGCTTCCTTCCATCTCAGCAGTGTCATTAACAAACTGCTGTAGATGTTCATGGACAGTGCAGAGGTCAAGTTCATCCAAGTCTAGGTGCTGTCGTAGATTCTTAACAGTTCTTCTCCATTCTGGCGGCAGGCTCGACAAGAAACGTATGTTCATTTCCATGTTAGATTTGACAACTTTGATCTTTCTCATCTCATTGATCAGTTGCACGAATCTGTTATACGTCTCATGGAGCGCCTCACCAGGTAGGGCTTTAAAAGCATCATAGGCGGTCAAGATGTTCGCTTTCTTTGTCTTCAAGCCAAGATCAGTTCCAATCATTAACTTCTTCACCTCATCCCACATTTCCTTTGCTGTCTCCATGCTGTCTATCAGAATGTAGATATCATTGGGAATAGCTTGCAGCAGGTAAGTTTTTGCCATGAGATCAGCTTTGATTCTCAACCTGTCAGCCTCAGTGTATTCGCCTTTTGTCTTCAATCTTTTCACATAGTTGACAGGGGGGTTGTTTACATCTGAGGTATCTACATCAGTATAGATCTCAGCAGGACCTTGTGTGAGTGATTCAAGCATGGCAGATGAATTGTCTTTCCCTTCCAGAAAGTTCAAGAATCTTGTCTTCCACATCTGATATTCTCCTTTTCTGAGGATGGGTGGTCTGTTGTCATTTCCAAGTGCTAATGCTTCCATCTTTGCTGATTGAGCCTTAACAGATCGGTCGAGTGTTTTGATCAGAAAAAAATTTAAGATGCAGAATGTCGAAAACCTAATTCAAGAAAGAAATTCGAACACTAGGGTTCGAGAAGTTCTATCGAGAACCAGTTTTCGATAGTGAATATCGAGAAACTGTTTATCGAGAAGCAGGAGTCGAGAAGCTGTATCGAGAACTTCAGTATCGAGAAGCTAAGTTCGAGAACTTAGTTTCGAGAACTGAGTGTCGAGAAGCTGTATCGAGAACCTGCAATTCGAAAAAACAGAGTTTTAGATATTTAGTATCGAAAACTGAGTGTCGAGAAAGCAATCTCGAGAACTCAGTTCGAGAACTTGTATCGAGAACGTAGTATCGAAATCCTGCAAATCAAAATTTCAGATTAAAACAGTTTAAACAACTTTTCTGTGAAGTTTTCGATCTCGAGAGTCTTCCTGTATAGTTATCGTCCTGAAAAACCTGCTTAAATGTCGAGAACCCTGCTTTTCGAACTCATACTATCGAGAAATCAAAAATACTGAATCTACTGAAATCGAAAAGTAAGATATACCCTTGGTTCGTTTCTGAATGGCGAATCCAATGATATAACTTTTACAGTTTATCGATCAGAAACAAGATTACAGTGATTACAAAGAAATATATCGAAAAGTATGAAAACAGAGAAACTTCGAAAACTTTTCTTCGACGATCACACTCGAGCAGGCTCTGATACCAGTTGTTGGTCCCAGTTTAGCAGACTAACGATCAGCTAGATGAACATCATCGATAGACAGAAGAGAAGGATTTCATATAATGATATAAGATTTATCGAGAACAGTGAAACCTTCTTTCTGTAGTATCGAGAAGTAAATTTTGCAGCGTAAGGCTAATGTGTATTGATCGATATCGGTACCTGTACACAAGGCGCGTATTTATAGGCGCTGTACAGGTTACCGATTTAGGTAAACCTTGGAAGTTGGGCCAAGGCCTTTTTGGGCCTTATTCCCTTTACCTTATTTGCTACATAATAAATACTAATCTAATACCATAAATGGTATAACTAGTCTACTTTATTTAAACAAGACATTACAGACAAACTTGACCCACAATAAAAGTTCTAACAATCCCTGAATTAATTTTCAAATTTCCTTTTTCGTCAATCTCATAATATATTTTTTTCAAAGAATTTGTGGTTCATAACATGTTTTACATATTATCACATGTTTCTCTCTCTTTTCAGTACAATCTCCACTGAACCACTAATATATACTTTATCCGTCCCTGAATTATCTTCCAAAGTTGGTTTTGCACGGGAATGAAGAAATGGAAAATTGTATGGTAGAGCGTTGTACTGAAGAGAGAAAAATGTGTAAGAATGTATACAACATGTTGTGAACCACAAATTAAAATTATTTTGAGATGGACAAAAAGGGATATTTGAAAATTAATTCAGTAACGGAGCGAGTATAATTCTCTATTAATAAAGAACAAAAAATGAAAATTTATAATGAGACTAATTTAAAAATATTTTTAAAAATGATAATTTATAAATACATTAATAAATAAAGCGTAGGTGTACACTCCGTCAAACTTAATACTCCGTAAAAGTAGAGCATGTGAATATCACAAAATTCAACATGTAGCATTTATTTAAAAAGATAGAAAATATGTCCTCATTTTAGGACCAAGTTGAAATTAAAAGAAAAATTATCAGAAATACTTTCATATTAAAGTTGTGCTACATACAGTCATACTAACCCAAGAAACAACTTACGTTAAATGTTTCACCGTTAGTAGGGGGTTATTGCCCTCCTTGCACCATTTTGAAGCTTTTTGCACAACAAAATAGTTCAAGGCCTTAGATGCCCTTTGGTGCAAACTTGAAGGGGGTTTTGCCCCTTTTCCCTTAGTTCTTTAAAATTGTTTGACCTTTATGTATTTTTCTGTTTATGCTAAAATGTTTTGTGCAAAGTTACTTTTATTTTTTGAGCTTGTCATTTATTGATTTACTATTTGGAGTTTCGTGTGGAGTATAGTATTTTTATTTTTAAAAAAAAAACATTTTCATTTAAACAAAAAAAAAAAGAATTTAGTCCACAATTGATGAGTAGATGTTTTTCAAGAATTATGTTACCTCCATCAATTTTTTGTGTACGTAAACATTAATCAAGTTGAAAGAAAGATGACTGAACCATATGTGAGATCGCCCATCGACCATGATGCCCATGTAACATTGGGAAAGATAAAATAACTCTGGAGAAAATTACAGAAAATAGTGTCACTGTTCAATTTTTTATAGCAAAATGTGCTCAATGCATAACTTAACAAAATTTTCTGTGCTGTTTTCACTGTCTATCATTTCATCCTACATAAAAAGCTGCATTAAAACCAGTCAAATGCTCACATTAATACCCCTTCAACATTGTTAAAGCCTTCTTGGCAATCTTAAATTTACCAGCCAAAGACTTCTTACCACCAGATAGAACATACGCTCTTATAAATATGTCAATCCCATTACAAAGGGTTTCGTACTCCGGCGAAGCTAACCGACTGAAGATGTTCCACACAAGTTCATCTGAGAACTCGAAAATGGCCTCAAAAAGCATACGGAAGTGCATAATCTTATTAGGGATTAATGATGTAATACCACCCAGGTCGACCACCTTCAGGACAGAAAGAGAAAGGGTAAAAGAGGAAAGCATCTCCGCGACGAATTTAGAGAGATGCATTGATCTCATCAGCTGCATCGACTCCAATTCCTTGAAATGGTCCCAAAGGCAATACTGCATTACAAAATAAATGTGTGACGACTATACGTCCTACATGAAACATATTCAAGCGCGGGTTTGGTGGCCAGTTCGGGCTTATTCTGCTTATAAACGAAATGAACCAAATATGGTGCATAAGTAGCTCTTTTACTTGGCAATATGAAATTTATTCAAGGGCCATTTGGTAATCATATATTGGGCTCACTCTGCTTATCAGTAAATTCACAGAATAAGCCGAATAACTAGCTTTTGACTTGCTTGTCTGAAAGTTGAAACACATGTTATCAAACAACTTTCCTTTAATAGAACTCACAGCAAAGGAGCCCTCACCAAATGGCACCAAAATCTAGATATGTTATCATTGTTCTCAGTAGTTCTCACCATACCTGCAGAGTGAACTTGTGGTTTTTATTGTGGCTGCATAACTTAGATGCTAATGCACAGTAATACTTATTGAATGCCTTCTCCTGCAAGCAGCACTCCACAAGAACACGCATGATCTCCCTATCCTGCACAGTAGAATGTTGAAAAGCTAAATCAGTTAGCCAAATGACAATATTTAATTCAGGAGTTGTTAGATTATCTTATGTAATAGGACTATTGCAGAATATGGTTTAGGGAAATAGGAGCTTACTTTAAAGGCCAGGTAAAATTAGACTATACCAAGTTTATCTTTAACAATTTGAAATGTTCCTTCGGTCCTAAAATATTAGATTCCAATTTCTTTTTGAGCGCATATTAAGGAAACAAATGACACATTTGGTTAGCTTTGCAATTTTCCTTCCAAAAGTAGGTTAAGTGGTTAACTTTTATTAAAAAATTGCACACATTGTCCAAATGCCAAATCAGAAAAAGGTAAAACAGAAAAGAAAAAAGGTAGAGTTCAAAAAACAAACTGGATATAATTGTTGGGAGAAAAGGGTCAAATAAGCCCTTCTACTAATATGAAAACATCACCTAAGCCCTCTTACTTAAAAAAGTATCATCCAGACCTCCCTACTTTAAAAAAACAATCAAATGAACCAAAAGACTCCACATCGACCGGTGATAGCAGGTCATTACCGTTTACTCCGTATCATAGCTTATATTTCTTGTTGGCCCCTCTCCCGTTTGACCTTTTACTGTATCATTTTTTTTTTCAATTGTTTTTCATTCTCTTTCGATTTGTACTCAGGGGTGGAGACAGGGAGGGGCTCGAGGGGCCTCGGCCCCTGCAAGAAAAAAAATTCTTAAATATATATTAGAGTAAAATGCATAAATGGCCCCTAAACTATCAGCATCATATCATTTTGGTCCTTAAACTATTAAATATATCATTTTAGTCCTTAATCTATTTGATCCATATTAATCAAGTCCTTCCGTTGATTCTTTCCGTTTAAATTGACGGTAGAGAAAATGTGATATCCTAATTTTACACAATACGAAACTACACAAATATTAGTAATTTTTTAGTAGCTAATCTAGTTTCAGAATATTACATCATTATATCTTTATTTTCATGTGTCCAAATGAAATTTGATTTTTTTACATTTCTATTTTTCAACTATTATATTTATATTTATTTCATTTTTAATGTGTTATTTATACATTGTAACTATTAATTAAATACTTACATAATTTTTAATTATTGCGGTTTATAGAGTTATTAAATGCTTCACCAATCAAGGCAATTTATTTTTCATCTCTTTGACTCTAAACACTTTTTATGTGATTTTCCACCATACTCTCTGTATATACAAAGATATGTACACAATCATTAATTATTACGTATTTATGAAGTTATTACACGTTTCATAAATTAACAAAATATTTTTTCATTTCTTTGGACTCTATAGTTTTTTATTTTGTTTTCCACCATATTCTCATTGCATATGCAAAAATAAAGATTAGTAAAACTCCCAAACTTAAGTACTTAATGTGTTATGTATGCAACCAAGCATTCCAGTCCAGCTGGTTGTGAGGTTATCGTGCCTAGTGGGAGGTTTTGAGTTCAAATCCTGCTAGGCAAGGGTTTGAAACTTAATGGAATGAGTTTCAGCCCTGATTACTCCAGGCCCCCTCCCCCAGACCCACTGGAGTAAAAAAACGTGTCATGTATGAATGGGATGAAAACTTTAGTTTTAGTTGCATAGTAGGAAAATCTTATTGCATAGTGGTAATATTTATACGTAGTATTTAATAAGGAAAATTCCTAAATTAGTGTGATTAATAAAAAATTGATTGAAATTAGATCAATATACTATATAATAGCTTAATAAATAAATTTTTAATTAGAGTATCTCTTGACGTAATATTCATAAATCATAATTATTATATCATAGATGAATGAATAAGTGATTATACACACACATATATAAAGACTCCGAAATTTTTATAAACAATATCTAGTATGTTATACTTTAATTGAAAACTTGAACAATATTAATTCGTATAAGGAATATGTATATAAGAATGTTTTTAATTGGACTCTTTAGTCCCAGACCAGATCAGACTAGATAAGACTTGGACAATTATAAAATACACAGAGATCAGACTTTTACCAGACCAAACCACTTTATACCAGACTAGATCAGACCAGAAAATTTCAGTCCAAATAAAAACATCCAATGCGTTATATTATGATTTGATAGTGATTTTCATTCTAATTTATTTAGATATTAAATCAAGAAAATTTATAAATTAGCAGATTCCGTTTGTCTAACGTCAAAATACTAACAGAAGGACCGAATTAATATAGATTAAATAGATTAGGGACTAAAATGGTAGAATTATTAGTTCAAGGACCAAAACGATATGATGCTGATAATTTAGGGACTATTTATGCATTTTACTCTATATATTATGTATAAATACTTTTAATCTATAGAAAATATGTTGATATTTTGAACTTTGGCCCCTGCAATGTAAATTTTTTAAGGGCAGGCCCTCTTAACCATAGTTTTCAGGCTCCGCCATTGTTTGTACTTAGAATAATTTAGCATCTTCGATCATTTATCTCATCTTTTTCTTCTTCCTCTTTATTTTGTTATATACTCCGTATCATGTTCCTTCAATCTTTATTTGTCTTGCTGTTGATTCTCGTCCCTTGACGTCAATATATTTATACTTATGTGTGTAAGGATGTTTTTACTTGGACTGTAATTTGTTGGTCTGGTCTGGTCTGATCTGGTCTGGTCTGGTCTGAACTGGTCTGGTCTGGTAAGGTCTGGTTTCTTTGTATTTTTATAACTATCCAAGTCTGGTCTGGTCTGGTCTAGTCTGAACTGGTCTGGTCTGGTCTGGGGCAAATTACAGTCCAAGTAAAAACATCCTAAATAAATAAATGTATGTAAGTAAGAGGAAAATAAACAAAAGTCAAGCCTCAGACACGGTTGTAACTAAATATTACGGTTGTAACTAAATGTTATCTATAGATTTGTGAAATACAAAAAGTCAGGAACAAATATTATCTATAGCGTTGTGAAATACAAAAAAAGCGACTACTTTTCCTTTTTTTAAAAATATGACTAACCTTTTGTTTAATTAATTCTTCTTCTTTCTAAATGTGACTTAAATCAAATCTCTATCACAAGGATTATACTACCTTTGTTCTTTTTTAATCGCAACATATTGAGTTTTACCCTATTCACATGTTATACTGTGCTATATCTTAGTTACTAATGTATAATAAATTTAAGTTTTGAAAAATATTGATAAAGTCCTCTATCTCATTTAAAATTTTCGAAGTTAATAATTTTTCACTAATAAGGAATGCAATATATTAATGGTCAAATTGTATGTTGACAAACGTGAAGGTAAAACGTTGCAACTAAAAAGAACGAAGGAAATATTACATACTCTCTCAGTTCCATAAAACTTCGTCAAAGATGACTTGCACGTAGAATAATAAAGTAAAAACTGTGTGATTGAAATTTGTGTTGACGAAAGAGAAATAACTTTAACCACATATTTATTACTTTAAATGAAAATGACACAGTTTTTGGGATATTCAAAAACCAAAATTTGACCAAATTTTATGGGACGGAAGTAGTATAAATTTTTGGGAAAAGTACGGAAAATGTACATGTGGCTAGGCCCGTTTTCAGATAGGGTCATGTGTTTCATTCTTTATCAAAGTGGTTCATGTGTTTGAATTCCGTTATCACAAGAGAGTCACGCCGTTAAAAACGTCTGAAATAGACCATTAAAAGTAACTCCGATTTTCAAAAGTGCCCGAAAAATTAGAAGAAAAATACCAGAAGGTGCGCCTCAATACGACGACCACTAGGCCATCTTATTTTTTGTTTTAAGCCACCCTTGTCACCGGAATGTCCACTGAAAAAGTGATATTAGCGAAATCATTTTTAAAAAATAATTCAAACAGATCTGAAAAATCCAAAAACGAAAGTGGTTTGGAGGTCATCTTGACGAGGCGCACCTTTCGGTATTTTTCTTTTAATTTTCCGGACACTTTTGAAAATCGGAGTTACTTTTAACGATCTTTTTCAGACGTTTTTAACGGTGTGACCCTCTTGTGATAACGGAATTCAAGCACATGAACCACTTTGATAAAGAATGAACACATGACCCTATCTGAAAACATACCCAACCACAAGTATCTTTTCCGTATCTTTCCCTAATTTTTTTATGGCCAAAATCAAAGAGACCACTTGTGTGAAAATATGACCACGCTGATTTTAATGATAAAAACCAGTTTTATCACAAATAAGACCACTGGGGTGATATATATAAAATTCAATGGATGTAGACTAATTCAATATGAATAAGAATTGAGATATTACAAGTTTGACTTTCCACTAATTGAAAATAACGAAGGAAATGAAAAAAGACAAATAATTTAGGGTAGAGAACAGGCAAATAACAAAATGTAAAGAAAAGGAAAAAGATGAAGAAAAAGAAAAGAAAAAAGCAGTGAGGAAGTGCATCAAGAATAAATAGAAAAAGAAAAGCAAAGGAATAGAAAAAGGTAAAACCTAACAATGACCCGCTGTTGTAGGTCATTAGACCCATTTGATTGTTTTTAAGTAGTACATGTATTTATGTGATTGTTTCTAGCAGCCCACTACACTGTACCCATTTATCTGTCTGGCCAATCAGTATTTTCTTCTCCCGTTAGAATTCAAATGAGCTAGTGGCAAGTTGTGTGCAGTGTATTATTTGAGTGTCCTTGTGAGCCCTTCTAATAAAGCCAAATGCTTCCCTGTTATAAGCACACCCCCCTGCCCCTTTGTTCAGTGAGTGAAACACACAGAGAGTTTCCTCCTTCATTTTCCTCTTGGTGAGTGAGAGTGTTTGTGAAGCCATTATCCTTCTTTGTGAGGTGAGAGTCCTTCTTGGAGAGGTGAGTGTGAGTGTTGGCGAGGCTAGTTAGGTGTGTTGCTCCCTTAGCCTAGGTGTGCACAAGAGACAACCGGAAAACCGAGCTCCGGACTGCCTGAGCCGGAATACGGCGACGGAATCGATCCCCAACAATGGGGTTGTGTGATTGTTTTGTAATAGTAGAAGGGTTTATATGACCCTTTTTCCAATTGTTGGACAAACCAAAAAGGATACTGGGCACACAAAACGGGACATATGGAGTAAAGCACTTGGTGAATCAGACGCGTCAATACATTTGGACATATGGAGTAAAGCACTTGGAGTAAAGCACAACTTAAGTTAATCTCATATTATTATCATACATTCTATTACACGCATCAATACTAGTAATTAAGGTAATCCTACATTCTGCGAACGAAATTCCCACCAAGTCGTTTGGTTCTCAGAATGTGATACTCCACTACCTAAGTTGCCAGATTGCCAAGGACAAATGTAATCCTAAAAACTTATAAGGCCCAATGAGGGTTTGGACAATTTAGGTATAGAAAATGTGTTGGTGTAAATTAAAGCATTTGATTGTTGTACAATAAGAGCCCGTTTGGTAGCACGAAAATCGGCTGTTTTGGCTGTTTCTGCTGAAATTTATGAAGTTCTGGCTGAAGTGGCTGTTTTGGCTGATTCTGCTGATTCTAGAAAAAATATTTTAAAAATATATTTTATTAATAAAATAAAGAAAAAATTACATGTAAAAATAGCTAAAATGGTCATCTACAGTAACTTCAGCCAATACAGCCAGAAAAGTAACTCCAACCTTACTTTTTGTGCTTATTACACAATTCAGCACGCGAAAGTAAAAATTACGTGTTTGGTGAAAAAGCTGGCTGATAAACCTGATAAGCCGAAAAAAGGGGTCTCCAAACGGGCTCTAAGTTTCAGCTATTGTACCGCATATAACATACTCCCTCCGTCCCGAAATTATCTTCATTCTTTCCTTTTCGGTCCGTCCCAAATTTATCTCCCCTTTCCCTTTTTGGCAAAGAATTTGTGGTTCACGACCATTCTTACATATTTCTCTCTCCTCTGCACAACTCTCCACCACACATTTCCCACTTTCTGAACTTGAGAAGGGACTCCCGCCTCCAAAGGCTGAACTTGAGAAGCTGCCGGTGAAGAAAATCACCAAACTTCACCCAGAGAGAACAGGAAAGGTTCTGGCAGGTCTACCCGCCACAGCACAGGTGCCGCCTACCAAGAACCCAACACAAAACTTTCTACCAGAATATTCATGGGCATAAAGAGTTGAGGCCACACCTCCTAGACAGTGAAGAAACTGGGGTGAAAGAGACGGATGAAAGTAGTATGGTGGAGGAAACAAGGGAAACCTCTGGCGATGTGACAGATCAGCCTAGAGAGATTATTGCAGTTCAATTATGAAACATGGGCCCCTGTTTTCTTCTTCTTTTCTTCATAATCAGATCATTAAAAAGAAAATAATGATCTGATGCCTTATGAATTGGTCACTGTAACTTGCTGATTTGTTTTATGGTCAGAACCAAACCGAAGATCAAGCGCTCCCTGTCTGCCCTGCATCACCGTTTTCCTTGTAAGAGTTCTTTTGCATTTCTTTTTTATAGATTAAATATTCGATTAAAGGTGTCATGTACTACCTAGACGATTTCTTTTCATTCTTTGAGGTTTGCAGGTAGTAAGAACATAGGAGTTTAGGTGGCTGAAGAATTTGATAAGACAAAATTCAAAGTAACATGGATTTATGGGTTCTTAAAGCTCATATTTTACTGAATTTCTCTCTTACGAAACAAAAAAAAAAATGTTTTGACCTCATCCATTGTCATCTGGTCTGACTTTCTCTTACAAGGTAATGAAATATGATATCTTTATTATGGCTTTTAGTCTTTTTTTACCTTCTTTTCTTAGAGAGAGATGCTGATGATTTTAAATTATGCCAATGAAGGTGTTTGATATATTGTCATTGTTGTTTTAATCTCATTTCTCAAATTGTTGAACATTGAAATTTGGCTTCTTTCATTTTGAAGTGCGCTTCTATGCATTGTATTGAAATTCAATTTTCACAAGGAATTATATTGAAATTCATTTTTTCATTGAAATAACCCGTTCTTCCATTTTCATTGCTCTCCTGTATGTGTAATTGTTTTAGTAAATTTGAATGTTGGGTCATGTTTCGTTCAATAGTAATATGAGGAAATAGGTAACTCTGAAGGTCTCATTTCATTTCTTGAGTTCTTTGCAATATCAGTTTAATTTTTATAAGGATGATGAAATACCTAATTTTTTCCCATCTCTTGTGTAATTTTTTCTCCATCTCTTGTGTAACTCCCTCCCCATCATTTGCAATGGAGCTAAAGACTCACTATTTTTTGGCTTGGAAATATGATGGAACAAAGCAAAATGACTCACTAAACTGTCTGTGCTTCTTTATTATGAAGCAGCAGTCCGTCCATGCAATTTTCGACGCGATTTTCACTATGGCTCATCCGGAAACATTCTCTCCCTTTAGTACAGGGGTAAGACTACGTATATCCGACCCTTCACAATTAATTTGAACACTCAATTTTTTGGAACATGAAACTGAAGTCTTGGAGTATGATATAGAATTGGTTACTCTATGATCCTTAGCTCCGTTTTTAAATATATTTTCTGGTCAGCCTTTACTCTAGACATGTTTGGTTACTCTAGAGTTTGATTTCAACAAAAAAAAATGAATGTACATATAGCACATTCATGGTTACCTCTTTTGAGTGCCTTTAAATTTTCTTCCTTGCATCAATTAAACTCATTAAGTGATTTATTTTATCTAAGCTTTTATAGAAGTAGTATAAAATCCAAATCATGTAATTCATGTGCTCTATTTAGACTTTTACCGAATATATACAAATGATTAATGGTTCGATGATAGTTTTAATCCAATTTACCTCTTCCATTTTCAGCTCAATTGTTTGTGATCATATGTCATTTGTTCAATTTTAACCTTCGAAATGAGGTCAGGAGAATTAAACAATGTTTGGTAACACGTTTAGATGAGTATGTCTTGTTTGGATACATATTTAGATGTTCTAGCTTTTCTTTTATTAAAAATTAGCTTTCTTATAGTTAGAAGTTTTTTAATAGTTTATCTTATTTTTATCTACTCTTAGCAAGTCTTTTTTACTATAGAAACAAATACACTTGACTCTCCTTTTCACCAATGAACTGCAAGACTTAGATCTACTGTTTCAGGTATATGGACGATACCCAAAGTGATGATCCAAATGACCAGATTTGGTTTTAACCCCCCAAGAGTTAGAGTCTTGTGAAACTATTTTCATTTGTATACTAAAAGAAGAAGCCTGACCATTAAAAAGGTATCCGTAATAATCCTCAAATCTAATTTTTCAAAGTTTAGATTTCGCACTTTGAAACCTGACCATAAAATGCAAAGAACTAATGATTCTAATGAATCACTCCAATCAATCACTCATAAAGTCATGAGCTAATTAAAATCATTTTCAATACACAACACTTAACACAAAAAGCTCATTCTTTTTATGTGTCCACAAGGTTGAATCCCCAACCCCAAGGGCTCCCCCACGCCCCGACCCGACAGAGTAAATGAGAGGTTGTAAATCACGGTGACTCAACCAATCCAAACGGTGGTAAACCTTATACCCGTGCGCACCAGAGGCCCAACTCAACACATAGGAGCTGTGACCCCCACACGGTCGCTAAGGGTTTGGATCCGTGGTCATTTGTCCAACTTTCCCACCGCTTTCCCATGCTATGTATCCTTAATAAATTATATTGGACATTTTCTTTTCACGCAATGCACGTCAGCTAACTAGTCCATAAAATAACTAGGAAAATAAAGGTAATGACCCAAACCAAACACCCCCATAAGGAAGAGGCAACAAATTGAGGAATCCTAACCTGCTTCCCAGGCAAGTCCAATCTCAAAAGCTTCTCAAATGCATCAGTGTAATCCTCTCCGCTCATTATTACACAAAAAAATTGCTCTCCTTCCTTCTGTGTTCATCCCCTGTTCAGCAGCAAGCTGTAGCATTTTTTTGGCCTCAAGAACCTCCATATCAATTGATTGTGCAACATCCTGGACATTCTTTTGATCGGAATTTACATTCACGTCCCCAGACAACCACCACTGACCTTTTTTATCTGGGTCAATAAGCTTGCACCACTTTAATCCCCGAAGTAGAATATCATCCACCCTCAGCTGTAAAATGATATGATATAAAAGTGCAGAGGTTAAATTAGAAGTACAAATTATAAATTTATGGATGGAGTTCAGTTATTAACACATATACACAATGCCTTGACATAAGATATTGTACGGTTGCACCCATGAATAATTCTACATGTGCATGTTTTAAGTACATTTATTGTGTGCATTCCTACATGGCACATGGTTGATTATTGGGTGATGATAAGACCCTTAAGCATGCTGCAAGCTGAAGCTAAAGACTATATTGTCTAGATTTGAGGCTATTGTCTAGAGAATAACTTGGGGTTGATGAACTTAAAATGCTAAATGAAAGGAGTAGTTCTGTTGGGTAAAAAACATAAAATAATGAGTTCAAAAATGCATGTTTACGTTTGAGAGCATCTATTTGATTTTTGTACACATTAGTTGAGGGCAACTTTCGTAGAAGAAAACTACAACCAAATTATCAATGCACTGGAATGAAAAGTTATAAGCATTTTAGCTATTCACATCAACTAACTTTTTCAACATTGCCAACACCAGCCCTTCATCCAAATGAGGCTAATGCTACCTTCAAGAGTTGCATCTGGAGAACTTTGGCCAATAGTGGACAAAACCGGCATGCCAAACATACAAAAATTTATGGGATTTTTAGAAAAACTTTACCAACTCAAATTCCATATAAACACACACAATGTATTGGAGCAGGAAAGCAATGAGCATACAAGATTTTATCGCAGCAAATCACAAAGTTCCCTATGAGGTCACACATGCATACCCAACACGAAAGAGAAGCACGGTAGTCATGTTGTAAACTAGAATTACAAAACTACGGCACCAATTCATTCTCTACACATCACAATGCACCATTTCATGATGAACCAAACAATTGAATATCAATCAAAATAATCAATTCAATATTTTTCACATTCAAATCTGACAAGTTGACTTTTTTAGCAGCATGCATGACATACTTTTGGAATAGCTGATACAATAAATAGATGCAGACCTTCTGTAGCCATTTTCTTATATGAGTAAGCTGCACAGTTTCCTCCTTGGTCCTCTTTTTGATGTTTTTTATTTCACATATCGTCTGAACCATGAAATCCATCTACAGCAACGTGATTAAATGCAGTTACTCATATAATACCTGGAAATATGTATTCCCTCGGAGAGGCAACATAGTGGTAATGCACGAAGAGAAGACGGAAAAGCATACCCTTTTGCTCTTAAGACTGGATTGTGTATCTTCAGATAAGATCTTCAATTCATTAACCCGGTTCTGAATGCTAGTTATAAAGTTCTTCATAGCAATAGGATCATCCGCTCTCAATTTCATTCCACAATCTGTTCAGCCACAAATATTAACTGCTCAGAATTGCTTCTAGGCTAACTAGCTCGGTTGAATGTTTTTGCAAGGGATGAAGGGACAATTTCTTTCAATATATTTAAATTACATGGTTAAAACTGATTTATGAGTATAAGACTAAACATCCAGTGATTATAAATATCAGAAGGAATCTTACATTGTAGGACTGCTAAAATAGTAGCAAAATCGGCTTCTGTCAATCTCTTACTCAGCATTACCAAGAAGTCGTATATTAAATCACTGGGAAAGCATGATAAGAGGAAGTCATGTTAAACACCATTGAAAAATAAGGCTAAAGCAATAGAAGGATTTATAGGATGCATCTACATGGATACCTGTGGGTGCAATGAAAGAAGATTCAAAAAGTTCACTTACCTAGAGAAAACTCCAAATATATACAAGTATGAAAAAAGAATAGTCAGATTCCGCAGTGACATGTTGTCCTCTTTCTGATACTCTTCCTATACAGAGAACACAAGACCTTACAACATAAGTTGATACATACATATTTTATGTGGGTGTGTGTGTATAATGCAAACATATCATGTGTGGTTGTGTGTCATGTGTGGTTGTGTGTCATGTGTGCATTATACAAAAGTGAGTTGGTATTTTTAAAGAAAACACCCTAAATAATAGTAAAATGTTTGTGAATTTCAAAATATGACTACTATGTTTTTATTCCCCAAATAGGAGTAATTAATTCCATGTTTTGACATTACTGGGCTTTAAACATGGCAGACTTTTCCAAACTTGGCAGTAATTACTCCTATTTAGGGAATAAAAACACAGTACTCCTTTTTAGATTCTAAAATGTTTTACTCCTATTTTGGAATTTTCCCTATTTTTTAACAAATTTTGCTTTTTAAAGTGATTGCACTCTTATAGTAACAATAGTATATATAAACCATTCAAAAAGTAAAATTTGAAAGACTGAAATATGTGCCAATGTGTCACGCACCTCAAAATGTTTAGCCAGAGAAGCTAGAATCTTAGCACCGAAGTCAATACCAATTGAGCAAGACATCCCAGCAACAAAAGCCGCAAAAACGGCTGCATGTCTGTCAATATCAAGTAACGGTTACATTCTTTAAATCACGAAGTCAACTCTCCAACTAATAACCAAACAACTAATCATAGTGATCCGAATCACTCTGGTTCTTCATTCCTTCCATCAATGCATTAGGAAATTTTATAGATCAAATTGGTCAGTGTGGAGATCGTAAGTCAATATCTACATTTTACTTCAGCTTAGAGCACAAAATAAGACAATCATGGTATGTGAGCCATTACGCATGCGCACATGGTACATCTAATATGACCCAGATTTAAAGAGAGATTTAAAAGTAAGTGCACATCTAATCGTCAAATTATATTATTGCCTCCAAAGTAGAATCGCTATGATGTGTCACCTTTTCAATGAACTGAATGAAGTGTGTTGCATGAAAAAAAAACAGACTCCTAGTTTTATACGTAGTATTATATTCAATTTTCTCGTATGTTAGCTATCGCTTACCAGGTCTTCAAATCCTAGTTTCTCAAAAGTCTTATGGTTAAGATAAATTATTGAGTTTCTTCATAATGAATAGATAAACAAAGAAAACAGAAAAATATTAAACTGGCAAATGTTAAAGTAGAATAAAAAAGATGCACCAACCAAGAAAATTTTTCTGTATGAAAAAAAAAACGTATGCAACCAGAGAGACAATCTCTAATGACAATAAAAAATAGGAAAACCTCAGTGAGTAGGACTCTTAACTGTTCATTTCCACGTGGACCTCCAGAACATGAAGTCAAAACCTTTTCAGAAATAATCAATGAACCAAGAGAGCGACCAACTGTCTGCAGGTTAGGGACACGAAAAAGTTCAGTTGCTAGCCTGAAATTCCCAAAAATGATGAAATGCCAAGCCACATGGAAGAAATGAGCTATGAACTATATTCATCTTTATGGTACATCAAGCGCAATATCACACTTCTGAGATCCATTCACTCAAATACAGTATCATCTTGATTTTTGGGCACACTATAATGAATTAAAATAGTCCGATATAAAAATTATTTGTAAACAGATAGGGCCCGATCAATATGATGGCTAATAAATTACATGAATGATTGTAGACATTTCACTTGTGATTGATTCCACATTTGATTGAGATAGCCTATTCAAGAGGCCTGCAAGAAGATGAGCTCACAAATTAAGAACAACAATAAATTTGTACCGAGCAGAATCACAAAAACGTAATTCCTAAAACCGTATACCTTGGACTTGTCTACGAATTTGAGCGTTCTCCTGTGATTCACTTCCCATTCTAGACCTTCTGTGTGGAGCAATATATGCTGCATTTACCCCAATAGCTGATTGAGCAGAAAGTTTTCCAGGATCGGCACCAATACCAGAAGTTGGTGGTGGGGAAGATGCTTTGTCAGTTGGCTTTATGGATCGTTGATCCTGCTTGTGCTCTCCTTCTATGACCTGTTTTTGTTTGATTGACTTGACACTTTTTGATTTTATATGCAACATTTTGTCTGGGGTCTTCGAATCACCTTTTTCTGCAGTTTTGAGTTTTTCGCCCTCAATCAATTCAAGAACAGAGGGCATGTCATCAAATAACATGTTGAACCCATCATCATCATCTCCTTTTAGTTTCCCTTTCTTCACCTTGAGCTTCTTCTCCAAAGCAAGATCCTCATCCGCTGGAATTGCACCATTTTCTGAATCAAGCAACTCTTCAAGCCTTGATTTTTTTCTTTTTCTATTGGCCGACTCTTTTGTTCTAACAACTTCATATGTCTTATTAGAGTCGTTGCAACTAGCAGACAGAGAATTTGCATCCACTACATTCTCATCAGACGATTGCTCTTTCATGCCTATCTTACCTGAAGTGTGACTCTTTGTAGCCATAGGAGAATTTTGTAATTCACCAGCTGCATTAATATCACCGTCACTCCCCAATTTGGCACCCTTAATTCTCGGTTTCCTTTCAACTGATATTTTTGAAAACATATGATCTTTTTCATGCCTGTGAATGCCATGGTCTGGTTCACTATCATACTCCTGGAGCAAATCCATACTGTTCTTTGGGACTACCATCCCCTGTTCTGTCTTGTCATGCTTCAATGATTTCTGTAATTTAATCAATTAGATAATTAAAAAACTAAAAGGATCCCGTTTCATGGGGAAAGAAAACTCGGAAAAAGATGGAGTTGTTAGTGGCTTAGTGCAGTTGTTGGGCCCGACTCCCGAGGCTTCTCATTCCAGGGCTCAGGAGCGCGCTCTTGAGGAACAGTTAGTTGAATCGTACAGTTGAATCGTATAGGCTTCTCAATTTTTTGCTTTAAAAAAACACTTATTTTCCCAAACTCTACAATTTTTATTTTTCTCGGCTTCCGCGTCAAAAGTGTTTTTATTTTTTCTATTACGCAAAAACCACTTATTTTACCAAACACTACTCACTTTTACTTTTAAAAATCACTTTTTTCTCAAACACAATCAACTTTTATTTAATCACTTCACCCCATTTCATTAAAAAAAAAACACTTTTTTAAAAGTTGAAGGTATTGCAAACAAACCCTTACACCCTTCTCAAATATAGGTAGAACAGTGTGATCGACCAAAAATTTCCTCAACTGTCCTAATACTACCTCCAAAGCTTTAAGGACGTTCACAGCCTCACCATGAATCTCAACTACTCTCTCATCAGAAGTGGCAAATGTGGGCAACTCATCTATGAAAAAATGGGAAATTGACGGAGTTATTTTTATAATTAGATATTTATAACAAAATATCTAATTAGAATCACAGGTTTAACAAAATAGAAATATAGCACCTCATGCATGCTGTTTAAATATGGAATAACAGTAGGGATTAGAATCTCATAAGGGAGTGTTTGCAACAGCTTCTGCTTTTAAAAAAAAAAGCATTTTTGGGTGATTTGGGAAAAGTGATTAGTTGTAAAAGTTGATAGTGTTAGAGAAAAAAGTGATTTTGATGTATAAAAAGGGGAAAAGCATTTTTGACACGAAAGACGAGAAAAGTAAAAAATTGGTAGTGTTTGATTTATAAGTGCTTTTTAAAGCCAAAAGTTGAGAAGTGCTTTTTTAAAGCTGTTGCAAATCAGCCCTAAGTCTAGTACCATTTGGATTTTTCTTTAAATGGTACAAGCAAGCCAGGAGATGCCACCAAGAGAGCTGAGAGCAACATGAAGCCATGCCTCAGTAAAAAACCTGCTCTTGGGAAATAATCAGTCTCAAGAGTAAGTTTTATTAATGAACACGTCTCGTTATTAATAACCACCCTTACTGAACTGGTTATACTCCTTGATTGAGTATTCGAGAGGTAGATAGTTAAAGATATAACCGGGATTGACGAACATTTCATTAAGTGGATAAAAACAAAACCATGTCCTCATCTTTTATTAATTAAAATCACATAAGTCGTTCATCTTAGTGTTAATTAAATTAAATCAAATCAAACTTAAAACCTCCTTGATACTGGTTACATAAAAAAAGTATTTCTTTCCATGTGAATACGAACCTTATTTCGTTATACTACGTATAATCGTTGTATTGATTTATTATTTTGACGCACACCACGATAAAGTCCTCGTCAATTTCTCTAGGTATGAATGAAATCACATGACTATTGATAAGCATGCTCTACAACATAATTTGTGGGTGTCAAAATAGTTATTTGTTGGAAATATGACAGATCAACCATATTTTCCAAAAATGACGGGTAAGTGCTAGCAACAACTGAAGATAAAGCTTAAGATTAAGATAAGATGTGCCAAAAAAAACCGTTAATGGTCAACTATTGCTTGTAGGCACCAAACCATATGATAAACTTTTACAATTTTCCTTTATTATTATTGTTGTTATTGTTGTTGTTGCTCTTGCATATTTATTTCAAAAAAGGCTTTATTTGTCATAGACATTATTAAAATTTCTTGTTATAATGTGCAGTTAAATACATATTCTTTAATAAATACGGAGTATGACTTAAAATATGTTTTTAATTGGAATCACTTTTTTTGTATGATGTTTTTTATTTGAGTGATATTTTTTCCGGCTTGATTTGGTCCGTTTAAATATGGTCTTGTCTAATATTTTCAAGTTTGGTTTGGTCTTGTTTTGATGTATTTAATTATTGTCAAATTTTGTTCTAATATGATTTATTCAAGTCTAACCTAGTCTATATGATATTTTTAAATTTTAAATTAAAAACATCCTTATCATTAATTAATTTCTTGTATGCAACTATTACAGTAATAATTGACTTGCATTAGTGTCCAATAAACTAACTATTTCATTAATTGTTGTTGTTAGTGTTGTTTTTTGTCATTATTATTAACAGTGTTGTTGTTGATGGTGGTGTCATCACCATCACCATTACTATTATTAATTATTACTATCTATAGTTTTATATAGTAAACTTGAGTTAAAAATCAATGATGTGTCAGCTTCTTATTGGACAATCCAAATTCTATTATCCCATTAAATAACATCAACTTCACGCCTAAATAATAGGGAACAGTAAAATTAGTTCACGTATCACATGCTATACATAACAAAAATGTCAAAAATGAGTAGGACTCTAATTTCAACATACAAAAATACTATAATACACGTAGGACTCTATTAAATATTGTAATATACATATGGCATTTTTCAAGACAACTCCATTTTGATTGAATATGATTATATGAAATACATCCCAACAGGTTAATTACACTTAACTTCATCCATGCAACAAAAACAAACAGGGGCGGATCTAACAAGGGAGGATGGGGGGCAGCTGCCCCCAATAAAAATCCCCTAGACCGTGGCTGCCCCCTATAACTGAGTTGTCCGACCCAGCCTAAAGCCCAAAAGTGGGTAAATCTGAAATTCCAGATTTCACAATCAACCAATCGGGACCAAACTCACTTGAGGTTCCAAAGTTTGGAATGAATTCGAGTATGGAAGACTGGGAGTAGCTGACCAATTGAACAGAGGCAATTATAAGTTTAATGGCCCAATGTTGGGAGTGACCGCTGCCTGTACGTAGCAAGTGCCCGTATGTAGTCCTCTCTATGTATGGGGAGTATTAATTTGTATACTCCATATAAGCTTTGTATGTGTTTTATAATGTTTTTTTATAAGATTATTGATGTACAACTATTTATTTAGCTTAATTTAATTGATGACTTATTGTAATGCGGAGTAGTATACATCTTGATCTACTCCCTCTGTATTTTAAAGTTTGGCATAATTTCCGTTTTTGGATGTATTTAAAAGTTTACTACACTTTCATTTTTTGGTAAGTTTGTTTTTTTAAATAGTCAATTATCCTTATTTTTTCTACTTTTATCTTCACTTTCATACGTAGTATTTTTCACCATCTCTCCTACTTTTTCTACACTACTCATTACTCCTACTATTTCATCCTTAAATAATGTGGCCAAACCTATTATAGTGAACTTTTAAATACAGATAGACTATTATAGTGATTCGCATTCTACTTCTACTTTTAAAAAATAAGCAGACACATAATCAATCCCAAACACTTCCTAAACTAATTAAAGTACGTGTAATGTTTTACATCTATTAAAAATCCAAAATGTAAATAGTATGTGAAATGCCGTATTAGGCATTAGATAGAAATAAAATGTATTAATGTTATAACTTTTTACTATCAAATTTAAAAATGTAATTTTAGATTGAAGTCTATTCTGGATACAATTTAAAAATGGAAATAAACGCGTAGAATTGTGATGTGTTTTACAAAAGCTTTTGTTATTCGCTACACAAAAATAACGAAATTGACATGAACTCGTCGAAATTCACAGTGGAATTGGCACAGAAACGCTCGTACGCCTAATACGTGTCAAAAACATTTTGTCATGAGCTATTTTTTTAGTACAAAATCATCCATCAATCCATGCCAAATTCATGTCAATCCCATAATTTTCCGTAGTGATTGTATGTAATAATAAAATATGGAGTAATATTTTATTAATTTTGTTCTTTTGATGTGTTACTTAACTATCCTGCCCCCAACAAGTTTTCTTTCTGGATCCGCCACTGAAAACAAATATGGAATAATTAAGTCACATACTATATAAATATGGGAGATTTCCCTAAATAAGACTAAATAAAAGGAAAATTTCAACATTAGGAATTTCAAGTTTAAATTCCCAAAATAGGACTAACTCTTTACATTCTACCCTTTCCCTTATCATTTCTAATAAGATTTTTTAAATAATAATAATAATAAAACATAAAAAAAAATAAAAATAAAAATAAAAAAATATATAGGCATCAACCACCACCTCATCGACCTTTCAGCGCCACCACCTTCGGACGCCGTAAAAGAATGCCAACTTGAAGAAGAAAATCATTGTGATGACATTTTTGAAAAGAAAGCTGAATATTTTTAAAGAGTAAAATTGACATCTTCAACACATTTTCAGAGGAATGTGGCATTTTTAACACAAGATGGTATTTTTAACACAAAATGACATTTTTTTCGATGACCGGAGCTGGTGGTGCTGGGAGGTGGATGATGCGGTGGTAGTGGCCAACATATTTTTAAATATTTTCTAGGTATTTTATTTTATTTTTTCGACTTTTTAAACGTTTTTAATTTTTCATTTTATTTTTTTAATTTTTATATGTTTTTTATGGAGTATTAATTTATAAATATTTTATTGTTTTTTTTATATTTTTATTATAAAAAAATTATAAATTGCTTATTAATAAAATAAATCTATTACAAATTATAGGAAGGGGTAGAATGGGAAGAAGGGACATACATTAGTCATATTTTTGGAATAAAAAGATTGTAGTCCTATTGTTGAATTTTGGGTTATATTTAATCCTATTTAGGGCTAATGCCCCTATAAGTATATTTAAATTCATAACTTTTTATGATCTTTCATATGCCATCAATATTATATATATATACATATAAATTATCTGTTATATTATATAGCAAAACTAAGTAAAAAATTTATTAAAAAAACTCTATTACCACTACTACTAAAATATTTAATTCATATAATTTGACTTGGCTCATCATTGTTATTCATCACTGCATGTATTATAACTTACTTATTTAATTTGTACTCCAAAATTTTCAAAAAATACATCAAAATTTATAACTTTTAATGATCTTTCATATGACACCAATATTATATATATGATTTTAAATGGCGCATTATGGGAAGTGCACAATTACAATATAGTCGTGACACATATAACGAATCCAATTTTCATTAAATATTTAAATATATTGTTTTACTCCCTCCGTCCCAAACTGAGTTGCAAAATTGACTTTTTAGTAACACTTGACATTATGTAGATTCCACACATTAAAACATTTAATTAGTTTGTAACGGGGATGGAACGGTTAATGGAAAAGTCTAGAGAAAAAGTAGGAGAAAAATGTTTAAAACATATCCTTAGAAGCTATCATGTTACTCTTATTCTTATATTGTTTACTACATACTACCTCCGTCCCAAAAAGAGTTGCAAATTTGACTTTTCTTAGTCAAACAGTTTCGTTTTGTTCACTTAATTAGAATGTCAATTATTAATTATATTCTAATTTGGAGTTTACAACTTTAAAGATATTTTAATGTAGTTTTTGAATATGTAAATTTTAATTATTAAAAATTGAATTAATTATCCATACGGATGGTTGACTTTTATTATTGGTTGACCAAAAATTGTTGATTTTGCAAAACAAATTGGGACTTTGCAAAACGAATACGATCCTATCTAAATGAGGAGTCCTGGACTGCAAGAGGAAGCATTAGACAATACATACCTAATAAAGAGTAATAAAGACCACTCATGATCTAATCTAAAGGGAAATTTTAGGATAGAGTCCTATATAATGGGATCATCCATTATAACTTCATTTTAGAAATGAGTGATTATAAGAAAAAACTTATATGCACATATGATTCCATAGTGAACCATATATGATCCCTTAACTTTTTATCTCATAAGGAGCTTTTCCTTTGATTTGAAATAGAAAAAATAATCGCACTCAGATCAATTAGCATGACAGAACATCTTAAGTACACAATGCAAAGAGACATCGGCATTCAAATGGGAATGTCAACAACTCCCCCACCCAAAAGACCACAACAACCATCAAATATATATCAACCAAACATACAACTCATTACCACAAATAGGAGGACTAATATAAGCATAGCATGTAAGATTTTTATTGCCTTCTTCTCATTCATCATTGCTCAGGCTCTTCTTCCTCTTCCTCCTCATACTCACCATCCTCGTCAGCAGTTGCATCCTGATACTGCTGATACTCCAAAACAAGATCATTCATATTGCTCTCAGCTTCGGTGAACTCCATCTCATCCATTCCTTCCCCCGTGTACCAATGCAAGAAAGCCTTCCTCCTGAACATGGCAGTGAACTGCTCACTCACTCTCCTGAACATTTCCTGAATGGAAGTCGAGTTTCCAATAAAGGTGGAAGCCATCGATAGTCCTCTTGGAGGGATGTCACACACGCTTGACTTCACATTGTTTGGAATCCATTCAACAAAGTAAGATGAATTCTTGTTCTGCACATTGATCATCTGTTCATCCACTTCTTTGGTGCTCATTTTTCCCCTAAACATTGTTGAGGCAGTGAGGTACCTGCCATGGCGTGGGTCTGCGGCACACATCATGTTCTTGGAATCCCACATTTGCTGAGTCAGCTCAGGAACTGTAAGGGCACGGTATTGCTGGGACCCGCGGGAGGTGAGAGGGGCGAATCCCACCATGAAGAAGTGAAGACGTGGGAAAGGGATTAGATTAACAGCAAGCTTTCTTAGGTCAGAGTTGAGTTGGCCAGGGAACCGAAGGCAACAGGTGACCCCACTCATTGTTGCAGATATCAGATGGTTCAAATCACCAACTGACAACACATAAAAAGAATAGAGCATGTTACTAATTGTTAAGTTCAGTTTGGAAACCAAAGATTTCTAATGAAATAAAATACTATAGATAAAATAAAAATATGGTTCAAGCTCAGTTGATCATATTAAGATATTTGTTTAAAAATATTTTATTTATTGGTTTCAAATGTACAGACAAAAAAAACATCTAATTGTGAAATTAAAGAAAAAACAAAACTGAAGATATGGACTAGTATCAAAGTTTAAATAGTATTCCGAGTATACTCACAGCTGGGAGTGGTGAGCTTTAGAGTCCTAAAACATATGTCATACAAAGCCTCATTGTCAAGCACCATACATTCATCAGCATTCTCTACGAGCTGATGAACTGAGAGTGTTGCATTATATGGTTCAACCACTGTGTCTGAAACCTTGGGTGATGGGAACACAGAGAATGTGAGCATCATCCTGTCAGGGTATTCCTCCCGGATCTTTGAGATCAAAAGAGTTCCCATACCAGAACCAGTTCCGCCACCAAGAGAGTGACAAACCTGGAAACCTGCAAAGTGTGAAAAAGCGATTTGATTAATTTGTAAAATGGGAAACAGAACATGAGCTTGCATTATAAGACAATGTTTGACTAATGGTCTCTTTGTATCTATACACAGAATATTGATGTAGTATTAATTAACAGAATGTTTTTAAAGAATAAATAGATTAAAGTGTTGTGCAAATATTCAATGACACGTTATGTGGATAGATAATTCAATATCTATAAATCTCAAATATATTTCAAGATGTAGTTCATTGAAGGTGAAAAAGCGATTTACACATGTCAAGTAGCAAAAGAAAGTAGAGTGTCTCCAATCTCACAATTCAGAATATTGGAAACCAGATTTCCTATACACGTGTACAGAAGAATACAAAAAAAATGTCTATTCTCAAATCCAAAACATTTCATCTTAGGAAAAACATGAAGCTATCAAAACACACAGATCTGTACACAAATCTACAATAACAAAGCATATTGAACTATAACAAAGGCTCAGGTGATCAAGATTGCAGTTGAAATTTTAATTTCAGCACACAAACAAACGTATTGGTCCAACTAACTACCTAAGATACAAACGCATCAACACATGAACACCTAACCTGCAACCAGACGCCTAAAATAACCAAATACATCCACAAAATAACAAAAAATTAAGGGAGACAACTTCGGATCTCGAGACAGGGGATATACCATACCTAACATCATGAGATACTATATCAAACAATTAAAAACGACCAAACTAGAAAATCCACACGTCAAATCGGCCGGATCTTTTATTTCCATTACGAATTGAGAAAAACTCCGTTACCGATCGCGCGCAAATAAAAGCACAATTACACAAACACTTGAAACGCAGGGGAAAAAGTATACAGATCTGCGAGTAAAGAGAAGTTACCTTAGATGAATGTGAAGTAAGCAGACAGATCTAAAAATTGATCGAGAGAGATATCTCCCTCAAACAGAAATTGTAGAAGTACAGCGTAGTGATTGAAATGCAGGGGTGGAGTGTTATGAGAGTGAGATCATAGTGAGTGGATCTTATACGATAAAGTTGAAGATCTATCGGCTGGAATTATTTCCCTCCTATTTTGTTATCTGCCGTTAAAATGTTGAATGCCGTTAGATTTCTGGAGCGGGTGGCTGAGATGGGCTATGGAAGGAAGTTCTTATTTTTAAATTCAAAAATGAGAAATTATTGGGGTGACCTTTACGTTTTGTGTGTTTTCCCATATATAAACCCAATTGTTCAAAGTTTCAAATACATTTGTGTTATTGTTAAAAACTTAAAATATCCCTAAAGGCTCATATTTTATGTCAATCATTATTGTGAGTTAGGATTTAAAATGTTTTAATTGGATTGAAATTTTTGGATCTGCTCCGTTTGAGTATGATGTGATCTAGTTGATGTTTGATGTACACATATTTTTTAACCTTTGAAATCTGATCTGATTTGTGTACGTCTAAATTGATTTAATCTGATCTAACATATTTAAGTGTAATCTGATCTTATACTGAAACTAGACCATATAAATGTGTTATAATACCAAATATTATAGGTCTTCCTTATCGTGAAAAACTCATTTGATTTATTTCAATCATAAATTAAATTAGATCATAACCCATTTAAGGATTAAATTAGATTATATTTATAGGTATTACAATGTTATCTTTGGTATCATAATCTTTTGTTGTGGTCTAAACTGGTCAGCTCTTATCTTATCTACGTAGCATTTATATTCGCTCTGATTTAGTTTATTGTGAACTGGTTTGATCTGATTTGATAATTTGTGCTCCAATTTATTTAAATATCATCAATCCAAGTGAAGTATGTATGATAGTTAGACACATCACGCACTACTTGGCAAAGCACGCAATAGTCATTCCGGGCCAATTAAACTCAAGCTTTGATTTTAGAGTCAAACTTTATTAACTTTGATTTCAAAATTTACGTTATGAGATTGTTTAAACAGTAAATATATTACACAAATCTTTAATTAGCTTTATTAACTTTGATCTTTAAAAAATTGACACTCTAATTAATTTACACAGTTTATAGTTTATACTCTGTAGTTATTATTACGGAGTATTATTATTATTATTATTATTATTATCTCTTATTTACACAAATCTTAATTGTATCATTTTTGTTTAATTATTTTTCATAGATCGAGAGAGTTTTGCTAAGGAAGACGGTGACATGCTGCAAAATTGCAAATGTACGTACGTGAGGGTGAAGCATGTAAAATTTCGTAGGGAATGGGCGAGTTAGCTTTATGTTACAAGCATAATTGGTGGATACTCCTTCCTGCCTGACAGGCCACATGATCGAGAATGAGATAAGGCTGTTTTTGCATGTGGCCACTTTGGCAATGGGATAAGCGTCAGTTTGGTCCTCGAAGTTGCAAAAAAGGGGTCAAATAAGTCCTTATATAGAAGATTCTGTCCGGACGTGCCATTTGAGGTGGCTCCCGGTGGAATTTTTTGATGAAATTTTTTGAACATCTTATTCATTAAGTCTAGTTTACTCATACCAAATTTCAGATAAAAAATCAACGGGGAAGACATTCAAATGAATTCTTGAAGATAAATGTGCCGTCAAAAGCGCTGTTATCTTTAAGAATTCATTTGAATGTCTTCTCGATTGAATTTTTAGCTGAAATTTGATATGAGTAAACTAGACTTAATGAATAAGATGCTCAAAAATATTTATCACAAAATTCCACCGGGAGCCACCTCAAATGGCACGTCCGGACAGAATCTTCTATATAAGGACTTATTTGACGCCTTTTTTGCAACTTCGAGGACCAAATTGACCCTTTACTCCTTTGGCAATGGACCAACTCATTTAGAATTGCATTACAAGTAAATTTATTAAATGTCCGTTTGTTAGTTATGATTTTATGCTTACAAGCTTATAAGCCAACTTTTTAATCAAACACGTAACTTTTGATTTTGCGGGCTGAATTGTGTAATAATATGAAAAAGTAAGGTTGAAGTTACTAGACCTGGGACCAGTTCGGTTCTTACTCAAAACTGGTGGAACCGTTATTAAAATTAACTAATGAAATCGGTTCGGTTCCTATATAAAAAATTAAGAACCGTTATGGAACCGAACCTATACTAAACGGTTAGGTTCTTGCTTTTATCGGTTCATAGAATAATTTTTTTAATCTGAGAATTAACACATAGTTTAGCTTCTACCACATAAAAACGTCAAAAAACTAAAACAAGTAGTAAAAATTTATTTAGAGTTCTAATCGTTCCAAACATCAAAGCTCAAACTTAAGTAAGTTAATACTTAATAAAATAAAAACAAGATTTTAATTTTTATGTAATACATAAAATATAAAACTCGTTGGTTATGCCGTAGAAATGAAGGTTGTTCATCATTAGTGGCAATAATAGGATGCACACTTTAGGAGTTTAGGTCTCTCAAAACCTAGATATACATTGAATTTGCATGTACATATATATATATATATATAAAAGCATCACTGCATTCTACTCGCTAGTAGCATAATTTATAATACATCTAATAATTTGAAATACCATGAAGATATTAAGGTAAAATGTATGCAACTACAAGTTATTTGAGTTATTTAATATTTATAAAATTTTTGTGATGGAAGAAAACTTGATTTGTAAAAATGAGCATAATGTATTTAACCTCATGTGCAAATATTTATTATTCTATTTTCGTTGATTAAATTAAATTAAAATTGTTGGCTATATATCAATCATTTATTGTTATTGTTGTTGTGGTGGTTATTATTGTTATTTTTAATATTATTGTTATAATAGTATTATTACTAATACTACTACTATTATTTTTATTTTTTATTTTTTTAATATCGGTTCCTTAATGGTTCCGTGCATATATTTTTTATAGGAACCAGGAATCGAACCGTTAACAACAACTAGGAACCGAACCGTTAACAACTAATACCTCATTTGTTGGAACCGAACCGAACCGGGTTATAACGGTTCAGTTCCAACCGGTTCTACGGTTCCCGGTTAAAAAATCCCACCCCTAGAAGTTACTTTTCTGGCTGTATTGGCTGAAGTTACTGTAGAGGGTCATTTTAGCTATTTTCATATAATTTTTTCTTTATTTTATTTATAAAATGTATTTTAAATTATTATTTTTCACAAATCGACAGAATCAGCCAATACAACCACATCAGCTAGAACTTCATAAATTTCAGCAGAATCAGCGAATAAAACCGATTTGGCTATTACCAAACATGCTCTAAAACTACAAATATATTATGAGTCACGTCGATAACATTGAAATACATACACACACATTTTTATATATTATTAAATTAATTTATATTATCATATGAGTGTCATTATTTAGTACGGAGTAACATTGAAATTGACTTAATTGCTTCAAATTGCTAAAATAGATGAAATTTTGATTGAAGCGACTCAACTAACTAAATTGGATGAATTGATTGAAACCGATAATAAGTTCGTTTTGGAAAATTAATATTTAACATAAGAATTATATATTATTCAAAAATAAAAAGAATACACAATAATAGTGAAGGTTGTCATTTACAATAATTTCAATGAATTTGGTAAGAAAAGTAATTGCATCCGTATTTATTTTGATTATTATATAATTGAATATGATGGATAAAGAATTTTATACTTGAAATAAAAGTTGACTTATAAAAACGATAAACCCAAAATATGAATTATGGGACGAATCTATAGTTATAACTGCACTTGTATGTAAGGATTATTAATAATCCTTTGGCCCACCACAGCCACTTCTACAAAGTGTTTATAATGGCTACGGAGTAATACTTTTGAGGTGAGTCTAATGGAGGTTAGTCTAGAGATAGGGACACGGAAGGAAATTGGGCATGTGGTAGAGCAAAAAAGCCACCGCGTGGCAGATCGAGAAGATAGCAATGGACGTCTGCGGCGGCGCTGGAGCGCATCTGAGCCGTGCTCATAACCGGCATTTCATCCGCCGACATGGTTAACATGGCGGTGGCGGCGATCGTATCGGTGGCAGCGGCGGATGTGATTGGAGAAGCCATCGAAAAAAATTACTGGCTAAAAATCTAGAGCTCTAATACCATGTCAGTAAGATTTAGCAATGTGATAGTCTTGATGTTATATATATAATAAAATATGTCCTGAGTAGAAACCTAATAAATATGGAAACCTAATTAATCCTATTAATTACACTATTAGGATGAAGTCTGATTTTTGTTTTTGTCATGTTTTTTATTTTTGTTATCTTCTTTGACATTATGGTGAGTTATACGGAGTAATTTGGATTGGCGGCCTTCTAGTGCTAGGAGGTAATTAGTGTATTAAAAGGCAGTGCATCAACGTGTTCATTATAAGCTTCAAGTTAACTAGTTATTGAACTTTTTCTAGTGTAAATACCGGTACCGGATTCATAAATGTTCTTTTATGTTAGATTAGTCAAATATGTTATCTTCCTTGAAAGGGTCAGAATTGTCCATTGTGAGTTTCGGTACTACCAAATGCGCACTTGGATTCATTTATCCCTTCTGAATAATTGAACATTGAGAGATATGAGCATTTAGAGGAGAATGTATTAGGGACGGACATGGAGTATATTTGCCCATTATTCGTTTACATTTTGAAAATTGACTGAATTGGAGGAGAAT
This sequence comes from Cuscuta epithymum, assembly GCA_945859915.1. Taxonomy (NCBI): domain Eukaryota; kingdom Viridiplantae; phylum Streptophyta; class Magnoliopsida; order Solanales; family Convolvulaceae; genus Cuscuta; species Cuscuta epithymum. The sequence continues at coordinate 2,189,127 of CAMAPF010000948.1, read as the reverse complement.
GTATTAGGGACGGACATGGAGTATATTTGCCCTTTATTCGTTTACATTTTGAAAATTGACTGAATTGGAGGAGAACGTATTAGGGACGGACATGGAGTATATTTGCCCTTTATTCGTTTACATTTTGAAAATTGACTGAATTGAAGAACCTTTAAGGTGTGTTTGGGAAATTGGAGAGGAAAGAGAAGGGAGGGTGATGAAGTCCTTTGTATGTGAGAGTAATAAATTTGGAAGAAAAGAGTTTTTGAATGAATTATAATTAAAATCAGTTTAAAAAATGACGAATTCAAATAATTGAACTCACATTTATATTTAAATGAGCTTAAATTATCATTTCATTAATTATTCTTCAAACCCCTCCAAATTGAAGGAAACTAAAAAATTGAACATTTGTAGGGTTTTGGAGGGTTAAAAAGTCCTCAAAAATCATCCCCTCTAATTTTATACTCTCAAAAATGAAAAGGAGGATCATAAACTCCATCATCAACCTTCCCCTCTCCTCCAAAACTCAACTCCCAAAGACACCCTTAAACAAAAGTTAGTCACCGAGCTGATGGATGAGTGTCCAAATGTGTTGTAAGAGGGTGCATTTTATGTCTATTTGGTCCATTTGAAAGCTTAATATCTAATCTAAACTTTCAAAATAATCTTAGTGTACATTTTGACCTTTCTCTCATTCCTAATACACGACTAAGTGACTAACAAACTTAAGCATGCTTATACATTAGTAATACGTAGTAAATACATTGAATGGAGAAAAAACATTATCAAGACATGCACACAGTGTATGCAAAACGCATTAATTAAGTAATAAAAAATTGTTTAGGAGTAAAACATGATAAAAAGAAAAAAAAGTAGTTCAAAACTTCCGAAATAGGAGTTTTTTATAATTGGACAAGAATACCCCTACAAGGTATTAGCCTTGCCAATGCCATTGCTACCGTGCCGCCGTCGTCGCCAACGACCCCAAATTAATGATTCTAGATTTTTTACGCCACCTGTCTGCCGGTCGCCGCCGCCACTAGCGGATGACCCGGGTACCAACGGGTTGATCGGTTGTCCAAGAGAACTAGAAGTCTAGAAGGGTAATTAATTGTACTCCATATTAATTAATTAGATTAGGAGTATTAGAGCTAGAAATAAAATTAATGTTTACTGGAAGTATGTTTTATTTTTATTAAACCGCAATGAGTTATTTATTTACTCATTTTAATTAAGTCCAATTCAAGGCTTTAACAAATTAATATAGACTATCGAGATCTCCTCTCTCTAGGGCGAAATTTCCGCCGCTAGAGTTTTCTTCTCTGCTATCGATTCTTTCGAGGAGCGGCAGTCTTCCCTACACTAGTTAGGGTTTTTTGTTCCGCAGATCGAGCTTCGTTCGTGCGGCTGAGTTTTTTCGTGGAACACAAGAGCAGTGGGGTGCGGTTTGGGTTTTTGGGAGTGAAGAAACACAAGACAACGTGAAAAATTTTTCTTCTTCACCTAAGACATGGATTTCAATTACAAATCTCAAAGAACAAATTGGCGAGCACAAGAAGAATAGATTTCCAGACGAATTTTCCGAGGGTTGAAATTCTCTTCTACCATACTACAATAGTTCGCCCTCCTTCGGAACCACCTCCGTGCGAAGAAGCAATTTGGGGAAAGTTTTTATTTTCGTATTATTTTTCCTTTCGTAGTACTTATTTTTATTTCAGTTCGAGCAAGCATAGTTGGAATAATTTGATTTTTGAAGAACTTTTGATAGGCCGTACATCATTTTCGATCATTTTAGGCTTCTTCTTGCTCGTTTTGTGTCTAGCGAGTCAGGTTGCATTGTATGGGTGACTGACTCTAATTCTATTTATAGAGCTTACGATTGGATCTATAATAGCTTTCTGGATTTTGTCTTGTATATTTGTTATATACTATTAATGAAAAGCCGTTTTGATGATTAAAAAAAATCAAGTCCAATGCTCGTAGCGTGCTACGGAAAAAATATAATTCAGCATAAGAATATATTGCTCACATGAAATAATTGAAAGTATTGGGTCGATGAATGGATCGAAATATATTTAATAATTAATCTTTGTTATATTGTTGGCGCAGTATAGCCGCTCGATCTCTCCCTTTCGCCTAATCCAATCTATCCCGGCCTGCTCCGGCACCGATCAGATTTTCCGGCAACCAGAAGAAGAGATCGATCGAGAGGGAGAGAGTCGCATCAATATCATACAATTATATTTGCCCGGCCACACACATTATATATCAAATTAGAAACTCAAAATCTCTCTATCGATCCATGCATGCACTATATTTTCAATCTTGAGAAAGAATTGAATGCACATAAAGCTAGGCTTGATTTGAGCCATTTACGTTCTTATTGGGGTTTGCTTCTAGGGCTTCTTCAATTCTCCATGCAAGCATGCATGAGAATTGAAATTGATGTTACGTAAGAGGGGTATGTGATTGATGCATGTAGAATTGTTGCATTTACGTACGTACGGAAGATCAGAGTGATGTGTCAACCATCAAATGCGGCGGCGCCACCTCCCGGAGATCTACCGTCACCGACCTTCGACCGCCGAATGGTCGACCTAAATGCGCCGACCGTCCGACTATATCAAGTGTGGAAAGGAAGTAATGTAAGCTTTCTTTCTTTCTTTTATCTACTAATTGGATCTCCACGAATCGATGAACCAAGTATATATTTATAAAAAATATGCTATGATATGATATGATTTGGAGTTCACAAGTACATGCACAAGTAAGAAGTAACACAACTCGTAAGAAATAAATCATGAGCATTTGGTCGTAGCTCAACTAATTGATAGTTAGTAACTTAGTGTTCATTACAAAAACATTACGAGATTGACACGGATTTTATGCCAAATAGCTTGTTCCAAAATGTTTTTGACACGGATTTGGCATATACGAAGTAACTACTATACCAAAATCCATGCCAATTTTGAGAAATCTCTGCCAAAAATATCTGTCAATCCCATGTTTTTTGTAGTGATTAATATGTATATATATCTGGATTTGATTCCTGAATATACTCAGGGTTAGTCTTGTTCAATAAGGATCCCTCTCTATTTAACCAGGTTCTGATTATAGTTAGATTTAATCATCCTAGCTAGCAAACTGCCCAACCTATTATGGGATGAGTTCCATCATATCCTATTGATCTTATGAAAAATAGATTATGAGAAATGTCAAGCTCAAAGATCGAGTTTCAAAATTACTCAAAATTAGAGCACAACTGCACAAAGTTCAAAAATAGGATTAATTGTGTTGTATTATCAAACAGGACTTAATTAGCCCTAATAGAAGAATAAAATAGTAAAGTCATTGTCTTTTAATAGTGAATGAGCCTCTTTTGAGGAGTAAAACATAACCAAGAAGAAACATATGAGTATGTTAGAGATTACAAAAGGGCATGTCAGATATTTAATAATTTGCATATGAGTATGTTAGATGTTATATAAGTGTGATTTTTTAGAAAATGTGTTGTGTTTATTCCTATTTTAAAAAAAAATTGGAGTACAACATAAGTAAACTTAAGTTAATAAATAGGCATAAATAGCGACATAAAAATTCGAATTCGCCAATAATACGGAGTAATTATATACTAAAAGAGGGAACACCAACCAACATTAGTAATTTAGTGGAGTAGCAAAGTATCAACTCAAAGAGAGACGCTCATGGAGGTATACAATGTATTAACATGTGTATGGCTTCATGTATTTTTGAAGTGATATAATCTGATATCTTTAAGTCTAGCTAGTATGAGATTGAAACAAGTCCAACTGAAAAATTCATTATTTAGTATTAAAACACAATAAAAGATTATGAAATAGTAGTGATTGAGTCCTATTTTTAGAAGATTGTGTCCTTTTTGAGTAAATGTACTATGGTTTATTTTTATTTAGAGAATTTTATAAGTAACTAATAAAAAAAATTCTCAAGGAATACCGAGCATGAATAGTAGAACTTTATAAACTGCTCATTTTGCTATAAGTTCTTTCAATTATTTTATATGTTGCACATCTTCAATTCTTGCAAGTTCTTTTCATTAATTTTTTATTTAAACTATTGGATGCAGAAATTCATATGTGGGGGCAGACTGATATTTGGTCCAGATTTCAGATCAATATCATTCACCCTATTCTTGATTTTGGTTCCACTACTATTGTTTTGTGTTTTCGTTTCAAGAGGGCTCATCAATAAACTCCCTCATCCAATAGGTCATATTCTCCTAGCACTAGCACTTGTCTTCACCACCTATGTGAGTATATATAGTAGTTTCTTTCAACATACATACATTGTATAATAGGCCAATTATCATAAAAACAATAACACCTAATAGATTGATGATATGTAATGGTAATTGAATGCAGATAATTATTCTTCTTTTTGTCACGTCGGGAAGAGATCCGGGAATAATTCCCCGAAACTCCCACCCGCCGGAGCCAGATGATGAAGTGGACACTTCAAGTATCTCCACAGATTGGGCGGGGAGTCAGAGTGGTATGAGTTTACCCCCAACAAAGAGTGTTATAGTGAATGGGATAGTTGTGCGGGTAAAGTACTGTCAAACATGCATGTTGTACCGCCCCCCACGTTGCTCTCATTGCTCTATATGTAATAATTGTGTTGAACGGTTTGATCACCACTGCCCATGGGTGGGACAATGCATTGGAAAGGTAAGTACTTTTATTCTTTTATTAAGATCAGATGACTCATATTCTTGAGATAAAACCAAGTCGGAATGGAAAACGAGTTTGCGTTATTTGAAAACAATCAAATTAAAATTGACACGAATATGAGTTTTCCATCCCGACTAATAATGTTTTATTCACATTCACATCAATTGTTTCGAAATATATATGATCATATGAGCAATGCTACTTAAATCTGTTGTTTCTACTCTATGGAATCAATTTTTATTGGTTTCTTTTTCTTTTTTTTTGCAGAGAAATTATCGACACTTTTTCATGTTTGTTTCTTCTACAACTCTCTTGTGTCTATACATTTTTACTTGTTGTTGTATAAGCATTAGGCTTGTAATGAGAGCAGAAAATTGCTCTTTTTGGAGGGCTTTTGCCAAATCACCTTGTTCGGGAATTCTTATCATTTATACATTTATTGTTTCTTGGTTCGTTGGAGGTCTGACTTCATTTCACATATACTTGATCCTCACCAATCAGGTACATTCTGTTTTATTGCTGCTTTTTCACATTTATAGAGTATTATTTAGGAGTATTGTAAATGTGTCTATTAATATGACTCAGATTCTTTGTTTAAGATGTAGTCTAAAACTTGAATTTATATTGTCTCCTTCACAAACACCCTCTAGCTCGTGTAATTTGTCTTCCCTTTTTATTGAGAGCATGAACACAATACTCCTTGTTCTACTAAGCACATTAATATTTGGACTTTCATTTTAAGAGTTTAACTTGATAAGAGAAATAACAGTGTTTGATACTAGTATATTTTTTAAATCGTGTCATGTATGGAATTGTTTTTTTTTGCAGACAACGTATGAAAACTTTCGATACCGCTATGAAAGGAAGATGAATCCCTACAATGTTGGGATTGCGGAGAATTTTAGAGAAATATTTTGCTCTAGAATACCAAAATCCAAGAACAACTTTCGTGCTAAGGTCAAAGTGGAATTTCCCTCAATCTTCAACACTTCCACCTACCCAAGCCGATCAATGAGCCCCGAAATGCCCAACATGAGCCATAACATAGAGATTGAAAAAAGGAAAGGAGTTGCCAATGATGAATTTGAAGACTTACAAAGGCAGATTAATAGGAGCATTGGTGACTTAGAGAGATGTGAACCTCAACCTAAGCGTAATAATAAAAGAAACCACAAATTTACTTGGGAGAGAAGTCCTGATTCACATGTAATGGATGAAGAGTGAGGATTTAGTTTCATGGGAGTAAGAGTAATTGAACATTATATTTACGAAAGACGAGTTTCGATTGGACAACTTAAGGGTGTGGCTTGAGCTTGATGACCAGATCAGAACACATTTTCATTCTGTCTTGGCCTTGAAACAGTGATAGTATATTGGTCGCTAATTTGCTTTTATACATGCTTGTTTAAAGTTTAATTTATACTACGTATATGCTTATTTAGACTCTCACGGATCACTATTAAAAATGACCTTTTTGATACCTGGAAACCAAATATATATTTTAAAATGTCATAAGTAGTACATAATAATATATGAACCAATTGCACAATTATGACCAACATTGTTTTTTTAAATATGACTCGTTCATTCCTGATTAGGAAGTTTTATGCTTTTCATAGAATCAAATAAGTCCCACTTTAGGGACTCCCTTCGATTTACTTTGTCTATGTTTTACTCCTATCTTGAACAATTTCTTTTTTAAATTTTAGATTTTCATCTCATCCCATGGGATGAAATATTGTTCAAATGTTTGTCACATTATTAATTAATTTGTTGATATAATTACTGCCTCCATACCTTGTTAATAAGTCATTTGTTTACTTTTCCAGTCAATGGTGATAAGGTTTGACCTGTAGAATGATATGAAAGTTTTCTTAATTAAGAATATTATCATTAACTAGAAAGACCAATACTGTTAACCTGTAAAATTTACTCTCAGCTCAAAAAATAATTTCTAAATAGTGTGACTAAAATAAAAGCCTTGTGACATTACATGATCTCATAGAAGGACCAATATTTATCAACAACGCTATTAATATATTGACGAGTACTTTTTTTTTTTGGTATATTTAAGGCACATATTTTGTTTAGCAATTATGCGGTACATAATATATGCTAAATAATTTATTATATAGTGTATTTTGTAGATAATATCTCTTACATTTAATCTTATTTATCAATTTTCAATTGTTCAAAAAGTAACACATGTTCAATTGTTGAATCGATCAAGAACTAAACAAAATATTATTCTCAATGGTTAATAAATAAGATAACATATTTTAAAAAGATCAGTTAGTCTGGTTCGGTTTTTAGAGATGAAAACCAAAACCAAACGATTGATGTTCGGTTTTTAGAGTACAATTTTGGTTCACTTTATTTTGCTTGCGAGTTTTGTTGATTTCTTTTTTTGGTTTCATCGCCCCACCCCTATCTACACATACAAACAAATGAATGGAATTTCTCTCTATCTTTTTTCAAACTTCCATATGCTTAGTTATTTTCTTCAACAATATCAACCATAATGTTTATTCTAGATATATATTATATTTGACCATGAAGAAAAATCTATAAAAACAGAAAAAATAGTTGAAATAAGGAGAAAAATATACTTTTGTATTTCTATCCTGACACGTGTACATAGATTTGGTTTGGTAATACTAAAATTGATTAAATATGATGAAATTTGGATGAGACTGCTGAATTGCAAGAAAATTATATTTAAATTATATTTTAATAATAAAATAAAGAAAAATCTATATGAAAATATAGCCAAGGTAGTCATTTTCACTAATTTCTGACAATTAATTAAAAAACAAATTTTATTTATTTTGATTATTTTACAACTGGGAATGTAAAATTTAAAAATCAAATATGTGAAAAAAAATTGAATAATTGGAATATAAGACTTACCAAATGGACTCATGACTCATTTTTGCAGGTAAGATGCACTAGGTAGGCCATTTGTAGAACAGACCAACAGTCTTCAAAGCAGGCACGGATCGGGGGGAAACGCAATTAAGTCTGGTAAAACTGGTGCAAGGCCTTTCCCTTTTCTTACTAAAAGCTTTTAGAAAAGCAGACTCCACGTTTCTCAGTCTTCTTCTTCCACTACCCTACAACAGTTGCTTACTTACCCATCTCTCTCTCTCTCCCCGTGTCTGAGCTGGGGTATGAAGAAAAAGCTCATTGATTCATTGCAGCTATGCTGATGAACATGTTCTGATACTTCATCCTGCATTTTCCTTTCATCTGAACCCTGTAAGTGTAACTTGCATTTGTCTCCTGAATTCTTTGTTTATCCCTTTTATTGCAAAAAAATCTCTCATCTCCAATTTCTAGGTCACCTATCATTCTTTTTTATTCCACCTTTTTTCAGTTATTGCTCATTTCCTTTTGTATATCTTGGGTTGCTTAAAAAAACTGATCTTGTTTCCTTATTATGCTTCAGCCTTCATATCATTGCTTTGCGTAAATTGAAGAAACTTGTCTTATTGCAGTCAGTTCTTGCACTGTTTCTATGCATATTTATGAGATAATGAAATATTGTCACATTTATTTTCTTTTATGTGTAACAGTGAGGATTTTATGTATGTGGTGATACGGAAATGCATGTGAAGGCTAATAGTACTCAGGATCTCCATATATAGTAGTGAAACAACTTTACCAAATGAAGAAAAATGAAACCCAAGCCATCAGAAAGGAAATTAGGCAATTGGTATTCATCTGCCTGCAGAAAATGAAATTGAAAATGCTTAAAAAATGTTATCTTTTCCCTATCCATAGGTGAAATCAAGTTTCTGAAGTTTCTTCTTTAGGAAAAACACTGCAACAAACAGATCTTATGCCTCTCTCTCATCCATTCATTTAATAATTTGATTGTATTTCTATTACCAGATTGCATAAATATTCCTCCACTTTAATCAGCAGAGCATACAGGGGGAAAATGACTAAAGTAACTCCAGAGTTCGTAGGGGGTGGTTTGCCGATGTACACGTTTAAATCGGTATCAGCAGATGTGAGCTTTGTTTCTAATCAGTTCCCCAAATATAAGCTTGGGCCGGATTTTCAGATTTTAGAAGAGACAGCATTGGAAAACAAAGGTCCTCCCCTAAAGGAGGTTGTTGAGGAAGAAACTACTCGTCTAGCGGATCAGCACAAGCGTCTCTCTGTACGAGACCTGGCTAGCAAATTCGACAAGAATTTGGCATCTGCTGCTAAATTGGCCAATGAGGTTTTTGAATTCAACTACTGGTTATCTATTGAATACAAAAGAGTGTGTTCTTCTTATTTATATCACACTTGTTTTTCTTGATGTACTTTTAGCTATGAAGATAATACTTTATTATTAAGTTAGCATTAAAGAAATACTTGTGATGGATTCAGGCTAAACTCAGAGATGCCCCTTCTCTAGAGGGACATGTCCTTTTGAAGAAGCTAAGAGATGCATTGGAAACTCTGAAAGGAAGGTTGGCGGGTCAGTACAAAGAGGACGTTGAGATAGCTATTTCTATGGTTAGTCTTTGTTGTTTATTTGTGTTCATGTGAGTGTATTCATATTAATATTTTTCTGAATATGCTCAAGCATAGTTGATTGATTTTGTCTAGGTGGAAGCCTTAGCTGTACAGTTAACCCAAAAAGAAGGAGATCTTATACAAGAGAAGTTTGAAGTAAACAAACTTGTGAGCATTTTAAAGCAGGTAATGCAATCTTGGTGTTTCCAATTAATTATACACACTCACACACACACACACACATATATTCACATACATATACATGTTATGTGTGTGTAAGATATAGAACTATAGAAGCATGTTGGTGTAAATGAACAAAATAAAACTTTGCTATGTTATAAGAATTGGAGAACAAATTAGACAAATAAACATGTGTACTCTTATGTTCTAAAGGCCTCAGAAGATGCAAAAAGGTTGGTAAATCAAGAGAGGTCTTTTGCTTGTGCTGAAATTGAGAGTGCGAGAGCAGTTGTGCAAAGAATTGGTGAAGCACTTGAAGAACAAGAGATGGATTCTCAAGTGTCTGGGAAACAGGTGTTTTTCAGTTACATGTTTCTTCTTGACTTTCTCTTTTCATAGTTACTTAGTTACTACTTTACTAGTCTCTTTATCACTTTGATTCTTGGGTGAATAAATAATTCCCTAAGTAACAACAGTTCTTGTAGAATATCTGCATGTTTGTAACTTTGTGTGTATTGTTCATTACTTTCTTCAGGAAGACTTGATATCTATTTTTGGTGTTTATTTCTGGTTATATTCATTTTCAACATTTCATTTTGAGATTAAAGGATCGAGCATTGTATTTATTTTTTCGTGGAACTAACAAATTCCAATGTTCTAAAAGGCGCTAGGCGCTAGTTGGGCGCCAGCCCAGCGCCTAGTCAGACACATATAAATTGCTCTTTTATCTATATTTTTGCATAAATATGATAAGTAATATTGTATTTTTGCGTTTATAAGATACATATATACTTATACATTGACAAACATGAATGATATAACTAACACATTTAATCATACGTAGTATATGATAACTAATTTCTTAACTTCATTATGTTATAACTTATAAATATAAAAAATGATACAATTTACGTATATATATACAAACATATATAGTTTTATCTTAATATACAACTCCATTTCTGTATATCTATGGCTAAAGGCCTAAAGTTAAAGTTCGTATATCACTTAGAAAATTACAATTAAAAACTAAAGTAATGTTCGACGAATCTAGACGGACTAGGCGGCTGATTAGGCGCTCTAGACGGGCAAATAGGCGCCATAGGCGGCCGACTAATTCACCTAGACAGTAAACCAATTAGTCGGAGTGCCTAGACGAAGATCGGGGCGCCCGACCACCGCCTAGCACCTAGATGGGGACTAGTCGGACACCTACAACATACAACGATTTTTAGAACAGAGACAAATTCTATCAATTCCACATGGGACAGAAATGTTGAAATGAGTGTAGTAAAATCTTTCTCTGTGAGGTGCTATTCTCTTCTTTTTGTGCTTGTTATTTATTCTTATTTTAATCACAATATAGTAGACCAGAAACACTCAGACATGACCAGAACAAAAAAAACATCGTGACCGGATTACACTACAAAATTCAGACCAGACCATATTTTAAAACGTGTAGATCAGATCACACTTTTCAGGCAAAGGAAACAGGTCTTGAAGATTGAAGTGTATTTGTTGTAGGAGGAAGTTAAGGAACTAATGGAAGAGATTCAAGAAGCTAGAAGAATTAGGCTCTTGCATAAGCCCAGCAAGGTATTTGTCTTTGAAGATTACTTGAAGTCCTCTTATACAGTAGTACTATTTGATCTCAACAAAGAACTTTTTGACCATGATAATTTTTTAATAATTTTTGTAGGTGATGGACATGGAGCATGAAGTTCAAGCACTGAGAACTCTTATCAAAGAGAAATCAGTGGTTTCTATTAAGCTCCAAAATGAGGTCTATTTCTTTCATTGTTTCTCATTCTGTCCATTCATTTTATGGAGTCAGTACTCAGTAGATAACCACCATACCATATTTTTTACTGATAAGGAATATATAATATGATGATGTTCTACTAGACATGAATATGTGATATGGTGATATCGATTGGATATAGAGTTATGATTTATTCTGTATTCAGATTATTATTTTTGATCCGTTTATATTTTTAACTTTGTGCTGATTCAGCTGGTTTATTCTATATTCTGATTATCTTGTTAAATCCTCCTTATTTTAAATTTTCATGCGATAGTGTTGAACATGCCTTAAATTGAGCTGATTGATTTTATATAAACTCCCTTCGTCCCACTTGACTTCACCAACTTTCTGTTTTTATTTGTCTAAAAAACTATGTCACTTTCCCTTTAAAGTAATTAATTCGTGATTCTACTTATTTCTCTCTCGTCTGCACAAATCTCAACCTAACTCCAATGTGGCAATGTCCCATGGGACTGAGGTAATATTTTAATTGAGCATTTTAAATTAGTTAGGAACCGTTTAGTAAGACCTGAATAGATGAATTGCTAAGTTTGCGGCTGAAATGAATCTGCTAAATAAATATGGATGTGCATGTGCCCATGCATACTTATGAATTAATCTTAGAGATATGCCCAAAACTGGCACACTATGTTATAGTGGATTTATTTCCAATTGTTTGCAGTTAGCAATGAAGAAGAGAATGGAGCAAAACATGTCTCAATTGTATCAAATAGTTGGTTCAGAAAGTGTAGGCTCAATTTTACGGATCCAGCCATCCTCAGACAAAGCCATTGATCTTTTGAAATGTTCAATTCAGTGGTATCGGTTATCATCTGAATGCAGCAGAAGAGAACCTATTTTAGGTATCTTATATATCTTGTCTTTATACAAAGGCCATGCTATAATTATCTTGGTGCATCATGTTATATTACTTATTACTCATGGAAATTTCATTTTTGCTTTACGATTTGCACAAAATTCAAGTGCATTCAATCAATATAGTTTGAAACCGTATTTATTCATGACTAGTAAAATTTCAATTTCAATGCAATCCGTTCAAACAATAGAATTTGAATTCCCAATTTCCCGCTAATTTTATTCCCTCCAATTAAAAAGAATGCCAAAGCCTTCTTTATTCATTTCTCATAAGCGATCAATCCCATTCTGCTTGATATTTCTTTCCAATTAAACGGGGCGTAAGAATATATTTTGTTTTATATAATGCAAATTTTTCTTGTAATTCAATTAATGATATTTACCAGGTGCGGATAAATCTGTTTATGCCCCTGAACCTATCGATGTTGGGCGCGTTCTAGAAGTTGATATCGTCTCAACTCACTCAAAGTCCATAGTGACCACCATTGGACAGATAAATCAAGGTTGGCGTAGATGAATTCTGTCCATTTTGTTTTGTTTTATTAGGATGTTGTCTCCTTTACGTAACTCATGGGAAAATGACCCTTTTACTCCCTAAGTTATACTTTGGGCTTTAACACACTTTTAGTTCTTGTATAAGTGTATAACTGATTTCAACATTTCCAGTCCCCTTGTTTTCCACCAAGGGTTTTTAAGCCAGTCCTTTGATACCTCGGAAATACTGGACTAAAAAGTCACTCTAGGAGATCATCAGGGACTGAAAATGGAGAGATCGGAGGACCTAAGGTGTGCAGAGGAGTGTGTAGCACGGGAACTAAAAGTATCATTTTCCCTTGATTTATTTTACAGTAGCTGGGCTGGAGAATTATTTGGAGACACTTCTTCGGAAATCCAACACGGAATTCTGTGTAAGTGATTAGCATTCAAACTTCATCGAATTGATAACATTGTTAATCCAACCTTAAAACCAAAGTGCTGGTTGTATTTCTCAGGTGGTTATTGCCCAGATGAATGGAAGGAACTACTCATCCCGTTCTGTTCATTCATTTCATGTTGGGAAAATGAGGATGAAGCTTTCAAGAGGATGGATTACAAAAGCTAGAGATCCTTATTCCGTTTCCATGCAGGTACCATCAAAACTTGGTTTCCTGATTATAATCTTGAAAAGAGTTTTCCCCCTTTTAATCCATTGACTATTACAACAATGACACTTTTGGTTCCTTCCTTTCAAGTTTCTACTTTTAGTAATTTGACTGTACTTTTGTGACATGTCTATGAATTTTCCACTTTTAGCCCTCTGGTTATCGTGATACCCACACTTTTGGTCTATGTTGTACAAAATGTGGGAAGTATGGGAAACGTGAAACAAGAAAAGCCATCTTTTAACAGAAAAACAAGAGTTTAGAGAGTTCTTGTAGAGTTTCTGAAACGGAAATGTACTTTTTCCCAATAGTTTCCGTGCTTTTTAGATTTTGAATTTTGACTATCCATATAATGTGACAGAAACTTGGTCTTCCACTATTGTGGCAAATTTAAAGACGAGTAGTAAAAGTGTCGCTGTCACAAAATAGTTAGAGGATAACATTGAAGATTTGAAAAACGGCTACAGGAGTGTCTTGTCACACTAGTGATCTAACAGTGGAAAAGTGAAATACAGGCTCCAAAAATGTCAGCCACAATAGTCATATGACTAATAGTCGGAAAACTAAAAAAATTATGACTTCTTATTTCTATGTTTCTACAAATACCAGCTTTGTGGATTCAGAGGGGGAGGGAACTCTGCCGCAAAGTCATTGTTCTGGCAACCTCGAAAAGGTCAGTCGTTTGTGTTGGTGTTTGATTCAGAGCGGGAAAGAAATGGAGCTCTTGTTCTGGCAAGAAGGCATGCTCTTGATTGCAATGTAAGTATCTTCATCCGTCATAATATATCCATACGTTTTATTTGCATCATAGGTTGTGGTGGTTAAAACATAGTAATGACAGGTGAACCTTGCCGGGCCTGATGATGATGTATTGCTGTGAAATCTAACCGCTGTCTCATTCATTTGTTTGTTTTTTCTTTTTTGGTGGTTTAAAGGAAGTTGGTTGTATGTGTGGTGAAAGAAAGATGGATTGTTACTAATGACTGTTTGAGTTACATCCATGAGGCATTTGTTTTATTGTGTGCCCAATCAAGGGGTTGTAACCAATGTCACTACTGAACTACTGATCATATTTATTCATTTTTCAAGTGAGTTGTTTTTATATTGTTGGTGCTTTGTGTTTGTTGCTTTGTTAATGCTTCAATGGGGTGTATATTAGATATATTGCAAATGCACGGAATGACGTTATGTATAATAAATAAATTGATAACCCCACAAATAATAACATTGTTTGTTTACTTGGAGACTTATTTAACTTTTGGACGAGCTTAGACTAGAATACTAGATTATACTAAAAAAAATCTTATGAGACAAAATCAAATGTAGTCCCTTAGATTAGAGTTTTCGGTCATTTTCAGTCCTTTGATTATAGTGTTAGTGATAGTTGATATCTGTCTTTGATTTTTTTACTTTTAATATTTCGAATATTGTGAGAGAGTTTTAAGTCACTGACTTTAAAGCTCTTCACATTTGGTCCCTTGAGTATGGTGAAATTGATAGTTTTAGTTCTATTATGGAGTATGATTTTATCATAATAAATGGGGATTAAAAATGTCAATATGATAATAGTTAAAGGACATATGATGTCACTTTTATGAAAGTCGGACGATTAAAAATGGAAAATTTGGAAGATGGGCATCAAAAGTGTCTCTCACATCAAAAGTGTCACTAACATTATGAAATAAGTTACTTGTACATGAATTTTGTACACATTTTTTGTACACACGCTAGTTGCATGTGTACATAGGTAACTCGTTTCGAAATTGCTTGTGTACATAGACAAAAGTGTACAAGTAACACGATTGCTAACATTATAATAGACAAAAGTGTACAAGTAGCACGATTGCTAACATTATAGTCTGAAAACTGAAAGTGGTAAATACTCTGTATAATAAACGGGCAATTTTGCTTCAAAGGAGCCAAATTCTATATGGGTCATTGTACACTTTTTTGTACACATTTAATTTACTTTGTTTGTGTACACACACATAACTAGTAAAATGTTACCTTTTTAGATTAATTGCCTCTTTACACAGTTATGGACTTATGGATGATGTATAAAATATGTACAAATAGAAACCCGTTCTACTTATATACTGCATGGAAACGTGAGAAATCCGGGAAATATGGAGAAACCTGGAATGGAAATGACTACCCTACATATACATTAGTGGAAAATAAGTGCTTGGAGAATTTCCGAACTGTGTTTTTTTCGATTACGGTGTTTCATGGATCATATTATTATTATTATTATTTACAACCATATAATTGAATTTAAATAAATCAAAGTGGTTTCATGAATCATATTATTATTTACAACCATATACTTGAATTTCAATACATGAAAGTGGTTTGAAATGTCTTTACCTTGCATATAAATTTAGCTAAAAGGTCACTCATCTCCCCACAAAAGATATATGGACTGTTGTGCTTTATTAATATATATGTGGTTTAAAAATGGGAAAATGTACAAATATACTTCTGTAGTATGGGTATGAGAACAATATATTCTTGTTCTATTTTTGGAACAAATATACCCCTGAAGTTTATATCAAGGTGCATATATACAATTGAACTTTAAAAAGTTGCAAAAATACCCCTCATTTTCCTATAAAGGAGCAAATTTTCTCTTATTAACTTTAAATAAATAAAATAGTTTTTTTTAAATATAAAATAAATTTTAAATTCGAAATCGAAAAATAAAAAATTGAAAGAGTTAAAAAAAGATTTATTTTTATGTTAAAATATTAGCTCTTTAATTAAATTGCAAAATTATTATTTTTCCGTTATGATGAAGCACCTCAAATTCATAAATATTATTTGAAAAAATGGCACCAAAATTACTAATGGGCAGAGCGGAGAGGACCTAGCCGCAAAGGCTAGGGTTTTTTGGTCGGGCGAATTTCTTCGTCCGTAGACTTTCACGGCCGAAGCAGGATCGGCAAGAGGCAAGGTTTTTCACGAGGTGATATCAGGCTCTCGACAGAAAGCTTTGAAGGACGAGTTCGAACTCATGTTATTGGGCAAACGCAAATGGAGAAGGAGAACAACGAAGGAGTGGACGCTCTGGCCAAAGCTTATGAGCTGCTGGATCTGGAAGAGGAGGACGAGGTTCTCGTAGTCGCACCTATGGCAGGGAATTCCTCGAATCACAATCTGTCAATGGCGGGAACCATAACATCAGAAAATTCGGTACGTTTTTCTCAGTTTAGAGATATTATGACATCTGTGTGGAAACCTGAAAATGGTGTTACTATAACTGAAATTGGTCCTAGAAGATATGTGTTTCAGTTCTATAATGAGGAGGATGTCATTAGGGTGGAGGAGGAGGGACCGTGGCTCTTTGATCAGAACTTAATTGTTATGAGCAGGCTTAAAGAGGGAGATATCCCCCTATCTGTTCCATTGAATAGGGCGGATTTTTGGGTTCAAGTTCATGATTTGCCAGTGGGATATTTCACTGTTGAGAACGCGGAACGTATTGGGAATTTTTTAGGTACTTTTATAAAAGTTGATGATAATAACTTTTCTGAGAGTTGGAAGTCTTTCATGAGAGTTACTTTCCGGGTCAGGTTCTGCTATGAGAAACTACCAGCTTCTACTTTCTGTGTGGTATAATAGGGCATGCAGAGAGTCATTGTCCGCGTAAACAAAGGGGATATGAAGTCACTGGTGAAAGGCCATTTGGGCCTTGGCTTAGAGCTGCAAAAGGGGCAAAACAATGGAAAGAGAATAAATGGCTTATTCCAGTAGGGAGAGGAATCAGTTCTGATAGCATGGCAACTATTGGAAATAGAGAGGAAGGCATGCGACCAGGTACGGTGGAAGGCGGGATATCACCACACGAGAGGGGATACATTGAGCAGAAAAGAAGGCGTGTGGAGGACTCACCAGAGCACCAGACTGAGGAGATGGAGATCAGTCATACCGGGGAAAAAAACGGAGAGGAGGCGAACTACAAATTTGTAGCTCGCCAGGCACATCATTAAGAGTCACGGGACTGCAGCTTTGGGAGTTAAATAAGGCCGAGAGCCATGAAGACTTTATTTTTTTCTGTTGCCTTTCCTTTTATTTTGTTCACGTTACCTTTTTCTTTGTTTGGAACTTTAGCGGTAGGTTGAGTTTGGTTTTGTCTTGCTTGGCGTGGGATGCTGCTTTTTGTGGAAGCGATAAGGCTTGTTTGGCCGTTAAAAGCTTCGAAACTCTCACATGGTTCGCGAATAGTCTCGCTCCTTCCGGGGTGGTCTATTCTAAGTCTAGCCAGAGAGTGGGGGGGCCTTTGGGCTATGCGAAGCCTCACGAGGAGGTTTGGCTTTATTCGAGGGGTCGTAAATTTAGATGCTTGATTGAGGAAGTTTGGGTTGAATGTAAGGGGGAAAGTATGTTGAGACGTTGGATTGATATAATATAATCAGTTTCCTTTCAAAAAAAAAATTACTAATGGGCTTTCTTAAGACAAAAATATGACCATTATTATATTTTCCAAAAATATGACTTAACTCTAATTTTAAAACTTGCTAACCCGGTACTTTCAAAAAATAGAACTTGCTAAACCGGTTACCTGCCCTTTCATTCCAACCGTCTCTAGAAATTCCCAACTAATAACGTCGAACTTCATCGTCCTCTTCATTGACGATTAACAATGGAAGCTTACGATTTGATTGCTTGACACCATCTCCTTCTTCCATGTCTACATTCGTCGTCTTTGTACTTGTGTATTTGGAATTCAACTTCACCTTCTTCATTTTCTATTCGACTTTTCAACTTCGTGCTACAACGCCTCTGTTCTTACCCTGCTCATAACTTGTGGTACATTGTTGATTCTATCTCGTTCTTTTCCGCTTACGTTCACCGACATTGTACTCATTTTTCCTAGATTCCAAACTCCAAGTTCACCTTCGTAATGCTTTACCATATTTCTCTTTGTATTTGCACTTTTCTCTTCATGTTTGTTTGATATTATGTTTGACCTACGCTCTTTAGTATGTTTACTTTCAATCTCATAAGGTTACTACTCTTCTCCTACTTTTTTTTGAAAAGGATTTACGCTTTTCAATCTCAATTTCGACTATTGCATGTCATACTGTGCTTGTGATAGTTCCCGTTTATTCATATGCATTCATTAACTGTTTTGACCTTTTTCAACTCAAAAACAGATTTTTAAACCATTTTTATTATCTTTTCAGGGGAGATTGTGGGCTTTTGGTGATGAAGATGGCTGAAGTACTTCAAATGGACATGGATATCCACCTTGTGTGCCCCGACAAAGTTCCTTCTTACCGAGCAAAGTGGGCTCATGACCTTTATGTTCATGGCACTTCAAAGGGAAAAGCTATAATTACCCATTCATCTGTTGTTTAAGTTTGTTCCTATTGAATACTAAATATGTTCTACAAACTTGTAGTAGTCAAAACATAACTTCTTTTTGTTACTCTCTGGTTTCATGTTGATGTGTGATACTTATGTAATTCATAACTACTCTTGAATAGTTCTTCTAATGCATGTGTACTTGTTGTTTATTTTCCTCACAATGACACCATTATTATAGTGCTATATACCCCTTTCGACAATAACAATACACCATATATAAGTATAATACAACTCATTCAAATACATTCAACTTCACCCTCATATTGGAATTATACAAAAATGAACATGTTAAGAACAACATATATACTTTATATTTTTTTACTTTAAAACATAAAAGAAAACTATTCAATTTTGTATCACTGACAATGTCAAAATACTAATAGTGACACATGATGCAGTGACACAATTGTCAGTGACATGGAATTAATACTTACACTGCCACATATTGCAGTGACACATGTGGTTAGTGACATAATGTTAATACTTATAGTCACATGTTTTGCAGTGACATATAATTAATACTACCATTGACATGTTATTCCCGTTAGAACAATTATAGTGACAATGTTTTATTACTATTAGTGACACTTTTTGCAGTGAAAACTGTGGTAGTGACAGTGCTTTATCAGTGACAAGCTATATTTTTTAAACCCTCAAATCATTTATATATATTGAGTGCAATTTAATACATTAACTTACAATACTGAAATTCTGGAACGGCAAGATATATCCGCACACACACTTTCAACTTCACATTTTACCAATGACAAACTCAACTTATTATCACTTTAAAAACAACTGAAGTTCAAATCAATTATTATGTCCCAAGAAAACCATCACACACAGATATATTGTGAAGTACATATAGTTAATGAAAGTAGTAATGATAAGTTCGTATTTCAACACGCATTTGATGCGTGTTGGGATTGAGTTTTGTCACTTTTCCTAATTTATTTGTGTCACAAAGTGTTTATTTAGCTCAAGTCACGGTTTTCCGAGTTTGGTTTGCATTCGTTGAAGAAAAGAAAGAAATCGGACTAGACATCGGCATTTGAGCTAAAGTCGAGAAGATTCGGGATATGATCGAGAGCTAGTTAGAGGCATCGGAGGTCCACAGGATGATTTAAAGGCATGATTAAAGTCATCAATAAATCTCGCACAATTGCATTTTATTTTATTTTATTTCTTTTAATCGCTGAATTTAGTTTATCTTTAATTCCCCTTTGTCCGTCCCTGTGGAGACGATACTCGTATTTTTCACCACTTTACTACATCATTTTTAAGTGCGAGAAAACTCACATCAAGTAACTACATATAACATTGAACTTATCATTATCATCTCAATCCTTAGTGACGTGGTATCGGTCGGGTTGTTGCACGTCTTTTGATTTTGTCCATTTTGTTTACATCTTCCACACCTTTGCCATGTAGCAAACTCACCAACTGAAGGAATCCTTTTATTCTTCGGTCTTCCAGCTGACCGTTTCTTTGATATTGGTGGGTAAATCATCTGATTTCTTACTTCAATAGGGACATCTGCTTCACAATACTCACCTAGTGGTTGTATGACTCCTTTATAAGCTTCCAACCATGCACTATTCTTGTAATATGTTGAAATGTGGTCATAGCAAGATAATCCAGTCATTGACCTAATGGCTGCCACTGCATGAGCACACACGAAGTCCTCCAATTGAATTCTCTACAATTCAAGTACATTCTCTTGATTCAAGGTTAACCACAAATGCCCTACACCTTTGATCTATCACTTCATACTTAAAAATAGTGCTTGGTCTTACCTGTAATAAATACAAAACAATCATATATCTGATTATACATGAATTCAGTATAACTTTAACAGTAATAAAACACAAGACACTTCACTGCCATAAAAACGGTGTAACTGCAATTCAAAAGATCAAGATTATAAGCTTTTATACTTTTTTCAACATATTATACCTTTTCTAGATTATTATATACACCCTATTAATAAAAGTTTACTCACAATCATGCCGGCAGAATCTCTTAGCAAATTTACAAGCACAACTTCCGTTTATGGGGATAAAGTTGCTGCATTTTCTGTGGCTTCTTTTCTTCTGTCATGAAACCATGTTTGCAATTTTAGCCTCAGAAACTCAACCAAAATGGATATCGGGTACTCCTTAGCAGTGGCCTCAACATTATTGAGGGACCCTGCATTATTGGATGTCACTATTGAGTACCTCCTTCTTGTCATTTTACACCTAGCCCATTTTTCACAACCGATTTCAGCTAGATATTGTCGAATCCTTGGGTCTTGGGAGTCCAGTAACTTCATAAAGTATTCATACTTTCTGCTTGTTGCAGACCTTGCAGCAACATTGAAAAACTTTATAACATTTTTCTTTTTCCCACCTAGCTTTGAAGTTATATTTCCAAGTATGTGCTGCACACAATACCCATGATGAACACCAGGATATACCTCTTTCCCAGCACTAATAAGACATTCGTTTCTATCGGATACAAATCACATTTCTTCTCTTTTTCCAATTGATTCTTTAAGTTTAGTAAAGAACCGCAACCATGATTCTTTGTTCTCCTTTTCACACACTCCAAATTCTATTGGAAACAAATGTCGGTTTGCATCAAGAGCACATGCAGAAAAAATCGTCCCACAATATTTTTCTTTTAAAAATGATCCATCTACACTAAGTATTGGCCTACAAGCAAGCCACCCTTGTCTACTTGCTCCCAGTGACATAAACAAGTTCTTGAATTTTTTTTGAGAATCAGAATTGAGAGATATAATAGATCCTGGGTTTTTTAGTCCATTATATGACATAAAATCGGCAATTTCATGTATGACTCTTTATCAGTTCCAGATATTGATGTCAAAGCCTTTTCCTTAGCTCTCCATGCTTTCTTGTAATTCACATTAACTCCCAATTTCCAATTTAAGTCTGCTATTATGGCTTTCGGTTAACATGGTTTTCGGGAGGCATCTAGGTATTGGTGCTTAATCATTTTTCCAATTATCAATGCACTGGCTGGCCTATTCCCACTCAGCCTACTATCAATTGAGCACTTGTGCACATTATCAAACATGTTACAAATTCAAACTGATTTAACACAATAATATTGATTGTTAATATAAAAACAAGCTAACTTTAATTTTTAGCTAAATAGTGACACAATAATTGATGTAACTGCAAGATATTGTCACTGATACATACCTTCTCACTTCAAAACAATTACTTTTATCCATTCTCACCCCACGTATAACCCATTTTCACTTTTCTTCAAAGTAAATAACGTGAATAACATCAGGATGTGTCGTTTTGGTCTTGAGCTGAAATTTGTTATTAAGTGCATATAGAGTTGCAAATTCTCCTTTAAGCTTTCTTTGCTTGGATATATTCCATTGATCCTTAAGACTGTATCCATAGCTTCCATGTCACCACTTCCTCCCCCACCCAACCACGTCAGCAATGGTGTTTGTGTGGTTGAACATTGTTGATATGCCACAACATATTCATCCAACACCTCCTCATTGTTGTATCCAGCCACTGTAGGAGCCACGGTTGTAGTACTTATTCTTTCTTCAGAATCTGCAACTCTTTGGTTAGTGTCACATATCCATTAGCTTCCATGTCACTTTTGCTATTTATTTGCACACATAAAGGGTACTTTGATACTTGTGTATAATCAACACCTTTAAGATGCAGATAAAACTGTAAACTATTGTTACTGTCAATCTGTGTTGGATCAAATTCTTTATCTATTTGGTATGACACACAGTTGATATTGACATCTGGCTGAAGATTCAAAGCATCATGTAAATTCTTAATCAATTCAGTATATGATGACTTTGGATTTATCAGAACTCCATGGGTTGATCTTGCTAAAAATTTCTTCTTAGCATTCCAGTGGCCATCAAACATTACTGTGGCAGTAACTTTCTCCATACTTAACCTGAAAATAAAAATGGAAGTTTCATGATAAATTACATACTATGAAACTATTTCCTTAGTTTACATTCATGACACCATCATAGTTACGGTAAGATCACAGTTAAACAATAGTTGTTTTTACAGTGTGTTGAGTTTAATCCAACACGATATAGTAAATATATGTATGAACACTCAGTTTTTACGTGGAAACCCGAAAGGGAGAAAACCACGGGACTTTTTAGGCTAATGTCCAAACCCTCTCTTTCTCATTAGGACTCTCCTCACCATTACATAGTACAATTTGAGCTCCCATTAATGCAGTATTATCTAATCTAGAGAGCTAAAGGAAGAAGGAAAAAGATCCTTAATAAGGAGGGGAACTCCCATATCTATAGGGAAATGGGGAAGGGTGCTCTCCACCCTAATGGGCCAAGTACGGGCCTGCTGGGCCGAAGTGGGCCGGATGGCCAAAACGGGCCGAAACGGGCTGTTGAGGTTAATTCCTTCAACCCTTGGACCCAACACGTAAGCCCAAAGATTTCGAGTGGAGTGAATGTATGGATATCTAGCCCAACAACTTTCGGATGGATCAGGAAACAAGAGAAATAGCAGGCAATGTAAATAGGTATTATTAACTTCGTAATAACTCCCCTAAGTACAACCTACTTGCTAAAACAGGCACGTCGGCCGTTCGTCTTACAAGGCAGTAGAAATGCTGCGAGTAAGAATACAATAGCTAGAATGCTGAGAATAGAAAGTTGCCAACCCTTTACAATGAAATAAATGCTTCTATTTATACCCACCAATGGGCAGGTGGCTGTGCTGACGTGGCAGCCTGTGGACCGCTGGTGCCCCAACTACCAAATCTTCAGCATTAAATGCACTTCCCGCCAGAATCTAGGCTTCCCGCCTAATTAGTGGGGACGTTCGTCCACCCGGGAAGTGAGTTGGATCCCCCTAAGTGACCCTCAGGAGATACCGGCTGTTCGTCTCCTGGCCTTGATAGATACTCACCATGTGGACTGGGCCTCTTCCGATGACTATAGGCTTGCCATAGGGACGTTCGTCGTCATCCCTGGTGGCCCGCGGCCCTGCTCCTTATCCCTACATTGACGTTCGTCGGGCGGAGCCGCTGGGCCTGAACCCCCAACCCCAGACGTTCGTCCATCCTTAAGGAACATGGGCCTGTGGGCCGGCCTAGTGTTCTAACTGGACGTCCGTCTGGCAAAATGGGTTAGTGGGCCGGACCTTGGCTTGGGCCCTTAACCCAACACAAGTCCCCCACTTCTGATGTTCTGGGCTCGCGCAGGACATAAGGAAGTATGAACTCCCTCGAAGCAGACGTTCGTGTCTTGATACTTGTGTTTTCTGCACCCGTTGGAAGCGTACGCTCGTGGTCATGGTGCTTGACAGCTGTCGACGGTTCAGGAAACGAGGTGACGGCTGATGTTGCGGCGGTGCATTTTCCCGAGGAAGTGTCATCATTACGCTTCCATCCCACGCACGGCGCGTGAGCCGGACCACGCTCTTCGCTACGTGTCAACCCCTCGTTGGCCTCTTAAACGGTGCTTCCCCTATAAATGCCGGGTTTTCCCCCTGAACTAGGGTTCCCAATTTCTGCTCCCTTGCTTTAGAATCTCCGCTGTTCTTCGAGTTCTCTGCGCGGTTTCCGAGTTCGGCTAAACCCCTTGTAAGGTAATTTCCCCCCTCTGCTTCTTTCCTTTGTTCTGTTTCCTAGCCGAAATGACTTCGATGGAGATCTCATCAAGTTCCGATTCCGGATCGTCGGGTTCCTCTTCGGGCTCCTCTTCTGACGATGTGAATGCACGTTCCCCGGGAAGGGCCAGTGTTTCTGGGACCTCTGGTTCGGCCACGACGGTGGGGACCATCCGGGCTGATGGTGAGCCGGATGACGCTTCCCAAGGTAGTGGGAGTGACGCCGGGGACGGGAACGCCGACGGGGCAGTAGACGTCATTGATGCAGTCCCCTTGAACGAGCGCCCCGCCGATTATGATTCCGGGGAGGAGGCCGAATCAGGCTCCGACATGGAGGTGCACGATCTGGGCATCCCTACGGACACGGAGCGCCACATCTGTCCGATCAGAAGCGCCCTCGACCATGATCAAGTCCTCTCCCGCGTGGCCCTTAACAAAATCCGCACCTTCTTCCCCCCGCCGTTCGTCTGGAGCGTGAGAGGCGCCAAGCACGTGATGAGGAGACGTCCAGGGATGATCATGCTTCACTTGGACTCCGTTGAAGCCGGGCTGCGGTTTCCCCTTCACGCATTTTATGTGGAGTTCTTCCACTGCTTCCAAGTGGCCCCGGCGCAATTCACGCCAAACTCTTATAGGTTCATATCGGCCTTCTTGGTGCGCTGCAAACTTGCGGGGGTCGATGCCACCCTGGATCTGTTCCACTACTTCTTCCGGATCACTCCCCAGAACTCCGACGGGCATCTGAGCGTGGCCGCTCGTCCGGGGAGGAGGCTGTTTAAGAGCTACCCCTCCTCCATCCATGACTGGAAAAACCGGTTCTTCTTCCTTCACTATGATGGTCCTCCCCTCCCAGTTCGTTGGAATGGCTACCCCCCGAAGATAGAGTCGCCGGAGTTGACCGACGATCTGAGCGAGGCCGTGGAAGGCATCCTGCAGGGCGGCATTCGCCCCATAGCTGGCTATCTGACCTTCGAGGCACTCTCGGGGGCAGGCATAGGTACCGCCCGTGTCCTTGGACTCTTTCCACCCTTCGACGCTCGTCTCGGGGCATCGGGCGGTCCTGTGCTTCGAGGTGAGTGTCCTTTTGCATTCTCTGTTCGTCTTCTAACCCTTTATTGTTCTCCTGCAGGTTCTCCGCCAGACAGAGCTCAGATGAATCACGCCGAGTGTCTGAAAACAAGGAAGGCCAAGGCGGCCGCTGCTAAAGCCGCACTGACGAAGGCCAAGAACGCCCCCGCATCGGATTCCAACTCCTCGGCCTCTGATGCTGCCCGACGAACTGCTGAGGGTGAGCAGCACTTGATTGCCACCGTGCTGGCTCAGGGCTCCGGGGCCCCTGCCCTTGAAGCTGCCCTTCCACCGCCGGTCGTCCCCACGAAGGCGGCTCCTCAGAAGGGGACAGAGAAGGTCCCCGAGAAGAAACAGAAAAGGGGCCGTGAGGCAGGCTCCACTGCCCCCCTGCTTGAAGATGCCGACTCCCTGCCTTTGAGCTGCCCGGCGGAGGAGCTTTGGAGGGAGATGGCCCTCAAGGCCGGTCTCGAGCTGCCCCGCCGTTCGTCGTCTGAGGTAGTGCTGTTATTCGAGCCGAGCCGAGCCCGAGTATCACAAATTCGAGCTCGGCTCGTTCATTTTTCGAGCCTGGCTCGAGCTCGGCTCGTTAACATTCGATTCTATATTTGAGCTCGAACTCGGCTCGTTAAGGCGTATTAACAGCTCGAGCTCGACTCGTTAATATACTCGAGTCAAGCTACTCGAGCTCGAGCTCGACAACTCGAACTCTAATGCTATAAAATGACAATTTTGCCCACCTCACGAGCCCTATCACGAGCTTCACCGAGTTTTTCGAGTCGAGCCAGCTCGGCTCGTTAACGTTATCGAGTAAACAAGTGAGTTCGAGCTCGACTCGTTTTCTCGAATATACGAGCCGAGTTCGAGCTTAATCGAGCCGAGTCGAGTCGAGTTCGAGCCAAGCTCGATTTCTATAACAGCACTAGTCTGAGGCGACCAGCGCTGCCCTGGCCACCACTCTTCAGGTATCCCTTCTTTACCAGATCCGAGTACCTCTTGCCCTTGATGTTCATCTCCTGACCATTTTTCCCTTTATTTTTCCGTCTGTTATCCAGTCTGGGCTTCTAGTCCTTCAAGCTGAGGCTGCCAGGGAGGCTGACCTGAGGGAGGTCAAGTCTAAGGCCGACGCGGCCGTCGCTACGGCCCGGGAGGCCGCTGCTACGGCTCGGGAGGCCGCTCGTCGAGCTGAGGCAGAGGCAGCGGCCAAGGGAAGGGAGCTTGCAGCCCTGCAGGCTGAATCTCGCAGTCAGTTAGCCGGTCTTGAGAGAGCTGGCTTTAAGCTTGTCTCGGTGCTCCCTGCTGCCAAGGATGCCACCCCGGAGTGGCTGGTCGATACCTCCGGCTATAGGAACATTGGGGAGTTTATGGACTCCGCCAAGGATTACTGCGCCGGGGCCTTTGGCGACGTGTTCTCTGCGGCGCTGGCGAAGATTCCGCCCCGGCAGCGCCTGTCGTGCGGCGTCCGGATCCTGGAGAGCTCCCCCTTGTCTCACCAGTTCCTCTACGAGGTTGGCGACAGCACCTTCGCGGCTGGCTACAATGAGGGGGTTAAGGCCACCCTTCCCATTTTCTCGAGGTTGCAGGGGGCCGACTTCGAGCTGGCTGCGCATACAGATGACGATCTGCTGCTCCAGGCTCTAGCGAAGCTGGCGAGAGATCAGCGCAGGGAGGAGGCCAAGGCCAGAGGGGAGATTCCCGAACCCCCGACCCCGGAGCCCGAAGCTGAAGAGGAGGAGCAGATTCCGGGAGGCAGCCGGCCTGAGTCCCCTTGTATGGTGTAGATGTAGTTTGTACTCTTTTCATCTTGCGTTTGTAATGCCCGGCCGTTAGAGCCGAAGAATATACGCCTTTTTTGCCCAAACTGTCTCTACATTCATGGTTTTTACTTCGTTATTCTTACTTTCGTTCCCTTCGTTGTCTGTTGTATGGGAACTCCTTCGGCGCCTCGATACACTTGTCGCGAGGACGTTCGTGTCTGTTCCTTACTCGCTTAAGGCAACGGCGCCCCCTTGCCAAACCTCCGTACGTACTCAAGTGTGCGGAGGTACGGCTCAAGCCCGTCTTCGGGCGTCGATGCAGGGCTCTGATGCCGGCTTACCGTCCTCAAAGTATTCTGACAATGGAACGACGTTCGTCGGTGGCTTATGATGCACACTCACGTGCTTCCCAGAGCCATCGTCCGGTAACGACGTTCGTCTGCCGTCGTGAGGCATGATCATTCAAGCAACGTATGGGGACGTTCGTTTGTTCTACATGTTCAAATGGCATGAAGTATGGAAAGACGAACGTAGCCCGTTGATGCATATGTTCCCCACTAACCGCCGATATTAGGGACGGCCGATGGTCATGATCTCCGGGCGTCCCGAGTTCCCCGCCGGACGTTCGTGGCTCCGATCTAGCCACCCCTGCCAAGATTATGCGGCGACGGAATCGAGGCACCTTAAATACCGTGGTAGGTACCGGTACCTAGGCGCCACGTGTCCCACTTCGGTTGGCGTGTTTCCACGGTGCTGCCTATAAGTACCCAGAGCCCATGTGCTTCATTCATACTTCTCCTTACGCTGCACAATTGCTTCCTCTCTCTAGAGTTCCTTTCTCAGATTTCCAAGGTACCGTTCATTGCCATGTCTTCTGAAACTCGTTTCGACGATGGTTGTTCCTCTGGCGACGACTTAGAATACTATGAGCGGGGAATGCCGCCCTGGCCTCCCCGTTATAGCCTCAGCTTCTCGTACGTTCGGCGTCAAGTTCAACGCCTGACGAATGCTGACAAGCGTCTGATAAGCCAATGGTTCTATCCTTCAAGGACCTACGACGATCGGCGTCTGCGCAACCCCATGCGCCATCTGCCCGGCTATGTGGTGGTCCACTTGGATTCGGTGATAGCCGGGCTGAACTTTCCCTTACATAGCTTCCACTTGGAGCTTTTCAGGGCCCTTGAGATAGTGCCCGCGCAGTTCGTCCCTGCCGCTTATCGGATAATCGCTGGCTTCATCATTAGATGCCACAGCGTCGGTGTGACCCCCACCGTGGACCTGCTGCACCATTTCTTTCGGCTGTCCCTCTTCGGGCGCACAGGGTATCTGACCCTGATCGCCCGTCCGTCCATGGTCCTGTTTTCGAATAATGCTGGGAATCCGGACGGTTGGGAAGAGTGCTTCTTCCTGGCCGGGGTAGGCTCACCGATGCCATTCTCTGACCGGTGGAATGCTTACCCGGTGAAGACGATTCCACCACCCATGACGGACGAGGAACTCGGATATGCCAAGCGCATAGCCGGACTTGGCATCCAGAACCTCCGGTTGCTGGTGGCCGAGCCCTTTAAAGCTCAGGCTGGATTAGGTGCGTCCGTTTGTACTTGTCTTGTTTTAACCTCTCCTCGCTGTTATGGCTCTGAACGTCTTGGTTCCCTTTGTGCAGGCATTTTCCCATCCACGTCTACCATGAGCCGAGTCAACGCTGCTTCGACTGCCGCTGGCCGTGAGCACAAGGGGCATGACAAGCCCGGGAAGCCGCTCGTCCCCAAGGTCGAACCTCGGGTGACTAGGGCACGAGCTGATGATGCTTCGGGGGCCGGCGCCTCCAAGAGGCCGCGTGTTGAGGGCACCTCCTCCAAGGCCATCATCGTGGCCGATGACTCCGATGGGGAGCCCGGAAGTCCCCTCAAGCGGAAGCGCACTCCCCGGACCAATCTCCGTGCCTCTCCTCCGAGGAATTCCGACGTCCGCCGTCTCCGGGATGATGGTATCCCAGCCGCCAAAGGTTCTGACGACGCCCGTCCAAACTCTCCCCCAGGAGCCAGTGAGTCTTCTCTTGGCCTGATCGAGTTTTCTGGGGTTGGCCCCCGCAAGGAGTCTATGATGCTCTTTGGCCAGGCAGCATCCTCCATCTGGTGTGGGCTGAATCTCAAGGTCCCGCAGGATTTTGCTGCTCAGGAGGCCCCTGAAGATCTCTTGGAGTGCGGCCAGAGCACACTGGATAAGGCCGGGCTCTACTTTCACAGGGCTCGGATGGCCTTCGAGCACCAGGGCAGGGAGATGGCCAGGGTGCGGGCCGAATGTGATGCCCTTCTGAGGAATGCAAAAGGCAGGGCTGGAACTCTTCAAGAGAAAGCCGACGCCTATGACAAGCTCGTTCAGGAGAATGCCTCTCAGAAGGAGCTCCTTAAGAAACAGGAGGCCGAGCTTGTGGATCTTCGCAGTCGGATGTGGGCCGTAGATCAGGCCAAGGTGGAACTCCGCCGGACAGGTGTGGACAATCATGTTCCTATCTACGAAGCCGATGTTGCCAAGATTAAGGAATCTGGTTCCATTGCCTTCCAGAAATCCAAAGCTTACACTGGTGCCATCCACACCATGGCCATGAAGTTTCTCCCGAGGCTCGTCGGAGAATTTCTAGCCACCTGCCCGGACGCCTATCTGGATGGGGTCAAATTGCTCCAGGCCACCCCCACTGGACGGCGTTTCCTTGATGATCTTGCCGATGATACCTATCGCAAGGGCATGGTTGGGCTCGTAGCGGAGAATCTCCCCACGTTCGAGCGTCACTTCGGGGCTCCTTTCGATCCGGAGGCGGCTGGCTTTGATGTTCTGATGGCGGATGCTCATGCGAGGGCCCTCGAGCTGCTGAAGGAGCAGGCGGAAGCCGAAGCTAGTGAAAAATCCAAGCAGACTCTTTCCAAAGTTCCAGCCCCGGACGTCGATCGGCAGTGATTCTCCGTTCATTACCTTGTACTTGTACAATTTTTTCCATTATTTGCATTGTACCTTCGCACATTGTAGTTTTCCGGCCAATAGTGCCGAAGAATAAAAATCATTCTTTGCTCCATGCTCTTCTGGCATCTTTTTTTTTTTTTTTTTTGGAGTCTTTTAGTCTTCGTTCGTCCTTGGTCCTTGGTCCTACCGGCGTCCCTACTTCGAGGAGACGTTCGGTATCCGCAGACATCGCAAGGAGGAACAGGTTTATCTACATCGAGATTCCCCCTTTTTTCGTTCGTCCGTGGTCCTTTTAGTCTTACCGGCGTCTCTTGCTTCGAAGAAGACGTTCGGTACCCAAGGAACTCGCAGGGACGAACAGGTTTACCCTCACGGGTTCCCGACTTTGTTATCCCACGTCCATCGATCCATGGTCATTTGTGGGATAGACAGGTTTATCTTGGCAGGCTCCCTTGGTTCGTCTAGCCCCCTCCACGTCTCTACTAACCTCTGCATCGAGAGGCGTTCGTCTTCGGCGGTGGGGGAAGATCTGGCACGCCCGGGCAAGATTCCCTTCCGCGTAGGAGCTACTCTCCTCTTCTCCCCATCTTTTTTTTTTTTTTGGGGGGGGGGGAGGCAATCTATACTCTTCGTTCGTCATTGGTCCTTGGTCCTACCGGCGTTCCTACTTCGAGGAGACGTTCGGTATCCGCAGACATCTCAATGAGGAACAGGTTTATCTGCATCAAGATTCCCTGGTGCTTCGTTCGTCCTTGGTCCTTGGTCCTACCGGCGTCCCTACTTCGAGGAGACGTTCGGTATCCGTAGACATCGCAAGGAGGAACAGGTTTATCTGCATCGAGATTCCCTGGTGCTTCGTTCGTCCTTGGTCCTTGGTCCTACCGGCGTCCCTACTTCGAGGAGACGTTCGGTATCCGTAGACATCGCAAGGAGGAACAGGTTTATCTGCATCGAGATTCCCTGGTGCTTCGTTCGTCCTTGGTCCTTGGTCCTACCGGCGTCCCTACTTCGAGGAGACGTTCGGTATCCGTAGACATCGCAAGGAGGAACAGGTTTATCTGCATCGAGATTCCCTTCTTTAACGGTTGTTGGCAAGAACAGAAGTGATGAAAAACAGGGGGCCTTATTATTGACGACGTTCGGTCATTTTACATGTAGTGGGAATAATACAAGGACAACAACCCCTAACTATTGATAGAACTTCTTCAGGTGTTCTACGTTCCACATCCCGGCATGGTTCCCCTCCAGGGTATGGAGGAGGAACGTCCCCTGGTTGTATCTTCGGATGACCCGGTAAGGTCCTTCCCAGTTCTTTGCCATTTTGCCACCTTCGAGCGGTTTGCTCTTCTCTCTTTTCCTGAGTACGAGGTCCCCAGCCTCTATTTCGCGGAATTTTACGGCCTTGTTGAAGTATCTCTGGGTGGCCCTGTGATACTCTTCCATGCGACGAGCCGCTAGGTCCCTCCGTTCCTCAATGAAATGGAGTTCCGCTCGTAGGTTGGTCTCGTTATCCTCCGGCTGGAAGTGCTTGGTGCGATGCGTGGGTACCAGCACCTCCGTCGGCACCTTAGCTTGGAACCCATAAGCCAAGGCAAAAGGGGTTTCCCCGGTCGCCGTTCTTGGCGTCGTCCTGTACGTCCACAAGACATAATTTAGCTGCTCCGGCCAGGTGGAGGTGTAGTCTTCCAACTTCTTCTTGATCCCATCCATGATGGTCCGGTTCATGTTCTCCACCTGGCCGTTGGCCTGTGGGTAGGCCACCGAGGCCTTAGAGTGCCTGATGCCCCACTTTGCCAGGTACGCCTCAAATCCTCTGCCGACGAACTGCCGGCCGTTGTCGGTGACGATCTGCTCCGGGATCCCGAAGCGGCATATGACGTTTTGCCAGACGAACTTCTGGCACTGGAATTCAGTGATGGAGGCGAGTGGTTCGGCCTCCACCCACTTTGTGAAATAATCAATCGCCACAATGACGACTTCCCCCGGCGGCCGTCGGCAGAGGGCCCAGCAAATCTATGCCCCACCTGGCAAAGGGTAGTGCGATGGTCATCGGGGTGTAGAAGCTCGCCGGACGTCCAGGGACAGGCGCATACTGTTGGCACACCGCGCACTTCCGAGTGTGGTTGAAGCAATCTTGTTGTATGGTCGGCCAGTAATAGCCCTGCAGGATGATTTTTCTGGCCAAGGTTCGGGGGCCCTGGTGGCTGGAGCAGATCCCTTCATGTATTTCCTCGATCACCGCTGCTGCCAGGCTCGGCGGAAGGCACCTGAGGTAAGGTCCGCCGAACGTCTTCTTGTAGAGCTGCCCGTCAATAAGTTCAAAGTTAGGGGCACGCCTCTTTATCCATGCAGCTCTTCCTGTGTTGCCCTCCTCATCGGGCTCGGGGAGTGTTCCATCCCTGAGGTAATTTGCTATCTCCTTCGCCCAGTTGGGTTCGGCGATGGAGATAACCTCTACCTGGATGACGTCCGTCGCCGGTGCTGGGAACACTTCCTGCCTGACGAAGCCTCTGATGTGGCGGGGGATGCTTGACGCCGGATCATCAGTTGGGGGGTTGCTTAGCTTTGATAATATGTCCGCTTCTGCATTCTCCACCCGTGATACCTGCTCAAGGATCACCTGCTCGAACTGAGCGGTCTGTTCCTCCGCCAACTCCCTGTAAACCTTCATCCTTTCCTCCCTGGTTTCTGCAGTGCCGTTCATCTGGGTTACCACCAGCTGGCTGTCCATCCTCACCTTCAGACGAGCTGCTCCGAGGGCTTTTGCGCATTTCAGCCCTGCGATAAGCGCCTCGTACTCAGCCTCGTTGTTGGTGACCTTGAACTCAAACTTCATAGAGTAGTAGGCTTTGAAACCCTCGGGGGAAGTGATCACCGCTCCTCCGCCACAGCCCCGCGCACTCGAGGCCCCATCGGTGTACATCTCCCACCAATTGTCAAAGTCGTTGTTGTCATGGGATTCGTCCTCGGTGCGCGCGGTGCATTCCGCAATGAAGTCCGCCAGAGCTTGTCCTTTGATCGTCGGCCTTGGCTTGAAGTCCACGTCATACTGGCCGATCATCAAGGACCACTTGGTTATCCTCCCGCTTGCCATTGGGTTCCCGAGGACTGTGGCGAGGGGCTGCGTCGTGTAGATAGTCACCGGGTGTGCTTGGAAATACGGCGCCAGGCGCTTGATGGATGCAATTAAGGCGAGGATCGTCTTTTCCACAGACGGCGCCAGTGTTGAGGTTAATTCCTTCAACCCTTGGACCCAACACGTAAGCCCAAAGATTTCGAGTGGAGTGAATGTATGGATATCTAGCCCAACAACTTTCGGATGGATCAGGAAACAAGAGAAATAGCAGGCAATGTAAATAGGTATTATTAACTTCGTAATAACTCCCCTAAGTACAACCTACTTGCTAAAACAGGCACGTCGGCCGTTCGTCTTACAAGGCAGTAGAAATGCTGCGAGTAAGAATACAATAGCTAGAATGCTGAGAATAGAAAGTTGCCAACCCTTTACAATGAAATAAATGCTTCTATTTATACCCACCAATGGGCAGGTGGCTGTGCTGACGTGGCAGCCTGTGGACCGCTGGTGCCCCAACTACCAAATCTTCAGCATTAAATGCACTTCCCGCCAGAATCTAGGCTTCCCGCCTAATCAGTGGGGACGTTCGTCCACCCGGGAAGTGAGTTGGATCCCCCCAAGTGACCCTCAGGAGATACCGGCTGTTCGTCTCCTGGCCTTGATAGATACTCACCATGTGGACTGGGCCTCCTCCGATGACTATAGGCTTGCCATAGGGACGTTCCTCGTCATCCCTGGTGGCCCGCGGCCCTGCTCCTTATCCCTACATTGACGTTCGTCGGGCGGAGCCGCTGGGCCTGAACCCCCAACCCCAGACGTTCGTCCATCCTTAAGGAACATGGGCCTGTGGGCCGGCCTAGTGTTCTAACTGGACGTCCGTCTGGCAAAATGGGTTAGTGGGCCGGACCTTGGCTTGGGCCCTTAACCCAACACGGGCCTTACTGAACGGGCTCTGTACTATGTGAAGTCTTGGGCTCCTGAACAGTAATAGGTCGGGATAATATATCCCAACACAGTGAAACAATAAGATCAAAGTTACATTACTTGTTTTTAAACTAACTGCTACTTACCTCATATTTTCATATCATATATAGTATCACCATGTAAAAGCTAAAGGATATGTTTCTACATGCCTCACAGTTACTACATTGAAAGTGAAAATTATCAAAAAAACAATCAATTTTAAAATACAATGCTCAATAGATTTCGCAGTTACATTAATGTGTCACTACAGAGTTCCAAATAAAAATGCATACATCCGATTACAGATCAAAACTTAGAAGGAATGACAAGCAAATTGAAATTGAAATATAAAAAAAAGCTACGCATAATTCAATGAAAACATGAAAACTTCTGTTTGCATATACACTGCAAATATAACACAGTTTCCAGTTACAAGATGCTGAACATATGATAATTCAAACGAATTTTTTCAATTCGAAATTCAGAACGAAAGCTATGCAAAATTCAATGAAAATATGAAAGCTTCTGTTCGCAGTTACAATGGTCGGATCATCTCCAAGTTTGCAGAGGTTTTGTTGTCCAGTTACGGAATTCAAAATGATTGACGCATAATTTAGACAACAAAATTACCTCGGCGAGTCCGCGAAGATCGTCCCCTTTCTTTTGCTTGTCCTCTTCATTAATTGAATCGCAAGCGGAACCGTCTTCATTAATTGAATCGCAAGCGGAACCGGCTGTTTCCTAATGCCGTTTTATTCTTTTTTTGTTTATGACCGGCCACGTCAGTGATTGTGCGTATTTGGGAAATAAATTCCTAAACTATGACCTTGAGCGTCACTTTTTCGGCCCAATATTTTAATGGTCACTTTTATGAAAAGCTCATATGCCCTAGTAATATTAGAGGATTTTTCCCATATTATTTTAGTCTTCTTGCGAAATTTTGAACACATTGTTACATTTTTTGAAATAACATTCTTTGGTTTTTCTAACCTTAATAAAATTAAATTGAATCTTGAACTATTTATTAATATACAAAATATGTAATTTAATAGTGCAAGGTATACAAAAATTTAATGATTCTTTTACATTGCAACACATATATTAACAGTTTTCCAAAACAATCTTAAGTATATAGTAAAATTTTGTAATAATATTTTATTCCAACAATATTAAATTGTGATATAAAAATAATAAATGGAAGAATTGGACACAACACACAAGTAGATTTCGTATTTTTATTTCTCATTTCGTTAATTTATATACAAATATCTGAATTTCATATGAATCATATTTATATTAAATAGATTAAATAGAAGTTTAAAGAAAATTCATGTTAACTACCTAGTATTTCTAAAAAAAAATTACCTAATACGGAGTATGATTGATGACAAAACATAAAACCCTAAACCTTGTTTGACGTGAGGTTTAAAAACACTAAACCCTCTGCATTAGCAGGCATCACTAGAACGTGAAATCGAATCCTAAACCTTCCATTCTTCTAAAAAAACTCAATTTCTGATGCCTTCTTCGAAGAAGAAAAACTCGAAATCGTCCTCCAGGCTTTCGCGGACAGATTCTAACGCCTCTGGTTCTCCATCTCCCTCCGTGCCTTCATCACCTTACAGTCCTTCGCCGATTTCGAACTTGAACCTGGTCTCGGAACTCTGTGAAGATGAGCTCCAAAGTTACCTTGAAGAAGCTTCTAGAAAGTTCCCGTATTTCATATCAACGGCAGCCTTCACTGGCCGCGTCTCTGAAGACACTTCCGGTGCTAATGAACCGTGTTCTCCCGGAGCCGGAGGTTGTAAAATTTGGCTCTCCGAAGCTTCCATGGTCGCTTCTTCCATTGCTCCTGGCTCCCTAGTTTCGGTAAATGAACCGCATTCATCTTCCTTCCCATAGTGTTTCCTACGCCCTGCTTATTTAGCATCACTTTAAATGGTTGTAGTTAGTCTTTTCTGCTGTTTTTCAATTCAAGTTATGGCTAAAGAATGACTTTTCGAATATATGTTTGTAATGTTAATAACGGTTTGGTTTTATGTTTGCAACATTATTAATGGTTTAGTTAAAAATTGGAACTTTAAGCTCACTTAAGATTCAATTTTGTTTGAGTCAACTCAAGTTAACCTTAGGAACCCAAGTCCACTAAAAAACCTTGTATTCACGAAAAATGTGTTTAGATAATTACTAGTTTCACCTACGTGATATAATAAAAGATTTTTTTGGATGGAGGATGTACTAACTTACAAACAGAACTCAGACCTCCAAAACTGCTAATTTGGAGGTAATCCAAAATTGGATTTTTGGAGGTTCTCCAAGATTCTGTGAAAACCTAAGTTCATTTCATCAACATACTTTTCCAAATGAGGTGCACCACAAATTAAACCTGAAAGAAGGCAGGTTCACAAAACAGACAATAAAAATTGGTTTGCCTGTTTGTATGGATAGTGTTGGCTAAAATGTAAGTTGTGATTGATTTTTCTTATATCAATGTAATAAACAGGTGTCCCTTGCTTCCACTATGGGCTCACTCGGAAATTTCCCTCTTAGTGCTTTGCCAAGTGAATGCTCGAAGCACCTTGGGTTGGAATTCATGGAGCAATTGTCTGATGAAGCAGGGAGCTATTTTGTACTTGCAACCGTTTTCCCATCTTGTAAGGTTTGAATTTAAATTATAAGTTTTTTAAAACTTTATTTCTATGTAAAAAATATTTATAATGGTGTAACCCTTGAGAAATAAATGTTTGGTTATGGATCTTATAAGGTAATGCTTCCGTTTAGCTTTTTCTTTTCAATGAGAAAAATGGTGAAACTCATGGACATGCCTGTATTCGGTTACTTGGTTGAAGCAATTGTAGTTTTGATGTCCTAATCACCTTAACATGTCTATAGTAGCACAGTTCAAAGTATTTATTCAAAACCACATAAACTTACTAAAGATGTTATTATTTTCCATAAGGCGACTTGCGTGTGCCAAGGTTCAACTGTACAAGAGGACCCGTTTATGAGTTACAACTTACAAGTTAGTATATAAGTTTTCCTTCCCAATCCTTAATTAACCAAAAATAAGTGCTTCAAAAGCTGCTATGAAAAAGCCTCTAAAAAACTCAACCATGGAAAAGAATTATAGTTGAGTGGACCAATTCCTGGTAACACGCTCATAAAACAAAATTCAATTCCAACTAAAGCATTAGGTTTAGCCTTTGTTTGTCCTTTTTCATATTATCTTTGAAGAATCTTTTTCTTTTCTTCTTTTTATATGTTTAATTCTTTGCTAATTTCCCATGCACGAGTCTTATCAGCAAGGGAATCACAGCATTAGAAAATATTTTCTTTTGGGCAACATTCTTATTGTCACTCTAGGACAGTTTCTTTTCTCTCTAAGTCTCTAGTAATTTCTATTTATCACTAGGAAAACTGGTACTAAGTACTATATGTAGATGTGGCCATTCTAGTCCTACATGACTAACATAACTTAGGTTTTTATTGGCTGGCAGCTGGGAAATTGTATTGTACATTTGTGATATGATATTAAATATGATTGAATTTTTTATGTGTAAGCCTATTCTATACTTCAGCATACTTGTTATATATGTCCTCCATCTAATAACATTTGTCCCATCATTTTGATTTGGCACGCTTATTAAGAAAGTGAAATTGTATAGTTGTGGTTGATCTAGAAAGGATAAAAACAATACCAACCACACAAAATTTCCCTTAAAAGGGAAGGGGAAGAAATTTTGGGAAATCTCAAAAAAAGAAAATTGAAATAAAATTATGGAAGCAAATTTAAAAGTTTTAGGCATACATACACACACATAAATTTGCACACACACGTGCGCGTGTGCATATCTATATATGCACACATTGACACACACACACAAAAACATCCAAACCTTAGTCCCAAAAATCATGGGGTCAGCTAACATGATTCGATACATGATATCGTAACCAAAAGGAAAAGAAAGATAAAAACATAAGCTATGATAAAAAAGGTAATTTAGAAAGCGATGAATATACATAAAAATGATAGAATAAAAAGGATAAGAAGAATATATATAAAGATAAAAGGATAAGATGATACAAGAAAGAAAAAGAAGATGAGGGGGAAAAGATGATACACATTGACACACACACATATAAATATAAAATTACACACGAACGCACATATACATATATGTATATATTGTGCAAAGTTTCGCCTTTGCTTCCAGTTGTCATATATTTTATATTGCTCCAAAATGTGGTAGCATAAGAAATGTAAATCTTCTTCATTAATATTTGTATCCCTCCCATGTTTTAATATAAGTATATAACTATTGAAATAAGAACCTTGGTTCCCATTCCCTTTATCAATATTTCTACCTTGTGACATCCATTCTTGATGTATATCACTTCACATCATTTTGGAGGAGGAAGACATTGGCATCTAATCTGCTCTGTCTGTAGGTTTTAAAGCATGCAGTGCGACTTTCTTCAAACCTTTCATGCTCAATGGGTTGTCCTGTTTCTGGAAGGATTATTTTTGTTCATCCTTTAGTTGATCAACCATTAAGGAGTATCTTAAACGGAAACAAGAATTTACCCAACAAAAAAGACTGTGACTTCTCATCATGCAGCTGCAAGGAATTATACATATCACCTGTGTCAATGAAGGACACTTTGATGGGGAAGAGAACCATTACCTCTCAAATAGAATCAGCAGTCCGACCATGTGAGTCATCAAGTGCATCAAGTTATCAAGAATCATTCCCAGATTCATCTGATCTGTATGGTACATGTAGCAACATAACTTTTATTAAGGAAGTTTTAGAGGATGAGAGCTCAAGAAAACTTGTACAAACATGCATTGGATATTCTTTATATTCTCGAAGTTTACTTACGGGAAACATTGTGATAGTACCTGTACTTTCCAGGGTCTGTGCATTTGTTGTTACACATGCTAGAAAAGTCTCTACAACAGGGAATCATTGTGCAAAGGACAAAAGTGACCAGAAACCTTATCCACATTCAACAGATTTGGAGGTCCATAGTAATGTTTCGTTTTTGATTGATCGAGAAACTAAAGTTTGTGTACATCTCCCACAAAAAGTTGAGGAGGGTTCTTCAAAAGGAGGAGATGTGTTGACAGAACATGAGTGTGATGAAAAGAATAACATTGGGCTTGATGTTTCTATGTTGGGTGGCCTAATGAAGGAAACTACAGAGCTAAAAGAGATAATTATATCATCAGCAGTGAAACACATTGTGGCTAGGTATTCTCGCTGCCACGTTAATAATTGCATTGCATGCGTGAAATGGAAAATGTGTGCCTTTTGTTTCATAAGATTGTTAACAGTATTATACACATTATGGAAGCTGAAGGATGGGCTCTTATTTTGCAAGCCAGTTACTGTAGAGTATTAGACTGATTGTTCTAGCTTACTGTTTCACAGCATGGGTTTACGACCTACAAAAGGAGTGCTTCTTCATGGACCACCTGGAACAGGAAAGACTTCTTTGGCTCGATTGTGTGCGCATTCCACTCGTGTTAACTTATTCTCAGTGAATGGGCCTGAAATCATTAGTCAATATCATGGGGAGAGCGAACGAGCATTGCATGAAATTTTTGATTCAGCTGCCCAGGCTCCACCTGCTGTGGTTAGACTTTTCCTATTGAAGAATTGAAAATATCTCTTTCCAATTCTTATGATAAGAAGTCATGGTTTTCTTCTTCAGCTGATAATTAAGTGTGGCATTTGCAGGTGTTCATTGATGAGGTGGATGCAATTGCACCTAAGCGTGCTGATGGGAGTGACGAACTTTCTCAAAGAATGGTTGCAACACTGTTGAACTTGATGGATGGAATAAGCAGAACTGATGGGCTGCTTGTTATTGCAGCAACCAACAGACCCGACAGCATTGAGCCTGCACTTAGACGACCAGGAAGATTTGACCGAGAAATTGAAATAGGTTATTTGGGATGTATTTATTCATTTCATTTTGGATCTGTTTGGAACTCTGAAAATGGTAGGGAGAGAGAGTATGGAGGAAAGTGTAGCAGAAATTTGGAAGGAAACTTGAGTGAAAACAAAAAAAATGTTCACCCTAATTTATTTTTTGATATTTGTTCAAAATCATTTTTAATTATCTATTTAAATTAATATATAAATCTAAACTTATGAAAATATAGAACACTAACCATAACTTATCTTCCTTCACATTTCCTTGGTAAAAACCAAGCACAAGAAAAAAACTCTTCTTACCATACAATTCTCTGAGATCCAAATACATTCTTTATATCTCTTATTAAATTTTTAGTGATTTATGCTTCCCGTTTACAATGCTTCTTTGCATGACTGTTTGATGGATAATTTTTTACAGGTGTACCATCTCGTAGGCAGCGTTATGAAATACTAATGGCACTTCTCGATAAGATGGATCACTCCCTTTTGGAAAAGGATATTCAACATCTTGCAACGGCTACTCATGGGTTTGTTGGTGCTGATCTAGCAGCTCTCTGCAATGAAGCTGCTCTGGTTTCTCTCAGGAGGCATGTAAACTTTAAAACTTCATACGGTGATTCAAATGCCAAACCATCAACTCATCTTCGGAATAGTTGCTATAATAGACATATGGAAGATTCCCTTTGCTTAGAAGAAAGTGAACTCTCTAAAGTCAATATGGAGGGATCATCAGCAATAACTGAAGCATACATTTTGTCAGACATTCTGAAAGGGGAGAATGTAAATGGAATGTCTGCTGCAGATGAAAGAATTCTAACGGTAACAGTGGATGACTTTGAAAGTGCTAGATTTAAAGTAAGGCCAAGCGCCATGCGGGAGGTATGTATCTTTCCATTATTGTGGGATTTGAACAGATACGTTGTCAATTTGTAACACGTAAATAAAAATTGATGTTTTGTGTAACTAGAGCTGGAGGCATGCAGAAATTTGCAGATAAATATTGAAGCTTTTAAGTTTAACTTGGAATACAAATGCTAAGTAGATGTGAGTATGTGATGCTTAGGCACTCACACTTGATCTATTCTGTTATGTATCCTCAGGCGTCAAATTGCTTAACTTTTAGCATTCTATGGATTGTGTACTATTGTTTGCGCTGATTAGATATAACGCCTATTTGATATTGCTGAATCTGCTGGAGTTGCTAAAGTTATGGCTGAAATGGTTGATTTTGTAGAATTAATAGGACTATCTAACTAACTATTTAGATTTTTATATTTAACTAACTTATAGAAAAAAATTATCAAAACATTAAAGTTTAAGTATCATTTTCATCAACCTTGACCACAAAGTAACTCATGCACTGCTTTTCATTATTAGTTAATTCAACCAGTGCAGTAACAATAACAATAGTTAGGTGTTTGGTAAACAATGCCTCTACAAGCCAGAATATAGCCTACTAAACCACCTTAGCTTTTGTGTGGTTCTACAGTCTACATGTATTTCTAACTTGGTCAGTCTTGCAAAATAGGTAATAATAGAGGTTCCTAAGGTCAACTGGGAAGATGTTGGTGGGCAGAAGGAGGTAAAGATGCAACTGATGGAAGCTGTTGAGTGGCCCCAAAAGCACCAGGAAGCGTTTAAACGGATAGGGACCCGCCCCCCAACTGGGGTTTTGATGTTTGGTCCTCCTGGGTGTAGCAAAACTCTTTTGGCTCGTGCTGTTGCTTCTGAGGCTGGGTTAAACTTTCTTGCTGTGAAGGGACCTGAACTTTTCAGCAAATGGGTAGGTGAATCAGAAAAGGCTGTTAGAGCCCTGTTTGCCAAAGCAAGGGCAAATGCCCCCTCTATTATATTTTTTGATGAAATTGATGGTCTTGCTGTTGTCCGTGGGAAAGAGAGTGATGGGGTCTCTGTTGCGGATCGGGTGATGAGCCAACTTCTTGTTGAATTGGATGGTAAGTAAAGTTTGAAACACAATGTTTTTTTTACATGAGTATAAACTTTAATGAAAAAGCATCATAAATTAGCATTATAACACCTTGTCCTAAGCATCGTTTTTTTTGCAACATTTTCCTAAGCATCGTTAGAACTTCATTTTTAAATGTATGTTTATAAGTTGTTTAAT
Source organism: Cuscuta epithymum (assembly GCA_945859915.1). NCBI lineage: Eukaryota > Viridiplantae > Streptophyta > Magnoliopsida > Solanales > Convolvulaceae > Cuscuta > Cuscuta epithymum. The sequence continues at coordinate 2,147,018 of CAMAPF010000948.1, read as the reverse complement.
TAGTATTTGGTTATTATAAAGTTTTCTTTCCTCGTATAAAGTTGAATGGGAAAATATCATATATCAGCTACTCAATCCCTTTTTCTAACCATCATTACACTGTTAGTTTCAATTGTATGTTTATATGTTGCTTAATTAGGAAGTTTTTAATTCGACTGGTTTCAGTCCTAGACCAGACCAGAAGTATTTGGTTATTATAAGCTCATTTGGGCATTTGTTAGGCTTCATTTTTTGCTTATCGGCTAGTTTTTTTATGCACACTAATTTATTTGACGTTGCTGTGTTGGCTGAATTGGATGATAATGGAAAAATGTTGTGCATGAGTCTTGCCAACTAAAATTGATAATTTTATTTTTGAAATTATTTCTTAAGTTCAATTAAATATACTCTTTCCATCCTCATATCTTTGTCTCGGTTTACATTTTTTGTCTGTCCCACTAAGTTTGTCTCATACTTTATTCACACTTTACCAATTAAATACCAACCACACCATTTCTTTTTTCTTCCCTCTTATCCCAATCTTAGGGGATAGATGTAGACTGTAGTATGCATTTATATATTTTGTAGATAATTAAACAGATTCAGCAACTGCTATTAAGTCGGCCACTTCAACGATTATGGCCTTACTAAATGAGCTCTATATCTTGAACGTGGGCAAGCTAACTCAAAGTAGATAGTTAAATTAGAACCAATTTACCTTAAACTGAGAATACTGAAAAGATGTTTCCTACACCAGGTTTGCATCAAAGAGTTAATGTAACTGTCCTTGCTGCTACAAATCGTCCAGACAAGATAGATCCTGCCCTTTTAAGACCAGGTGCTACATCTTCTCCTTGCTTGCATTAGTAGTAGTCTTTCTGCTAGGACCCGTGATCTCCTTTTGAAACTGAAATACCTGAATAACTCATAAGTAATGTCGAATTCGCTAGGTCGTTTCGATCGACTCCTATATGTTGGGCCACCTGATGAAAATGACCGTGAGGATATATTCAGGATTCATCTGCGCAAGATTCCATGTGGTTCTGATGTATGCATAAAAGAGCTTGCTCGGCTCACCGATGGATGTACAGGTGCCGATATATCCCTTATTTGCCGTGAAGCAGCCATTGCTGCCATTGAAGTAAGTATGCTGCTGAACAATTTCTCATTATTATTTTCTGCAAACATACAACTTGTAGAAGCTTAGATGACAACCTTTAATCATATAAAAATCAGGAGAACCTTGGAGCCTCAGAAATAACAATGAACCACTTGAAGGCTGGCATTCAGAGAGTGCAACCATCTGAAGTTCTGTCATATAAGGAGTTATCAACTAAGTTTCAGAGACTTGTTATCTCCTCCACTCAAGTAGATGATTTGGGCTCTCCTCCATGCTTAAACAGAACAAGTCAAACACATATTTGGTAAATTAAATCTTATCCTGGTTTACTTGTTCAACTTTTACAGTCTTTAGGGTCTGTTGGGGCAGTTGGGCATTGGAAAATGCTTGGCAAAGAAATGCTGGGGAAAATATAGGGAAAGTTTTTATGTGCTTTAGTACAGGGGTAAGGACATCCGACCCCCTTACCCCTCCGTAGATGGGAGCCTTTGCGGCACTGGGGTAATGACGATGATGGTCAGTTCAAACTGATTGTTTTGTTAGAAAAGTATGGAAAAGGTACTTGTGGTTGGGCGCGTTTTCAGATAGCGGTCTATGTTTCGTTTCATAACAAAGAAGTCCCCGTATTTTGATTCTATTATTACAGGAAACCGTTGGAAATCGCCGGAGGAAATGGTGAACAGTAACTCCGATATTCAAAAGTACCTGAGAAAATTAAAAGAGAAATACTGGAGGTGCGTCTTGTCAAGGCAACCTTCACGCCATCTTCTTTTTTATTTTCAGCCACCTTGTGGTTGGAATCTCTACGGGAAAAGTAATATTGACAAATAATTTTTTAAAAAAATCCTAAAGGGCCGAAAAGTCCAAAAAGGAAGATGGTTTGGAGATTGCCTTGATGAAGCACACTGCTTAATATTTTTCTTTTATTTTTTCGGTCACTTTTGAAAATCATAGTTACTTTTCATCGTTTTCCTCCGATAATTTCTAACGGCGTTAGGCGCTGGACCCCTCCAGTGATAACGGCATAACACAATCAAAACACGGGGACTATTTATGTAAGAAATGAAACACAAGTCTCTGTCTGAAAACGTGTCCAATCACATTTACCTTTTCTGTACCTTTGCCTTGTTTTTTTTTCAGTTTCTACTATAAAAGCTCAGATACGTGTCTAAACATATTTAATTCTTTAAAAAAACATTTATCATATTCATTTTTCTGATTTCCAACCAATAATAGGGGTCTCTTAAGATCGGCTGCTTCCTTTATTTATCGGCTTCCCTCTATCTTATGGTCATCTGTGAGACGGTGAGCAACCAGGCAGTAGGGTTGAGTGGGTTCTCTTCCCTTTGTTCGTGTTATCATCTTAACAGCACCTGCTTAACAGCATCTTGTGCGGGGACAGTGATTTCTCCATGCCAGATATCATGTTTTCGGCCTTCCCTCAACTGAGATAAATTGGTTCAGACATTGGTCATACTCGAGGGGTTTCGCCAGATATCAACTACATAGATTGCCAGATATTTTATGTTCTGTTTTGCTCATAATTGCAATTTGTAAGTTAGTGTGAATGATTCATTGCGGATATTTTTTTTTTTTGTTGTTTTGCAGAACTTTTATGTTATCCATTCGGAGAAAAGAAAATGCACAAAAGCATTTGTTTTCCAAAGAATGAAACACAGCAAACAGTACGGAATATGAAAGAATGAAAAAAGAAAGGCAATTCAGATTTGTTTACAATTAAAAAGTTGTCCGTTTTGAGTATTGAGTTACTCCAATAAAAACTGTTTGCGTTTACCATCACAAAAATAAGTGAAAACATTAAATAAGCCCTCATAAAAAGATCGATTAAGCCCTTATATTAAATACGTAGTATAATCATCAACATAAGCTTATTAAAAATGTTGGCAATGGCGATTTAATTTGTGAATAATGCTTTGTGGGAAGGTGCTTCTTTTTCCCTATCTTTTGTTGGGGATTTATCATTGCCACTTGCATAGCCGCAAACTTTGAGCAAATGATTTCTGATATCTTACTCTCCGGCAACTTTTGACGACAAGACTGAGCTTGGTTGTCGCCATCTTCTACTCTTGTATGAAAGTTGGTTCCATGACTTCCATCCTTGTTATTTTTCGCTGGTCTTTTGTCACAGTTCTGCACCCTCATAATAGCAAGTTCATAAAAAATTACAAATACATGTAAATAAAATAACAAATTTGTAGTGTTAGACTGTTAGTAAACGGTTTATAACCAATTTGTGATATCTGTACTATGCATTAAAAATTAAACATGTAGTTTATTTTCGAATTCTAAGAAAGAATACTAGTGAGTAAACCCCCACACAAGAGCTTTCGGGTTGGACTTGACACCTCTATCAAGAAAGTGAAAAAATATGATTGTAGTTGTACAGAGAAGAGAAGGATATGCTAGACTTTTGCACGGGTTAAAGAAGCGAACCCTCTAATTTGATCAAGATACATACTTTCGATGGGAAGAGAACCCAATCGGGAAGGACTTCCATCGGTTGAATCCTCGGAAATGGTAAGAAGATCCTGGATGCGATGGACGGAGATGTTTGAGCAGATGGCATCCAGGAGCATGATGACAGAGACGATAACCTCTGACTTGCTATTCTCAACATCCTTATTGCCTTGAGTTGATTTGTGCTGAGCTTCTTTCAATTTGTACGTTGGCATAAGATTGATATGTGCATCACTAAGAATGCAATTAGACTAAAAACTAAGAGGTAAACGGGATTGAATTAATATTTATCTGGCAATCTGTAAGAGATGTTGATGTTTTCTCTCAACCCTATCATTTTGTTGAGATGTTTCTACACAAGACATTTGATGTATTATACCTTTGGAATTATAGACAGAAGAAAACATGAATTCAATCACATTATCAATTCTTATAGATTTAATTCTTTTGGGAACTGAGTTTCTATCATAGTATATTGACAGCACTAAAGACGTTGTATGCCTCAAAATAAATTCAATACTAGCACTAATACATAGTATAGTGAAGTAGGGTTTGTATTCACAAGGAAAGAAATAATTTTCTTTTAATGGACTAGTACAAGGGGGATTTTGGGATTGCGTGAATTTTAATCAATTAAACACTAAGATGAATGACTTATATGATTTCAATTAATGAGATAAAAGATTTGATTTTGTTAGTTTCCACTTGTTGATATGTCTGTTGATCCTAGTTATATTTATCTTATCCCCTCTCGAATACTTAATTGAGAAGTATCTCCAATTCATCAAGGCTTCAAGGGTAGTTATTAATAACGACCGTTCATTAATAACCCTTACTATTAGCCAAGTATAGAAAACAGTCATATACCGATTTGATAATAACATTTAATCTCTTAACTCCTTGATACAATCAATTGAGATTGATAACCTTAGCACAATGGTTTCGGTTTAACCAACACAATTAATTCCTCTTAAGATTATTAACCACAATTGTGCAATAATAACCCGAAGTTATTTACTTGTGAAACCATCAATGATTAACCATCGGTTCATTAGTCATTTTCAATAGTAATTAATGTCAATATGTTAACTAATTATCATTTAACAACACTCCCCAACATCAATATAGAAATAAGATTAAGGGAAGAATTAATATTCAAGGGAAGAAGTAAGAAAATAACTCACAACTTTAACATCCAACAAGCTTCAAGAGCAAAACCAAGAAATAGAGATTTAACTCCTTATTTGGAGACTAAATAATGCTAGAAAAATATAAAGAAAATATTATTTTAAGTCGAGCTTAAGTATATGGAAGAAGGAATGATTAAAAATAAAGGAAGAAAATGATGCTATTTATAGGTGTTTTCAACACCTTGGGCCGGGTACCCCTCTGGGTATAGTGAATACCCGACAGAGTATTGGTCAAATTCGAATCAATCTTCCACGTTCTTGTGTTCCAGCAGCTAGCACGTCTCTTTGTCTGGATCATTTCATACCCGATCGGGTAAAGGGCTATACCTGATCGAGTATCAGTCCAATTTATTGGTAGCTTCCGTTTTCAACCCATACCTGACCGAGTAAAGAGTATACCCGACCGGGGAAGTTACCCGGGCAGGTTTATTCACTTCAATCGCAAAGTCCTCTTTTCCAACACCCCAAATCCTACCACTACTTTACAACTTGCAAATGAAAGCTAAAATACAATTATAACTAAAATCACACAAATGTTTACAAACTAAATAATAAAGGTAGACAATCAACACAAATCAAACATAAAAACATACATTTATGCACTACTGACAAGTGTGCATCATATATATATATATATATACTATTTTTCTACTCGCGCGATGCGCGAATGTATAAATGCCCAATGATTTTTCTTTTGAAAATATGCAACACATTTTATGTTGATTTGATATGATTATTTTTAGTATTTGAAACATTAACATTTGCATGAACTTATTAAAAATAGAGTACTTAACATTTTCATCATGAATGAGGACTCAAAAATAAAATAAATAGAATCAAATGTGTATAAGGGCTAGACCCTATTTTCCTAATTTAAAAAAAAAGTATTTTTCTATAAGTGTTGATTTACAAAAGGGCAGCATAAGCTTTACCAAAAATAGTTAAAATAGTATTATTCTGGAAATTCAGTAGACAATACTTTAGCATGTGAAATAAAAAACAACATGTTTCATAAAAAGTTACCGGAATATTTGATTAGTCTAATAAATTGAAGATAAAGACTAATAAACAAGCTTAAAATAATTACATTACTAATATAAATACACTTGTAACAATTTAGTACTAAGTATTAGTTGTTTAGCACTCCCTTTGTCTAGCTAAGGAAGTCTCATCTTTGCTTCCTGGTCCTCCCAACTAAGATTATCTCATTTCATCAATTCAATATCATTGATAAATTTACTTTTCTTGCTTTATAATATTCGCGTTGTTCAAAATCATTCTTACTTTATTTTCATTTCATCAATTCAATACTAACCAATAATCACATAGATAAATTTGCTTTTCTTGCTAAGCACATCACTTCCTCTTGTATCAATATTAGATGGCCGGAGGTAGCAGCAGATAAGACAGATTTTTCTAATTAGGTCACCGATCTTTTGCAAAAATGTTTAAGAGCTAGCTCGTTTGATAACTTTTGATAACTTGCACTGAATTGTGAAATAATCAAATCAATAAGGTTGAAGTTACTTTTCTGACTGAATTGGTTAAGATTACTATAGAGAACAATTTTAGTTATTTTCTATATTTTTTTCCTCAAATATATTAATAAAATACATTTTAAATATATTTTTTCTATAATTCAACATGTTCAGATAATTCAGCCGCTTCAGTTAGCATTTCATCAATTTTTGTATGCTCAGCTTATCAAGCCAATGCAACTTTCAAATGTTATCAAACGGGGTCTAAGTTTATTAAAATGTGGTGTTGACGGTTCTACTATTTCTATTTTTTTTTTTTTCTTTTTTTTTTTTTTTTTTTTTTTTTTTTTTGGTTCTACTATTTCTATTTTTTGCTAGAGAAAAGGAAAAAGACATACATACTCATAGACCATATACTCTGTAGCTTATTACGTAGTATACATAGTTTTTGTTAAAGCAAAAAAGCAAAATAAATAAATAAATAAATAAATAATTAAATAAATAAACTAAGATATACGTAGTATTTGTGAACAAGGTCGAGAACTTCTTAAAGGTTGGGAGCAAATACTTCGTATATAGATAGCATTTGACGATTCCAACTAACGGGAATTGATGGTTCCGTCTGGTATTAAAACGTTTGACAAACTAAGGTACACTAATTTTAGTTCAAAGTACAAGTTTGCATTAGCTTATGATTACTACCAACACATTTTTCATACCCAAATTGTCCTTACCTTCATTCACCTTTATAAGATTGTAAAGATATAGGGAAAAGATCATGTGAGAAGTGCCCCTTAAAATGAGAAGTGAGAAGTAATCTCAGCCCTTGGATTTGCATCTGATCTGATCTTACAACGCAGTAAACTTATAGACTAAATATAAGAACTTATAACCAATAAATCATAACTTATAAAGCTCTCCATAATAATTACGAAAATGCCACCACGTCAAATTTTTTTCCAGGTTTCCGTAATTATTTTTTGCGGTGGCATTTTTGTAATTATTTTTGAGGGGTCTATAAGTTATGATTTATTGGTTAAAAGCTCCTATATTTAGTCTATAAGTATAAATTCGCAGTTTTCAGCCTAAGAGCACTTCTTACATGATTCGCTCCCTATATATATATAGAAGTTACTGGTTTTGTGTCTCGCGTTGCGCGATTAATATAATGCCCAATATTATTCATGTTGAGTGAATATGAGCGTATCATTTTGTTTATGACTTTATGAAGACAATAAGCTTTACTTGAATTTTCTGAACAGATATACCACGTACTCTAAGAACCTATTTTGTGTTATAAGGATGATTTTACTTGGACTGTAATTTGTCCCAGACCAGATCAGACCAGACCAGTCCAGACCAGACCAGACCAGTTCAGACCAGACCAGACCAGACCAGACTTGGATAGTTATAAAAATACAAAGAAACCGGACCTTACCAGACCAGACCAGATCAGACCAGCAAATTACAGTCCAAGTAAAAACATCCTAAGTCTAGCAAAAGTAAACCGTTTGTGTAAAAACAAAAACAAAAATACATCACTATATGAATATCATAATGAATCCATTCCCTTTTTTCAATGTGCAATATAATTAAAATAAAGCTCAAATAATTTATCACAACCACTCAATGTGTAATTAAAATAAACCCTAAATATTTTTCCACACCATTTCAATAAGTGGGGAAAATAGACACCATCTTTCAAACATAGACTCATAAAAATGTTAATTAGTATCTAATGCAGCCACACTATTTTGGTTCTAAAAACTTCCAAAATCATTCATAATTTTTGTCTAAAACCCTAATTTTAATGTCAACAGCCGCCCTAACGTAAATGTGAGTCCCGACATTTTCCTTTTTTTGGAAACAGCATATTCCTTTAGTTTCAACAATTGACAATAAACGGAGTTACAATGCTTGAAAATATAATAAATTTAATTTCTAGCATCATAAAAAGTGAGTGATAGTTGTCTAAAAACACATATACAGCTGGATGCTAATAGTAAATAAATCATCATACATTACATTGTACTTTCTATTAAATTTCATTCTCACTTACCATTCCCTCAGTCTGGAAGTATTTTTGCGTGGTTGTACTTTTTCTGCATGTAAAACAGATGACAACATTTGTGTTAGTTTAGAAGGTAAGAAAATGACTGCAATATTTCACCATTTCACGAAATTTGATCAAGTTTTGCTAATGCAAGGGACATGCTCAACCACATTCTTTTCTCTATGGAATGGATCAAGGATAAGGCTAAGGGAAGGAACAACATGCTTCGTAAATATGCACTTAATTTGTGGAGTGAAAAATTCATAGAATTGGAGTCTTGAAAAGTGCATTTTAGAATTAAATATGATTAGTTCTTTAAAGATCTATACTTATATTTAGATTTCTTAGGATTGTAGTTCTGTCCCTCACATTTTCTTTTATTATAATTTCCTCTATGCTTTCCTTCTTGTTTTCTTGCCCTAGTATCTTCTAGGTTCCAAATGGATCCTAAGGGAAAAAATGTTTGGAAATTCTTTCACTCTATTAAGAATTAAATAATACTGCGTTTAGCATCTAAAAAAGGTTAAACTCCCATGGAGTTTATGTATGATAGGAAGTAATCTAAAGAAAATAAAATCATGCTATATATTTTAATTTTCTTGGAGTTTAAAGGTGGGAAACCGCTTAGCATATACGGTATGTTTGGCAAACTTTTTCAATAAATTTAAAGGCAAAATCAGACATGCTATAAGTTTAGAATGTATAGTCAATAAGAGCACACCCAAATGGTCTAAGAAAATTAGGTGCTCAACAAACATTACCCTCCATCCACCCCAAATAATGCTTAAAGTTAGAAACATTAATAAAACCTAGACTAAAGGGTCAAATAGGCCCCTGAACTGACTTTAAGTGTTCAATTAGCCCCTTATATAGGAGGTTCTACCCGGCCGTCGCCAATTGGGGCGGTTCCCGACGGAATTTTTTGATGAAATTTTTTGAGCATCTTCTTCATTAAGTCTAGTTTACTCATACCAAATTTCAGCTAAAAATTCAACCCGGAAGGCAGTCAAATGATTGTTTGATTGTTTGAAGATAACTGTGAAGTTAAACGACGCAATACATTTCGAAAAATCATTTGACTGTCTTCCCGGTTGAATTTTTAGCTGAAATTTGGTATGAGTAAACTAGACTTAATGAAGAAGATGCTCAAAAAATTTCATCAAAAAATTCCGCCGGGAACCGCCCCAATTGGCGACGGCCGGATAGAACCTCCTATATAAGGGGCTAATTGAACACTTTAAGTCAGTTCAGGGGCCTATTTGACCCTTTAGCCTAAAACCTATTTATTTCATTATTGTATTTACTTTCATTAATATTAGCCAAATTTTCTGAATGGCAGATGTGGATTAAATAACAACCTTGACAAGGTTAGTGTGCCAAAAAACAATTGGCCAAGTAAAAATATAAGTAGTCAACAAGATCAGCTTTATATTTGTGTTTCTCCTTTTATACTTTCACAACCAAAACCTTCTCTGCAACAACAACTGAACCTTATTGGAATAGTTTTGAGAAATGAAATACAACAATCAATGAGTGAGTACCTTAGAGTGACAAAAACGATTTTCTATTTTAGAATTCGAGGACGGTGAGATAGCCGGCAAAACAAATGCAGTACTTGTATTCAAGGGTGGTGATATAGCAACAAATACAGAGTACTTTGTTAACCAAAAATTGGCAGCTCATCTTTTGGCATGGAAAGCTATTTATTAGTACAAGCATCATGTCTGGATCCACCCACATGGGAGTGATGGGGAGTTTCGCCATCAAATATGAAGCAGAATAACTTTATAAACAAAATGAATTACTAAAACGAAATTTATTAACTCAAACTTTCGGTTTACAATCTTTTTAGCAAGGCCTGCAGTAAATTCAAATTCAAAAGCAACTAAGAAAGTATTCCTGAAATGTCGTTAACAAATAAGTTGTAAGGAATGAAAGAAGTAGTAAAAAAAGATTTAAAGAAGGTTCTGCACAACAAAACAGAAACACTTTTACGACGAAAAAAATTGAAGCACTTGCTATATGTCATGGACTTGTTCTCTTAAGAAGATGAAGTGCGACCTTAGATCCTTTTTGCCCCTTGCAGTGAGGAATAGAGGATACTTGTTCTCTTAATAGATTGCTTACAACCGTGTTTAGAATTGTTTCACACTTTTCTACTCAAGATTGATTAAGTTCAAGAACCATAAATTATAACCACACACAAGTAAAACAACCAAGAATAATCTTATTCTGAACGGTACGTCTAAAATGCTTTACAAATGAATCCAAACCACTGAAACCTAAAAGAGAAGCACAAAGTGGAAAAAGAAGAGGCGCAAACCTCTTACGTTTCATAGAATACTTTTGGTTCACAAACCTGAAACTCCTTTTAGGATGTTTTTACTTGTACTCTTTTCAGTCCCAGACCAGACCAAACTTGGATAGTTATAAAATACACAGAGATCATACTGAAAGAACTCAGCGTGTCTTTTCTCATTACTCAAATGGGTTTATATACATGATTACAAGAGATGAATAAGGTAACTAAATATATGCAATGAATTGAATAACTACAAACTAGGTAACTAAATCAATACATAATAAATAGAATATATTTACATATATTCTAACGTATTCTAACACTCCCCCGCAGTCTTAGCGGGAGCTTCGCGGACGCTAAGGCTGGCACGAAAATCGTCAAATAAAACGCGGGGAATCCCTTTCGTAAAGATGTCTGCAATTTGATAGCGTGAGGGAACATGTAGAACTCGTACTTCGCCTTTAGCAACTTTTTCACGAACAAAATGAATGTCCATTTCGATATGTTTGGTCCGCTGGTGTTGCACCGGATTTCCTGACAAGTAGATGGCACTCACATTGTCACAATATACAAGTGTGGCTGTAGAAAGCGGGCAATGAAGCTCAAGTAATAAGTTTCTGATCCAGCATGTCTCAGAGACAACATTTGCAACTCCGCGATACTCTGTTTCTGCACTAGAACGGGATAAAGTTGGCTGGCGCTTGGAGGACCATGAAATTAGATTGTCCCCAAGAAAGACACAATACCCTGAAGTTGACCTTCTAGTATCCGGACAGCCTCCCCAATCCGCATCAGTATACGAGATAAGTTGACCAGCACAAGATTTAGTTAAGTATAAACCGTGAGACATGGTACCTTGCAAATAGCGAATGATACGCTTAAGAGCACTCATATGCTTGGTTTGTGGATCATGCATGTGAAGACAAACTTGTTGGACCGCATAGGAGATGTCTGGTCTAGTGAAAGTAAGATATTGCAAGGCACCTGCAAGACTGCGATATTGAGTAGGATTTTCATACGGAGTACCCGGAGATGCACTCAGTTTAGGCTTAGTGTCAACGGGTGTGGGACATGAGCTACAATTAGTCATGCCGGCCCGGTCAATAATATCTGCAGCATATTGTTTCTGAGATAAGAACAGACTTTGATGATCACGAGTAACAGCAATGCCAAGAAAGAAACTCAAAGGACCGAGATCCTTCATAGCAAACTCAGAGCTCAAACAATCAATAAAGTGCTGTCGTAATCTGTCTGATGAAGCTGTGAGAATGATGTCATCAACATATATAAGAAGATAAGCAATGTCTGGGCCCTTCCTGTAAATAAATAGAGAGTGATCTGTTTTACTGTGAGTAAAGCCAATAGAAGTAACAAAATCAGTGAAACGCTGATACCAGGCCCGAGGAGCCTGTTTGAGGCCATAAAGGGACTTCTTGAGCAAACAGACATGATCAGGGCGAGTTCTGTCTCGAAACCCCAATGGTTGATGCATATACACAGTTTCATTGAGATGGCCATGCAAGAAAGCATTCTTGACATCTAACTGGTGAATGAGCCAAGATTTAGAAAGAGCAATGCTGAGAACGGACCGGATGGTAGGTGGCTTAACAACTGGGCTGAAAGTTTCATCACAATCAATGCCTTGTTGCTGAGTTTTTCCATCACCTACAAGACGGGCTTTATGTCGCTCAAAGGAGCCATCAGAATGCCTTTTATGACGAAAGATCCACATGGACCGAATGACATTCACACCTTGCGGTCTAGGCACTAATTCCCACGTGTTATTAGCAATAAGAGCATTAAATTCATCCAACATTGCAGTTTTCCAATTAGGGTCACGAATAGCACTAACAGGGTCCTTGGGAAGGGGAGAGATGTTGGGGATAGTCATGGTGTTCAAATTGGTAAAGTATTTGGGGTTAGGTTTGACTATGCCATTTTGTGCTCGGGTAATCATATGGTGGGATGATGTGGTAGAGGAGGATTCATTGGGTTGGTGATTACTGTGAGTGGCGGTTTCAGGCTGGGTGGTGTGAGAGGGTGATGTAAGTATTTGTGGAGAAGGGTGTAATAGAGGAGATTCTGATGAGGCGACAGTACCATCGGTATGGTGAGGTTGTGGGATGGTAGGAGGTGTATGAAACAGATGAGGGAGAATAGAATGATCATTGAGGAGATCATAATTTTGTGGCGGAGGATTAGGGAGTTTGGAAAAAGGAAATTCATGCTCGATAAACTGCACATGTCTAGAAATGATAATTTTACCACTTGACATGTTGTAACACTTAGAACCGCGATGGTTCGGGGCAGGACCAAGATAGACACAAGGTGTGGATCGTGCCTCTAATTTGTGAATGGTCGTAGAAGGAAATAGAGGAAAACATAGACAACCAAAGATGCGTAAGTCCGAGTAAATGGGGTCACATTGATATAAAACTTGAGTGGGAGATTGAAAACCTAAAATTTTGGTTGGGAGTATGTTTAGGAGATAAGTGGCCATTTGGAGGGCATGATGCCAGAAAGAAAGTGGTAAGGAAGCATGAGCTAGTAAGGTTCTAATGATATTATTAATGGATTTGATGTGACGTTCAACTTTTCCATTTTGAGGTGAGGTATGAGGACATGAGAGACGAAATAACATACCATGCTTATCAAAGAATTCCTTAAAAGTGCCATTAACATATTCAGTGCCATTGTCACATTGAAAAGTCTTAATGTTACGTTGAAATTGTGTATGGACGAAAGCATGAAATATTTTAAACAAGTCCTTAACTTGAGATTTCTTTGCAATAGGAAATGTCCATAAAAATTTACTGTAATCATCAAGAAATAACACATAATAAGAATGGCCTGAGGTGCTAACAATAGGAGAAGTCCAAACATCACTATGAATAATATCAAAAGGTAAAAAAGTGTACGACACAGAATTAGAAAATGGTAATTTAGAGTGCTTTCCTAGAGGACAAGAAGAACAAAATGTTTTACAAGCCTTATTACAATCAATAAAATGACTACTACTAAGAGATCTAAGTACAGGATCACCAGGATGGCCTAAGCGAGCATGCCAAAGATCAGAAGAAATAGCAGTAAAGGCAGATTGATTGACTGGAGGGATGGCTTTAGTATTGGAGAAAAGTGGATAAAGGGTACCAGTACTGTCACTCCTCAGAATTTTGGCTCCCGTCTGTAAATCATTCACAGAAAATCCATATGGGTCAAAAGTAATAGAAACCATATTGTCAGTGGTGAATTTACGGACAGATATCAGGTTTTTAATTAATTTAGGGGCATGTAGGACATTGTTCAGGGTAAAGGGAGGATATGGATGGGGTAAAGTAGTACTACCGTAACCAATAATTGGAATTAAATGACCGCTACCAACAAGAATATTGTGATTTTTAATGCTCGAATTGAAATAAGAGGAAAAAATACCTTGGTCCGCAGTCATATGAGATGTAGCACCGGTGTCCAAATAGTAATTCGCGTCCGGTTGAGAGAAAGATAGAGCATGCATGGCCGCTTCAATGTCAGTAGGAGTGTAGCTAACAGAAGGGGCAATGACACTATATGCTTGAGGGCGAGGACCAAGAATACCCGGACCAGCAGAACGTGGGTCTGATGAAGTAGCACCTGGTCTAGGAGCCCAAGGCGAGGAGGGATAGGGGCAAGGAGGAGGCATGGGCCACTGGGCAATCCAAGGATTCCAAGACATCCAAGGTTGCTGTTGCCAATTAGGCCCAAATGAGGGTCTAATATTTCGGCCCTTACCATTGTCTCGCTTAAATGCAATAGACTTGTTAGGTGATTTCTTGGTTCTGGAAGGATTGAGAGAAGCAGATGATGCCGCCGAATGACTAACCTGGGGAGCCTCGGAAGAGACGAGAGCTGCCTGAGACCGGTTGCCGCCCTCCTTCGCTAGGCGGTTTTTGATGGTGCGTTCGGCCAGCTTCAAGCGAGAACGGCATTTTTCAAAAGCAGGTAGAGGGTCCTGATTTTGAATGAAATCAACGGTGCCGGCGTACGCCTCCGGCAGACCACCAGTAAGTTTGAGAACTAGACGGCTGTTGGGAACGGTAGCATCAACATCATCAAGGCGTTCAGAAATTGTCTTGATATGATTGCAATAGCTATCGATGGAGGAGAAATTCTCAAAATTGAGGTCGGTGAGTTCTTCTTCAAGATGAGCAGCACGAGAAGCTTTGTTGTCCTGAAACAGCGACTCCAGGCGGGTCCAAGCGGCAGCAGCAGTGTCATCTTTGAGAAGGATGGCGTGAAGAAGCTCTGTAGAGATGGTCCCGTATATCCACCGTAAGACCACGGCATCCAGCCTTTTCCAAAGAGCCAGGTCCGCAGCTTTGGTGGCCTCATAGGCTGTCTTCTCTGTTTCCTCTGTAGGAGGAACAATGTGAGGAAGAAGGTCATGAACTTTAACAAGAACCTTGAAAAGGGCTGCCCAAGAGTGATACATGCCCTGGTCTGCATCTAAAGTGATAGGAATTAGACTCTTGACATTGGTAATGGTCAAGGCTGAGTGAAATTTATTGGGTTGAGACATGATGGCAGGGTATTGGGCAAGAGGAGAAGGTTACTGCTGAGCAAGAGAAGAAGGTTGCTGCTGCTAATTTGGGCAACGGAAGAAAAAAATGCAGAGATTAGGAAGAAACCTTAGTCTGATACCATGAAAGAACTCAGCGTGTCTTTTCTCATTACTCAAATGGGTTTATATACATGATTACAAGAGATGAATAAGGTAACTAAATATATGCAATGAATTGAATAACTACAAACTAGGTAACTAAATCAATACATAATAAATAGAATATATTTACATATATTCTAACGTATTCTAACACATACATTTACTAGACTAGACCGGAAAATTTTAGTCCATAGTAAAAACATCCTTAGTTTTATATCCTTGGCAGCCATTTTAGCTTTTACAGTTAAATGTTTTTCGGCATGTAGAAAAAAATTGTCGATAGTGATCTTTTTCAATTCCAATGTTCACTTTCAGTCATCCAGTCATATCCTTAGTTTCTAGGTTTGCTATGATTTTTGCAGGACAGGACAATGAGTGGATATAATTTATTGAAATGGAGTTTCATTAGAATTATACTACTAAATCATAGAATAGGTGTTTGCAAATTAACGAAAGTGGAGATGAAAATTTAAATAAAAGATATGACTTAAATAAGCATATAAATGTTTTCTAAGAGCATCTCCAATGCTATAATGTGCACGATGCACATGTGGCATGAGTGATAGCCACATAAATATTAGCAAATAAATCATCTCTCTCCTTATTTGAATGATTTTATACAATTTTGGTAAGTTTTTCCCTGCAATGTCAACAACAATGTCAACATCTAGACGGTCTCCTTGACATTGTAGAGAAAAACTTACCAAAAACGTATAAAATCATTCAAATAAGGAGAGAAAGAATTTATTTACTAATATTTATGTGGCTATTTCTCGTGCCACGTGTGCACCGAGCACATTTTACCAATGGAGATACTCTAATATGAGACTGCCGAACTGAAAGGTAGAACAGAGCTAAATTCCCCACCATCCCGGAAAGAATGAGAAACCTCCCTTGAGTAAATTCCGCCAACAATTATAATGGACCAAACGTAGGACTTCTAAACATCGGTAGTGGATAGCGGTACCACTTCAAACCTAGAAATCAATATGTAGATGAATAAATAAATGAAAGAGGACATTGCTGGATAGTGGATAAGTTACTAGGAAGGTTATTGCAGATGAAGTTTGCGGCTCTTCATGGCCGCCGCACACTCTCACAATGGTGAATTTCGGTCATGTGTCAACTTGATTGCGATGGATGGGCAGGGTTTGAAGAGAAATAGATCCGACGGCCAGTGTAACCCTCACTGCACGGTGTTTGATATGTATGCGAGTAGGAGAGCAGTGGATGTTGCCGTTAATTGCACTTACAATAGAAGACGGAGTTACACGCATAATAGAAGCACGTACAATGGGTAGAACTTCATGTTCAACCCATTAAAACACATAGTTACACCAACACATTTTTTCATGCCTAAAATGACCTTACAATATTTTATTTTATTTTAGATAGAAACATGTGAAATCTGGTTCCAGCTTTAGGATGTTTTTACTTGGACTGTAATTTGCTGGTCTGGTCTGGTCTGGTCTGATCTGGTCTGGTCTGGTCTGAACTGGTCTGGTCTGGTCTGGTAAGGTCTGGTTTCTTTGTATTTTTATAACTATCCAAGTCTGGTCTGGTCTGGTCTGGTCTGAACTGGTCTGGTCTGGTCTGGTCTGGTCTGAACTGGTCTGGTCTGGTCTGGACTGGTCTGGTCTGGTCTGGTCTGGGGCAAATTACAGTCCAAGTAAAAACATCCTTACTTTTCATCATAAAAATCACAGAGAGTCACTTTCAGAAAAAGTCAATTTCTTTTGTTTAACAAAATGACAAATATCATAAGGAACAATTTCACTTTTATTATGAATATATGAGAATGATGATTAAAACAGGTAACCACTTCAGTTTTTGATATGAAAGATGTCCTAACCTATAATCCCAAATATTTGGAAACAAAGTCAGAACTAGTTGAGGCCGAATGAGAAACAAAGTAAAGAGTGGGATTAGTTGAAGTTGTGGGATTGTAATGATAAAGTCCATTTTGTAAAGGGTTAATTAGCTAAATTGGAGTAAAAGGTAGCCAATAAAAAAAAATAGGACTACATTGTTTCTTAACTCACTAGTAGGATTAATTATGTGTGATGGACAGTCTACCCGGGGGGTATCTTATCCGAGGGGTTATGGCAGGAATAACTGGAGAGAAGTCAGAGTAAATAGGAGGAGAGAGAGTCGATTTTATTAAATGAACTCAGCGTGTCTTTACAAGGTGAATAAGGGCTGCTATTTATAGCAGCAATAAATGCGATGAGAGTACACGTGTCAGTAATCCGACGGCCGAGGGGTCACATCAGCCGGGTGGCACCGGCAGTGGTACGTTCACTGCATTGAATGCGGTTGGCGGATGTGACGTGGCATTAAATGTGGTGGTTGGCTGTCTCCAAAAGGAATCTTCGATGATTGAGCATGTTTGGCCGAAGGCTCCTTGTGTGGCCGAGGGCTCCATGTGACCAAGGACCCCTGTGCAGCCGAAAGCCTTGTGTGGCCGAAGGCTTGGTTCAGCCGAAGGCTTCCCCTGGTGCCGAGGGCTCCACAGTGCCGAAGGCTCCCGTTTTCTGTCACTTCCTCCCACCAGCTTCTTATGCCAGAAAGGCCATCCTGTGAGGTCTGGAGCCTTCGGCCAGGGAGGCCGAAGGCACCCCAGTATGTATTCTGGGCTATTTTGAGGCTTGGGCCGTCACAATTGGGCCTGAGTTGTTCTCTGGGCTCGACGAACTTGTGTAGGAGAAGCAGGAGTCTATGGGCCGGGGGTTCCTGGGCCATATACTCCATCAGGAGTCCCTCACTCCTTTTGCCGAAAGGTACTTGAGGGAAAAGGAGTAGTTGTGTTGATTCTCCTGGAGGCTTCATCATTTCGTTGGGTGCCTTTGCCGGAGAACTTCCCTTCAGCTGATTGCCGAAGGCTTCCCTCAGTCCCGCACATGTCGAGGGTTTTCTGAGGGAGGCATAACACCTGTATGACTACCGAAGGCTTTCCTCAGTCCCTCACATGTCGAGGGTTTTCTGAGGAAAGCATAGGTGTATTGCCTTCATGTGTTGTGACGAGGGCTGCTTCATTTCCGCAAGTGACTCGGGGAAAACTCGTGATATTCTGCCTCTGCCGAAGGGTATATTGAGGTATGTACCCGAGGGTTTTTATTCTGATGTTCGCCCGGAAGCTATATGCGTCACTTGTTAGATTTCCGCTTGAAGAAATATTTGTATTTTGTTCTGTTGTGATGCCCGAGGGGTGTATCCTAGTCCCTCACTCCTTTAGGCCGAAGGCGAGTTTGGGCTGAAGGAGTCATGATGTGTTGATAAGCTCCCGAGGGGTGGTAACTTTGAAGAGCCGAAGGATTACGCTGCTATATGCTCGAGGATGCAATATTGACAAGCCGAAGGCTTATGTTGCTGCGGGCTCGAAGGCGCTTGGTGGAATTCGTTGTCCGGAGGCTGCGGATAGTGATAGCCAGAGGCCACCATTTGAGGGCACCCTAATGTTCGAGGAATATAGTTGTTGCAATAGAGCCGTTGGAAGGGGGGTTGACGTGGCGTGTCCTCATTGGCTGGAGGGGGGCGGCTGCCATCCATTGGCTGAACCGGCGGCCTGTAATGATGGGCTTTTCAAAACGAGGCCCATCTTTCGAGGCTGAAAGCCTATATATACCCCAAGCGCAAACCTATTTTCTTTGCGCGAACTTGAGTGATAGCGGAGCTCTGCCAATTTTTCTAGAGAGAGAAACCAGTATTTTCGATCAAACCCTACTTCCGAGGTCAGTCCTTCTCCTGTTCTTTACTTCCTTAGCACTTTTGCTATTTCCCCTCTTGATTTAGTGTTAGTGGCCTTAGAACCTTAGGGACCTCTCCTACCCCTCTATTTGTCAGTACCGTACGATGTCGTCGGAGGATGATTCTCAGAACATGTCAAGGGAACCGTCGGTGCAATCCGAGAGCTATTCGGACGCCGATTCTTCGAGTGAGCAGCTCTCGGCCGACAATGACGCCGCGGTAGCCGAGGAGATGCAAAACCATATTCGAGCCGAGTTGGAAGCCGAGGATTTTGAACAAGTAGCAGAGGATGAGGAGCTAGCCCTCGCGCTCCAAGTGGCCGAGGAGGAAGAAGAAAAAGAGAGGCAACAGGTGACTATCGCCGTACTGCCTCCGGACGCTGGAGAAGCGAGCTGCTCCCGTCCTCTTAACCCCAACCCCATCCGGGTGGCTCCCGGGAAGAAGAAGAAGAAGAAGAAGAAGAAAGGCGGGGTGGCTCCGAAAAAGAAACCCGCTGCTGTGGACGCCGGCCAACCAGTGGGCATTCCCGAGGGGCACTCTTATTTGAACACTGATGCTCTCGAGCTAAAGACAGCGGCCGTAGCTTCGGATTATCAGGCCACACAGTTCCTTGTTGGTCCTTCGGCGCAGGTGGTGGAGCCGGGGCCAGAAGACTTGCTGTCTCGTCCTCCCGAAGGGTGCTTCGCGGTTCACATCCTGTCGGTGGAGCTGGGCCTTCGCTTCCCGCTTCACCCTTTCTTGTTAGAGTACCTCCGGTTCGTTGGTCTCGCCCCCTGCCAGCTGACCCCGAACAGCCATTCATACATCGCCGGGTTCCTCGCGCAATGCCGGAGCCGAGGGGTGGATCCTACTTTGGACCAATTTTTCCTGTCATTTAATCTTTGCAGAGGGGGGGGCCGCCAACAGCGAGGGCTTTGCCAATCTCCAACAACTACCGGCGTGGAGGCTATTCTCAGAAGTACCTTCGTCCCATAAGGGATGGAGGGACCGCTTTTGCTATCTCAGGATGCCGGGAGCATCTTTCCCGAGGCCCCTCCGCAACCATTTCCGAAGGCACCCCAAAGTTGGTAATGCCGCCCTTGAGGGTGCGGGGAAAAAGCTAACGGCGAAGCCGCCGGGTTCAGAGAAGCTGACGACCATCAAAGCTGCTACGCTCCCGGAGGAATTGTTTAAGTTGGAATTCCTGCGGTACCGTTTGCCGGGGGAGAAGGACGAGAGATACCCCCTCCTTGACCGGGGCTATCAGAGTGCCGGAGGTTGTGACCGAAGGGCTCTTGTTTTAGTACTTAGAATATTTTCTCTTCGATTTGTTTTGTCGTTGATTCTAACTTCCTCTCTGTTTTCTTGCAGGCGACATCATGGATCCAAAGGCTTTTGCTAAGCTTTCCAATAAGCTGTCCAAGGAGAAGAAGAAGAAGGCTGAGGGGCCTTCTAAGCAGAGAGCTGTCGGGGAGATCTCCCCAAAGCCGGAGGCCACAAGGGGCCCAGAGGGCGTGGGGCCCTTGAAAGATGCTGATACATGCGTTGTTGCCGAAGGCTCCCAAGTCCCGGAGCTAAAACGAAAAAATGCCGGGAAGGGCACCACGCTCCCGGAGAAGAAGCAGAGGAGGGGGGATGCCGAACAGAAGGCTCCCTCCGTAGTGATTATTGACGACCCCCCATCCGACAAGCCCTCGGGCTCCTTGCCCCTGATGGATATGGATGAGGGGGCTTGGCCCCTTGAGACGGTGCAGTTCCCTATCAAGAAGGGGACTGCTATTATGCACGGCACTCTCGACCCGAGGGAATTCTTGAGGGGTGCCACTCCTCCCCTGGATAGGTCCACCCTCGGCCGGTTTGGGGACGCGGCCCTCGAGCTCAAGGCCCTTCAGGCCTCGACCACTGTAAGTATTTTGACCCTTGGGGTCTCTTGTTTATTGTGATCCTTTTCCTCCGCGTAATCTGATCCTAGGTGTACCCTTGTTTGTTTGCAGGCTAGCTTAGCCTTCGGGGAGCTTGTGAGGAGGGCGGAGCAGCACCGTCTCGAGAAAGCTAAATCTGACGAGGTCACAAGGAAGCTGGTCGCCAACAACACGGAGGCCATCCGGCAGCTGGCCAGTCTGGAGGAGGCCCTTCGGCAGGCCGAGCAGAGGTCGGAGGCTGCGAAGGAGGAAGCTCGGGCCTTGGGGAAGGCTGAAGCCGAGAGGGCCGCTGCTGAGGCCGCTAAGATAGCCGCTGAGAAGGCTGAGGAGGCTAAGGCTGAGGCTGTTGCCAAAGCAAAGGAAGATTCCGTGGCCTCCTTCCTGGTCGAGGGATGGAAAGCCGAAGGCCGTGAACAGTGGAGGGCTTCAGTGGTAGAGGCCTCGGTGGACAGTTGGGCGAAGGGGCCTGGTGCTATGTGGCTTGCCCTGAAAGGTAAAAGCTTCTACGAGGGCGGCCAATACTTTACTCAAGCCATGCTGTACCGGAGGCTGGCCCGACATGTCGGTGTTGACCCGAAGGACTTCAAGCCGGAAGCACATGGGCTTCCCCCGCTCCTGCCAGACGTGCGGGTTCCCCTGCCCGAGGGCGAAGAAAGGGAGCTGTTAGAGGACTCCGAGCTGGCCAAGTGTGATTCTGATGATGACGGAACCGAAGAAGATGCCTCCTCGAAGCCGAAAGAGGACGGAGCCGAGAATGCCTAAGCTTGAAACCCCTTTAAGCATAACCTGTATTAGATAAGTAGGCTCCCGGCTTCGGCCTCATATTGTAGACAAACATCCCCTGTACCTTAATCATTTTCCTTTTGAACGAATGACGTGCCTCCGGGCTTTTTGTATGAATGAATGCCTCATTTCTCTTCAAACTATGTTTGCCTTCGTTCTTTTTCCTTATGAATGCATGCCTTCTTTTGCTTGAATGAATGTATGTTTGTGGACTTAGAATTTTTCTAAGTGAAACCTGGCAGCAAGCCTCGTGTTGTAGTGTGAAATTACCGGGGGCTTGTTGTTGTGGACTTAGAAGATTTTCCAAGTAAAACTTGATCAGAACCCTTCGGATGTAGAGTAGAATTACCGGGGGGCTTGTGATCGTGGACTTGGAAAATTCCTTAAGTAAGATCCCAGTGTATGCCTTCGGTGATGAGCCATTGGAAACCCTCCGGATTGTATTATCAGTACCGAAGGCTAGAATAATTGAGACTTGGGAAATTTTCCTTGCAGTGTAGATTTAATGCAATTTTAGGTCCTCATCAAATAGTTTGAGGTTCCCTTCGGCTGTAAACCTATTGGTGGTGTTGAGGTTCATCTCCTCCCACCGATGGGTTCCCATTTGTGGACTTAATGAAATTCCGAGATTTGTCCCCAATAGATCTTGTGAGTAACCTCCCGGTTGATGAGTGTTTCCTGAAGGATGCCAATACGTGGGCTTAGAAATTTTTTCATCGTTGAATGAGCCTGGTGGCATTCTTCCTTCGGCATGAAGCCTCCGATTTGTGTAGATATAGATTTAGCTTGCCTTAGAACTTTGTTTAGCCTTCATCTTGTACTCCAAGGCCTCACGTAGTGAAGCCTTCGGCTATGTAGCCAGATGACTTGTTGGTGAGAGATTTTCTTGCGCCTTTGTAGGAGCCTTCGGGAATGTGTGTCCGAAGTGTTGAGCCTCCGGGGAAAATAGTATCCGGGGAGCTCCTTCCCTCCTACACATCTTTTTTTTTTTTTTTTTTTTTTTTTTTAGATGGTGTAGGAGAGGCATCTAGAAACTTGGTTCCTAGGGAAGGCTTGGCCTATATGGGAGGTAACGGAACAAACCGTTGGCTCCCCCTTCGGGAATGACCTTCCGATATCCCGAAGGGTTTGAGGGTCGTTTCCTCGGCCCGAGACATCGTCTGTTGCCTGCTTCCCCTTGGGGGATAGCGCGGAAAGCGCCTCGGTTTTGAAAGTCGTCCCCTCAGCCCGAGACATGGTATGTTGCCTGCTTCCCCTTGGGGGATAGCGCGGGGAGCGTTTCGTTTGTGGAAGTCGAATCCTGGGCCCGGGACATGGTCCGTTGCCTGCCTCCCCTTGGGGGATGGCGCGGAAAGCGTTCCTGGGAAGGGTTTTATTTGCGTGTGGAACACAAATAGCCGGGGGCACTTGGTACCAGCCGGAGCCGAGGGGTGTTGCACCCCCCGGTTTTTTTTTTTTTTTTTTTAGGAGGATATGTAAAAGTTTTTGAAAGCACTTGGTGTTTTCAAAGAGTGATGGGGGTGACCCATACACTTGGTACTTGGTACCTAAATTGTTGTTCCCCCTTGTGAGAGGGAGAGGCCTTGGGCCTATCTTGGTGAAGTGATGAGGGCTTGGCCACTCATTTGCAGGAGAGAAGGGGGGGCCTTGGGTCGCTTGTACAATATGTAGGTGATGAAGGCTTGGCCTTTTGATTATTCTTCAAAAACAGATGGGGCCTTGGGCCATTGATATTTACACTTGCTGAGGATGAGGGCTTGGCCGCTCATGCCTTATTGATAGAATTTGACAAGGTGGTGCACATTCCAATGTCTAGGGACCTCCGTCCCATTGGGACGTTTGAGTTTGTATGTCCCGGGTTTGATGATGGCTGAGATGATGTAGGGGCCTTCAAACTTGGGCGCCATCTTTCCTCCTTCGGTGGGTAGACTGGCATCCCTTCGCCGGAGGACGTAGTCTCCCACCTGGAATTCCCGGGAGCGGACCTTGGCGTCGATGTATCCTTTGACTTGTCTCCTATAGTTTTCGGCCTTGAGGAAAGCTTGCTCTCGGCGTTCCGAGATGAGATGAAGGTCGAGGGCCATGTTGGCGTCGTTGGCTTCGGGCTCATATTGTTCCACCCTTCGGGTGGGAAGGGTCACTTCTGTTGGAGCCTTTGCCTCAAAGCCATAGCATAGGGAGAAAGGGGTCTCACCTGTTGCACGCCGAGGGGTGGTGCGGTAGGCCCATAGGATGTTATGAAGCTCTTCTACCCATCCTCCCCCTTCGGCTTCCCGTTTCTTCTTCAACCCCTCGAGGAGGGTGCGGTTGGCATTCTCTACTTGCCCGTTGCCCTGAGGGTAGGCAACGGAAGAGAATGTGTGCTTGATGCCCCAAGCTTCAAGAAGGGCGCAGAAGGGGGCTGCCTCGAATTGAGTCCCGTTGTCGGAGATGATTTGTTGGGGGACGCCAAACCTTGTGAGAATATTTCTGAGGACAAAGTGGCGGCACCGGGCCTCGGTAATGCTGGCGAGGGGCTCGGCCTCTACCCATTTGGTGAAATAGTCGATGGCCACAATGATGTATCTGTTGTTGGAGGTACCCCTCGGCAGAGGGCCCACTAAGTCAATCCCCCATCTGGAGAAGGGTATAGCGGTGCTGATGGGGGCATAGTTAACCGCTGGTCTGCCGGGGGCCTTCTGAAAGTGTTGGCAAGCGGTGCACCTTCGGGCTAGATCAGCACAATCTCTAGCCATTGTGGGCCAGAAGTAGCCCTGAACTATGAGCCTTCGGGACATGGAGAAGGGTCCCTGGTGAGCTGAGCAAGTGCCACTGTGCACTTCCTCCATGGCGACGTCGGCCTCATCTTGATGAAGGCACCGAAGGAGGGTGCCGTTGTAAGATCTCTTGTAAAGCCTCCCGTTTTCGATGGTGTAACTGGGAGCCCTCAGCTTTGTTAATTTTGCGCGGGCCTCGTCTTGGGGCAGTTGCCCTGTGGTGATGAAGGTGATGATGTCGGAGATCCAATCCTCCGGCCTTAGGTGAATGTTCATGACGGGGCTCGCGTGGATGCTTGAGAGGCTAAGTTCCTCAATTCTTGCAATTTTTGAGAGGTGTTCGGGGGATTCATCCGAAAGCTTGGATAGAATGTCGGCCTCGGAGTTTTGAGCCCTCGGTATTTGGGTGAGAGAATGTGCTTCAAACACCTTGAGCAACTCCTTAGCCGCTTCTTTGTATTGTTTCATCCTCCCTTCCTTGGCTTCATACTCCCCGGAAATTTGCCCCACGACAAGCTTGGAGTCACACTTGACGTGGATCATCTTGGCCTTCAGATTTGCTGCCAGCCGAAGGCCACATAGGAGGGCTTCGTACTCGGCCTCGTTGTTGGAGACCTTGAAGGAGAAGCGGATGGCATAATATGCGCGGAAGCCCTCGGGTGTGATCAGGACTACCCCCCCTCCGCATGCTTTGGTGGCTGAAGAGCCATCGGTGTAGAGGGTCCACCATTCGTCAAGGGGTGCCGAAGGCTCCTCGTCAGTTGCTGATCTCGCGGTGCATTCCGTCACGAAGTCCACCAGGGCTTGGCCCTTAATGGCAGGCCTCGGACGGATATCTATGTTGTACTGACTGAGGAAGATGGCCCATTTCACCATTCGGGAGGAACTTGTGGGGCTTCTCATGAGGGCGCCGAGGGGTTGATGAGTGAGCACTTGGACCGGATGAGCTTGAAAGTAGTGGCCAAGCTTCTTGACGGTCCAAACGATGGCTAGCACCGTCTTCTCGACGGGAGAGTACCTGAGTTCGGCCTCCCGGAGGGTTTTGCTGACGTAGAAGATGGCGTGTTGGACGCCGTCCTCCTCTCGGATTAGCACTGAGCTGATGGCAGCAGGGCTAACACCAAGGTACAAGTATAAGGTCTCCCCCACCTTCGGCTTGGAGAGCACCGGGGGAGAAGAGAGGTACTTCTTAAGTTCGTCGAAGGCCTCTTGACACTCAGATGTCCATTGGAAGCCAGCGGTCTTCCTCATGACTTGGAAGAAGGGGAGGGCCCTCTCGGCTGATTTAGAGAGGAAACGGTTGAGGGCTGCCAGGCGACCCGTCAACCGTTGAACCTCCTTGACGTTGCGTGGGGGTTCCATGTTGATGATGGCCTGAATCTTCTCGGGGTTGGCTTCAATACCCCTTCGGCTGACCATGTAGCCTAAGAACTTTCCCCCTTGCACGCCGAAGGTGCATTTCTTTGGATTTAACCGGAGGTTGAATTTTTGCATGATGGCGAAGATTTCCCGGAGGTCGTCGGCGTGAGTGCTTGCCTTCTTGCTTTTGACGATCATGTCGTCAACGTAGGCCTCCATGGTACGTCCGAGGACAGCTTGAAAGACCCTGGCCACCATTCGGGTGTAGGTGGCGCCTGAATTTTTTAGGCCGAAGGCCATCACAAGATAGCAGAAGATGCCTTCGGGTGTCATGAAGGCGGTTTTATCAGCGTCTTCCTCATGCATGTAGATTTGATGATATCCGCGGAACGCGTCGAGGAATGACATGATCTCGCATCCCGCGGTCTCATCCACCAGTTGATCAATGTTTGGCAGAGGGAAGGGGTCCATAGGGCACGCCTTATTCAGATCAGTGTAGTCCACGCACATGCGGAAGGTAGGAGGCTTCTGTGCAAGGACTACATTTGCTAACCAAGTGGGGTATTTCACCTCCTTGATATGTTTGATGGAGAGGAGCATGGCTACCTCCTTCTTCACGAACTCCCTTCTCTCGGCCGAGAGGGGTCTTCTCCGCTGTTGCACTGGTTTGGCCGAAGGGTCCACCGCTAGGCGGTGGGTGATGACCCTTCGGTCAATTCCTGGCATATCCTCCGGCCCCCATGCAAAAACAATGGAGTAGGCGCGGAGGGCTTTGGTGATGCCAGCCTTCAAGTCTTCGGGGAGCTTGGCTCCAATCTTCAGGACTCTCTCCGGCTTGGCCGGATCGAGTATCAAGTCTTCGGTCTCCTCGGCAGGCTCAGCCCTCGGCCTACCTTCTTCCTCCTCCAAGGCCTTGGTGGTGATGGTGTCCACACGAAACTCTGTTTTACTAACCTTCTTGGTAAGTTGAAGGTAGCAGGCCCTGGAGAGTTTCTGATTCCCCCTCGAGTAGCCGACGCCGGTGGGTGTGGGGAACTTGAGGCAGAGATGCCTCATAGAGATGACGGCCTCCAAATCCTCGAGGGCGGGCCGGCCGAGGATGATGTTGTGTGCGCAGTCGAGGTTGACGACGACGAACTCCACTTCGAGCTTGGCTCTATGGGATCCGTCGCCGAATTCGACCATGAGTGTGATGACGCCCTCGGCGTCTATGCTATCCCCCGTAAATCCGGAGAGGGGGGTGTTGATGTGCCGAAGGGATCCCCTGTCGAGTCCCAACTCTTGAAAAGTGCTGAGATACATGACATTGACAGAACTCCCTGTGTCGACATAAGTCCGGTGGATGATGGCGTCATTGATCTCAGTACGGATGACGAGGGCATCCCTATGCGGCAGAGAACCCGAGGGGAGGTCCGCATCTGTGAAGAAGATGGGATCCGCCCTCGGCCTTTTAGTTGGGGGCATGTGACTGACTTCCCCAATGTAAAGGGATTGTGCCCACTTCTTCCTTTGGCTTGTTGAATCGCCTCCGGTGTTGCCGCCGTTGATCATATGGATATGGCGCTTGTATTGTTGATGGGAGCCCTCTCCCTCGTCATCGAGGCCCCCAATTTCACGCTTCTTCCCCTGTGGGTTTCCCAAGGGGATGGTGTTGGGGTTCACCCACTTGTTTGCCTTCGGCGGAGGGCCTTGATTGTGATGGGGGCCCTGGGGAGGAGGGCCCCTGATAAATTGAGACAAGTGGCCCGCCTGTATCAGCCTTTCAATTGCGTTCTTCAGCTGATGGCAATCGTCGGTTTTGTGTCCATGGTGGCGGTGGAAAGCGGCAATAGGGCTCATCAGGACCGATGACATAAATCTCGAGGGGTGTCCGGGAGTCTCGCTCCACGAGCCCTCGCTCTTCTGCATGGTCGAGAATGACGCTGACGGGATGCGTCAAGGGAGTGCGTGGGTGCTCAAGGAGGACGGGTTGTGCCCATGCCTTTGGATTGTTCTTGTAACCGCCCCCGGGTCTGGCTTGGCCACCCCGGGAGCGATCGTTGTACTGTGTCTCTCGGTTGGCCGGAGGGGGAGGCCCTCCGGGCCGGTTCCGGCCTTCATTCTTCTGAGAAGGATCCGTGTTGCGGCGGTCCTTCTCGATTTCCTCTGCTTCGGCATACCGGTCCCCCCGCTGAAGGGCCTTTGTATAATCGCGGGGGGGGGATCAGTGATGAGGCTCCGGGAGAAGTTACCGTTGCGGAGGACGGTGTGAAAGAGGGCCATCAGGGTCCTGTCATCGGCGCCTTCGACCTCGAGGGAGGCCTGCCTCCAGCGTTCTAAGAAACTCCGAAGGGTTTCTTCCTTCTGTTGCCTCACGTTCAGGAGGTGGGAGAAGTGTTTCTTTGAGCGATGCCTCCCGGCAAACTGTGTAAGGAAGCGGTGGGCAAGTTCTTGCCAAGAATCAATGCTGCCTTCGGGCAACCGGTTGAACCACTCATACGCTGGACCCTCCAAGGTGGAAAGGAACCAACGGCATAAGTATTCATCCGACGCCCCCATCATCATCATGCTGTTTTGATAACGGCTATAGTGCTCTTGGGGATCCGTCTTCCCCTCATACGGCTTGATAGGTTGCCCCCGGTACTTGTGGGGGATTTTGGCCGCCAACACCCTTGGGGTGAAGGGTGTTCTAGTGCGGAGTTGAATGAGGGGCTCGCCTGAGCCTTCGGCAAGCTTACGCTTCATTTCCTCCACTTGCGCCCGGAGGTCGGCGTACTCGGGATCAGGCCTTGCTGTGGAAGCCGTCGGGGGTGCCTGACGATTCTCCTCTAGTTGACGGAGGAGGGCTTCAATGATTTCGTCCTTGGGATCCTTCGGGGCAACCCCTTGGGAGTTGGCCCGGAAGGATTGCGCCTGTGTGATTTGGTGCCTGGCGTCATTGGCGTGGAGGAGGGCTTTGCCTTTGCTTCGGGGGGGAGGTACGCCCTCGGCACCCGAAACGGAGGCACCACTCTCCTGGGGCCTGCTGAGTTCTTGCTTGCCGAGGCGGTCTTGGACCCCTCGGCGTCCGGGAGCTCCCCCAAGCCTCTCAAGTGCAGAGGTCCGGGGTTTCTCCCTCATCATGGGGCGCTTGTCCCTGGATTGAGCCTCCTGGGAGGCGGTATCCTGCGCTATGACCCCCTCGCGGTTGCCAACCCCCGGGGGAGGGTTGTTGAACAAAGGAGGGAGTGGTGGTAGATTGATAACATTCCCTCCAGCATAGGGCTGAAGGGGTGCCTGAGAGGCGAGGGCTCCGGAATTGAGAGCCATGTTTTGAACAAAGGCCGCAAAGGCAGCCTGAAGATCGATGGCCGAGGCCGGAGGGGGAACTTGGTTCTCACTCCGATCCCTCCTTCGATTATCAAGGCCAATGCGGGCATCAGGGGTGTTCTTCTGCAGCTGCTGACGTAGGTCAGTAGTAGCCTGCTCCAACTCAAGGATGATACCACCCTCGGGTACTAAGAGCCTGTTGGAGGCCTCAGCCCCGTTGGTTTTGCCGGGGGCTATGTGGTTCTCCTCAAGGGTTTTGGACTGGGCACGGGTGGTTCTTCCCATTTTTGGTAAGTATTTCGTGTTTGGTAGAGGGGGAGGGTTTCTTACTTGATAGTTCAGACCTCTCAACGAGAGCACCAAATGATGGACAGTCTACCCGGGGGGTATCTTATCCGAGGGGTTATGGCAGGAATAACTGGAGAGAAGTCAGAGTAAATAGGAGGAGAGAGAGTCGATTTTATTAAATGAACTCAGCGTGTCTTTACAAGGTGAATAAGGGCTGCTATTTATAGCAGCAATAAATGCGATGAGAGTACACGTGTCAGTAATCCGACGGCCGAGGGGTCACATCAGCCGGGTGGCACCGGCAGTGGTACGTTCACTGCATTGAATGCGGTTGGCGGATGTGACGTGGCATTAAATGCGGTGGTTGGCTGTCTCCAAAAGGAATCTTCGATGATTGAGCATGTTTGGCCGAAGGCTCCTTGTGTGGCCGAGGGCTCCATGTGACCAAGGACCCCTGTGCAGCCGAAAGCCTTGTGTGGCCGAAGGCTTGGTTCAGCCGAAGGCTTCCCCTGGTGCCGAGGGCTCCACAGTGCCGAAGGCTCCCGTTTTCTGTCACTTCCTCCCACCAGCTTCTTATGCCAGAAAGGCCATCCTGTGAGGTCTGGAGCCTTCGGCCAGGGAGGCCGAAGGCACCCCAGTATGTATTCTGGGCTATTTTGAGGCTTGGGCCGTCACAATTGGGCCTGAGTTGTTCTCTGGGCTCGACGAACTTGTGTAGGAGAAGCAGGAGTCTATGGGCCGGGGGTTCCTGGGCCATATACTCCATCAATGTGTGTTCGGACAAATATACCATTGTAGCTATTGAAATGTTTTTTTGATCATTTGAAATGTTTTAATTCATAATAAAATCATAAAAAGTAATAAAAAATAGTAAAAAATAATAAAAAATGATAAAATATTTTTAAAGTAAAAGTTTTTTTTTTTAAAATTGAGAGATAGAGAGAGAAAGTGAGCAATTAATATTTCTCAACATCCAAGGAGAGTATTTATAGGGGAAATGTGAGTTTGGGCTCCCGGGTCTTGGGCCTGGGAGGCCCGGTACAAAATATGGCCACTAATGGGCTGAGTACATGATTTATTTGACTAAGTATAAGATCTAGTTCTGCTTGAGTCTGGTTGGCCGAAGGAGGACCAGGCCGATGGTGGGTCTGGCCGACAGAGGACCAAGTTCTGCTTCTGGGCTTCTGGACCATATTCTGAGTTGATGGGTGTTCGGCCGACGGAGGGCCATCTGACCGATGGAGGATCGCATGGGTGCCAACTGCCCTTGTATTTAGTCTTCTCAAATTCAAAACTATAAACATTACTTTGAATCTACAAATCTTTATCTTTATACGAAGTCTATCTATATATAATAACAAAAGGTTTATTGAGGAACAAGTTCCCGCCAAAACCCATGGATCAATACTCGGTGTAATTTTCTTGGCAAGTTGGCAACGAGTGCTCTTGATAAAACCGTCCTAATTTCCCACATTTAATATTCTGCACCTAGCATCACTACTAGAAAATTGGCTTATAGTGACACTTTGTTAGTGACACTTTCTGCCTGAAAGTGTCACATATGTTCTTTTTTACATAAAAGTGTCATGGTTTTCTGATATAATAATATCAACATCTTATAATGACACTAGACCCGTTTTTTTTAATTTACTTAGACATTTTTACTTTATATTTTAACACTTCACTCTATTTTATCGTCAACTTCTTCCTCACCCATCCTCAATCAGCTTTACCCTCCCTTCCTTCATATGAACCCTAGCCGCCGCACTCACTACAAATTTGAACTCTACCGTCCTCTTCAATTCGTTCGGTCGTAGAAGTTCAGGCGTTTGTTCGTAGAAGCTTTACCCCTCATGATCAAGCGACTATTTGACAGAGCCAGAGAGTTTTGTTTCCCGTCCGAGCAGCGGTTTCCCCCAATGTCCAGGTATGTGCTTTTTCCATCTACTCGTTCTTCATCCTTTGGAAACTTCTTCGAATTTTTCTAGAGTGTTCAAATGGTTTAGGGTCTTCGCAGAAGAATTGCAATTTTATGGACCTTCGGGGGGGGGGGGGGGGGGGGGGGGGGAGATTTCGTTTCCGAGTCTTAATAGGTGGTAGCGATTATCCTTCTCCGCTGCCCAATTGATTTCCGGGTTGGTGCTTGGGAGCGACGGGAATCGGCCATTGGGGTGGAAGTGATGGCATCGTCCCCTGTAGATGATGGTGCGCGAGCCATCGTCCGATTCCTGTGTTTGGGGTTGATGGTGTTGAAGACGCTGAACAAAAAGTATGTGTTGTTCCTTCTGAATGATACACAATTTCATTGTTGGCTCCGTGTTTGGACTTCGTAGTTTCTATGAGTCTGCATTTTTATTCACCTACATGGTCTAATTTATTTTAAATGTGTTTGTGTGTAAATGAATGAAAAAGTAAAAGGTTTCTGTAGTTAGTCTAAATTAACTGAATATCAAAATGTAGCAAGTGTAGTGTTTGAGAAAAGTTCTCAAAGAGTTAATGAATTTTTTAAGTTTATAGAAACCATAATCTTGAAGTGAAACATGTTCTAAGAACCAATGTGTTCCTTCTTTGTTTTTTTGGAAGTACAGGTTATGTATTCTGTTAGCAAGAGGCTAAATATATCAAGGCAAGAAGCTTTCTAGTGGCATTCAAGTTTGTTTACATTTAGGGAGAGGTATACTTGGATGGTAAAAGTGTTCTTTTGAAAATTTGTATTGTGAATACCTTATAAGTTTTAGGAACCTAAATCATTTTTTTTAATTTCTTTTCATGCTGACCCACAATTGTTTCAACAGCCCGGTGCAACAAAAGTGTCACGAGATTCGGGAAAGCACAGAGAACGTCCATATCATCAAAGGCAAGTATGAGGCATATATGTATGATGTATGTCAAAGTGATGCAAATATATTATATTGATGTTGCCCTGGAAGAATGAACTGAATCAAATTAAGCATTTATATGCATTGTTATTTGCAATGTAAGTAATATCTTTCATTTTTAATTGCTATTTTTTTTTAAATTTGTGCTCTTCATGGAAGATTTTAAATAAAAATTTAAGAATTTGTTTTTATTTATTATTTTGTAGGTGGTAAGCGTAGTATATTGATTCCCTAAACATCATATTTTCCTACAGATTTCTTAGGCAATAAAGTGTTTCTTTTGTTTGCAGATTTGTTATCATCACTTATTTAATGTATTAACTTACTACTCTGTATTATTTAGCTAGCATATTTTAGGTTTGTTGTTTTTTTATTTGATAAAAGAATTTCAGCCAAGACCATCCCCTGTGCATCCCCTTGTTGACCCAGTTAAGGACCATCCCATCTATGTGTATATTTACTACTTAGTGTTCTACTCCGTATATTTCTAAATTGTTGTTTCCATTTCAGGTCATACTTATTGGAAAGTTAGTAAATTTTGTCTGGAGCATGAATTTAATCAGGTTCAGTATCTATATGCACATTGTCAGGTTTTTCTATCAGCGGTAAGTAGTTCTTTCCGGGAAACAATATTTTTGACCTCTTTCAGTTTGCAACGAAGTTACATCTGTAGTATAATACTAATCTTCAAGACGGAATTGTAATGTTTTCTCTATTTTTCCCTCTCCCCTTCTCCTTCATATTCCCAAAACACTAATAGCAGCTTTCCAAAACGTTCCTCCCCTTCTGATTTCAGAAAGCTGTGAGACAGTTGACAGGAGAGACCTGATTTTAAAACCCCTGTCTCAGTGTATGCTGGAGAATGCACCTGCTCGGAAATTCTGACACAATTCTTGGGCAGCAGCTTCTGTCCGAATTCGATCCACAGTCCGAATTTTGAGGAGGTATGCGGTATGCCTCTTTGGGAGAGGTCTTGGTCTGGTCCCCCTCTCCTTTTTGTATCATTTGATTTTTAATAAAATAACGGCAAATGTTCTCCGGCATTTACCCCATTGGATGCGGTGGTTTGCCTTCTGGGTTAAAAAAAAATGCACATTGTCATTTGCACTGTAAGTGTTGTCCTTCTATATGAATTGTTAGTTTTTTATTTTTGTGTTCTTGACTATTTTGTTAATCTATTGTGTTAACATTACAGTGCTAAGTTCAGTTTGTTGTTTAGACCTTTTTAAATTACTAGAGGTATCTGGAGAGATCATTATGATGGATCTCAATTATCATGCTATTGAGAAAGTAGTCATTAGAAAACTACATATATGAAATGTCATTATTATTACTTTTGTAATACAAGAAATGTTCTCTTTAATACTACGTACATAGTTTAACAAAGTGGTACTTTCCTAATTTATTTTGTGTCAGGATACGTCTGTATTATTACTTAATTAAAAGTTTGTAACTTTGTGTCACTATATATTTTCAGGAGGAATGATCAAAGTTCAGGTGTGTATGTTTTCCTTTTTAAATACAAACCACACAATTTTCATTTGTTATTGACGAAATGTAAAACTGAGAAAATAAGGGATAGGAGTAATACTTTTCTCATGTGGTGTGATAGTTGTTGGCCTGTGCATTGTATGTTTAGCTATACAGATTGTGTATGAACATCATCTTATAAACAATATGGTTGTGTATGCATGAAAGAGTTATGATGGTGGAGAAGTTCAAAGTGTTTATATGTGATGATAGATTTGTGAATTTCTCAACTTCTTTATCTTCAAACAGGATTGGGATCTCTGGGTCTGATGACATATGTCTTGGCATGCTACTATGCTTCAGGTTTATTTATCAATACTATAAGATCATTGCTGAAATAATTTGAGTTAGATTATTGCTAAGATTATAACTCCTAAATTAGTAGCAACAATATTTTGGCGCTCTCACATAAACATTATTCATTGTAGCTATCTAATGTAACTTGATTTTGTTTCTTTCAGGTATTGAAAAGCTACCAACAAGTAGAAGCTAATGTTGAAGATCAACCAATTTAGTCATAGGTGGAGTTTATAGCAGTTAAAAGATCTCAAATTAGTTTATTATAGATTTAGTTGAGTTTGTGTTGGAATATGTATGACATTTGAATTGTAAATGATAATACTTTTTATTTTCAATAAAGCACCTTTTGATTTTTCATACATTGTCATTTTTATTTGTCATGTAATAATCTATATTTCGTGTGTATAAATAATTATATATAAGTATAAATATACAAATATATAATGAACATTATGTGATACCAATGTATCATAAATTTAATTGATACTAAAGTGTCAAAATATAAAGTGATATTGTTTTATCATATATTTTTATGACACTTTAGTGTCATAAATTAGTGACACTTTACCAGTGACACTAAATTTAGTGTCACAATTCCCGACCTTCTTTGACACTTTTCTAGTGTCAGAAAAACTTTTTGTGACACTTATTTAGTGTCACTATAGACCATTTTTCTAGTAGTGCATGTTCAAGCTTTTGATTTCTCGATGCAACATCCATGCCAGGCTAAACCATTTCTCTCTCACGCATTCAATATTTTCTAACCCGCCAATTACAGTTGTGTATTTGTCAACTCATTTCATTTGCAACTCTTCGAATTCCAGTGTTTTTTTTTCGTTTTTTCATTCAATTGCATGTCCATTATAAATTTATAATACTGTTTCTTCACATCATTCTATATTTTGTATAATTTGTAACGTTGTTAACCGTAAGTTAATTATAAAGTCTGTACTTTTAATGGTTCATTGTTCACTGTTAACTTTATTTAATGAATTCATTAAATTTTAAGTTTTTTATTTAATGTTCGAATGTTGAATTCAATTTATTGCTGCAATTAGCTTAAAATGAATAATGATTAAGTGTTGCTACTTTCAAAAGGCAATTTAAAATGATTACATTCTGTTGTTGTTAATTAAAAAAATTGCTTTTTAATTACTAATTGAAACTGGCCACTCTAAATTCATAAATACTGATTATATAGTTGTTGTCATCCAAGAATGGTAGATTGAAATCATAAATTCTTATTTGATTTTTATTATCAGACAGCATCATTATTTTTAAATCCAAAATGGCAAGGGTTCTCACTGATAGCAAGGTTTGTAAAGCCAAATCGAATGGTAAAGTTAGTTGAATCGTAATTATAAAATAAACAAAAAAAAATTAAAACAAAGTTCCTAGTTAATAATACTATTACATTTCATTACTTAAAAATTTACACACGAGATCATAAGCAAGATTTATAAGCCATTTTTATAAGGGAAAAATAAATAAAATACCCCAAACTTTGAAGGGGTGTGACATAAACACCCCAAACTTTCATATGTAATTAAAATACCCCAAACTTTATATAAAAAGTCATTTTAGCACCATGATCATGTATTATTTATTTCAAAATTGTAAATTTGTGATGTTAATTGCATAATTTAAAATAGCAAATTGAAAAGGTTTCAATTATATAGAGTGTGAGTGATACTATTTGTTTTACAATTACATGAATGCTAAAATATTTTAAATTGTGAAATTAACACAAAAATGAACAATTTTTAAAGAAATAATACATGACCATGATGCTAAAATAACTTTTTATATAAAGTTTGGGGTATTTAAACTACATATGCAAATTTGGGGTGCTTACCTCACACCCCTTCAAAGTTTGGGGTATTTTATTTATTTTTCCCTTTTTATAATGTAAAATTTATTATCTATTTCTATTATTATTATTATTATTTTATAATTATTATAATAATATAATAGCAAAAGAAATCCTCATAAAGAGTCTTAACAATATTTCACATATAGTACTCCATATGTATTACCTCAGTCGCATTTAATGAAGTAGTTGAAAAAAGTAAAAGTTGTGGTTGAGATTTGATTATAATAAAATGAAATGGTGTGGATCACATATTTGTTTCCAGGAAAGGAAAGATGACACTTAATTTGTGACAACCCAAAAAAGAAAGTAAGACAAGTAAAATGAATAAGTTCAAACTTCTAAAACGTCTTAGCAACAAATTCACATGGGGAATGTCAAAAAGTAAAAAGAGGCTAATCCATTTCATTAAGAATGCAACTCGTTAAATGTACGTACCGCTCGAGATAGTAAAAAAACTAAACTTCTCCTCGCTCAATGCAGATAGAATACATTGATACTTACGATAGTATTTTTTAGTATAAATACATGATCTGCATCAGGTGAATGTCCGGCCCGAATTATGAAATGGTAGACATGTAGAGTTTGATAAATGATATTAGAGCATCTCCAATGCTACAATGTGGACGGTGCACATGTGCCATGAGAGAGATAGACACAAAAAAATGAATTTATGACATTTCTCTCTCATTCTTTCCACGGTTTTATTTGTTTTTGGTAAGTTTTCGTCTGCAATGTCAAACACAATGTCTACATCTAGACATTGTGCTTGACATTGTGAAGAAAAACTTACCAAAATAATACAGGATCCTTCAAATAAGGAGAGAAATATTCTATTTATTATTTTTTAATTGGCTATCTCTGATGCCATGTATGCACTGTTCACGTTTTAGCATTGGAGATGCTCTAAGAGCATCTTTAATGCTATAATGTTCACGGTGCACATGTGGCATGAGTGATAGCCACATAATTATTAGCAAATAAATTATTTCTCTCCTTATTTGAATGATTTTATACAATTTTGGTAAGTTTTTCCCTGCAATGTCAACAACAATGTCAACATTAGACGGTCTCCTTGACATTGTAGAGAAAAACTTACCAAAACTGTATAAAATCATTCAAATATAGAGAGAAATAATTTATTTACTAATATTTATGTGGTCATCTCTCATGCCATGTGTGCACCGTGCACATTGTACCATTGAAGATGCTCTAAGAGATCTCCAATGGTGTAATGTGCATGGTGCACACGTGGCATGAGATATAGCCACATAAATATTAGTAAATAAATTCTTTCTCTCCTTATTTGAATGATTTTATACATTTTTAGTAAGTTTTACTCCACAATGTCAAGGAGACCGTCTAGATGTTGATATTGCTGTTGACATTGCAGGAAAAAACTTACCAAAATTGTAGAAAATCATTCAAATAAGGAGAGAGATAATCTATTTGCTAATATTTATGTGGCTATCACTCATGCCACATGTGCACCGTGCACATTATAGCATTGGAGATGCTCTTAATCACGTTAAGTTATTAACGAGTCACATTATCGGGGTAAATTTTGATGCTTTCTTCGTAATGTAACTAACAAAACTTATGTATTCGTTCTTTTGGGGAATTAGGAGCTATGCAAATATTAAGAGGAATCAGATAGAAAACTTTCATCTATTTTCGTGAAGGAGCATTTGAAGAACCAGATTTTGATCAAATCCTACCAATCTACCATTGCATGGAAAAAGCAGTGGCGATTTAAAATCTTAATTAAGAATCATTAATAAAAACCATGCCATTAAAAAAATAAAATTAGACTTAACCTTTCAGTTATCATATACTGCTAAATCTTTCTCTAATACAATTAGCTATCTTCTACCCAAAATACCATGGAAGAATAAAAAGGAAGGCAACTGGCGGATTATTGAGTTTATCTAGACCTGGATGCTAACAGATAATGGATATATGTGCGGGTCCTAGCTAATCTGTGATGGAGGATTTCTTTGACAGTTCATTTTGGCTCTAATTTATTTATCTACAGGCGGATTGACTGAAAGGAGGAAGAACAAGATGGAAGTGGATGTTTAATTTAAGACTTAGAAGCTGTTCCATTCACCTGATCTGAATGTTTCTGATTTGAATTTTTTAAGTTCTGATCTGATCTGATCTGAATTTTTCTGATCTGATCTGATCTGATTTTTTCTGATCTGATCTGAATCTT
Source organism: Cuscuta epithymum (assembly GCA_945859915.1). Classification (NCBI taxonomy): domain Eukaryota; kingdom Viridiplantae; phylum Streptophyta; class Magnoliopsida; order Solanales; family Convolvulaceae; genus Cuscuta; species Cuscuta epithymum. The sequence continues at coordinate 2,108,803 of CAMAPF010000948.1, read as the reverse complement.
TCTGATCTGATCTGAATCTTTCTGATCTGATCTGAACGTTGCTGAACTGATCTGAATGTTGCTGATCTGATCTGATCTGATCTGAATGTTTCTGATCTGATCTGAATGTTTCTGATCTGAATTCTTCTGATCTGAATCTTTCTGATCTGATTTGAATATTTCTATAATTGTAATTATAATTATAATTATTAGATTTATAATTGTAATTAAAAATATAACTTAAATAAAATTACAATTATAATCATAATTATAAAAAAAAATAATTAAAATTAAATTTAAAATTATAATAATTATACCAATTACACTAATTATAAATACAGATACAATTATAAATGTAATCATATTTTTAATTATGATTAATTTTATAATTATTTTTTTTGTAACTATAATTATAATATTTATCTCTATAATCATAATTATATCTATAATTACTAATTTAAATATATAATTACTCCGAAGTAATAATAATTACAAAAATAAAAACAAGAACAACAATCATATTAATAATAATGATGATTATAATTATAATTACATTGTAAATCATAATTATAATTATAATTATAAATATATTATATTATATTATATTATATTATATCATATTATATTATATTATATTATATTATATTATATTATATTATATTATATTATATTATATTATATTATATTATATTATATTATATTATATTATATTATATTATATTATATTATATTATATTATATTATATTATATTATATTATATTATATTATATTATATTATATTATATTATATTATATTATATTATATTATATTATATTATATTATTATAATATAATAATAATTTTATATTATTAACATTATTATTATTATATTATTATTAATATTATTATATTAATATATTAATATTATTAACAATAACTATAATATAATAATCATAATTAATATAATAATAAAAGTGATAAATCATGTTTGAATTTTTTGATCTGATCTGATCTGATCTGAATGTTTCTGATCTGATCTGAATGTTTCTGATCTGGTCTGATCTGGTCTGAATCTTTCTGATCTGATCTGAATGTTGCTGATCTGATCTGAATCTTTCTGATCTGATCTGAATGTTTATGATCTGATCTGATCTGAATCTTTCTGATCTGATCTGATCTGAATCTTTCTGATCTGATCTGATCTGATCTGAATAAAATAAGATTAATGAATAAGTAATAAGATTAAGACGAACGGAACAGCTTCTTAGCCACTTGGGGTATGGTTTTCGTAAATACAGAGCAGGAAAAATGAAAGCGGGTCTTAGGTTCTACTGGGATGAAAACATAGTAGCTTGATGAAAGGATTTACACTATTAAATATAACTTGAATCGACATTATGTGTATTTATACTATGAGATTATGTGTATTGGAAAATAGATATACACATGTCACTTTTGAAACGTGTGCGTGTCATTAGACACTAAACATGTGAAAACCCATAAAAAAATCACTTCAGTAAAATATTTTTCTTCATTAAAAATGATTTTTTGTTTTACCAAAAAATAATTAAAAATGATTTTTTAAGTAATTTTAGAGATAATACTTAATAATAAATGTTGATCATGTTTGAGAAAACGTGTTTTTGAATATGTAAAAGTATTTGGTAAAAAATCATTTTTGTTTAATAAAATACGAAAAAAGTTTAAATCATCTCTTCATGTGGTTTCAATTTTTAACTTTTAAGTGCTTAATTTTAGCATAAACTATCACTTCAAAACACAAATTTCAGTTTTTTTAAGTCAAAAGTTTAAGATATTTGCATATAAATTTTTCTTTAATCTATTAGGTTTACGAAATTCAGGAGCTGATATAGGAATTTGAGATGCTCTGAGTTGAATAACAACTAGATTTTCACCCGTGCGATGCACGGTACAAAAATAATCATATCATGTAAAGTTGTTTACATCAACGATCAAGAATAACATCAACGATTGATAAAATTATAATAAGAATAGTTTAATAATTATAATATGATATAGTGTAATATACTAAGCATAACAATAATAGCGATGATAAAGATAATAATTATCATATTGGATGGCCACACATGTATTTTTACAATTTCATGTAGACCATTATACATTTTCATCCCATTTCACTTCATTCTCATCGATAGACCTAAACTTTCTTTCTCATGTTTAGTGGCCCCTGTTTCAACAATCTTTAAATCGTCAAGTGAATGCTATATTGTTGTGTCCAAAGTTTCCTTATTTGATGATTCGAATGATTACGATGACCAAGAAACAATAAAAAATTCTCCGAGCAATTTACTTTCCTCGCCTCTCATCTTTTGGGTATATACTTAACACGTTTGTTCCTCGCTCTAATTCTCTTTCACATTGTTATGAATTATTGGATGAACATTGACCAAAGGTATTCTAACCATGTATCACACAAACACACACTCCTTTAAATTATGAGAAATGTGTTAACTGCTTGGAATATGAACAATTGCGATGCACAAAACATAAATTAAGTAATGATTACATCATTTGATTTGTTAACATTATTTTGTTTTTGAAGAGGATTTGAAGAGGATTTGCTAATTGATAACAATAATAACAACAACAATAACAATAAGAGTAATACTAATTTTGAATGGCCCATGTCAATTTTTTAAATACGATAGTAATACGTAGTAATAATACTTTTAATATTTAGATCCCGTTTGGTAACATAAAAATCGGCTGATTTTGCTGAAATTTATGAAGTTCTGGTTGAACTGACTACATTGGCTGATTCTACTGATTTAAGAAAATAATAATAATATATTTTATTAATAAAAATTATATGTAAAAATAACTAAATTGGTCATCTACAGTAACTTCAGTCAATACAACCAGAAAAGTAACTTCAACCTTACTTTTTTTTTATTTTTACACAATTTAGCGCACGAAAACAAAAAATTCACGTTTGGTAAAAAAGTTAGCTGATAAGCATGATAAACCAAAAAACGATGTTATCAAACGACCATTTGAGTATCTATCTTGGATAGCCCATCCCAGTTTTTAATTAATAATTCTCCCTCCCGTCCCCCTAACTTTGTCCGATTTTACTTTTTTTGGTCTGTCTTATTAAGTTTGTCTTACACCATATTGGTAATATTTGAGTGGTTACAATTCATTCTTATTTTATTTACATTTTATCAATTCAATATTAATCACACAATTCCATTTTTTTAAAGTTGTGTCACGCCTCTTTGTCCCAAACATAGTGTCCCAAACATAGTGAGACGAAGGTAGTAATAATAATAATGTCCAGTTCAGAAAACCCATATTAGCCCAACCCAAAAACGAATTATTACCGGTGGGCGTAACTCGACTGGTAGCAAAGGAGTGCCACAAGGGTTAGGTCTCGGGTTCAGAAAACTCATAATAATGTTTTTTTTTTTCAAAAACGAATTATTAAAACTCACCCATAATCTCAACCCTAATAACGCCCTATATCAAATTGTCTGTTGTTTCTTCCGTACACATTACACAACACTTCAAAGGACCATTGGTTAGTACGATGGCCTCTCATACGATTGTTAACGTATCATCCGATTTCTCCTGGACCTTTTCATGATCCATGTCGATTATTAGCCCCCAATCCAACCATATCTATGCTCAAATCGTGAAATCAGTAGCAGCCGATGCTTTCTTGTCCGACCATTGGAATATATACGGTACCTGAGGGATAATCATAGGATCTCAAACCATGTCTACTCTCGTCTCTTAATTTGGGTAGAAGTAGAGAACACCCAATGTTTCTCAGAAAGTCTATTCCATTTGCCGGTAGTGAGCTCATCTTGTACAAAAACTCTAACAGGCGAGAGGCTGGTTAAGTATTGCGACTTATGCCAAACTTGCCATTCAAGTCAAGAACCAATAGCATCGATTTGACCACCCTGCATAATGTGTGTTGTGCTCCCTATAGGTAATATGTTCACCCTATAATAAGTAACGAAAATATTATTAGTAACTACTACCTCCGTCCCTTATAACTTTGCCAACTTTCCTTTTTTGGATGTCCCATTAACTTTGCCACTTTCCCATTTAAGTAAAGAATTTGTGGTTCCAGTTAATTCTCTCTCCTCTGCACAAACCTCAACCACACAGTTTTTACTTTATTAATCCCCGTGCCGGTCAAACTTGGCAAAGTTATTAGGGACGGAGGGAGTATTATTGATTATTATTTACTCTTATCTAGATCACTAACTTTAAAAAGATTGGTTTTCATTAATTTATACAAATACTACGTAATTAATAAGCACAAATTTTATCAAATCCAAAACTTCTTAAGGCATCCTACCCAGCCTTGGAAAATACTCCTTGTGGTTTAGTGCCGATAGGTAATATGTTCAATCATTGCAAGTACATTCATTATGTTTACTCGTTATATTCCAAAGGATTTTGTGCTTTTAACCTTGTTTTTGAAATGATCATTTCTAAAAAATACAGAGTACGTTTTGAAATCATAAACCTCATATATTGTTTTTTAAATGAACATTTTTAAATAATACCTTTTGAGGTCATAAACATCATCTATTGAAGTAGCATTGAGCGTATTACTGTCTTTACTGAAAATTGGTTTGTTGGTTACCAAATGTAAAAGCAAACCCTTTCAGGATTATCATTACTATAAATGCGTTAAATTGTGGGGAAAAAACTTACATGTTCGCAAATTGTATAGCTTGCGACTCTTACGCATAATGGCCAAGGTGCTCTGTGATCAACATTTCTTGTGAGAGAGCATTTTGTATTTCGTTTACAAATATTTGCTACTCCGTATTTTGCTGTGAGAGGGTTGATGGTTTAGTCTCCGAAATCCGAATGTGTTCTTTTATATTGCAAGTTATGCGGCGTATGCCTCACTCTTCACTTTATATTGGATCATTATAATATCCAATGAATAATAAACAATACTTCGTAGAATGCAATTAGGATAAGTACAATGCATAGAGATATGATGGGACAAATCAGCATGGTGACCCTTAAATGAATTGTCAACATCAATGTTGAATGGGACAGAAATATGAATGGTAAAATGACCGGTGCAGTGCGAAAGGACAACTGTCCATATTAGCTGTCAAAATAGCAATTAATTTTATTTAGCTATAAAAAATAACCCGATACACTGTAAACCTTCAGCCCAATTCTGGTCCATTGTTAACCCATGATAGTGACAGTTTTGGGCGGGAAATTCATCAGAATTTCCACCTCTTTTTATATAGAGGTAGATTATACTAGATTTAAACATTATAGGTGTTAGCTGAATATGAAAAGTGAAAAAATTGGAACAAAATTAAGTTGACATGAGCCTTAGCCCACACATAGATACTCATCCCTTGCTTACAAAGATATTTTCATAACATACACACAAGTTACTTGGGCTAATTATATTATTCAGTATAAAAATATTATTTTATTTTTTCTTTAAATACACAAAATACACACAAGTAAGGTATTTTAATATTCTATGTTTCGTTTTTACACACACATATTACTTTGCTAAATATTTCGTTCGTGCATCGCACGGGTGAGAATACTAGTATAATATAAAGTAACAGTCAGGCCACAACTTTTGGAGGCAAAATTGCCGCCCAAAATGAAGGTTAAGATTGGAATTTCGACTGCGTTGAAAATTGTCTCATGGACTACGTATCTAATGTAATTAATGCACCATAAAAGTGTAGGTTGACTACAATCCTACATAATGCTCGAGAGCCACACACCTATATCTTGGCGAACAAAGAAACCGTCGGTTGTCTCTCACTTTTCCGCTGAAGCAGAATACCGTACCATAGCGGTTACAGTTAGTGAAATTTTGTGGTTACGATGGTTGCTCAGAGATCTCACAGTTCCTCAAAAGGGTCCCACATCCCTTTATTGCGATAATCAAGCTGCTCGACATATTGCGCTCAATCCAGTTTTTCATGAGCGTACTAAGCATGTTGAGATAGATTGTTTTTTTTTGTACGTGAAAGAGTTGCAACAGATGAAATTCAACCACTATCCATCTCCACAGCCAATCAGGTGGCTGATATATTTACCAAAGCACTTGGAGCAAAACGTTTTCAGTTTCTTCGAAGTAAGTTGGGTGTTCGTAACCTTCACACTCCACCTTGAGGGGGAGTATTGGAACATGTGATATTTTAATATTGTAATAATTTAATATTAGTTTACACTATATATTTACTTAGCCTATATTATTGCATTTAAGTGCATGGCCCATGCAATAGGAACAATGTTCCTTGTATTATAAATACACACACGTATGGTGTGTATAATTATTAGTGAGAAGAGTTATTCTATGAAGCATTCTCATGCGTATAAACTCACGCTCCCAGTGAGCTTTATTTCTCCATCTTCAATTAATATTAGTTTTATCATTGGTCAATTCCTGAGCATTAGCTATGGACACAAAGATCAGATCTCTCGACACGTGTAAGCCAGCCAGCAATGAAGTCGGGAACGCTCCGTCAAATGGCGCGATCACCCTGCACAACTCCTCCGTCCACTTCAGCTCGGCCGCCACCTCGCTCGCCGTCTCGTCCAAATAGGGGTCGGCGACGTCTTCGTCATCCCCGGCGAATTCAACCTCACGCTCCTCGACCATCTCATTGATGAGCCCGGGCTGAACCTTGTCGGTTGCTGCAATGAGCTCAACGCCGGCTACGCCGCTGACGGCTACGCCCCGGTCCCGCGGCGTCGGCGCATGCGCCGTCACTTTCACCTTCAGAGGGCTCAGCATCCTCAACGCCATAGCCGGCGCCTACAGTGAGAACCTCCATGTCATATGCATTGTTGGCAGCCCCAACTCGAACGACTACGGCACCAACCATACTATCGGGTTGCCCGATTTCAGTCAGGAGCTCCGCTGCTTTCAAGCCGTCACTTGCTATCAGGTTTTAATAATCAAGTAGTAACTCACCCGTTCCATGCAAGGTTTGAGAATTTTTTTTTCCAGATGTATGTGTGTTAGTAATTCAAATAAATCAGAGTATCAATTGATTGATGACATCATCTATCTTCATGTAAAACTATATACATCAAAGCATTAAACGAAACACACTTATAAAATTATGGTCAAAATAAAAGTACTAAGCATTAATTAAAAGATCAAAAACATCCAACAAGAACATTGGAACTATAACATTGTAAATATGCATTTAATGTAAACCTAAACATTGTTGAACACTTCTTTGAATACAATATTCTAAGTCTTGTCAGTGGTTCCTCCATCTTCATCAACAATTGGAGTTTTCAAACTACAACGATTGGTAACCCTTGGAATTGCAACATACAACTGTCTGTGGGTACATACCGATTTTTTCAACAACAACCCAACACGGGACAAAGATTGACCTTGACTTTTATTTATAGTCATAGCATATGAAGTCTGATAGAGTATATGGGTCTGGACCCCATGGCCCACATACTCAACGGCCCAAAAGACACCAGCGGGACACCCGCATCGTCCAGAGACACGTAGCGCCCAAGAGAGAAGATATCGCCGGATTTCTATAGACCGCATCGTCCATGGACCGCGTCGTCCATGGACCGCGTCGTCTATGGACCGCGTCGTCCATGGACCGCATCGTCCATGGACCGCATCGTCCGGACTTCGTCCGGGCAGAATGTATTTTCCTATTTTTTTGTACTAAGTGTTGTACTCAGCCCATTAGTGGCCTTATTCGCCCAAAGAAGGCATGATTATTGTAATGGGCCTCCTAAGCCCAAGGCTAGGGGCCCAAATCTACATTTTTACCTATAAATAGACCCCAAGGGGCTAATTATAGGGGATTCTTTTCCCAATTGAGAAATACAATTACTCACTTTCTCTCTCTAGCTCTCACTTCTCTCTAGAATTAATACTCTATCATTTGGTGCTCTCGTTGAGAGTCTAGAACAGATCAAGTGAGTACCCCTCGTCGCTACTAGACGCAACAGAATGACAAGAACTAGGTCAAAGAACACCGGTAGGAACGCCCCTCTGAACCACGAAGGGCAGGGAAACGTTGTTGACAACATCCCCAATGATCTCATCATCCAGGATGAGAATGCTCAGGAGGTCGAGCACGCAGCGGCTGACCTCCGCGTCCAGCTCAACAAGACTGCCCCAGACGCCCGCATCGGGCTCGAGGACAGGCGCAATGCTGATCGCGCTTCGGGCCAGCAGACTTCTCACCCTGCTGCCCCCCAGATCAACCCGGCCGCGCTATCGGCCATCGTCGCGAGCATTCTCCAGGACCCCAACGTGGTCAGCGCTCTCGTCGCAAAGACAGGGGAGAACAACACTCCGGCAACTGGAGAGGTCGCAACGGTGCCACCACCGCCACCTCGTCCGCAAGGCGTCACCTTCTTCGGTGACAACGAGGACGTCCTCGCCGTGGACACCCATTCCCACACTGCCTCACCTACCCGGGATACACCGGCCCAACCTCGCGGTAAAATCTCAGCCTTCAACAGGCTGGGTGACATCGCGAGCCGTCGAGTACCTACGGGAGGGGTGGCGGGTCGGTTGGGTGGCCGCGAGCCGGGGTCGCCAAAGGAAAGCTTCGGGTCCGTTTCCCGGACAACGGATCGGCCCCGACAAGACAAAGGAAAGGGAAAACTGAATGATGATGATGCGCGTCATCAGATCAACCTGGCTCACGCGGCCCGGATCCAAACCCCGCTGGGTGGCGCTGCGGCCAACACGGACCCGAGGGACGAGATCATCGCCCGCCTGGAAAAGCGTCTCGCAGATATGGAGGCCCGAGAGGCCGCAGGGCGCGCATCGGCCCAGATATCCCAACATCCCAATTACGACGCGCTCCTGAACAAAGTCAGTGCTCTGGAAAGGGAATTGGCTGACCGGCGCGATGAGCCCGTCATCCAGATACGGACCAGAACCCCCTTCTCTGGGAGGGTGCTCTCCGCTCCCATCCCGGAGAAGTACAAGGGGAACCCGATCAAGCCATATGACGGCCGCACTGATCCCCAGGAGCACTTCACCCGTTATCAGAACAATATGATGATGACCAACGCTTCGGAGGAGTACATGTGTCGCTGGTTCCTATCCACCTTGGAAGGACCAGCGTACGATTGGTTCAACAACCTTCCGGAGGGGAGCATCGACTCATGGCAGGACCTTGCTCAACGCTTCCTCACCCACTTTGCCGGGAGGAAACGCGCGAAGAAGCATTTCGCTCATCTCCTGACCATTAAGCAACAATCGGAGGAGACGCTCCGGGCCTTCCTCGATCGCTGGACGAGGGAGGCGGACGAATGCGAAGGAGCCGATGAACGCACCCTCCTGGCCTTCCTCCGCGGAGCACTCCGGCCGAGCCACTTCGCCCGGAGCCTGTTCACGGAGCCTCCGCGGTCATACCTCGCGGCGCTCCGACGCGGAGATAGGCACGCTGATGCCGACGAGCTCCTGAACCAGAAGAAGGGTGGGGAGAAGCAACAGAAGAAGGACTCCTCGTCCAACCCTCACCACCCGCCGGCCAACAAGGGACAACACCAGCCAAAGAAGGCACACCAGGAACAAGGCGGACAGCGAAGAGAGGATCGTTCATGGCGCCCAAAGTTGGAGGCACAGCGCATCCCCCTCACCCACCCGGTGAGCGTCGTCCTCGACCACGCTGAGGCGCAGGGCCTCATCGTGAAGGACCCCAGGTCAGAGGAGGAGATATTTGCGGTCCACAAAGGAGGGACATACTGCAAGTACCACCGCCAGACATCCCACAAGACCGAGGATTGCACCACCTTGAAGAGGCACATCGACGGCCTCATCCGACAGGGGGAACTTTCCCAATTTGTCAAGGGTGCCCCCAAGAGTAACACTTGGGTTAACCCTGGCAAAAGGGGGGAAGGATCCTCCGGGAAAAAGAGGGAGATCGGCGCCCTCAGTGAAGATGAGGACGAAGAGGAGCCCCGCGCGAAGAAGCATCACATTCACATCATCGTCGGCGGGAACACAGGGGGGGACTCGGCTACCCAACGGAAAAAATGGGCTCAGTCCCTATACGTTGGTGAGGTGACCCGCGCCCCCCCTCAGCCGAAGCGACGGAACGTGGAGGCCATCACCTTCACCGACAAGGACCTCCCCTTCGGCCCATTGCCCCACAGGGATGCCCTCGTTGTCAAATGCGAGATAGGCAACAACATCATCCACCGCAACTACATCGACACTGGCAGCTCTGTCAACGTGATGTACGTTGACACCTTCAGACAACTGAAATTGAAGAAGTCCGAGCTCCGGCCGATACGGACTCCGTTATCCGGCTTCACCGGGGACTCTATCGACGCCGAGGGCACGATAGTGCTTCCCGTTGTGGTCGGTGACGGTACCTGTCAGGCGAAAATTGACATGGAGTTCGTGGTCGTCAACCTGGACAGCGCCCACAACATGATTTGGGGGCGACCGGCCTTGGAGGATCTTGAGGCCATCATCTCCATGAAACACCTATGCCTCAAGTTCCCCACCAAGGACGGCGTCGGCTACGCCAGGGGAAATCAGAAGATAGCCAGGGCTTGCTACCTGAAGCTCACAAGGAAGATTAATGAGGCCGAGGAGCGGATAGACACTATCACCACCGCCTCGGCCGAAGAAGACACACCAAAGGCTGAACCGGTCGGAGACGTGGAAGACGTTCCATTGGACGTCTCCCGGCCGGAACGCACGCTGAAGATTGGGACACAGCTCCCCCAACAGATCCGAAGGGACATCCTCTCCGTCCTGAGAGCGTACGCCATCGTCTTCGCATGGGGACCAGAGGACATGCCGGGCATCAGCCCAAAGGTAATCACACATCGGCTATCGGTGAAACCGGCCTCCTCCCCCATCAAACAGAAGAAGCGCTACCTCTCAGCCGACAGGAGGGAATTTGTCAAGGCCGAGGTGGCCATGCTGCTCTCCATCAGGCACATAAAAGAGGTGAAGTACCCCACGTGGTTGGCGAACGTCGTCCTCGCACCAAAGCCGCCCACGTTCAGAATGTGTGTTGATTACACTGACCTGAACAAGGCATGCCCAATGGACCCATTCCCTCTCCCCAACATTGATCAGTTGGTGGACGAGACGGCGGGGTGCGAGTTGATGTCATTCCTCGACGCGTTCAGAGGGTACCACCAGATATCCATGCATGAAGATGACGCGGAGAAGACTGCTTTCATGACCCCGGAGGGAATTTTTTGCTACCTCGTCATGGCCTTTGGGCTCAAGAACTCCGGCGCCACCTACACAAGGATGGTAGCCCGGATTTTTAGAGCAGTCTTAGGTCGGACGATGGAAGCATACGTCGACGATATGATCGTCAAGAGCAAACAATCCACAACCCATGCCGACGACCTCCGGGGCATCTTCGAGATCATGAAGAGATACAACCTCCGGCTCAACCCAAAGAAGTGCACCTTCGGCGTCCAGGGAGGTAAATTCCTGGGGTACCTGGTCAGCCGAAGGGGCATTGAAGTAAACCCGGAGAAGATACAAGCCATTATCAACATGGAGCCGCCCCGCAACATCAAGGAAGTGCAACGGCTGACGGGACGCCTTGCGGCCCTGAACCGTTTCCTTTCAAAGTCCGCGGAAAAATCGCTCCCCTTCTTCCAAATAATGAGGAAGGCCACCAGCTTCAAATGGACGGCGGAGTGCCAACAGGCCTTTGAAGAGCTGAAACAATATCTCGCCTCCCCACCCGTCCTATCCAAGCCCCAACCCGGCGAGACTCTCTTCCTCTACTTGGGGGTGAGCACGTCGGCCATTAGCTCTGTTCTCATCAGGGAGGACGACGGGGTGCAAAAGGCAATATTCTACGTCAGCAAGACGTTGCGGGAGGCCGAGCTCAGGTACTCCCCTATTGAGAAGACGGTGCTGGCCATCGTCCACACAGTGAAGAAGCTGGGGCACTATTTCCAGGCTCACCCCGTCCACGTCCTCACACATCAGCCGTTGGGCGCCCTCATGAGGAGCCCAACCAGCTCTCCAAGGATGATCAAATGGGCGATATTCCTGAGCCAGTACCAGATTGAGATCAAGCCGAGGCCATCCATCAAAGGGCAAGCCTTAGCTGATTTCGTCACGGAGTGCACGGCAAGGGAGACGGTCGTTACCACCACAGGAGCTGAATCGGACGAAGCCTGGACCCTCTACACGGACGGGTCCTCGGCCACCAAAGCTTGTGGGGGTGGCGTCGTCCTCATCTCCCCGGAAGGTTTCAGAGCGTACTACGCCATCCGCTTCAACTTCAAAGTATCCAACAATGAGGCCGAGTATGAAGCGCTCCTCAGCGGACTCAGACTAGCCGCTGGCCTTAAAGCACGCCACGTCAAAATCAAATGTGACTCCAAACTCGTAGTGAGCCAGATGGAGGGTTCCTACGAGGCCAAAGAAGGGAGGATGAAGCAATACAAGGAGGCCGCTGCTGAATTGCTCAAGGCGTTCGATACCTACGAGATCACTCAGATCCCAAGGGCGGAGAACGCCGAGGCCGACATACTCTCCAAACTCAGCTCCGACACCCCTGAGCACATCTCCAAGATAGCTAAGGTGGAGGAGTTGAGCATGTCAAGCATTCATGCTAGCCCTATACTCTCCATACAACATCAGCCGGAGGATTGGGTCACTGACATCGCAACCTACATCACCTCCGGCACACTGCCTGAAGACGAGGAGAGGGCCAAACTAGCCAAGCTCAGGGCTCCTAGCTATGTCATTGAGGGTGACAAGCTTTACAAAAGATCATACAACGGCACCCTCCTCCGATGCCTCCACCAGAATGAGGCCGAAGTGGCCATGGAAGAAGTCCACTGCGGTGTATGCTCATCACACCAGGGACCCTTCAGCATGTCGCGTCGCCTCGTCGTCCAAGGCTACTTCTGGCCGACGATGGCGCGCGATTGTGCTGAAGTCGCCCGCAAATGCAGCGCATGCCAACACTATCAAAGGGCACCTGGCCGACCAGCCGTCAACTACGCCCCGGTCAGCACTGCCATCCCATTCTCCAGATGGGGAATCGACCTCGTCGGTCCACTACCAAGAGCCGCGGGCAACAACAGATACATCATCGTCGCCATCGACTACTTCACCAAATGGGTCGAGGCCGAACCACTTGCAAGCATCACCGGAGCGCGGTGTCGAAAGTTCGTCTACAAGAACATCCTCACCCGCTTCGGCGTGCCTCAAGAGATCATAACAGACAACGGCACCCAGTTTGAGGCCGAACCATTCCAAAGCCTCCTCCAAGAGTGGGGCATCAAGCACCGTTTCTCCTCCGTTGCCTACCCTCAGGCCAACGGGCAGGTTGAGAACGCCAACAGAACCATCTTGGAGGGGCTGAAGAAGAAACTCGAGGAAGAAGGCGGAAGTTGGGTCGACGAGCTCCCCAACGTCCTATGGTCCTACCGCACTACGCCGAGGAGGGCCACCGGGGAGACACCATTCTCCTTGTGCTACGGCTTCGAAGCCAAGGCTCCCACTGAAGTCACCCTCCCCAGCCGACGGGTCACACAATACGACCCCGAAGCCAATGAAGAAGCCATGAAGATTGATTTGCACCTCATTGATGAAAGGCGGGAGATGGCTTACCTTCGGGCAGAAAACTACAGACGACAAGTAAAATCCTACTACGACACCAAGGTCCGCTCTCGCGAATTCCAAGTGGGGGACTACGTCCTCCGCCGAAGGGAAGCAAGCAAGCCGACGGAAGGAGGAAAGCTCGCCGTCAAATATGAAGGGCCCTACATCGTCAGCGCCGTCATCAAAGCCGGCACTTATAAACTAAAGAACCCTAATGGGTCAGATGTACCACGATCGTGGAATGTACACCACCTGGTGAAATTTTACCAATGACTCGAGAAGTGGTGAAGCGGGCAACGTCCCCCACCCCTCGGCTTATTGGTTGAATAAAACACCCTCGGCCTAGCGCCACTTATTGAATAAAATTCATGTTTCATCCAATCTCTTAAGATTTGAGCAAAAGGAAACCCAAGGACCGCATCGGCCTAAGCGGTGCAATCACCCGGGACCGATGCGAACTAAAGCCGTTGCAATAAACAACGCACCTAAAGCCGTTGCAATAAACAACGCACCTAAAGCCGTTGCAATAAACAACGCACCCAAAGCCGTTGCAATAAACAACGCACCTAAAGCCGTCGCAATAAACGACGCACCCAAAAGCCGTTGCAATACACAACGCACCTAAGGCCGTTGCGATCCACAACGCGCCTACAAAGCCGTTGCATAGACAACGCACCTAAATATCGTATCGGCACAAGCGGTGAAACACCCAAATCGGCCGGCGATATGTAGGACGAAGGACCTGTGTGCATGGTCCAACGTCTTCAAACGGAGAAGTATACCGCGTCGTCCGCGCGGAAACCGCAGGACGACAGGTCTGAATTAAGGCTGAGGTTACAAAAACTCCACCCGTCAGTAAAATTTCGCTCAGGACCACAAAGGGCGGCCGTCATGAGACGATGCCTAATCCGGTCCCTCGTCGACGATAGACGTGGAAAGGCAAAAAAAGATGCCACTGACACCAAGCCGAGGGCGTATTTACTCCCTCGCATTAATTCACGCGAAGAGCGTAGCGGACAAACTACCGCACATGGACGAAGGGACAGTAACCCTTCGACCACCAAAAAAAAAAAAAAAAAAAAAAAAAAAAAAAAAAAAAAAAGAGGGAAGCCGACGGACCGTGCACTCGCCGGCCTCGAGCATAAAACAAAATCCCCACAAAAACCAAAGCCTCAAAGTTGGCTAAGTACATATCAAGTTTTCAATATACAAAAATCCAAAGTGCACGCTTCGGCCTCAACCATAGCATCACAAAAGGGAATCGCTTCGGCTTCGGTTATACAAAACCACAGTCCATTACTTGGACGATGGGACGCATCATCTCCAATTAGCAAAACCCAAGTGACGAACCAAAGCAAAACACCTACCTCAAGGAAGCTTCACATAGAACATTTTCTAAGTCACACTACAAGAGAGACGATGTGCTACGTCCCCAACACTTCAGAATTAAGTTCCGAAAACTCAACTCGGGAAGGACGTAAAGACAAAAATGGAATTCATCAAGGGACGACGAGGCGCATCGTCTTCAAAAAAGGGAGGTCGCTACGTCTCAGCGGACGGACGTCACAAGATAAACTGTTGACACTTGGAAAGATTTCAGAACTTTGGGGCCATGCCTCACCTAAGACGCGAGGGACGTAGCGCCGCGCCAAAGAAAAAAAATTTCAACACTTGGTGAAATTTTTAAACACATGGTCTAAACACAACAGTTCCGACGAAGGGGCGCATCGTCCCTTACATCAGATGCAGGGAACGCGCGCAACGTCCTCACATACATACCAGCGGGGCGATGGTGCCCCCACATCAATACAAAGGAAACGATGGAACGCATCGTCCCAGACTTGGCAAAGTCGCCAAAGTAAAAACTTGCGGAGCAATGTCACTCAGACGACGCAACACCACAAAACCGAACACCAAACATAAAAGAGAAAACGAAGCGAGGAACATTCATACTTGGAACAAAAATGTTATCATTAAGGATTCAAAAAGAGGGCGCTTCGGCCATTACACAAAAGTCAGGGCGCATCGGCCATCATAACTACAGCTACTAAAAACAAAGAAGGAAAAAAGACAAGGACATCAAGCTTCTTGACCTTGGCCACCCTCAACGGCTCCGCTGTCCGCATCGTCCTGCTCATCCTCAGTATTTTTTGACTTGGTCGAAGTCCGGAAGAGGTAATCATCACTCTCGGTCCAGGGCTCGTCCTCTTCATCCGAGCTCAGGATAGGGGGCTGCCTTTCGGACAGAGGAAGTTTTAACTCCTCCTCGGGGTCCTTCATCATCCGGGGAAGGCCGATACCCCTGGGCTTCAGGTTCTTTACACGCCGGCGGAGGCGACGGTAAACCAACATCTGCATACGCCTCTGGCCGAGGTCGTACCAGACTTCAAACTCCTCTTTCAGGCGGGCCCGGCCAGCTTCCTCCTGAGACCACGCTTCAAAGCGCTCCGCCACGACATCGAAAGTCCAAGCGCGCCGGGTCTCGTCCTTCCACCCTTCGGCCATAAAGAGCTCAACGGCCCTATCAGCAGCCGCTGCCGCATCGGCCTCCAGCTGCACAGCTTTCTCTTCTGCTAGCCGACGGGCGGCCGCTTCTTCATCAAGCTGAATTTTGAGGCGCGTCGCCTCGTCCTCGGCGGCAACAGCTTTCTTTTCAGCCGCATCGGCCCTCTCCTTCAAAGAATCAGTCTCAATCCGGAGCTGCTCCAACTTGGAAAGCGCCTCGTCAGCAGAGGCGACTTTCTTTTCAGCCTCCCGGAGGCGGGTAATCTCCTCCTCCTGACGGCGCTGATGCTCCATCAGCATAAAAGCTCCCTGCAAAGACAGATAATTATCAGAAGAGGAAAGGAATACAAGGAAACTACTAAGTACAAAAATCGGGACTTACCTGGACGACATAGTCCAGCCCGCCGTCAAATAGGCGCACATCCTTGCCCTGCCGACGCAGGTACTCCCTATCAGCATCGGGAATGGCCTGGAACAGGACGTCGTGTCCAGAAACCTTCTCATTAAATAAACCGCCCTTCGGCGGGTACCGCACCGTTACCTCATAAAGGCCGGAGGCCAGGTCTCGGTTGGCGCGGGCCCTCTCTTTAGCAGCAGCACCTGATTTGGCAGGAACCAGGGCGGACGAGGCGACATTCAATGTCAGATCCTCGATGACTTGTACGTCGGAGGCAGCTCCCCCTTGTACCGATGCCTGCGCATCGGCCAGAGCAGCATCGTTAAGGGGCGGGTTCGTCTTCGCCTTCTTTGCAGCCTGGCCGGGCACCAGACCCGTCTCGGCCAAAGTGCGCTGGCCTTCCTCAGGTTTCTTCTTTCGCTTCACGACCACCTTCTTGGCCGCATCGGCTTGACCTTTGGAGCCGTCACCAGAGCCTTTGGACACATCGGCTTGCTGAGCAGCTTCCATCTCCTTGGCAACCAGCTTTTTGGCCTGGGACATAAACATCTTCCGGCTCATGGTGAAGTCTGAAAGACACAAAAACAAGAGTTAGAAAAATAAGTAAAGCAAAAGGAACCGGGAGCCAAAGGAAAGTGATCAACCTTCGGCATCGGCCGGGACACCGAAGTAGGGCCCATCGGCCTGCTCAAAGTAGCCAGATATCTTCGGCCATAATCCGCAATCAGGGTCGCCGGGAATGTGGTACCGCATCATCCCTAGAGCTGCTATCTTGAATTCGGTAATATAAGTGTGGACGCTCCGCGGCCCACCCTTCAGGAACGCCTCCACTTGAGCATCAATCTCAGGGCTCCTCGGTGGGTTGTGCAAATTGAAGATGCCGTTGTGCCCTTGGGAGGGGAAGAACACCCCGTCGGCCAGCTTCACAAAACAAAACTTACTCTTCCACCCATGAATGGACGATGGGAGGTCAGTAAAGGATCTCTTCTTCGGCAACTGCTGGAGGGCCGCATATCCAGCACAGTTCTCGTGGCTGCCCCGGCCGATCCGGTATAAATTGGTGAACAGCGCCGTCGTCGGCTCTATCCCAAGCTCATCGCATCGGATAAGGAACCCAACGATGAGGGAGTAGCTGTTCGGAGTCAACAAAGCCGGTGGGAGGTCTATCATGCCCAGGTACTCCACAACAAAAGGGGGAAGAGGAAACCTCAGGCCCTGGGAGAAGCTCATCGGATACACCCCGAAATAACCGGGGGGAGGGTTCAGGACATGCTCCATCGGCTTTGGCGCCCTCACCTTTCCATAAGGGCCTACATACAACTGTGCCACCTGGTATTCGCTCTGGATGCTCTCCGGCCTTATAATGTAAAGATTCGTCAGATCCAATTGAGAGCGCCCGCCGGATCCCCCTTTCCGCCGACGCGATGCACGTGTTTTCGCCGCCCTAGAAGACGACGCCCCACCCGGCACAGACGAAATAGGTGGAGGGCAGGGGATGGCGGCCGAAGAGGCATCACCCGCTTCGTCTCCCCGAAGCTTGGGTTCCGAGCTCGCCTCGTCCTCGCCCGATTGTTGGGAACCCGCATCGTCATTCAGACGCTCCTCGTCCTGAGAAGTGCGGTAATCGGCAGTATTCTCCATCTCTGTTTCAAACGCTCGAACTATTTCAAGATTCACTCCAGGAGACGGGTCCTCGTCGTCAAAAGGCCAGTCCGACTCGTCTAAAGAAGCTGTTAAGTTAAGAGGGGAGGGGACGCTACGGCCGTCAGGGAACGGCATAACAACTATGCTACGTCCTAAGGGTTGTTCGAGGATCAAAGTGATTTTTCCTAGAAACACTAGATCTAACCCCCTAGAAAGCAAAGTATAAAGAAAAAAGGAAGAACAATTCAAGAACCTAACCTTGGAGTGGGTGAAGATCCGAAGAACTCTTGAAGATTTCTGGGAAGCACTTTATCTCTCTAGAAATCTCAGCAGCACTTCAACTATAGCAAAAGCAAATGAGGAAGGGGCTTCGGAATGAGGGGGTATTTATAAACATCCTCCAACGGTCACTACACGTGGCACCCACGCATTGGCCACGACAACGGCCACCCTTCTCCCAACCAATCAGGGGACACCAATTCAAAATCACTCAAACAGGCATCGCTACGGCCCAACTCAACCTTACAAAGGCAAGGTATCGGCTGGATACCGCTACGGCCCAATTACTACAAAGCTCCAGAACAGGCATCGGCCCATCCTCCCGAAAAAGGAACGCATCGGCCTAAAACTCAACGTCCTCACAGCAACCCAAGGAACCTTAATAGACCGCTACGGCCGCCGTGCGCGCATCGTCGATGATAACCCTGGCATTGCGGCCTTCGTCCAAGGGTTCTCCCACAGGGTTACCTTGGACAGGTTCGCCTAAGGGTTGGAGTCACGACTAACGCATAGGTACCGGATCGGTTCATTACTCCCTTGTGCCTCAGATGCTCTTCGGCCAAAGGAGTGGGGGACTGGGGGACTGCATCGGCCACAAGAAAACGCAACGGCCTCAAATGCAAAGAGGGCACGCTACGGCTTTCCTACAACAAAAAAAAACTGGGGATCGCATCGGCTACAGAGCCCAGGAATTAAAACCCCAAGATAAAGAAAATCTAACGCAACGACTACGTACACTGAGAGGGCCGCATCGTCTCACCATAACAAAAACTCACAAGCCAAGACGCTTCGACTGCATAACAAATCAAAGGTGCGCATCGCATCGTCTGCATAAACAGAATCAACCATCCTCTCACGAAAATATGTCTTCGCTACGGCCAAAAGGATAAATGGGAGCTCTTCAACCCCAACAAAGACGACAATGAAAGCATGCCAACTTATCCACACCGGAATTCATCACATCACCTACAAGAAAGAAAGCGCATCGCCTCGTCTTCAAAAGCACTTCCACAGAGAGTGCATCGGCCAGCATCAAGGCTACGAATTCCCAGGCGCGCTTCATCTACATCAAGTAAGGGAACCGCTTCGTCCAAAATCGAAGCAGAAACTCTTCGACCATCAAGCACCTTGGGCTCACGCAGCGGCTAGCCCGAAAAGAACAAGTACTCCCTTTCGCTTCGGCTTCACCTCAGCTCAGAGAGTGGGGGACTCCTGATAGAGTATATGGGTCTGGACCCCATGGCCCACATACTCAACGGCCCAAAAGACACCAGCGGGACACCCGCATCGTCCAGAGACACGTAGCGCCCAAGAGAGAAGATATCGCCGGATTTCTATAGACCGCATCGTCCATGGACCGCGTCGTCCATGGACCGCGTCGTCTATGGACCGCGTCGTCCATGGACCGCATCGTCCATGGACCGCATCGTCCGGACTTCGTCCGGGCAGAATGTATTTTCCTATTTTTTTGTACTAAGTGTTGTACTCAGCCCATTAGTGGCCTTATTCGCCCAAAGAAGGCATGATTATTGTAATGGGCCTCCTAAGCCCAAGGCTAGGGGCCCAAATCTACATTTTTACCTATAAATAGACCCCAAGGGGCTAATTATAGGGGATTCTTTTCCCAATTGAGAAATACAATTACTCACTTTCTCTCTCTAGCTCTCACTTCTCTCTAGAATTAATACTCTATCAAAGTCATAACAGGATATTGTCGCCTATGAAATTTAAAAGGCAAGCTGGCATCGGATGGCGTCAAGGACAATCTAGAAATTAATACTTTTTGTCCAGCACTCACACCAGTGAATCCAGAGGCTGATCATCGCGAAAGACAACACTTTGTTCTTCCGGAAAACTGAAGCTCAAACGTTCAACATCCGGGGTCTTATATTGAATTTCAAACCCAAGTATGCGCCAAGCAGCCTCACAAACGGAAATGTATCTACATTCATAGTACATCTGTATCTCATCGACTGATCGTGCATCGCACGGTTGGTGATTTCTTTCCTAAAAAATGTACATAACTACACAATACATGTACTATTGAAAGAGCCCCACCTTAGAGGAAATGCGTTGAACGCTCGTGCGATGCACGGTTGGTGAAATTCCACAGGTGTAGTTAGTTTTAATCAAATTTATTTTGAAATAAAACCAAACTTGTAATTTTAATTGAATATGACTAAAAAAAGTTATACTATATTCTATATAAAGTTCTTATAGTATGTATCACGCACTATAATTTTGATTGGTTATTATTAACCCAACCACGCAAAGTTGAATATGACATAAAATGCTTTCAGACGAGGAATTCGTGGCGAAATTCATCCATGAAAGCTCGGAGAGGTTAAGGAAGAGGCATCGGGATTTCACGACAGGGTTGTCCTGATTTGGGATCAACATGCTAAATAAAAAAATAAAATGTAACATTTTTTTTAATTCTAAAACGCAATACGTTTTGAGATTTAGTTAAACTTTCATTTATAAAATTCATGGATTGGGGTTTGTATAAGTTTTTCTACTTTTTGTAGAGTTGATGGTTGGGATTATTAAAAGAAGAGTGATCATGGTTCAAAATTTTTATAGAATACGCTTAGTTCCTATTTAAAGGTTAAAACTGTTATAGAAGGTTATACCCGGACATGTATGGATCATTATTGGCGAGCGATCCATATAGTTGTTGGGATTATAAAAAAATAATCAGTAGACAGTAGTTGAGATTATTATTAACAAACCGACAATAATTGGGATTATTATTTTCAACTTTTCCTAACATATATTCAAACTTAATTTGCAATCACCACTTCACCGTTCCGTCAAAAAGTAAAAGAAGGTGAAAGTATAAATTAAAAATGTAGCAAGGAAAAATATGGCAGTAACATGCCTCAAAACTAAATTAATGTCCTTAAATTGTCGAGTGCTAAAAATATTCAGTTTTCTTTCGTAAACTTAATTAGATATATTGTTCCAAAAAAACTTAATTAGATATATATCATGTATGTGATGAATTCTTTATAGGAATATATGGAGTACTTAAAAACAGTAGTTGACTTAAATTTTAACATTATATTTGAGTCCATGTATTCACCTTGCCGAAATTGTTGATTGACTCTCTAAAAAGCACAAATAGAGCTACTACTTTTAAAATTTCCCAAATAGGATTTTGATGAAGAAAAAAAATCCTCAAATATGACTAAACATTTATTTTCTACCCTAAATATCACTAAGAGTATTAGTTCATAATGAAATTTGGGATTATGTCTAAAATATTACTAAAAAAAGAACTATGGACAAAAAGTGACCTTATTCCTCCGTTTCTGAAAATGAGACTATAAAGACATTAAGAGACTATTATACCCTTATACTAATATTTTTTCACCCATTATTGCTACAGTAATGTCATAGTGAACAATAACACTATAGTTACCAAAATTCGTGAGTGACCAAATATCATTAGTGAGCAAAAATCAAAATCCATTAGTGACCAAAATTATTAGTGATAAAAAATTCCGCCCAGTTACCAATGTTCGATCATCCAGTGACAGTTAATCGACCCGTCCAGTTACAATTACAATTACTCGACCCGTGCAGTTACAGTTATTCGACCCATTCCAGCTACAGTTATCCGACCCAGCAATTATAGTTAGGCATTTGAGGGCAAAACACCCCATGGAGTACACAAAATTAAAAGTCAAGGGGACGCAAAGTATTTTTCCCACTTTTTAAAAATAGGCTATTAATTATATTATCAATTGTACTTCATATTTCAATAAATATACATTGAATTTTTTGTATCACTTGTGAATTAGCTTTAAAAAAATTAATATGCTCAACCCGACCCAGACCCGACCAAAGCCCACCCGGGTAGCCCGAACCGGACCGGTCCAGTACATAACTGGGCCGGTACCGAGACTAGTTTTACCGGACCCGAAGCCCGACCCGGCCCTGTCCACCCTAGTTGATACTGTACTTGGAACGATGATATCTGTCTGATTGAAGAAAAATAAGTTGTGAAAAATATTACATCATGAAATTTCCTGGAAAATAAATTGTTCTATAGTATAAATGCTTAGCCCCTTCAAAAAGAAAAATAGAACGGGTAATTGGGTAAATAGCAAGACTTCCTCTTTTAAATATTCCATTCAAATTCAAAGAATCTAGGGAAATGCTTCAAACAAAACATTTCTCCTTCAACCAACTAAAGCCATAATCATTAAAAAATTATTTCAAGTAAATGAGAATGGTACAATATATAAGGACTATAGCATATGGCTGGGATGCTGTGAGAAAATTATTCCTTGTTCAGCACTTTGGGGACATTGATATAAGGCTCCTCATAGCTTGGGAATGCATCTATAATGGCTTCCCTGTCCAGAAAAAATTTGATGTGTTTGAAGTAGGACGAGAAAGCATGCAAATCCATCAACTATGATAAATCGGTAACTAGATAATATTGACAAGTTTAATATCGTACCTGTTTTCAAAACATTCAGGCACATCATCCCGCAAGCTATCGCCTTCGGTATCTATATAGGATGTATTTGAACATTATTAGGCCATGATATGAAAAAAGACATACAGACCAAAATATAATCAAGAGCTACTACCTGGAGGCCCCTCTTGATGAAGTAATGGAACATTGGCAATTAAACAAATTACCAACAAAGTCCAAACATCAATTTTCACTCTTCAATTAGGTTGGTTCACATGAAAGGTTTTGGTAGGGGATGATATGGAGGACTTGGTATGAAACAATGTTGGTAAAAATAATGTTTTCAGAAAAAGGATAGATAAATTGATATTAGTAGGAATTAAGTGTTTTTGCTAGCCTTCTGGGTTAAAACAAATAAGTGTTTTTGCTCAAATATAATCTTGTGCGCATTTCTTCTACTTAACAAATGTTAACAAATTTACTATCATTTGCAATGGAGTTAAAAATTCACTATTTTTTTACTTGGGAATATGATGGAATAAAGCAAAATGGCTCACTAAACTGTATGCGCTTCTTTGTTATAAAGTAGCAGTCAATTCATGCAATTTTCGACACGATCATCCGGACACAGTCTTTTTGTGCTTTAGTACAGGGGCAAGGCTACGTACATCTGACCCCCCTTATCCCCTGTACGTGGGAGCCTTTGTGGCACTAGGATAATGATAATAATGAATGATGATGATGAACAAATGTTAACAAAAAGAAAATTAGAAAATATTTGGGACCAATGTTAAGAGTAATTTAATTTAGTCAAAGATACTTAGTTCCCACTAATATCATAATATTATATGCAGTATCATTTTTTGTTGTAATTTACATGAAGGGTGTCTTTGTACTTTTAGAAATCCTCAAAGAAACAAACCTTAGGAGAGGTAGATGCAGTTAATACTTTTAACATATTAAAGCGTGAGACTTCTTTACAGTTAGAAGGCTGTGGTTTTAAGTTGATAACATGATTGAGTAATAGCTTCTAGATAGAGACAACGAAACTATAACAAAAACATATCTAAAAACATACTTATCCATTTAAATTACCTGCTCTAATGGATGGCTCAATACTTCCAAGATCAACAGCTTGGAGTTGACCAAACCTGCAAAAGAAACTAAATTGTAAAGCAGAGCAGCACTAGAGATGTCTGTCAAACCAAACAATAGCCTATACTTTCACTGATGTTTTTGCAAGTACAAAAGACTGACTATGATATACTCCACTCCCTCCATCTTCAAATAACTGTGTGTTATCTGAAGACACCATGTTCCCAAATCATTGTGACATTTATCGAACCAATAAAGTAACTAACCTATAGTACAATGGCCAAATTATCCTCTGATATTATCTTCACTTTTCTTTGTTATTTTATGATTATAATAATAATCAGTCTAGGTATGTCTGTCAAAATTCAAAAAATAATCATCTTTAAAATTACATTTGTCCATACCAGACCGTCATTAGGCAGACAAGTTTTAAGGTGAAATAGGTTTTAAAGGTCCTATCGTTCTGAAATACTTGCTGTTGATGTACATAGTCAAAGAAGGTGAATGCTTGATGTTACTCTTCTTGATTTAAAAGGAAATTTCTACAATCGAATTTCAGTCATTTCCCTTCAATTGACCTCAAATCACACCATTTCAGTTTAGAATCCAGGATATCAAAGTTCTCCAAATCTGCTCCTCAATCCCCATAGCTAAACCCAAAGCTGCCAAATTAATAAGTTGAGCTGGGTTTTAATGTATCAAACCCCTTGTGATTTAAAAAAGGGAAAACTGTCAAATAGGTCCTCGAACTTTCTTAAAAAGGTCAATTAAGTCCTTCTATAGCAGGTTTTTTCCGGCCGTCGCGATTTGGGGCAGTTCCCGGTGGATTTTTTTGATGAATTTTTTTAAGCATCTTATTCACCAAGTCTAGTTTACTCATACTAAATTTCAGCTAAAAATTCAATCGGGAACACATTCAAATTAATTCTTGAAGATAACTGCGCATTTTTGCGTTCTTTAATTAATTTGAATGCGCTCCCGATTAAATTTTTAGCTTAAATTTCGTATGAGTAAACTAGACTTGATGAATAAGATGCTCAAAAAATTTCATCAAAAAATTCCACCGGGAACCACCCCAAATCGCGACGACCGGACAAAGTCTCCTATAGAAGGACTTAATTGACTTTTTAATGAAAGTTCGAGGACCTATTTGACAGTTTTCCCTTTAAAAAATGTGTCAAACTCCTCTATGTTATATTTAATCATGCACAAAAACCCCTCCAAGAACAATTTTAATTTTCAAAAAAATGAAAAATGATTAATTTTTTTGGATAATTTATAAACTTTGACAAACTTACTTGCATATTCAACCATATTACAAAGAAAAGTGATTTCAAAATTGTAAATGTGTTCTTCAAGGGATTTTTGCACGTGATTAATTATAACACAGGGGGGTTTGACGCATTTTTTAAATCACAAGGGGCTAATGTGCCGAATTTATATTTCACGAGGGATTTTGGTGCATTAAACCCAAATTGAATTTCTTGTATCTACTTATGATCTAGACCTGGGATCGGTTCGGTTCTTGTTAAAATTTGATGGAACCGCATTAAAAATTACAGACGTTAAATTCGGTTCGGTCCTAGTTAAAAATGTTGTTGTTAAATTCGATTCGGTTCTTACATTTTTTCGGTTCCTTATAAAAATTTATCATCCTCTTAAAATGAACATATTTTGCCTTAAGTTACATAAAAAAAATCAAATTTTAAATCATGAAATTATAACCATTACATTATACATACATGATATCACAATGTTCAAATATCACAAAAATATCCATGTGCAAACATAACAAAAAACATAAAGGTTTAAATTAGGCATCAACTATCAAGCCAAGAGATTAAATAGCTTCAAGGTATACATCCGATAGCAGGTAGTTCAACCCCAAAGTAATATTCTTCTACTAGTAATGCACCATAAATAAAAAGTATGTAGCAATAAATTGACCGATACTATTTGTAATTACTATGAACAAATAACAACGTAATCAACAAAGTATTAAATCATGTTTTAGGTGAACTCAAATATCAATACAATTACAAACAAACAATAGGAATTTTATCAATTCGAGATCTCAAGGAATTTTCCCTGACAACAATTTTCCGCCCGGAACGCCGTCTAGACACCTCTATTTGAGGTGCTTCCGGATAGAAGTTTTTGATGAGATTTTGTAAGCATGTTTTACATGAAGTGTAGATTATATCCACCAATTTTAGGTTAAAATGCAATCAGAAAGTGAGTTAAATAAAATATTGAAAAACATTGTTTTTTTACATATATATTTTGGCATAGTGTTTTTCAACAATTTATTTAAGTAATTTCACGATTGAATTTTAAGCTCATATTCGGTGTACATAATCTATATTTCGTGAAAAACAAGGTCACAAAATTTCATCGAAAAAATCCACCCAGAAGCGCCTCAAATGACGATTACTCATGCAATGTATAAGAAGTTCAGTTCCTGTCTAGGAACCGGAACCGAACCGGAACCGAACCAATCGTATATTATAGGAACCGAAACGAAAAAAGATGAAGTTCAAATTTACAGGAACCGAACCGAACCGGAAAATTCGGTTCGGTTCGGATCCGTTTTCCCGGTTTTATGGTTCCAAGTCCCAGGCAATATGATCAGCAAGGTAAATATATTGGTGCATTCGGAGTATCATAAAATTTGGTGTCATATGAAACTGATACCTCAGCTGGGGTGAGAGAAATGCGAGCTGTTGAGGCCAAACGAGAGACATTAGGGGGAGGAAGTACGCTACTTGCCTTTGACGATTGTGTTCGGGTGAAGGCAGCAAAAGCATCAGCCATGGTATTAGGACGAAAGAAAGTAACACTCCTCTGCTTATCAAAAGTAAAGATGCATTCAGATTGTGTTTGGTTGGAGCTTTTGAAGGAATGAGAAGTCTCTCTTTTCCCCACTTTGGAAGTTGTAGAGGTGGTTTGGATTATTGCTTTGCATGTAAAATAAAAACAATCAGCTTCCTGTACATGTTTTGTACACGACACGCAAATTGTCTATGCATAGACAATTTTTTTCATTTCGTGAAAAGAATTATTTTGGACCATTCTTGGTGTATACAAGTTGTACACAAAATGTGTACATTGTCTGTGTACACAGACAATTTGACATCAAGTATTGCCCCTTTTTAAACGAATTGCCTGTGTACACAGACAACTAGGGGGATTTTGTGTACAACTTGTGTACAACTCATGTATACTAAGCACTTTCCAATTATTTTTCACATCGGCGATTTGTTTGTTTGTGGCACAGATAAAAAAAATGTTGGTTCAAAAAGCAATTCTCTTCACAAAAACGAAAATAAATTGTATGTATACAAAGAACTCGATCGATGTGTAAAATGGGTGTACTAAATATGTGTATTACAAAAAGCATTTTCCAAGCAAAAATATGTTATCTACAACGTATGTTAAATGGAACTATACCAAATGGAAAATGTCATCATCACTTTATCTGCACCCAATATTATATGTCATATTAATTGAAGTAGCTCAAGTCAACAAGTTTCGCTAGATGCAACAGAGTTTGTTGACAGCTTTTGAATGAATTTAAGTGGTTTTTATACATTATTGTTTCAGTTTTTTCCCTAATTTGTAAGATTTAAAATGTTTTAATGCAGTTACAATTTTAGTTTCACATATATTTTGTAAAGTTCAATCATGTCATTTTTGAAGCAATTCTTGAGTGCCAAACGGAGTGCCTGTCCTTGGAATCTTGTTCTGATTTCGGCATACTACTACTTTTGAAGTTTTATAGTGTGTTTGTTTCATGTTACTTAAGATTCATTCCTGTAGGCAATACGATTCTTCATAGAAAGTTAAGGTACGACCGTACGAATGTACGATAATGGGCTAGGTAACTCCCACCAAACGCGCCGTTACAACAACTTAAGTTTTGGACTTGGCTACTTGGTTATTTAAGGGAATTTCTAAATACAGCCCCCATCTATTAAGCGCACACACGCAGCATCCGTAACAACATAAAACGATTTTATAATTCCTATTATACCCTCCGTATTTAACACCGCTCGACTGGAGTGATTTTGGAACTTCGCTCATGTCCTCTCGTTGTCCGAACCATTTCCAGATATGAGCTCCATCTCTTCTACTCTTTTCTCGCCTGAGCTCGATTTCTCAAATAGAGGAAGATGAACGGCGAAAGCAAGTGAGCAAACCATTTCTACTCCATCTATTTTAACTTCCGGTGAGTCAGAAAGTACAATCACTTCCAGACCCATTTCCTTTGTCCGGCCAGCTGGTGAAAATCAATAACAACGATTCCATTGATAGATTCATCCAAATCGAGATCGATCTTCAGTCTAATGCAAGAGAGGAGTCAGATACTATACGCTGGCCCTAATTCCGTCCCATCTTGTTATCCCATGATTTCATTAGCTTCCCTTCAGCATCCCATCGCTGGTAAGAGTAAGTTTACTTTGGTGCATCTAAATTTCATCAAAAATGTTGTAATTTCTTTTGTCACTGGTACAAGTATTACACGTAACCAATCAAAATATGGTTTGCAAAATAGGGAGTAATCTAAAAATAAAAAAGTTCCGATACAACTAGTATTACATTGTGTTTTGCTGAACAATGAATATTAGTGTGTTTAGATATATTACTTTAGCAACTTTATAAAAAAGATTGGTGTATCAGCTTCTTAACTCATGAATTAGTTTGAGTGTTATTTTATACGTAGTACTATTTTAAGGTTTCACTAGAAATATTTTCCATTAAAAATTAATATAAAAGATTAATTTTATGATTCAACTGAAACAAAATATCAAAACAAATTGTAGAATGACCAATTGTTTTGGTGACCAGTGTCATGGTCGGGACTGGAGTCCACCATTTCCAGACAGTAATTGAGTTTTAATTTTTGTGATCTGCTTTTGCTTGAATCTTAAGTAGTATATGTGAGAGATATGATAAGTGATCACTTCACCTTGTATAGTAGTGATTTTTTTTATACAATCATATCTCTGTATCCAAATTTTAGGCACTAGACATGATAAATGAGCTTCTTAGGATTCAGCCACAGTTTCTTGTTTATACTCACACAAGTTTGGTGAGAGGTTCAAAGAAAGATGTACACCAAGATGCTACCCATAGGTGGTTCTTTTTAATAAAGTGCTACAAATAGGATTAAAACATTTATAGAGTTCATAGTACCACAACTAAATGTTTTAATCCCCATATGGTTCTACCTGCTCCATAATAACTGAGAATAAAGTTATGTACTACTATAGTACATCAAGATGCTACCCATAGGTGGTTCTTTTTAATAAAGTGCTACAAATAGGATTAAAACATTTATAGAGTTCATAGTACCACAACTAAATGTTTTATTCCCCATATGGTTCTACCTGCTCCATAATAACTGGAAAAATAAAGTTTTGTACTACTATAGTACACCAATGACTAATGCAAGTTGAATCTCGTATAAAATATAAATCTGCAATGTAGACATTCAGAGAAACAAGAAAAAATGAGTTATAACTTGTACATATAACTTGCCACTCCATATAACTTGTACATATAACTCGATCAAAATCGCTAAAAGCAAAGTTTCCTGGGGTTAAGCTTGAGCAAGTATCAGCCTATTTGTCTTCGAGGTCAATAACTTCCTTACTACGATCACCTAAATGTGCTGATTGAATGTCATTAAAATCCTTAATACGAGCTAAATACGGGGTCTCCCAGCCTATTGCAGAATCAAGTCTAAAATGTCTCCAATTTGCAGCAATTGGAGGTATTGGTGCAAAAGGATCCATTGAAACCTACAATATATAAATGATATTAAAATATTAAAATTTATATAGTAAACATTTTCCCATAAAATGCAAATTAAATCTTATAATAAAAATTACCAAGTCTTTTACATACCTGAAGAGGTGGATTAGATCGAAGGGGAAGAAATGTCACACATACAAGCTTAGAAAGAAAGACCAAAACCACTTTATATCTAGAAGCAACCAAATGACCCATGTGTGGTAGAGTCATCCAGTTCTTAAATGGCGCTGGAACTCTGAAATAAGATAACTCTTCAAGTAATTGAGCAACAGTTTCTGCAGACTCATAGAAACGAACATAATAAGGTCGATGGTCGCATAACTCTTCAATTAAATCTTCACGAACTTTTGCCCATTTTTCTTCTCCAAAACCTAGTAAACTAGCA
The DNA here is from genome assembly GCA_945859915.1 of Cuscuta epithymum. NCBI lineage: Eukaryota > Viridiplantae > Streptophyta > Magnoliopsida > Solanales > Convolvulaceae > Cuscuta > Cuscuta epithymum. Next base: position 2,078,684 of record CAMAPF010000948.1, on the reverse strand, counting down.
ATTGCGCGAAAACCGCAGTGTCCATCCGGCTTGACGTCAATTATGTCAAAGATATATGGGTGCAAGTATGACGATAAATAACCCAAATAATTTAGCAGACTTTTGGTTTTTTTCTTAACAATTTTCTTCCTCACTTTTTGATCTACAACACGTTTTTCACCCAATTCAGAGTCACGCTTAGCAACTTCAGATTCGACAATTTCAAAATATGAAGGGTCACGTCGAGTTGATGAATTTGCCTTCAAAGGAGGACGACCCTTTGTCTTAACTTTTTCGGGTGGTGGAATAAGGAATGTCGTTGTGGGATCACCTAACTCTCTTAACTTTCTCTTCAATGCCAGCTTTCCAGCTTGATCACACCGCTGGAACCGTGTCCATATAGAGTTCATCTCAGTATCAATACTAATCTCAAATGGGACATCACTTTCTTGATGTTTTTGCATATTCAACCTCATCCAATGAGGATTAATATCTGAAATAGGTATGGGTTTAGCGCATCTGACATATTCAACAATTTCATGTGCACATGGCAAGCCGTGTGTGCTTCTCATGACACACCCACACAATTTGGTATCAAGGCCAACATCATTTGCCCTTTCAGACTCAGTCAAAATCAAGTTTAGTGCTGTTCTTGAAATCAAGCCTCGCAATTCTTTGAATAATGCTGGTCTGAAATTGTGTTCTACCACATTCAGACTTTGTTCAAATGAAGCTTTGATTTCAGTGTGCTGCAACAAAATTAAAGCGTTGATTGTCTTCCAAGAACAATCAAAATCTAATTGACTTGAGCCAAGCAATTTCTTCAACTTTGCATGTGCACTCTCGGCTCTGTAAAAGTTAAAAAATATAATAAGTTTATTGTAATTTTTCATAAATGCATAAATACAAAAAATAGTTTACAATTTTTCTTCGTACCTATTGGTTGTCAAATTGCCAAAATGCATAATTTTATTTGTCCAAGCCGCTACAAATCTCTCCTTATAAGGATTCAACCATGTATCTCTTACATATTCAATGACACTGGGATAATTCTGGTAATCGCTTTGAATAACATTCAAGTTTTTAGCATAGTCCATTTCACATGAAGAAAATGTTAGGCCCCTCCAAGCGGCCATGAAACCATCACACTCATCTTTGCATTTAAACAACTTCTTAGAATTTGCAAGGACATTTTTTGTGATATGAAATCTGCATAGAAGATTTTCTGTTTCAGGAAACACTTTCTTAACAGACTTCATCAACGCCAAGTCTCTGTCAGTGACAATTACTTTTGGCACAATATTTGTTGCCAGCAATGATCTTAGCTTTTCCATTGCCCATGTGTAGTTTTCTTGTCGCTCTGCCTCCATGTACACAAATGTTATAGAAAATGCAAGATCAGTACATGTCACCCCAACTATCTCCAGTAACGGAAACCCATATCGATTCGTTTTGTAGGTACAGTCCATAAGTAACACTAGCGGAAAAACATGTAACATCTTTATAGAAGCGGGATGTGCCCAAAACAGGTCTGTCACACAATCAGTTGTTTCATTTCTCCTATGCCATTCCACATACTTATAATCATTCAACTGTTTCATAAGTTGTTGCATTTGTGATCTCCCATCTCTCTCGATAGTTCTATATTTGTGGCGGACATTATATATTGTCTTCATTGTAGTGGTATTCTTCTCATTCTTATCTTTTATTGTGAGAAGTATGTTTCTCGGTTTCACCATATTCTTCGTCATATCTAAGAGTACATTTTCTTCATCTTTATTTAATTTTCCTGTAAATGAGTGGCCTTCTAATTGCGCAGCAGGTGGATGGTTATGATGCTCACAGATAACATTTATACACCAATCATCATCATTTTCTAATTTCACACCTTGCAACATAAACGGACAACCATTTTTTTTGTCCCTGTCCTCTTACGACATGATGTGTTTTTACTAACTACTTTCTTACGAAGTCTATAAGTCCCACCACGTTCACAACCAAGACGCAATCTGGCCTTTCTTCCACCGTTTTTAGCTAAAGAAGAAATAATAACAATCACATAACCTAGATCTTTTCCAGTTTGTCTGACCCATGTGAGTAATTCATCTTTACTGTTAAAGACCTGTCATATAAAATGGCTTACATCACCTTATGCATCCATATTTGTAATTTCTTGATTACTAATTACATGATTTTTACTTACTTTATTTGTGTGAAAAGCTCCAAAGGAATTCAATGAATCCAGCTTTTGTTCACAATTTGAATTCTGTTTATCATGAAGAACTTGTTTAGATTGTGCATAAAATTAACAAAACTGTCATTATTATAGTAATTGATGCACCTGAGATTCATCAACTTCTTGTTTATCATCACTTCCTTGTCCATGCCAAATACTTGGAGAAGAACACATTTAGCAACACTGTTAAACCTATAAAAAAATCATTAGTTGATCAATATATATATATAGACACACACACTTAAAACTGTAAGACTGTAAAACATTTTTTCATACATGTCTAATCTTTTATTTTGTTGATGTCAATGTATATGTTGATGGTAGTACCTGTGAGCATACATGATGTATATATGGTAAGTCCGCTCACATGTTTTTCATTTCAGTAATTTAAGCATAATAACAAATTTCAGCCAAATAACCTTTACCAAATGAGCCATGCGTCTTAGGATCATTAGATTCATTACTATATGTATCAAACATGTTGAATAATACACTTCTATGTTCTCTATTTCTGTGCCCATGGTGGTAAAGGGTCATCAATTGGGAATTGGGATCCCCTGCATTTTGGTAATGGATAACTTAATTATTTAACTGTGATGGAGAAAAACGTGTACTCAGTGTAGTAGGGTCTCAACCACCTAACATTTAGACTACATATATCCATATATGAATGATTAATCCTTCACACTTTTATTTTATTTTGCATATTTACTGAAATATCACATATGCTAGTTATGGGAATCTTGACGTATATTTCATAGGACAATTATATGATAGGTGTTTTTTTAATTTATTGATGCATAATTTTAATGGTGATATTTTTATGGAATTTTAAACATGAGGTCCTACTTTTGGAATATAACAACGTTTTGATCCTATTTGGGCACTCCCTAAAAATAAATGAAAATATTTGCTCTTGATAGATGAAAACATTCATTCAATGATTTATGATATGCCTCAAATAGTTTTTCCTGGCCAATTTAGCTCAATGCCACTGCCATTTATATGGTCAATTGGTAATGAATTAATGGTTGCATTGTTTATTTATTTGGGAGGGTTTCATGATGAACTAATGATAAACATTTAAGATATCTTTAATATAATAATGTTTTGTGATCAGGATGGATATAACGTTGTTTGAACATTGAGAAGAGATAAATGGAGTGACGTCTTCAAGGGGATAAACAACTCCAATATAAATTGAGAAGAAGAAAGATAGTTTCATTCAATGTCCTGAAATATTATTCTGTATGAGTTCTAGAACATCATGGCTTGACAATTTGGTTCTCCAATATCAATGCAATAATATGAATGAAGTGTGATACCAACCTTACGTGGGACTTAGGTAGGGTTTTTTGAGCTTTTTGAATTCTGCGTTGCTGCTGCTGTAATCCCTAGGTTTTTGCGTGTCAAGCTTTCTCTCCTGTATCTCCAGGTGTCTGCCGCTATTCCTAGTCATTCGTTAATCGATCACGGGACAACGTCAATTTAGTAGTAATAAGGGTAATATAGATATTTGCCTTTATTTAATTTATTTTAATTTATTTTTATTTATTCAAGTGGCTGTGATTAGCAAAATGGGGGCTGTATTTAGAAATTCCCTTACTTAATTAGTCCATCCGTCTCTTTAAAGTTTAAACACTGTCATTTTTTAATTTTTTGGTCAATTATGTTGAACTTTGAAAGTATACTTTTATAAAAAAGAACACTATGATATAAAAACGATATAAAAATGACTTTTTTAAAAGTACATTTAATGAGCAATAGTTCAATTATAATGAGTATTAAGAGTCTAATAATGAGCACCGTGTTATTACAAGAAAGCAGATATCACAACTAAACAACGGTGACATTTTCGTAATTTCAGTGAAAATCGCGATTTTCGTTAGATGAGCATTAATACACTTTTAATGAGCATCAAACGTATCCTACTGAGTATTAATAGTCGAATAATGAGTTTTGTGATGTCAACTTCATATATTGTAATTCACTTTATTTTTCTTATTTTTCTTATTTAGTTTATAAACTAAATTAAATTAAACATAACACAAACATTATTTCTCTAACACAAGAAAACCAAAGACTATTGATGATATTAAGATTAATTAGAATTAATGCTTAACAATTAACTATAAATTTCATATTTTAAATAGTTCGAAGGGAAAAACCAAAACCGAACCAAACAACTTCGGTTCGGTTTTTTACATTCGGTTTCAGTTTCTCAGCGCTAAAAATAGGTGTAAGTTTTGGCTGCGGTTCAGTTTATTATGATTTGGTTTTCGGTTTTCAATTTTTCGGACCCAGCCCTAAAAATAGGTGTAAATTTGAGATGTTTTTTCTATTGGACTTTGAAAAAAGTTCTTATGTTTGTAATATTTATTTTTTCTTTGACACTTTGTTGCAAAATATGCTATTTTATATCTGAAAATAAATTTAGTTAAATACATACTTCGTATTACTTACTAATTTTTAACATTATTTTGCAATATACTCTATTTAATTAAATTTTGGTCCCTGCTGAACGTTAATGCTAGACGATCCGCCGCTGCATACGGAGTAATATGAATATATGATACTATGATAATATTATTATCTACATGAGTCCATTATATTTAGTGCCGATGTATAAATTAAATTTAAAATAGACCCATGTCTATTTACAATCTCTAGTGCACATCAGTAGCGATGTTGATAATGTTTCAAAATTTAAAATTTGCACAAATCCCTTCCAATTCCCTCATCATAATTACAGCATGATAAAACTTGGAGATTTAATTACATCAAAAGCCAATATTTACCATCCTCTCCAATGTTTCAAAAGGCCCAAATTAAGATAAAACATTGGAGATTGTAATTATATACTCCGTATGTTTAATAATGAATGCATGATTCCACACATACACATGGTCAAAAGTCTAAACGGAATAATAAAATGCGAAACTTCCCGAAATAGGACTAAAACAATTTCAAAATTCCAAAATAGGACTGCCATATTTTTATTCCTAAAATAGGAGTAATTATTACAAAGTTTGAAAAATACTGCCACGTTTGAAGTCTTGTACTGCCAAAACATGACAGTAATTAGTACTCCCTCCGTCCCGCTAAGATTGTCCCATTTTACCTTTTCGGGAAGTCCCACTAAGATTGTCTCATACCATATTTGGTAAAGATTGTGTGGCTCTACATCATTCTAACTGTATTCTTACTTTATCAATTTAATATCAACCACACAAACCTACTTTTTTTAATAACCGTGCCACTTTCTCTCGTCTCATTCTTAGTGAGACGGAGGTAGTACTATTTTGGGAATAAAAACATGTTGGTCCTATTTCGGAATTTTCAAACTTTTTTAGTCATATTTCGGGTAATATTCTCTAATAAAAATGAACGAATGCATAAATTACCCAAAAGTGGAAATCTAGCTACTCCGATCCTACGGTTTCAATTTTCTTCAGGGAAAAGTTACAAATATACCCCTGTAGTATGAGTGTGGGAACCAATATACCCTTATTCTATTTTTCAGAACAAATATACCCCTCAACTTTTAAAAAGGTGCAAAAATAGCTCTCATGTTCTTATAAAGGGGCAACTTAATCCTTATTGACTTTAAATTAATAAAATAAAGGGATAAGGGTCAGATAGGGCCTCGAACTTGAAAAAAATGTCAAAAAAGCCATATTTAGGACGCTCTGTCCGGCCAACGCCATTTGGGGTGGTTCCCGGTGGAATTTTTTGATGAATTTTTTTGAGAATCTTATTCATTAAGTCTAGTTTACTCATATCAAATTTGAACTAAAACTTCAATCGGGAAGACATTCAAATGAATTCTTGAAGATAACTGTGCCGTTAAAAGCACAGTTATCTTCAAGAATTCATTTGAATGCCTTCCCGATTGAATTGTTAGTTCAAATTTGATATGAGTAAACTAGACTTAATGAATAAGATTCTCAAAAAAATTCATCAAAAAATTCCTTCGGGAACCGCCCCAAATGACGTCATCCGGACATAGCATCCTAAATATGGCCTTATTTGACATTTTTTTCAAAGTTCGAGGCCCTATCTGACCATTATCCCTAAAATAAATTTCAAAAAACATCAAATATAAATTATAAATTTCAAATTTTGAAACAAAAATTTTTAAAAATGTAATAGTGTCCAATTCTCCCTTTTATAGTTTTTATATCACAATTTAATAGTGTTTAACTATGAAATACTATTTCAAAATTTTACTATATGTTTAAGATTCTTTCGAAAAGGTGTTAACATATGTTTTTCAATGTAGAGAAAAATTAATTTTTTGCATTCTTTGCAATATAAAATTACATATTTTGAAATACGTAATATTTTATACTAAAAATATTAAATTGTGATATAAAAACAATAAAGGGAGAAATGGACACAATTACTTTCTAATTTTTTTTTAATTTTTTAAATTTTGATTTATTAATTTATTTTTGGTCTTTTTTGAAATTTATTTTATTAATTTAAAGTCAATAAGGATTAATTTGCTCCTTTATAAAAAATGAGGGATATTTTTGCACCATTTTAAAAGTTCAGGGGTATATTTTTTCAGAAAAAATAGAACACGGGTATATTTGTTCCTCCATCTATACTATATTTATATATATGACCTTTTCCCTTTTCTTTATCCATTCTTCCTGCTTGTATCCCAAGTAAATTTCAGGCATTGTGCAGCCTCATGAAGAATTCACACGATATTGGGAATTGATCTATAGGTCTATGAAGGAAGCCCGCCAACAATGCTCCATTTAGATATAGAAAAAATGGCTTAGATATTACTTCCGGAGTTTGGTTAGACAAAAATATGCCTGATTTAAACCTGGACAAAAAAGTGAATAAAAAAGAAACCATCCGCCTCTCTCTCGGCATTTCTTCTTCGCAGAATCGCAGGCTTCTTCCTTTCTAGCCAACAGACCTCGCAAGGCTTCTTCCTATTTACCCAACTGATCGACTACCTTCTTCTTCACCGCCTTTGTTATTCCGCCGCCGCCGACCTGCCGCAACTCTCCCCCTCCTCCTTCTCTATCGATTGCAACTGAACTCGACCTCCTCCTCCATCATCCTCGATGACCGTGCCTCCACTGAAACTGTCGTCCTCGATGGGAGACGCCTTCTCCAGTGCCGGATCCGGCTTCCTCGGTAGCTGACAACTCGTTTTGGGGCCTCCAAATCTGGATCCGTCGAGCTCGGTGACAACCACTCCGATTTGGCGCAGCAAATGCCGAATCCGCCGTCCTCAATGTTGGGGGTTGGGGCTGGATGAGGATCCGGTGCGTAGTGGGGATCTGGTGCGCAAGGATATTGGCTAGGAGTGGGGCTAGGGGCTGGGGATCTAGTGTGTTGCCTTTGACAGTTTGGGACGGACTGGAAGCAAGGCGTGGCTGGTGGAGCTGGTGTGCGGCATTGCTAGGTCGGGATCGGGGTTAGGGCATTTCAGATATGGTTTGGTCGGAGCAGGGGCTGGGGAGGGTTGGAACAGGGTAGGCCAGTCGGAGTTAAAGCTAGGGAGGTGGTTGGGCAGGTCGGGGGGCGGACCTAGATGGTACTAGGGCTATGGAGGGGGTTTGCGGGCTGGGGAGGGGTGGCCGGATAGTGGTGGCGGTGGATGGAGTTAGCGGGCCAGTCACTTTGTCGGGTGGCGGCTACAGTGACACGGGCGGTGGCTACAGTGACACGGGTGGTGGCTACAGTGACACGGGCGGTGGCTATAGTGACACGGGCGGTGGCTATAGTGACACGGGCGGTGGTTACAGTGACATGAGCGGTGGCTACAGTGACACGGGCGGTGGCTACAGTGACACAAGCGGTGGCTACAGTGACATGTGCGGTGACTATAGTGACATAGGAAGTGGTTACAGTGACAGCGACAGTCACTTTTTTGACTTTTTGAAAAATGGTCACATTTGAGGAAAGTGACTTTAATTTAGTAATATTGAAGGCAAAATCCCTTAGATATATATATATATATATATATATATAATATATATATATATCTAAAATATTATAAACACCAATGAAGGTTAGGGTTATTTTTGGTATACAAAATGTGTTGGTGTAACTCTATGCTTTAAGATTTTGTACTCTAAGTTTCACACTAAGTACCTCTTTATTTGCACTGGAACCTCTCCGTCTGCTTCCGTTAAAATAAGTGCGCCCCTTCGTTATTGCCTTAATAGGATCCGTCTTCCGTTAAAATAAGTGTGGACAACTTTCATTATTGGGATCAAAATGGGATTAAGCTAGGATACATTTTACGCCACAAATATCACGTAGCTTAATTGCAATTTAAAACAACTTTGTTGGGGAGTACCTAAAATTTAGGTAGATCAGACACCGTTATTTAAAGAAAATTTTGAAGATATAATTGAAGATATAATTTTCATTATTTAGACAACAATAAAATAAGATAATTCAAGTATATTTTGACAATTACTTTTGATGAATGTATACTATAATTAGGTCATTGATGATAATTTTGATATAAAAGTATTTATTGTAAAAATTAATGATTACATTGTCATTTATGAAAAATAATTGTTTCCTGAAATATAAATGCGAACTTTTATATGAGACATCCAAAAAAAGAAAATAGTATATTTTAGAATGAGACGGGGAAGTATTACTTTAATAGAACAAATGGTGATAACATATTCTTAAGTAATTATAGGTACAATGCTCATGAAACCTAGACAGAGGAGAACTCTGACTTCTCTCTAAAAACTTAGCGGTTGTCTCCCCTCTTTGTAGGGATTGAGATTTTCCGCTGCCCCTATCAATATGAGGTTGTAGCGACAGATTATTCTGATTTTAAGTGTGCTAACACTTGGGATTGTAACTATGTTAGAGGAGATAACGATGGCGGATGAACGGATTGCGGCTGTAATTTTGTATTAGTGTTGGATCGTGAAGCCTTGGCCGACCGCTCTGACGGTGGTTGAGTTTGTATTCATTCATACTGCAAGAGCTCGTCCTCCTCCAGAACCACCTCCATACTAGGAAGAGTTTTATGAAAAGATTTTATTTTAATATTATTTTCTCTTTATTAGTACTGGTTTCACATTTGTTCGTTTTAGGCTTAAATTTGTCCGTTTCAGGTTTAGCAAGTCAAGTTGCTTTTGTATGAGGTGATTGATTCTATGTCTACTCCTAGGGTTCACGATTGGATCTGTAAAATCTGTCTGAAGATTGTCTTGTATGCGTCCTCGATTTTAATATAAAGCCGCCTGTTTTACGATAAAAAAAAGTAATTATTGGTTGATGAGTGTGAACTTGTAGCTTGTTTAGTGACATTGGAACTGATTGTATACATTGAGTGTGTTGATATCGATAAGATCTAGGCTAAAGCAATTCAATCCGCTCAATTGTGGCAAAATTCTATTTAATATGTATTCTTTTTCATAAAAAATTATTAATAAAATAATGAAACAATAATAAGAAAATTTGTTAAACTGGAACCTTTCAACAATTTGAGAAGTTTCAAGTTAGTTGTGATCTACAGAAACATATATTCTAACCATATATTATTTCTACATGATCATTTTACAATTTAGTCCGCAAAATAAAAAGTTACATATTTCATAAAAACGTTGGTTAATAAAGTTAATATAGTAAACAATTTACATGTATTTCTTATTTTACACTGAGTACCATTTTACTCATTCAATACTTTTCATATTAAACTTCTCCACATTATGAATTGCTCTGGATGATTCCAAGTCCTACTTGGTATGGACTGGTAATCATAGTTCAATATTTTTCAGTTGTTTGAAGATTGGTGGAGTGTTATCCACTTGTGGCATTCGTAACCTTGTAGGTCGTATGACGTTGAATCCCTTTGATATAAATAAATATTGTATCTATAATAAGGGAAAAAAATAAGGATGTCATAAACTATAATGCAGCCTATAGAGCTACCTTAGAGAAAATTAAATATCACCAATCTCAAATCCATCTTGAAGAATAGTTACAAAGTGTGGGTACTACACACCTGTAGTTTCAGCTACTCACGGGTCTGATTATGAAGTCAAAAAACGACAATTCTTTTAAAGTTATTTACCATTTGGAATATTAACAATTTCTTATGAGTCAGATTCTTCTACTAATTATAACATCAATATTCTCACATTGTTCACACTCAACTAATTGAAGTTTTCTTTTGTAATTATTATCACCCAGAATAATTGGGCATTTTTCAATCGCGCAACGCGCGTTACAAAAACTAGTATATATATATATATATATATATATATATATATATGGATTTCGGGAAGCACATCAACCATATTGAATACCACGATAATAATATTACTCCGTATATGAAATGCGCCCCTTTAATTATACTCGCAGTAATTAAATAAGGTCATATTTGGGAAAAGGAGAAAAGAGTAATACTTTTCGAGTTGAAAAGATTAGTACTAATTAGATGATCTCGAAGAGCGAATGGATGACATGGAATATGTGACGTGATCATTGTGCTGACGGATGACAAGGCAGAAGTACTACTCCCTCCGTCCCTTTTTAAATATCCCGTTTTACCATATTGAGATGTCTCTACTCCCTATTTAATTGTCTTATACTTTATTTGGTAAAGTCTGTGTGACTCAAAATCATTCTTACTTTATTCTTACTTTATCAATTAATATCAACCACACAAATCAACTTGTCTTAAAACTCGTGTCACCCTCTTCCGTCTCAATAAAAAAGAGACGGATGTAGTATTATTTAGGAAATAAGTTAAAACTATCTCTATTTAGAAAAGGGAAAAGAGTCAAATACGCCCTCAAACTTACATCAAAAGGTCAAATAAGTCCTTATATAGAAGATTCTGTCCGGCCGTCGCCATTTGGGGCAGTTCCCGGTGGAATTTTTTGATGATTTTTTTTGAGCATTTTATTCGTTAAGTCTAGTTTAATCTTGAAGATAACTGCGCAGTTATATTCAAGAATTCATTTGAATGCATCTCCGATTCAAGTTTTAGGTGAAATTTGATATGAGTAAACTCGACTTAATGAATAAGATGCTCAAAAAATTACATAAAAAAATTCCACCGGAAACCGTCCCAAATGGCGACGGCGGGACATGATCTCTTATATAAGTATTTATTTGACCTTTTTATGTAAGTTCGAGGGCCTATCTGACCCTTTTTCCTTTATAAAATGAGTTGAAAGTTTGGGAAAAAACTCAACATAAATCATTAATGCATTGAGAAATGTTATGGGTACCCCAAAGTGGGTACCTATTCTTATCCCGGTCTAATCTATGGCCATTTTGGGGATACCTTTACATTAGTGTAATCCATTACAAGGAGCACATGAATGAGTAAATGACATAGATATGAATCCCATGTATGAATTCCATCGTACAGCCGGCTGTACCATGCGCACGGTACAACCGGCCTTTTAGATCGCAAATTGCAGGGTTGTGGCTTCCATCGCAAATCGCAGGGTTCTGGCATTCATCGCAAATCGCAGGGCGCTGGTCTTCCTCCGCAGATGATTCTCGATCTTCGCTCTCCGTTTGGTTTTCCTCCGGTGGTCTTCCTCTGCAGATCTTCCTCCGCTGGTCTTCCTCCGCAAATCTTCCTCCGCAGATCGATCTCGTTCTGGCTTCCAACTTTGGGGACATATCAAAAAATTTATGAGCATGACAGAGAATATATGTAATTCTTCAAATGTGAGCATAACAGATGAAATTATGAGCACAGTAGACATTTTAAATGAGTTTTTTGAATGCTCATTCCGTAATGTATGTATACTCATTTGATGTTAGTGCAATACTCATTTTAAAATGTCATATTCATGCATGTTTCAAAATGAGTTTTATGTTAAACTCAAATGAGTATAACGCCCAAAAAGAATGAACACACACAAATGAGTTTTTTAATATTTTGATACTCATTTTGTAATTATGTATGCTGATTTGGTACTGTTTTATGCTCATTTTAAAATGTTGCACATGTTAATTCATTAGACACAAATTGAAATTAAATGAAATTGATTATTGACATAATTTAAGACTTTAATAAACGAAAAAATAATAAACAGAATGTGATATACAAGGAATGAAGCATATATCACTAATGCTCACCGTTAGGCTCATAATACTCAAAAGAACAGATTCGGTGCTTATCAAAATTGACTCAATACTCATTTAAGAGAATCTGTGAAATTCACCAAAATTACAAGTTTGCCTCCGGTTGTACGACTAGCACCGTACAGCCGGCTGTACTATATACTCTTTCAATCCCATGAATCTACTATTGGCCAAGCAATTCTGAGCAGAAAAGTGTATCTGGACTTTATTATCGTCATGTTCATGTATGTGTACTATGTGAAACCGTATTTTTTGAAGAGTTGTTTTTGTATCCTAGCATAAATCATTTTTCTTTAAACAATCTTAGTTCCCTGAGGGGTGTTTGAATCTGATTCTTAAAACTGATTCTGCTGTTTCAGGAAGAAGAAACAGAAGCTGGAGTGTTTGGGTGAAATTCCAGAAGCACTTCTGGTGCTCTATTTTACTCTCAAAATCAGTTTTTTTAGAAGCTGATAGGTACCAACTTTGAAAACTGATTCTGATTTTGGTTCTACTTCACAAACAGTCCCCAACAGATCTGACTAACGCATTTGTCGTCGAATGTGGAGCTTCCCTATCACCGCCTCCATCGTTCCTCTCAACTCTCTGCAAGCAGGTCACCGCCACCTGTTTCACCTCTGCCAATTTCTTCCAGACCGCCACCCCGACGCCGTCGCTCCGTCTGAAAAAGTTCAACTAAAAACAACTTATTCGCGCCTCATATCACTGTACAATGGATAGGATGGACTCAACTCGAGTTTTCGTCAAGGACGTTAAGCGCATTGTCGTCAAGGTTGCATTTTTTGCTCTGTTTGTATTGCATTGTCCTCAAGGTTTCATGTATTTCAAGACTAGTTACACGCTTATTAGACTGATTGTGAAAGTTGAGATCGCATAGTTGACTGTTTTATGGACAATTTCATGCATGCCGTTATCTATGTTTACATGTTTGATAAAGGTACATACTTTTTGAATTTTGGCGTAACTCTTGTAACTCATCAAGCTCTACTTTTTTTCTTCATCAAGCTCTACTTATATTTTTGAAATTTGTTATTGTAATTATTATTAATATTAATATTATTTTTAAGCGAAATTTATCATATTTAGCTAGTTTGTAACCTATTTGGCAAGTTACATGAAAAATAGCCTACTTTATCGTATGATTTTGTTGGACAAAAAGAATTCTTATGAAATTGAACTCATTTTTTTGGGCAGAAGAAGAATTTGAAAATACCCTTATTCTTAAAACCATTAATTATGTATGGGCCTGCATTTATTAACTATTCATGTGAAGGTTGGGACTGCTGTTGTCACTAGAGCTGATGGAAGGCTAGCACTTGGAAGGCTAGGAGCACTCTGTGAACAGGCAATTTCAACTTGTTATTCTATTCCCATCTATTATGCTGTTAATATTATGTTTCAATTTTTGTTTCTCAACTTGGTTCTCAACTTTTGTTTCAATTTTGTGCAGATTCAAGAGCTCAATTCTCAAGGTTATGAAGTTATACTAGTGACATCAGGGGCTGTAGGCGCTGGTCGCCAACGGCTTAGATATAGGAGATTGGTTCACAGCAGGTTCTGAAATCCCCCTTCTTTCAGAAAGTTATAGGCTTATAGCAGATCCTTCTTGTACAGACGTACTCTTTAGGACACTAGAAGCAAGATAGCGAGCCTGTTTAGGTCCTTAGGATGAATTTTGAAACTGAAACAGATGAAAGCCTTTTTTTTAAAATTTCAAAAGAAATATGTTGCTGCTTTGTTTGAAATCAGAGTGAGTTTACTGAACTGGAAATCGTCAAAAAATAAGAATACCTGTAAAATCACTTTCAACAAAAAACCAAGTTGGTGCTCTTAAGGAATGTATTTATCTAGAAAAGTACTTTTTATTAGTCATCCTCCGGGCTGACTAAGCCTGGATAAAGAATGAGGGTATCATGCCTCTCCCAAGCCAAGATAAAGGAGGGTGCTGTGGTAGGCACGTGATGGCTAACAGTATCACTTAGTCACATCACATGACATGAATCGAAATATGAATATTGTTGGTGATGATATCATGTATCGATTCATGTTAGCCGACCCCAATATCTTTTGGGACTAAGGCTTGGATGTTGTTGTTGTTGTTGTATCCTCCGGGCTGACTAACTACTTCATGTATGTATCTGTAATATGAAGAAACTGTGTGGATGCAGTTACACCCATACAGGACTCAACTTTATGCAAATTCTTAGTAACTTCCATAAGTATTTTTATCAGGAAAAGGCCTTTCCTTAAGAACATATCACAGCTATATTTTGGATGGAGACGTTCTGGAAGAGTTTATTGAATGCATATTATGTTCAAATTTACTTGATACCCCTTTTATTTAATAATCTTTGATCACACAATTCAGTTTTGCGGATCTTCAAAAGCCACAAGTTGAGCTTGATGGGAAGGCTTGTGCATCAGTTGGACAAAATGGCTTAATGGCTTTGTATGATTCTTTATTCAGTCAGGTAAGAAACCATCGCTTATAGAGACAGTTAACTTTACGTTTCTCTCTGTGCTAATGATGGTCTTTCTTGGCAAATGGCTGTTTGCTTACTTTTTATGATTTGCTGCATGAAGTTGGACATTACATCAGCTCAACTTCTTGTTACGGACAATGACTTCAGAGACCCAAACTTCAGGATGCAGCTTAATGAGGGAGTAGATTCATTGTTGTCTCTGAAAGTCATACCTATATTCAATGAAAATGACGCTATTAGTACACGGAAAGCTCCCTATGAGGTTTACATCTAACTTCGCTTGGGTACATTCCTAATTCTGACTTTATATACTGTGTGATAGTAATTGCATAAATCTTTGCAAAAGGGTGGTGATGTTTACATTTAATTTATGAACTTTAATGAAATGTTTGTAGGTAAGTAACTTTATCCTATCTTGTAGGACTCTTCGGGAATATTTTGGGACAACGACAGTCTAGCAGCTCTACTGGCTTTGGAGTTAAAAGCTGATCTTCTGGTACTATTAAGTGATGTAGAGGGTCTTTACAGTGGCCCTCCTAGTGATCCTCACTCAAAGTTGATTCATACATATGTCAAGGAGAAGCATGAAGGGGAAATTACATTCGGTGACAAGTCTAGAGTGGGTAGAGGGGGTATGACTGCCAAAGTAAAAGCTGCAGTTTACGCAGCTTATGCTGGAGTCCCTGTTGTCATCACAAGGTCTGCTCTCATTTTCTTTTTGTAATTGTTCATTGCTCGTTGGTAGAATTCAGTTGAGATCGCTGAACTGGGTCCAAGGCACTTTGACCAAACCACACTAAAAGATTGACTCTGACATAAGGTCTTACAAACCCATCATTCCGTTTTTAATTTCCCAATCCCATATGTGATTGGAACACTCATGATGCAAGGATGAGCATACAAGCATATAGAGGAACAGGAGGGTGGGGTGGATTTTGATATTTTTATGGGAGCTGAAATTGGAAATCAATGTTACACGATTACCAAAGCCAACCAATAATATACTTGTGATTCAGTATTTGGTTTTTGTTGCAATAATTGATCTACGTTTATATCATGGTTTGCTAACTGCTACCTTTATGGATATAGTGGTTTCGCTGATGCCAACATTATCAAAGTACTACGTGGGGAGCGTATCGGTACACTCTTTCATCAAGATGCTAACAAATTGGATCCAGCTTTAGATGTTAGTGCGTGCGAAATGGCTATTGCTGCCAGGGAATGTTCCAGGCGGCTACAGGTATCTTCTTTGTCTTTTCCATGTTCCTTAATCCTTAGCAGCTAAAAATTGCCAACTGCATGCTTGTTTCTGGGATAGGCACTTGCTCCACAAGAAAGGAGACAAATTTTGCTGGATATAGCTGACGCACTAGAAGCTAATGAAAAAGTGATACTCAGTGAGAACAAAGCAGATGTATCTGCTTCCCAGCAAGCTGGTTATGATAATTCGTTGATATCTCGGTTGGCCCTAAAGCCAGAAAAAGTATGGCATTTTTTAACTATGTTTTGAATTACTTCGTACGTAGTACTCCCTCCGTCCCTTAAAACTTTGCCAACTTTCCTTTTTTGCATGTCCCACTAAATTTGCCACTTTCCCTTTTAAGTAAAGAATTTGTGGTTCTAGTTAATTCTCTCTCCTCTGCACAAACATCAACCACACAGTTTTTACTTTATTAATTCTCGTGCCGGTCAAACTTGGAAAAGTTTTAAGGGACGGAGGTAGTATTATTTTACGGTATAGGATAAATGGTTTTGGAGGAGTTTGGAGGGGAAGGATTTAGAGGCCTCAGCTTATATCTTGATAAACAGGATGTATCTAGTACAAATGAAATTTTCTTGAAATCTTATATGATCATATATCATGTTAGTCTTTCAACTTTAATTAAAATCTCGAATGTAAATCAAATACTCCCTCTGTCCCTTATAACTTAGCCAACTTTCCTTTTTTGGCTGTTCCAAAAACCTAGTCACTTTCCCTTGTAAGTTATAAACTTGTGGATCTTATTAATTCTCTCTTCTCTACACAATCCTCAACCCCCACAATTTTTACTTTGTTAGTTCTCGTGCTAGTCAAACTTGGCCAAGTTATAAGGGATGAAGGGAGCATAAGCTAAGCTCCCAAAAGCCTTTCTCCTCCAAACTGACCCTAAGGAAAATTGTTATGAGAGATTCTTTTGATTTTTTACTTTATGTCTATAGATCTCAAGTCTTGCAAAGTCAGTACGTGTGCTTGCAGAGATGAATGAACCAATCGGTCGCATTTTAAAGAAAATAGAGGCAAGTGACTCAAACACTTAGTGTTTGTGTTTCTATGGGGAAAACTTTGTTCACTACTGTCAGTAGTTGCGAAGATCACTATGAAAATTGTAACAGTGTACAAATAGATCACTATGACAATTGTCTTGGAATCCAGATCACTGATGGTTTCATTTTGGAGAAGACATCATCTCCATTGGGTGTTCTTTTGATTATCTTTGAGTCGCGCCCTGATGCACTTGTTCAGGTATATAAAAGATATAGATTTTTTTGTTCAGTGACGTATACAAGTTCAGCTACAAACATTGAGAAAAAATTTGTTGCTTGATTTGTGTGTCTAAATAGATTGCTTCACTAGCAATTCGGAGTGGCAATGGACTTTTACTGAAGGGTGGAAAAGAGGCCAAAAGATCAAATGCCATCTTGCACAAGGTTTTACCAAGATGCATATACATTTTTAATTTTTTTACTTATCAGCTTCTAAAATAAGGCTTGGATGTTGTATCAGTTTCTAAAAGAGGACTAAAGATTCAATAAAATACATGTTCTCTCACATTTTTCTGTTTATTGTCAGGTTATCACGTCAGCCATCCCCGAAAGTGTGGGTGAGAGACTCATTGGACTTGTTACTTCTAGAGAA
This sequence comes from Cuscuta epithymum, assembly GCA_945859915.1. NCBI lineage: Eukaryota > Viridiplantae > Streptophyta > Magnoliopsida > Solanales > Convolvulaceae > Cuscuta > Cuscuta epithymum. Next base: position 2,060,977 of record CAMAPF010000948.1, on the reverse strand, counting down.
GAGATCCCTGAATTGCTCAAGGTGCATTGATCAAGCGATTTAATTGAGCATTTATGTGACATGGATGAGGCATAAACTGCCTTAAACTGTTTAATTTCATATGCAGCTTGACCTTGTAATTGATCTTGTTATCCCAAGAGGCAGCAATAAACTTGTTTCGGAAATCAAGTCTTCTACAAAAATCCCAGTTCTTGGTCATGCTGGTATTAACTAGTCATACTTCATTCTGGATTATATTTCTAGTAATACTACTTCTGAGTCATTGAGTGGGACATATTGTGTATGTTTGGTTTTGTTATTTGTATGCTTTTTCATCAGTGCAGCTATTCTTTGTTGGTGAATCTTCTTGTTTTGTTCATGTAGATGGAATCTGCCATGTTTATGTTGATAAATCTGCTAACATGGATATGGCAAAGCGTATTGTGTTGGATGCAAAAACAGATTATCCTGCAGCATGCAATGCAATGGTATTATTTTTCAAATTTATTATTTAATGTTTCTACCATTGTCTGAAACTGTGAAAGTGCTTTGCTGCATCATTGACACATTTTGCTCTCCTTCACAGGAAACACTTCTTGTGCACAATGACTTGGTGAAGAACGGTGGCCTTAATGATCTAATCATGGAACTTCAGACAAAAGGTGCAGCTTCTTTGCTGTTTCCTAGAAATATTTATTTGATTCCTCAAGCTGAATATGTGCACAGAAATTTAATGATATATTTGATACCCTTCCATCAAGCCTCAAACTGTATACTCGGTTTTCAGGCGTGACTATATTTGGAGGACCAAAAGCAAGCAAGCTCCTTAATATTCCAATGGCTGATTCATTACATCATGAGTATAGTTCTCTGGCTTGCACTGTGGAAATTGTTAAGGATGTATATGCTGCCATTGATCATATACATCAACATGGAAGGCATGTTCCTCGGTCTCTATAATTGTCATTTTTATACAACTATATATCTCACTTTTGAGTTACTGTAATACTTATAGGCATATTTTTTTTCTTTTCAAAATGCTTTCAAAATCACGTGATATATTTTGACATGTAGATAAGTAAATGGTGCCATATATAACAAGACGTATTGGTGCATTTTGATGCCCCAACTGTTGAATGAACCAATTTTCCATCATTTGCAATGGAGCCAAAGATTCATTATTTTTTGGCTTGAGAATATGATGGAATAAAGCAGTCAGCCCAAGCAATTTTGGACGCGATTTTCACTATGGGTCATCCGGAAACAGTCTCTCTGTGCTTCAGTACAGAGGTAGGTAAGACTGCGTACATCCGACCCCCCCCTTACCCCACCGTAGGTGGGAGCCTTTGCGGCACTGGGGTAAATGAAAATGATGAATGATGAACTGTTGAATGAACCAAATTAGTAGCTAAGTACATTTAGTTATCTAATTAATTATTTTGGAGAAAATAATCTGAATTGGTAGATTAAAATGCACGTACATCTCCAAAAAATGTGTGCGATTAATTAATTCTCATGATAATTTTTATTGAACTCGTACTCGACCAACTGGTCTGACCAAGTAGCTAGTTTAGTCATTGCAATAAATTAGAGTTGCACTCGACCTGTGATGACAAACTCAGCAGATTAATTTATAACATAAAAAAATTGTGTAGAATGCACGAAAGTTCAAGCTACAAAATCAGATTATTTTGGTTGGAATTTCAAATAGTATTATCTTTAGACCAAATGTAATTGGGTTACAGTTTTGTTATTTTAAGCCCATTAGTATTATCTTCAGAGATATCACTTTAGACTAGTTGTTTTAGCCCATTAGTGTTACTCTGTAGTTTTTAGTGTTTTCTCGTTTTGTACTTGAGCTACGGAATTTATTTATATGAATTCTCATTTAAAGCTGGGGTTTGACTTGGTACTGGCAGTGCCCATACTGACTGTATTATCACTGAAGACAATGAAGTTGCCCAAGTGTTTTTGCATCAAGTTGACAGGTTATCCACTTTCTTAGCATGATATTGTCAGTCATTGTACTTTTACAGCAACTTATTATTTCCACAATAAATACTGGGGAGATATACTACTCCATCCTGTAAAACTTGTTTAAAATTTACTTACATGTAGAATAATTAAGTAAAGCTATATGGCAGATATTTATGCCTAGCGGAGAGAAATAACTCGAATCACATATTTATTACTCCCTCCATCACATTGGAGTTTGCCAACTTTCGGTTTGTGATTCTCTCAAAAACTTTGACACTTCTTCATGAAAGTATTAATTTGTGTTTTTGCTCAATTCTCTCTCCTTTGCAGAAACCTCAACTAAACAATATTTATTTTTCTTATTTCTCACCTAATTCAAAGTTGTCAATGTCTAATGCCCTAATGGGACAGAGGTAATACTAAATAGAAATGACAACGTTTTTTTAAACGACTAAAAAGTAAAGCTGACATGGTTTTATGGAATGTGAGAATATTTGTTTTTCCTTTTCCTTTTTAATATTATTGTTGAAATAATTATAACTGTATATGTTGTACAGTGCTGCTGTATTCCACAATGTAAGCACAAGATTTTGTGATGGCTTCCGCTTTGGACTTGGCGCAGAGGTAGATAAAATGGGGTCATGCATTTTAGAAAAATTCTTTTGCTATAGGCCTCTTGTACAAATTGTTTGTACACCTCTTGTACACATTATTGGTACACGTCTCCTATTTTACCTGTGTACACAGACAAAATGGGCGTGTACACAAGCAAGAATGACTGCATTTTAATCTTTACTCCGTCTATCCCTAAATGATCAACACATTTTCCTTTTCAGCCCGTCCTTAAATCTGTACATTTTAATCGTTACTCCCTCCGCCCCTAAATTATTTCTATCTCCTCTGTATATGTTTTAGTGACACATTCTTGTTTTTCTAAAATTCTGTGCCAGACAACCAGTTAAATTTGGTTGATAATTAAGGACTGAGGTAGTAAGTACTGTTTTATGTTTGAGATGTGCACTAATGAGCTAGTTAGTTCATTTGTGCTTGAACAGGTGGGGATTAGTACAAGTAGAATTCATGCAAGAGGTCCTGTAGGCGTTGAAGGATTGCTAACAACACGATGGTATGATTAATTATTAATATATAACCTCTTTTGAATGAGCATGAAGATTTTATCAGCTTATTGTTAAAGGCATATGATAATAAAGGAAAATTACCTATATGATCAAAGGAAGTGTAAACACAAATCCAGAATCACTATGTTTAATGGGAACTAAAGGGATAATGAAGGGAATAGGGATACAATTAAGTCTCACTCATAAAATACATAGTAATTTAGTTTCAGAATGAAAGATGGTAAATATATTTCATCCACTGGCTACCACACCGGTCCACACGTGCCACCGGATTCTGTTCATCAGTGCTACAATAATGGTTCCATCGTTCTAAATTTATATTGCCATCATAAAATAAATACACGGTATCACTACCAAAATACTGCCTGTAAAATAGAAATCTGAATATTGTCAAATTGAAATACTGACAATGCCAAGCATACTTGGATACGTATCACTCAATAATTAGGGCTGTATTATTGTGACAATAACGTGACTGTATTATTGATTTTTGTGATAGTAATGATCGACTTGTGAAATAGAAAACATAATATTGCCAAAATAAAAACATTATAAGCTTATTAAAATATAGCGATGTCACTGATAAAGAAGGGAAAACGATCTAAGAGTGAGGTGGAGTTGACAAGAAAAATATAGACTTATGTGTTCTCTTCAATATCTTTTAACAGGGAAATACTAAAGGTAGTCGTATTCATAAAGCTGGACAATGTTTTATTCTTGTTCTATTAATAGCTTTATTAGCATAAATTGCGTGCACAAAAAATATAATAACCTACATTTTGTTTTAAGTTAAGAATTTACTAGCTCGTGTAAATCTTTGAACATTAATTAATATAGTTATTATGTTTAAGTTGATATTATTAAAATATCTGATATTTTAAGATTCGCATTGTGGTGATCTAATACTACGTAATTTTTCAGAGTATTTTGATTTTATATGCTTCGCATTAGTAGGAACTAGGAAGCTATGGGCAAAATATAATGTAGGTGGCAAAAGTGGAACAAAAATGATGTTTGTACCCACTCTTATACCCACTTTTGTACCCACCTATGTTTGTGAAGTGTTTTTTTTGTCTGTGAATCGGGTTCACAGACAAAAAAAAACACTTCACAAACATGGTGGATATAAGGTAGGTATAAGAGTGAGTACATCAAGCATTGTTGACACGCGGAATGGTTGCAAAAAAATCCCAGCTAGACACTACTCTAGTACTATCTCCCTGATTACCTACACAGTTTTTTTTTGAATTGACCATTCATCTTCTTAAATATGCTCCCTGGCCCACTCAAACCCCATCTAGCTACCAGGCCCTAGCTTAAAGATTGCGTAAGGCCCTAAAACAGGCCTAAGTTTCAACTTCCAAATACTTTTCTTTTTGGGAAAACTGTCAAATAGGTCTTCGAACTTTCAAAAAAAGGTCAAATAAGTCCTTATATAGGATGCTTCGTCCGGCTGTCGCAATTTGGGGCGGTTCCTGGTGAAATTTTTTGATGAAAATTTTTTAGCATCGTATTCATCAAATCTAGTTTACTCATACCAAATTCCAGCTAAAACTTCAATCGAGAACGCATTCAAATTAATTCTTGAAAAAAACTGTGCAGTTATCTTCAAGAATTAATTTGAATGCGTTCCCGGTTGAAGTCTTAGCTGAAATTTGGTATGAGTAAACTAGACTTGATGAATAAGATGCTCAAAAATTTTCATCAAAAAATTCCATCGGGAACCGCCCCAAATCACGACGGTCAGACAGAGCCTCCTATATAAGGCAGTTTTTATTTGACCTTTTTATTTGACCTTTTTATGAAAAATCGAGGACCTATTTGACAGTTTTCCCTTTCCTTTTTTAAGGCAGTTCTCCTTTTTCAATAGGCCAAATATCAACAGTGGCTTAAAACTTTTTTTTTGACAGGAAAATACTTGTTCAGCTGTTGGGCCAAACATAGACTAAAACAACTTAATATGACATTGAAGTTATTGAACTTTCAAACAGGTTTTGATTTGGACTCGTATTTACTAAACAGACCCTTTAAGCACTAATACGATTGACCAAGAAAGAGTTAAACATTAAGGAAACAATTGCAACATGAAAATATCACTCTCATCATCATTATCATTATCCCATTGCGCAAAGGCTCCCACCCATGGTGAGGTAAGGGGGCTCAGATGTACGTCTTACCCCTGTACTAAAGCACAAAGAGACTGTTTCCGGATGATCTAAAGTGAAAATTGCGTTAAAAATTACATAGACGAACTGTTGCTTCATAACAAAGAAGCGAAGACAGTTTAGTGAACCATTTTGCTTTATTCCATCATATTTCCAAGCTAAAAAATAGTGAGTCTTTGGCTAATGATGGAGCCATTTTTGTAGCTTGGGAATATCCCTATACACAAGCATAATATAGAGATACGCAGAAAATGTGTACACTATAAATCTAAATTCTTGATACTATATAAGTGATCTTTTGAATTTAAAAATGTGCCTGTTTTGTAGCTTTTGAGTAATTTTTATTATTATGAGGGGTAAATCAGTAAATGTAACTCTTGAAGAGTTCACTATCAATAGAGAAGTTGATACATAAGGGTCATCATTATTTAGCATTTCTTTGGCTAAAATTATTGTTTAGAATTTAGAAAGGAGAATGTACTTTCCAGTTGCATATCTCATGCTCTCATAGATAAATGATTTAAGAAATTTGGAATTTTGTGTGGTCAGGATTGGAAGGGGAAATGGCCACGTGGTGAATGGGGACAAAGAAATAATATACACTCATAGGGACCTCAGCTAAGTTTTCAGGCCATTGCAGTGGATAGCTTTTTGTTCTGCAGATGCTTCGCTCCCTATATGACAGTGCATATTTGTGAAGAGAATCTCTGGATATGCTGAACCACCGTCGCCAGCTATTTTGGTGCCCTAGATAAAAACAAAATATCTATCAAATTTAAGAAAATATAAATTTATACATATAAGTTCATGTCAGGTGATGGATTGGGTTCACAGTGTTCTGTACATAACTAATCTATTATACATAGTATGGAATATAATTTATTTATGAGATTTAGTTGTGGGAGGAATATTAAATACTAGACAATCGTGCTTTGTGTTTAAATGATTAGGAGTTTGTTTGATTTCAAAATCGACTTAATCAGTCGATATGCTGAAATGGTTAGATGGTCTGATTTTGTTGAATTGTGAAGAGAGTTTATACTGGGGCCGTCTCTTATAAATTTGTCATCTCTCAAATTTTTGGGTGTTCCAAAAACTTTATCATTTCTCTTTTAATTAATGAATTTGTAGTTTCTGTTATTTCTTTTCTCTGCACAAATTTCAATTATAGAGTTTTACTTAAGTTTTGAGAGATGGAAGAAGTATTTAAAATGTATTTTTTTATAATTTTACACATTTTGATTATTACGCAATTCAACGTGTAAAATCAAAAGTTATGTGTTTGAATGTTTGATAAAAAAATTGGTTGATAAAGTTGATAAGTCGAAAAACAGGGTCCCTTTTACATGACATTTTGTAAGATGCCATATTTTTTTATATATAAAACACGACAACGTATAAACTTCTCGGATGGTATATTACAAAAAAAATACATTCGCCGATATAAATTAAATAACTATGATTAATTGTCATTGACAAGCATATAGTATGGATTTAGGTACAAAATGGTGTATCACAGGGGCAATTATTGTTTTAGATAGACAATTACTAATTTACTAGTTCAATTTAAATTTTTAAAATTCAGTTAAAATTTCTTGAATTTAAATTATTCTCACTGTTTACCCCAACGCATCAATATTTGTATCATTGAGTTTAAACGTCTAAGAGCATCTCCAATGGTAAAATGTGCACGGTGCACACGTGGCATGAGAAATGACCACATAAATATTAGTAAATAAATTCTTTCTCTCCTTATTTGAATGATTTTATACAATTTTGGTAAGTTTTTCTCCACAATGTTAAAGAGACCGTCTAGATGTTGACATTGTTGTTGACATTGCAGGGAAAAACTTACCAAAATTGTATAAAATCATTCAAATAAGGAGAGAGATAATTTATATGCTAATATTTATGTGGCTGTCACTCATGCCACATGTGCACCGTGCACATTATAGCATTGGAGATGCTCTAATTCAATAAAGTTTTTCTAAAATATTCATTATTCACATTTAAAAGTGAAACCAATCTAGTATTTGTTCAATAAGTGTCTGATTCACTAATAAGCTGTAGTTGTTGATCACTATTCCTTGGCTATGTTTTTGTCAAGAAATGTTATTGAGAATAATCAAGAATGGGAAAGTGATGATTAATACTAATGAGTCATGACATACATTAGTTCTATCTGTCTAAAATTTGGCTCTTAAAATTGTAAACACTTCCCAGCCATTAACCAATAAAAATCATGTCTAAGACTCTAAGTTACAAGTAACCATTGTCACTTATGATTATAATGACGGATTACATTAACTTTTCAAGCATACATTTTAAATGAGGTAAATGTTGACAGGAGGGGTCAATAGTAACCTACCTTCAAGGGAGGGATAATGATTTTCTTGTATAAAGTTTAATTGTTTAATCCGAGTCAATAAATATGGTGAAATAATTTAAGGTTATCATTTCATGAGATGATTGAAATTTTCTCCGACATGATAATTATTTCAGTTTAATTTACTGTATTGTTAGATAGCTATATGTCTGCTCTACTGATTTGTGAATAAAATGTACGAGTAAATCATTTATTGGGTAGACTTACTTGAGAACGGATAGTGACTTAGTGTAGACATAATTCAAATACAATGTACTTGTATTTGAAATCTAAAACTTAATTCAACACTATTATTATCATATTTGGAAAAACTGAAAAAAGTAAACGGATCTCCTTCACATTTGTTCAATTCATGTTTAGTGCAGAAAATATACTACTTTATACTCCCTCCGTCCCGAAAACAACCTCCCGGTTTGACTTTCACACACTTTTAGAAAATAAATTTGACTTTACTGTAGAGTGCACTGTTTTGCACCGTTTAAACATTGTTTGACACTGTTTATCACTTTTTTGATGTAGATAATTTGCCAAATAAGGAAAGTATTGAAGTGTGAAGTAAATTTTGGGACATCCATTTGAAGAAGGTGGGAAGTTGTTTTTGGGATGGAGGGAGTATATTTTACTTAGTGATGAATTATTGAGTTTTATAGGTCTTAAATACGGAGTACTAAAAAAATATAGAAGCAAAAGATATGCATATGAGGTTTATATCTCATTGCAAACATGATAAAATTGATAACAGTTTTATTCCCATAAAAATTTCCAATTAAGAGAGTTGTTTGAATTTGTGCGTAATGGTTCTTTTTATCAAGTTTAAAATTTTGTATTCTGATAGCAAATTGCCACAGGTTCCATTCTATCTAAATTTCACATATTTTATAGGGAAAATCACACTTTTAGTCCCCCTGAAATAGTCACGGAAATGAAATGCCGGACCCGTATTCCCAAGTTTGTAAATGTCTTCCCTCAATTGTCCTAAATGTTGTACATGTGGTTCTTTTAGGGGTGAAATATACAATGTGGGCGAGACTGCATTTCACCCCTTAAAGGACCACTGTAACACTTGGGATTCATTTAAATGGATTAATAGTACCACTCATATCAACAAGATACATCTCCTTTTAAGGGAGGTCATCACCCAAGAACTCCAAAGTTAAGCGTGCTTGCACGAGACTAGTTTCTCAGGGCGTGCACATACAGTGTGCACGATTTTATTTACTAAAATTTATCTGGCTATCTCTCATGTCACGTGTACATGAAAAATATTTTACAAAAAAGTGTGTAAATGAAAAAAAGTATTACGCCAAAAATAAATTTGGTAGTACTTATTTTATGTGGATTAAGAAAATTTAGTAATAAATTGGCAAAGAAAAAAGTTAAACCAAATTTAATTTAATTAGTTAAAGAAAAAAATAAGTAAAATCACAATTAGGTTTTAGGATTTTGATGGAGAGGTGAAAATAATTGGAGAAAACAATGTGCATGATGCACACGTGGCATGAGAGATAACTACCTATAAGTATTAGTAAATAAATTCTTTCTTACCTTATTTAAATGATTTTATACAGTATTTGTAAGTTTTTCTCCACAATGTCAAGGAGACCGTCCAGATATTGACATTGTTGTTGACATTGCAAGGAAAAACTTACCAAAATTGTATAAAATCATTCAAATAAGGAGAGATATAATTTATTTGCTAATAATAATGTGGCTAACAATCATGCCACATATGCACCGTGCATATTATAACATTGGAGATGCTCTTAGTGTTGCACTTGTAATTGATAATATATAGAGTGAGAGATTTAGGATCAAATGAGAACAATGTTTAACGTGAAAAACGTGAAAATATAACATTTACCCCAATGGCATGGGATGCACAATGAGGCTCGCCTAATGCACTTTTTGTGTTAAGCATAATATTTACTAAAATGTCACCTCAATTATTTATGTTGGCTTGATTTGAGCAACGTCGAAGTGTGCACTAGACGGGCTCTATTGTGTATCAAGTTAAACATTATTCTCATTGGAACCGCACCCTATATATAGTATGTGAACGAGTTAAATTGCAAGATTTAACTGATCATGAAATATATATATTAGGGAAGATCGCACTTCTTTTTTCATGCCACGTAATATTTTTCATATTACTAAAATAAGACTGTCATGTTTTTATTCCCCAAATAGGAGTAATTACTGTCAAGTTTGGAAAATACTGCCATGTTTAAAGTCCGGTACTGCCAAAACATGACAGTAATTAGTCCCATTTTGGGAATTAAAAACATGGCCGTCCCATTTTTGAATTTACAAACGTTTTTAGTCCTATTTAGGGTAAATTCTCAATTTAAAAGTAGGAAAGTGTTAATCTCACAGTCTCACTATTTTAATTTATTACCTACGGGAAGAGGCGTATTTTATAAAGGAATTAGGAATGTGCTAAAAATGACCAATGTGTGATAAATGAATAGAAAAGGAAAATATGTACGGAGCATTACTAAATTAGTAATGGTCTTTAATTAGTATGTTTGTTGTTTATCCCCCAAAGAATACCTAATACTCACCAAACAGGGAAATAATAATATTATTATTATTATGCCATTTAATTATATTATTAACTCGATCGCACAGGTTTCATTCTATCTCAACTTCCTGATGGTCTTTGTCGTGTCTCAGCAATTTATTATTTCTAAATAATAATTGTACGAGTACACTCTTGACTCGGTCACTCTTTTATATGTCAAATTAATATGGAAGGAAAACTAGTATCACAGTTTTGAGGACAATTTTATAGATTGACTCGGTCACTCTGTATTTTTAAATGAAGCTGGAAGAGAAATAGTAGTGCAATTTTGGGGACAATTTTAATTTTTGAACTGCATAAGTCTAATGTAGTAGTCACCATATATTAATATTTAATAATGAATAGGCAGGGAAGTTTCCTCAATTAAGACTCAAATTTGCAATCTTTCTAAAATTGAATTTACTCAAAACAAGAGTAAAAGATCAGATAGACAAAAGCGCATAAATAGAAGCACACATGTTTTATTCTCATAATAGCACTTAATTGATTATATTAAGAGTGTAAACTTTCTTAATTAATTAGATCAAATGACTATTTTGAGAAATTTTGCTTATGTTTTACTCCTATTTAAAGTTACTATGAATATACAATTATAGTGATTAAAATTTCTACTTGTACATTTTGCTTATGTTACTCCTATTTAAAGTTACTATGAATATACTTTAATTTTATAGTGATTAAAAATTATTAATTGGAAAAATACTTACAAAATGTAGGATTTAAACTCATAACAATTCCAAAATATTATTGTTCGTGATTGTTTCCCAACATATGAACGGACACATCACTACAAAAAAAAGGCAGGATTGGCACGAAATTTGGCACGGACTTATCAATTTTTCGTGCCAAATAGCTCGTGCCAAAGTGTTTTGGCACGGATTTGGCGTATCCCTGCCAAAATCCGTGCCAAAATCCCTGTCAATCCCATGTTTTTTTTTGTATTGCGTATGAAACAAAACAAGAAAGAGAAAACACTGAAGGGTATCCATACATAAATATGCATCATATATTAGAAAAAAGTAAGGCACCGAGTCATATTTTAGTCATGTTAATTATCATTCACCCAAACAATTATCATTGGCTCACCGCAAGAACTCCTTGGTATACCCTGTGCAACATATGTGTAGTTTTTCCCTTTTTGAAGCACTACATGCGTTTCTTTTATTTTCCCTTAGATCCTCCAGGTTTGTTTGAGCACTATTTCCTCTCTTTATTTTTCCTTTTCTTCTCTGTTTTCCCCAATTATTTTCACCTCTCCATCAAAATACTAAAACCTAATTTTGATTTTACTTATCTTTATCTTTAACTAATTAAATTAAAATTGGATTAACTTTTTTCTTTGCCAATTTATTACTAAATTTTCTTAATCCACATAAAATAAGTTCTACCAAATTTATTTTTGGCGTAATACTTTTTTCATTTACACACTTTTTTGTAAAATATTTTTCATATTCATACACTTCTTTCTATAATATTTTTTTAATCTCTTTTATAGTTTGTAGTTTTTTTAAGACATTAAGTTTATTTATTTCAATATAAATCTGATAAAACATGAGATTACATTTTTCATATGTGTGAGTTATGTTACAATTTCTGAAGTTCCATTTGATAGTATATGTAGTTACATATTCTTGTGCACGAGTTATATTTGTTTATGGGTGAGCTACATCTTTGTGTGGGATACATTTGGATTTGCCTCAACAATTTACATTTTACATACAACTAAGTTAAATTTTCCATCAACGTGAGTTATATTTTCCATAACACGAGTTACATCACAAAATAAACGCATGCTATTGAAACGAAAAAAAATCTTTTTTCTGTAAAAAATGTTTTTTGTGGCAATTTTTTTGGGATGTTTTTTTGCTTTAAAACATTCTTATGGTCCTAATATTAAAAAAACATATTCACAATTTACTTAAATTAATTTAAAAATATTAAACTCCTTGTTTTCATTGTTTAATTTAATACTATATGAAGTTACATCTTCTTATGCGTGAGTTACACTACGAAGTAAACCCTTGCTAATGATAAAAAAAATGACTTTTTAACTATATCTGTGACACCGCACCCGGATGTACTCGAATTTGAAATTTTACATGTATTTGAAATTCCTAGCAAATAAATTTCGTATGATTGATTGGAATATTTAATTAATGTGAGATTAATTAAACTATTTATCGGGTCCATAAAATGAGAACGGACTACCAAATATTTAGTTGGGTCATAATAATAAATTATAGAAGCCCAATAAAGTGCCAACAAAAGTTGATAAAAATGTTTGGACAACCCGAGCGCTATTTTGGCCCAACCTGCCAGAAATAGCAGGAATAATTGGGAGGAACTTCCTACACCCACTTGGGATATTCCACCAGTCAAATAACCCCCAAATAATGGGGAGGGGACAAGGAAATAAGGGGAGGGGCGAGCTAGGCATGAGGGGAGTCTCATTGAGACAAATGCCCATACCCCCATGTCCTACTCCTTGGATTATCTTCCAATTGATTGAGGAGTTGTCTCCTATCATTGGCATCCATTCGAACCAGCCAGGGAGAGGGAGAGCTCAAGGGGAGTCCTCACATCATCCAAGGCTTGAAGGAAGCAAGAAGCTAAGGAAATCCAATAGAAAACAACTAGAAGAAGAGGTAAGAACACAACTCTTATCTTTTAACTAGTTTTGTTGTATGATTTTTAAGAAATCATATGGTGGATTAAACCATGAGTTATACACGTTTAAAAGTGTATAAAATTGTTATTTAGTGGTGGTATTTAACTTAGAAGAGTCGTGGAATCGATAGGAGTTGAAACCGCCGGAAACCGCCAAGTGTAGGAGGCTGTTCGTAGCAGCAGACGACGAAAGCCGCCCAGCTTTCGTGAAAGCCGCCCGGCTTTCACCTTCTGCCCAGATTTTTCGCTTTCGATCGGTTCAGAACGGGGATTGATCGGAGGGCTTAATAAAGGCAGTTATTTCAGCACTTCATAAGGTGAGGATGGCTGACTATATTGCTTATAATCTTTGGGTTAATTTCATAAGATTACCTAAAGTAATTAAATGTGATTTTCATGGATTATTAATGCTTAATAATGCCTAAATGAAAACATCATTGTTTGTGAATAGAAGATGCATAACATACAAATTTATGAGAGATTGTGTATGATGATGCATAATAAATGTGGAGGTATAATGATTGTATAAACCATGAATTTTTGTGAAAAAAATATACTTTTACTTCATGTATAGAAATCATGAATGGATAAAAGTGATATTTTTTATATTGAGATTAAATCGTATACGGATTCGAAAATCCATAGGAATGAGCCTTATAACTATGAGTTAAGGAGCTTGGCTGTTTAAAGATTTATGGATTAGTATTTAATTTACTAATCGGGAATGTTGTATAAAAAGTGATAGAACAAATCCTAAGGACTTGGATTGTGAAGGATGCACCTTAAGTAGTCTTATGAGATGCCTTAAGGTAGGAATGGGTAACCACTAAGTTACATTAGGAGTAGGCCTCATTGGCTACTCAAGATTGAGGAACTCTAGGCATAGAATTTGCTAGTGAGTTAGTATCGTGACTAGAGGAAGCCTCTAGCACGATGAAGAATGACTGGAGGAAGCCTCCAGCATTCGTGTAGGACGAACTAGTATCGTGACTAGAGGAAGCCTCTAGCACGATGAAGAATGACTGGAGGAAGCCTCCAGCATTCGTGTAGGATGACTAGAGGAAGCCTCTAGCATAATGTAATGTGACTGGAGGAAGCCTCCAGCACAAAGTATGTAAGGTGATTAGAGGAAGCCTCTAACACCGAATTTAGTGACTAGAGTAAGCCTCTAGCACGGTAAAACATGACTAGAGGAAGCCTCTAGCATGGTGAATTAATATAGATGGGCGTGGCTTGAAGTCACGGGGAAAGGGTTGAACGTTTTTAAAGTAAAACATGGGTCTTCGGGCCGACTACTTGACTTTATATATAAAGTAAGTATATTTTCAAAGAGGGTAACCACGGGTTATGACCTATATTATACTATCACCCTATGTGAGGGTCTTGGAAATTGAAACTTTGATTATACTTAGTATAGTTGTCATTGTACTTGTCAAATGCTTCCAAGTACTGACCTCCCCTTCACGGGGGAGGCCACCTCACAGTTTCAGGTAGGACTTGAAGGTTGCTACCGCCGCCGTTGCTTCGGGGAGATTCAAGGGAGGAGACGTGGTTCGTGCTTCTTCTGTTCCTGTTTTGAAAACATTTTAAATATTGCTCATGGATACTATTTGAATATTTATTGGGGCTTGTACGCCCGTGTTTGCCACGTGTGGCATGGATATTTGTATTAACGTTTCCGCTGCTTGATTAAATATTTTGCATTATGATTGTTTATGGATGTACTATTGTGAATGATATTCATGACGCCTAGTATAGTATGGATGAGTTGGACTGCGGTTGACTATTCGTACTGTACGGCGGGTTGTTGACGTGTCCGGTAGGTCCGGGGCGTGACAATTTAATTGGTATCAGAGCCTTAGTCCGTAAACTTCATAATGAAGCTTCAAAATTCTTTTTGAAAATGATTTTGGAAACCATGAGCATAAAGTTTTGTACTTATAGAACTTTTGGTACTTGAGTTGCAAGGTCTCTAATTGTTAAGATGGTACCCTTAACAATTGGCATGGCGGCGATTTGAGCCAAAGGATGTCTTTAAGTGCCTATCCGTCATTTGACATTTGATACGGGTCTAATGACTCAATCTCTATCTCTTTCAGAAATGGAACGTACCGGTAAAGTCACTCGAAGAAACCCGACTGGCCAGGCACCGGGAGGATCCCAACATGGCAGTCGAGGGGCATCGAGGGCGTCTCGTGGGCAGGGCCGTGCAGGTCACTCATTGACGGTGAGTGACGGCCATGTTGAGACTATTGATGAGCAATACGATTCCGAGGAGGATTCGACGTATCAACCGGGAACCGAGCCGGTTGAGACCCCATATGATGGGGAATATGATGATGATGAGAGCGACGATGATGACGCTCTAGAAAGGATGGAGGAGCTACTCCGTCAATACCAACAGGATCGCCAAAGGCGCCGGGCAAGGCGTGCTTTGGGAGGGACTTCCAGGGGAGGAAGTCGTGTGGGTTCTAGGGGACATGTAGAGTCCCGGAATGATCGAGGTGCCGAGGTCCCGATGATAAGGATCTCAAAGTACCTAAAGGAGGCGAGAGACTTGGGATGTAAACCGTTTGATGGAACGGGAGACATCTCCTTTGCAGCCGAGTGGATCAAGCGATTCAACGAAGCGGCTCTTGACATGGAGCTGCCCCCGATCATGAAGTTGAGAGTGGCAACAAGGTTGCTGGAGGGAATGGCGTCCACATGGTGGGACGGCGTCAAGGGGAAGTATGGTGACACGGTCACTTGGGAGAATTTCCGTCAAGAATTCTTCAATCAATACTACTCCGATTTCGAGGTGAACCTGAAAAGGAGAGAATACACCGACTTGACCCAAGGAGGCAAGTACACGGTGAGGCAACTTGAGCACAAATTCCGGGAGCTTGCCGAGTTCATACCGGAATATGCATGTGATGAGAACCGGATGGTGAACCACTTCTGGGATGCCTTGGACCTTGACATACGCGAGAGGGCAACACAATTGCCTAATATGACGTTTAGTCAAGTTGTTGAGCAAGGCTTGAAGGGGGAGAAAGAATGGGAAGAAAGAAAGCGGAGGAATGCCGAGGAGGCAAAGAAAAGAAAATGGGAGAACCAAGGCTCCCAAGGTTCCAATAAGAAGGGGAACCACGGGGGAGGGAGCTCATTTAGGACTCCTGCACCGCCATCTAGAGGAAACCCGGGAATGAGTGGACAACACTCGGAATCACAAGTCTCAAAAGCGCCAAAATGCAAGAATTGCAAGAGGAACCACGTGGGCAAGTGTCGTGATCCCCCGAGGTGCTATCAATGTGGTGATACGGAGCACATGAGGTCGAGTTGCCCACAACTTGGGCGAGCCGTGAGTGCGGGGGCCGAGTGGTGGGACCACGATGAGCAGGAACCGGACAGCGGCACCTCACGCAAACACAGGGCACGGTGGAGCTAGCACAAGCAATGCACCGTCCGTTAATCAAGGGAGGACCCAAGCGAGGGTCTATGCGATTACGGAGGCCGATGCACGTGCTAACCCGGACTCCGTTGCGGGTAAATTCATGAACCTTTGATGTTAATTTCTTGTGAACCTTTTAAATGATGAGATGTATAAGTTATATGGCCAACCCCGCCTGTTTAAAGTTCAAAGGAGTGGACAGATATCTGCCTGGGGCGAAAGCCGCCCGGCTTCGACGAACGTCGCCCGACGTTTGTCTATGATTTATTACATAAATCCTACGGCGACCATAAGCCGCCCGACGTTGACGAAAGCCGCCCGGCTTTCGTGCTTGATTTTTGGTTAAATCATTCGGCGTATAAAAACCGGCCGCGTTTCGTAAAAACCGGCCGGCTTGTGTTCAGGAATTCCGGTATGGGGCGCTGCTAACGAAAACCGGCCGGCATTCGTAAGAACCGGCCGGCTTTTATAATTAAAAAGGTTGTAATTCTTTCGGCGACCGAAAACCGGCCGGCTTTGGCAAAAACCGGCCGGCTTACGTAACCTTTCTCTCCGAGCCGAAGGCCAAGGTACGAAAACCGGCCGGCTTTCATGAAAAGCGGCCGGCTTTCCCTTATTGGTGCTCGATGTTGATTTCAAGGGGGAAACCGGGATGGAATCGGGATGGGGCGTTAGATGACGATCATCCAAACCATAGCCGGGGTACTCTTTTACCTAAGAAATGAGTCTAATAAGTGGGGAGTGTGTCTTACATTGCTTATGAATGTAGGAACACTAAAGATTAACGGGAGAGACGCAAGAATCCTCATTGACACCGGGGCGCAACGATCATTCGTGAGTGAGGCGTTTGCCGGGGGATTCAAAGAACCACTTGTACCGATGGCTCAAGCCCTATTGGTATCCACACCTCTAGGGGAAGACATCGAGAGAGATAGCCACTATCCATCGTGTGAGGTGGAAGTGGAGGGCCAAAACTTGACGTGTGATTTCGTACCGCTGAGTATGATTGAATTCGATGCAATCCTGGGGATGGATTGGCTTGAGAAGCATCATGCTAGGGTCGATTGCTACACGAAGATACTTGAACTCGAAGGCGATGAGGGCGTAACCTTACGCTTCGAGGGGGATCGGGCCAAATCCAATAGTTGTATCATCTCCGCCGTGAGAGCTAGGAGTATGATGAGGAAGGGATGTCACGCATATCTAGCATATGTGGTGGACAAGACCAAAGAAGAGATGAACATCGACGATGTGAAGGTGGTGTGCAAGTATCCGGACGTCTTCCCAAAAGACCTACCGGGACTTCCACCCGATAGGGAGATTGAATTTGTGATCGAGGTCGAGCCCGGCACCAAACCAATCTCCATACCGCCATTCCGAATGGCACCCGCAGAACTTAACGAGTTGAAAACCCAATTGCAAGAGCTTTTGGATAACGGTTTCATTAGACCAAGCCACTCCCCATGGGGAGCACCGGTCCTTTTTGTGAAGAAGAAGGATGGAACACTTCGAATGTGCATTGACTATCGTCAACTGAACAAGGTCACAATCAAGAATAGGTATCCTTTGCCTAGGATTGATGACCTGTTTGATCAACTACGAGGGGCAACTGTGTTCTCGAAGATTGACTTGAGGTCGGGGTACCACCAATTAAAGATCAAAGAGGATGACATACCGAAGAGTGCTTTCCGCACTAGGTATGGACATTTTGAGTTCCTTGTTATTTCGTTTGGGTTGACAAACGCCCCGGCGGCATTCATGGACTTGATGAACCGAGTATTTCACAAATACTTGGACCGATTCGTGATTGTGTTCATAGATGACATCTTAATCTACTCAAAGAGTGAGGAAGAGCATGAGGAGCACTTGATACTCGTTCTCGAGACACTACGGGAGAAGCAACTCTATGCCAAGTTTTCTAAATGTGAATTTTGGCTTAAGGAGATTGGCTTTCTCGGGCACGTGGTTTCGGGATCGGGAATTGCGGTTGATAACAAGAAGATAGAAGCCATTACGGAATGGGAAAGGCCAAAGAATGTCAAGGAAATTCGTAGTTTCCTTGGTTTGGCAGGTTACTACAGAAAGTTCGTGGAGAAGTTCTCTGTTTTGGCATCACCGTTGACGAAGCTCACTCGTAAAGGAGCTAAGTTTGTATGGGATGACAAATGTGAGAAGGGTTTCATTGAACTAAAGAGGAGATTGACCGAGGCACCGGTACTCGCATTACCCAAACAAGGTATGGGGTACGATGTCTATAGCGATGCTAGCATCCAAGGGTTTGGATGTGTGTTGATGCAAATGGGGAGGGTAATTGCCTATGCTTCACGACAATTGAAGAAACATGAGGTAAATTATCCTACTCATGATTTGGAGCTCGGGGCAGTGGTGTTCGCACTTAAGATATGGAGACATTATCTCTACGGGGAGACATGTCATATATACACTGACCATAAGAGTTTGAAATACGTGTTCACTCAGAAAGAACTGAACATGAGACAGAGGCGATGGATGGAGTTGATAAAAGACTACCATCTTATCATTGAGTACCACCCCGGTAAAGCCAACGTGGTGGCGGATGCCTTGAGCCGAAAAAGTTCGTCTGGGGCATTGTTGACTAGTTTGAGGGCATTGAGGGCCCAATTGGAGATATCTAGCGATGGTGCCTTGTTAGCTAGATTCGAGGTGAGACCTACATTACTTGATGAGATCAAGAAGGGTCAAGAAACTGACGAAGAGCTGATGAAGGTCCGGGAACGCATGCAAGCGGGACCAGTTGAGGATTTCAGGGAAAGAGATGATGGTCTCTTATTATTTCGTGACCGAGTGTGTGTACCGTCAGATAGTGAGCTCCGAAAGTCCATCCTGGAGGAAGCCCATTCATCGGCGTATGCCATGCACCCGGGGGGCACGAAGATGTATCGTGACTTGAAAGAAAGTTACTGGTGGTCTGGTATGAAGAGGGAAATAGCCGAGTACATCAGTCGATGCCTTACTTGTCAGCAAGTCAAGGCAGAACATCAGCATCCAGCTGGGTTATTGCAGCCACTTTCCATTCCCGAGTGGAAATGGGAGCATGTGACTATGGATTTCGTGGTAGGGCTACCACGGACAGTGAAGAATTATGATGCCGTATGGGTTGTGGTTGATAGGCTTACAAAGAGTGCACATTTTCTACCTATCAACACTACCTATGCACTTGAGAGGTTAGCCAAGTTGTATGTGGATGAGATCGTGAGGCTACATGGCGTTCCTATAACCATTGTGTCCGACAGGGATCCACGATTCACATCACGATTTTGGCCGAAGTTCCAAGAGTCTATGGGAACGAAATTGAAGTTTAGCACTGCTTTTCATCCACAGACGGATGGACAATCTGAGAGGGTCATACAGATATTAGAAGACATGTTGAGAGCTTGTGCATTGGAGTTCCAAGGGAGTTGGGACAACCATTTAGCACTCGTGGAGTTTGCCTATAACAACAGTTATCAGGCGAGTATTGGCATGCCTCCATACGAGGCATTGTATGGGAGGAGATGTCGTACACCTTTGTGTTGGGATGAGGTTGGCATGGCCAAGCTCGAGAGCACGGAATTGGTGGAGATCACCAAGTCAAAGGTGAAAATGATTCGAGAGAGACTTAAGGCGGCCCAAGATAGACAGAAGAGCTATGCCGACAAGCGCCGGAGGGCCTTAGAGTTTGAGGTGGGAGATGAGGTATTCTTGAAAGTTTCACCTTGGAAAGGAATCATCCGATTTCAAAGCCGAGGGAAACTTAACCCACGCTACATAGGGCCATTTGTGATCCTCGAAAGAATCGGGGCCGTAGCATACCGATTGCAGTTGACTCCAGAATTGGAAAAGATACATAACGTGTTCCACGTGTCTATGCTAAAGAAATATGTACCGGATCCGTCTCACGTGTTAGAGAAACCACCGGTGGAAATACGTGAGGATTTAAACTATGCCGTGCGACCGGTGAGAATACTTGATAGGCAAGTAAAGAAACTACGAAGCAAGAAAGTTCCTATGGTGAAAATCCTTTGGAAAAGTGACCGAGTTGAAGAAGAAACTTGGGAAACGGAAGCCTTGATGAAGGAACAGTATGCATTTCTGTTTGAATAAGCATTGTGAATTTCGGGGACGAAATTCCCGTTAAGGGGGGGTGAACTTGTGACACCGCACCCGGATGTACTCGAATTTGAAATTTTACATGTATTTGAAATTCCTAGCAAATAAATTTCGTATGATTGATTGGAATATTTAATTAATGTGAGATTAATTAAACTATTTATCGGGTCCATAAAATGAGAACGGACTACCAAATATTTAGTTAGGTCATAATAATAAATTATAGAAGCCCAATAAAGTGCCAACAAAAGTTGATAAAAATGTTTGGACAACCCGAGCGCTATTTTGGCCCAACCTGCCAGAAATAGCAGGAATAATTGGGAGGAACTTCCTACACCCACTTGGGATATTCCACCAGTCAAATAACCCCCAAATAATGGGGAGGGGACAAGGAAATAAGGGGAGGGGCGAGCTAGGCATGAGGGGAGTCTCATTGAGACAAATGCCCATACCCCCATGTCCTACTCCTTGGATTATCTTCCAATTGATTGAGGAGTTGTCTCCTATCATTGGCATCCATTCGAACCAGCC
The DNA here is from genome assembly GCA_945859915.1 of Cuscuta epithymum. NCBI lineage: Eukaryota > Viridiplantae > Streptophyta > Magnoliopsida > Solanales > Convolvulaceae > Cuscuta > Cuscuta epithymum. Next base: position 2,039,991 of record CAMAPF010000948.1, on the reverse strand, counting down.
AGGGAGAGGGAGAGCTCAAGGGGAGTCCTCACATCATCCAAGGCTTGAAGGAAGCAAGAAGCTAAGGAAATCCAATAGAAAACAACTAGAAGAAGAGGTAAGAACACAACTCTTATCTTTTAACTAGTTTTGTTGTATGATTTTTAAGAAATCATATGGTGGATTAAACCATGAGTTATACACGTTTAAAAGTGTATAAAATTGTTATTTAGTGGTGGTATTTAACTTAGAAGAGTCGTGGAATCGATAGGAGTTGAAACCGCCGGAAACCGCCAAGTGTAGGAGGCTGTTCGTAGCAGCAGACGACGAAAGCCGCCCAGCTTTCGTGAAAGCCGCCCGGCTTTCACCTTCTGCCCAGATTTTTCGCTTTCGATCGGTTCAGAACGGGGATTGATCGGAGGGCTTAATAAAGGCAGTTATTTCAGCACTTCATAAGGTGAGGATGGCTGACTATATTGCTTATAATCTTTGGGTTAATTTCATAAGATTACCTAAAGTAATTAAATGTGATTTTCATGGATTATTAATGCTTAATAATGCCTAAATGAAAACATCATTGTTTGTGAATAGAAGATGCATAACATACAAATTTATGAGAGATTGTGTATGATGATGCATAATAAATGTGGAGGTATAATGATTGTATAAACCATGAATTTTTGTGAAAAAAATATACTTTTACTTCATGTATAGAAATCATGAATGGATAAAAGTGATATTTTTTATATTGAGATTAAATCGTATACGGATTCGAAAATCCATAGGAATGAGCCTTATAACTATGAGTTAAGGAGCTTGGCTGTTTAAAGATTTATGGATTAGTATTTAATTTACTAATCGGGAATGTTGTATAAAAAGTGATAGAACAAATCCTAAGGACTTGGATTGTGAAGGATGCACCTTAAGTAGTCTTATGAGATGCCTTAAGGTAGGAATGGGTAACCACTAAGTTACATTAGGAGTAGGCCTCATTGGCTACTCAAGATTGAGGAACTCTAGGCATAGAATTTGCTAGTGAGTTAGTATCGTGACTAGAGGAAGCCTCTAGCACGATGAAGAATGACTGGAGGAAGCCTCCAGCATTCGTGTAGGACGAACTAGTATCGTGACTAGAGGAAGCCTCTAGCACGATGAAGAATGACTGGAGGAAGCCTCCAGCATTCGTGTAGGATGACTAGAGGAAGCCTCTAGCATAATGTAATGTGACTGGAGGAAGCCTCCAGCACAAAGTATGTAAGGTGATTAGAGGAAGCCTCTAACACCGAATTTAGTGACTAGAGTAAGCCTCTAGCACGGTAAAACATGACTAGAGGAAGCCTCTAGCATGGTGAATTAATATAGATGGGCGTGGCTTGAAGTCACGGGGAAAGGGTTGAACGTTTTTAAAGTAAAACATGGGTCTTCGGGCCGACTACTTGACTTTATATATAAAGTAAGTATATTTTCAAAGAGGGTAACCACGGGTTATGACCTATATTATACTATCACCCTATGTGAGGGTCTTGGAAATTGAAACTTTGATTATACTTAGTATAGTTGTCATTGTACTTGTCAAATGCTTCCAAGTACTGACCTCCCCTTCACGGGGGAGGCCACCTCACAGTTTCAGGTAGGACTTGAAGGTTGCTACCGCCGCCGTTGCTTCGGGGAGATTCAAGGGAGGAGACGTGGTTCGTGCTTCTTCCGTTCCTGTTTTGAAAACATTTTAAATATTGCTCATGGATACTATTTGAATATTTATTGGGGCTTGTACGCCCGTGTTTGCCACGTGTGGCATGGATATTTGTATTAACGTTTCCGCTGCTTGATTAAATATTTTGCATTATGATTGTTTATGGATGTACTATTGTGAATGATATTCATGACGCCTAGTATAGTATGGATGAGTTGGACTGCGGTTGACTATTCGTACTGTACGGCGGGTTGTTGACGTGTCCGGTAGGTCCGGGGCGTGACAATATCATTTTTATAGCCGTAATATTAAAAAACGTATTCACTATTTACAAAAAGTAACTGGTCAATCAGGATAATTTTACATTGAAACCACTGTTTATAATAGAGAGAGAGAGAGAGAGAGAGAGAGAGTACTTTTCCGGTCAGGAATTCCTGATCGGAACCCCCGTCCGGACTGAGGCTTTTGGGGCCCTTCCCGAAGGAATTTTTAATGAAATTTTTATAGCATGTTCTTCATTAAGTTTAGTTTATCCACAAAAACATTCAGCTGAAAACTCAGCTCAGAAGGTCGTCAAATGATTTTTAGAAGATAACTTCGCCCAAAATATACATATAAATTTCTGGTCTGGTCTGTTTAAGTCTGGTCTGGTCTGGTCTGGTCTGTTTAAGTCTGGTCTGGTCTGGTCTGGGACTGAAAACAGTCCAAAAGAAAACATTCTTATCTGAAAGTTTTTTTGGATAAACTAGACTTGATGGAGAACACGCCATAAAATTTTCATCAAAAAAATTAACAAGGAAGGCGGCCAAACGCCGCCTTTTGGATGGCGGTTCCTGTCCGGTATTTCGGACATGAACTACTCTCCCCCCCTCTCTCTCTCTCTCTCTCTCTCTCTCTATATATATATATATATATATATATATATATATATATATATATATATATAGAGTGCTCTTCATGTCAGGCCGGCCTGACGGGCTGCCCCGTCCGGCCGAGCCCGTTTGGGCACCTTCCCGGTGGAATTTTTTGATGAAATTTTTTGAGCATGTTCCTCGTCAAGTCTAGTTTGTCCATACCAAATTTCAGCTCAAAATTCAATCGGGAAGGTCGTCAAATGATTTTTGCAAGTTAACTGGTCTGGAAAATACATATTCCGGACCAGTTAACTTGCAAAAATCATTTGACGACCTTCCCGATCGAATTTTGAGCTGAAATTTGGTATGGACAAACTAGACTTGATGAGGAACATGCTCAAAAAATTTCATCAAAAAATTCCACCGGGAAGGTGCCCAAACAGGCTCGGCCGGACGGGGCAGCCCGTCAGGCCGGCCTGACATGAACATTCCTCTCTCTCTCTCTCTCTCTCTCTCTCTATATATATATATATATATACATATATCATTTTTATGGCTCTGGTATTAAAAATAAAACATATTCGCTATTTACAAAAAGTAATTGGGTAAATAGGATCAAATTTTCATTGTTTGCACTGAAATCAATGATTTTTTTATCTTATATTTCGTTTTAGACAACTTACATTTCAACTTGACTCAATTTATATTTCCTATATATCAACGTGAGTTACATTTTTTTTAAATAGGAGTGACATCATCCTGCTACAGAAATAAAAAAATACTGTTCATCCGTGAGTACTGTTCATCCGTTTTATCTCGGAGAGCATGATTGATGATGCTCATAGTGGGCCAGTACCACGTTATAAGAACGGGTAGTTGATGGACAATTGTCGATGTCCGGTCTATGCCGAAAAATCACTTACACGGTTACACCATTGAGCAACCACTGCACCACTAAACTCTATAGGAAGGCGGATAAAGTCTCAAAAGGCTAACCGTAAGGATATTTTAATCTAATCTAATTACATTTTCCAAATATAGAGCCATATAAACCCTAGGAGTATTATTTAAGGAATAAATACTACTACATCCATTTCATTTTATGTGTCTCACTTTGACTTGATACAATTATTAAAAAAATGATTGAAAAAATAAAAAATGTGGTTGAGTTTTGAGTATAATAAAGTGAAATGTTGTAGGTCACATATCTTTTTCCAAAGAGGAAATGAGATACTTATTTTGTAACAAACAAAAAAGGAAAGTAGAACATGTAAAAAGAGAGTAGTACGTAAAAACTTTTTTTTGAGGGAGTAGTAAAAACTTTTTAGAAAAAGCCTAAGTTTTAAGGTCATAAGGAGCTATGTTTTTTGAACATAGGCAATAAATTGAGGATGTTTTTAATTTGCTTGTTTTCTGTTACATAATAGATCAAATCAGATCAAATCAAACCAAGTAAAGTTTGAACAATAATAAAATACAAATACAAGTACATGAGATTCTTAACTTTTTTATCAGATACTAAATAAGATTGGACTTAAATAGACCAACACACTTAAAGCCCATTTGGTAAGCTATATTTTTAACTTATCAACCTCATCAGCAAACTTTTAACCAAACTCGTTACTGTTAATTTCATGTGCTGAATTATTTAATAATCGAAATGAGTAAGGTTGAAATTATTCTTTGTCTAAATTTGCTGAAGTTATTGTAGAAAGTCATTTGATCTAATTTCACATAATTATCTCTTTAATTTATTATTAATTTCCTAGTACTCCATATATTTTAATGATATTTTTTCCATAATTCAATTGATCTATAGGTTAGATGCCCCAGTCTAAATTTATCAATTTTAACGAATTCAATCCATTTTAGTGTTACTAAACACAACCCTACAAACATCCTTATTCCTTAACTTTAATTTAACGTTGTAAATTGTAATTGATGTTTAGAATCTACTCCATAATTGCCATTGCCAGCAGCCAACTACTTTGTCCGAAACAAAGACAAAATTCCATTAAACAAAGAGGCACTGGCAAGAGTATAATATACGGAGTATATGTATAATAACTATTCCGTATATTCTACTCGCTATAACTAATCATAATAGTACTAATGATCACATAATAAAAGCTGAAAACATGAGAACAAGATCCACCTCGAATCAGCAACACCTTCTATTTTTCTCCTACCAAATTCCTCTCTCCAAATCCACCTCCGTTCTTGAAATTCCGGCGACTCTCCGGACTGACCCAGAAAAACCAAAACTCAAAAAGACAAGATTTTTGTCCTTTTGACATAGATTCAGAGCAGAAATATATACATATACTCAGCCATATAGATACACAGAGTCCAAAAAATGATAGAGGAAGATTCAAATTGGTTTGTTAAATGGGAAGATCAACTCCCTTCTCCTGATGAGCTAATGCCTATTTCCCAAACCTTAATCTCCCCTCATTTAGCCATTGCTTTTGACATCCGGAACGCCCCAAACAGCTGCAGCAGCCACCTTCCTCCGCCGCCGGCGCCGCCGCCGTCGACGACCCCTTCTTCCCAGCCAAACTCCTCTGCCGAATTTGACTCCGGCGGAGGCGGCAGCGGCGGAGACGAGCCCGCCCGGACCCTGAAGCGGCCGCGCCTCGTCTGGACGCCGCAGCTCCACAAGAGGTTCGTCGACGCGGTGGCGCATTTGGGGATCAAGAACGCCGTCCCGAAGACCATAATGCAGCTGATGAGCGTCGACGGCCTCACCCGCGAGAACGTCGCCAGCCATCTCCAAAAGTACAGGCTTTATCTCAAGCGGATGCAGAACATGTCCAACGGCGGCAGCACCTCGACGGCCGGCGTGGATTCCGCGACGGACCATTTGTTCGCGAGTTCGCCGGTGCCGGCGCACTTCTTGAATCCGGCGGTGAGGCATAATCCCGACCCCTTCATTCCGTTTGCGACAATGCAGCACCAAATAGCGGCGGCGGCGGCGGTGGGGGCGGCGGGTCACCACCATCCGCAGCTTCACCGGCAATATGGGCATTTCGGGTCACCGCCCAATGGGCAATTTGAGCGTCCGTTTCATCTTCATCACCGTGTAAGTAATAATAATAGCGGTATTGGGTCTGTTTTGCCGCGATCATATATGGAACCCGCCGCTGCCGGCGGCGGCGGGAGGAAGGTCCTTACACTGTTTCCCACCGGAGATGATTGAGTTTTGGGTAACTGTTCAGCTACCTTTTTTTGATTAATTAAATTGAGTGTAATTTCCCCATCCATTCCATCCCACTCTGAAAAATCCAATCTTTGTTTGAATAATAAGAGTAATTACTGGAAGTGTGAATCACCAGTCACCACCTAATTGAAGTCCATCGTTGTCTTGCGTTACTTTCAAGAATTAGGATCATGTGAATAGTGTGTGGGCTCTACAGGTAATGGATAATGATCATAATTGAATTGATCACTATGTATGTGTGGATATAGTACCATCATCACTTTTGGACTGGTTAGCTAGCAGGGGCGGACCCAGGATATGACCGAAGGGGGGGCGGGGTGAAATAAAAAAAGAATACGGAGTAGGATTTAAAATATAAATAAAATATACATATTACATTAAATGACGTATTGGTATTCATCTAAAGTATTCAAAAGTACATGATTAAACGCCATGTGAGATAAAATTTAGAACGTTACATCTCTCTTGCATGTCATGAAATCACCGATAAAAAAATCTATGATAGACATTTTGACGATTTTGTGGCATGAGATAATAAATACTAGCAAATGTCTAAAAAAAGGTAAACAACTTAACTAAGTATACTGGACCAAACTTGCTAGTCAATAATGAATTAGTAATATACTTGGGAAACTATTTTCAATTTTAAATAATTAGTAAAAGGAAAAAAGTGTAATTCTTTACCTCTATTCTAATAGGTTTTGTGGATGCATCTAGTGTCCACGGTCCACCAGGGATTTTTTTTAATTAACATACTTGATATTTGGGCTTTAAATTTGCTTCCATATTAAAGTGGGGCTTTAGGACTAAGTAATACTCTACCTCTATTCTAATATAATAGTCCTAGACTCCTAGCAAATACTAGTAAAAGATTTGAGGTAGGGGGGCAGCATAACAATACCACTAACTAAAAACATTAAAGTTGGGGGGGGGGGCAATGGCCCCCTTGCTATTATACATACCTCCGTCCCTGTTAGCTAGGGTTCTAACATAAAAATGCATAATTAAAATTCATATCTTTCTCACTTTCCTTTTTTGGACATAACATTTATATCTTCTCATTTCTAAATCTTCTCATCATACCTTCAATAATTTAAAAAATAATACACTATTACATCTACCTTTTTTGAATTTATCCTTCATTCCACCACATTATTTCACTATCTTCCCATCATACCCTCAATAATTTATACGAGTATCCCTTTCACTATTCTTAATCTCACCCACTTTGGAAGTGAGAAGATATATGTGATAGGGAGGGAGTATTTAATTAAGTATGCACCAAACCTCATAATCAGAAACCAGTACAAATCCCTTTAGACAATTGCCTCTAGGCATACAATATCGTAACAATTCCAATTTCCAAAGATAAGATGGGATTTTTTGAGATCCTAATTAACATTCAAACGAATAGATGGTTCCATGACAATTAATACTCCGTAGGATGTATGTAGTACGATGTAGGGAAAAGTATGGAAAAGATAGTTGTGGTTGAACCCATTTTCAGATAGGGTTATGTGTTTTATTCATTATCAAAGTGGTTCATGTGTTTGAATTTCGTTTTCACAAGAGGGTCACGCCGTTAAAAACGTCTGAAAACGACTGTTAAAAGTAACTTCGATTTTCAAAAGTGCCCGGAAAATTAAAAGAAAAATACCGAAAGGTGCACCTCATCAAGATGACCTCCAAACCACCTTCGGATTTGGATTTTCAGATTTGGATTTAAAACTGATTTCGCTAATATCACTTTTTCGGTGGACTTTCCGATGACAAGGGTGGTTGAAAACAAAAAAGAAAGATGGCCTAGCGGTCGTCTTATTGAGGCGCACCTTTCGGTATTTTTCTTTTAATTTTTCGGGCACTTTTGAAAAATGGAGTTACTTTTAACGGTCTTTTTCAGACGTTCTTAACGGCGTGACCCTTTTGTGATAACGGAATTCAAACACATGAACCGCTTTGATAAAGAATGAAACGCATGACCCTATTTGAAAACGGGTTCAACCATAAGTACGAGTACCTCTCATTCCTCCGGATCGGAAGGTTGAATCACCGATCCCAAGAATCCTCACGCCCGACTCAACAAATATATAGGAGCATGTAAATCAAGGTGACTCAATCAGCCCAATGATGGTAGACCTTATATTCGTGCTCACCCAGAGGTCCAGCCCAGCACGTAGGAATTATAACGTTCACACGGTCGCTGCATATTTCGAACCTTGGATATTACTCCAATGTTCCCACCACTCAACCAGCTGAGCTACATGTGCGGGTAAAGTACGAGTAACAGTTATGACACTATGGGAGTGTAGTAAAATGATTCTCTACATATCGTATTTAAAAATAAAAAAGTTCTATTTGTATTCCCTCTTATGCTCACCTTTGTGATTTTTTTTTTCTCTGTGAATCTTGTTGACAGACATAATAGACATGTTTTTATTTGTGAACGGGATTCACAGACAAAAAACAACCTTTCACAGAGGTGGGTATAAGGATGAGTATAAAAATGTGTACAAATAGCAAAACCCTAAAAGTAAATAAATATTGTTTTTCAAAATATAGGACATAGTTGCAATGAGAGGTAGATTACTATTTAAAAATGCATAGGAGTGATAGGACCTCTATAACTTGAATCATGCCGGTTATCTATTTGGTTTGTGTTTGAGGTTTTAACGGATGGAGTGTCATTATATTTTTTAAAATACGGAGTAGGACGCAATTAATACAACTGGAGTCAGCTACTTGGGTGACACATGGTCATATCTCATCAACATCCAAAAGGCGGGAGTAACAAGGAGATACAGGCACAACTCCAATTAGAAGAGCGGAGATAGAATGTAAAAAATTGGTTAGAAGTAGGAGTAGAGATGTTCGAGTAAGGTTTGATAGTCCCAATAACAGTGTAAAAGGGACTTTCGAATTGATTCTCAATTTCTCATTCCTATTTTAAAAATCAAAATCGGGTTTTCAAAGGTTGGTTTTCGGTTTTCCTAACATCTAAACATTACAAGAAATTCGGAATTTAGTGACGGAATTTAGTGGCAGAATTTGTTTTCGGCATTAATTACTGACGGAAATAGTGGCAGAATCTCATTCCGCCACAAATTAACGGCGGATTTCGTGGCGAATCCATTTCCGCCGATAATTGAATTTGGTGACCAAAATTAGTGGCGGAAATAATCAGTCGCTATTTAGTGGCAGATATTAGCGACGGATAACAATTAGACACAAATTATTGACGGAATTTTGTGGCGGACTTGCCGTCACGAATTGCCGACGGATTTGTTCCGCCACAATAATCTGTCATTAAACTTAATATACATTATATTAAATAAAACTGCTAAATTATGTGTGTATACGTGTGTGTATGAGTGTGTATAACTCCAAAAATTTCAATAATTTTTTTGTCTTACCTCTCAATTGAATTTTAATTTTAAATTTGGTGGTTACTATCACTTTATGGAGAACATGACACAAAATTTTATCAAAACATCGACCCGAAAGCACCTCAAATGAAAGAGGTCTAAAATGTAACTTTTAGGTCCACCTTATACGTTCATTGTCCTACATATATACATATACGTAGGGGTGAACAAAAAAACCGAAAAACCGAAACCGACCGACAAACCGACCGAAACCGAACCGACCAAAACCGAAACCGACTCAAACCGAAACCGACTCAAACCGAACAAACATTGGCGGTTCGGTTTACGGTTTCACCTTTGGGGTTAAAAAACCGACCGAACCGAAACCGACCGACAAAAACCGACAAAAACGTGCTAAAACTAACCGAAACCGACACGAACCGACCGATATTAACCGAACCGAAACCGAACCGAAACCGACTCAAGTAGTGCGGTTCGGTTTACGGTTTCAGCTTTTCCGAAAAAAAAACCGACCAAACCGAACCGACCAAACCGAAAACCGACTAAACTGAACCGACGAACACCCCTACATATACGTGTGTGTAGATGTATAGCTTAAACACCATAATTTGTTTGTGGATATAGACATTATGATTAAATATAACTAATTTAGCAATATGCTTAATTGGTCGAAATATACTTGAATTACCTTATTTAATTATTGTCTCAATAATTGTCCCATTTTCGTGAGAGACTCAAGTCGGGATGGAGGTAGTAATTACAACATAGCTAAAGGAAGCAAGAGGAAAAATGAACAAAGAATTGTATGCAAAATTGGACTCTAATGAAGGAGAAAAAGATATTTACAATCTTGGATGTTCCTTATTACTATTGGAGTGCCCCAAGGATCGGCTTTGAGCCCTTTCTTATTTGCCATAGTCATAGATGAACTTACGAAATCAATTCGGGATGAAATATCGTGGTGCATGGTGTTTGCGGACGATATTGGTGGAGGAAGAAGCAATGGTAATAGCGGAATTACTCTAGATGGTAAGGAGATACCGGTCAGCGATATATTCCGTTACTTGGGCCCCATAATTCAGAAGGATGGTGGGTTAGATGGAGATGTATCCCATAGAATTAGAACAAGGTGGATGAAGTGGAAGAGTGTGTTAGGATTTCTATGCGATATAGGTATGCCGACTAGACTGAAGGGTAAATTTTATAGGACAACAGTTATGCCTGCTTTACTGTATGGCATGGAGTGTTGGACAGTGAAACAATGTCACATTCAAAAGATGAGTGTGGCGGAGATGCGCATACTGCATTGGATGTGTGAGAATACTAGGAAGGACCACGTGAGGAATGAGACAATCAGACAAAGGGTGGGAGTAGCACCTATTGAAGACAAGATGCGGGAGTCGCGCCTACGGTGATTTGGTCATGTGCGTAGAAGACCGAGTGATGCATCTGTCAGACGAGTTAAGATGTGTGGAGAAGAGGCAGGGAAGAGAAGGACAAGAAGGCCCAAACAGACGTGAGTTAGGGGATTCCGAAGTGATATGTTTCTTCTTGGATTAGATGAGAGTATGGTTTTGGAGAGAGCAAATTTGAGGGCGGGTATTATTGTGGAGTGATTTGGTATTATCTTTTCCCCTCATCTTTTTTTACTTGTTTTTTATCCTTCTACCCTTATATATAAACATTATTTTTATCCTTTTTATTTTATCATTTTTAGGTATATTAATCTCTTTTTATCTTTTCTTTCTTTATTTTCCTTTTGGTAGTGATATCATGCATCGATTCATGTTAGCTGACCCCAACATCTTTTGGGACCAAGGCTTGGATGTTGTTGTTGTTGAAACTTGATGCTACTCTGCCCAAATTTCTAATCACTCACAGTTAGCACTTTTAAGTCTCTCATTCCCGGAATCCGCCTACTCCAAGATCGGATTTCCATCACTCTGATCTAGGGATGATGTTAGCAGGCGTGTCCTAATAAATTTTCCATCACGTTGTACACATGTGGCCACTTAAGTGTTCTGTTACAAAAGGACAATCATCTGTACACACACAATATAATCAATCATTCCCGTATTCCAGGATTCTGTTGGATTGGGCCGTAATATGTCTTTGGGCAATAGTCACAACCCATAGTACATCATGAATATTTATAATCCAAATGCTTTTAAGATAAAGTTTTTATTGCAATATGAATTTTTCTAATTTGATCTTTTTCTTTATCAAATCTTGTAACCCGTTTGGTAACTTCAATTCTCACCTTATCAATCTTATTCAATTATTTTTTATCAAACATGCAATTTTGGATTTCACATACTAAAATGAATAATAACCGAAATAACAAAAATTGATGTTATTATTCTGACTGAAAATTGCTAAAGAACATAGTCATATCTTTTTCATATATGTAATTTTTCTTTAATTATTAATAAATTATATATTGAATTTTCAATTTTTCATTAATTCCTATTACAACAGATTGTAGTGATTCATTAAATTTGAATGATACCACATGAGCCATTATTATTATTATTATTATTTGCTTAATCTCATTAATATGTAGTGTTTCATTAAATTTTTCATTAATCACTAGTAATACGTAGTAGAAGAATAAGTAATGAAAATAAAATCAACAAACAATCTTTTTTGCAAGGAATCGAGAAACCATCTTTAGGGGTATTTGGATCTGATTCTTAAAACTGTTTCTGCTTTTTCAGGAAGCAGTATCAGAAGTTGGAGTGTTTGGGTGAAAGTGCAGAAGTGATTATGATGCTCTAATTTACTCCTAAATCAGGTTTTTTAGAACCAAACACCCTTAATCCCAAATCTTGTCAAATCCTATACTCTCCCTTTTTCTCAGAATATCAGAAGTCCCTCCACTTTCCAAATGAAACCAGCTCAAAAATTTGGAACTCCCTCCACTTTTCCTAAAGAAACCCGCTCAAAAATTTCGGAACCCTTCTTCCAATCTTATCACCGTTGTATATATCTCATACGCAGCCCACTTTTAAACCCTAGCAACCATATCGCCGCACCCCCCCCCCCTTCGAGAAACTCATTGCCGCGAGTTAAGCTGTTTGGCCAAAATCACCGCGAGAACAGCTCTGAGCAAACTGCAACGAGACCTTGCCGCCCATTGAGTGGCCAATAACCACATCAGGCCAATCCCAGCCTTGAGATTGGATCAAATTGGCCACATCATTCGCAGCATTTTCCATCGTGTGAGGCGGTTCAAAGCCTCCAATCTCCGCCGACTTACCGTGATTTCTAAGGTCCACCAGAACCATCCTCCATTCTTGTCAAAGATCCAAAAAAGAACACTTCTTTTTTTTACTTAGAAACTCCATCTCCTAGAAATATGTACAATAATACACTAGAACATAAGAGAGAGTACCAGTGGGAAGAGAGGACAAGAGAGAGCGAGAGAAGGAACGCCAATTGCGGCCGGGGCCTAAGAGGCCGTGAAGAACGAAAGTTGTGGAAGTGCAAGGTCGGTCTGGGGATGACCGGACTTCATCGAAGACCAATGTCGAAATTGACCGGTGGTGAACTGGAGTTGGAATAGCAAGCACTCGGTTAAGTATGTTATGAACCGTCATCTTCCTGGGTAGCTATATCTCTATTTCTCTGTTTTTTTTCTTTAATTTGCTCTATCGTTGTTCTCCCTGTGTTGTGAATTTGTTGGTTCTTTTAATCGGCAAGCTAGAGTATACATTTGGTATTCGGCTTTCTTTAGAAAGAAGGATAATTGAGTTGGCCATCTTCAAAATAATTGAATAAAAAATTTATTTCCATTAAACAAAGACTCTGTTCTTGCTTATCTCTCTTTCTTCTCGTGTTTGACACGCTCTCCTTACTTGTTTGGTTCATTTGACATTCATGTAAAGGAATTCATTCTGGCTAATTCCCAACCCATTGTTGTTGTAAACAGGTACAATTGAAATGCAAATAAAGAAATAAAACGGAATCCATGTCAAAGGACATCCAGCTGCCTAGATTAAACAATACTCTGTAAAACTATATGCTTCAATCGGAGATTCATAAGAATGGTGAGTAATATCTTTTTAATAATTTTGACTATATGCCACAATATTCAGAACTATAGTCTGCCCAGAGTTCTTTTTTCTACAAACATCATTTTTTGCTGTTTTATATTTTAATTTTGCATTTTCAATTTTGTTATTAGATGAGTCATGAAGTTTCTTGTCTTTGCAGGAGATTTTTCATAAGTTTTGGTGGAGGGCTTGTATCAGCACAAACAAAGTTGACATTAGGATAACTAAAGTTGACATTAGGATAACTAAGTTTGCTAGTTCATGTAGCACCGGCAGATGTGTGCATTTGTTTAAAATTAAATATGTTTATTTATTATGTTGTATGTAAATTGTAATTAATGTAGCATAAGTATTACATTTTCAATTTCAAAAATGTAGTTGATATGTATTTGAGATTTTAATATGGTATGTAATTATATACGAATTAATATAATTTTGCTTACGAATGATTGGCTATTGGTATTTTATCAATATTGAAATCTTGGTTTTGACTTTTATGATTTCATTATTCACATTGATTTTGATTTATTTTATACGATTTTTTTAAATTATAATGGTATTTGATTGGCCAAAAAAAATTACATTAGTATTTGAATAATAAAAAACCTTTTTTTTTAAATACACATAATTTAGTGACGGAATTTAGCGGTGGAATATCTGTCACGAAAAAAAGTGGCGGATGTGTTCGTCACTAAATTTTGCCACTACTTGGTGACGGAATGCTATATCCGCCATAAACACCTTTAATGTCAAGATTTCAGTGGCGGAATTTCCGCCACAAATATCCGACGCTAAGCTAATTTGTGACGGATTTAGTGACGGATTTTCCGCCACTAAAATCCGCAATTCTTGTAGTGAAAAACTACTTCTGGGAACAATTCTGAGTACCCAGCCTCGGCCAAGGAAGATTGGGAGCGGACTCCTTTCTTAAGGATGGGTGATTAGCAGTCTGCTCACAGCAGCAAGCTCAACTCTTTGCCAACGAAATGAAAAAAGCTCCCTAGAAAGGGTGTTTCCCGAGAGATAGTGTACACTGAAGGATGGGGAGTTATAGTGAACACTGAACAATCTCTCTTACACTGAACATCCACCTTTACAATGCGCCAGTACACTGAACAACGGCTTTGATATGATCGAATCAAGAATTCTGTTTTTTATTTCTGTAAATGATGCCTCCGTACGAGTAATCTCTTTATATTCCGTTTAGAGCTTATCAGAAATTTCAGCGCATTGGTTCTTACACAATGATGAGTTAGAGGTATCCATTGTTGATTGTTAAATGTTGATCGTAGACGTGAGGTTGATTGAACTTTCTGCAAATTTCCGGACCTTGAAGTGTAGCTTGGTCTTGAGAAAAATAGTCTTAACCTTGAGATTTTTTTTAATCTCAAGATTGATTCTTGGAAACTTTGATCGACGTGTTAACCTTTGGTTTTGGAGTTTTGGACCTTGAAGTTTGAAATGGTTCAAAACTAGCTCTTGAAAAAGAAAGATGGAAAAAGTGTATTTTTCAAGTATTTTGAAAAGAAATAGATTTGAAATAGTTTTGAAATAGTTTTGAAATAGTTTTGAAGGAATAGTTTTGAAATAGTTTTGAAGGACTAGAAATTGGAAAGTATTTTGAAGGAATAGAAATAGTTTTGAAAAGAAAGATCCAATCACCCCCTAATAATACCAGGAACATGCTCATATATAGATGCTATGTTTTGTCCTAATAGAGATTAAATTCATAGACCCCATATAAGCACCCCTCTTCCCGTTTCACTTGAAATATTCTTGTTAATTATTTAGTGTCATGCATATGTATGTGGATATGCTTGTTAATTTTGTTGTAAATAATTTATTTCTATAGTGGCCTAAACTGTGTATCATTCAACTTCCCTGGCATCTATCCTTTAATTTTCTTTGTGGGGAGATTTAATTTGGGGAAACGTCGAGGACTTCAATGTGTTGCCTCGATCTAGGGTATGGTTTAGGCTAGGGTTATAGTGTTCTAGCTTCGCAACAACCGAGTTATGGTGGGCTTTGCTAATAAACAACAACAAAAAATTATAAACCCACCCTTATACCCACTTTTATACCCATCATGTTTGATCAGAGTTTTTTTTTGTTTGTGGATCCCGGTCACAGACAAAATATGCTTGTGCAAATTATTTTGTCTGTGAATCGGATTCACAGAAAAAAAAACCTTCATAGACATGATGGGTATAAGGTGGGAAAATGGATATAAAAGTGTGTACAACAAGAAGTTCTCAATAAACAAGTTCCTCCGGAATTATAAAAAAACTATGAATGCTACTTATGGGAACGTACAACAGCAACAAAAGTGCATGTCTTATGGAGTAGTGTATTGAGATAATTAATTGGTATATGTCTAAGGCGTTATCATATCCTCTTATTTCCGAAATATGGTTTAGTTTGTATTATCTTAAGATGTTTATTGAAACCTACATTCATTTACTTCAAAAGATACTATGAAATTGATTCAAACTCGACACATGTTCAGGGTTAAAGATTAAATATGTGTGTAATCAAGGTGGCAAGAGTGGCTCATCATCAACGATATTGTGGGTTTATCTACCAAGATAGAAGTACGTAGAACTGGAGGAAGTGTAAGGCTTGGAGAGCGAATAAGAGGCGTTGTGAAGGAAATGAGATGGGCAAATAATTAAATGCATTAGAATGAATAGAGATCTTAGGTAAATGTGAGTTATGTGACTAAAGTTACACGAGTACATCATCATCATCATCACATAAGTGTAATTTTGAATATATTAATGATCACTAAAAAGCATGATAGAGAAGATTTATAATAAATAAAATTTTTCAGAGGTAAAAGAGAATTTTACTATTCAAATATTGTTAAATATAGAAGTAGGTTCGTGGTGTTAAAGTATTTGGCCCACATCGAAATACTATAAAATACTAAAAATAATATATATGACTTTGGAGTCCTCTCTTTCTATTAAGTTGACCTTTAGGATGAAAGCCCAGATCCTAACACGATATAAGAGTCATGTTTGATTGTGGTTTGACTCTTTGTTTAACACCCATAATTAAGAGTAGCTTGTTCAGGATTTATTAGGCGCATTTATACTCCTGATATTGTCCAGACCGATTTAGACTGGGGGATGTGTTAAAGTATTTATCTCACACCGGAAAACTATAAAACAATAAAAACACTATATAAGGTTTTGAGTTATTCCTCATAACAGGTTAATCTCTTACGATGTAACCCTAGTCTTAACATGTGTGGCATTTAAGAAAGGAAAGGGGAAAACTGTCAAATAGGTCCTCGAACTTTCATAAAAAGGTCAATTAAGTCCTTCTGTAGGAGGTTCTGTCCAGCCGTCAAGATTTGGGGCAGTTCACGGTGGAATTTTTTGATGAATTTTTTTGAGCATCTTATTCACCAAGTCTAGTTTACTCATATCAAATTTCAGCTAAAAATTCAATCGGGAACATATTCAAATTAATTCTTGAAGATAACTGCACATTTTTGCGTTCTCGAATTAATTTGAATGTGCTCCCGATTAAATTTTTAGCTGAAATTTGGTATGAGTAAACTAGACTTGATGAATAAGATGCTCAAAAACTTTCATCAAAAAATTCCAACGGGAACCGCCCCAAATCGCGATGACCGGACAGAGTCTCTTATAGAAGGATTTAATTGACTTTTTAATGAAAGTTCGAGGACCTATTTGACAGTTTTCCCAAAGGAAAATGATAAGTTAACTTCATATATACTAAGGCTATATTTAGCACACCCATTCATCTAAAAAATAGGAGAAAATTTCCAATTCAATCAATTTTAATTAAAAGTAAATTTTAATTAAAGTAACCCTATTTGTTTGAAGAGTTAGAAATTTTTTGAAATGATGTCAAATTGTGCCATAAAATATAGAAAGGGATACAACAAAAAAGAAGCATAAAAAACAGAATAGAGAATCATGAGAGGTGGAAGAGCAGAGTAGGCAAAACAGACCACGCATCTAAGTGAACTTTTAGAAATCTACCTTCCTAGTTTTTTTTTTTTACGAATGGAGTTTCTTGAATAGATCAACATGATTTATAATGGGCCCAACCGCATTTAAAAACATCAAGAATAGTTTGGTACTCCCTCCGTCCCTAAATGTTGTTCCAATTGCGGATTACGAAGGTTGACCGACGATAAAGTTAAATGATCCCTGTGAAAACTCGG
Organism: Cuscuta epithymum; assembly: GCA_945859915.1. Classification (NCBI taxonomy): domain Eukaryota; kingdom Viridiplantae; phylum Streptophyta; class Magnoliopsida; order Solanales; family Convolvulaceae; genus Cuscuta; species Cuscuta epithymum. Next base: position 2,022,606 of record CAMAPF010000948.1, on the reverse strand, counting down.
ATTATTTTTAGTAAATAAAATTTACATATTCAGAAACTACATTAAACCTGCTACAAAGCCTGCAAAAAATAATTCAGCTTTTATAAAATTTTGATATAAAAAGTATGAGTTTAAGAGTGATTTAAGTTGACCCTCGATAAGCGAAATGGAACTTCTTTTAGGGACAGAGGGAGTAACATTTTTGAGAGACACAATAACATGAAGTTTTGTAACAATAGTCCCCCAAGCCCTTTTGGGTGGCTTCTAGCCTCTTATGAACTGGTTTGATTTGATAAATGTTTGATCTCTGTATATTTTATAATTGTTTAAACCAGACTTAGGACTGAAAAATTCCAAGTAAAAATATATAAAAATATAAAAATAATACTAAATTGATTGTTTTACTCGATTCAGATTGTTTATTTAGCTTACAAAATAAACAACTTCATATACAAATATCACTTAATCCAGCTAGACGTTTTAATAATGATAGGACTTCGGATGTTTTCTTTTGGACTGAAATTTGTTGGTCTGGTCTGGTCTCTGTGTATTTTATAACTACGGAAGTCAAGTCTGATCTGATCTGATCTGAAAACAGTCCAAAAGAAAACATCCTTAATAAAAACAAGTAAACAGACTAAAAATGATTTAGTAATTAATAGCATAAAAGATTTATTAGTTAACCTAAAAAGGACATCACGCAAGCACATGAATAACTCGCGTACACGTACGTGTTTAATTTTTTTAAATATAAAAGTAATTAAATGTAGAAGCTAGATTTAGCTAATTGTGCATATTAGCTGCTTGAAAAGGACATTTAATTCCATCACAATCTGCGATTTGTACTTCACTCATCAATCACTAACACATTTAAATGATACTCCATCCGCATTTTCTTTTTGCAAGTTTTCCTAATGGATTTTATGGGTACCTTCTTGTACTTTTAATTAAATCCTCCGGTTTGAGCAGTCACTCACGGTGTTTATAATTAGAGTGAAATTCCGTTTTGGTCACTCTGTTCTTATCTATTTAAATGGAGTTTGATTATATTTGACTTGGTCTATCAAGTCCGATCTAATTTGATATGTCTAAAAGTATGGGATTCAAGCTATTCCAATTAAAAGTATCCTAATTTCTCATACCCGTGTTTACCTGATCAATATACACCATTAAAATTTTAAAACAGTTCTCTTTATTAATTCTATTTCAATATATTATGGTTAAATCCGTTATTTTTATATGAGCTTTTTCCTAAAATATTACCAATAAAAAAAAATATGGACAAAAAAGTGACTGTAAGTTACTATGCGTAAATGTTATAATTACTATGGTATAACATGTGAATACAATTATAGTCACTTAAGTTACCAAGGTCACATTTTTGTTCACTACTTATATTTTGATTTTTATATTGGGGAGCCTTCTATAAATTAATATTCTATGATAAATTTAGCGAGTAAGTTAATCTCATTTTATATCATTTTAGCTGAGTAAATATCATTATCACTATATATAGAGAAAAAAACTATTGTCAAGAGAATATGGAAAGAAGACTTTTGAAGTCAGAATTCATCTTGTGATAACCCGCGGCCACATTAAAATGAACCCATATCCATCAACAGTTACCATCATCATATCAATACAAACGATCAATTAAAACTACAGAAGACCTCTAATTAATTTTGTTTTTGTTGAATAATTGGTTCTTTATCACATACGTTTTTATTAAATTTTTCTGATATGTGTGAGTGTGTAAAACTAGAAATCCACTTCAACAAACTAAATGATAAGTCAACATAAATAATCATCAAATTTTTCTTAAGTTTTAGTGAAATACTACGTAATATATACATAGTATGAACACAAATATGACTAAAGCTACGTACTATGAATATATATACTGTCAATGTACATCAGAACAAATAATTGAATATAATAATGGTCACTAAATTGACTATTGTGATCACTATAATATAAATGATCACATTCATGTCCACTATCTTCATTTTAGTTATATATATTTTATTATTTCTTATACAAATATATACGGAGTATGCATGAAATAAAAATAAACTCAGTATTTATGCACTAATTACTCCTTACATATAGTCGTATAGTATTTTATTCAATTATAGATACGGTGTTAGATTTTAGCTAAGCATTAAGGTAAACGGAAAAATTAATTGAGTAAAACTAAAACACTGACTCTAAACTAATAAAAACTCAAGCATAATTGAATTTTGTTCACCAACACTCCAAAAAATGAACATAATCCTTTTTACTATAAATATTTAGCATAAAAGTCCCTAAATATTAAATAGGCCGGACTAAAATAACTAAATAAGGACAATTTCATAAATAGAGTTATCATTATTTTATTTTCAAAATGACTCATTTACTTCTTTTTGGAAAACTTCAATCACTTTATTCTTTTAATAGAATTACATAAATCCTATTTGGAGAATAAGATACACTTGGCATTCTTTTTTATATATACTTCGTATTATCTATGGTTTACTCCTATTTTGGATAATTTATTTATTATTTAGTTGCAGACATTATTCAAAGGATGAATTTCAAATTAATGTAACAACAATTTTCAAAAAAATAATAATAATGTTACAACATTTTTCTATATAAATATTGCATCGCTTAATTTTTTTAATTTAAAATTTTTGGTGGCTAGAGATTCATAATTGGCAACATACATTTGGTTAGTTGATTGTTTAACCAGCTATTGTATTATTGTTGTCTATAACATTGATGAAATGAAGAGCTGTTTATTTTCAAGTGGTGAACATATATACTTTTCTTTTTACCGAAACGATTAGTTTTTTGTATCGTCAATTAGTAATTACTCTATTTTCCTTTTGTGCATACTTTAATTTGTGTCCATGAGTCCATCCCATGACATCGTATATTTAATTATCAGATAAACTTTTTACAATATTAACTTTACGAATTGTCAAATTACATGATTGAATTGTTTCATACTCGATCCATATCAATCATAGAAAACATTACAAAAATATGTTTTTATTAGTTGTATTTCATTGGTTGATGGCATGCTCAATAATTCAAGTTACTAGTATGATTTTACAGATGATATTTATTTGGTAGTTGTGATTTCAGTGCACGTCTTATCGTATTCATATTTCATATATCTATTTTTTTAAAGGGTAGAAACAAATACCTCCTTTTAAGATTAGAGGAAACTATTTATAATGCATTCGACAAGGTTAGAACAGATTAATCAAATTAGGAGCACTTTGTTCAAAACTATGCAAATGATTGGTCTAGAATGGTTCTCACCCTTTTAATAATGTTAAATTAATAAGATAGCCCACCAAACACTAATTTTAATGTAATATAGATAAAAAAAATGTTACCAACATATATATAAGTAAAAACAAAAAGAACTCGCAAGTAAAGTTACTTTTAATTATTTACAGTTATATGTTAGTAAGTTGATTTTTTAAATCATGCAAGGACTAAGATGCATTAAGACCTACATGGTCAAGTTAAGCTTTTATTTATCTGTTATAAAGGTAATGACATTTGTCTCTCATTTGTGGGTGACTCAATCTAAGTCTGATCATTAGATTTTTCTTAGAGATAATACTATCTTGAACCTATTGTAGTGGTATTTCATTTATGGTTATTAGCTTATTTTATTCGGACTATTCTCAAATTCACAAATCTATTATATTCTTTGGCTTTAATAAAAAAAGAAGCAAATTTTATCTTTTTCAACAAGTATGCTTTTCTGTTTGGTTTTCTACAAGAATATTACTAAAATAAAACTTATTGACATAAATATAACTATTCATTACTACAACGTAGTCTTGTGGTAACTTAAATTCAAACTTGAACATTAATTACTATGATTTCATTACTATTCTAGTAACTAGTCGTATTTTTGTAAACCATCTTTATTATGGTCATATTTATGTAATTATTTATTTCTGTTTTGTTTTTTTTCTTTTCAAATTACACATTTTTATCAATACCAATAAGATATAAGCAATACAAGTTTATAGTCTTAAAACTAGAAAGTAATGAAAAAATATGGAGTATGAAATATAATACTTCGTATGATTAAATTCTTAAGTTTTTCTAATACATCCATTGAAAGTGTAATTGTAAGAAAAGTTGAAGTTTGAGTCTTTTTCAATAAAAAATAAAGTGTGTGATAGATTTGTGAATTTGATGATAGTTTGGGATATATTTAGCTAATAAATTTTATTTATCAATTTCAAGTATAGCAAAATTACATGCTCAAATGGTTTAATTTAAATATTAAAAATGCCAACAAACCTCAACATACACTTCAATAATTAAGATATTTTCACTTGAATTAACATTTGAGTACGTTGTATTATGATCTGGTTTGATCCATTAGATATGTTTAAGTTGAGCCTAACTCAGTCTGATCTCGCATGGTTCGATAAAATTCTACTTTTGTGTATTTACTACAGAATATATCTAAATCTAGTCTAATTTAATCTAATATGTGTCTATGTGTGTCTGATATGGTCTGATCTAATTTGAGACTGATTAATACACATTTAACCCAAAAAAAAATTAAGTAATTTAAATTAGTTAGCTTGGTTAAGGAAGATGTGCCAACCGGCAGTTGATATCTGATGATCCTCATACCAGCTTACAGATCAGATCTGGTCCAGTACACTTTTGCTTCGCCTGTTCAAATAAGACATTTTTTGTACAAAAGTACCAAACTTTAACGTATTTATAATTGTTATTGTCTTTGTAAAGGGCAGACAGACAAGCAGGAATTAGCACATGAGCAATGCACTTGTGAAATAATATTAAATGTGGAAGCAGCAGCAGAGGATCACAAGATTCTGGGAATATCAAACAAACCCCCCACCCACTCACCCACAAGAAATCAGCTGCTACTAACATGGGGCCTCTTCCTATCTTGCCATGTCTGCCAACCAAAGATGGGAATGGCTAGATTACATAGTTGCAATGGGATGGAATACTGTATATCATTTGTCCTCACTTGCCCAATCACCCAGACCTGGTGGGCACTTGTCCTCCTCCCAACATTAATTATCATTTTGATCAAGTTTTTAATTCCAGACAATTGTTTCAATATACTCTCTCCTTATCTAATTAAGTGCTCGTTTTCTTTTTTACGTAGTTTAAGATAATTACTGTAGATTATATGAAAAGTAAGAGATTTTTTGTACTGTAGCGGTACTGTCGCTAGAGGACCGGTGAAGTAGGAAATCCGATCATGCTAATAGAGGGAGTAATATGAGTTTTTCAGGGCACAAGTTACATTTGCCGCTCACTGAAGTTACATGTGTAATTATGTGAGTTACATTTCATTACAAAGGATTTACGTCATGAAAATAACTGAAGAACAAAGTACAATCACTGTTAATCCGCTTTTTTTATTTAATTATTAAGTCAAATGACACCTCAGAGTACGATCCTCACCGTGGGATGCTCCCACGGTATAAGAACTCTAAAAAATAAGAGTAAAACTCAACATATTTTTCGAATACGTGAGTCGTGTTTTCTTTTCAAAATGTGACTCATTGGCTCCTCCTTGAGGAGTTTTTATTTTTTATATTCTTAGAGCATGTGTGATAACCCCGTTTTTCGATTTATCAGTCTAAACAATCAACTTTTTCATCAAACACATAACTTTTGATTTCGCACGCTGAATATTGTAATAATAAGAAAAAGTAAGGTTAAAGTTACCTTTCTGCCTTTATTGGTTGAAGTTATCACAAAGGACCATTTTAGCTATTTTATACATAATTTTTATTTATTTTATTATTGAAATGTATTTTATTTTTTTTCATGAATTAACATAATCAGTCAATTCAATCAATTCAACCACTTTAGCCAAAATTTCATAAATTTCAGCAGAATCAGCCGATTTAGCATTCCAACGAATTTTGACATTACCAAATATGCTCTTAATAAGACTAAATAAGCCTTGTTTTTTTTAAATAAAATAGACTTGGTCGTACTTCAAACTTTATCTATGTTTTACTCCAATTTTAAACAATTTCTTATACAATATATTTGTAGAATTGTAGCTAAATATCTATTATGTAGGATAGTAATCATTAGAATTGGGTCTATACACAATGATACAAAATAGTAGTGTAGTGCACACAGTTCAATGATGCACCCAAAACAGGTTTTGTCTATGAATAGACTATTCACAGACAAAAAATAGATGTTCATAGACGTGTGTAAGATGATGAGTACAAAAATATGTACAAGAATAATTTTTTATACCATCGTATATATTATCGATGAGGCCGGCTATAAGGGGAGTATAATGAGGCATGTTTCTTCCAAATTTAAAAAAGGACTATTATATTATTACAGCATTAGTGTGAGTAAATATTCTTTTTAAAAGAACTTTTATCATTATTATACTTTATAATTAAGAAAATATTCATAATATGAGTAAACTTTGAGTAATCTCATGAATAGGACTAAATATGGTATATTTATAAATAATAAAAAAACTTACTTAGGAGTATTAAAAATATAAAAATAAATAAATAATTCTTTATTTATTTATACTATAAATGTCACCTAGGAGCCCAAAATTAGTACTATAGACGGACTTGATTACCGATCTTCTACTATCATTCAATCACATTACCGATCTTCTACTATAGACGGACTTGATTACCGATCTTCTACTATCATTCAATCACATTATGAATATGTATCATTCTAAAATGTTATCTTATCTTATCTTATCTTATCTTATCTTATCTTATCTTATCTTATCTTATATCTTATCTTATCTTATCTTATACTTGTATATAATATAAAGTAGCAAAGTTAGTTGTTACATGTTTTGGAGGCAAAATTCCCTCCCATTCAAGGACAAATATGTATTAATTTGCCATGGAAAAATAAATGTCTCCCACTTTGGAAGTTTCCATGTTTTGAGTCAATATAAAAGAGTTACAATGCATGCAAGTCACCATAACTGATTTAATTTTAAACAAGAAAGACTTTTATGCAATAATACATTATCATCAAGTATAATATGGACTTTCAATTAAATAGTGAGTATATATATATACGTATATTTTTTGTTTTGATTAATTGCTCAACACTACTGCTCAAATATGAGGATTCAGTTTGTATTAAAAATTAATTAAAAAAAGTAATGTGTAAATTCGTTAGTCATGACTCCATAACAGTTCAATAAGAAATCCTCATTAATAGGATGACCAAAATCATGTAAAGTCATTAATACCATCGATAAATATAAGGTTTTGTGCGTAAAGTGTGTGAGATCTCAAAATAAAAACACAGAAACAAAGTGAAAACGGTGAGATCTGGATTTAAAGAAATATTGAAAAAACATACACTTTTGGAGCCCATATGACCCTATTTGCGGCTTATAGCCTTAAACAAGTAATTTTTTATTTCGTGTGTGATATTGTGTTATAATCTTTTATATATATAGGATGACCACTTTTTATTTGAACCATCCCCCATATATATATATATATATATATATATATATATATATATATATATATATATATAAAGATAAAGACATTATGGTGGAAATCCAAATAGAAATCTATTTAGAGCCAAAAGAAGTGAAAATTCGTTGTCACAATTAATGAAGCATCATTTAATATTCAATAATTAATAACAATCAATGATTAATTACAAGTTTAATTAATAGTTATAGGTTACGAATTAAATATTAGAAAAATAAGGATAAATACAATAATATAAACAAAATTGTTAGATAAATATTAAAAACATACACATGCAAAATTAATTAATAGGCATAACATAATAATAGTCTGTTTGGTGACCCTGTATATATATCGGCTTATCAATGAACTTTTTTACCACACACATAACTTTTGATTTTGCGCTGAATTGTGCAATAACAAGAAAAAGTAAGATTATAGTTACTTTTTTGTCGTATTGACTGAAGTTACTTACATGATCATTTTAGCTATTTTTCATATATATTTTTTTTATTTTATTAATAAAAATATTTTAAACTTTTTGGTAAATCAATAGAATCAATCAATTTAGTTAGAGCTTCATAAATTTCAGTAGATCAGTCGATTTAGCCAATTTCAGTGTTATCCAACGGGCTCTAAAGTCAGAAAAATGGAATTTCCTAATTTTCAAATCTAAAAATTGAGCATTGCATTATATTTAGCGCGATAAATCGGGATGTAAACATTGTATAAAGTACAACGAAAATAATAATTGATACTCCCCCATTAAACTTGACCATAGTTGACTTTCATTTGAAATACGAATTATGAAAGTAAAAATTATGTGATTGATGTTTATGTAGATCGAAAAATAACTTTAAATACATATTTACTACTTTAAATGTAAACGATAATTTGGGGGTACATGGTAGAGTATTTATTTGATAATTTATACCCTATATGCGTTAGTGTATCTTCAACAACTATCTTACATGTACTCTAATGTAGTTCAATATCAGGTTTTAACTTTTACAACAAGGATACATATATACATTATATTATGGCCCTACATTATATATTCATGAAATCAATGAATTTCAAAAATAAATTAACTTCATCTGTTATCTGTGTAATGCAAAGGTGGATTGACCAGTATAAATCTGAAATAGTGAAGCATTCATTTAATGAAAATACTACCTAATATTATCTTCATTTTGTTGTATAACAACGTTTTTACGTCCCATATTCAAACATTTTATAAACATGTGAGTAAAAAATGAGTAACCATGTTTTCCACTTGAGTAACTATGAGTAACTATGTTTTAGTCTAATCTGATATTCTGATATACAGTATGAACTAGACTAATTTAATTTATTCTGGTCTAAAAATGAGTACACAGTTGAGTTACTAAAATACTAAATCGGAATCAAAATCAGGCCAGTTGATTATGTTCCTATTTTACCTCAAACAGAACTTGTTTGAACCGGATCCAAACTGCAATCGAAAATCGGCTCCAATTTCAGCCCAGTTCTGAAAGAGGATTGGGAGAAATCGTATTTGAATCATCACTTGTTCTTATGAATTCAGACCAAAACCACCCATACAAACCCAATTAGATTCTTGTTCTCTTAAAACAACATTCTGGAAAATAGGCTTGAAAAAAAATAGAACCAAGCGGGAATAGACACAGATCAGAACTAGTTTAGTTAAATTTCCTGCTCCACAAGATACCCTTCCAAATTCCAATCAATTCCAGAAAAGAGCAAACATATTGCCAGCTTATAGGTCTCTTATAAATAAACTAAAATTACAATGAGAAAAGGAATTGATGTCTAGTGATAGGCCACTATCGTTTTTAAAATTATTGATAGTTGTAACATTTTCGATTTTTCGGAATGCAGAATAGTACTTGCAAAAAATTAAAAAAAAAATAAGAGTACAATTAACTAAAATACTGCGTAAAAATATATTACTTATTTCATTAAATAATACGTAGTACGTAGTTCTTAAGACCACAAATTTGTGATATAATAATGAATTCCATATATAAAATATAAGCAACGGAATTTTCAGAAACAGAACTTTTATTGATTTTTTCATTCACGCTCAAAATATTGAATTGATACTTGAGGAAATTTTTAAGTTTTTTAACTAGCATTTAAGGCCATAAAGAGCCAATTGGCAATATATGGGGAAACATCAGGGGTATGTTTGCATCCAACAAAATGTAAATTGTCAACATCCAACAAAAGATGAAAGTTATGTTAAATATGGCAAAACATTGCATCCGGTTATACAGACCATCTCAATCTGGAAATAAAAAATACTACTGGGTAGGCAGTCAACACTCAACAACGGTGATGTGAGTAATCAAAACTTAAAGGATGCGGACACAAGGGAACCTGCAAAACAATTAAAGATCAAATTAGTTTAACATTTCTATATACTCCCTCCGTTCTTTTTTAATTGCAACACTTTCCTTTTCGGGTAGTTTCAAAATAATTGCAACATTACCTTTTTTTAGTAATAAGATATACCCACAATGACTATACTACCCTTAAACCCAATAAAGTAATACTCTGTATTCCGTACTAAACCTATTTGCGCCACAAGTTCTTCTGCCTAATCTTTTAACCCATCTGCCTATCTATTCTTCCTCGTTCCCATTTCTTTAACCCTTTCCAGGCTTTCCTCCATTTTTTTAATCCAAAAATTCATCTCATTTAGACATTTACAGAAAATTCAACGAAAACAATTGTGAAGGAAAGCCTAGGTCACCATTACCCTCTCTTCCTAGTCATTTCCTTCAGCTGTGAGAATTCTACTTCGGAGGTCCGCCATTAATGGCAGCCTAAAAACTTTTGTCAAGACCCAAGCAGCAGCAGCACCCTTAATAGTCTCCAGCAACGAAGGTAGCGGCAGAACAGAATGGGTCCTCCAATTTCTCCGGCGACACCCGATGCCCGACACCGCCGACGACTGAGGCATCTCCGGACTCCGGCTAGCTGGAGACTTCATTGGTTAGGCATCCCTATGCATTTCCTAGATCTTGTTTGAAGCTCGCTGCAGTGCTGGAGATTCCTTTCCTCCAATGTCTTCTTTCTTTTTGGGACTCCAATGGTGGATTTAAATAAATTACAGAGAAAGTAAAAAAAAAGTTGTAGAATAGGGAGACTGCAATACTGTTTGTTTGAAGGAGTAAGCGTTGAAGAAGAAGGGGTAGAATAGGGAAAAATTACTTTATGGCTTTTTCTTAATTTGTGTGCCATTGGCCTATGTTGCATCTAATTTGAAACGGAGGATAGTAGTTGTTAATATAATACACCGATCGAACCAATAACTGACAAACCAATAACTGATTGCTAGTAGGCTGTTATTGATTACTTTCATAAGTACTATTAACCATATAAATGTATAGCTCCCTCCCTCTCTGCACACGCATGTTTGCAGTGTAATGTGTGTGGGTGGGTGCATGCGTATAAAAGAAAGCATTCCTGCAAATTCTCTTACACCGGTAAGTGTGTTCGCTTGCTGCAATCATTGATGTCATAGTCTACACATGCAATGTTAGCCATTCTCATGTAATAACTTTTGTGACAGAGAGCAACCCTTTATTCGAGTTTTACCATTTCAAAAAAGAATTAAAACTGGTTCACGAATGGATATTGAGCCACGTGTTTACAATGGACAATGAACGAAGTAAAGTGTACCCTAAAACTGTGTACCCTTGTTATGAAATCTTATCATTACCCAATTACCCATATTTTTTTTATAATTTTCAAATATTTCCCATTCTAAAGTTGCCGTGTACTAAATATGACAGAATTAAAGTCTCCCTGCCACAAAAATGGAAAACTTCTAATATCAAGAGTATAGTAGTATACAAAACATACATTTTAGGGATGGTTATCAAATACTGGAGGCTTCACATTTACCAAATTTTCTGTTTAGACAGAAAGGAGTAGAGTAGTAGATAGGAAGGTGGCAAGTACCTGAAAACCAACATGGCTAAGCTGCTCATACGTATGCGCATACATCATGGACTGAGTAGGCCATTGCATGTTGACAGCATCATTAGACATTTGGTTTAATCCCACCGCACAGTAAGGGTTCAGTATAGGGTTTCTATAGTTCAATGAACTGTGAGATCTATGCATCTGAGCGGGCAGAGCAAAAGCAGAATCATAGTGCACATATGGAGGCTGGAACTTCTGAATATTGGTAGGTGTCATGTTAAGGCTATGATTGGCAGGAATACTCCTAACATATCTGCAAAATTTGAAATGAAAGCCAAAATGTGTTGGGATGAGCAATGCAAAAAGCCAAAAAGTTCTGCCAAAATAAAACATCTGATACATGGGTATTTAACACTATTTAAATACTCTTTGGTGGGTAAAAGTGTTCAACTCAAATTATAAGTTATACAGGATTAATTTTAGAAATTGCCCTTAATAGGAGTAAAAACGTTTTAAAATTCCAAAATAGGACCGTCATGTTTTTATTTTCTAAATAGGAGTAATTTCTACCAAGTTTAGAAAAAACTGTCATGTTTTAAGCCTAGTAATGCCAAACTGGGCATAAATTACTCCTATTTAGGGAATAAAAAACATGACAGTCGTATTTTAGAATTTCAAAACTTTTTTACTCATATTTAGTAAATTTTCCCAATTAATTTTTTTGGGGAAAACTGTAAAATAGACTCTCATAGTATGTCAGAAAAGTCAATTAAGCCCTCGAACTAAAAAAAACACACAATTAAGCCCACGAACTTTAGAAAAATAGTCAAATATGTAATTTAGCCCGTTAACAACCGGTTAGCCGGTTGATATGCCTACGTGGCCAGCCATGTGTCCAATTTCAGTGTTTTGCTTTTTCCTTTTCTACTCCACTGCTCCTTCCTTTCTTCTACCAGCCCCACCTGACCTTCCCCATTTCTTTTCTCCCCCCAAGCTGCTTCACCCCCTCTTTTTGTCGGATTCTTTCCTTTCCCCTTCCCTCCCCCATTTTTCTTGCTTCTTCCACACCTGGCTTCATCATTTTCATTCTTAATCTATGGATGGCCTTAATTAGTCTACGGATCGCAGTAGCCTCCTGAGAAGAATCCCTTTAAAAGTGATTCCAGGTCCAAATGCCCAAGTGAGTCCTCATTCTTCTTCTTCCCTCATCTTCCTCAGCTCATCTCTCAGGTACTCCAGAACATAGAAGATCATGTTGCTGCTCACATTTCAGAACTCCATTGACACCCTCCAGACCGGCTCCGGCTGCACTCCAGCTTCTCCCTTCTCAGTCCATCAAAGCATGAAGGGGTTGACTTCATGCCTCAAGCCCAGCTTGCTGGAGCAGACATAGACGATATGGGTGATCTCCTCACCGGATGGCCCCACTCCTTGATGCAGGAGTATAAAAAACCAAGAAAAACCAAGAAGAAGAAAAGTGGAGGCGGAAGAAAAAAGGGGGAGAAGGTGGGACAATTGGAAGACTCGTTGGTGGCCGAAGACCAGTTGATTAATGACTCAAATTCTATCATTGAAATTCCATTTTTGAGCTTGTTGAAGATGATTTGTCTGGGAGAGGGGGAAGAAAAAATCCGACGAAGAAAGCAGGTGTGGAGCAGCTCAGGCGGAAGAGGAAAGAAGGGAGAGAATGTAAGGTGGGGCCGGTGGAAGAAAGAATGAGTAGCCGAACAGAAAAGAAAAAATAAATGAAAAAGGAAAAATATGAAATTGAACACGTGGCCAGCCACATAGGCATACTAACCTGCTCACCGGTTGTTAACAAGCTAAATTACATATTTGACTATTTTTCTAAAGTTTGTGGGCTTAATTGGGTGTCTTTTTAGTTCGAGAGCTTAATCGACTTCTTTGACATACTACGAGGGCCTAATTGACAGTTTCTCCCTTTTTTAATTGTTAACCAGTATCAAAAAAAATTCAAGAGACATGGAGTTTTTGCATGAATGATGATGCCATTCATAAATGAAAACATTCCTGTGTGGCATAGATTTCAGGATTGATGATCACATGTTTAAATTTTTATCAAATAACCTCATGCCATCACAGACTTGCCTCCCTAATATCAGTAATATGTCCAATTTTGATGTCCCCTAGAACTGCTCTAGGTAAATAGAGCACCAATAGGAGTAACAATAAGAGTACTGCACTTCCCCCCTAAATAGGAGTAACAATAAGAGTACTGCACATCCCCCTTAAATAGGAGTAACTTTATCTTGAAATTTTTATGCAATATTTTGCATTAACCTGCTTCGAATATGGCAGTATACTGCCATGAATGGCAACATTTTCCAAGCATGGCGGTAATTACTCCTATTTAGAGAATAAAAATATAATGTTCCGAAATGCTATGATTCCTATTTAGGGAATTTCTTTTGAGTTTTGTTCAAGCATTGTATTCCTTTATTTCAATTATAAAAATGCTGCAGATTCTAAATATAAGAATTAAAAAAGATCATATTTGAATTTCCTTTGCATTTTCCAAGGTAGAGTCAAACATAAAACTTTCGTTAAGCTTTATCCTTTCCCTAGCAGTTTCTATGTTCCAAACATACCCTAAGAGTGAGCTTACCTTTCATAACTTCGGTCATAATCAGGATCAGTTAGATCCTTCTCCCTGTCCCTAAGAATGGCCACCCTAGAAGTCCTATTTTCCCTGGTGGGCCTGATGCGTAAATTTTTCTCAAAATCAATAATTGAGCTCCTTACATATTCATTTTCATCTAAACTGTCCTTCTCATTGTAACCACTCTGAACTAATGATTCTTCCATTTCAGAACTGTTTGGACTGTTAAAGATGCGTGCTCTTGCCTTATCATATTCCTCCTTTCTCTCCTCAACAGTTCTCATAGCACTGTGTTGGCTTCCCAAATCACCATTTTTTCCCAAGGAAGCTCTACTAGGCCTTTGCCGTAATACAATTTTAATCTGGTCCAGTTTGTCATCCTCTGATTGTTTAAGTGGGACCTCTGATAAACAGACTGGTGGGAATTTAGAGTCAACCTTTTTCTTCACCATAATACGAGTCCCCTGGCCATCAACAGTGTTGTCCACCATAGTCAGCAAGCAATAATGTTGAGCAACTCGGTGGGCTGCAAGACGGAGATACGAAGTAGGGAACGGTGGTAACTCAAACTCCTCCAAATTTGGATTTTGCAGAAACTTCTGAATGTCAAGTTCCATACGCAGAACTGGGGAATTATCAGGAAAAGTTTAAAAGATGTCAAGGACTCTATTTTACCCCCGCAAAAAAATCAAACAAGATATCAAAGAATCACTTTCAAAGATATAATACGATAATATGTGTTTCTTTATCATGCCAAATACTCAGTGAAAGGCTGAAGCTAAAGAGGGGATGAATAACTAATCAGAACTAATGATGAGGTAAAAAGAAGATAAAACCTCATATGCATTGGACAAGCACATGATAAATCGATAAGCACTGTTCGAATTTTCAATTGAAATTATTTTAAGTTGTGAATACACGGAGCACTGCTTGAGTAAAATTAAATGTGCAAATAAGTACAAATTACAAGCGACATTCCAGCCTCTTAGTTACTCCCTTCAATCCCAATTGAGACTCATGTTGTCCTATTTCATGAAAGGGAACTCATTTTTCATGTAAGTTGCCAAAAAATTAAAAAAAAAATGTTAGAAACAAATTCACTTATGTTCTACCCTTGTAAGCGGAGTTCCATTACTTTTAGAAGTTGTATGTTCCCCATCAAAATGCCTTACCTTAAACCCAGCATAAGACTTTTTTTGGAATGAAGGGAATATATTGTTTTTCATATATGCCTACTTCAGAGGTAAATTTAACCATAGATACAGGGGCCAAGATGGCATGAATGATTTCAAACCAAATATAAGCATTGTGCTGCAATGATCAACTCTTTTTCTCCACCTAGGCAACATAGAAACGCTACTCTCCAATCTCCACGTCCTGAATTTATGTTCTTGTTTTCCTTTTTGTCCCACCCCATAATTCTCCCTACATATTCTTTTGTTTGCTACACTTTCTTGTTTGGGAAGTATTTTAACTTTTGCAACACTTGCGTTTTTTGGTAAGTTTTCCACTTTTCTGTTTTTCGTAATTTTTCATACTTTTCCACCCCTCTCCTACTTCTTCTACCCCTATTATTTTACCCTTAAATATTGTGCCAAAGACTTTTTAACAAACGATAGAATATGGAGGGTCCTTTCTAGGAATGAAGAATTTGTTTGTTATTATTTCAATCCAAACCTCAACAACACAACCTTCATTTTTTACCACACTTCTTAAAAGCGTGCAAAGTCAAAACTAGAAGATAATATCAAGTGAGAATAAAATTGTTTTGCTTGAGGTTAAAGCAAATTCCCATCACAGGCCTCTCTCTGAAAACACATTTCAATTAATTAGACTAGACAAGTGAGAATTAAGACCAAAGATTCAGCTTTAGCCACTTTCTTGCTACTAGTTAGATCTAACGAACAACTCTACAATTCACCTCGAAAAAACAAAACGATTCAAAAGAACTGAAGTACATAACAAGTTGAATTAGGCAAATCAAGAAAAATAAAAGTGATCGAAAAAGCAAAACGATTCAAAAGCACTAAAGTACATATCAACTTGAATCAGGCAAATCATGAAAAATACAAGTGAAAAGTGGGACGAGAATCAAAAGAAAACCGACACTGGCAAGGAAAGTTACTCACTGGTAAGGCGATGGCGAGGGTTCTGAAGAGCCTCAATAAGAAAAGGGTCGACCATTGACATGTAAACTGGAGCAGCAGTTGCTACCTCCTTCTCCTCCATGGTTAATACATGGTCAGGGACGGCCGACGGAGACCCGCCATTCGTCGCCATCGCGGAACCCGTATCTAACACACACCTTTTTTTTTCCTTGACCTGTGTGTATACCTTTAATAAATCTAAAATAATTAGACCAATATTAAACATATACTTCTAAAAAAGCTTCTTCCATCTTTCCCTCCGGACAAAGAAAAGGGATCAAGAAGAAGAGAGGGAGGAAATCGAATTGGAATTAGGTCTCCCTCTCGCCCTAAGTAAAAGAGAGACAGATTGGGAATAGGAAACCCTTCGCCTCTTATCACCAATCCACGAAGAGATTGCATTGATTAACTCTTCATACGGCGCAAGCTGTAAATTCCGCTAAAGTATTGAAACGACTTGTTTTCCTAAAACAAAACAATCCATAATCCATAATACTCGTATCTAATTAAAACAAAACATACATAATTATTCAATAGTAAAAGCTTCAGCTTATACCTGGTAGCCTGGTACAACTTTTTTATGATCTTTTTACCAATGCATAAAATTATTCATTGAATACTTGAAATGAAACAAATACTTGAAAAAACCGACTTTTTTTCCGTATTAATGTTAATTAATTAAATAATTACGAAAATAGGGCTGGGTTAAAAGTATTTACCAAAATACTGCTGGGTTAACCATGGTCGGGGGTAAGTCGCCCAACGGTTGGGCGACTTATAAGTCGCCAAACGGTTTGGCGACTTATAAGTCGCCCAACCGTTGGGCGACTTACCTATTAAATAGGCAGACGGGTTGGCTCGCAGACAGAACGCGTTTATTCCCCCAAATCCCCCCAAACCTCTGCTGCAGCGACGACGGACGAGCGACGAGCGACGAAGGACGAGCCATCTCCAGCTCCGGCGAGCCTCCTTCTCCGGCGACCTCATTCCGGCGAATCTCCCTCTCCATCTTCATCTCTCTTTCTTCTTTCTTCTAGGTAAATCAAAATCCCTTTCATGTCATTTTGAAATTAGGGTTTTGAATGTTAAAAATTTCGAATTTTTGGATTATGAATTGTTTGTGAATTAAGTTGTTGTGAAATGTGGATATGTATGAAATGTTGAAATTTGATTTTACATTGATTGTAAATTTAAATGTGTATTTTGACATTTGGGCATTTGGATAAACTTGAATGTAGCTAAATTTGGGTATTGAAAGGTAGACGTAAATGTAGATATCAAAATTTTGGTAGTTTCATATCGAAATGTAAATTGTTTGTGAATTTTGACTTTTGGATATATTACAATTTTGGTAGTTTTTTCTATTGAAAATTTTAATGTGTTTAAAGTGTGTATATTGATGCCTACTCATGAATGCTGGACAATGAATTGTTATTAGAATATGGATTTCTCAAACTTCCCAATCATATGTCATTGGGGAGGGAACTATTATGAGGATGTTGGGCAAATATGTCTTGAAGGTGGTAGAACCAGCTTTGTCATGGTTTCTCGTGGCGCTTGCATGCTGGAGATCCTTCAAAAAATACATGCAGCCACAATGTTTCATCCTAGCCGTTCTTTGCGGTTGAAAATGAAATTTCCCATGAACGGGGGAAAGTACATGCTTATGCCGCTCATTGATGAGCTAGCTATAACTAATATGTGGGGCATTATTCAGATGGAGGATATGTCAACGCTGGAGATATACATTGAGGAATCCAGTGACACTTATGGTACTCAATCAACATCAAATGCTGTTTTATATAGGCATGATGTCAATGCAGGGGTTAATGCAGGGAACTCCTCAAAGACTCCTGTACTAGACATGGTTATATAAGAGGATGGTAGGTATTTGCACAACGGTGCATCATTTGTGGATGGACAGGGAAGTGATGATGATGCAGACGACAACATCAATGGTGATGACATGACAGAATCTGATGAAGATGATGGTGATACAGTGACGTCAACTGCCCCGTCTAGCCATTTTACTAGAATGTATGATCTCCCTGAAGGTTTTACTGATGCGTGGATGAGTGGATCAGGTGAGAAAAGGTTTACCCCCGATGGTGAGTTTGAGGTCGGTCAACAGTTTGACAACAAAGAACAAGTCATCAATATGGTGAGCTTGTATTCTATCAAACGGAACCAATTCTATCGGGTGATAGAGTCCGATAAACACAAATGGGTGGCACAATGCAAAAGGAAGAAAGAATGTCATTGCCCCTGGAGAATATGCGCCATAAAGAACAAAGGCAACCTTGACACCTTCACAATTGTGCGTTATTCTGGACCTCATTCTGCTTCTTGTGTAGGCAACATCGACACTACAGATCACGTGGCCTTGACATCAGAATTCATCTGTAAAGATGTGGTTGACATTATTCACACTGATCCTTCTCTTAAAGTGCATACTATCATCGAGATGTTTAAGGAAAAATATGGGTATACGGTATCTTACCGGAGAACATGGATGGGGAAGCAAAAGACCATAGCACAAATATTTGGCGGTTGGGAAAAGTCATATTTCGAATTGCCCCGTTTCATGACAGCGCTCCAACATTCTAATCCAGGAACTGTTGTTCAGTGGTACCCACCCCCTAATGGTTCCACAGGTTATATGATGTTTCAAAGAGTTTTTTGGGCATTCAAGGCATCAATATCTGGTATTAAGCATTGTCGACCCGTACTTACTATTGATGGCACACACATGTATGGAAAGTACAAGGGTACATTGTTCGTGGCCATGGGTTGTGATGCGAACAACCAAATTTTCCCAGTCGCCTTTGCAGTTGTTGAATCCGAGAATGGAGATAGTTGGCCATGGTTTATGGCATGTATTAGGCAGTTTGTGACTGACAGGGAGTTGTGTGTCATTTCAGATAGACACGGAGGTATTGTCAGGGCAATGAATGAGGTGGGCAGTACATGGGAGGAGCCTTATGCGCATCATAGGCTTTGCATCCGCCATCTTGCATCTAATGTGCATACTCATTTCAAAGACATTCATTTAAAAAATCTTTTTGTGTGGACCGCACGGCAACATCAGAAAAAACAATTTGATGGTGGGCTCAAGAAGATAGGTGAAATGAGTAGGGATGCACGCCTTTTTTGGCCAACATCCCTCCAGAAATGTGGTCGCTGCACCACGATGGCGGGTACAGATACGGTACCATCACTTCAAATCTAGCTGAGGTTTTCAATAGCGTCATGAAAAATGCTAGATATTTGCCCATTACCGCGTTGGTCCAGGTGTCTTTTTACCGGGTTAATGCCTACTTTGTGCATAGGCGTGAAACCAGTAAATTGAGGCTCACACAAGGCCACGAGTACTCCCCACACATCACAGATTTAATTGAAAAAAATAGAGAGAAGGCAAAGCATCACATTGTCACTCCATTTGATTTAGGGAGAGGTATATTTCAGGTGGAAACCGGTTGTGGTGGCCGAACGTTGGGAAAGTATAATCCAAGTGTATTAATTCACACCCATAACATATTAAATGAAATTGAATGGTATTGAGAAGTCAAAGATAAAAAAATGTTTGAAACAATACGCGAACAAAAGTATAAAAGGCGGTTTTGAATTTCAATAGCAAATAATAATTCAATATCATGGCTTTTCGATCTTCACGGCCTTAAGTTTCTTGTTGCTTGATCCCTGTGTTTCGCCGTTGACATCACCAGTGACTGCTTCATCCAATTCTCGACCGCGTCCACTAGATTTTGGAGTTCCTTTTCTATCAGTTTCAGTGTCTGAAATAACCTGCAATAAAAAATTTGATAATACCAATGTCATTATTCTTATGTTATTATTCTACCAATCTTACTATTCTTACATAAGAAATTGTTTGAGAAACTTTCTACAATGTTTTAGTCTAGACACTCATATACTTTAATCAGTCTGGTGTAACAAACTCTAGTACCAAAGTCATCCTCAAATCCTAAAACTAATAAAATAAGGTGTAACTTAGTGCAGTTGTACTTTTGGATATACACTTGGTTAAGGGCTTAAACAGTTTTCTTTTTACATAGATGAACACTTTTCTTTCTATACAGTTTTAAGCAATGGCTAATATTATTGAAATACCACCAACGTAATCTCGTGTGTGAATCTGTGGAGTTAAGGTATTACTACATTGGAGTCCCCTGTCGGCACAGATTCAAAAAGCAATTCCAAGTCTTCATCAAAATTGTATGCCTGTGGATTATTTTTAAGATTTAAAATGGATAAATATTTAGTGAAACAAAGATATATTAAAATATTTCAGGTATACTACCTCAGAACTCGTTCCTTCACTTCCTGTTGCCATCTTGAACTGTTTTATTTTTTCTTTATCGCTCGATATCATGCCTATTACATAACCCTGTTCACCATAGTTCGAGTTTGTGTTGGCAGACTTGATTTTGAATAGATATTCTTGTCCCATCAATTCAGATATGACTTCAGGGCAGCTGATAGGTCTGAGTGTTGCCTACAAACAGACAAACAGTTAGTTGTTTGGAAATTACATGTTACAGTATATGAATATACATATACATATATATATATATATATAACAAATAATTTAAATATGAATTACATAAGTACCACATCGAGGTGTTCGTGAAAATCTCCTGCAGCCTTTCCAAGTAGTAGTCGGGCCTCCTCATCCCAGAACATTGAATTTGCAAAAGTTGTCCTATGCCTGACTTTCATTTTCAAAGTGTATCGCCAAACACCATCATCTCTACTTCTACAGCAACCCCATCTAGGTAACAACTAATTAATAGTAGTATAATTCTGCATTTTTTCCATCTAAGAGTTAGGCCTTGTTTGGCAATCGATTGTTAGCTGGTTATGACAGCTGATTGACAATAGCTGGTTGTGTCAGCTGTTTTAGTCGGCTGGTTACGTTAGCTTTTCGTCAGCAAATGTTTGGTAAATTAGCTGTTTAAGAATAACTGTTTGAGTTTAAAAAGACATATAAGGACTTTAGTATTTGATTTTATTTGTATTTATTGCTTCCAAAACTAATATTACCTACATGGCTACATTTACTTACAGAGTATAAATAATTTAAATTTTAGATATTGATAAATACAACTACATGAAAAATAAATTAAATTAAAATTAACATTTTAAATTAATTTGAATAATAGGAATTAAAAAATCAAGTTTGATTGTAATTAAAAAAAACTAAATAAACTTTTAGTTTGTAATAAAATCAAGTTTAATCAATGCTCCATGTAAGCATTAGGATTATGCATAAACGTGGGCTGATGTAGTGATGTGAAAGATCATAATAAAGCATAACATGTGTGAACTGGTGTGCTGCACTGCTGCTATTACGGAGGGCATAGAGGGGAAATACGGAGCAGCCAACGCGAAACGCCGCACATGCTAGCGTTTTGGCCGTTTTCATTTTCAGATGTTTGGGTTCAACAAGCTAAATTAACCAGTCATTTACCAAACAAACAATTGAGCGATTTGGATGGTCAAGCTCATTAATTGTAGTCAAACAAGCCAAAACTTAGCTGATAAGCCATTCTCCAAACACACCCTTAACCTTTCTTTCATCGATTACTCCGTCATTCTTTCATCTTATATACTGTATGTGTACTCTTTTGCTTAATCTTCAATAATAACCATCATGTCAAATACTCCCTCCGTATTTTAATATGTGCTACACTTTACTTTTTAGTACGTATTTAAAAGTTTGCTACACTTCCATTTTTGGTAAGTTTTTCCTTTATAAAATACTCGGTACGCAACTACCCTTATTTTTTTATATAAAAAATGCTATTGTTACACGCTTTTCATACACACTTATACACACTCGTGTCTGTGAAGAATTATTTTTTGTCTGTATACAGACATAACGTATTCGAGAGACAAAAAATAACTCTGTATACATACAAAAAATAACTCTTCACAGACACGAGTGTGTATAAGTGTGTATGAAAAGTGTGTACCTCAAGTGTGATTGATTTTTTATAATCCCCCCGTTTCTATTTGTTTGACACACTTTCCTTTTTTGGACGTTTCAAAATTAATGTCACACTTCTTTATTTCATTATTTGGTAAACAAATCTTTGCCTAAACAGTGCAAAACAGTGTTAAACAGTGTTTAAACAGTGCCAAACAATATTCAAACAATGTCAAACAATGTTCAAACAGTGCCAAACAGTGTTCAAACAGTGCCAAACAATATTCAAACCGTGCCAAATAGTGTACTCTACAGTAAAATGTACCCCTCAATAACTTTTTTCTCTTAAATCTTGACAAGTCAAACTATGTCAAAGAAATAGAAACAGAGATAGTACTTTTTATCTTCTCTTTATACTTTACACTAAGCCATTGAAAATATGGTTATAACAAGCGATCCGTTATAAATTGGTTATAACTAATAAGGGATTTGCTCCTCACTAAATCCGTCATAAAAATGCTCGTTATTTCTGGGAGAATAACGCCCAACATCCCAAATAGCAAACAAGCAGTCATACACAACTGAAGTGGAAGAGAGATATCGTTTCCATTGAATAACCAATTAATAACGGCAGCCCTGTTATTCAAATTAATTTGCAAAAATACCTTTTTACTAAAAATCTGATTCGTGATATTATTATATTTATAATTAATAGAAATTTGTATTAATATATATAATCATTTTTTTTTTTCAAATCTATATATAAACAATAAAAAAAGACGCATACTAAGTACTCCATATCAATTAACACCTTTTATTTCTTAGATATTAGTTGAAGGTACAATCATGTGTTTACAATCTATATAATATAATAAAGCAGATCCTTGAGGAACTCTTTAGAGGAATTATTGACATGTGGCAATAGTCTTTGTATGAAAAAGTGACATGTGCCAAGACAATAAATTCAAGAAAAAACTATTCAACTTCCAAAACTATACTTTTATGTATTCCAATATTATATACATATGTATTTAAATGATTGGTATACTGAAATTTTATAACTATTATATTGTACTACCTCCGTCCCACTAAGATTGGGACATGAGGTGATGACACGATTATTAACAAAAATGAGTTTATGTGGTTGACGTTGAATTGCTGAAATTCAAATTAAGAAAGAATGATTTAATACCACACAAACATTAGTTAATTTTGTACTGTTGGGATAATGGCCCAGGCCGAGGTCCGGCCCATTAACCCCCTCTTTTCCTATCGGACGCACGTCATGCTAGGACCAGGCTGGGCGCAGGCCCAAGACCCTTGGGAAAAGACGAACGTCTGGAATTGGGGGGGTCCAGGTTCAAACGGCCCATCGCGACGAACGTATGTGCAGAGGTAAGGGGCAGGACCACTGGCCATCAGGGACAACGACGCACGTCTCCTAGGCAGGCCCATGATCGCCGGAGGAGATCCAGTCCACATGGAGAGAATCCACCAAGGGCAGGGGACGAACAGCCGAAGTCTCTTGAGGGTCACTTGGAGTGGCCCAGCTCACCCCCTGGCGGACGAACGTCCCCATTATTTAGGCGGGAAGCCTAGATTCTGGCGGGAAGTGCATTTAATGCAGAAGATTTGGTGGTTGGGACACAAGCGGTCCGCAGGCCTCCACGTCAGCATAGCCACCTGCCCATTGGCGGGTATAAATAGAAGCATTTATTTCATTGTAAAGGGTTGACAACTTTCTATTATTAGCACTCTAGCTATAGCATTCTTACTCGCAGCACCTCTACTGCCTTGTGAGACGAACGGCCGACGGAGCCTTAGCAAAAAGCATTGTATTAGGGAGTTATTAAGAGATAATAATACCTAATCATCTACTTGCTACCTTACTGCCTTCCTAATCCATATCATCTGCTTGTTGGGCTAGTTTAATCACACACTCCATTCGAAATCCTTGGGCTTACGTGTTGGACCCGGGGGTTGAAGGAATAAACCTCAACACTGGCGCCGTCTGTGGGAAACTGAACTAAAAGTTTCCAAAAAACTCTCCCAAACAGCTACTAAATCTACCCACAGCAAGCACGATGACAAGAAACAACCGCCCACGTGACCTCTCTGAGCAGCTGTCCCGCGGACGAAGCAACCACGGACAAACCACGGAGCGTTCCGAGACATTGGGGACAACCGGGGGAGAGGGTGGCCTCACAAACCTCATCCCCCATGAGGCCAGGCATGACCCTCGACTCATGAGGGAGCTGGCAGAAACAATGCGTCGAATGGCGGACGAACAGGAGGCGAACGAAGAGGTGTACTCAGCCAACACCATCTGGACGCCCATATCACCCGTCCACCGCATGCAGTCCCTGGATGAGACGGCGGAATCGGCCGGGCGTCGGACTCCCATCCACATGAGGTTGGGCCAAAATCCATCCTCCCACGGAGCTGGGGGGCACATTGGCACCAACAATCCTCGGTATGGCTGGCAGGACGATCATCGAGGGCGTACGCCGGACGTTCCCTCAGAAAGCCAGGGCACCACCATCACCCCCGCCGCCAGTAATATCGGACGACGTTTTCAGAGGCATGGTGCCCATATCACCCGGAGGCAACCCGACGCGGTTGCCCCTCGAAGGAATGTTGCGCTCGAGGCCGCCCCTCCTGTGTCCCCCGGAAGGGCCGCACAGGAGGCCCGGCTAGAGGCAATGGAACGGCGGATAGCCGAAATGGACAGACGGGCGGAGGCCACCCCAGCTACGCCGCGTTTCTCCCTCACTTCACCCTTCACTCCGAGGGTCATGAATGCAGAGATCCCGCGGGACTGCAGGCCCCCCAAGGGATTGTATACAACGGGACCGGGGATCCCAAGGCTCACTTGATCAGCTTCCAGGGGAACCTCTCCATGCTGGGAGCATCCGATGAGGCCATCTGCCGGCTCTTCTTCAGCACCCTGAGGGGCCCGGCGCAAGAATGGTTCGGGCAGCTGAGGCCCGGATCTATTGACAACTACGAACAGCTGTCTCAGCAGTTCATGGCGCAATTCGCTGCCAGCACCACCCCCAAGAAGAGCTTCACATCGCTCACCAGTGTGAAGCAGGGAAAAGACGAACCTCTGGCCCAGTTCCTGGTCCGATGGAGAGATGAAGTGCTCCAGGTGGATGACCTGGACGAACGGTTGGGAGTAAACATGTTCACCAGTGCCCTGGCAACGGGGGGACCTATACCGGGACCTCCGGAGAAACCCCAGTACCAGCTACACTGAGGTGCTGGCTCGGGCGCAGAAGTATGCCTCCATTGAGGAGGAGATCAGATTGAGGGACGGCGCTCCTGCCGCCCCTTCCCGAAAAATGGCGGATAGGCTCGGCCCTGGAGGCGCACCATCCCCCCCGAGCAAAAAGAAGAAGACGGACGGCGGCATGGTTCCATGGAGGGCTCATCCGGAGGCCAGCCACGCACATCCGGAGGAATACCACGTTCCTCTGGCCTACCCCGTCAGTCAAATTTTCGACGCCATCAAGGACAAGGGCATCCTGAGAGAGCCCCAAGACAAGAAAGCGCGTATGGGTCTTGACGAGACCGCATACTGCAAGTACCACCAGAGGGTCGGCCACCTCACCGACAATTGCAAGCAGTTGAGAATGGCCATCGACGAACTAATCCGGCAAGGCTACTTGGGCGAGTTCACCCAGCTGCTAAAAAAGAGTAGCCCGAGGCAGCCGAACCCGAGATCGCGGTCATGGCGCCGCGACGATCGGCGCGAGGCGGAACCAAAGGACGTAGATTATCGGAGTGCTGATAAACGTCCGGAGGGGTCCCTCGGCCCCGAACGGCGGAAAGAAGAAATTGGAGATCAAGGTGATCTTCGGGGGCGCTGAGACTGGGGATACGCCCGCGGAACGGAAGAAGTTTGAGAGGTCCCTCTATGTGGGCTCCATATCAGCACCCCCCCACCAAAAGGAACAAGGTGGAGGCCATCACCTTTGGGCCGGCCGACCTGCCGATGTCACCGGCCCCCCACAGGGATGAGTTGGTAATCAGCATGGATGTCAACAATGCGATCGTCCGACGCGTCCTTGTTGATACGGGAAGCAGCGTGAACGTCCTCTACTGGGAGGCGTTCGAGGGGATGAAGTTGAGGAAGGATCAGCTGGCCCCCCTACGTACCCCTCTTTCTGGCTTCACGGGGGACTGCATCGATGCGGAAGGCACCATCGGCCTCCCCGTGGAGATCGGGGATGGACCCCACACCACTCGCATCCGAATGACGTTCGTCGTGGTCCGCCTGAAGTGTGCCCACAACGCGATTTTAGGTCGCCCCGGCTTGGAGGATCTTGAGGCCATCTGCTCCGTGCGGCATTCATGCATCAAATTCCCCACCGAGACAGGGGTGGGAGTTGCCCGCACGGATCCACACATGGCCAGGGCCTGCTACACCAAGGCCATGGAGAGGTTCAGAGAGCGAGAAGCCCGTGTCAACAGCATCACTGAGAAAGCCAGGCAGGCCGACTTCGACGCCCGTCTGGAACCGGCTGCCCTGCTCGAAGAGGTGGAGTTGGATGACCCTTCGGACAGAAAGGTGTCCATCGGGGCCGACCTAGAACCTGAGATCAAGGAGGGGGTCATAGCCATCCTCCGGAAGTTCAAAATCCTGTTTGCCAGAGGGCCGGAGGACATGCCCGGCATAGATCCCAACCTCATATGCCACAGACTCGCCGTACGGCCGGATGCCAAACCTATACAACAGAAGAAGAGATACATGGCAGCCGAGCGACGAGATTTCATCAAGAGGGAGGCTGCTACGCTCCTCAGCATCAAGCACATCCGGCCGGTCATCCACGTGGAGTGGCTGGCCAATGTGGTATTAGCCCCAAAAGGCGACACATGGCGGATGTGCGTCGATTACTCGGACCTCAACAAGGCCTGCCCGATGGATCCGTATCCAGTGCCGAGGATCGACTTGCTGGTGGATGAAACAGCAGGCTGCGAGCTGCTCAGCTTCATGGACGCGTTCAGAGGATACCATCAGGTGTTCATGCACCCAGACGATGCAGAGAAAACGGCGTTCGTCACAGCGGACGGCGTGTACTGTTACGTGGTCATGCCGTTCGGCCTGAGGAACGCCATGGCTACTTTCCAGAGGATGATCGGGATGTTGTTCAAGGACGTACTAGGAAAAACTATGGAGGCTTACGTGGACGACATCCTGATCAAGAGCAAGAAGAAGGAGGACCACGTCCGAGATATGGAAGGGATCTTCACCATCATGGAGGGGGCTAGCATGAGGCTCAATCCGAAGAAGTGTGCCTTTGCTGTCAAAGGCGGCAAATTCCTCGGCTACATGATGAGTGAACGGGGAATCGAGCCTAACCCAGAGAAGGTGAAAGCAATAGTTGACATGGAAGCCCCGAGAAATCTGAAGGACGTACAACGCCTCACCGGGAGATTGGCGGCCCTGAGCCGATTCATGTCAAAGCTAGCAGACAGGGCAATTCCTTTCTTCCAAATCATGAAGAAGGCGAATCCCTTTGAATGGACACCGGAATGCCAGGCTGCCTTCGAAGATTTCAAGATGTACCTCTCCTCTCCGCTCGTCCTCACCAAGGCAGACCCCGGGGAGCAGCTGTACATGTACCTGGCGGTGACGGACTTGGCTGTGAGTGCTGTGCTACTCAGAGAGGCAGAAGGCGTTCAGCGGCCAATCTATTTTGTAAGCAAGGCACTGAACGGCCCGGAGACCAGATACACTCTGATGGAGAAGACGGTCCTCGCCTTGATAGCATCCATCAAACGCCTGGCTCCATACTTCCAAGCACACCCGGTGACTGTATACACGACACAACCTCTCGCCACGATCCTCCGGAACCCCATGGCTAGCGGAAGGATAACCAAATGGTCCCTGATGATCGGCCAGTACAACATAGAATTCAAGCCGAGGCCGACGATCAAGGGACAGGCGCTGGCGGACTTCATAGCCGAGTGCACTGCACGCACCGAGGACAGTCCCCAAGGCGACGATGATTTCAACAACTGGTGGGAGATGTACACCGATGGGGCCTCGAGTGCAAAAGGTTGTGGCGGGGGAGCAGTGATCACTTCACCTGAGGGCTTCAGGGCCTACTACTCCATGAGATTTGAATTCAAAGTCACAAATAATGAGGCTGAGTACGAGGCACTGATCGCAGGACTGAAATGTGCGAGGGCACTCGGCGCAGCCCGTCTAAAGGTGAGAATGGACAGTCAGCTGGTGGTAACCCAGATGAATGGGACGGCTGAAACCAGGGAGGAAAGGATGAAGGTTTACAAGGAGCTCGCAGAGGAACAAACCGCGCAGTTCGAACAAGTGATAATTGAGCAGGTATCACGGGTGGAGAACGCCGAGGCTGATATACTATCTAAGCTAGGCAATCCCCCGACCGATGACCCAACGACGAACATCCCCCGGCACATTAGGGGCTTCGTCAGACAAGAGACACTCTCGGCTCTGGCAACGGACGTCATCCGGGTAGAGGCCATCTCCATCGCCGAACCTAATTGGTCGAAGGAGATCGCGGACTACCTCAGGGATGGAACGCTCCCCAAGCCTGAGGATGATGGCAGCTCCGGACGAGCAGCATGGATAAAGAGGAGGGCCCCCAACTTCGAGCTCATTGATGGGCAGCTCTACAAAAAGACGTTCGGCGGGCCATACCTGAGATGCCTCCCACCGAGCCTGGCAGCGGCCGTCATTGAGGAGATACATGAAGGCATTTGTTCCAGCCACCAGGGCCCTCGAACTTTGGCGCGAAAAGTCATCTTGCAGGGGTATTACTGGCCGACCATCCAGCAGGATTGCTTCAATCATACTCGGAAATGCGCAGTATGCCAGCAATATGCCCCTGTACCCGGACGGCCGGCAAGCTTCTACACCCCGATGACGGTTGCTTTACCCTTCGCCAGATGGGGCTTAGATCTGTTGGGCCCTCTTCCGACGACGACCGGCGGAAGGAAGTTTGTTATTGTGGCAATTGACTACTTCACAAAGTGGGTAGAAGCCGAGCCGCTAGCTTCCATCACCGAATATCAGTGTCAGAGGTTCCTCTGGCAGAATGTCATATGCCGCTTCGGGATTCCAGAACAGGTCATCACCGATAATGGCCGGCAGTTCGTCGGCAGAGGATTTGAGGCATACCTGGCAAAATGGGGCATCAGGCACTCTAAGGCCTCGGTGGCCTACCCGCAGGCCAACGGCCAGGTGGAGAACATGAACCGGACCATCATGGATGGGATTAAAAAGAAATTGGAAGATTACGCGTCCACCTGGCCGGAACAGCTCAATTACGTACTCTGGACGTACAGAACAACCCCAAGGACGGCAACCGGCGAAACACCTTTCGCGTTGGCGTACGGATTCCAGGCCAAGGTACCAACAGAGGTGCTAGTGCCCACGCATCGCACGAAGCACTTCCAGCCGGAGGACAACGAGGCAAACCTACGAGCGGAGCTCCATTTCATTGAGGAACGAAGAGACCTAGCAGCTCGTCGCATGGAGGAATATCACCGAGCCACCCAAAGATACTTCAACAAGGCGGTGAAGATCCACGAAATTGAAGCAGGGGACCTCGTACTCAGAAAAAGAGAGAAGAGCAAGCCGCTCGAAGGTGGCAAGATGGCCAAAAACTGGGAAGGGCCGTACAAGGTCATAAGAAGGTACAACCAAGGGACGTTCCTCCTCCACACCTTGGAAGGGAACCACGCTGGGATCTGGAACGTCGAGCACTTGAAGAAGTTCTACCAATAATTAGAGATAGATCGTTGTAATATTTTGGTCGAAGTGCCATGTAACACCGCCAATCGCCATCTCTATATTAAAAGGATTATTTCTGTTCTTCACTCCCTATAGAGAGATTAAAAGCCGAAGCGCTATTGAAACGATTTCCTCCTCCTCAAAAAAAAAAAAAAGAAAGAAAAAAAAAAGAGGAGAAGGGGAGATACGACTCCTGTGAGAGAGGGAATCTTGACGAGGTATGCCTGATCTTCCTTCGCTGCGTATGACGAACGTCTCCCGACGCGGAGATTAGTAGGAACGTGGGGGAGGCTAGACGTACAAAAGGGAACCTCGGCAGGATAAACCAGTGACTTCCATTTCCCGTGGATCGATGAACACCTTCTGCCGAAGCAGAAGGCTAGTAGGGCCACGGGCATGGGACGACGAAGCAGGGGATCCCGATGTGGATAAACCAGTGACCTCCTTGCGATCGTTGGATGACCGAACGTCTTCTTCGAAGTAAGAAGATTAGTAGGACCACGACAAGGACGAACGAAGCCTAGTTCCTCCCCCTGATGAACGCATGACGAAAGCCTCCTGCGAAGCCAGGAGACTAGTAGTTCGCGGCTGGGGACGAACGGAGAAAGGGAATCCCGACGTGGATAAACCTGTTTTTTCTCGAGGCGGGGATGGCGAACGTCTCCTGCGAAACCAGGAGACAAGTACCCACGAAGCTAGGGAAGGACGAAGACTGATAAAAAGACTCCAAAAAAAAAAAAAAAAAAAAAAGAAAGAAAAAAAAAAAGAGGAGAAGGGGAGATACGACTCCTGTGAGAGAGGGAATCTTGACGAGGTATGCCTGATCTTCCTTCGCTGCGTATGACGAACGTCTCCCGACGCGGAGATTAGTAGGAACGTGGGGGAGGCTAGACGTACAAAAGGGAACCTCGGCAGGATAAACCAGTGACTTCCATTTCCCGTGGATCGATGAACACCTTCTGCCGAAGCAGAAGGCTAGTAGGGCCACGGGCATGGGACGACGAAGCAGGGGATCCCGATGTGGATAAACCAGTGACCTCCTTGCGATCGTTGGATGACCGAACGTCTTCTTCGAAGTAAGAAGATTAGTAGGACCACGACAAGGACGAACGAAGCCTAGTTCCTCCCCCTGATGAGCGCATGACGAAAGCCTCCTGCGAAGCCAGGAGACTAGTAGTTCGCGGCTGGGGACGAACGGAGAAAGGGAATCCCGACGTGGATAAACCTGTTTTTTCTCGAGGCGGGGATGGCGAACGTCTCCTGCGAAACCAGGAGACAAGTACCCACGAAGCTAGGGAAGGACGAAGACTGATAAAAAGACTCCAAAAAAAAAAAAGGGAGAGAGAAGAATGGAGCAAGAAATGTTAGACGAACATGGAACAAACGAGGATTTTTATTCTTCGGTACTGATGACCGGGAAGTATAATATATGATGTAAATTACAGTGTAAATTGCAATGTAAGGTACAGACTATGAGCGGAGAGTCAAGTTTGGCCGGCGTCAGGAGTTGGGGCCGTAAAGGGGACCTGCTTGGTTTTTTCCCTGGCCTCAGCTTCTTCACGCTCCTTACGCTCCCTAAGCAGTTCAAGGGCCCCCTTATGGGCGTCTACCATCAGGGAATCGAAGCCAGCTGCCGCAGGATCAAAAGGAGCCCCAAAGTGACGCTCGAAGACCAGAAGATTCTCTGCCACGAGGCCGACCATACCCTTAAGATAAGTATCGTCGGCAAGATCATCGAGGAAGCGTTCCCCAGTGGGAGTGGCCTGGAGCAATTTGACACCATCCAGATAAGGGTCCGGGCAAGTGGCCAAGAACTCACCGACGAACCTCGGAAGGAACCTCGTGGCCATGGTATGAATGGCACCGGTGTAGGCCTTGGATTTCTGGAACTCGATGGAACCAGACTCCTTGATCTTCGAAACATCGGCCTCATAGATGGGGACATGGTTATCCACACCCGTGCGGCGGATCCCCACCTTAGCCTGTTCCACAGCCCACAGCCGGCTGCGAAGGTCCACAAGCTCGGCCTCCTGCTTCCGGAGGAGTTCTTTTTGGGAAATGCTCTCCTGGACGAGCTTATCATAGGCGTCGGCCTTTTCTTGAAGCGTTCCGGCCCTGCCTTTGGCGTTCTTCAAAAGGGCGTCGCATTCAGCCCGCACCCGGGCCATTTCCTTGCCTTGATGCTCGAAGGCCATCCGAGCCCGGTGGAAATATAACCCGGCCTTGTCGAGGGTGCTCTGCCCACACTCCAGGAGATCCTCAGGAGCTTCCTGGGCGGCGAAATCTTGGGGGACCTTGAGGTTGAGGCCGCACCAGATCGAAGATGCGGTCTAGCCGAAGAGCATCATCGACTCCTTGCGAGGGCCAACCCCCGAGAATTCGATAAGGCCAAGGGAGGACCCGTTGGTTTCTGGGGGCGAAGGGGGACGAGCATCGTCAGAGCCCTTAGTAGCATGGACATCTTCATCCCTAAGTCGACGGACCTCAGAATTGGCTGGAGGGGAAACAGGGGGCTTGTTCCGGGAGGAGGGCCTCCGCTTCAAGGGACTTCCTGGCTCACCGTCGGAGTCATCAGCCACTATGATGGCTTTGGAAGCGGTACCATCGATGCGGAGCCTCTTCGAAGCCCCGGCCTCTGATGCGTCGTCTGACCGCCTCCTGCTCGCCCGAGGCTCAATTTTGGGGACGAGCGGCTTCCTGCCCTTATCCTCATGCCTGTTGTCGCGGCCATGGGCATGCGAAGCAATATGAGTACGCCCCATGGATGATATAGTTGGGAAGACTCCTGCAGGAAGAAAATCAAGACGTTCAGAACCATAACAATTAGAAGATGACAGGACAATGCAAGTGCAAATAGACGCACCTAATCCGGCCCGGGCCTTAAAAGGCTCGGCCACCAGCGACCGGAGGTTCTGAACGCCAAGACCAGCTATGCGCTTGGCATAGCCGAGCTCCTCATCCGTCATGGGCGGAGGGATGGACTTCACCGGATAGGCGTTCCACCTATCAGAGAATGGCATCGGGGAGCCTACTTCGGCGAGGAAGAACCGTTCCTCCCAGCCGTCCGGGTTCCCGGCGTTGTTCGAAAACAGACCCATGGACGAACGTGCGATGAGGGTTAAGTACCCCGTACGTCCGAAGGGGGATAACCGGAAGAAATGTTGCAGCAGGTCCACGGTGGGGGTCACGTCAACACTGTGACATCTAATTATAAAACCCGCGATGATCCTATAAGCAGCGGGGACGAACTGAGCGGGTGTCACCTGGAGGCTCCTAAAAAGCTCTATGTGGAAGTTATGAAGGGGAAACAGAAGGCCGGCTATGACAGAGTCCAAGTGGACCACCACATAACCGGGTAGATGGCGCATTGGGTTGCGCAGATTCCGATCGTCGTAACCCCTTGGGGGAAGGAACCATTGGCTTATCAACCGACGGTCGGCGTTCAAGAGACGCTGGCGCTGACGACGAACGCAGGAAAAATTCAGGTGATGACGGGGGGGCGATGGTGGCATACCCCGCTCATAGAACTCTAGGTCATCACCAGAGGAGCACCCATCGTCAAACCTATCAATAGTTTGGGACCCTGATATGGACAAAGACATGACGACGTTCGGTACCTACGGGTGCTGGAGCCGGAAGCGATACCAAAGGAAGCTAGAGAGAGGAAGTGATTGTGCAGCACAAGAGCTAGAGATGGAGCAAATGGAGAATTCGCGAGACCTTGGGTACTTATAGACAACGCCGCAAGATCGCACCAACCACGATGGAACACGTGGCCCCTGGGTACCGGTACCTACCGCGGCATTAAAGGCACCTCGATGTTACCACCCCAACAACCACCGCGAAGGAAGCCGGTTTAATGCCACGAGCGTCCCCCACAGGGGCACGCAGGGACCGCACCCACAGGTTATCCACGGGAAGACGTGCATATTCGCGGGATCTGGTCCTGCTGTTCCAAGGAAGACGTGCGCGTTCCCATGCTTCACAAAACTGAAGCGCGGGCCCAACCAGACGAGCGTACGCGGACGGTATCTGGTTTAAGCACAGAACGTAGAAGGCCCTGCTGTTCTTAACGCGACGGATTTCTATACCAAGGCATTGTTCCTGAGGAGTGCGTTCGTATCCCCACATCTAGCTGCATAGGCGAACGTCATGGATGGCTGTGTCTATAACCACGTGACGAACGTCTCCACCAACTTCGATCCGGGATTACGCACGCAGGGTCAGCTCCCAAGCATACGAACGTATCTCGAGAGATTGGGGTACAGGTATGGATGATGGGCACGGACGTCCTCACAACTTGGGCTATATTCCATAATGGCAAAATACTACTGACAGTAAAAAGAAAGCGGAAAGAGTTATGAACGTAGAGACAATGATGAGGCAAAAAGAGTTGTATATTCTTCGGCTCTACCGGCCGGATAAGTACAGGATCAAAACTAAGAAACTACAAGCTACATTACACAAAATTGGGAGAAACAGGCCGGGACCCCCCCAAAGATGGTTTCTTCTTCCTCCTCGGGCTCGGGCTCGGGGGACGGGGGCTCCGGGACCTCCCCTCTGGCTCTGGCCTCCTCCCGCCGGGCGTCCCTTTTCAACTTGCCCACTACTCGGATCAGCTCCGGATCTGAGGCATGCTCGGCCAGATCGAAATTGGGCCCCTGAAGAGCGGCGAAGACCGGCAACGTGGCCTTTACCCCCTCGTTGTAGCCGATGACGAAGGAGCTATCCCCAACATCATATAAGAACTTCTCAGCCAGGGGCGCACTCTCCAGGATTCGGACCCCGAACTTGAGGCGGTCCTTTGGCGCCTGCTTCTGCAGCTCGGCGGCGAATACATCACCGAAGGCGCCCCCAAGGTACTTCTGGGCTGCAATCATGAAGGCCCCGGAGTTGTGGTACCCAGAATCATCGACGAGCCATTCAGGGGCCTCGTCTTTGGGGGCAGGGAGAGCTGGGACGAGCTTGAACCCGGCCTTCTCCAGAACCGCAAGCTTCGCGGTGGACTCGCGGGCTACCCTCAGGGCGGCCTGCAGCTCCTTGTCCTTGGCCGCCAGCTCTTTCTCCTGGAGACGAGCGGCCTCTCTCGCCTTCTTCAAGGCCGCATCTGCCTTATTTTTGGCCTGAAGGGCATCGGCATCCTGGGCAGCCTCAGCCTGCAGGGTAGAGAGCCCGACCTACAAAAGAGATACAGAGGGTGAGACTTCAAATCAGCGGAATATGGAAATCTACCGTTCGTTAAGGGGCAAATCTCACCTGAAGAGCGGCGGCCAGAACCGCGTTGGAGGCCTCTGAAGGCGTCCGGGGAGGCATTTCCACGCCAACCAGAGAAGCAATTTCCTGCCAGACGTCATGGGCCGGACGTCCAAGGGAAGGGAGGATCAGCCCTTGCTCTTCGGGGGCCGAAGAGGAAGCCCCCCGAGGCCTCTTGGACTTCTTGTCCCGCGCCTTCTCCCCCTCATGCGGATGAACGGCCTGCAGGGGCGCCACAACCTCGGGAACGACAGGATTGAGGACGGGGGCCTGGGACCCCTGTGCCATCACCGTGGCAATAAGGTGCTGTTCCGCCTCCACCGTGCGACGATCGGCCTGGGAGGCGGAAGAATTAGAGTCTGTTGCTTGGGCGGCCTTGGCCTTGGCAAGGGCAGCATCGGCCGCGGCACCCTTCCCCTTCCGATTCTTGAGGAGCTTCTCGTGATTCATCTGCTCCTGGGTTGGGGGAAGACCTGAAAGAAACAAGGGAAATGGGTTAGATGGACGAGCGACGGGAAGAAC
Organism: Cuscuta epithymum; assembly: GCA_945859915.1. Lineage (NCBI taxonomy): Eukaryota > Viridiplantae > Streptophyta > Magnoliopsida > Solanales > Convolvulaceae > Cuscuta > Cuscuta epithymum. The sequence goes on along the minus strand of CAMAPF010000948.1, from coordinate 1,986,917 downwards.
TCACCTCGGAGGAGAGGACCGCCCAATACCCCGAGACGAGCGTAGAGGGGGAGATGTCCAAGAGCATGGGCGGTACCTATTCCTGCCGCGGCAAGCGCCTCGAAGGTTAGGAAATCATCTAAGGGCCGGATGCCGCCCGTCGAGATCTTTCTAACGTCCTCCTCCAGGTCGTTGGTCAGCTCCGGAGATCCTATCTTGGGCGGATAGCCGTTCCAACGCAATGGTAGACGAGCATCCGCATACCGAACGAAGAAGAACCGATTCTTCCAGTCATGAATGGAACTCGGTGCTCCGCTGAACAGCCTCCGTTTCGGACGAGCTGCAATGCTCAGGAAACCGTCAGAATTTTGGGGGGTGAGCCGATAGAAGTAATGGAACAAGTCCAAAGTGGCGGTGACCCCATTGTCCTTGCAGCGAACCAGGAAGGCGGAGACGAACCGATAGGAGTTCGGCATGAGTTGTGCGGGCGCTATCTGGTAACAACAGAAGAATTCCATGAAGAACGGGTGAAGAGGGAAGCGCAGCCCAGCCTCGATGGAGTCCAGAAGCACCATAACCATCCCTGGACGTCTCCTCATCACATGGGTGGCACCACACAGGCTGTATACGGACGGAGAGGGGAAGAACACTTTCAGTTTATTGAGAGCCACCTGCGAGAAGATCTGCTCATGGCACAGGACATTCTTGATCGGGCACAGATGCCTCTCCACATCTATCTTCAACCCGAGTTCGAATACTTCAATGTCGGAGCCGTCCTGAGCCTCAACCCCAGAGTCATACCCGTCTGGACGCCCGTCCTCACCGGCGGACTCCTGTTCCCCGGCATCAGCCACGGGGTCCACTACATCAAGGGCCATATTCCGTTGTTCTCCCAAATCAGCACCTTCTTCACCAGAAACCATCACAGTAACCATATCTCGGGCCTCCCCGGCCTGAACAGTTCCCACGGTAGAGGCTGAGCCAGAACTCCCGGAAGTGCTAGTTTCACCCGAAGAGCGTGAACCGGTGTCGGAGGAGGAGCCCTCCGAGGAGGAACCCGATGAACCCGAACCAGAACTCGACGAGATCTCCATTGAAACCATCTCGGCGAGGGTTCAAGACAAAGAAAAGAAGCAGAGGATGGAATTTACCTTAGAAAGGGGATTAGCCGAGCTTGAAAGCGGGAGAAGACTTGAAGAGCTGCGGGAACGCGAGGGCAGGAGGGCAGAAATTGGGAACCCTAATTTAGAGGGAGAACCCGGCATTTATAGGAGAGACACCAATGGGGGGACCAACGAGAGAAGGACACGTGGCAGGGAGCGTATTCCGTCTCACGCGCTGTGCGTGGGACGAAAGCGTAATGATGGCCTTTCCTCGGGAAATGCACCGCCGCTACAGCAGCCGTCACCTCGTTTCCTGAACCGTCGACAGCTGTTAAGCACCATGACCACGAGCGTACGCTTCCGCCAGATACAATAAGACACAAGTATCAAGACACGAACGTCCATTTCGGGGCACCTATACTTCCTTATGTCCTGCGCATGCTCAGAACATCAGAAGTGGGGGACTTGTGTTGGGATAATGGCCCAGGCCGAGGTCCGGCCCATTAACCCCCTCTTTTCCTATCGGACGCACGTCATGCTAGGACCAGGCTGGGCGCAGGCCCAAGACCCTTGGGAAAAGACGAACGTCTGGAATTGGGGGGGGTCCAGGTTCAAACGGCCCATCGCGACGAACGTATGTGCAGAGGTAAGGGGCAGGACCACTGGCCATCAGGGACAACGACGCACGTCTCCTAGGCAGGCCCATGATCGCCGGAGGAGATCCAGTCCACATGGAGAGAATCCACCAAGGGCAGGGGACGAACAGCCGAAGTCTCTTGAGGGTCACTTGGAGTGGCCCAGCTCACCCCCTGGCGGACGAACGTCCCCATTATTTAGGCGGGAAGCCTAGATTCTGGCGGGAAGTGCATTTAATGCAGAAGATTTGGTGGTTGGGACACAAGCGGTCCGCAGGCCTCCACGTCAGCATAGCCACCTGCCCATTGGCGGGTATAAATAGAAGCATTTATTTCATTGTAAAGGGTTGACAACTTTCTATTATTAGCACTCTAGCTATAGCATTCTTACTCGCAGCACCTCTACTGCCTTGTGAGACGAACGACCGACGGAGCCTTAGCAAAAAGCATTGTATTAGGGAGTTATTAAGAGATAATAATACCTAATCATCTACTTGCTACCTTACTGCCTTCCTAATCCATATCATCTGCTTGTTGGGCTAGTTTAATCACACACTCCATTCGAAATCCTTGGGCTTACGTGTTGGACCCGGGGGTTGAAGGAATAAACCTCAACATGTACTTTGTATGAGAAAGTGTTAGAGGGACGGATCAAAAGGAAATAATAAGAGAATCTCAGCGGGACAGAAGGAGTATCTATAAAAAACACTCAATGTAGAAATGACGCAATTTACATCTTTTGAGTAAACATTTGAATAATTATTATAATATAGAAATAATAGTTCAACAAGGGTTGTAAAATAACAAGTATATTTCAAAATAATTTTGGTAGTAAACCATCAATATTGAAGACAAAAAAAGAAAAAAAAAAGATGTTTATAATTTGTGTTGCTCACTTAACATGCAACCCGTGCGAATTGACCCACGAAACCAGTCACTTCATTGGATAAAAAACGACAACTCTTACCCATTTTGAAATGGGATGCAATAGACCAAGCTAGCCTGGAGACTTTGACTCCTTTCGACAGCTCTATCCACAGTTGAGTGAATTTTCTTTTAAACCGTGATTGATGAATTCACATACAATTCATTTCACTTACATTTTTTATAAAAACTTTAAGTGCATATTTTGCCGTGCAGTGCACGGGTACATATACTAGTTTACAAATAATGTAAAGATACAGAATACAATAACTGGGATAAACATTGCTAATAATACATCAATTGCGATAGAAAAAAAATGAATGCAACATCCTTCAACTAATGTGGCACATTTCCAGTGGCGGACCTAGGCATCGGAGCTCAGTGTATGCACATATTAATACGGACATTACAATATTAATATAGTCGTACTCCATCTGTCCATGAGAAAACCTTCAATTTTCCTTTTTGTGTGTTCCCTTTTTTGTTAAAAAAATTGTGGTTCACAACCATTCTTATATATTCGTACATATTTTTCTCTCCACTACACAACTCCCCACCATACAATGCTCATTATCTTAATCCTCATGTCATTTGTACATATATAAAATACTACCGCAACTCTAGTAATATGTGGTATCTAAATAACTTTAATTCCATCTAGTTGTTTTTATTCCCCCCTAAACTCGAGTAAATTTGTGATATAAAATATTCTTTGTGTCCTTTAAAATTTGGTATAAGTTTGACGGTCACAAGAAATAACATTGTTCTAAAAATCGGCCTAGGCGGACCGATTAATCGGCCTAGGCAGCCTAGTCGGCCCTAACCGTAGAGGCCGAATTGGCCTAGTCGGCCAAAAAAATCGCCCTAGTCGGCCTAAAAATCGGCCTAGTCGGCCGCCTAGACGCTAGGCGCCCCTCAACCGCCCGACTAGCGCCTGGCGAGTTTTAGAACAATGAGAAATAATAATGTAAAAACTTGTGGTTGAGATTTGTGCAGACGAGAGAATTACCAAGAATCACAAATTCTTTAATTTAAAGGGAAAATGGCCAACTTAGTGAGACTACCAAATGAAAGGTTGGCAAGGTTTTAATAGATTTATGGAGGGAAAATCTACTGCAGTTCCGGTTCGAGTGATTCTTTGCAACTTCTCAAATAGATTTGATTGTTTTTTGACGAGGAGATTGATTGTTATTAGTAATAATAATATTTCAAAAGATAATAATAATGAGTGACGAGATCTTGGACATAACTTTTTTTATTTAATAATAACGATTGTTAACTAATAAGACTTTTCTTCCAAAAAAAACTAATAAGACTTTAATATTAGAGAAGTAAAAATACGTAGTCCTAAATTGGATCCTAGGGGTTTGAAATGGTTTAGAGTTTGTAATTTTGATTATCTAGAATATAATAATATAATCTTGATTCTTGATACACATCTTCAAATCCCACTCTCACGAGAAATGGCATGCGAAAAGGACTAAAAAAATACAAAAAATCCACCTGAAGCCTTGAGGGGATTCGAACTATTGACGTGAAGCTTAAGGGGTTTTTATTTTACATTCTACTACAACATAGGCTAGTAACAACTTTTGAGGTGAAGCCAGTGCTTACACTCATAATACCATAAATCCGCCCCTGCACATTTCGCAAACGTTGTGGAAGCTGGAGCCAGGGGCGGCCCTGAGGGAGGTGCAGCAGGGGCCCTAGGCCCCAAAAAATTGAAAAATTTTTAGGCCCAAAAATTGTGCTTTAAGCTAAGTGGAAGTAGGCTGAGTTTTTCCGTCTAGGAAGGCCAATGTCAACGCTTGGGAAGTTGGGAGTGTTTCGCGGGGACTTCAGTTCAGTACTTTGAAAGTCTAGAAGAGTAGGAGACTCGGAAAGACCAGCCTTAGGCGTGATGGGCTCATCCAACCATCGACTAACGGGCTAAAAGAGTGTTTGGTGTTGCTTTAAAAAAGCACTTTTCAGCCTTTGGCTTAAAAAAAGTTGAAAAGAGTGTTTTCAAATGACAGCTTCTGCTTAAATTAATCACTTAAAAGCTAAAAGCTGGAAGCAGGTAGAAGGGTGCTTTAAACTGCCTCTCTTTTTTTCTATTACACAAAAATCTCTTATTTTACCAAACATTACCAACTTTTACTTTTTCAGAATCACTTTTTTCTCAAACACTATCAACTTTTACTATTAATCACTTTTTCCAAAATCACTTTAAAAAATCACTTTTTCAAAGTTGAAGCAATTGCAAACACTACCTAAGTAGTAACAACCCAACAATACAACAGAGCCCAGGGGCGGGAAGTCCGGAATTTCTAACTTTTGATTTCTTGAAATATGAAATCTCTAATTCTCTGGTACTTTCCTTGCACGCTACCCTTTAATCCCTTATCCATTTTTTGTTTTCACTTATTACATGATTATATTATATCACTAGTTACTAGTATTACTTAAGCTACGTAGTATTATTCTCATAGATTTCTTCTTGTTCCATAGAATTTAGATTTTTAAATGACCAGTAGTCATTTAGTTGTTGACTACTTAACTTATTGATTGTTTTCTTTTTGAATTTTGTGAATATGTTGATAATATTTTCGGTCATGAAATCATGTATTTTAAAATTGTTAATAAATATTATTATACAAAATACTAAAATTGCAATTGTGTTTTAGCCTTTTTAGTTAAAAGTTGTAGTGTAATCGAATTGTGATTTAATTATGTGGCAGTCAAAACTTCTTCAATAAAAATTATGAATTTTCATTATATTTTTGAATTTATTTAACTTCTTCACATGATTGAATCTCAATGTGAGAAGGAAAAAGAAATGAAGATTAGAGAAAGTGACACCATGTCACAATGGAAAAACTCATTTATGTAATGCTATTCCAAAAATAGCTAAATATTTTTGCAATTGTGATCCTACGTTGTTCAAGTTAACTAGTTATACAAGTCTTTTCGTTATTAGTATAAGTGTTGAAGTATTATTACTATTTTAGGGGGGAAAAAGTATAATTTGTTTAAGATCAGGGCCGCCCCTGGCTGGAGCATTCTCCAGAAGCAGAACGGCAACACTAAATTACCGATTCCAGTCACACTTGCTTGCTGTAGTAATGAATCGACCTCAATTGATAACAGTTGGGTATCATAGATTCATAGTCCATAGACATTTTCTGCCCCCAGAAGCCTCAAGGTATTCTTCTTGCAATAAAAAGTTACTCGTACAAAACAAATTCAAATTAAGAGCCTTAGAAGATTGTAAAGTTCCATACTGCTGAAAATAACTTTTGTACTAATTTAATCATACCACCACAATGAGCAAAGCATACGTGCAGAGTGTTCTGTTGCAGCCCATCTCCAGGCAAACCTCATAAATTTTCTGGCCCTCATCTTGAACTTGACTCAAGCATCACTGGACTTGTGTTCTAATTTACTACGAAATAACACATAATAGCAAGGACAAAGGTTACTAAAATCATAATAATGCTTCAAATTGCAAGGAACAACTACAAGATTCAAGTAAATAAGCAACAACACAAAAGTTTAATTGGAAGTTGTTTAAAGATTAACAACAAGGGAACTTGCTAACCTGTGTTATCTCAACGGAGATAAACTTAATAGTCGGACATAGCGGCAGCGGTGGTTAATGTTGCACTCAGACGGAGCACGGGTTAAGGCGCCGGTGACTTTACGAGTTCATTGAGGGTGCTCAGTAGCGGTGGCCATGGGCGGAGCTAGGGGTGGGCCAACCTAGGCCATGGCCCACCCAAATTTTAAAAACTAGAATCTCACCCGTGCGATGCACGGGACAAAATTAAATAATTTTATACTTCGTACCATATTACTACCACCAAGATTGACACGATTATTTAAAAAGATATGTTTATGTGGTTGATATTAATTGGTAAAGTAAGAATTATTTAGAACCACACAAACTTTATCAAATTTGGTAAGAGAAAATTTAATGAGATTTCCCGAAAATGTAAAATAGGACAATATTAGCGGGACGGGGGAGTACTTGCTAATAATATTAGTTAATGAAAGTTTTATGTAAATAAAATGAGTAAATGCAATAAAAGATAATAAGAAGTAATAGATAGAGAGTATATAACTAAAAGGTGAACATATTAATTAATAGACTTCCAAAGCTTGTAGACAATCTTTGAAGATGAACTGAATATTACAATGAGCTTATAAAAGTCTACATATTTTGATGTTGTTTTTGTAAACCATTAAGGATGTTTTTATTTAGACTTAAATTTTCTGATCTGATCTGGTCTAAACTGGTCATCTGGTCTGATAAATGTTTAATCTCTGTGTATATTATAACTATTTATGTTTGGTCTTGCCCTTCCGGTTTGGTATGTGCACCCGTGAGTGAGTTATCCGAATATTTAGCATATGATTATCGACATCGTAATACAACGAAAACGGTAATAACTGTATGATTATTGAATTATTACGACAATATGCTAAAACGTAGTTTCATAAAATATATGAATGATTATAAGTTATGAAAATTTTCTTAACTTGCAACAGTACATTCACAGTCTCATCTTTTAGCCTATTACATTCCGCGTGAATTGGTATATTTAGACCAGCACGATTCGTAATCCTAAGGATAGCAACATATAGTTGACCAAAAACCGGATTCTGCAATAAAAGTCCAACTGGGATAGTGATTTTCCTTGACGTTTATTAATGGTCATTGCATCAGAAGCCATTACAGGATATGGTCGCCTCCAAAATTGAATATGGAGGCTAGTGTTTCAAGGTGTTAAAGACAGTCTTGGAATTAAGACTTTCTGACATGCACACTTTCCACTCATGATATTACCCTCCAAAATGTGATCACAAAGCTTGGTTATTATCTTCCTTAATTTTTGTGTTATTCAACTTTTACAAATCAAATTGGGACGGGCTAAGTACTCGTTAACTAATCCCACCAAAATATTTACTATTATAGTCATGAGAGTTTTAAAAATCACATGTTCACCCACAATTTATACTCCCTCCGCCCCAAAAGATTCACGAAATTGACATATCTTGATAAATGACAGTCAATTTTGACCAATAATATATTTTAGTACAAAGTTATTTTAAATATGAAAATTATAACAAAATATTCATTATTCAAATCATTTTCATAAAAATATAATTTTTTTAAACCATATAGATATATAAAATCATAAAATCATTTTCCAAACTTTTCATTACTGATCAAGAAAAGTCAATATGATAAACCTTTCCGGGACAGAGGTAGTATTTAATTTTTTTTCTCCACAACTATAGTTTCTTGTCCATATCTTGTATTTTAGTCCAAACATAAATCATTACCTTTTTTAGATCCATCATAAATCAATACCTTATAAATTTGTTTAATTTTTTCATCTTAAGGATATTTTTTTTTCAACAGCCCAAAATTACCTTTTGTACTACGGACTACGGAGGATTAATTTTAGTTAAATACTTAAACCCATTAGAGAAGTCCAAGATTTAACCCCAGCCCAAAGGCCAAAATAAGTAACCTAGGTTTATTGGTCATTCCGCCACCGCCTCAAACTCGCCGGTTGGCTATTGCCACCGCACTGGCCTTGAAATTGTTCACCTTCCACACCACCCCAACGGCCAACCTCCCAAACCGTAAACTCCCCACCCTCCGATGATATCACCCAACGTCATCCCACCGCTGATTCAACACTTCGAGTAATTCACTTCTAACGACTACATGGAGATTTGCACAAATATGAAAACATTGAAGCTCTTAGGACTGTTCCCTGCTTCTTTGGGATCTCTAGATGCGTAAGTGCTTGCTGCGTCAGCCCAGGCCTGCAACCCGCTTAATTACTCACCCAGGAGGCCCAGTTGAACTATTGATTGCGTCGGCAGCATCGCCTGAGGTGGTCCAAGGCTCCCACTCCGGTCACCCGCCTGCCGCCCTGCTCTACACCTTCCGGCCCTCCTTAGTCAATCGGCAAGACACATGAGTGTGGAGTTTAGGGGAGGTTATAAAGCTCAGATTAAATCAAGAGCTTTCTTGTCGTTTCTTCATTTTGGAGTTCCAATGCACAACACTATCGGAATCATAGCCTGATTACTTTGACCCTGTTTTTATGCCCTTTTCAACCCCTATCTCTTGACGGGAATGAGAAAGAATCAACATTATTTACTCCAAATGCTATACAATATTTTAGCCTTTGATTGTGACATTTTTAAGCGGGAAAACTTGCCTCAATTCCACCTCTTTTTATATAGAGATAAATAGCTTGATTTTTAAGCTAAAAAATTTCGAGTAAAATTTTTTCTAAAAATATTCTTTGTACCGGCCCAGTCTGGCCCAGTGCCCTAGCGCCGCCCCTGGCGGTGGCCAAGATTCAATGCCGCTCAAGCACGAGTGAGGCTGTGGACATTGGGAGAACTAGGGGTGTTAACGAGCCGAGCCGAGCCGAGCCCGAACACCCAAAGCTCGAATTCGGCTCGTTAAGGAATTAGGGGTGTTCGAGTTCGAGCTCGAAGCTCAGCGAGCTTTACAAATGAGGCTCATGTTCGGCTCGATAGACGTTCGATGTTCGAACCGAGCGCTCGATAAGCTCGATAAATATGCCTGGATTTAAAATTTTAGGCGATGCTCGTTAATAGGCCCGTGCTCGAATGATTCGACAAGTATTCGGTTCGTTAATAATCATATTTAAATTCATAAATTAATACTAATTATATTTAAATTTTGAAATATATATAAATTATATTTAAAATTTTAGGGTGTTCGATAGGCTCGAGTTCGAACAGAGCCGAATACTACTATGTTCGAGCTCGGCTCGATTAACTTTTCGAACTTAAAACTCAGCTCGGGTTCGAGTTCGAAAGCTCGTTAAGCTCGGCTCGTTAGGTTCGAAACCGAGCTCGAGCTCGAATAGTTCGATAAAAGCTCGGTTCGTTAACAGCCCTAGGGAGAACTGGAGAAGAAGATGCGCCGCCACTCGTCTAGATCGAGAGAGCATGAAATTGTGAATGGATTGGAAGGGCAGCTAGGGCTGGAAAAGTAAGGAGCCTGCAAAATTTAGAAATATTTGAGTTATACCCTTGTTTTAGTTGAAATTACCGTAGATTTTACCCCACAATTTTTTATATGTGCCTCCATCGCTCATCAACTTATTGAAATACAATACAAAATTAAAGAAAATACTCGTGTGATGCACAAGACATATCTAGAAGTGAAGAAGCTTCAATAAAAATTATGTTTTGTGAATGTCTATAATGTGTAATTTGCTGGTCTAGTCTAAACTGGTATGGTCTGGTTTCTTTATATTTTTATAGCTATCAAAGTCTGGTCCGGTTTGGTCTGATCTGATCTGGGACAAATTACAGTCCAAGTAAAAACATCCTATGTGATAGTACTATGGATTATGATCATGACCCAATTACTGATTTAAAGATAAAGCTCATGAACGAAATCAGCCCATAAAGAGGATTAACCCATGAACGTAATAAGCACTTTAATATTAATTAGCCGTTGGACCTAAATAAGAATCAGACCCACAAAAGGAACTCACAACCACGCGGGGCTGGATAGCAGACCCCGAGCTTGAGCGAACTTCTAGTGAGTTCAGACTCTTCATAGGGTTTATGTGGCATAGCTATCTTGCAGCGACATGAATAACGGAAGGAACATGGACCTAAGGGAAACAATCATTGCACAATACTGAGCACCCTCAATGAACTCGTAAAGTCACTGACGCCTTAACCTGGAACATGGACCTGAGGGGAACAATCATTGCAACAACACAAAAGTTTAATTCGAAGTTGTTTAAAGATTAATAACAAGGGAACTTGTTAACCTGTGTTATCTCGACGGGGATAAACTTATTAGTCGGACATAGCGGCGGCGGTGGTTAATGTTGCACTCAGACAGAGCCTAGGTTAAGGCGTCGGTGACTTTACGAGTTCATTGAGGGTGCTCAGTAGCAGTGGCTCAATAATATATCTATAGCAGTGGGTTGTATTTTATTAACTAGATAATAATGGTCTGTTACAACGCACTAATGCTACCTGGCCAACGGCCAATCGTCTTTCTCGCTATGGAAGAGCTGAGAATGTGCTAAGGGCTATCAGAATGCTAGAATGCTAAGGCGGGTAAGTTGTCAACCCTTTACAACAAAATAAATGCTACTCCCTCTGCCCTGAAATTATCTTCATTCTTTCCATTTCGGTCCGTCCCAAATTTATCTCCTTTTTCCCTTTTTGGCAAAGGATTTGCGGTTCACAACCATTCTTACACATTTCTCTCTGCTTTGCACAACTCTCTACCACACATTTCCCACTATCTTAATCCTCGTGCCCAGTCAAAACCGAAGTTACTTCTGGGACGGAGGGAGTACTATTTATACTACCAAGGGGCAAGTGGATGTGCAAGCATGGAGGGTTGTGGATGGATGGCTAGAATCTCAACCACCAAATCTCCAATATTAAATGCGCTTTTAGCCAGGATCTTGGTTTCCCGTCCATTCCTAGGGACGGGCGTCTCCGCGAGGCTCGAGCTTTCCCTTGGAAATGGCTAAACAGGCCGTAGCCGAGCGTCCTCTGTATGTTGTCTGGCTGGAGGCTGAGCGTCCTCTGACGGGACGTACCTCAATGATGCCTTAGGTTGTGTGGATAACAGGCCCTGATGGGCTTCGGAGATCGGGGACGCACGTCAGACCCCAGGCTTTTGTTGGGCCTTGAGGCTCTTCGCCTAATGGGGTAATGGGCCAACCCTGTGTTGGGCCATTAACCCAGCAAATATAAAAAGTAAGGGCAATTCAGTACATATAATGGAAAACTTACGAAAAAGAAAAGTGTAACAAACTTTTAAATACGAAAAACATTTTGAAAAGAAAAGTGTAACAAACTCTGAAATACGGAAAGAGAGGGTATCTATAAAGAAAGTACAACAACAAAAAGTTTCATGAGACACCAATTGTACTATCTAGTTAATTCATTGTCAGATAGAGTTGTTGTTATACCTTATTGTTTATTTAAGATAAAATCTCATTACTATTTTGGAATTCATCTTGTTCTATTATAAAAATAAAGACAATAACTCTCATTTATTTTCTCTTACTCAATTAGGATGGTTTCCTTTGGACTGGAATTTGTCGGTCTTGTCTGTTTAAATCTGGTCGGGTCTAGCCTGGTCTGAACTAGTTTGTCTGGTTTGGTAAACGTCTGGTCTATGTGTATTTTTTAACTATGGAAGTCTGGTCTGGTCTGTTTAAGTCTGGTCTGAGACTGAAAAGAGTCCAAAAGAAAACATTCTTACAACCATACATTTTCACTTTTGTACCCCATGCGCATTGTAGCATTTGAGATGAACTTTACGTTACTTACATACATTATTTCTAAATTTATTACCTAATATAATTAATTACCAAATTTGCTTTCTCATTAATTCTCTATTTTGCCCTTATTTTTGGTGAAATTTTCCCCTCCAATTCTTTCCCCAATTCTTTTACTCTATATTATATAAAGATATCTAATAATGGAATATCCATATATTGTCATACTTAATCTTATTTAATTTAGTTTATTTAAATTTACTATGGTTGTATTTGAATTAATTACACTTTTGGTCCACTCTATCACTTTATTCAATTTCGATACTTCACTAATGTTTTTGATCATTTGTGGTCCTCTTCCGGTGATTTTAATCACCTGAAACATAGACGGAAGGACCATATATGGGCGAAGACGCAATAATCGCGTATCAAAAGTGGTTCGAGTTAAAAATGTGGATCAATTGTGAAATTAGTAGATACTCATGAAATTTATTAATCTTATTTTTTAATTAAGTTTGTGACTCAAATAGGCTAAATTAAACAATCCTACACATATACTACGTATTTGTGACACATAATTAAAAATATGTTTAATTAGGGGAATTATTTTTGGGGAGATGTGATACTTTTTTTAATTATTATTTAATACTCCATATAAACCTTTAAAATTGAAGTGCGGCTAATAAAGAATGACAGAATGGCTCGTTAGTAATAAGGTAAGTTCATGTTCGGGCATGGTATAAGGGATATGGCCCCATTAATTGGGTTCGTATATAATACACCCGGATGTACGGGTGAGAACCGTACATCCACGTATTTTTGTGATTTTGCTTAAATTTCAGCTTTATTTGTTCTTCTCACTACTCTTGATCCAGCCCCGTTTGAGCTCTGAAGTTTTATCCGCGATTGAATTTGAGAGGCGTAGGTAGTTGCGGAAGTGGATTGTCCAGCGTCCATTTTTTTTCGAGACTTCCACTTCTTCTTTTCATTTTCTTTCCTCTTAATTGTGTTTTTTAAAGTTCCTCTTAAATATGTTAACAACTCTAATTTGAATATAAATTTAATTTTTGAGATGAAGATTTGATTAAATATAATTTTCTCTCTTTCATTAATAATATTGTAGTTTATTTTAATTAGCTTACAAATGTTGAATGTCTACTAAGTGTTGGAAAAACTTACAGTGTGAAGGTTCATTTCTCTTTCAATGAAATACTAGTATCTCATTGTTTGTTCACTTGATTATAATATTAGATGAGCATACCCAAATTGATATATGAGCATACTAGAGATTTTAAGTTAGTTTTTAAATTTTTCGATGCTCATTTCATAAGTTTTTTTATAACAAAAATATATGTTTAAGTTGACATAATAATAAACTTGTAAAGAGCCCAAATTTTGTGTTTAATACATATGAAGATTTAATAAGTCTAAAGAACAAAATGCAAAAATCAGAACTAGTTGAGAAAGGACAACAGCTAAAACTCGAATTGCTTAGCATAAAATTTTCTTGAAGAGATAGATTTAGTCTTCATCGTCCTCAATGATAGTGGTGCCCACGCCCTTGAGTCCCTCTGGAGCCTCAGCAACAGTAACCAGTGAGTAATGTTCTTCCTTCGCATCTTCATCATCATTCCTCTTCCTTGCAATTCAGACACGGACCCTTCTTGGCACACTTCGGATCCCTTTGCTCCAAATCCGTTTGTTTAGTTTCACATCAACCCTAACGTCTGTCGTTCCCATTGCTTTTTTAGCAAACTTTCTTATCTCCTTTATTGCCTTGGGTGCCTTCTTCTTGAAGGTGCATCCATGCAAGCGTTTGTGGAGATTGATGGTGTACTCTCTGGTCACAACTTCATCTTTCTTGGTTGCCCTCGGCTTCCCCGACATTGTTGTAGAGCTCTCCCGATCAGCAGCTTCTAATCTGAAGCTCTATCTGCTTCTCTGCTCATTTCATAAGTTATCTACATTGTTCTAAAAATCGGCCTAGGCGGACCGATTAATCGGCCTAGGCGGCCCTAACCGTAGAGGCCGAATCGGCCTAGTCGGCCAAAAAATCGGCCTAGTCGGCCTAGTCGGCCGCCTAGGCGCTAGGCGCCCCTCAACCGCCCGACTAGCGCATAGCGAGTTTTAGAACAATGGTTATCTATAATCATTTGATATTGGTCTAAAAATAAGCATTAATGTACTTTTAGTGAGCATCTGACATGTTTTATTGAGTATTAGGAGGCTAACAATGAGTATCACGATCTCTACTTCATATCTTCTAATTCTTTTCTTTTTCTTATTTTTTCTTTTATAAAAACTTTTTAAATTATATCTATAATTAATACACTCCTATGAACTTCAATATGGGAATTTAATATGATACTTTTTAAATATGTATTGAAATGACATTTTAAAATGAGCACAATATCATTACCAAATGAGCATACGTAACTCAAAAAATGTTCATTAATATGAAAATCGTAAGGTTTGTTAGTTTGATATAAAGACATTTTCATTGCAACAAACCTTCTCTATTGAGATGAAAATCACGATTTCTGTAAAATGAGCATTAAGGAACTTTTAAGGTGCATCAGACCTATTATGAGCATTAAAATAATTTTGTTGAGCATCTAACTTATTCTGTTGGGTATTAGGAACCTTACAATGAGCATTGTAATATATGCTTCGTATCTTTTAATTCACTTTTTTTTTTACAAAAACTTATTAAATATTATCTATGATGATCAAGTTCTATGAACTTCGATCAATACGCGAATCTAATGTCATATGCAACTTTAAATTTGCATGGATATGACAATTTAAAAATGATCATAATATGAGTATATATTGAGCATACGTAATTTACAAAATGAGTATTGATATGAAACTCATAAGTTTTGCTTATTGAACTTCAAGACATTTTTATTGAACATCAAACCTCCTGTATTAAGTATTGAAAACATGCAATTGGGTATCATATTATGTGCTTCTATATCTATAATGAACTCCTGCATGAATCTAATTTAATTAATATGATACCTTTGAAATATGAACTTATATGAGATTTTAAAATGAATATAATGTCAGTACTAAATGAGCATACATCACTTACAAAATGAGTACCAAAAGAAAGTATTTTAAATCACTAATGTGCTCAAATCCTCATTTGTCTATGCTCATTTCGTTTAAACATTATGCTCATTTGGTATGTGAGATCATGCGACAAGGGTTATTGGATTGATTTGTCAAGTCAATCTCAGCGGAATCTAGTCTATACGGAGCATTAACGTTGTCATATAGAATCTCTACAGCATAAAGATGGAGGAACCGTAACGAATCAAAGACGGACCAAGGCGGGGGCTATTAGGCAATCCAGGCTAAACTCGAACGAAGTATTTCAATCTATTGTGAAAGGAATGAAAAAGGAAAAGTGTTGAATAAAGAAAAGTAGAAAACGATCATTATTGCTCTGTGAAATCAAGGATTAAAGCAACAACAGTTCTATCTCTTTCCAGTTTTGTATGCTTCAAGAAACCAATCTTTCGTCAGCAGATCAGTTCTTCTCCGGTGCCATCCTGCTCCCCTCTACTGCCCTGCTTCTGGAGACACAAATACGAGCTTCATCGGACCTTCAATGGAAAACTTTGTTTGTCGGCAACCAATCTTTCCTCAGCAGATCACTTCTTCTCCGGCGGCGTCCTGCTCCTCCTCTGCTGCCCTGCATCCGGAGACACAAATCCGAGCTTCAATGGAAAACTCTATTTGTCGGCTGATGTCAACGGATAAGGTTGGTGCAACATGTATGGAGCAAGAGAAGAAGCCTTAAAGTTGCATGGAATTACAAAATAACTGAATGTACGCATACACCCGGGTGTACCATATAATTTGAGCTTTTAATTAATCGCTTATAAGATTTCAGGTCATGTCAGCAAAGCTCAATACCAAAGGCTTCCATTATTAATCCCTTATAGGATTTTGTAGTCAAACTTAAATCAACTTTTGTAATAAGGGATGAATGAGGAACATGTGTTATAACAGAGCATCCGTTATTAATTTCTACCTTATTCATAACTCCTACTTTACTTCTTAAATAATGTGTCAAATCAAATGTAGTGAACATTAAAATACGGAAGGAGTAATTTCTATCACAAGCAATGCATAAATTTCTGTCAATTACTCCTCCCACTCCCAAAATATTGTTTCCACGGTGAAAACCTAGAAAACTAATTACTAGTCACAAGCAATGCAAAATTGTAAATTGCAGTGGAGTCGGTGGAAATCTAAAAACTGACCATCCATATCCTCCGAGGGTCGCAAATAGCACCGAGATTACTTGATGCTCAATTATGATATACGGAGTACTCCGTATAAAAGGGCTTATATTTATCTAAAAAAACTTAAATACGGATATTAAACAAATCCTAAAGTACCTTAAAAGTTTTAATTTTGGGTAGAAAACTCAACGTTTTAATTTTGTGGTCGAGGGGGAGTTATCACGGAATCAAAGGACGATATATTGCAGACCTACCAAGTACGAAAACGAGTGAGAAAATGTACTATTGAATTGCATTTGTAGTAGTTGGGAGTCCAAATTGTTAAATTTTGGACTCCGTCTATATGAAAACAGTGTTTTGGCTCCGTCAATACTGTTTTTCCCTGCATCCGTGCACCGTCAATAAAATACACTCAACATATTTTTTTACATATCAATTTAGTAAAACATTAATTAATTTATTATAAGTAATGTTTTCCGTTTAATATTTTCCCTAAATAATTGTGAAATAAAAAATACACATTTTGATATAAAAATAAATAAATTTCATTAATTTTTTTTTAAATGTTTTCGGTTAACAAAAATGAACTTAGTTCAAGTAAAGTTCGATTATGAAATATTCAGTTATTTGTGAAGATTCCATGAATTAAAAATTTGTGTTTCATCGTTTTGTAAACGAAAGAAAACTTCAACAGTTAACACTTAAGAATTTTTGTTTCATTTTATATATTACATATTGGTGTCATATGAAAGATCATAAAATTTTATGAATTTTGTTATATATTTTGAAAAATTCGGAGAACAAATAAAAAAGTTACAAGAGTTTAAAACAATTTGGGATTATAATGATGTCACCATGATGTCAGTGAAAACATGGTTTGGCCCGGCATGCAGCGTACGAATCCATCCCATCCCCTTTTTTCTTTTCTTTTTTATTTATTTTTGGCTGTCAACCCCTCCCTCTATATTTACCCTCCCCCACTTCTCTTTCCATTTTTACTCCCCCTTTTAATTCTCCACTACACACAAATAAGAATCTAAAATCTCCATTTTTAATCTTTTGACTCGTAATCCCAAACCACTACAAATGGTTTGACGAATTGTAGAGCGAGGACAATAATTTGAGCTCAATAATGCCGTGTGTGGGGACAAAAATCGTAGAGCGAGGACAATAATTTGTTGTGCGATTAAAACATGCGCCTGGCCTGGAATTATTTCATTTCAGTGCAGACCTTGCAAACAAAGAGCTTGACGAATTGAAGTATTCGATCTAGCAGCATACATATACATGGGTGATGCATATATTGAGGTTGAATCTGAACTCCCAGAGGTAGTAGCCGCCGGCGAAGAAAAGTTTAACGAGGACGTTGACAGAGAGCTGATCCGGTCGATGGAAAAAGAGCTATCGGCTGATTGGCCGCGACGTCGTGTCGGGAAATTGGTGGACTACAGTTGCTGCATTTTCCGGGTACCCGTGAGGTTCGGGCAGAGGGGGATTGTACCGTCGACGGTGTCAATCGGTCCATACCATGACAACAAGAGGGAGGAGTATCGAGCGATGGAGAAGAACAAGCGGAGGAGCTTGGCGTCATTGCTTGAGAGGACGAGGGAGGAAAAGGGCTTGACTCTGGAGGACTACTTTGTCAAAGTCAAATGTCTGGAAGAAGAAGCCAGAGACTACTATTCTGAGGCCATCCCTCTGGCAAGCCATGAATTTCTAGCTATTTTGGTTGTTGATGGCTGCTTCATTGTGGAGCTTTTTCGGAAATGGTTCGGGATAGTTGATCTTGAGGAGGATGACCCATTATTTATTTTCGGGGATTCTACAGCTGTTGCCCTCTTGAATGACCTACTCTCCATCGAGAACCAAATACCCTTTTTCGTCCTCCAAGCCTTGTTTGACCTCACAAAATCTCCGGACGACGACCCCGGGTGGTCGCTGCCCTTTATCTTCCTCAACATCTTTCGTGACGACCCATCATTCAGTAGACCAGAGGCCATTTTGGACGGGGTTGAAGGCATCCGGTGGCGGCATTTACTGGAAATTTTGCGGTGGAGTTTCATCCAGCGGCTGCCTCAGCGTGAACCTCCACGCAAACCGCCGGGATTTGCGTGGAGCCGCGCCATTCTGAGGCAGCTGCGTGGAACCAAGGCGAAGGTCGTCCCAAAGAGCCGCGGCGGGATGCAGTGCATCTCTAAGCTGCGTAAAGCCGGAATCAAGCCGACGCCCAGCAAAGAAGGGGACAGTGTCCGAGCGATCGGGTTCAATGGGGGGACGATCGTAATGCCTCCGATCCGAATTGACGGCTTCATGGCGGCATTCCTGCAGAACTGCGTGGTGTACGAGCAATACCTTCCTGATAGATGCAAATCCATCACAGAGTACGCCATATTTCTGGACCGCCTCATAGACACGCACGCAGACGTGGGGGTTTTGCGCGAGGAAGGCGTCTTGACCAACTATTATGGGACGGATGGCGAGTTGGCGAAGGCGGTGAATGAGCTTGTGAAAGGCGTGAACACCTCCTTTTGTGATGAGGAAGGCGACTTGTCCCAAGTGTCTCGCCAGATCAACCTGTACTACAACAGCACTTATTGGCACTTTCATTGGGCCGCCTTCAAAGACAAATACTTCAACTCCCCTTGGTCCTCCATCTCTTTCTTCGCTGCCATTGTTCTTCTCCTCCTCTCCGTCACCCAGACTGTTTTCGCCATTCTCCCTTATTTCAAGCCTCTGCATTATGGTACGCCCGTCCTTGCCTCAATTGATTTACAAAGTCATTTCTTTTTGTCAAACTATCTCATTTTTTTTTTAATAATCAAACCATCTCATTTTATTGATATCACTTTTATTTATATTCAAATTGGATTTTGTAACTTTATATAGATTTCAATGTAGTCTTTGAATATATAAATTTAAATTATTAAAAATTGAATTAATTATCAATAGATATGATTTAACTTTAACACTGATTGACCAAAAATGTTGATTTTGCAAATCAACCAGAGACAGATGGAGTATTATTACATATAATTAAAGATATCACATCTATTTGAGCATTTTGAGTTCATCTTCTAATGAGTAACTTCACTACCACATGCAGGGGGAGTCAGGACACTGACCACATGTCCCCTAGACCCGCCATGACCACATGTACATGTTAGTTCAATCAAAAGGATGAAAGGAGCCCGGTTAATTTTTAATAGATGAATTTAGACAACCCCTATTATTAGATTAAGAGTAGGCTACATAGATTAAGTTAACAACCCCTATTACTTTAAATAAAGTGTATGACACTCTAGTGACTATTGTATAAATCCTGATGAATTCAAATACAAGATCTTATCGTACTTGATAATGAAATATGTAGTGAACTAACATAACATTTTATGGATTTCATTGTTAATGAAATATGTAGTGAACTAACATCACATTTTATGGTTTTCATTGTTATTGTTGGACATACATATCTGATAAGTTATAGAAAAATAAAAAGGCTATACACTTTATCTGTGTACATATGTAACATTAAGTTAAACGTACATATATTCAACATATATACACCCAATTATCTCTTATTATGTGACCTGGGTGAATTGTTTAATGAGTTGTTTTAATCGTTGATTGAGTTCTATTTATTATCTATCATAGTCAAGATTATGTTAGTTACTTTATTTTAATATTTTGACAAAGTTTTTAATCAAATGTCATCATACAAAGCACTAACATTTAAAGTGAATAATGATGTGATATGTACTTGTAAATTCATAGTGACTTTATTTTTTTTTTTAAATAATTCATAGTGACTTATCAACCATATAACTAATGAGTTTTCTTTTCTTTGCATGTACAGATAAAAAAGGGTAAGACGAAGTTTCTATGAGGAAAACGAGGGAGCGAAACATGTGCCAAAATCAGCTATCAAGAATGATTTTGGCGACTTCAGGATAGTTATTATTTTATTTAAGCATTTCAGTTTTATAATAAAGTGATAATTATTACTTAAATTTGATTGATAATTTATTTTTATATATTGAAGTTGGATAAATTTCTGGATCCATATATCATACGTAGTATATGGTTATCAGATTTGTTAGTGTCGATAACAAGATTTTATTAAGTTTTTGTTTGAGCTTATTTTATACCGAGTATACTCTACGAGATTTTTAGTAGGGTCCACTACTAGAAAATGGTGAATCAGAGAGAGGAATGTGAGGAAATAATGTTTCTATCTAATTCACAAAGGAAATTTGCAAGGAATTTTGTGGATTGATCCTCTCACTGGATTAGAAAGGAATTTTAAGCATTACAAAGGAACTACTACCTTCGTCCTTAAACTTTGTCAAAGTTGACCAGCACGGAAAATAATAAAGTAAAACTGTGTGGTTGAAGTTTGTGCAGAGAAGAGAGAAATAACAAAAACTACAAAATATTGATTAAAAAGGAATGTAACAAAGTTTTTAGGGGCGTCCCAAAAAGGAAAGATGACAAAGTTTTAAGAGACGGAGGGAGTATATATCTCCCCTTTTTTCATTAAATTAAAAAAGTAATAATAAATCCATTAGCAAGGAATTCAGCTCCACTCTAATTTTAGAGAATTATTAATTCAATTTGAAAGGAATTACATTCCTCTGTTTTTAGGATCAACCGATTAATAAGTTGTGCAAAAACAAATCAACCCACCTTCATCAATACATCCTTCATCAATACATCCATCACTTCTTCATTTTAGTCATAAATATGTAATTATTTCTATTTTTAAATAGAATGATTTCGTCCGATAAGTGACCAGAACATACTTAAACAGATCATAATGAACTGGATATAAAGAGCATGTACATTAAAAAATACATATTGTGGTCAACATTTATACAACTATATAATAATAAATAATTTTTTGTATATAAAATTAAATTGAATTAAAGGATAATTATACTTGATAGTAATAATCCAATAATCATACTACTTAATAAGTAAAATTAAACATTTGAAATATAAAACATTACTTATTGCGTGATAAAAAAGCGACCGCCTCCCTCACGTGTAAGGTTTGTTCTCTCGGTGCGACATTAGTGCGCCACAGATATTGATCGTCGCGTTTTGGGGAGTTGCTAGCGTTGGAGGGATTATACGGGTGGGCAGGCGTGCGTACAGCAAACAGGCAGAGTTTTGATCGAAGCGGGGTATCGGCTCGGGCTCTTAGGAGGGCCATTGAACAATCATGGCAGAGATGGAGGAGATGGTCAACAAATGCGATAACATGGTGCTCGGTGGGATGAGGACGAATTGATTCTGGACGAGGAGGTCGTTGGCGAGGAAGATGCTTCGAATCGTAGCAGCACCTTTCATGTTGTTGGCACTGTTCTTACAGACAAAATAGTGAAGTTTCCAGTGCTCAGGGATCTCATGACGTCTATCTGGCGTCCCGGAAAAGGAATACTATCAAAGAGATAGACGAGAAGAGGTACTTGTTCACTTTTTATCATATTGTTGACATGAAATGTGTTCTAGATGGTGGACCGTGGCTATACCAAGAAAATTTGCTGGTTTTGAGGGCGCTGAAATTGGGGGATGTCCCTCTCAGGTTTCCCCTGAATGAGGCTAAATTTTAGGTGCAGGTACATAATGTACCTTATGATTATATGAATTTAGGAGTTGCTAGGTGTCACGCCCCGGACCTACCGGACACGTCAACAACCCGCCGTACAGTACGAATAGTCAACCGCAGTCCAACTCATCCATACTATACTAGGCGTCATGAATATCATTCACAATAGTACATCCATAAACAATCATAATGCAAAATATTTAATCAAGCAGCGGAAACGTTAATACAAATATGCATGCCACACGTGGCGAACACGGGCGTACAAGCCCCAATAAATATTCAAATAGTATCCATGAGCAATATTTAAAATGTTTTCAAAACAGGAACGGAAGAAGCACGAACCACGTCTCCTCCCTTGAATCTCCCCGAAGCAACGGCGGCGGTAGCAACCTTCAAGTCCTACCTGAAACTGTGAGGTGGCCTCCCCCGTGAAGGGGAGGTCAGTACTTGGAAGCATTTGACAAGTACAATGACAACTATACTAAGTATAATCAAAGTTTCAATCTCCAAGACCCTCACATAGGGTGATAATATAATATAGGTCATAACCCGTGGTTACCCTCTTTGAAAATATACTTACTTTATATATAAAGTCAAGTAGTCAGCCCGAAGACCCATGTTTTCTTTGAAAACGTTCAACCCTTTCCCCTGACTTCAAGTCACGCCCATCTATATTAGTTCACCATGCTAGAGGCTTCCTCTAGTCATGTTTTACCGTGCTAGAGGCTTACTCTAGTCCCTAAACTCGGTGTTAGAGGCTTCCTCTAATCACCTTACATACTTTGTGCTGGAGGCTTCCTCCAGTCACATTACATTATGCTAGAGGCTTCCTCTAGTCATCCTACACGAATGCTGGAGGCTTCCTCCAGTCATTCTTCATCGTGCTAGAGGCTTCCTCTAGTCACGATACTAGTTCGTCCTACACGAATGCTGGAGGCTTCCTCCAGTCATTCTTCATCGTGCTAGAGGCTTCCTCTAGTCACGATACTAACTCACTAGCAAATCCTATGCTTAGAGTTCCTCAATCTTGAGTAGCCAATGCGGCCTACTCCTAATGTAACTTAGTGGTTACCCATTCCTACCTTAAGGCATCTCATAAGACTACTTAAGGTGCATCCTTCACAATCCAAGTCCTTAGGATTTGTTCTATCACTTTTTATACAACATTCCCGATTAGTAAATTAAATACTAATCCATAAATCTTTAAACAGCCAAGCATCCTTAACTCATAGTTATAAGGCTCATTCCTATGGATTTTCTAATCCGTATACGATTTAATCTCAATATCAAAAATATCACTTTTATCCATTCATGATTTCTATACATGAAGTAAAAGTATATTTTATCACAAAATTCATGGTTTATACAATCATTATACCTTCACATTTATTATGCATCATCATACACAATTTCTCATAGATTTGTATGTTATGCATCTTCCATTCACAAACGATGATATTTTCATCTAGGCATTTTTTATCATTAATAAACCATGAAAATCACATTTAATTACTTTAGGTAATCTTATGAAACTAACCCAAAGATTATAAGCAATATAGTCAGCCATCCTCACCTTGTGATGTGCTACAATAGTTGCCTTTGCTAAGCCCCTCGATCAATCCCCGTTCTAGGCCGATTGAAGGCAAAAATCCTGGACAGTAGCCCAAAGCCGGGCGGCTTTCACCCAAAGCCGGGCGGCTTTCGTAGTCTGCAGCTACGAACAGCTTCCTTCAGGTGGCGGTTTCCGGCGATTTCAACTCCTATCGATTCCACGATTCTTCTAAGTTAATTACCACCACTTTATAGCATTATTCTACACTTTTAAACGTGTAGAACTCCATGTTTAATCCACCATATGATTTCTTAAAAACCATACAAAAATAATACTAGTTAAAGGAGATAAGTGAGTTCTTACCTTCCTTAGAGCTAGCTTTCTACTTGGATTTCTTTCTTCTTGCTTCCTTCAAGTTATGGTCTGTGGGAGAAGTGTTTTGCCAATGCTCCTCTTCCCTTGGTCTTGTTCGAATGATTGCTCAAGTGGTAGAGGAGGGGTTCCTCTCACCCAAGACAAAATATGGGGAGGGATTGGACATGAGGTATGGGTTTTGTCTCAATGAGACTTCCCCCTTACATTCACACGTACCAGCCATGTTCGGTTGCTTCTTCTCCCTATTATTTGAGACTAGTTGGTGTAGAAAATACCCCAAGTGGGTGCAGGAAGTTTCTCCCAATTATTCCTGCTATTTCCGGTAGGTTGGGCCAAAATAGCACTCGGGTTGTCCAAATATTTTTATCAACTTCGGTTGGCGTTTTATTGGACCCCTATAATTTATTACGATAACCCAACTAAATATTTGGTAGTCCATTCACATTTAACGGACCCGATAAATAATTTGATTAATCGCACATTAATTAAATATGCCAATTAATTACACGAATTTTATTCGCTAGAAAATTCAATACATATCCACTTTCAAATTCAAGTACATTCGGGTGCGGTGTCACACTAGGAGAGTTGGTAATTTCATTGGTAAATTTATAAGTTTTGATGAAAGTCAGTTTGAAGAACGTTGGAATTCCTACATGAGAATTAGGGTCTGTATGGATGTCAGTAAAGCTTTGAAGTGGGTACGACGCTGAGGAAAAGGAGGGAAACCGGGCATAGAGTGGACTTTAAATATGAGAAACTGCCAAATTTTTGTTTTGCTTGTGGTATTATTAGCCATGCTGACAGAGGGAGGGTTAGTCTACATGCCAGAGGGAGGGGGGTTGGGGGTGGGGGGAGCTCAATAGATGAAGGCTAACAAATGGCTCGTGTCAGAAGACTCAAACGGAAGCTCTCTGAACCATCTCGGAAAGAAATAGAGTATTACAAGTGTGAGAGATGGGGCCACTGGACCTGTGGGCCACGGGGGTTAAGGAGAGCGAAATCGGAGCTACAAGAGGACCTTCAGGGGAGCAGAAACGAATAAAGATGTGGGAGGAAAAGCAGACTGCGGAAGGTGGAGGGGATAATATGGCCTTGGATTTGTCAAACGAAGAGGTGGCGGGTCAAGACCTCTAGGCCTGCCGAGAGACTTCAGGCTAATCCGGGATAGCAGAGGCCATAGGTTGTTTGTCAGCAGTGGGAGGATGCAGCTGGGTTTCCACTACTTTATTTTTGTTGTCATTGTTTATTTTGATAAGACTGTCGTTGTTTTTTTATGTTTCTTTTTATTCGGTCAAACTATTGCATTAGGTTGGGCGATAAGGGGTCTATCTTTACCATGTTAGGCTCATTTAGACCCACTACAGGATCAACGAGCCATATTGTTTTCTCTAGGGTGATTGACTCTAAGTTTGGTTCGAGAGTCAGTGATTGGAAGGAGTCCTTTTATCTTCTTGTTCCCTTGCTGAATGTTTTGATATCAATTTAAGCCACCTTATTCCAAAAAATATATATTACTTAATAAGCATTTAAAATACTCTCACACTATTCCAAAATACCTATTACGATTTTTGTCCAACTTTTTAATCCTAGATGAAATAAATAATTAATAGTCCTACACTCCTACTTATCAAATACTATGTATGTTTTATCTGTTCTGGTTTAGTGTGATCGGGTTTGATCTGATTTGGTTTGATCTGGTCTGATCTGATAAATATCTAGTTCCTGTGTATTTTATAATTGTTTAAATCTGTCATTGTTTATGTAGTCTGAGACTTAAAACATAGGTACTACATACGTAGTAATTACTACGTAAAACATTTAGCCATAAAAATAATTATGAACATTTGAAGATATTTCACCAATTTTTCAATTGTTTTGTAACTCCCTCCCTTTGAAAATTCACAATTTCAGAGTACTCCCGTCAAATTGCAAAAATATCACTAAAACAAAAAAATTCAATTCCTTCCACAATTATTGGTTCACCCAAACTCCACCCCTTAATTATTTGCCCCAGGCCCAATATTTCTCTATACCGAGGACCCTTTAGAGGACAGATCATATCAGGCCGGTCTAACGGGAACCGCCTTCAGGCCGGGGCCATCAGAGGCCCTTCGCGGTATAAGTTTTTGATGATATTTTTTGTGCAGGTTCCTCATCAAGTCTAGTTTGTTCATATACCAAATTTTAGATAAAACTTCAATCGGGAAGACAGTTAAATAAATGCTCTACCAAAATTGCGCAGTTATGTATATATAAAGTGCAGGTTTTGTAGAAACTTTATTTGAGTGTCTTCCTTTAGATAAGGCCGCTTCCTTTAGATGAAGCGGACCAAACCCCGTCTTCCTCTATCTGCTTTACTCAATCAGCCTGCCTTTAGATAAGGCCACTCCACCGTCCTGCCGTCCAACCAAAAACCGCCGCCTCATTGACCAATGAAAAACTCGCACTCCGAAGGAATCGAAGGCGGACGAAATAAGGCTTACATCGTTACATAAATAAAAGAATATTTTCCATTAACATTACTCCTAAAAAATGGTGGATAGAAATGTGACTTGATAACTTTTAGTGATTATAATTGTGTTTAAAGTTACTATGATGTAAGCTCTGATAATAATTATAGCTAGTCACTAATAGTTACTAATTTTTGTCCAATACTTTTTATTAATCATATATTAGGAAGAATCTCTAAATAAAAAGCTTACTTATACTTATCTTTAAAAAATGAGAGGAACTTGTAGTCTTTCGGCACGAAGCAACAACGAGCAAGGAAATAATGAGCAATGAAACATCCACAATACTAGTAGAGGTGTGCAGTCCAAAACCGGAATGGATCGGAACTGATTTGGACTGAAACCCGAATCTTAATTTTATAAGGACCGAAGACCGGACTTGATACTAACCGGTCTAGGCGGACCTAATGTTGCGGCCCGATTCGATTTTAATCCTAATTGACCCGTTTTTATTTATTTAAAAAATGTATATTATCTTAGATGGTTGTTTTAGAGTATAATCTGATGTGCAAATATGTTAAATCGACTAAATAATTGTTTCATTCATTTATCAACTTTGCGAAGTAATGTGCACATATGCTAAATACTCCCTCCGTAACTTTAAAATCTTCCCACTTTCCTTTTTCGTCCGTAACAAAAAAATCTTCTCATTTCTAAATCTTCCCATCATACCCTCAATAATTCTGAAAATAATACACTATTACAACTACTTTTTTGGATTTATCCTACATTCCATCACCTTATTCCACTATCTTCCTATCATACCCTCAATAATTCATATTCTCTTTCACTATTCTTAATCTACCTACTTTTCAAATGGGAAGATTTTAAAGTTACGGAGGGAGTACTAAATAGAATACAATAGACTAAATAGAATAAAGTGTATAAAACACGATCTAGAGACCTTACACCTTAGTGCGCACAAGTTGTTTTTAATTTGCTTGTATAAACCACATCGAGACACCTATACCTAGGAAAAGTCAAACAAATATATAAACACCACTACATCTATAGTGAAACAAATGGAAACCAGCCTGGTAAATAATCAGATGTCAAATGACTTTCTATTGCACAGAAATTCAGAAAATTACAATCTGTGATTTTTTCTTTCAAATCAAATCCAAAGAATTTATGAAAATCAAGACCTGTAAAAAACAAAACGTAGTGCACCAATTCTCTTTTTGTGCACCAACTCTGTAAAAGATACTACGTAGTATTTAACAAATGATACGTACCGAACCCACCGAAGCATATAGAAGTACTAGCGCGGGAACGCGCGTTGCGCGATATCCGTGCCCAACGTCAAAAAACACAAGCAAAAAATGGGGAAAAACAGTTTAAAACAGGAAGAGGAAACATAGTGTAGTATCAAATAAACATCAGAAAGTGCATACAACTTGCAAGTAGGCATGGACCCGGTTCGGGCCGCCCGGCCCGGGACCGGCCCGGCCCGCCACTTTGCGGGCCCGGAACCGGCCCGGTTCTCAGGTCCGGGTCGGGCCTAGGCCCGGTGGGGGGGGGCGGGTCCGGGCTCGGGCCTTGTATTTGGCGAACCGGCCCGGCCGGGTCGGGCCCGGGCCCGGGCCGAATTGATTTTTTTTTTCTTTCATTTTTTGGGGTTAGTTGGGTTGGGCTTGATGGTTAGGAGGGGTTTGGGGGTTTGGGGGGTGAGTGGGGGTTAGGAAAGCAAAAAAAAAAAAAAAAAAAAAAAAAAAAAAAATTATGACCGAACCGGAGGCCCGGCCCGGACCCGGACCGGACCCGGTGGCTACCCGGGCCGGTCCCGGGCCTTCCTTCCCAAAAAAAAAGCCCGGCCGGGCCCGGCCCGTAACCGGAACCGGCCCGGCCCGGGTCCATGACTACTTGCAAGTGTAAAATAAGCTTTAAAAGAGAAAACAAAATTAATCTGAATAGCAGGTGCAGGCAAACCAATGTGAGTGTGTGGCTGAAGAAGAGAAGAAGGCAAATTTAAACATATTTGGAAGAAGACGTTCTTCAGTTTTGCCTCTCCTAACTGCATTGCAGAGATCATAGCAATATCAGCAGTGCTTCTTCATCAATGATTAGCAAACTAAATACCAATATTTTATTACTAACATTAATATCAATATTAGTATAATAGTAATTATTGTTATATTATATGTCCCGTGACTTGTTTTGTGAATGTTGCAGGTGAATCTCTGGGATTTCATCATCAGTCTCATCTTTAAGAAATTTTCAGTTTGAGCCCCTTCAAAACCAAATTTACCGCGATTGGATGCATTAGAGAGTCAAGAAACTAAGAAAACAAACATAAAGTAAATAAAATTTAAAAATAATAATAAATAAAGACTAAACAAATTAAAGGGAATGAGGTCAAGTTCAAGCTTTTTCTTCTTCTTGTTACCTGCGCAAATCCTCCAAGGTGTCCCTCTTCGACATGAGTATAATCCTTTTGATCTGAAATAGAAAGAATTACAATCTGATTGTCCTCAGAAAGCATTTCATCACCGGACAGTTTGTGGGCCAGTGTAGTATCTGACGATTGTGGATCAGAAAGAAGGTCATGATTTCCAGTTTGGGACTCACAAATTACCAACAGTTGACCAACTCCCTCAGTTACCGCCTTTTCACAGTTAGCCACCGGGGGGTTGATCAGCACAGGCTGCCTCAGCCCTCAGGGACTGCAGATTGTGTGCAAATAGAGGAACAAACAAAGGCATCACAATTAGCATTAGCACAGGTTTGGTTAACCTAGGCTTCAACAGGGGCAATTACCGAGGCATTACAAACATCAAGGGAATCAATTATAACATCCACAACCTTCTGCTCAAAGGAATCAGTTATAACAGTGTGCAAATAGAGGAACAAACAAAGGCATCACAATTAGCATTAGCACAGGTTTGTAACTCTTTCTTTTTCGGCCATTAAGGAGAGTCCATATGAGAGCGAATCTGAAGTTTACAGATAGTACCTGGATGCTGGAGCCGCTAAAATTATCGGAGAAGGAGATCGGTTGAGTTTGCCGGCGGTGGCCGGGAATAGGATCCCTTACTGCCGCTGCTAGCCACCAGCTCCAGCCCCTTCGCTGACAGCATCAAGATGCCGCTCAGGCATCGGGAGAGTGAACCAGTCCACGAAGATGTATTTAGAAGCGAGAGCGTACACTGGAGAGGAAATAGTTAGATGTATATTGAGGAGAAAGAATGGGAGGAGGGGAGCATGCCACACTATCAACTGGAGGCAACAGACGGGAGGTCAAATGCAGGTACTGTACTAGGGGTGGGATTTTGGAACAGGGAACCGTAGAACCGATTGGAACCGAACCGTTAACAACATCTAGGAACCGAACCGTTAACAATTAATGCCTCATTTGTAGGAACCGAACCGAAGCGGGTTATAACGGTTCGGTTCCCGGTTCCTATAAAAAATGTGTGCATGGAACCGTTAAGGAACCGTTATTAAAAAAAATAAAATAATAAAATATTATTATTATTATTATTATTATTATTATTATTATTATTAGTAGTAGTAGTAGTAGTAATAGCAGTAGTAGTAGTAACAATAATAATTATATAATAGCAATAATAACCACCACCACAACCACTATAATAAAACAATATAAGATATTTAACTAACAATTCTAATTTAATCAATGGAAAAGAAGTAATAAATATTGTACATGAGGTTGATATAATACATTAAACTCCTTTCTACAAATCAAGTTTTGTTCCATCACATAAATTTTATAAATATAAAATAACTCAAATAACTTGTAGTTGATTGCACATATTTTACTTTACTATTTTCATGATATTTCTAATTATTAGATTTATTATGAATCAATAGAATGTAATAATGTTTTTTATATCTATACATGCAAACTTAATGTCTTTTTTTTATGTTTTGAAATACTTGAAGTAGGCGTCATATTCTTGCTACTATGATGACGAGTAACCTTCATCGCTCTGACACTACAACGATTTTTAATGTTTCATTTATTACATGAAAATTTAAATCACTTTTGTTCTATTAAGTGTTCAAAGTTCATTAGTTAAGTTTGAGCTTTGATGTTTGAAGTGATTAGAGCTTCAAATAAAATTTTAATACTCGTGTTTTGAATTTTCGACGTGTTTATGTTGTTTGTAGGAAGTAAATTATGTGTTAATTCTTAGACGAGAAAAAATTATTCTAGGAACCGATAAAAGGAAGAACCGAACCGTTTACTACCGGTTCGGTTCCATAACGGTTCTTGATTTTTTATATAGGAACCGAACCGATTTCATTAGTTAAAGCTTTTATAATGGTTCCACTTATTTTGAGTAAGAACCGAACCGGTCCCAGCCCTATACTGTACACACGGTAAAACGACCATCTAACGTCCTCCCACGCTTTAGAAGATAGTAGATATGCAACAAAATATATGCGTAAAAACTTCAGAAATGTCACTTGATAGTCATTGTGTAAAACAAAAAACAAAAGATTTAAGTTATTCCCTCACCTGTAAAGTGGAAATATGTAGTCTAGATAAAGGGAATCACCCTCTATTAACTCTATAGTATCTCCTAGCTGACTAAGAGCAACTAATTAAGTAATTGAGAAACCTGGAAAGTAAGTGATGTAGGTTGCGATGTCGGTGATCCAATCCTCCGGCTGGTGTTGTATGCAAAGTATGGGGCTGGCAAGAATGCTTGACATACTCAACTCCTCTACCTTAGCTATCTTGGAGATGTGCTCAGGGGTGTCAGAGTTGAGTTTAGAGAGTATGTCGGCCTCAGCGTTCTCGGCCCTTGGGATCAGAGTGATCTCGTAGGTTTCAAACGCTTTGAGCAATTTCGCAGCTGCCTCCTTGTACTGCTTCATCCTTCCTTCTTTGGCCTCGTATGAGCCCTTCATTTGGCTCACTACGAGTTTTGAGTCGCATATGATTCAATGTGGCGTGCTTTTAGGCCGGCGGCTAGCCTAAGACCGCTGAGGAGCGCTTCATACTCGGCTTCATTGTTGGATACTTTGAAATTGAAGCGGATGGCATAGTATGCTCTGAAACCTTCCGGGGAGATGAGGACGACGACGCCCCCACATGCCTTGGTGGCCGACGACCCATCCGTGAAGAGGGTCCAGGCTTCGTCAGGTTCGGGGACGGTGGTGGTGACGGCCATCTCCCTTGCCGTGCATTCCGTGACAAAGTCAGCCAAGGCTTGTCCTTTAATGGATGGCCTCGGCTTGATCTCAATTTGGTACTGGCTCAGGAAGATTGCCCACTTGATCATCCTTGAAGAGCTAGTTGGGCTCCTCATGGGGGGGCCCAACGGCTGATGTGTGAGGACGTGGACGGGGTGAGCCTGGAAGTAATGCCCCAGCTTTTTCACTGTGTGGACGAGGGCTAGCACCGTCTTCTCAATAGGGGAGTACCTGAGCTCGGCCTCCCGCAGCGTCTTGCTGACGTAGAATATTGCCTTTTGCACCCCGTCGTCCTCCCTGATGAGTACGGAGCTGATGACCGACGTGCTCACTCCTAAGTATAGGAAGAGAGTCTCGTCGGGCTGGGGCTTGGACAGGACGGGTGGGGAGGCGAGATATTGTTTCAGCTCCTCAAAGGCTTGTTGGCACTCCGTCATCCATTTGAAGCTAGTAGCCTTCTGCATGATTTGGAAAAAAGGGAGTGATTTTTCAGCGGACTTGGAGAGGAAACGGTTTAGGGCTGCGAGGCGTCCCGTCAGCCGTTGTACATAGCCTGTATTTTCTCTGGGTTCACCTCAACGCCCCTTCGGCTGACCAAATACCCCAAGAATTTTCCTCCTTGGACGCCGAAGGTGCATTTCTTCGGGTTGAGCCGGAGGTTGTACTTCTTCATAATCTCGAAAATGGCCCGGAGGTCGTCGGCGTGTGTTGCGGATTGCTTGCTCTTGACGATCATATCATCGACATATGCTTCCATCGTCCGGCCCAGGACAACTCTAAAAACCCGGGCTACCATCCGTGTGTAAGTGGCGCCAGAATTTTTGAGCCCGAAGGCCATGACGAGATAGAAAAAAATCCCCCCCCCCCCGGAGTCATAAAAGCGGTCTTTTCGGCGTCATCTTCATGCATTGATATCTGGTGGTACCCCCTGAACGCATCGAGGAATGACATCAACTCGCACCCCGCCGTCTCGTCCACCAACTGATCAATGTTGGGGAGAGGGAACGGGTCCATTGGGCACGCCTTGTTCAGATCGGTGTAATCGACGCACATCCTGAACGTAGGCGGCTTCTGGGCGAGGACGCCATTCGCCAACCATGTGGGGTACTTCACCTCTTTCATGTGTCTGATTGAGAGCAACATGGCCACTTCGGCCTTGACGAACTCTCTCTTGTCGACTGAGAGGTAGTGTTTCTTTTGTTTGATGGGGGAGGAGGCCGGGTCGACTGAAAGCCGATGTGTGATCACCTTTGGGCTGATACCCGGCATGTCCTCTGGCCCCCATGCAAAAACGATGGCGTACGCTCTCAGGACGGAGAGGATGTCCTGCCGGATTTGTTGGGGAAGCTGCGTTCCTACTTTTAATGTGTGCTCCGGCCGAGAGACGTCCAACGGAATTTCCTCCACGTCTCCGACCGGCTCGGCTTTTGGTGTGTTTTCTTCGGCCGAAGTAGTGGTGATGGTGTCGATCCGCTCCTCAGTCTCGTTGATCTTTCTAGTGAGCTTCAGATAGCAAGCCCGGACTATCTTCTGGTTTCCTCTGGCGTAGCCGACTCCGTCCTTGGTAGGAAACTTGAGGCATAGATGTTTCATAGAGATGATGGCCTCAAGGTCCTCCAAGGCCGGTCGACCCCAGATCATGTTGTGGGCGCTGTCAAGGTTCACGAACACAAGCTCCATGTTTATCTTCGCCTAATAGGTACCGTCGCCGACCACAACGGGAAGCGCTATCGTGCCCTCGGCATCGATA
The DNA here is from genome assembly GCA_945859915.1 of Cuscuta epithymum. Lineage (NCBI taxonomy): Eukaryota > Viridiplantae > Streptophyta > Magnoliopsida > Solanales > Convolvulaceae > Cuscuta > Cuscuta epithymum. The sequence goes on along the minus strand of CAMAPF010000948.1, from coordinate 1,953,757 downwards.
GAGTCCCCGGTGAAGCCGGACAACGGAGTCCGTATCGGCCTGATGTCAGCCTTCTTCAGTTTCAGTTGTCTGAACGTATCAACGTACATCACATTGACAGAGCTGCTAGTGTCGATGTAGTTGCGGTGAATAACGTTGTTGCCGATCTCACATTTGATGACGAGGGCATCTCTGTGAGGCAAAGGGCCGAAGGGGAGATCCTTGTCAGTGAAGGTGATGGCCTCCACATGCTGTTGCTTCAGCCGAGGGGGGGCCTGGGACACCTCACCAATGTATAAGGACTGGGCCCATCTTCTTCGTTGGGTAGCCGAGTCCCCCCCTGTGTTCCCGCCCACAATGATGTGGATGTGGTGCTTCTTTTGTTGGGGCATCTTGTCGTCTTCATCCTCGCTAAGGGTGCCGATCTCCCTTTTCTTATTGGAGGATCCCTCTCCCCCCCTGCCAGGGTTGACCCATGTGTTTTTCGGGGCACCCTTGACAAATTGGGAAAGTTCCCCTTGTCAGATAAGTTTGTCGATGTGCCTCTTCAGTGTGGTGCAGTCTTCGGTTTTGTGGGACGTCTGGCGGTGGTACTTGCAGTACGTCCCGCCCTTATGGATCGTGAATACTTCTGCCTCAGGCCTCGGGTCCTTTGCGATGAGGCCGCGGTCCTCAACGTAATCAAGGATGACGCTTACCGGGTGGGAGAGGGGGATGAGTGGTGCCTCCAGCCTTGGACGCCATGATCGGTCGTCCCTGCGCTGCCCTCCGGAATCCGGGTGCCCCTTCCTTCGCTGATTTTGTTCCTTGTTAGCCAACGCGTGGTGGGGTTTGGACGAGGAGTCCTTCTTTTGTTGCTTTTCCCCACCCTTCTTCTGGTTTAGGAGCTCGTCGCCTCCGCATGCCTTTCTCCATGTCGTAGTGCGGCGATGTATGAGCGTGGGGGCTCGGTGAATAGGCTGCGGGCGAAGTGACCCGGCCGGAGCGCCCCTCGGAGAAAGGCCAATAGCGTGCACTCGTCGGCTCCCTCACATTCATCGACCTCCTTTGTCCAGCGGTCCAAAAAGGCTCGGAGCGTTTCCTCTGAGTGTTGCTTGATGGTGAGGAGATGGGCGAAATGTTTCTTCACGCGCTTCCTCCCAGCAAAGTGTGTGAGGAAGCGTTGGGCTAGATCCTGCCACGAGTCTATACTTCCCTCAGGGAGACCGTTGAACCAATTGTACGCCGCTCCCTCCAGGGTGGAGAGAAACCATCAGCACATGTTTTCTTCCGAAGCATTGGTCATCATCATGGTGTTTTGGTAGCGGGTGAAATGCTCCAGGGGGTCAGTGCGGCCGTCGTACGGTTTAATGGGGTTCCCTCTGTATTTCTCCGGAATGGGGCGGAGAGGACCCTCTCAGAGAAGGGGGTCCTTGTTCGTATTTGGACGATGGGTTCCTCGCGCCTATCTGCTAACTCCCTTTCTAGTGCACTGACTTTGCTCCTGATGGCGTCGTAATCAAGGGGATGTACGACGCGAGCCGCTGCGTTTCCAGCTGCTTCCCGGGCCTCCATTTCCGCGAGGCGTTTTTCTAGGCGAGCAATAATTTCATCCCTGGGGTCCCTCGTAGCCGCAGTGGTGACCTGCTGAGGTTGGGCCCGGGCGGCGTGGGCCTGATTAATCTGATGACGGGCATCGTCATCGTGCAACTTTCCTTTGCCTTTGTCTAATCGGGGCCGATCTGTTGTCCGGGAGACGGACCAGAAGCTTTCTTGCGGCGAGGTCTGCTCGTGGCCACCCAACCGATCCGCCATCCTTCCCGTAGGTACCCGACGGCTCGCGATATCGCTTAGCCTTTGAAAGGCCGAGGTCTTACCGCGAGGTTGGGCCAGTGTAGCCCGGGTAGGGGAGGCAGTATGGGAATGGGTGTCCACGACGACAACATTTTCGTCGTTGCCGAAGAAGGTGACAACAAGTGGTGATGGTGGTGGTGGTACCGTCGCGATCTCCCCAGTTGGAGGAGTGTTGTTCTCTCCAGTCTTCGCGACAAGAGCGCTGACCACGTTCAGGTCCTGGAGGATGCTAGCGACGATGGCCGATAGAGCGGCCGGGTTGATCTGGGGGGCAACAGGGGGAGAGACCTGTTGGCCCAAAGTGCGATCAGCAACGCGTCTGTCCTCGAGCCCGAGGCGGGCATCTGGAGCAGTCCTGTTGAGGTGGTTGCGGAGGTCGTCAGCTGGGTGCTCGACCTCCTGGACGTTCCCTTCCTCAGGAATGAATTCGTTGGGGACGTTGTCAGCAACGTAACCCTGCCCCTCTGGGTTCACGGGGGCGTTCCTACCAGTGTTCTTTGACATGGTTCTTGTCATAGCTAGTGATAGCGTCTGGTAGCGACAAAGGGTTTTTACTTGATCTGTTCTGACTCTCAATGAAAGCATCAAATGATAGAGTAATTCTAGAGAGAAGTGAGAGCTAGAGAAATAATGTGAGTAATAATATTTCTCAACCCCCTATAACTAGCCCCTTGGGGTCTATTTATAGGTAAAAATGTGGATTTGGGCTCCTAGCCTTGGGCTTAGGAGGCTCATTACAATAATCATGTCTTCTTTGGGCGAAATAGGGCCACTAATGGGCTGAGTACAATACTTAATAAATAAAGTGGAAAAATGCATTCTGCCTTGACGAAGTCCGGCCGGTGCAGTGCAGTTTGGCCGATGCGGTCCATGGGCCGATGCGGCCTCCAAAAGCCCAGGTGGCGATCTTGGCGGTTTTAGCCTCCAGGCCGTTGCGGGCCCCTACTGGCCGTAGCGTGCCGCGTGAGTGCTCTGCTGGCGCTTTTGACCTTTAGAGTGTGTGGGCCATGGGGTCCAGGCCCATATACTCTATCAACTATAATCCTCCGTTCTTTTTTAGTTGCAACATGTTGAATTTTACAAGATTCACGCGCTCTACTTTGACTACATTTTATTTATTAATTGATAAGAGTTATTTTTTTAAAAAAATATTGTTCAATTTGTTTCATTACAAATTTTCAAAATCATTACAAATTTTCAATTTACAAATATTATTCAATTTGTTTCAAATTTTCAAAGTTATTCAATATGATATCATACCATACTAAAAATGTTGATATATTTTAACAATTTTTTAAATAATTATGAGTATAGTATACCAAGATTTCGGTATATTCCTATAATAGAAATTACGGAGTATCAAATTTTGTAATATGTACTATCTTCCGTTCTTTTTTAGTTGCAACATGTTGAATTTTACAATATTCACATGCTTTACTTTGACTACATTTGATTTATTAATTGATAAGAATTATTTTTTTAAAAAATATTGTTCAATTTGTTTCATTACAAATTTTCAAAATCTACTTTTTAAATTTTTTTACTTACAAAGAGTAAAAGATATTGACGATCAAAATCGTGCGTTGACAAATGTGCAAAATTAATTATTGTAACTAAAAAAGAATAATTACCTAGTGTATATACTCGGGTATCTAAAAAAAATATTCACACTCATAATCGTGGATTGAATTATATACTCCATATATACCTAGTGGTCGACAAAATAATTTTAAATTTTACATGAAGACTTTTATTTTAGATAGACGTACCTTGCACGTCCTTTTGCTACGCGTTAGGCTCACTCTCTTATAAGGCTAAACCCCACAGCTTAATCTCAGGCGAGAAAAAAACGCTTATCTACATGTCTATGTGATCCCTTGCCGGAAATCTCCCGGCCATGACCACAACAGCGGTGGGTCACCCATCGCCGCCTCCCACAAATTTCCCCACCTCCGCTTTCTCTGCCGGTGAATTGAGTGACACCATTCCAATTTCGCCTATGGAAGCCGCACCCATGTTCCAAAACGGCGAGGAGGCGATGGACGACTTCGACTTCGATTTCTCATTCGAAGATTTCTACCTCCCCTCCGGCGTTGACAATTCCCTCGATAGCGATTTGCCACCGGTTTCGCTCGACCAGGCCGTTTGTGATCCTGCCCTGGCGCAGCACTTAGGTCCCGCTTGTTACGCGCAACAGGGATCTGGCTGTGGACAGATCGGGGCGTTTAAGGATTCTGCTAGCATTTTCAAGTCTTCTTCTTCAGCACTTTGTCATTTCTCGTCCGATCACATTGCAGGTGATGCCATCTTTCTGAATCCTTCGTCGCCGGAGCTAAGCTCCAGTGGTTCTGGGGTTTTGTTTCTGAACTCTCCGGACTCGCAACAGATTTGCGCAGATATCTCCGGATACCTGAATGTTCCGTCGCCTGAGTCGAATGGGTCTAATCGCGAGGCTTCTCAGCCGTCTGGGAATGAAAACCAGGGCTCGAGTGGTGACGTGGTTTTGGATTGCCCTTCTCCAGAGTCCGCGGCCGGACTAGAATTTGTATCCACAGACTCCGACAAATCGGTAAATTCCTCGACTGACTCTGGAACTGCTAATTCAATTAAGATTGTTGTGGTTGACCAGAAATTCAAGTTAGAGAATGTGAATGCTGATACTGGTAATAATAATATCAATAGAATAAATAACAGCTGTAGTAACTCTATATTGAAGAGGAAGAAACAGAGTGAGGAGACTAACAATGGGGAGTCTCGGAGTAGCAAATATAGAAAACCAGTTGACTTTATCAACACTGAGAATAACAGTGACAATAATGATAATATCTCTTGTGGAGATGACGAGAAGAGGAAAACTAGATTAATGAGAAACCGAGAGAGTGCCCAACTCTCAAGGCAACGTAAGAAGCATTACGTTGAGGAGTTAGAGGATAAAGTGAGGAAAATGCATTCAACAATACAAGACTTGAATGCCAAGATATCCTATCTAATGGCCGAAAATGCTGTCTTAAGGCAGCAGGTGGGTAGTAATGGTGTTGCTGTCGCACCCCAAATGGCACCCCCACCCCCAGGGATGTATCCACCCGTAATCTATCCATGGATGCCATGTGCACCACCTTATATGATCAAGTCACAAGGTTCTCAGGTGCCTTTAGTTCCGATTCCAAGGTTGAAGCCTCATAAAACAGTCTCTACACCTAAAAATAGTAAGAAAGTGGAGAATAAGAAGCATAACGATGTGAAGACTAAAAGCGTTGCCAGCATTAGTTTCATTGGCTTGCTGTTTTTTATATTTATATTTGGTGGATTGGCCCCCACAATGAATTCAAAGTATGGTGGGATCAGAGAGGCATTTACAAGGAGAGATGGTTATACTTATGAAAAGCACCCTGGAAGAGTGTTGGCTGCTAATAATGGAACTGGCCATGGTGAGAGCTATGATAATAGGAAGTATTTTAGCAACATGACCCATTTTGGTGGCGGGGAAGATCACGGGGGTGGGGGAGTAAAGAGACCCAGTGAGAAAGAGAAAGATGAGTTTGTTCAATCGGGCAATGGTAGTGCACCCCTTACGGCCTCCTTATATGTTCCCAGGAACGACAAGCTTGTGAAAATCGATGGTAACTTAATCATTCATTCTGTTATGGCAAGTGAGAAAGCCATGGCGTCTCATGGAAGTGCCAAAGAAAAGGAGGGGAGCAAAGAGACAGGTCTGGCAGTTCCTGAAAACATGGCCTCTGCTATAACTGGTGGAATACATTCTCAATTGTATCAAGGTGCAGCTGAGCGTCAGAGGGCTCTTGGTCCTGATTCTATGGGCAAGGACAATATGAGGTCATCTGGAGCTGCTGATGGTAGACTGCAGCAATGGTTCAGAGAAGGCCTTTCAGGTAATTGAAAAACATTTCAGAACTTATGATCATTTCAAACCATCTTAAGCCCGTTTTGAAAGCATGATTTCAACTTATTAGCCTAATCCAGTAATTTGGCATGCGTTTTTCCAGCTTATTAGCCTAATCCATCATATTTTCCACCAAGTACTAACATATTTCACTGCACTAGCTGAATTGGAAGATGGTGTAAAAAATACTCTGCAGAAGTTACTATTTTTGTTGTAAATGCCACAATTAATTAAAATGACACTACAACGTTCATCCTTAGATATTATTTTCTTGAAGTTTATAAAAAACTGTATTTTAGACAAATACTTTGACAATGAATCAAATCCAATCAATCAATCTGTTTCAGTCAACTTCAACTTACCGAGTTACCGAGCAATTTAAGTCATATAAAATGGGCTCTAACTTGTTTCATTTTGGTGGTTGAATAAGCTGAAAATGGAAAAATGCAGTGAAGGAGTTACTTTTTATTTATGAAATGGGTGAAATACTGAAATTGACACTTTTAGTCTTCTGCCTTTACATTTAGATATCATTTTCCTTAACTTGTTCAGATAGATTGATATGTACTTGTATAAATTATTTAGACAGTTCAGTCTATTCATCCATTTCCAGCCGCAGCTTTATCACCCTCAGCCACTTCAGCCATTTTGAACCTATACAAGCTCTTAGTATTGCTATTAAAATATTGATGGTCGGCTTACATATGGTGCATTCATGTCATATTTTACTGCTCTTAGGACCTATGTTAAGCTCAGGAATGTGCACAGAGGTATTCCAGTTTGACGTGTCATCGGCCATAGTTCCAGCCAGCTCCCTGAGGAATATATCTCAGAGTGCCAAAAAGGGGAGAAATAGAAGGATCCTCCACAGTCTTGCCGTTCCTCTTTCCGCATCACCTCACAACATATCTGCTGAAACAGTGGAAATAAATGGGGAGGAAGAAGAGCTGAAAGGAAACAATTCTCTGTCTTCTTCATCAATGGTTGTTTCTGTGCTTGTCGATCCGAGGGAAGGTGGGGATGGGGATGCTGATGGGGTGATGGGAAAGAAGTCTCTCTCTCGGATATTTGTTGTCGTGTTGGTGGATAGCGTAAAGTATGTAACTTACTCATGCATCCTTCCTTTGAAGGGATCTGTCCCTCATCTAGTCACTACCTGAGGAAGGAAAGAGGTGTTAGGTTAGTTAAACTCACCCATCTTCTGAAGCAATTTTGTGGAGAGCTCATATGCTGGGACGATGTTGATGATAGAGAATGACAGAAGTGGAATAGCGTAATTTATATGTTTAATAACAATGAGGACTTTTATCTTCTTCTTTATATTAGCTTCTTCTCATGTAACCTTGCACCTGATACAAGAGACTAGTTCTAAGACTTCTAACTTGTGTACGATATCATGTGTAATTTTCTCCTTTTGTATTTCATAGATGTGGCTTCTACATGATCAACTCTTGATCTACTATACTCCATTTGGTGTTTCTTAATATAAATCACAATATAGAATGAATTCAATATGCTTCTTATAAAGCATTTTGCTATTCTGGTGAAGCCTTCAATATATCTTTCAAATGTGTCATTAAAGACTTGTGTAGGTTTGTGATTTCCATTAATGATGAAATTACTTGATGGGGGTAACATTGGTAGGACCGTAGGAGCGGTCGCAGGCCAGGTGCGGTTCGATTTTGGTGAAATGGTAGGAGTTGAAATGGGTCTGCTTCGATTCTGGTGAAGTGAATTTGATGGGGCTAACATTGTAAAGGGTGCACAGTGCACACAGGCCGGGTTCAGCTACGTAGGGGCTGATTCCCAGTCCTATTTCTGAGCACTGGTTCCCATCTGGTCTACCAGGACAGTTTCGGTCCTGCTCTGAACCGTTTTTTTTCCCTTTAATTACTCCCTCCGTATTTAAGTGATCCATACGTCGGGTTATGACACAAGATTTAAGGGAGAATAGTAGGAGCAATGAATAGTATAGAAAAAATAGGAGAGAAAGTAAAAAAGTAGAAAAAAGAGGATAAAAAGTAGAAAAAGTAAGAGTAATTAAGTATTTTTAAAGGAAAAACTTACCAAAAAGAAACAGTGTATGGAACTTTAAATTACATTCCAAAATGAAAAGTGTATGAAATTTTAAAATACGGAGCGAGTATATTACTCCGTATATGATTTTGTAATACAAATAAATATTACTCCCTCCGTCCCAGAATTAACTTCGGTTTTGACTGGGCACGGAGATTAAGATAGTGGGAAATATGTGGTGGAGAGTTGTGCAGAGGAAAGAGAAATGTGTAAGAATGGTTGTGAACCACAAATTCTTTGCCAAAAAGGGAAAAAGGAGATAAATTTGGGACGGACCGAAATGGAAAGAATGAAGATAATTTCGGGACGGAGGGAGTACGTATGTTATTTGTAGATAATCTAGTAATGATATACACATACATGATACATGTATTGGTATTAATTTGTATATAATCTAAGTACTTAACTCGCAACTCGGTGGCAATAAGCACTGATTACTCGAGATTACTTGACCATGTATGATTTAAAGTTAAAAACATAAATACCCCAGGTTTAATAGTATTCTAGTCTTATACCTCTAAAAAAATACTAGTCTTATAATTCTTTAATATGAATAAAAGACTAATATCCTACAGATGAAGTAGCAATAATTCCAACAATTATAAGCATTCTGGTTTCTAAGAAAATCAATCTCGTGATAGTACTTCATTCTGAACTTTTATCTTGAAGACCTAAATTAATTCATTGGGTTTAAGATCCTCATTTTCTTCTGTATCAAACATTGAAATAAAATAGTTGGTTATTCCTCCTGTCACGTTTATATTTTAGGATGTAATCCAACTCTTAACATGATATCAACCACGGTTCAGTTGTGTTTTTTTTTATCTTTGTTTAGAACCCATGACTAATGGTAGCTCATTAGAGATTCGTTTAGCACATTTATAACCCCACTGTCTAGCTCGATTTGGATTGAAAAGGCTTGTTGAGTTATTGATCCCACACCGAATTAGTATACATAAATGAAGCACTATATAAGATCTTAGAATTCTTCTCGTATCTGGTTGACCTTGAAATTTGGAGTCTTAATATCCATTCATTTATAAAATTATAAACATATTCTTAATTCTTAATAATAAAAACACATACCTAATCAATCTTATTTGATTGACCACCTCATTTGTAGTATCATAAATGTCTAATTGTGCAAATTTAGCCACTCTTATCCACTTTGGCATAAGACCACCCACTTTAGGCACTCTATTCTAGTTTGTCTATGTAATTTGAAAACTAAAGGAGACTTACTAATGTTGTGACTAACATCAACGGTGAAAATTTGGTACGCCTTTTGCCATCACCGTAAATATGAAATGTCTAAGTAATACAACATGTTATGAAAAGCACTCAAATTTTGAAATAGAGGTATAATACTTGAGGCATATAAGTCTCATTAAAATGAGAAAGTGGCACACTAAATAGTATGCTTAAGACATGAGATAGAGAAATCACTTATTGACTTATTAGTTAATAGCATCGATAAGCCTATGATTTAACCTGATTCATAAAATTTCTAAATGTCAAAACGTGTGAAGAAGAAGGTGTTGAAAAGTGTAATTTTTGGTTACACATATTTTGCAAATTGGGTGTGATTTTAAACGATACAAATAATTCTAATCCACATCACATGATATTTAACTATTAATATTTAGAGTGTGTGTAGTATATCACTATGAGTAAATTTAGGGGTGTGCATTAATCGGGTAAGACCGTAATTTGGACTTGAACCGGACCGGTCCGGACCGGACCAGTATAAACAGTTCTTATAATTTTACGATTCCGGGTTTGCGGCCCGGTCCGGGTCAAACCCGGAAAAAATAGGCCCGGACCGGTAGCCCATTTAGTTAGTGTTCCATACGAAATATATGCTTTGGTCCGTATGAAATTAGAGTAAACCGCCTACACACCTAAACTACCAACACACTGAATTGCATTGAGTAATTGAGTTTTATCAATAAATCTAACCATTTTGAATTGGAGTGTTGTTACTGTTTGTTGGCGTGAAGCCCTTTCATGGATTGAATATTTTTTTTTTGTTAAAACCATAATACTTCGTATTTATAATAATATAGTTGAGAATCAAATTCCATATCAATTCATACTAGAAGCTCCACTAGATGAGTTGTTTCTAAGGTGTTCTCTTCTTAATTTTAAGTCCATTGGTCAAACAGTTTTAACAATTATATTCTCTTGTTAGTTTTAGCAGAAGTATGCTCTGTTTGGTAGCCATAGACCACTTATTTTGCTTATAGCATTATAATAATCAAAATAAGTTTCAAAATTAGTACTTCTTTAGTTCTTCATGCCGTTTAGTAATATTGCTCAAGTGTAAAATATAATACTCTAATACTTTCGTATTAAAATTACTGTATATTCTTATGTGCTAAAGTCTCTGGATGTAGTTTATACATTTTCAGTAGACTACAGGGTTGTCTTGTGCCCTTGGATAATGGATGTAGTTTAGTTTTTATTTAGTTATGGTATTCTATTTAGCACATTTTCACATGAGATTACTTCCCAAAGTTGATAAATAAATGAAATTATTTAATCCATTTAAAAAACCTGGTCAATTATGGTTAAAACTAGACCAGGCCGGAAAATTCAGGCCCGGGTCGATCTTGACCGGTTAGTATCAGGTCCGGTCTTTGAACCTTATAAAATTGAGATTCCGGTTCCTGTCCAAACTGGTTCTGGTCCGGTTTTAGACTGGTGCACACCCCTATGATCGAGTAATAGTGGGAAAGTATACAACACCATATTGATCAATTTGGCTTTTGCGTTTGCCAACGCACAATTTTGATTGTAATTATATTTAATTACAAATTAGTAAATGTTAAAAAAATTAATATTTTGAAAATTTACATTAATAGAGATTTAATAATATTTTACACATAATACGTCGACTATATATAGTATTAGAAATTCGTAATCAATGTAAGATTTGTGAATAATGTAAAAAAAGAACGAAGAAAGTATAATATTTTTAGAAACCAGCACATTAGTGAAATTTGTTAGTGCAACTAAAATTTCATCTAAAATCTTTAACCGACTTCAATGCTTCGAAGTGGGTACTAAAAGTAGAATACTCCATCTAAAATCTGCCAAATTAAATGAATAAAGTTATTAGCCCACAGTGTTTGATCCGGTCCAATTCATCCGATCTGCCGTCTCTCTCGACTGCTCACATCTCTCAGCCAGACGGTCGCACGCTTCTCTCCGTTTCCATCTCCTCTCCCCCTTCGGTCGGACACCACGCCGTTCGTCTAATGTCCTGAGGTTAGTCGATTTTTACGAACTGTCTTCTTATTTTATCTCACCTTGTTTTGTTTTTTCCTGCATACCTTATTTTATCTTATCAGCAATGAATAGATCAAGCTTAGAGAATTAGATGATCTTGTTGAGGTTCGTTTTTTATTTGTTATTTCTTTAAAGGATGAATAATTTTCTAAACTAAGGCCTTGTCAGAAGCTGTAATTTAATGACCAACCAATATGCTGGCAGTGTAATACGGAGTAAGCTGCAATTTAGTAAAGTCATCATTTTCAGGCAGGAACACTTATCCCAGGCGATCTAGCTTTTATATATGTATAGAGATTGCGCAAGCTCAAGAGTTTGCACTGCATTGTGTAGTTATAGAAAAAGACTGAAGTTTATATATGAAGTTTATGAAATTGCATTGTATATGTATAGAGATTGCGCAAGATGCTAGCTACTATATATGAAATTGAAAAAGACTGAAGTTTTGTTGGTGCAATTTTCTTTATAAGGGTAATTTGACAGGAAAAGTGATTAGTTCATTGTTTATTTCATCATGTGAAATTTAATGATGCTGACGATGCATATATATGTATGCAGAATTTGGTTAGAATTATGGCTTCTAAAACTAAGAGGAGGACTGTGACGGAAAATGGCGATGCAGCTGAGGATACTGTCCTTGTAACCATGATAAATAATGGGGACGATTTAGGTCCTTTGGTAAGGCATTCTTTTGATGGTGGAAAACCAGAAGCCCTTCTACAGCAGCTTAAAAACGTTGTCAAGAAGAAAGAAGTTGAAATAGAGGAGCTTTGCAAACTTCACTATGAGGATTTTATTCTTGCTGTGGATGAGCTTCGTGGCGTACTAGTTGATGCTGAAGAGCTCAAAAGTGAACTTGCAACTGATAATTTTAGGTTACAGGAAGTCGGAAGTTCTCTGCTCTTGAAGCTCGAAGACCTTCTTGAGTCTTATTCTGTTAAGAAGAATGTTACGGAAGCCATTAAGATGTCCAGGAACTGTCTACAGATACTGGAGCTTTGTGTCAAGTGCAATGCCCACATCTCTGAAGGACAATTTTACCCTGCTTTGAAAGCTCTAGATCTTATTGAGAAAAGGTATTTGCAGAACATTCCTGTCAAGAAGCTCAGGGCGATCATTGAGTCAAGAATACCGCTCATAAAATCACACATTGAGAAGAAAGTATGCACTGAAGTTAATGAGTGGCTAGTTCATATAAGGAGTAACGCCAAGGATATTGGGCAGACTGCGATAGGATATGCATCATCAGCTCGTCAGAGGGATGAAGATATGCTAACTCGTCAAAGGAAGGCTGAAGAACAGAGTTGCTTGGGTTTGGGAGATTTCACGTATAGCTTGGATGTTGAAGAAATAGATGAAGAATCCATTTTAAAGTTTGATCTCACTCCTCTTTACAGAGCGCACCACATTCACAAATGTCTTGGAATTGCAGAACAGTTTCGTGAATACTACTACAAAAATCGCTTCTTGCAGCTAAGTTCAGATTTGCAGATATCCTCATCCCAACCATTTCTTGAATCCCATCAGTCCTTTTTGGCTCAGACTGCTGGATATTTTATTGTTGAGGATCGCGTAATGAGGACTGCTGGCGGGCTTCTATCACCAAGTCAACTCGAGACGATGTGGGAAACGGCAGTGACTAAAGTTACCTCAGTCTTGGAGGAACAATTCTCACATGTTGATAGTGCCAGTCATCTTCTCATGGTCAAAGACTATGTCACTCTTTTTGGGGCAACCCTCAGACAGTATGGCTATGAAGTAGGCCCAATTCTAGAGACTCTCAATGGCAGTCGTGAAAAGTATCATGAACTTCTTTTGGCAGAGTGTCGACAGCAAATCATTGACATAATCACTAATGATACATATGAACAGATGGTGATGAAAAAAGAGTCGGACTACCAATCAAATGTATTAGTCTTCCATCTTCAGACCTCTGATATAATGCCAGCATTCCCTTTTATTGCTCCCTTCTCTTCGATGGTACCTGATTGCTGTCGATCAGTTAGAACATTCATCAAGGACTCGGTTAATTATTTATCTTACGGAAGCCAAATGAACTTCTTTGATTTTGTTAAGAAGTATTTGGATAAGCTTTTAATCGATGTCCTAAATGAAGCAATACTCGATACGATCCATAGTGGTACAACTGGTGTGTCTCAGGCTATGCAAATTGCTGCAAACATAGCTGTTCTGGAAAGAGCATGTGATTATTTTCTCCAACATGCTGCCCAACAATGTGGGATACCTGTCCGTTCTGTTGAAAGACCTCAAGGCAGTTTGACCGCCAAGATTGTTCTCAAAACATCAAGGGATGCTGCATATCTTGCTTTGTTGAGTTTGGTAAATGCGAAATTGGACGAGTTCATGTCACTTACTGAAAATGTGAACTGGATAGTAGAAGATGCTTCTCAGCAAGGGAATGAGTATATTAATGAGGTTCTTATTTACTTGGACACTCTAATGTCCACTGCTCAGCAAATTCTACCTCTAGATGCTCTTTATAAAGTTGGAAGTGGTGCACTTGAGCATATTTCCAACTCAATTGTGGGAGCATTTCTTAGTGACAGTGTGAAGAGGTTCACCGCTAATGCTGTTGTGGGCATAAACCAGGATTTGAAGGCATTGGAAGCTTTTGCTGATGAGAAGTTCCATAGCACCGGGTTGAGTGAAATTTATAGTGAAGGGAGTTTCAGAGGATGCTTGATAGAGGCTAGGCAATTGTTAAACCTTCTGTTGAGCAGTCAACCTGAGAACTTCATGAATCCTGTGATAAGGCAGAAGAACTATAATGCTTTGGACTATAAAAGGGTTGCAACCATTTGTGACAAGTACAAGGACTATGCTGATGGAATATTTGGAAGTCTTGCAAGAGGAAATGCTAAGCAAAGTGCCCGGAAAAAATCCATGGACATGCTGAAGAAAAGACTGCGGGATTTTAACTGAGAAACCGGAATATATGGATTAGAAAGTAGTACCGAAATTCTTTTGATTTTGGGTGAAGATAAACAAAATTCTTTTATTTTCTGCTTATTATTTAAATTTTATTCAATTTTGACCTGAATTTTCATGTAAATCTGATCCCACCAGGAGTTATCTCCTCATTCCTCCCTTTTACTTGTGGGTGCTGATATGAAGTAGGAAAATAATGCTGTTTCTGATTTGCTAAGTATACATAATGTGTATGAGAAACAATCTTAACTGAAGCGCAGAGTAAGGTATCAGTTGCATCATGCAGTATTGAGAAAGGGTGAGGAAGGTGCGCAAAACTGTGTGTTTCTCCTGTTTTCAGAGTTGCCATTTGCATTTTCAAGGTATGAGTTGCTTTATGCATTTTCAAGGTATGCATTAATCTTAAAGGAGTAGTGACATCATGGGTTTGAGAATTGGCACCTTCTTCAAACGGTAATTTAGGGGTGGCAAAAGAATCTATCGTTCCATGAAAAGGTAAATCCATCTGATCAATCTGCTAAAGATTTGGCCTTAATTTTTTGGATTGAATCAATTCAGTTGTACTAAATGTAGGGAGCATGATCCATCTATTATTTTTATGATTTTTTTATTATTCCATTGGATCACATCGAGAAAATCCTCAAAATCTATTGGAATTAGTGATTTTTTCACATTTATAGATAAGTTATTACTCTAATGCTTACTCCCTTCGTCCCAGAATTAACTTCGGTTTTGACTGGGCACGGAGATTAAGAAAGTGGGAAATGTGTGGTGGAGAGTTGTGCAGAGGAGAGAGAAATGTGTAAGAATGGTTGTGAACCACAAATCCTTTGCTAAAAAAGGAAAGAAGAGATAAATTTGGGACGGACCAAAAAGGAAAGAATGAAGATAATTATGGGACGGAGGGAGTACTATTTATTACTCAAGTATTATTATATGCATGTTGCCATCGTGTAAATGTCTTGCAAATTAAAAGTATCCCTTAAAAGAGTCATGTATGAGAAAGACACCATTTTATTTTTCTTCAACTCAATCAAGTACATGCTTTTACTAGTTGTGGTGGTCACTTTACCCCTAAAACTTAATTTCTAGACTGCTTTGAGTAGTGGAGTAATAAATACGGAGTAATAATACATGAAATCAAATGCTTTTGTTTTGGGACAAAGTCGCAAGGCATTCTTGAAAAATGACTCTTTCTTTGGGATGCAGGGAGTCGTAAAAGAAATGGATGGGTTATACATTCATTCCTCAGAAAGTTGTCAAGGGAAGGATTCAAGTATTTTATGAACGGGATCATGCTGGATAAGATATCTGTAAAGAGTATTTAATGGATTGTAAAGATTTTTTGATGGATTACATGGATTAGTGGATTGTTTTCAATCCATTGGATATTATTGGAAAATGAAAATTTATGCAATCCATCCTATTGACATTCTTAAATGGTATCCATGATAAACATATGCTTATTTTAGACATCTACAGTTATTGTAAGCATGCATATAAAATTGCAAATCGTGCACTACTAGGAAAGATGATCACTTGCACTCTTTTCCAGTAGTTGCACTGTCCTTATACTACATCAATGTTGTGCACCTGTAAATGTGTATGCAAATGGATTTGAAGGATGACTTACTCTACCAGTCCACCAGATTCAATCTAACTGGTGGATGAGTAACTCTTCCAGATCCAAAACCTATATAAATGTGGTGACAGAGAGACGATTTTGGATGTGATACTCCCTTGGTCCGTCTGATTTAAAGGCTCTCCGTGCAGTTTATGATGGTTGACTAGTGATAAACAAATGTAAGCATGAATGAAATATACAGAAACAATGTTAAAAGTTCTATGAAATCATGAGAATCAAATACAAAACGATCAAAACTTATATAAAGTTAGAGATTAAAAGAGCGTTAAGTTGGCCATGTGCCCATGTGAGTAATGTAGGAACTCTGAATGGGAACACATGGAGTATAAAGTCTCCCAATTAAGTTCAAAAATGAAAACCGTTAAATAAATAGCAATATAGTTTTCATAATTTTATTAGTATTACAGTTTCCAACTTCTATTAGGTTTATAGTTTATGTTTTTTATTCTTACAGGGTTTAGACCCATTAATTATTTATATAAGTATTGCCATATGCTCTATACAAGCATTAGAGTGGCCTAAAAATTATCAAGTTGTGACTTCAAAATCATATCAATAAAAATAGTACTCCGTAGTTTGTTGTTTTACAAAACTTTCTACGTAGTATTAGAATAAATAAATGCACCAGCAGAAATGACAATAAAACTGATTTTTTTCCTTCTGATAGATACATTTGTGGTTTGTACAGCCATGGGAAAAATCCAAAATCTGTTCAAGCCAAGCGTGTTCTAGTCTTCAGTTTCACAAGAAAACAAGGGAAGGTGGAAAGTGGGGTGGAGCCTGTACTTTGTCTGGATTCCCAGTTGGGAAGCAAGTGGTTTGGTCACTATCTCATCCTCTGGGGTAGGGTGGTATTATTTTCACACATATTTTTTGCACTCTTTCTTTTGCACCAACCATGTGTATCTTTTATCATCCACTCCCAGTTCCAGTTTATCTATAGTGCTGTCAATCATTAAGTGTTTGTTTGCAGATTCTTTTTGAATTGTTTTCAATTGGCTGGATTGTTGGAATGATTTATCTAAGGTTTGTTTGTTCATTTGTTTAGTAGAATCGATGAAAGATTTTATAAAATGACAGGTAACTAAAACATCATCATGCTTTTAGGCATGATCATAGTGGTGTATTTGGGAGAAGGGTAGGTTCTGTGGTTCCAAACAACTGTTGTACTTTTTTTTTTGAAGGAAACAACTGTTGTATGATTATTTTCCTCTAAGATTGGAACAAGAGCGAGTAGTACGATTATTAAGAAAATAAATTATTTAATTCATATGAAATTGGTAAAGTATGAATGAATTATGATAACTTAAATTTGAAAAATGCTAGAGGTGTTCCATTTTGGGGTACCTCATTTGTACCCCCTATGCGAGTGGATCACAAAAGCACTTCATTAAAATGGAACAATTAATTTAATATGTTGGGTTTTTGTGAACCACTCAATGAGTGAGGTACAATTGTACAAATGAGGTACCCGAAAATGGGGTACCTCTAGCATTTCTACTTAAATTTACTCCCTCCATCCTTTAATTATCTTCCAAAGTACATTTGATATGAGAATTTAGATTGTGTATAGTGTGTGGTGAAGAGCTGTGCAGGTGGGAGAAAAATGTAAGAAAGTGTAAGAGATATTGTGAATAGTGAACCACAAATTCTTTGTCAAGAAGAAAATAATAAGATTATTTTTGGATAGATGAAAAAGGAAATTTGGAAAATAATTGAGGGAGGTATGTAGGGAGTATCAAATGTAGTACTCCGCATCAGACAATTCTTGTTAATCTTGTACATCATTTTTTTTAATACTCCGCATATATAGTCTAACACTTGGTATGATTTATGAATTTATCCGTTTCTCTGATCTTCTTTCCGGAAATAACATTAGGTTTTGTTTGATTTGATTTGTACATTTTTTTGTCTCGATCAACCTGTACGTTTTAAAAATCATTTTAAAAGGGGCGCGATAAGTATAAAAATGATAAAGGAAGTGCTTAACAGAAGATATATTATCTGGATTTGATATCAAATGGAGTAGGCACATTTAAGGAGAATGGCCTACTTGGCACTTATCCTCCATTCTTGAGTTATTACTTACTAGCTTTCAAGCCCGTGCGATGCACGGGCAATACATAATTTATCTAATTGTAAATTTGATATTTTCGGAATCATATACGTATGTAGTATAATATAATGTGACGCAAAAGGAAAATAAACTCAGTCTAATATAAAATTAGTTGAATTGTATGACTCTACCGTAATGAACTAAATCTAACTGATCGGGCTAAATTGACGGAATCTCCCAAATTATGAAAAAGTAAAATAAAATATACTACGTATTACGTATATAATTAATAAAACAAATTAAAATTTATATGAAAAATATTTAAAATGGACTTGTACATAAGCATCTGAACTAAACATAATTGTTATGAATCCGATTTTAAAGAATTCACACAAAAGTTTCTTAATTAACTTCACATTATATTACTTCATTAAGCATCTTAAAATACTATTTTTTTAAATATTTCTCATTCAACATGGTATGAAATAAGTATTTGTAAATTTATTAGTATGATCATACATTTTACTCATTATTCCGTCACATTGAGAATGTAAGAAAATGGATCATTTTTACTATTTACCAATTTATTTCGTCACATTGAAAAACGTCATTAATAAGATATACTCACTTCGTCCCCCTTATATTGTCTCATTTTACCTTTTTGGGAAATCCCACTCAAATTGCTTCATACCATATTTGGTAAAGTTTGTGTGGCTCTAAATCATTCTTATTTATTCTTACTTTTATCAATTAATATCAACCACACAAACCCACTTTTCTTAAAAATCATGTCACCCTCTTCTGTCTCAATATAAGAGGAACGGAGGTAGTATCAAATTAGATTGACTTTTTCAGTTCTAATTTGGTTTGAAGTAATATAGTGTGGAAGATGTCTATTATATGTATAATAATAATAATAATAATAATAATAATAATTTTTGTTATTATGATTGATGTTTGATCTGATCTTGTCTGAGACTGAAATCAGTTGAATTAAAAACATTCTAAATATATGAAGATTTCTTAATTCGTATTAGGAATCTATTACAGAAGTGGGGGAATATTTAAATTATAGTTGTAAAAATAAAGAAACAACTAAACATATATGATTTTCCATTCTTATAAAGGTAAGGTGCTTGATCAGAAGTTTTACTTGTCTTCATATATGAACGTCTAATAGTATATATCAATTTCATTTTTAAGTTAAAAAATCTTTTGGTTATAATTTCCAATAACTAAGAAAGTATTATCACAATTGCAAATCTATCTAAGCGAAGGCTTATAATTTTAGTCATTATCGCATTGAGTTTAGAAAACATACTGAAAAAGAGATTGAGTTTAGAAAAATAAAATTTCACATTTAGGAAATGGAACACTATTATTACCTTTTTATTTTTATAAAATAACTTTGAAGAACAAAATTAATAGCAATATGGATTATTTATCTATTAGGTGGGGAAAACACGGATAATTCATTTCTCAGTAGAATGTAATAAAAAATAAAAGGTATAAAAATAATTAAATAATTTATATAAAATATAGTTTATGTGTAGGGATGGCTATAAAAGTTACGTAGTATCAAATAATTATTACAAAAATGTTACGTAGTTTTTGCAATAATTATTACGTAACTTTTATTATATAATTTGATACAAAATATTTTGTCCAAATATAATGTATTTGATAAATACTTTGATACTTACTTCAAAATATATTTTGATACTTACTAATAGGTTATGTATTATTTGCAATATTTTGATAAAAGGTCATGTATTATTTGCAATACTTTGATACTTACTACAAAATAATACATAACCTTTTATATATATTTTGATACTACAAAAATAATTAAATAACTTATATAATTATTTGTCTATAAAAGTTACGTAGTATCATAATATTGCAAATAATATGGAGTAAGTAAAGGTTCTCAAAAAGTTACCTAGTATCAAATAAGGTGGATTATAAAAGATTGTACAATATTTTGTTTCCATATCAATATGCAATAAAAAAATAGAATGTAAAAAAATAAAAAAGTAATTAAGTAATTATTATATATGATGACATGGTAGGATTATGTGGCACACCGCATGCTCTTAAAAAGTTCCTCTTTTATATATATATATATATATATATATATATATATATATATATATATATATTGATTAGGTCTAGAATTCATTGGTGTATTTTGCCGGAAATAATATACTTTTTTTGTCTCACTAAAATTGGGCCAAATTTAGTGGAATGAAAGTAGTAAACTCACTATTATCTATTCTTATCTATAATATACTTATATATAATTTTTATTTATTTATTCTTACTTTATCAATTTTATATCAACAACATAAATTCGTTTTTCTTAATAATCACGCTACTTTCTCATGTTCCAATGTTAGTGGAACGGGGTAATAATAAAAGAAGTATTTTAACTCTTTTATTAAGAGAAACTATGTTTAGATAACCCCAAATATATGTTATTAATCAATCAATGATAATATATTTTATAGAAATTGTTTAAATAATACGGAGTACTATTTTTTTTTGAATATGTAATAAATAATGAGGATCATATGAAGTCACCTTTCTGACAATAAATCACGTCGTTTTTTAATCAGGTCGTTTTTCTATTATGGAGTATATGGACTAATATTCAAGTATTTAACCCTCACAAATCGTGCCTATTGTGTAGATATTTATACGATGCATTTGTATTTCGTATTCTTCAAAATGTTGCATATTACTCCATATATATGTTGCAGTGAAATAATACAGACTAATTGCTTATTAATTTTCATAGTGCTACATAAAAAAAATGATTATATTACCAAATGATGTAATTTGTAAATTATGACTTAATTGCATTTGATCGCTTATCTATCAAACAAGAGTTCGTTTGATAGTTCATACATTAAAATTTTACATGTAAATTGATTGCGTGCGAATCGTAGGGTTGTATTAATTTGCACGTAAAGTAATAATACATCGTTTAACCGTGTAATCGATTACAACACAAACTCCATACTTCGTAAGCCGTTCACCACTAATGGAGTCATGGTAAACGTTGGTCATTTTCATCCAAAAAAATGATAAACGTTGGTCATCTTTTCAATATATTATGATATTCTCGAACTCTCGTATATAATATATATATATATATATATATATATATATATATATATATATATATATATATATATATATATATATATATATATATATATATATATATATATTAAAAAATACTAGTACATGATAAAAGTTTCAGAAATAAAAAATCACAAATTAAAACTAGGGATTAGGTCATGAATAAAACTAATTAAATGGATTTCGGCAAATATAGGACCTGATGCAGGTCACTTTTTTGTCTAATTTTGGAGACGGATGCGAGCGTTTATGCGATGGAATAGTTAGCAGGTCACTTTTTTGTCAAATTGAATTTGGTCATATTTTTATGGGAAAAGTACGGAAAAGATGCTTGTGGTTGGGCCCGTTTTCAGATAGGGTCACATGTTTCATTCGTTATCAAAGTGGTTCATGTGCTTGAATTCCGTTATCACAAGAGGGTCACGCCGTTAAAAACGTCTGAAAAAGACAGTTAAAAGTAACTCCGATTTTCAAAAGTGCCCGAAAAAGTAAAAGAAAATACCGGAAAGTGTGCCTCAATAAGACGACCACTAGGCCATATTTCTTTTGTGTTTTCAGCCACCCTTGTCACCGCAAAGTCCACCGGAAAAGTGATATTAGCTAAATCGTTTTTAAAAAATAATTCAAACAGATCTAAAAAATCCAAAGGCGAAGGTGGTTTGGAGGTCATCTTGACGAGACGCACCTTTCCGTATTTTTCGTTTAATTTTCCGGCCGACACTTTTGAAAATCGGAGTTACTTTTAACGGTCTTTTCAGACGTTTTTAACGGCGTGACCCTCTTGTGATAACGGAATTCAAACACATGAACCACTTTGATAAAGAATGAAACACATGACCCTATCTGAAAACGGGTCTAACCACAAGTACTTTTTATCTACAACAACTCTAGAAGTAATATATATGCCATTTTTTCTTCCTTTTTTGGTTATAATAAATTCATACTGTCACTGTTATTTGGTTATAATATGGACGGGTGATGTTAATTTTTCGTAATATTTAAATAAGAATTAAATTTTATTAAGAAAAATGTAGTTTTATATTACAATGCGAGTGTTTTAACTCTTAATGAGCAATAAATTTGATAAAAACTAGTGTGAGGAACTGAATAAGATATTTAAATATTGAAAATAAATACCGGAGCTGAAATGTGGAAGAGCTGAAAAATTATAAAATATCAATACTTTTATTGCTTGTATAGACATAATAAAGAAACTTGTACATATGATTTCTTGTACAAACTACCAATATAATGTACCATGTGTATGAGGCATGGCCATTATTGGAAAATAGTATTTTCACATTTTTGTCAAAATAATGGTTTCTTCTAAAAATTGACACTAGCTCTGTTCATGCGGCATCTTTAGGAGTTTATAACTATTGGTTTTGCCATTTTTGTTCTATTTTCTCATATTATAATACATTATGTTAAATAGATTGAGATAAATTTCGAACATGGGACTTCCTACTTGGGAGTGACACGGTGATGTTTTCGAATCACAATGATTTGGTGTCATTTAGATTATTTGACATCTAAGAGCGCATACTAAGTATGAAATTTCAAGGATTTTAACATTTGGATGAACTCCAGGTGTTTCAGTTTAGAATTTCAAGGGTTCCATTGAATTGTGAATGTCCGCAACTACAAATTCAATTCATTTCATTAATCTTCCGATATCCACGATTTCAGGTGAACTTTTATGGATTCTATTAAGGTGTTTTAGATGGATTTTTAGGGATCTCTAAATCCGAAAACTTATGATCGATGTTCAAGTCACTATAAAAAACACAATATTGATAGGAATTTGTCAAAATTCATAGATGATTTGGCACATGTTAAATCCGCATCAAAAACATTTTGGCACGTGCTATTTGACACGAAATTATCGGTTAATCCGTACCAAATCCGTGTCAATCTCGTAATTATGTTGTAGTTAGTGTTTCATAACTATTAATCTAGCTATTATTATGGGGTGTGTCGAAGTGTGAAACATAGAATTTGAAAGATTTTTAAGATTTAGAGAGTCTATATATTTTTAAAGAAATCCTTTAATTATATAATTATGAAATTCACGAGAACTCACGCAATGAGAGTCTCTTTTTACTTTATTTTACTATTTTCAGCTATTACATTTCTATAATTCTATGTACTAGCTCAAAGCTGAAACGCATACACATTGTAGAAATAAGATGAAACGTCCAAATCGAATAAAATTTTAAGCGCATTTCAACCATGCATAGGTTGTCTCCACTCTCCAAGCGTAGGCCAACTGACCAATTGAAATCTGGAAATTAAGGGTCCATTTGGATGGAGCTATGGAAGGGCTCAAAATTAGAGGACTGAAAGATACAAACTATATTGTACTAAAGAACCGAATATAACAAGTATGGATGTGTGGGTATTTATTGTAAAATGAAATTCATATTTAAAAAACAAGATCTAGATACAAATCACTATATCAAAGGCTACATTAGGTGAGACATATAGTTGTAAACTTGTAATCACGCATAAGAGCGGCCCAACTCGCTAACCCCGCAATGTGGTAGACTCCACTAACAACAATGCTACATCTGCTACTAGAATTGAAAATAAAATAAAAACAACATAAATCAAACATCCCAATTTTATCAGTCATCGGGAAGGGAGAACAAGTTTGTCCATCCACCTTTAAAGGAAGTTGCATCCCGATTTTACCAGCCATAAAAAAGGGAGAAGATGTTTGCCTAGCCACTTCCAAAGGAAGCATCCTGATTTTACCAGCCATCGGAAAGGGAGAAGATGTTTGCCCAACCACCTCCAAATGAAGCATCCCGATTTTACCATCGGAAAGGGAGAAGATGTTTGCTCAGCCACCTCCAAAGGAATCATCTCGTGTGCGGGACCTATCAGTATTTTAGGCGATACTATTTCGAGAACACCACCGCCTTCCCATTTTCAAATTTCTTTTGAAAATTGTTCTTTCAAAACATGTTTTGGTATGATCTAATTCTACCTAGTTATTTCCAATCAACTAATACAAGCTAATATTACATTCGTGGAGCGCGAACAATTTAAATGAGAGGAGAATTACATCTTTAAGCTAAGGTTAAGAACTTGCAATATTGAAACTTTTAGAGTTTGAGAATCTACATTATATTTTCCGTCATTTTAAATATCATATAAATTTACATATACTTTAAATGCATTTTTTATTGTACTAGGAACTGGTTGAGTTTTTTTTTTCTTTCAGAAATTGGCGGATCAGAAAAACTATTGTTTCAAGGAAATTAAAATTAGCATATACGGAGTACAAATTAAAACAAAATATTTCACCAAATGACTAACAATATAATCCTGTGTACATTAAAACAACATGACAACCTGGTTGAGAAACAGTTGATCCAGCAAATTTGGCATGATTAATTATTTTCATTTTGTGTAACTTTTTGGTTAATCGATTGTGTATTCGTGAATAACAGAGTATTGGTTAATTGACATCTTATTTTTCAATATTATGAATCTTATGATACAAGTAATGTCATTGAAATTATAGTAATCGAAATTTTAATGAATTCAATTTTTATTTATTTTTATCAATACTGATAGTATCTAAATTCGGTTGATCCGAAAGTGAAGATCAATAATTAAACTTTGATCAATATGGGAATGACATGCACTTTGCAGTGTGAACTCTGAACCCATCGATGCCGGGCACCACACCACGAGCTTCATCCACATTACTGTACAAACAGTACAATTGGCCGGCTTCACCAAGCGGCCCCCTCCATGCCAATAATCCTCTCTTATCAGGCCAGCCCGGGGTTCACCTTTTGCGGTAGAGTTTTTTTTGGATACAACGGAAATAAATAAAAATAAAAAAATGGGAAATAAGAAAGAGTTTTTTTACGAATTAATGTCAATTAAATAAATATTTATAGAAATGATGCTGAGTTAAAACTTAGGGAAAAGGGGCAAATAAGGCCACATACTAACAAAAAAAGGTCAAATAAGGCCTTATTTATGAGGCTCTGGCCGGCCTTCGCCATTTGGGGTGGTTCTCGGTGAAATTTTTTGATGAATTTTTTTGACCATTTTATTCATTAAGTCTAGTTTACTCATACCAAATTTCAGCTAACAATTCAATCGGGAAGGCATTCAAATGAATTCTTGAAGATAACTGCGCTTTTAACTGCGCAGTTATCTTCAAGAATTCATTTGAATGCCTTCCCGATTGACATTTTAGCTAAAATTTGGTATGAGTAAACTAGACTTACTGAATACGATGCTAAAAAAATATCATCAAAAAAGTCCACCAGGAACCACCTCAAATGGCGATGACCGGACAGAGCCTCTTAAACACGGCCTTATTTGACCTTTTTTGGTTAGTACGTGGCCTTTTTTGCCCCTTTTCTCTAAAACTTATAACCAATATACTGCTGGGTTTAACCCTGGTCGGGGTAAGTCGCCAAACCATTTGGCGACTTATAAGTCATCATCAGGTTTGGCGACTTACCCTTTAATACACCCAACAGGTCGAGCATTCCAGATTGCAGACATAACGATTCTTCCCAAAAAAACAAAAACCTCCGAGCGAAAAAAAAAACTCCGAGCAGTCCACCTTCTTCGAGCTCCTCTCCGGCGATGCCACCTTGTCAAGGATTCTCCACCTCCATCTTCTTCAACACTCTTTCTTCTAGGTAAATCAAACTCTATTTTATCTCATATTGAAGTTAGGGTTTAGAATGTAAAAATTTCGAATTTTTAGATTATGAATTGATTTGTGAATTGATTTGTTGTGAAATGTGGATATGTATGACATGTTGAGTTTTAATGTTGAATTAAAACTAATATGTTGAATTTGTTGTGGATTTGTTGTGTATTATTAATGTGAATTTTAATGCAAAATTTTGATTTTTTAATATAATATTTTTCCATTGTTAGGTGTATACTTATCCTATAGGATTTGTTTAAATATGAGAGTTTTTTAATATGTTGTTATGTCTATGAAATATCTAACTTGAGTGTATAAAGTGTGTATATTAATGTGTACTCATGAAATATGGACATGTGTTGTAATTAGAATATGGATTTCTCCAACTTCCCAATCGTGTGTCATTGGCGAGAGAACATATTTGAGGAAGCAGGAAAATACGCTATGAAGGTGGTAGCAGAAGGATTTTACTTGTTTCTCGTGGCACATGTTTGCTTGAGATGCTGCAAAAAATCCATGTAACTACCCAAATTCCTCCGAGCCGTTCTTTGCAATTGAAAGTGAAATATCCCCTTCACTTGATGATGATGAAGCTGTCACGGGAATGTGGATGATACTTCAGATGATGACTATGTCCAAAATGGAGATACACATTGCAGAATCCATATGTGATGTTTCTATAACTCCCTCAACATCAAATGTTGTTGTATCTAGGCATGGTGTGAATGCAGCGGCCTCCTCAAATGTTGTTGTTCTGGACATGGTTGTAGAGGAAGATGGGGGTATTTGCACAATGGTGCATCCTTTTTGGATGGCCACAGAACTGATGATGATGCTGATGATAACATCAATGATGATGAAATGACAGAATCAGATGAAGATGATGGTGATACTGTGACCGCAATTGCCCTGTCTAGCCACTATACTAAAGTATATGGTCTCCCACAGGTTTACACCAGGCGTTGAGTTTGCGGTTGGTCAACAGTTTGACCACAAAGAACAAATAATCAATATGGTGAGATTGTATTCGATCAAACGTAACCAGTTTTATCTTAACCTGGAGTCAGATAAACATAAATGGGTTGCGGAGTGCAAGAGAAAGAAGGAACATGATTGCACTTGGAGAATGCGGGCCACAAAGAAATGGTTAGATGGCTATTTGCTTGTCTATGTCGCACATCATCGGCTTCTGGGCTCGGTTTCTACAAGGATGCATTTGATCGCATGTCTGATGATCAGGTTTGGTGTGCATAATATAACATTAACTATCATATGAATAGCAGTAATACTAATTTTTTATCCTTATGAAACAGATTACATGGATGCCATATACAGCGCAGATGTTAGAGGAGTTACCCCCGACAGGGCGAGAGCATTATCATATATGGCGAGCACGTGTGTCACGCCCCGGACCTACCGGACACGTCAACAACCCGCCGTACAGTACGAATAGTCAACCGCAGTCCAACTCATCCATACCATACAAGGCGTCTTGAATACCATTCACAATAGTACATCCATAAACAATCATAATGTAAAATAATTAATTAAAGCAGCGGAAACATTTAATAAAGTGTTTATGCCACACTTTGGCGAACATGGACATACAAGCCCTCAAATAATTATTCAAAAATAATATCCATGAGCATTAATGTAATTGTTTTAAAAACAGAAACGGAGGAAGCACGAACCACGTCTTCCCTCCTGGATCCTCCCTCGAAGCCATCGAGTATTTGTAGCGAGCTCAACTCCTACCTGAAACTGTGAGGTGGCCTCCCCCGTGAAGGGGAGGTCAGTACTTGGAAGCATTTGACAAGTACAATGACAACTATACTAAGTATAATCAAAGTTTCAATTTCCAAGACCCTCACATAGGGTGATAATATAATATAGGTCATAACCCGTGGTTACCCTCTTTGAAAATATACTTACTTTATATATAAAGTCAAGTAGTCGGCCCGAAGACCCATGTTTTACCTTGAAAACGTTCAACCCTTTCCCCGTGACTTCAAGCCACGCCCATCTATATTAAATTCACCATGCTAGAGGCTTCCTCTAGTCATGTTTTGCCGTGCTAGAGGCTTACTCTAGTCACTAAATTCGGTGTTAGAGGCTTCCTCTAATCACCTTACATACTTTGTGCTGGAGGCTTCCTCCAGTCACATTACATTATGCTAGAGGCTTCCTCTAGTCATCCTACACGAATGCTGGAGGCTTCCTCCAGTCATTCTTCATCGTGCTAGAGGCTTCCTCTAGTCACGATACTAGTTCGTCCTACACGAATGCTGGAGGCTTCCTCCAGTCATTCTTCATCGTGCTAGAGGCTTCCTCTAGTCACGATACTAGTTCGTCCTACACGAATGCTGGAGGCTTCCTCCAGTCATTCTTCATCGTGCTAGAGGCTTCCTCTAGTCACGATACTAGTTCGTCCTACACGAATGCTGGAGGCTTCCTCCAGTCATTCTTCATCGTGCTAGAGGCTTCCTCTAGTCACGATACTAGTTCGTCCTACACGAATGCTGGAGGCTTCCTCCAGTCATTCTTCATCGTGCTAGAGGCTTCCTCTAGTCACGATACTAACTCACTAGCAAATTCTATGCCTAGAGTTCCTCAATCTTGAGTAGCCAATGAGGCCTACTCCTAATGTAACTTAGTGGTTACCCCTTCCTACCTTAAGGCATCTCATAAGACTACTTAAGGTGCATCCTTCACAATCCAAGTCCTTAGGATTGTTCTATCACTTTTTATACAACATTCCCGATTAGTAAATTAAATACTAATCCATAAATCTTTAAACAGCCAAGCTCCTTAACTCATAGTTATAAGGCTCATTCCTATGGATTTTCTAATCCGTATACGATTTAATCTCAATATCAAAAATATCACTTTTATCCATTCATGATTTCTATACATGAAGTAAAAGTATATTTTATCACAAAAATTCATGGTTTATACAATCATTATACCTTCACATTTATTATGCATCATCATACACAATTTCTCATAAATTTGTATGTTATGCATCTTCTATTCACAAACAATGATATTTTCATTTAGGCATTATTAATCATTAATAATCCATGAAAATCACATTTAATTACTTTAGGTAATCTTATGAAATTAACCCAAAGATTATAAGCAATATAGTCAGCCATCCTCACCTTATGAAGTGCTGAAATAGTTGCCTTTGTTAAGCCCTCCGATCAATCCCCGTTCTAAACCGATTGAAAGTGAAAATCTGGGCAGAAGGTGAAAGCCGGGCGGCTTTCACGAAAGCTGGGCGGCTTTCACGAAAGCTGGGCGGCTTTCGTGGTCTGCAACTACGAACAGCCTCCTACACTTGGCGGTTTCCGGCGGTTTCAACCCCTATCGATTCCACGACTCTTCTAAGTTAAATACCACCACTTTATAACAATATTATACACTTTTAAACGTGTATAACTCCACCTTTAATCCACCATATGATTTCTTAAAAATCATACAACATAAAACTAGTTAAAATAAGAGTTGTGTTCTTACCTCTCCTTCTAGCTAGTTTTCTCTTGGGATTTCCTTGCTATAAGCTTCTTCCACGTTTGGATTTTGTGAGATCTTCCTCTAGACCTCTCTCTCCTTTCTCTTGGTTCATATGAGTGGAATGGGAAGGGGGGAGGTATCTATCCTCAACCAAGCAAAAAATAATGCTTGGAAGGGACATGGGGTGTATGAGTTGTCTCTACTCATCCCCTCCTTCAATCATCCGCACATGCCACTCAATTCATGTCCCTCCAGCTCTCCTTTAGTCAACTAGTGCACACAAAAACGTGGGGTGGCCCCCACTCGTGTGGGAGGTCATCCCATTATGCCCCGGTGTGTACAACCGGCCCCGAAAGTTGTATTTCTCCGACTGTTTTAACTATATTTTATTTTGTCGGGCCAAATAAAATATACGCATTCCTCATAATCATGGGCCTTTAGAGTAGATGTACGTTCCCCAACATTAATTTAGGAGTCCCCGAAATTTATTTCGGGCTGTTATCCGATAAATTACCAGTACCGATAATTGGGCCTCGTTTGACCAACAGGTCAACTCCATGCCCTTTCCATGGCCCAACTAAATATTTGGGAGTCTATTCCCATTATTAGGGACCCGATAAATAATTTAATTAATCACGCATTAATTAAATATACCAATTCCGTTACGCGATTTTATTCGTTAGGAAATTCAAATATATATCAAATTCCAAATTCAAGTACATCCGGGTGCGGTGTCACAACGTGTGCCGTTGATATGTTTTGACATTGTTGAGCTTCATTTGCCTGATCGTGTACTGCGACAGTTTGGCTATGAGCAGGTCATTCCAGCACCTGTCGACACATGTGTAGATCTTCATAGGGTGGATAGGCGTGGGAAGCATACAAAGGATTGGTCGCTCAGACATGTTCGATACGTGACTATCACTACTACAATAATGACATATCACGTCACTCATTTAACGTCGGTTCTAGAGAAACGGTCGTTATAAAGTTATTTTAAGTCGGTTTTTTTGAAAACTGACGTTGTACATTTTTTAATATTTAATTTTATTTTCTTTCACGACGGATTGTCAAAGAACTGCCGTAACAAGGGAACGCGTTTTTTCTAATTTTTAACTATGACGTCGGTTTTGCCAAAACCGTCCTAAAAATGCACACCCGTTTCAAAACGAAATTAAATAACCCTGGATATACGGGCCCGTACTGAAATTTCCTCCCCCTTCTTTCTCTGCGCGCCAGACTTCTTCGAAGTCTCTGTCTCTATCTGCGATGCTATTCTTCTAAATCTGTTCGATTTCCTGCGGTATAACATATAGTATTCTTCATTCAGACTGTCGCCCAACATAAATATGCTAAACGTGCGATAACAGGGACTGGAGGAGAAGCGCTCTCGAATTCAGAATGTTGACGACGCATATTCTAAGGTGCGATTGCGAGAAGGCCATTGTGCTTCAACAACCATTCGTCAACAAGTATGAATTTATATATAATTGATCTCGGTATAACATTTTCATAGTTTTTAGTGTCATTGAAAGTTCCGAAATTGGGATTTTGATAAAAAACTAAATTTCGGACTTCAATTCGATTTTAGTATTGTTATGTGGATGGTTATTTACCCATGATTTAACTTTGTTGTCTGTAAATTTTCTGAACTATGAAATTGAACCGTAGGATGTAAGTTTTCTTTGTGCAATTTCAAGCGAAATAATGTATACTAAGATCATCAATGGATTTATACAGAAAAAAGGCTTGCAGCACCGCCTTGCGTACAAATCATCTCTTTAGAGTCTATAGACCAAGCTTGAAGAAGAAATATAAGGTTTCCTTTGACATGATGTACACCTTCTGTTACAGAAGAAATTTCAGAATAAATGAGATAAATCAAAGATAAACAAAGTTTTCTTATCTGATTATGGACTTCTTTTATTTATTTTGCATATTAAGGAACAACCCTTCTAAAACTGTTGGTAGAGATGGTGCTACAGAGGTAACCAATAGTTTTCTCAGAAATAGCCTCTTATTCAACTGGGAAGGAGTGGTGAGGCTTCTGGTGTCCAATGATGCTCATAAGGAGTTCGCTACCCTCCGGCGTTCATTTGATGGGGTTAACTCCTATTTTCAAACAAAGTTCAGCCAGGTATTGTAACATACATGTTTGCTTGAATGGACATAAGGAAGTAGAACATGATTTTCAGTTATATACTCCGTATTTATTTAGGGTTTTGAGGCTGTTTTTCTCAGTGATTGATGTGGTTTGAAGCAAGAAATGTTTGTTATTTGCATTTTTTTTAATTCTCAGTGGATTGCATTGATTTGTTTCATGTTGATAGAGACTGAATGAGACTGCATTGGCCTGGCAACAAATACCACTTCTGATTCCTTCTCAAAGAACCCCAGAGCAGATTAATTTTTCTTATACACCCTTTTTATGGATCTATTTAATGAAACAAAGTCTGGGTCATATAATACTTCCTATATATGTTTCAAATGTTGGGTTATATAGTACTACCCATGTTTACAAATGTTATTTTGAACTGGTTTCACGTTTTCAACGTGTGAGGCTTCACTATTGCTAAAAAAGAAATAAGGCCCAACATATATGCATTTTTTTAATTAACGTTTATTATATTGCTACTTTAGTGTGTTGATAAAAGCTTTTTTTTTCATTTAATAGATGTTTGTATCAGCAGCTTGACTTGAAAGCAAATAAAATGTTCGGTCTCTTGTGTCCAAATATGGTACAACAAAAGACAGATGACAATGACAAGATTGCGTACCTTTCTACCATTTTTTTGAGAGGAACAAAAAAGTATTATCTTGCCCCATATTATGAGAGGTATGTCCTTTTTTGTAGACATACAAAATACAGTTATGATAGCCTTATAGTTCGTTTTTATGAATAAATCAAATAGCTATTAATATCCATATGGAAAACATTCATTTTAATTTATACAGTTGCCATTGGACATTATGTGTTATTTGTCAAAGCTCATACGAGGCATTTTGGTTTGACTCATTTGGTGGTCAGCCGTCTCAGGACATCAAGCAAATAATAGAAGTGTACGTTACTTGGTTTAATTAGTTTTCCCATTTTATTATTAACCATTATTAATGTTGATGATTGAGATATGCTTAAATTTTTAGTGTTGATTCTACATTTATCTGATTTTTATTTTGTCGTACATGATACATTATGTGTCTTATAGTCTTCTCCGGTATAAATCTATAGGTCGTTCAAACAAGCTGCGGTAAAAGGTAGAACTTCTGCAAATCGTTATAGCACAACAAAATGGGTTATTTGTCAGGTAAGTTTTTTATACATAGTATTTAAATACCTTAGTATTTTGTAGTTATGTACTTTATGTTTATCTGATTCTAATACAGTGCCCGAAGCAACTGGGAAATGTCGAGAGCGGTTATTATGTCATGAGGTTCATGTATGACATAATCTCTTCCAAGGCAAAAAAAACCTCAATGAACAAGGTAACTTTTCAGTAATATGTATCTTCAAATAATTAATATTTCTAATTAACACCCATTTAAATTATATTTTGTAGATGCTCGATCGTGAAAACTACAGACAGGGCGATTTAGATTTTGTAAGAGCGATGTGGTGCAAAGCGATGTGCAAATGTAGCTTATGAGTTGTGGTGTTGAACTTTAACTCACTTCATAACTTATGATATAATGTAATGGTGTTATGTAGCTTATGAGTATTGACTCCAGGTCTCCAGTTTATTTCAGAACTTGTATTGGTATTTGAACGTGGTTCCAAATGTATGTTGGTGTTTGAACCTATTTTGAGACTAGATTGCATGACTTGATTGTAATATTTGTGATATTTTAATACATTTTCAGTACATGTGATGGTTTCATTGTTGTGGAAGCTTGAAAACTGCTGCACCATGATATTAGCATATAGCAGATTCTAGGAACAATACGGTTTCTTCAGGGTGGGGGAAAAAAAACTAAACCATCTTTCACGTCAGTTATTAAACATGACCTACCGACGTTAAACATTTTTTATATAATTTTTTAAAAAGTTAATGGACGTCGGTTATTCCACGAACCCGACGTTAAAAGGTATTTATTTAGTTTTTAAGAAATACATTAGGCGTCGGTTTTTTGGCGGAAACGACGTGGTAGGTAATATTTAATAATTAGTAAAAATCCTTTCACGTCGGTTTTGTAACCGACGTCATAGGATCTAACCTATAACGTCTCTCACTTACACGTCTGTTCCAGAACTGACGTTATAAGTATAAAATAACCGACGTTAAAAGTTCATTCTCTAGTAGTGTTAATTAAATTGCATTAATGCGAAAAAAACTCAATAACAAAGACTATAGTCTAACAATTTCGAGTCCATTTTTGTCCTCCCAAAGAAAGCTAGGTAAGCTAACTCTTTTGGTGCCTTTTCAAGAATAGTCATTCTTTCGGGATACGAACGAGCCATTTTTTCTATAAAAAAAAAATCAACGCATTTGTTATCCTCTCATAGAGAATGATGTGTGCCCTTGACATGAGTTTGAAATAAGAAGATAACGGCAGTCTTTCATGATAGGGTTTAGCGCATCGCCTTTAACATTAACACTTCATTTAATGGTACATACAAGAGCCTCCGAATTGATTTCAGCCACCACATCGTGTAGATCTTTGTCATGCATGAGAATCATGTCTTGACGAATGCCCCACAGTTCAGATGTTCACTGGCCCAATATTTAGCACAAATCCAGTGGCCCAGTTTCCCATGTGGTTTCAAACAATGCCCCCAATTGTTGCATTGTTTGTTTCCCTCCGAAAGGAACCATTTGTGTTGAGTTTGAGTTCACCATGATGCGGATATTGCCATTTGACTATTCTAGGGACTCGATTTTTGTGAAACAATTCTTTTCCCATAGCTATTGTAGTGTTGTCGGTAAGGGTCCATGGCCGCTTAACGATAGTTTCAACTTCCAGATACTTACCCTCAAATAACCACGTGTTTTGTGCTTTCAAGATATTCCATAGGTGGTATAGTGTAAAAGGGAATTTGGTAGGATCTCAGGTTGTGCTCAGCCCACAAATTCATTGAATCCAGTTCTGAACGCGGCACCTCCCATAAGAGATAGTATATCGGCAACCAACTGAGCTAGGTTGCTTCCTCTTTCATTCCCAAAACTACTTAGACCACTTTTCATATCGTCCATGCATTTTAATAAACCAAACTAAATAAGGAAGCGATCCAGCTCACCTGGTCTGCAACTCACTCTTATATACGAAAGTCTCAAGTTCGAAACTCCATGGAGGGAGTTTAAGTACTATTTACCCTAGGCTCCCTCCAACCCCCTCCACCTTACCTCAGGAGTCTCGAGGTAAAAAAAACTAACCAAAATATATAATGATATTTATAATGTTGTATTTAATTTGTTGTTTGCATTGTCACACTACTAATAAAATTGTGTAAATGTAATTTGATTTAGGAGCTAGTCAGTGATCACATGTAACGCCATCAATCAAAACTTATCAAAAACCGGGTTGGTTTTTAGATTATGGAATTCGACTTAATCATTTTCTAATTTTTCTCATTCCTATCCGGGTCGGTTTTTAAATCATACTTTTGGATTTTAATACAAGTATCAATTAAACTGATATATTCCTTAGTGTTTTTAAATATGCATATGCAAAGGTCATTTGGGTTAATGAAAAATTGAACATTTTACAACATGAATTGATTCTTTTTTTAATTAGCAATAGTAGGTGTAACATATTGGGCACAACTCAAATGTAATGTGTACGCCGCTAGTATGATTTATATTAATTATAAATTATAAAAATACACTGATGGTAAGAAACCGAAATGCAAGGCCGTCTAATAAATTTGGAGGCCCCGATTCAAATTTATAATTAAATTTGAGGCCCCACTGCAATATAAAAAATAAAAAATTCTTAAACTAAATTCTTATTATACTCAAATCAATTGAATACTTATTAAATAATGAAATTAATAAATTAGAAGTAGAAAATTTTCAATTTCAAATAATTAATCTCTACAATTTTTTGTAACAATTTATGAAGGCATTCTTATATGGAGTAGTGAAATATGAATTTAGTTGCAACATGAGAAGTGAATTTAGCTCATAAATATGAATTTATGAGGATATTCATATACTCCGTACGATAGTATACACTATTACATTAGATTATTAATTATGTTATTAATTAATGCTAATGGTCTAAAAATACTACTACTAGTGCCTTATAAATATGGGGGGCCCATAAGAAGTGAAGTCATGTTTTGTTTAATCTAATTAACATGTTAAAAGACGGCCCTACTGAAATAAATCATATGAAGTGGAGTAATCATAAAGTTTACATTATATTAAATAGCTAATGAAGAAGTATACTTAGTGATTTTAATCACATTATTGTTCACACTCCGTATATTTTATTTGAATACCTTTTCAACCAAACTCTCTTATTCTACTACCTCCGTAAAGATCTTACCATTTTCCTTTTTTAGCCGTAACTAAATAATCTTCTCATTTCTAAATCTTCTCATCGTACCTTTAATAATTTATATCTCCTATCACTATTCATAATCTCACCTACTTTCAATTTGGGAAGATTCCGACGCTACGGATGTAGTATTATCCAATCTTCCTTCAAGCCTTGAGGCGGGTGCCCGTGCGGGTTCCCGCCCCTAGCCTTGTCAATTGTCATCCCTAAATTTAAGAAACCAAGACTCCAAGAGATATATATATATCACATGCTAGTCATAACATTAAACATTATCATAATTAAAAATATGAGATGATATGATAACTTCTGGATCTCTCTATATATATATATATAGTGCCCACCACATTAAGTAATCAGTTCAGTAGGCTTTCAGCAGCTTCTGCTCTGTGCCTCTGTCTGCAATTCTTGCCTTTGGCCTTTATGCGATAATAATTATAAAATAATTCTCATACATATATGGATGCAAATATGAAGGAGAAAACGATGAAGAAAGCTCCTGAAAATGGAGGAGCTGATGAGAAGGAGGAAGCAGCTAAAAATGGCAGAATTAAAAAGCTTGGGGGCATTAAAACAATGCCATTCATTCTTGGTATGTAACCTTTCATTATTTTATACTTTTTTCAGTTTTATTTTTTATTTCCAGAAATCCTGGCCTGTCAAATAAGTATGATCAATGAGATTGTAAGAACTTATTTTCTTTTAATTTTTTGTTTGATATTTTATTTATGAGGTAAATTAATGGCAGATAATTGAATGAACTTAACTGATTTGAAATATTCTTCATATAGTTTTAATATTGGCGTTACTTCGGATTTGTATAAATTAGATTATTTTAATTACCAATTGATTTATAATACACTCCGTATTGTTTATTTTTGTAATTGATTTTTTTTTGATCAATTTTGTAATTGATTTTATTCAAGATCATTTTTAAGAGTTTGCTCAAAAGTGGTTGGATGTAGGATATGAGCTCGTTTGGTGATCTTATTTTGCGGCTTATCAACTAACTTTTTCATCAAATGCGTAACTTTTGATTTTGCGTGTTGAATTGTGTAATACTCAAAATACTCAAGGTTGAAGTTATTTTTTTGACAGATTGGCTGAAGTTCGACCATTTTAGCTATTTTTCATAATTCAGTAGAATCAGTGTTAAAGCATTTGTCCCACACCAGAAAGTTATATAAATTTAAACACTATATAAGGCTTTAGGCTACTCCTCCTATCAGGTTGACATTTTAGGATGGAATCCCGGGTCTTAACATAGTATTAGAGCCAATTCCGGTTGTGGTTTGACGGCTTGTTTAGCACCCATGAAAAATAGCTTGTCAAGGGTTTGTTTGGCCCATTTATACCCCCGATATTGTTCAGCCCGGTTCGGACTGAGGAAGCGTGTTAAAACATTTGTCTCACACCGGAAAGCTATAAAACATTTAAACACTATATAAGGTTTTGAGCTACTCCTATCAGGTTGACCTTTTAGGATGAAATCTCGGGTCTTAACAATCAGCCAATCTAGCTACTTCAAGCAAAACTTTAAATTTCAGTATAGTCAATCAATTTAGTCCGTTTCTGAGGGCTCATAATTTATTTGGATACAATCATAATGAACTACATAGTACTTTCAATAAGCTAAACCATGAACGAAAATATGTAGGTTAGTTATTAAGAGAGAATTATTATTTTTGCTTGAAACCTCAAAGGAGGTAATTCTTAAATGATCAAATATTCAATTCGCATAGGATTAAGTTTGGGGTAGGAAAATGTTCCGGAAAAGATTCTTAAATGATATGAATTTAACATAAATTTCATCAAGTGTGTAGATCTAATTACATGCTACTCTCGATCTATTCTTCTCAATTGAGGAGATGATTCTGGCATTCCATGATTCTTTTTCATGAAGCTCTCTCTAGTTTTATTCGTCTTGTATTTAATCTACAGCCTTATAAATAATTGCTGTTTTAAAAAATTTCACACAATTTAAGAAATATTGTTAAGTGATTCTTCTGTCATTATTAAAATTTTAAACGCCGCTACATTTATTCAAAAGTACAAAAGACTTTATTTTTTCGATACAGTACAAAAGACTTTATGCGATAAGAAGTTAAGAACCAACGCGAAAAAATAAAATATTCATTGACTTCATGAAACGGCAATATTTAAATTTGGGATAAAAGAAAGCGAGAGGAAACTTTTTTTTTTTGAAAGAAGGGGTACTTAAATGGATATCACAACATTCAAATAGGGGTAAAATGACAAAAGGACCACAGGAAACTGTCAACTCTCGAACTAGATTTAGAGTCAATCACCTTCAAAAAAGCAATTTGACTCGCTAATCTTATAATGGGCATAAATGAGCCAACGATGGTTAAAGCAGATCTCGCATCATCCAATCCTAATGCAAGATTCTTGCAACGATAAAAATAACCAACAGAGAAATAAACAATCTAATCATGAAAAATAAATAGTAAGCAAACAATAAAATTAAAATGCTGATTCCAAACCCTAGACTCTCCTGCACTCCATGGCAGCGGTTCGGGAAGGGGACGACCCAACAGTACTGTAGGTTCTTCCTATCCCTGCCTCTTATCCTCCATGTTCTCTACCAAGTTTCCTCTATCGTGACCTAACATGGAAGACCTCGAATCCGGATCTATATATTCCAATCCTTTTTTTACGAAAGGGAGAGTAAACTTAATTGGTTTATGTTGTTTTCCAATTACTTGAATTATACGTACGGACTATTTGAATGTAGTATGTAGACCTGGACTCGGGCTGGTTCGGGCCCGGTTCGGGCCTCGGGCCAGGATAGTTGGGCCCGGGCCCGAACCGCCGGTGGGCGGTTCCGGTTCCGGTTCCGGGCCAAACCGGGCCGGGCCGGGCCTAACCGATTTTTTTTTTTTTTGGCTCTTCTATTTAACCCCCAACCCCTCCCCCTCAACCCCAAACTACCCCAAACCACCTCAAATGGCCCAAAATACCTAATCCAACCCAAAAGTTTAAAAAAATTCAAAAAAAAAAAAAAATTAAAAATCGGACCGAACCGGGCCCGAACCGGCCGGGCCGGTTCGCCAAAACCTCGGCCCGAGCCCGAACCGCCCAGCAGCCGGGCCGGGCCGAACCGAACCGGTGGGCCCACGGGCTCCGGGCCGGGCCGGGCCGGGCCTCACAGTAACCGGGCCGGGCCGCCCGGCCCGAGTCCAGGTCTAGTAGTATGGTCCATCGTCCCATTTTAAACAAGTATTAGTAACTAGTAAGTTATGACGTGGTACTGCTTACAAGTTACAAGTTTGACATGTTGTGAGTGTTTTAATACTTGGGACCGATTTTAGTCTCAAATTAGATAGAACAAATTAACAATGAGTTGAAATCAGAATTTAATAGATTAGATAATCAAATCGGACTTATTATTTAAGATGAGACCAAATAAGAAATCGACAATTATAAAAAGATCTACCAAACCAAATTAGTTCTGACTATATCAGACTACATCGGATTTAAACATGCGAGAAAAAGCTACAAAGTTTCAATTCAATTAAAAACACTCCTAATATCTTGTGAATTAATTGTATACATTAATTTTTTAGAATTAATTCAACTTTTGGTCCTATGAGTTTTATGTCATTTCCAAAGTTATTTCACGTCTTTCATTTTGTCCACTTTTAGTACTAAACTAATGTTTTTTATCATTCATTGCTCTTCTCTGGCATTTTAACTATCATAGTTATTGCCGGAAGGATCATATATGGGTGAAAACACAATAGTCATATACTCCCTCCATATTCTAAAGTTTGCTACACTTTCTTTTTGGGATGTATTTAAAGGTTTGTTACACTTTCCTTTTTTGGTAAGTTTTTTCCTTTAAAAATCTCCAACTACCCTTACTTTTTCTACTTTTTATCTTCTCTTTCATACTTTTTTACCTTCTCTCCTACTTTTCCTACACTATTCATTACCCCTACTATTTCCTCCTTAAATATTGTGCCAAAGCCTATTGCAGTGATCTTTACCGTATGGAGGGAGTACAAAAAATGGTCAAAGTCAAAGACGTGGACTAATTATGATATCAGTGTGATACTCGTAGGACCAAAAGTGAAATTTATTCATTGTTTTTATCTAATTAATCCCAAAGTTTTTATTTTTTATACGGAGTAGTATCGAAATGAGTTTGGTGTAAATATTTATGATGGGTTCTTGTGAAAAATAGTCTGATGTCATTTTTAATATAATCGATTTGATATGATCCGTTCAATTAAAAGAAAACAAGCACACCATTTTTAGCTAGCCTAGTCTTACATGATATGATTAACAACAATTTAAAGTGAGTGTAGCATCACCTAAACATCGTCATGTTTGGTATCTCCCTTTTACATCCGTAATGATTTTGAATTTTGATTTTTTTTGATTGAAAATTGCTTGTGTTAACTCATAAAAACAAACAAGCAACAGTGTATCATTCAAATCAAACATTCAGCCTTCAAATTGTGCACACCTTCCCTCTAGACTGTTTAACCATTTGATCAGACATAAAATAGACTGTTCAATAATAAGCAAGACTGATCGCTAAATATATGATATATTCAAAGTTGTTATTGGTCAAAATAGTCTGATTGCTTTCTCCCAAACTAATGACTAAAACCACAAACCAGAAATTATATCGTGTAAGTGCTGAATGAAAGAATAACAAATAAACAAGCAAAAATAACCAAAAGTAGCATCCAAAACCTAATCACTCATTCCAATAACACTTTACCGTCTTCCTTCAAGTCCAATCAATCATTGACTTACAGGTTGTTCCTGACTTCTTCTCCCATCACCATCCTGCCATAAGTTTGAGCCAATTAAAACCTCTATCTCTTCAACCGGTGGCCTTCCATCGCTATCCTCTTGCGCGTTGTTGTTGTCAACTGAAAATCCCTTTGATTGGAGTTCTACATCGTTGTTGTGATGCTCGAAGAAAACCTTGCACCAAAGTATGCTGACGAATCGCCGTTACTAAACCCTAGACAATATGCCTACTCGAAGCCTTGCTACATTGTTGCTTTGCTCGAAGAAGAAATTGTGCCCCAAACTATGCAAACGAACGCCGCCTCTGACCCTAGGCAAGAATGCCTATTTATCCGCGTTTTGACTTTGAACCTAATTGCAAACCATCAAATAAATGATATTCGAAAATACATTCACTCATTTGATATTTTAATATTAGTTTTTGGTGAATTAAATGACAAAATTTTTGGTGAGAAAATGCTCTATTCACTTTATTCACTTTTATCTATATTTAAATAGTTGATGTTATTACAAGTTATTTTTAAATTACGTATTATTATTAGTTCATGAAAGATAATTTGTATTATTTAAAGCTATTTTCTAAATATTTAAAATTTAATTTAATACAATTTGAGGCTTTTGAGCACAATAAGTAATTAAGTTTATCACACTCACAGATAACCAACAGTGGGAAAGAAGAATATCATGTACAAAATTATAACTGCAAATACCAATTGCGTCCCACGAAAACGGCAAAACTTTTTTCGGTTCAAACTATTATCAATAATGTTAAGGATTACAGAAGAAATTCAAACTACTACCAATAATGTATTAATGTTAACGAGCACAGAACAAAGACACACAGGATGATTGCCACGAGAAGGAAGCCCCATAGGGATATGGGATAGCAAAGTAGAAGTCGGCCAAGGAGTGTATTCGAAAAAGTGGTAGGTTTTTATGTAATGATACTTCTAGGATTGTTGACATGCAGGTGGTGTGTTTGATAGATTATCTAACAGAGCTTTTTTGTCACTCCCATATAGTTAGACATGTTCTAACTAAAATACCATACAGGTTGTATGTTTCTTGCATTTGTCTCATGTATTTCTCACAACTGATCTAGT
The DNA here is from genome assembly GCA_945859915.1 of Cuscuta epithymum. NCBI lineage: Eukaryota > Viridiplantae > Streptophyta > Magnoliopsida > Solanales > Convolvulaceae > Cuscuta > Cuscuta epithymum. The sequence continues at coordinate 1,912,285 of CAMAPF010000948.1, read as the reverse complement.
GGTGCTCTGAATCTTGACATTTACTTCTGATATTTGACCGTCTTCGCATTCTATTTTGTTACCTCAGAAGATGACATTGTATTCATCTCTAAGTGATTTCGGTGTGTTTCAATATTTGGCATAATGATCTGTGTTAGGGCAACTATTGAAACTAATGCAATTCACTTTTGTATTTTGACAGCTAATGAAATATGCGACAGATTTGCTGGTGTTGGTTTTCATGCCAACATGATTACGTACCTCACACAAGTGCTAAATTTGCCCCTTGTGAAGGCATCTAATACACTTACCAACTTCGGCGGGACATCAAGTTTCATGCCACTCATTGGTGCTCTCATCGCTGATTCTTTTGCGGGACGATTTTGGACCATCATTGTTGGATCTATCATTTATGAGCTGGTATATCCCCCTCTATGTGTGTGTTGTGTGAACATGTAAATATAAAGAAGAGAATTGCTCACTGGTTGTAATATAATTATGACTTAACATATTTTTCAGAAAACTCTTTTACCATGGTGGAATTACCACCCTTCTCAAGTAGCGTAATTTCATATATTGGTCACAAGAAGTATGCTTTGCTGACAACATTACGAAAAGATCATCAGTTATAGACAAACAACTTAAGAAAAGTTCATCCAAAAATGCAAAATATGAATCTTTTTTGGATTCCATCTTACACGGTCAACTTAGTATGAGAGATACTTAAAGTACGTAGTATAAGACCTTATATGCTTGTGCCTTTTCAATTTCTCAGTGTGAAATGACTTGACATGCCCGGAAAGACGGTGGCTCTTTAGAACAAACAAATCTTGAAGTTCATGTTTCGTTTTTGAGTCAGTCAAATTGATTGCTTATTTAAGTGTAAATGGTTCTGATATCATATTAAAACTTGATAGGAGAAGTAGACGTGTAATCATAGCTAGGCAGGGTTTGTATTTTCATATTTAGTGTATGTTAGATGACTTAATCATCTATTATATGTTTTTTACAACAGGGAATGATAAGCATAACTATCTCAGCCATTATGCCACAACTCCGTCCTCCACCATGCCCCAGTCAGAAGGACTGCACAGAAGCTTCACACATTCAGCTTTGGGTCCTCTATATTTGTCTACTACTGACATCTATTGGTGCTGGAGGCATTCGGCCTTGTGTTATAACTTTTGCAGCTGATCAGATTGACATGTCAAAGACAAAAGTGGAGGGCCGCAAATGGAATTTCTACAATTGGTACTATTTTTGCATGGGATTGGCCACACTAACAGCTCTTACTGTCATTGTTTATATCCAAGATAACGTGAGTTGGGCTTGGGGTCTCGGGCTTCCAACCATTGCTATGGGATTATCGGTTATTGTGTTCATTTTAGGATCCCCTCTTTATAGAAAAGTAAAACCCGGAGGTAGTCCACTGGTAAGATTGGCACAGGTGATTGTTGCATCTGTTAGGAAGAGAAATGTTGTCATGCCTACTGATTCAGGTCTCCTGTATGAGAATAAACAACTTGATGCTGCAATCTCACCCAATGGGAGGCTTCTGCATACCGATCAGTTCCAGTAAGCTTTATTTCAATTTATAAAACGTTACCATTTACCACAACTATAGTCTGTGTGCTTAATATATTCTATGCAAGCTAGAAGATCAACTTATAAACAAATGGTTGCAAATTGTGGCTTCTTTTAATTTCGTCCTCCCAAACAACACTATAATGTGTTTCAAGCATGAAAAAGAAAGACCATTTAAGAAGTGTTTTATGGTAGGTGATTTAGTCAGGCCATGATCAAGAAATCTAAATATAGGAAAAATGAATTTAAAAACTAATTAATTTCCTTTTCCTTCTCTAATGTAACACCAAACACAACTGAATAGCTTTGCTTCACACGTTTTCCTTCCCAAGCGCACCGTAACTTACTTCTATGTAATTTCTTGTACTGATGTTTCAAGGTGTATTGACCGAGCAGCTGTGGTAACAGATTCTGACTTGAATGAACATAACGAGCCAAACCCGTGGAGGCTTTCCACTGTTCATAGGGTGGAGGAACTGAAGTGCATCCTCAGAATGTTACCTGTTTGGGCAGCTGGCATATTACTCATCACCTCATATTCACATATTGGCAGCTTTACCATCCAACAAGCACGCAGTATGGATCGCCACCTCTCCCACTCATTCCAAATCCCTCCAGCCAGCATGTCTGTCTTCACTATCTTAACTGTCCTTATAGGACTTGCTCTATATGAGCGTGTTTTTGTACCTTATATTCGCAGGTTCACCAAAAACCCCTCAGGCATCACATGCCTCCAGAGAATGGGCGTAGGCTTTGCAGTTAACATCCTTGCCACCATTGTTTCAGCCCTTGTTGAGATAAAACGCAAAGCAGCAGCCAAACAGCACAATCTTCTTGATCAACCTACTGCCATAATACCCATAAGTGTCTTTTGGTTAGTTCCTCAATATTGCCTGCATGGGGTAGCAGAGGTTTTCATGTCGGTCGGTCATCTTGAGTTTCTGATTGAGCAATCCCCAGAAAGCATGAGAAGCACTGCGGCTGCACTCAATTCTTTGACTTTTGCACTGGGAAATTACATGGGTACTCTTGTGGTGTCTCTAGTGCACAACTACACTGGCACAGAAGGGAATTGGCTTCCAGACCGAAATCTAAACAGGGGGAGATTGGAAAACTTCTATTGGCTCATAACAGGAATACAAGTACTCAATCTTGTGTACTATGTCACATGTGCTATGTTTTATAGGTATAAACCTCTGGGAGAAGACGTTCGTTCTGACGAAGGAGATGTGGAATTCGCTAAGGATAAAGTTGTATCTGCTATTAGTGATGACAAAGAAGTAGAACTATTAGGCAATGGTAAATTTTAGTCATTTGCAGGATTGCAGAGGTGTGGGTAACATATGCCATATTTTGAATGTATATGTGATAAGGAACTGATATGCCCGTGAACACAAAGTTGGAAAAAGCATGCTCTTTGATATATAGTTCAAAGATATATTTGTTCCAATTTTATAATTTTGTTTTCAATTGTCCCAAAAATAAGATGAGAGGTATTCATGATGGCTCACTTATAATTCATGGCTATTTTGTTCCTTCTCTCTTTTATATATAGTATAAAATATAGAATATCAGAAAGAAATATGTCAATGTGGTTGTATATATTTTCAAGCAGTTTTGGGCTCTTTCTCTTTTTTAAACCTATAGCTGCAGATTAATAAACTGATAATCATCTCCTATTCTTATGAGTAATGACCCGCCACTGTCTCTTATCATTGACTGACCTTAGCTTTGCTCAAACAGGGGGTTTCTAATGAGAATAAGTGATTTCTCCACCGTAGATAGACTTGTAAACTCACTACTCTTTATTCAATGAAGTGTCTCTTTTGAATTAAAAAAAAAACTGATTTCTCTAGTCCTTTGTGTACTATGCACAAGTATGTAACACCAAAGATTAGTAGTTTACAGCTTTTTTAATTAAATCATTGAAATTCTAAATAATGTAGATTTTGACATTATTACATTGAATTCTTTCTGCTAGTTCTTGTAAAATGTTTATTTAACTTTCCAGACGAGATGATATTCCATGATTGTTGAGCTGACACTAGAACCATTAGGACAAAGTCTTGAATGTGTAAGGATGTTATCTTTTGGACTGTTTTCTGTCCCAGACCAGACTTCTATAGTTATAAAATATACCGAGACCAGACATTTACCAGACCAGACCAAACTAGTTCAGACCAAATCAGACCAGACCAGACCTAACCAGCAAATTTCAGTCCAAAGGAAAACATCTTAAGTATATTGTAAGAAATATGGTACACACATTCTACATGCTTATTGTATTCATTCTTTAAATGAGATTACTGACTTAAAGTTTGATTCATATTCTCATTAATATAATGTTCATTCTTGTTTTTAACCTTTCCTTCTTCCGCCTCTATGGTTTTCCAAAAAAATATTGTTCAACAGAATGCCCAAAGTATTTGCAATAATCGTAATAATGTGGGACATTTTAGAACTCATCTCTCTCCGTCACAACAAAATTTTCTTTTCTTATCATAGTTCTTTTTAGTCTTGGTTTTCTACTTTTCTGATATCAATCTCTATGTATACTTGAAAGCAAGGTTATTATTTTAATATAGGTATTCGATTCTTGTTTTCTGACCTAAGGTGAAACCAATCTACCTCTATCTATATAAAAAGAGGTGGAATTATGGCCACTTTTCCCGCCTAAAAACACGGGTAAGGAATGGGTCATAAACGGGTCAGCCAAAAGCGATTGGAATTTGATTCGGCAAACATGGGAATTGCTTGAGAGTTGAGCAGATATTAACATTTTCCTTCAGGTAAAGTGTAAGTTGTCAGAGTCGCTATGCAAACCTTCTTATCCTTTGGTTTTTTGGTTTGTACGATAAGTAAAAGAAACCAGCTAGCTCTTTGTTTGTTGTGCCTATTAAAATACGGATATGGATTTGGCGGTGGAGATGGAGTAATTAAAGTGATGAATGAGCTCTCAGCCTCCTAGACTCAAATCCTCTTAATTTGTACTCCGTATTTGGCTTTAATTAAGCATTTTATTTTCAGTAATCCGTATTAGAATGATCTAGACTCTCTAGAGTTTGGCTAAATTACAGAGTGTAATTAAATTTTTGAGTAAGATCATATCGATTGGACTTTGCCAACTTTCCTTTTTCGGTTGTCCTAAAAAACTTTCCCACATTCCTATTAAGGCAACTAATTTGTTGTTCTGCAAAAAAAAAAAAAAAGAGTAAGATCATATCGATTAGTTAAATATGTATATATTACTCCTGTATTAGCTTTTATTTGATGAGGGTTCTATTGTTTGTTATCATAAGATGTTCAATAAAAATGTGAGCTAAGTTTTTTACCGGGCTAAGCTAATTATTACACCGTTTTTATTTTTTAAGTTCAGTGAATAATTGCCCCGGATTTTGTTGTTTGTTTTCAATTTGAAAAATGCTTGGTCACACACACACAGAATTGTTTGTCTACAGACAATTCTATAGATTTGTGTACACCTAGCACAATTCTTTCAATTTTACTCCCTCCGTATCACATATATCTTCCCACTTCCAAAGTATGTGAGATTAAGAATAGTGAAATGAGGTATGAATTATTGAGGGTATGATGGGAAGATAATGAAATAATGTGATGGAATGAAGGATAAATCCAAAAAAAGTAGGTGTAATAGTGTATTACGGAGTATTTTTTAAATTATTGAAGGTATGATGAGAAGATTTAGAAATGGGAAGATATAAATGTTACGTTCAGAAAAGGAAAGTGGAAAGATATGAATGTTAGAGAGGGACTATGTTTTAACACAATATGCATAATGATGTACTCTGTACTTCCTTTGCCTCAATGTAAGCTTCTCATTTGTTTCTTTTGGATGTCTCTATTGTTATACTATGAGGCCGTTTGGCAACACCGTTTTTCGGCTTATTAAGCTTATCAGCCAACTTTTTCATCAAACACGTAACTTTTTGTTTTCGCGCGCTGAATTGTGTAATAAGCAGAAAAAGTAAGGTTGGAGTTACTTTTATGACTGTATTGACTGAAGTTACTGTAAATGATCATTTTAGCTATTTTTACATATAATTTTTTCTTTATTTTATTGATAAAATGTATTTTAAAAATAACTTTTCCTTAAATTAGCAGAATTTGCCAATGCAGCCACTTCAGCCAGAACTTCATAAATTTCAGCAGAATCAGCCAAATCAGCCAATTTTCATGCTACTTTTTTCTAGAAGTTACATCTGTATAATTAGATGTTCAATATACGTCTACGTGATGACTGGGAATTGGTATTAATTGCACTTATTAGATGTCTCGAGAGGAGGAATTACTTACATTTACAATTGGTTTTTGAAGTAATTTAATCTAACAGGTAGGAAGCACGTTTCAAAGTTAATGCATTTGTCCTTATAGTAGAAACTAGTTTTTTCAACGCGCGTTGCGCGATAGAGATAATGCCCAAAATATTTTTGTGACTTAAAGCCCTAGCTATATTTTTGCACATTATATAGTATTCGCAAACAAAAGAAAAAGTGGTAATTTGTTAATAAAAGTAGTCAAATAAATATGATCTTATTGCGACAGTTTGCATTTTAATTGAAGGCACAACTACTGCAATGCATTGTCATGCAAAGTGAATTACTTATATGTAAGCTAAGAAGGATGGATGCCGGTCGAATAATGCATCTATCAATAGAGCAATTCACTTTAAAATAGAGCAATTGGAAAGTGGCGTGAAAGAATGCTTGTGTATCTAAACGTAGACACTGGCATAAAGTGAGGGGAAAAGAATTATACAATGTTCAAAGGCCATTGAGCTTTAGGTGGAATTTCATTGTCAGACAAAGTGTACCGCAGGCTAACAATAACAAGGATAGCCTTACACAGATGCATGAAGGATTGAAAAACTCTTTCTGCTGACTAACAAGACTATATGATGAAACCAAATATAGTTCCATTTTAGATATAGATGACTGCCAAAAAATAGGAAGAAGACTTGAGGCATAGGAAAAGATAAGAGCGGTAAGCCGGTAAGCATTACTGACCGGAAGAAGAGCATAGCAAAATAACTTACATTAGCGGAAAGCCCAAACCAGACATTACCTCAACAGAATTTATTTCAACAGAAAGTAAATATCATCAATCAGTTAAAAAATAAAAAGAGCCATCCTTAGGTTTCATATTTCATATGTAGAAATATGGAATTCTTTATGAAGCATGTTGTGCCGTTTTCATTCATTGATACATAAAAATATAATAGTATGCGACCTTCTTTACTTCCAAAGCAGTTGACTTACTCATTTGGCTTCAATAAATTCCACCAAAGGCTTTTCCTTTTATAAAATTCAGCACATTCAACCATATTAGCCATGAAGTGAATGGGTAGGTTTCAGGGAAAAGCATAATGTAGTGATATATTCATGTAAAGGGTAAGATGTAAAATTTTATTAGACCCTATAGAATCTATCAAGCAAAGTAGTTCAACACTAATTTTTCATTTGAACCTCAGAAAGGATTATATTCTTTTTTGTCTTCTGAATTCAAAATTGCCACAAAAATTGCAAATTTGTTATGTACACAATAGAAACATCCTACCTTCCAAGCAACACTGACCCCCTTCCCTCCCCAAAAGTACAACTTACAAATTCAGTCCTTCCTTTCCATAGATCAGCCGAAGTTCACGAGTAGCAGCTTGGTATGATTCTTTCCATAATTTGAAACCTTTTTGGTTGATGGGGGAGCTAGTAACAGACTGAATAACAAACAACTCCCTCTCTCTTGTGCTGCTTAGCTCCTTGACAATAGTTATTCTAATGATAGAAGGTCCTGCCATTGTCAAAGTATATGTGATTATTTGGGTACTTTGTTTTGCAACAAGCATGACATTCAAACTCATAACTTCATAAGCATTCAGTGCCTTAGAATAGTTACATGTTTGGCAGCCAAATAGATATCCAGAACCTCTTATAACCCCAGGCAGCTCCTGTCTAGAAATGGAAACATATTTTACAGGCACCTCATCAAGCATTCAAGCATCTCTAGAAAGGATTATAAATTATGTAGCAAAGTAGTGATGAACTTTAGAATGAAATAAAAGCATGGCAAACATATGATAGTCCAAACTTATTAAACTGAGATAATAGAATTTCATTCCTAATAGAAAGTAATGAACTTTAAACTAAAACCAAGAAAAAGCATCAAGTTTTAGAAATAGAAAAATAGTTTTAAAACAATTATCTTAAGAGATAGCAATGTGTTCATTGGTTTATAACAGTTATTCTATATGTTTTTTCTGTGATGTTTTAACTGAACACTCTAATATCATTCCACTTACTATGTATGCAGTAACTTTTGAGCAGAAAAACACAACAGATCACTTCAACAATTCTTTAAAATTAGTTGAAATGAAGGATGTTTTATAAGTATCATTTGTGTTTTCTATAAATCTGAAAGGAGCACTATTTATATTATCAGTTATTTTGTGTAAAACAGTCAATTTACAACAAAAAACAATTTTAGATTAACAAGGAAATCTAGAAACTGCCAAAGTGCTGATGAAGGCATAAACAATAATCATCATTCAATATTTCTGATTGTCTTAATTAAACATTTACACTGAGCTAACCAACAAACCTGATGCGCACAAGAGCCAAAGGGGATTCTGGATTCAGGTAGTAATCAATCAGAGGCGGCTGAAATGCCAAAGCAAGAGCCGATGGACCAATCATATGATTCAGGAAACGTGAAGAGCAGAGGCAGAGAGACTTTGGATTCGGGAAATCATATAATCATCCGAAGGGTAACCTTCCAACCTCAGGGACTGAAGATAAGTACGGCATCTGGAAATTTACCTTCCGGGAGTTCAATCAAAACGAAGATGTCTTTGCCAGCGATTCAATTGAGCTGCTTTGCCAGAGTGGAACCGATTTCCAGAAGAACGCAGAGAACGACATTGCACAAGAAGATTCAGGGAACTTTTTTTGTCTTCTGGATTTGTGCTTAATGTACTAAGGGATTCCTCTGTTCTTTTAGTGTTCGTTGTTGCTTGGATATCTAGTCTGGGTCCAGATAGCGAGGGCCGAGACGTCTGGATCCTCAACAGCTAATAACCTGACAAAGAAAGCAACGAAAGGGAGGGTTAGTCGATTACCCTAATCATTTAATCATCCGAAGAAGACGAGAGGCTGCTAGCGAGAGGGGATGAACGATGGATATCTGGTCTGTGATTCGATTGAGTCCTTGTGCGGCTAGAGAGGAAGGGAGAAGCCAAACGGTGTTGGCCCATGAGAAGATTAACGGAGACAAACGGTTGTAGGAAGATAAGTCAAATGAGGTTGAAAGTTTACAAGCATCAAAACATGTTGTACATGTCAATTAAGCATAGAATACCACCAACAAATTTTTTATACCCACAATACCCTGACTCTTATTCATGCTTATTATATTGTAGAGAAATAAGTATTTTGGAAATTGATTTTGAAGTTAGTTTCAATTTTGAAACACTCTTAAACACTTAGTTTATGGGACTCCCCCGTCTCATTCAAATATTCCCACTTTTCTTTTTTAGACGTCTCTAGCTAAAGATTCTCATTTTCTATTTTAGAAAACAATTAACACTCTTAAATAATAATTTAATCATCAAATATTAAAAAAAAATACATCTATAACATCATAATTATCACCAATAAAACATCATATGATATATACCGTACACATCAAAAATATTTTTCAAATTAGCATATTTAATTATTATCTAAATAATTATGTCATATTTTAATGGGAACCTTTGAATGGGATAGAGGTAGATAATCACAAGTAGACGTCGCTAGCCTTCATTTTGGAAAAAGTTGAGTTTATGTGTAGATAATTTTTCATAGGTATGTTTATTCTCTTAACTACTCACATGACTATAGATGAACACTACATGAAATTTAATAAGAAATATCTAACTAGGGGATAAAGCTATTTAATTTACAAAAGCAATAGAAAATTGGCAAAGTATTGCCAAAAATCACGGGTCAAATATGGTTCTCAATACAAGTAAATATACTTCGTATGCCTCAACTCATACACACTTTTTATGTACAATCGTATTTTGTCAAAATACATTTTGTGAGTATAGACAAAAAAACCTATACAGACATGTGTAAAAATGTATACACAAAAAAATGTGTACCCAAGTCTCAATGCATGGATAACTTATGGAGCGGGGTGCATAGCTATTAGCCTATTAATTACTCCGTAGTACTTAATATTCTTGGCAATACAATTGTCTGCCCACTCCATCAAATTTCGTACTTTTATCACGCTATAAAATTTATTTTGTACTTTTTTACTTAATACGGAGTATTAAAGAAAATAGGATTTCTATATACTCCATATAAAATAATGTTTATATTTTTAAATCGATCGCCTCTTTTATAATTCACTTAGGACAATATATTAAATCTTTTTCACCTAATTAAAAAATATTTATACTAAGAAATAAATTATTGAATACTACGTATTTTTATGTTTCGTGCATCGCACGGGTGAAAATCTAGTGAAAAACAAAGTAGCTTTCATTCAAAAGGTGAGAAGGTAACTAATTAAAAATGGAGTACCGTACCTATCATTCATTTGATTAGTTCAAGACATTATATCACTTTTAAATTTATTTAAATAATCCAGTTACAATATTTTGATTGATCCGTATAGACAAAAGTACGGTATCTTATGAGTACCACAAAATCTACCATCTCAAAAATAATTATTGAAAGTGGTGGATCAAATGTGAGTAGGGTTGAACATGTCTAGTTAGGGGTGGACCAGTTTCGGTCCGGGTCAGGTACCGGGCCTGGCCTGCCCGGGCTTTTTTTTTGGGAATGAAGAACCGGAACCAGCCCTGGTAGGCAGCGGTTCCGAGTCGGGCCGGGCCGGTTACCGGGCCGGTTACATGCTTTTTTTTGTGTTGTCCAATTAATTCAAGAATTGCTAGATATAAAAAATTCAAGTATATATATTTGAAATAAGAAGCACAATTGAGAATTGAGAAAATTTATTATGAGTACAATAGTAATAATAAAATGTGACTAATAAAATTATAGCAAATTTCAAGTACTTTAATAAAATAACAATTGTATTTAATTTATTAAAATGCGAGTAATGAAATTTGAACTACAAATTTCTTCCCTGAAAAAAAAAATCGAACTACTTTGTTTTATACTTTAATGAAAAATGTAACAATTAACTAGTTTTTTAAAGTATTGAGAAAGGTAGCAATTAACTACTTTAATAATTAAACAATTAACTACTTTAATGACAAATGTAACAATTAACTAATTAAGTAATAGAGAAATGAAAAATGTAACAACTAACTAGTTTTTTAAAGTATTGAGAAAGGTAGAAATTAACTACTTTAATAATTAAACAATTAACTACTTTAATACTTTAATGACAAATATAACAATTAACTAATTAACTAATGGGAGAATGAGAAATGCAACAACTAACAGTTCCTTAATGACTATTTGACTAATAGCAGTTGCTTCTCTTTGCTTCAAATGATCATACTTGCCATTTGATAACGGACTCATCTCAAACTTGGACTTTGATGGATGGAATTGCAAGTTCATTTGCTTTTTCGTGTCAAGCTTCAATGTATCACGGTTCACACCTCTTGAAATGATTCCAAAGATGAGAAGTTTAGTATCAGGTCTACAAAGCAATTTCTTGCTTTGTAGTATCAGGTATACACATACTTTAGTCTCCATTATTAGGAACAACATGGATGGCCGATGACTTTGAACAACCTCTGCAACGCCTTGTACCGTAGAGGCATTCCCAAGTCCACTACAATTCCAAGTCACAATACTTATGGATAGAGAGAGGAACGCAAGACACCGTGACCTGGCCGATCACCGCCGTAAAAACGCAACTAGGAAAACCCTAGAGGTAGTCGCAATTAGTTGGGAGGCAGTAACATTGTTTGTTAAGACTCGGGGTTCCATACTAAAAGGTCAACTTGATAGAAGGAGTAGCCCAAAGCCTTATATAATGTTTCATTGTTTTATACCTTTCCGGTGTAGGACAAATGCTTTAACACGCCCCCCTCAGCCCGAACTGGGCTGGACAATATCGGGGGGTATAAACGGGCCAAACAAACCCTTAACAAGCTACCCTTAATCATGAGTGCTAAACAAGCGGTCAAATCACAATCGGTAATGTCTCTGATACCATGTTAAGATCCGGGGTTCCATCCTAAAAGATCAACCTGATAGGAGGAATAACCCAAAGCCTTATATAATGTTTTGTTATTTTATAGCTTTCCGGTGTGGGACAAATACTTTAAGATCCGGGGTTCCATCCTAAAAGGTTAACTTGATAGGAGGAGTAGCCCAAAGCCTTATATAGTGTTTATAGTTTTCCGGTGTGAGACAAATGCTTTAACACGCCCCCTCACCCGAACCGGGCTGGACAATATCGGGGTGAATAAACGAGTCAAAAAACCCTTAACTAGCTACCCTTAATCATGGGTGCTAAACAAAACGTCAAACCACAACCGGAATTGGCTCTGATACCATGTTAAGACTCGGGGTTTCATGCTAAAAGGTCAACCTGATATGAGGACTAGCCCAAAGCCTTATATAGTGTTTAATTGTTTTATACCTTTCCGGTGTGGGACAAATGTTTTAACATTGTTTTTATTAAAAATCGAAACTATACACCAAAATGGAAAAAATAGATAATATTGTAGCATTTACTCGAAATTGTGTTTACATTTTTCAAAATTTTCTTATGACAACGACACAGAAGAGAGGAAGAAACAAAACACAGTAAGAAAAAGTTCCAAGAAAATATAAAGAAAGGGATGAAAAAGTTTAAAGAAGATATAAAGAAGAGTAAGAAGAATTCCAAGAAAAATGGCGGATGAAGACGCACTACAGGACGAGCAGGAGTGGCCATTCGAGGATATCTGCGAAGAGCACGACTTCATGCTGGACAAGCGGGAGTGGCAGTTCGAGCCTTTCAGAAATGAGGACGACTTTGTGTACCCAGTGGGCTTAATAAGCTGCAGTATTGTGGAACTCGCTGACTACTCTAGCTTAATCTACTGCGGTGAAGATGTTCGACTCGTCTTTCATCCCCACAACGTCAATACTCTCGAAGTGATTAACATTCACAATCAAGTGGTCGGCCTCCTAGAGGCCTTCGCAGCCAAACTACTCTCTCCCCTGATGAACTCAAGGCAAATTACTATTAAAGGTATATACTAGCCTAATTAAACTAATATTATTCTTGGAAATAAAAATAGGAGTATAACAATATCAATGATGAATGCCCCCAATAATTTTTTATCTTGAGGTTATATGCAAAGGTTGATCCACTGGTTACCCTTGTTACCCAAGTCTTGATGTAATTACTTGTGTTTGTGATGGAATAGGTATTCGGCCATATACTTACTCTGAAGGAAACCGATGTATGTTGGCAAGCCAATTCTTCATCTTTGCTAGGACAGCTTCACTGGATACCATAAAAAAATATGTCTAACTACTGGGTTTGACTTTAGTCATGGAGATCAGAAGGTTTTGCATAATTTATAGGTCTTATACACACACACACATATGTGTGTGTATGTATTAAGCAAAAAACAATAATCAGGTTTTATAGGTAGATTTATAACCATACTGTTCTTTTTGCCATTTCAGACTTTATTGACATGTTATGTGCAACTCTCTCGAGATGAAAGAGCAATATATGATAAAAAGGAATTTGAATCAAAACGATTGATGAAGGATTATCTCTGAGGAAAGTTCAATGAGGAAATACTGGACCGTAGTGAGCGCACTCTTGCACCTTGGACAAATATGTGCAGATGTTCCCCTGGTTCCTGCAAAGTTTTGAGATTTACTTCCAACGTCCCAAGTAGGAGGTATGTTGGTTTCGGTTCCTCCCTGCTATATCCTCTCTGCAATGCATCATTTTAGTTTGGAAAAATTCAAATAAATAATCCCAACTATCAACCTTCTTCCTTTATTAATCCCAAATAGTGATAATTCCAATATAATCTGAAGTATAAGGGTCACCTTCCCACAACACACCTCTGACTTGCGTTTACCAATTCAGTAGGTCATTGAGACACATGTAATCTTTTAATTGGTTTTCATATGTTTAGTTTTCTTTTTCTATTTTATTTTCTTTCCTTTTCCCGATGGGCTTTTCTTCTCCGGGTCACCTCCATCCTCTATTCTTCGGTCTCCACTCTAGAGGGTTGCCGACAAGAAAGTTTAGAAGGTGGCCGGCAATGAGGAGAAACAATGAAGGGATTCCAACCTTATCTAATATGTCTTCAAGATCCGTCCACTGTAGTCATCTCATTTTTATTTTCATCTTCATCCTTCCTTGGTTGACAGACTGTTTTCTGGCCAACCGGGGAAATCAAGAAGATGGCGAGGTCACCAGAAATGGCCAACCGTTTCCCTGGTGTGGCTCTGATCCTCGTGCCCTGAAATTCATGTCTATATATAACCAAAGAAGTTGGGTGGAGAAGTTGGCTTTGAGCCTCTGCCTTGAAATTCAGGCCATGCTGTCATGAAGAACAATATTGAAGAAGGAAGCCTAACGTGGGAGAGTTGGTCATTAATCAGGTTTGATAAACCCTCTTAGCTCAGTAGTTTGGTTTCATGGGGTCCTGAGGTCCTGACGCAGATATTAAGAAAAGTGAGTTTTCGTGGTTGATATTGAATTGACAAAGTAAGAATAAAATAAGAATGGTTTAGAACTACACAAACTTGCCAAGTTAGGTATGAGACAATTTAAGTTGGACGGGTCGAAAAAGAAAGATGAGACAATCTTAGCGGAATGGAAGGAGTACTTAAAAGAACTACATTTAAAAGCAATTGTTAGTCGCATTATGACCTTGTTTTCTCATACCTAAAATCTTATACCTAAAATAACTACATATGAGAGAAATTTCTACTGCTCAACTGTTATCCAGTATATCTTATCTTATATGCTTAAAAGCATATATGAGATAGAACATTTTACTGCTCAATTGTAGCTGACGTAGCTTATACCTAAAAACACTACATATGAGAGAGAAAATTGTCCTGCATAATTGTTAGCCGGATTATGTTATCTTATACCTAAAAGCATTGTTTATGAAAGAGAAATATCTCACTCAATTGTTAGACGGATTATATTTTTATTCTTGCACCTTAAAGCACTACATTCAAGAGAGAAAATTATCTCATTCAATTATTAGCCAGCTTATTATATAAAGTGAGTACCATTAAATATAAGTACAATGAATACTAAAAGTAAAAGAGCATTAGGTAAATTATTTGACATCTATTAGAATTTGCTACTAATTAATTAATATTATCGGTAACATATACTAAAACATTAAATTTGTTAGATGTTTTGGGAAACTTTTTTAAGTATAACATTCTTAATAGTTTATAGTGAGTTTTTCTTCTCTTGATGTATGAAGTTCTTCAATTCATGTTTATTCTCAAACTCTTAATAATGCCACATGTATAGACCAATTCATTCCAAGTGATAGCAAAGAACACAAGTAATTCAGCTAGGAGAATAAAATGACCAAAAACACCGTTCACGGTTCTATGACCATTGTTATAACATGAGCAGCCTTTTTTCACAGAACGCTTGATATGAGAGAAACTAACACTTGTGAAATCCATATCAATTTCTCTAGAATGCCTGATATATAGAATGCATGTTTCAGTCTGGAGGAAGAGCACCTGGGCCCCTGCATACGGTCTCCACAGTAGATTCTACATTGCATTAAGAGCAACTGACATAACTCCATCCCGCCTTGCAATGAATCTTGCAATTGTACAACCACTGAAACATTTGGACTCATGTGTTCAAAGTTGTTTCAGGTGAAATGCTGGTAAAATAAAAGAACGAAGAAAAGTGTATGATGACTATTAAATTCTACAGTAATCGTAGTTCGATAGCCCTTTCTTGCTCTCCTTGATGAATAATATAGTTTCAGTATTCCCTTTCAAAAAATTCCATACAAATATTGCCTATCCGTATCCCTTAACTTTCATATTCCAGAAAACCGCATCTCAATATTTGTGAGAATATTCAAACACAGTAGATAGCAAGAGGGCTTTGACGAAAGAGTGCATAGAAAGCAACTGTTAGGATTTTTTTTAATGAAAATGGATGAAAAAGGATCGCAAAGGAACAAAAAAATAGAAATAAAAAGAAATGAGTGGGATGATATGTACAGAGAGCTATCACTCCCTATATGCCTTGTAAACGCTTGAATTGCTTGTATATTGAATGATGTACACGAGTAATATTTATACAATGCTCTGCGTAACTAACTAGCTATAGAAAGGCTAAATAAAAGGTGATAAGAGTTAGTAGCAAAACTAACGCTAGCTAATACAGTGGAGAGCCTATCTAAATGCATGTATAGTACAATATGTGTACGTGTGGTACAAAATATGTACAATAATAATGTTATGCTCCAATACGCCCCCCGCAAGATGGAGGTTCCATTGGAAACTCCCAGCTTGGACCGAAAACGCTCAATGAGGGCCTTGCCAAGTGGTTTAGTCAAAATATCTGCAACTTGAAATTTATTTGAAATATGATGAACCATTAGTTGATGACTTTCAACCAAATCACGAATAAAAAAGAAGTCTAAGGCCACATGTTTCATGCGCGAGTGAAATTCTGGGTTTACACACACAAATGTAGTGCCTTGGTTGTCACAAAAGAGTTTAGGGGGCTGGTCCAAATGAATACCCAAATCGGATAAAAGGTTACGAAGCCACAAAATTTCAGCACTTGCATGAGCGATTGCCCGGTATTCGGCTTCAGTGGAGGATTGAGCGACCGTCTTTTGTTTTGCTGATTTCCACGAAATAATGTTGGAGCCAAGATAAGTGACATATGTTGTAGTGGACTTACCCCCATCATGGATGCCTCCCTAGTCAGAGTCGGAGAAGGCAGTAAGTGTTAAGGGAGAGGAACGCCGCAGATAAAGCTATGTTGTAAAAACCGGACCGGTGAGCGACCCAGTCATGTGACTGGGTCACGGGTCAACCCGGACCCGAAGAGTCAACCCGGTCAAAGCCGGAAAACCGGTCAACGATTATACGTCTATATAATAATAATAAACATATAATTATATACACTCTCATTATATATTTTTATTTGTATTGTACATTTATATTATAATTTGGCATGATTTTCATTCTTAAATAAATATATAAATATATTACATAGTTTTTTTTAGGGAATTGAATTTGCAATTTTATTGGTTTAAAAAATGCATTAAAATTAAAAAAGAACTTACTTTTTTTTTGGAAAAGACCGAAAACCGGGTTTTCCCGGGTTTTTCGGGTTTCTTGGGTTGGGTCCGGATCGGATTTTTTCGGGTCAGCTGGGTTTTTCCGGTTTTTGACCATTTTCGGGTTTTGAAGAAACCGAACCGGATTTTTGTCCGGGTCACCGGGTTCCGGGTCAACCCGGCCGGGTCGGGTCGGTTTTTTAAACATAGAGATAAAGACCATGATTAATAGTTCCCTTGAGATAACGAAGTACCCTTTTGACTCCTTGCCAATGGATGTCTGTAGGTGCATGCATGAACTGGGAGAGATGGTTGGCAGCAAAAGAAATGTCGGGTCGTGTGAATGCCAAATATTGAAGAAGACCAAGAACCTTGCGGTATTGTTTTTTTATCCTGGAATGGTTCCCCAACAGCAAGATGAGGTGGGGAGCTGGAACTCATTGGTGTGGCAGCCTCCTTAGCTCCATCCATAGCACATTCTTTCATAATATGATGAATGTATTGACGTTGACTGAGAAACCATCCGAGTGAGGAATAGTTTTGATGCCAAGGAAATGAGTTAAAGAGCCAAGGCCTTTAATAGAGAATCGGTGTGTGAGTTGCTGAATAAAATTTTCCAGAGCTAGTGAATTATTCCCTGTCACAACTATATCATCAACATAAACAAGAAAATACATTAAGATATTGTTGGAGGGATATATAAAGAGAGAAGCATCGGCTTTGGACTTGCGAATTCCGGCAGATATAAGAAACCGCAACAAATCAAGATACCAAGCACGAGGTGCTTGCTTAAGTCCATACAGAGCTTTCTTCAAGCGACAAACATGTGTCGGATGAGTGGAATCTTTGAAACCCAGTGGTTGTTGCATGTACACTTCTTCGGATAGAGTGCCATGAAGAAAGGCATTATTGACATCCATTTGGCATAGAGGCCATTTATTAGATAATGCCAAGGATAGAACAACACAAATAGTTGCCGGTTTAGTAACCGGGCTAAAAGTTTCAGCATAATCTCGGCCAGGTTGTTGAAGAAATCCTCGGGCCACCAGTCTTGCTTTAAACCGAGCAACAGTACTGTGTGCATGCCTTTTAACACGAAACACCCACTTACATGTGATAGGTTGGTGAAGTTCACGAGGAACTAGACTCTATGTGTCATTACGACGAAGAGCCGCCATCTCCTCTTCCACAGCAGCACGCCACCTTGGATCAGCTAAAGCAGCTTTCACACTCACAGGTTCAAGGGTAGGAATTCCCAAAATGTTTGGGGTTAGGAATTCGGGTGCGGGGTGGACGAGGTGGTGTTGTGTGAGAATTGGGACTGGAGGCATTCTGGAGAGGATCAGATGGTGTGGACGTATGCATGGGAGTAGAGGGTAAATTAGGTGGAGTGGTTAAAGGGTCAAGAGGAGATGTATTTGGTAGGTGAGGACCAAGTGACGTGGTATGTGGGTGGTGGGGACTAAGTGACGTGGGAGTGTGAGGGGAGGAAGTGATAGAATATAGTGGAGCGGAAGTGATATGATTACTTTGATTTGGAGGGGCAGAGGATAAGAACTGATTTGAATTATTGTTGGAGTCTTGGCCGCGTAATTGGGAGGACCAAGGAAGAGATAATGGCTGACTCACGGGCTGAGAGGTATGTGGCAGGAAAATAGGGATCAAATTAGAGTCAGGTGGAGAATGATTAGATAGAGAGATATGGACGGGTAGGGACCTTTGCGGTGTGCATGCAGGTGCATGCATGTGTACCGAGTTAGCAGTGCTACGAAACGGATAAACATCAGGAATAAATTTTACATGTCGGCTAGTATATAATATATTTTGAGTTGGGTCAAGGCATAGATATGCCGATTGTGATAAGGAATACCCCACAAATACACAAGGGATAGAGCGGGGCTGAGTTTTTGTGGACGTATAGGGATGCAACCAGGGATAGCACAGACACCCAAATGGTTGTAATTTAGTGTAATTGGGAGAGTGATTATATAGACGAGAATAATGTGTGTTATAGTCAAGGACCGGAGTAGGGAGGCGATTAATTAAATAAACAACAGTTTGAAATGCATATGACCAGTATTTGATAGGAAGACCGGAAAAATGTAACAATGTAAGTCCTGTGTCAACAATATGTCGATGACGCCGTTCAGAAAGTCCATTATGTTTAGGAGGATGAGGTGGAGTGGTTTTATGAGAGATACCATGAATATTCAGATAAGGACGAAGTTTAATAAATTCGCCACCATTATCTGAAAAAAGGGTAATTATTTTCTGATTGAAATATTTTTCAACGAATCTGTAAAATTGAGGAAAAATAATAGCAACATCAGATTTCTTTTTGAGAGGATATAGCCATATGTAGCGAGAGAAAAAATCCACAAAGCTAACGTAATAGCGATAACCATCAATAGATATATCAGATGTACTCCAAACATCAGTATATATGAGTTCTAATGGACGCAGTGCAGTCATAGAATTGACAGAGAACGGTAATTTAGTACTTTTATTGACTGAACAGGATATACAATGAAATGAACTAGACGAATTACACTCAATGAGATTTTTATTTTGACGCATTAATAGACTAAAAATACGGCTAGATGGATGACCCAAGGTATGATGCCACCGCGGTTGAATGTCACGGTGGAGATTATTGACTTGAGGAACTGAACGGACTGGTGCATAGTAAAAATCATGATGATTCGCCCCGCGTAGAAGTGACGCCCCCGTGACCCGATTCTTGACAACAAAATGGGTAGAAAAAAATTCAATTGAAACATTATTTGTCTTGCAAAGTTTGACAACGGAAATAAGATTTTTGTGCAAGTGAGGAACACACAAAATATTTGACAAAGTTAAGGGTCGTGTGGGTGTAGGAAGAATGGATGAACCAGTGTGAGTGATTTTAAGTGACTTACCATCACCAAGGCGGACCTCATCGGGACCACCATATTCAGCAAAGGAAGGCAGAAGTGCGGCATCATTGATCACATGATGTGAAGCACCACTATCAAACATCCAAGATGGTTGGTTGGACGAGGTTGTAGCTGCAGTATGGTTGATGGCCGGACTGCCAGAATGAAACGTGATTCGGTTATCACGCAGAAACTTCTGACGCTTTCTGCATAATTGGAGGGTTCATGGTCAACAAAGCTTTATGTGACCTTGGGGCTAATGTTAGCCTTATCCCTTATTCTATGAGCAAGCGCCTTAGTCTTGGTATTCCCAAGGCTACTTCAATGACCATTCAGCTTGCTGACCGATCTGTTAAGCACCCTGTTGGTGTTCTTGAAGACATTCCTGTGCAGGTTGGGAAATATTTCATCCCTTGTGACTTTGTCGTCCTAGACATGGATGAAGATGAGCGAGTACCTGTCATATTGGGAAGACCTTTCTTTGCCACTGCCGGTGCCATCATTGATGTTAAAAAAGGTACGTTAATAATTGAAGTGGGGGATGAAAGGGTTGAATTCAATATTTTCCAAATGGCGAGAAATCCTGCATGTGTGGAAGATTGTTGGAGGGTTGATATAGTTGATGAATGTGTGAGAGACTTCATGGGATTCTTTCACAATGATCCTATGGAAGTTTATGATGTGGAGGAAATTGAAAATAATCATGAGGGAGAAGAGTTAGTTGAGTGTGTAAAAAACAAAGAGAGTTGTAAAAAGAATCACGAGGGGAAGGAAGTAGTGAAACTGGTGAAAGAAGAAGTGAGGGAGGCTAACAACACAAAAGAACCACCCAAAGTTGAGTTGAAGCCTTTACCATCACACCTAAGATATGCTTATCTTGGTGAAAACTCCACTTACCCAGTGATTATTAGC
This sequence comes from Cuscuta epithymum, assembly GCA_945859915.1. Lineage (NCBI taxonomy): Eukaryota > Viridiplantae > Streptophyta > Magnoliopsida > Solanales > Convolvulaceae > Cuscuta > Cuscuta epithymum. Next base: position 1,891,603 of record CAMAPF010000948.1, on the reverse strand, counting down.
ACTAAGTTGAACGAGGAAGAAGTAGACAAACTATTGACCCTGCTGAGAAAACACAAACGGATCATTGGATACTCCATTGATGATCTAATTGCCATCAGTGCTAACTATTGTATGCACAGAATATATCTTGAGGAAGGTTGCAAACCAGTAGTTGAACATCAAAGGAGGATCAACCCTAACATGAAGGATGTTGTGAAGAAAGAAGTTATCAAACTTCTTGATGCCGGAATCATTTACCCTATCTCGGACAGCAGATGGGTAAGTCCAATCCATGTTGTACCAAAGAAAGGAGGTTTCACAGTTGTTCCAAATGAGCACAATGAGCTCATTCCTACTCGTTTGGTCACGGGATGGAGAATGTGCATCGATTACAGGAGGCTGAACAAAGTCACAAATAAGGATCATTATCCTTTACCTTTCATTGATCAGTTGCTTGAAAGGATGGCAAACCATAGCCATTATTGTTTTCTAGATGGATTCTCAGGATATTTTCAAATCATGATCCATCCAGATGATCAAGAAAAGACTACCTTCACGTGTGCCTATGGTACATTTGCTTTTCGAAGAATGTCATTTGGCCTATGTAATGCACCCGGAACTTTCCAATGGTGTATGATGGCCATATTCTCTGATCTTATTGAAGAAATCATGGAGGTATTCATGGATGATTTCTCTGTTTATGGGACCTCATTTGGTTCGTGCTTGGATAATCTTGATAAAGCACTGACTCGTTGCCAAGAGGCAAATCTTGTTCTAAACTGGGAGAAGTGCCATTTCATGGTAACAGAGGGAATTGTTCTTGGTCATAAGATTTCATCTAAAGGCATTGAAGTGGATCCAGCAAAGATCGAGGTGATCGAGAAGTTACCACCGCCAACAGCTGTTAAAGGCATCCGAAGTTTTCTAGGGCACGCCGGATTCTATCGGCGATTCATCAAGGATTTTGCTAATATTGCAAAACCACTCACAAGACTCTTGTCCAAAGAGGTTGACTTTATCTTTGACGATGCTTGTCTTAATTCCTTTTGCAAAATTAAGAAAGCATTATGTTCTGCACCTGTCATTCAACCACCAGATTGGAGCATGCCTTTCATCCTAATGTGCGATGCCAGTGACTATGCTGTAGGAGCCATGTTGGGACAGAAACAAGGTCGGTGCATACATGCAATTTATTATGCAAGCCATACTCTCGATGATGCCCAACAAAACTATGCCACAACAGAAAAAGAACTACTCGCTGTTGTCTTTGCAATAGAGAAGTTCAAGTCATATCTTGTTGGAAGCAAAGTGATAGTCTACACTGATCACTCGGCTCTAAAGTACCTGTTTGCGAAGAAGGAGGCCAAGCCACGACTTATTAGATGGGTGTTGCTACTACAGGAGTTTGATATTGAGATCCTTGACAAAAAAGGGTCTGAAAATGTCATTGCTGATCACCTGTCCAGAATTGAGCCACACACAGAAAATGAAGCGACTAAAGTGTTACCCATTGATGATTCATTCACGGGAGAATATTTACTCTCAATCAAGCACTTTTCTCCTTGGTATGCTGATTGGGTTAATTACATTGTCAGTGGTTATATTCCTTCTGAATTCTCATGGTCCCAAAAGAAAAAGTTCTTACATGATGCTCGCTCCTATTTTTGGGATGAACCACTATTGTTCAAGAGATGTGCTGATGGAATTGTTCGAAGATGCATCCCAGAAGATGAATTTGAGGCTATCCTTTATCATTGTCATTCATCACCATATGGTGGTCATTTCGGATCCACAAGGACTTCAGCTAAAGTCCTGCAGTCAGGTTTCTATTGGCCTACATTGTTCAAAGATTCTCAAATGTATGTGAAAAGATGTGATCGATGCCAACGCACGGGATCAATTGGTCGTCGAAATGAAATGCCACAATCTGGAATACTTGAAGTTGAACTCTTCGATGTATGGGGAATGGACTTTATGGGGCCATTTCCTAGCTCATGTGGCAATTCTTACATTCTTGTGGCTGTGGACTATGTCTCGAAATGGATTGAAGCGATTGCTAGTCCAACCAATGATTCCAAGGTTGTGATCCGGTTTGTAAAGAAATTTATTTTCTCAAGGTTTGGAGTTCCCAGGGCCTTCATCACAGATAATGGTACACACTTTTGCAATAAACAACTTGAGAAACTTTTGCTCAAGTATGGTGTTAATCACAAAGTGTCTACTCCGTACCATGCACAAACTAGTGGCCAAGTTGAACTCTCAAATAGGGAAATTAAATCAGTCCTTGAGAAAGTTGTCAATCCCACAAGGAAAGATTGGTCCCTCCGATTAGATGATGCTTTATGGGCCTATCGTACTGCATATAAGACTCCCATTGGGACATCGCCGTTCAAATTGGTGTATGGGAAGTCTTGTCACTTACCAGTGGAGATTGAACACAAAGCATTTTGGGCTATCCAAAGCCTAAACCTTGACTACACTCTGGCAGGGAAAAAGAGGCTATTACAATTGAATGAACTTGAAGAATTCAGACTTGATGCCTTTGAGAATGCCCGCCTTTACAAGGAAAGAGCAAAGAAATGGCATGACGGAAGAATCCTTAGGAGAGACTTTTCTCCTGGGGATAATGTTCTACTATTCAACTCAAGGTTGAAACTCTTTCCAGGAAAGCTAAAATCAAAATGGTCTGGACCTTTCAAAGTTATTCAAGAATATCCATCTGGTGCAATCATTCTGGAGGCCAATGATGGGAGGCAATTTACTGTCAATGGCCAAAGAGTTAAGCAATACCATGAAGGAGATGACACAAAGGAGAAACTCACTGTTCATCTGGATGATCCTCCCTACGAGCAAACCACCCAGGTAATGTCGGGCACACGACGTTAAAAATAGCGCTTCTTGGGAGGCAACCCAAGCTTATTTACTTGCATTTGAATGTGTGTTTTGCTTGTGTGTTTGCATTGAATTATTTTATTTTTCCACCCATTTACTCACCCGCCCTGTATATATTTGTCACATCGAGGACGATGTTTCATCCTAAGTGTGGGGGGAGAATATGCATGTTTGTTTGTTTGTGAATTGCCTTATCATCTGTATAACTTCCAAATCATGCATTCTATTCTTTCACATGGCATGTGGAAGGTTGGCGGGACTTGTCTCTTAATAATTGGATTGAGAATCATAATTTTTGAGCATTGAGTAAAATTTTGGTCAAATTTTAAACTTTTTAAAAACACAAAACATCTCATGCACGTAAATGGTTATCTAGTGAATTGTTGTTCAATATGTTTAAAATTGTGCAAAACAAGAGTGCTATGTGCTTGTATTTTCCTTGACATGATTTTCTGACTTAGCACATTAGGAAATGATATAGGCCATTTTTCATAAACCCATATACCTAGCCTTACCCATGTGATAAATATCCCTTGTTCAATCTCTTTGAACCATTTTTTTTATAAGCGTTATACGCTTAACCCTGTTTTTCTCATTTTCTTTCATAAAAACCTGTTATATGTGACCCTTAGCCTAAAAGCCATACACTTTCCAACCACCCTAGAATGAACTTGCATAAATTTTAATGAGTTTAGAGAGTGTTATTTACATTTGGGAGCTTCAATTACACTTTTGTGATTACTTAGTTGTTAATATTCATTTATAGGGGTAGTTGTTCTTGTTGTATCATCATTGTACATATTATTCTTGTAAATTCTTATGGTTAGAAGCACTGAAAAGCCTTGAACAAAAACAAAAAAAAAAAATCAAAAACAAAAAAAAGCAAAAAAAAGAAAAAAAAAAAGAAAATGAAAAAAAAAATCTAAACAAGGCTAAATATCCATGTATATGCTTCTCTCTTTTGTATATTTTTCTTGTACATTAATTTACTCTTTTTACTAGTTACTACCCCTAACTGTTAAAAATAACAAGTGTTGTATAGATTATTGTCAAAAGCTCCTACTCACAACTTAGTACCTCTCTAATATTGTTAAATTTATGTCAAGTTCATTTCTTTTGTTTCCTCATTAATTCCCTTTGTTCATAAGCCTATCCCACAGACCCCATTATAACCCAATGTTAAAAGTCCTAATTGATCTAATTGTGTTTTGTCTGAACTAAGTTGATAGGAAAATCTTATTTTGCATAATTTTGCATGGTTGAACAAACGAAGCTAGATTCCATTTTCACACCACACACTTTGTGTTTGTTCGAGTTGAGATTTGACCCAAACTTTTGAGACGATATGCAAAATATTTTTATGATTCTCACTACTCTTATTTTGTGACAAGTCAAAGGAATTTGATTGACCAGGTGGAGTGAAAGGAAAGTATGCATGATTTGAGGATTACACATATGATTTGGCAATTCATTTTTGCATGCTCGTTTGCTTGTGTGAAATGTAAATATTTTTGCTTGAGGACAAGCAAAATCTTAAGTATGGGGGAGTTGATGTACTCCTAATTTACCATATTTACGATCTTGTTTTGTCACACTTTTAATACTTTATTTCTCATTTTTAAATAAAAAGGATTGATCTTTATCATCTTCGACATTTTAAGGTATTGCACTTGTTTTGGTATATTTTTGAGTTTCAGGATAATTTGGAACGTATATTAATTTCTGAAAAGAAATAAATATTACTCCCGAGTGAAGACGGAAAAATCATCAAAGTGAAGCGAGTCCTTACTTTATCTCCGAAATATTTATACAGAGACCCGAAGTTCATTTCAGAATAAATCAGACTGTCCACAATAAAATGTACCGGTTAACTGTTTGACCAGTTAACTGATCAAACAGCTAACCGGCCAAATAAAGAAGTGGCGAACAAAGAGCCAAGCTGACAACATTAGTCACTCCATTATTGTGAATAAGGCTCCACCGTAGAAGAAATCTCAAGAAGAAAACAAATTGAGATCAAATAATTGTATTGCATCCACTTGGAACCAAAGCTGTCTTCATCATCTTTCATTAGCCGAACAGAGGAGCACAGCGGCCGACGAAGAAAAATGCACAACAGAACAGTGGCCGGTGCTATTTGCAGGAAGAAAAATGAGAAATTGGCAATCACATCTAGTGAAGATTGAAATCAATGGCCGTCCAAATTAAATGATCTTTATCTTCATTCGGAGATATTTATGAGCTACACCCTTCTTTTGCTACTATATAAAGGGGTTATTCAGGAGCTTCAAAGAACACACCAATTCGGAGAGAAATCTCCCTCTTCTTTCTTTAGCTTTGTTCATAGTAGTAGCAATAAAATAAAAGTGATTCTTTCAGGAACACTTTCTGTAAAAATTCAGTTTGTAATTTCTATTCCATAATTTCAGTTCTATATATTTCAACAATAAAGTTCATTTGGAGATATCAGTTCGAAGTTAATCAGTTCCAGCTTAATCTGAGGATTTCAATCTTTTCTGTTCCAGCTCTTCTATGTTCTTGAATGTTTATGCCTTCAGGTTCTTATTTAAACACTACTTTAATTTCTTTAATCTGTTAATTTAATTATGCCTAGCATGAATTTTACTCTTATTTTGTTTACTATAATTATATGTAACTAAATTAGTTTAGGCTTGGGCAAGATGTAAATTTTACTGTTAATGTTCATATGATAATAATTGGTTAAAACTTTTACTTGGTTAATTTTAGGGTGTTGGGTTGAATGTTGTAATCTGCTAAATACATTATATTGGGAAATGAATATTATCACGGGAGTGGAGTTTCATTAAAAATCTCTTTAGTTAATTCACCCACTAGATTGCTACACGGAAGTGTTAAGGAATTTAGGATAATTTGATTTTGTACTTTTTACTGTCTTAATAAAATTACCGCGGGAGCGGAATTAATTTAAGATAGTGTAATCAACTAAGTCGTGGGAACGATTAGAAGATTACCATTTGAAAATCTTTCACACACCTAAAAGTAACCAAGTTAATCAGTTAAATCTTTATTATTATGAACATGAAAATAAAATCACTCTTAGCCCAAGCCTAATTTTCTCTATATCATTAATTGTTAAATTATCAAGTATTGTGATTTATTTTATTTCCTAGCAATTTCACATTTATAAAAAAACAAGATAAAAAAATCTGTTCACTTAGCTCCATTGCAAAATGTTATCAATTTGTGATTAGCTAAAAATCAATCATTAATTCTAGTTCTCTTTTTGAGCCATTCTCTTGCGGAACGATACTCACTTACTCTATACTATATCGTTACAAGCCAATTAAAACATCATTTCCATTCACATTTTTACACCATTTCACACTACACATTTTGGCATGTCAACAATCAAGTACATCAATTACAATCAAATCCTTAGATTCAATTCCTTAACAATTACAACAATCATTAACTAGTATTTCAATACTATTAAGATTATTCTTATCCATCATATATTCCATTTGTAAAACCCTACATATTTAGATATATGTAGCAGCAACTTAATCATCCAATGTAATACATAAATAATCATTTATGCATCTACACAATTCACACATGAGTAAAATGCCTATTTCACACAATAGTTCACTTAACTCCATTTTTATCAATACTTTATCAAATCCTTTCCCATTTCCTTCTTTGGAAAAAAGGATCAATATTCCATCAATAATTTATCATCATAATCCATGGAAAACATGATTTAGGCATTTAGGTAATCTCATGCTTAACCTACAAGTTGTAAGCAACTAGATGTCGATCCTCACCTCAAATGAGCTTTAAGACTTTCCTTCTCAATCCAATGAACAAAGCCTCGTCCAAGGAAGCTTGATAACTGATTCCTTGCTTAGAAATGAGTGTCAAACAGCCTCCTCAAAGTGCTAGTTCAACCCTTAATCGTTGGTACGAAAACAGCCCCTAGAATGGGTGTTTTTCGGCTAACTCGTTTCCAAGTTTTTCCAAGATTTGCTCTAGGTTAGTATCTAACCTTTACATAAATAATAATAACTTTATAAGGACATATTATACACTTAGAGTAGTGTATAATAGTCCCACAAATCGTTCATATCATTTGGAAAACGAAAAGGAAGGTTTTGGATTCAAACTTACTTTGAATACGAAACTGTATTCTGCGAGGTAGCTTCTGCCTTCGGTGATTTGGGAGCCTTAAACTGCTCAGTTTGCTGCAAGTTTTCCTGCGGACAGTTACCTTCTTTCCTCCTCTCTTGGGTTGTGTGGCTCCTTTTTCCTCTCTTATCTTTCTTTGGGTTCGTATGGAGGGTTGTGGGAGTGTACAAGAGCTCTCAATCATGTTACCAAAGCATGTGGCTTACAAAAGAGCATGGGAGACATTGGTTTGCAATCAAATGTGAGGTGGACCTCCACCTTTATTTCCTTTTTGTAATGTATTGCTCTTAAGTCAACATGCTCGCCCCATATAGTCATCTCACTCATTTTTTCTTTGTCTTTCAGGTACTCAAGTCATGTGGAGTGGTTCCCAATTGATGCCAATCAATTTGGGGTCCAAAATATCTACCAATACTTCCAAAAAATGGGAAGATGGGTCCTATTATTTTATCTTTTGTCAAAAGATGTCTTTTGTACTCATCCTAATTTATTTAGAGCAAGTCAACTTCCTACATCACATTATTGATCTCCAATATGTGTAGGCTCATCTCAATAATTTACTTGATGAATATTATAGAAGGAAAATCCTACTCCCATTATTTAGCTCAATAATGTCAACGATGGGACTATAGGCATTTGTATTCTTCTCTAATCATTCTATCACTTATTTTGACATTTGTCATTCATATTATTGGACTACTAGCCGTGTGGGTCACCCCCGATTGGGCCTACGACGCCATTCTTGAATACTTGCTATTTTTAGCAGGTTGGGCCCAAAATAATGTTTGGACCGCCCGACCTTCCTCAACTCGTCTTGAAAGGTTATGTATCATTATTTAGGTAATGTTGGGCTCTTATGTTCATTAATAAGGCCCGAATAAGTATTTGTAAAACCCGACACTAATATACGAGTGAACAGTACGATATTCAATCATGCACTACGTAAAACATTAATCGTTTTACAATTGTTTGGAAATCGGAAATTCAATACATAAACTTGAATTTAAATTGAATTTTCAAGGACGTTCGGGTGCGGTGTAACACAATATGTGTACGTGTGGTACAAAATATGTACAATAATAATGTTATGCTCCAATATGCCTAAAGTAACTCTGCTTTGAATTGGGGGTCCTACACACACACACAAATGTTCCTGTCAAGTATACCTGACAGGAACCGCCGTCCGGCTCCTCCTTTTGGGGGCCTTCCCGGTGGTATTTTTTGCTCAAATGTTTTGTGTATGTTCCTCATCAAGTCTAGTTCATCCATACCAAATTTCAGCAAAAAAATTCAATCGGAAAGGTTGTCAAATGAGTTTTGCAAGTTAACTGGTCCGGTATATATTCCTAACGTACGGAGTAATTCAATACTACCGGGAATATTTTAACAGCCGCCAATTGTTTTCTTTTTTGAAAACTGAATTTGTTTTCCTTACCATATATGTATACTATATACTATGCGTACAAACTAAGCTGAAACTTGGGAACCACAAAAGTGGGAACCACAAAAGTAACCACTTTCATTCTAAAATTCATTGAATTGATGATATTAATTAATTAATTCTTAATAAATTTTAAATAAACTGGCGGGTGAGTGAATACTTGACAGTAGACGCCACCCAATTTTAGGTAGTAAATGCATTGTACAAGTTAGATTATTACTCCGTAGTAGTTAATAAATATATTTAAATATGGTATGACACATCTCTTAATTTGGTTATTCTATTTTAGAATATGTGATAAATGATTCATCTATGTGTAATATATGTCTAATATATGTGTAATATATGTATATATAAAGTAATGATCCTATCCAGCCGGATGAACATGACTTTCTATCCGACCGCCGCGGTTTGGGATCATTTCTGGTGATTTTTTTTATAAAATATTATAATCATTTTCTTCATGAAGTGTAGACTGTGTCATAAAATTTCAGGTTAAAATTCAATCGGGGAGTCTGTTAAAAGAACTATCGAACCATATTGCGCCAAACTATATATATAAAAGCACATTATTTTTTCAACGATTTATTTAATTAACTTGCTGATTGAATGTTAAGCTGCTATTTTCTAGACATAGTCTACACTACATTAAGAACATGCTCGAAAAAATCATGAAGAAATCCCACCGGAAATCTATCCAAACAGCATCGGCCGGACGAAGGATCATGTCTGATATTTTCCGTTGACCATTAATATCTAATATATAGATAAATAAATAACCAAATAAACAATATATTGGCACATTCGGCAATCCAATTCACTATAAAGTACTCCCTTCATCCCTCAAAACTTGTCAACTTTTTTTTTCTTTTGTCCCACTAGCTTTGTCACTTTCTCTTTTAAGTAAGGAATTTGTGGTTTTCAATTAATTCTCTCTTCTCTGTACAAACCTCAGACACACAATTTTTATTTTAGTAATCCCTGTGTATGTACACCTTACCTTATATTTTTTAATTTACTTGCAATTTTTCATAAGATCAACATGCATTTTCCGTTTCTTACAAACTACCATTATATAATTAAAGTTACAACATATAAACTCTACTATATATTTTAATTTTAAAAAAACACATTACCTATTATCATGATAAAATTTAATTTTAAATAAGTTACGTAGTATTATTCTTCTCTAGATGTTCCCGTGCATCGCCGCACGAGTACTAAGTCTAGTTAAATTAAAAACAAAGTAGCTTTCATTCAAAAGGTGAGAAGGTAGGTATTTAACTAAAAAATGGAGTATCGTGTCTATCATTCATTTGATTGGTTCAAGACAATATATCACTTTTAATTTTTATTTAAATGATTCAGTTACAATATTGTGATTGATTAATGTGGACGAAAGTTTGGTACCTTTGAGTCCATAAAAGCTACTTCTCAAAAATATATAGTTATTGGAAGTGGTGGATCAACAGTCAGTAGGGTTGAACCGGTGGCGGATTTGGGATTCCAATTTTGGGTGTATAATGTTGTTTTTATAACTAAAAATTTAAAGAACCTTACATAAACATACTAAATTACACCTATATACCTACATGCTATTAAAAAAATTGGGTGTTCAATTGAAACAATAGTGGCTCGTCGCTGGGTTGAACATGAGTAGGCGCATTCCGCTTATTAATTATTATTTTTTGTAAAATGAAATGAATACTATTACCCATGTAAATCGCATATATATGAATTAACCAAAATTCTGATTAATCACTAATTGACTAACTAAAGAACCATAATAAAATAAAACAATTAATAATTGTCATATTAAACTAAGGAGCTTTTAATATTCCAATTCCTTCGACAAAAAATGAAAATTCAATTCGTGGAGGATTTTTTCAGAAATATCAGGGAAACAAAATTTAATTTCAAAAATATGATTAGAGTTACTTTTACAGTGGCTGAGCTTAAGATATCACATATTTAAAATTATAATTATTTTAGTCTAAACATGTACTCCCTCGGTCCCACTTTAAGGTTCCCACACGATTTACGATGTTTGACTGACCATAAAGTTAACTGATCCATGTCATTAATAGAATATTTTTTGGTAAATAAAATTTACATATTCAGAAACTACATTATATTAAACCCGCTACAAAACCTATAAAAAATAATTTAAATTTCATAAACTTTTGATACAAAAAGTAGATACTCCCTCCGTCCCATTTATATTGTCCCGTTTTACCTTTTCGGGAAGTCCCACTTAAATTGTCTCATACCATATTTGGCAAAGTTTGTGTGGCTCTAAATCATTCTTACTTTATTCTTACTTTATCAATTAATATCAACCACACACACTCACTTTTCTTAATAACCGTGTCACCCCTCTTCCGGGACAATATAAATGGGACGGAGGTAGTATTAAGAACAATGCACGTTGACCGGATAATAGTGTACGGGAACCTTTAAATGAGACGGAGGGAGTACTTATTTCTAATATACTCTGCATTACTGAAGTGGACAATGATCATGTAAGGTAGGTTTAAAAGTTAAAATTTTTAGGTCTCTTTCATTTAAGGTGCTTTCGAATCTAATTTTTAGATGAATAAAAATTTTGTGAGCATGCTCTCCTTTAAGATCATGCTTACAAAATTTCATCAAAAAAATCGGCACTGAAGCATCTTAAATTTTCTTACATGAAAAATTGGATGATTTTTGATGAATATTACACACAAAATTTAATTACAAAAATATGATTAGAGTTACTGCTACGGTCACTGAACTTAAAGCATCACATTTTTAAAAATAATTTTATTTTAATTGTAAATATGTAGTTTTTTTTTTGAAAGATTTTAAATTTAAATATGTAGTTATTAATAATAAGAAGTGTTTCTTATATACTCTGTATTATTGAAGTAAATCCCATGGACATAATGAGACTACACAGAAGAAGACTTTTGTGATCTAATTATTCTATTTCAAATCTATTTATATAAAAAAAAGTAGGAAAAGTTTTCTTATACAGAGAATGTTTGAGGGAAAATTCTTACAAAAGAAGACTTCTGAAACGTGGGAGATACTATACATAAATAGAGAAACCAAATAAAATAACAACATGACAAAAGGATATACTTGTCGACATGATAAAAGAATAAAAAGAGAAAACTTCTAGTGAGAAGAAAGCAAAACATGATACATGAGATTGTTTTGAGAAGACCGCAGAAAAATGAGATTATTTATACAATGTTTCAAAAGAATTGAAAAGGAGAAAACTGAAATAACAGGTTATGAATTGATTAGAGACCAAGAAAGGATATAGGTGCAAATATGCAGTTATTATGAGATTACTTTTAGCAGACTATAGAAATGTGAAATTGATATTGTCAATTTTTCTTAGAGAAAACAGGTAAGATTATTACTTTTAATAGTTTAGAGATATTGCATAATATACCAATAATGCAAAATGTAGTTTAACGAAACATGACTCATTTTAAAAATGGATCGGAGATACTTTACTAGCATTGCCACGAATTGCTATTTTGGAGTAATATATTTTGTAGGATCTTTGCAAGTTGTAACCTTTGTTTGCTTGTGTGATAGGGCAAAGGTACAATTATTACGTTGTACTCCGTATAATTGTATACCTACCGCTATGCATTTCAATTCCCAAATTTTCACTATGATCGCACGTACGAATCAATATCTTTGATCACCGTCCATGAACATGCATAGAGCATGTGCCGAATTGTAGAGAATTAATTGAGTAACTAATAGATGCCTATATAATGACAATTCTTTAAAATAAAATTTATATTAGGATGTTTTCTTTTGGACTGTTTTCAGTCCAGACCAGATCAGACTAGATCAGATCATACCGGATTCAAACATATCAGCCTAGATCAGATTTAAACAGATCGGGCTAAACCACACATGAACAGTTATAAAATATACAAAGATCAGATCAGACTAAACATATCATACCACACCAGACCATACCAGCAAATTTCTATCCAAAAGAAAATATCCTTAGTAATTAAATTGAAAGTCCGTATGAGCCATTTCTAAATATAAAAATTTAACTACTTATCCAATTTTAAAGTAATGTTAAAATAGAGTTACCTTTTACCCTCATTAAGGCATCATAAATTGAAAGTGAGACTTCATTTTAAATTGTTAATCCAATTCTTTATAGTTAACCGTTAGTGACACTGCTTCATTAAAATCTCAATGCTCGAGATAAAATTGTTCTACATAGGTCATGCATAATTATAAGTAGAGGAATTTCAGTCCAAAAGATCAAAATATTGGATTAATTGAAAGTTCGTAATGAGCCGTCTCTAAATATAAAAATTTAATTATCCGTAATTGTATTTGGTTTTAAATAAAAGTGCAGTTTTCTTCTTAGACGCAATACTTTTTCTTTATATATAGCACCTTTAACAACATTTGAGTTTAAAAACTCCTATAGAAATTAAACAAATACTACTCAACTACAAATGAAGCAGGAATAGGCCGAATAGATCCCAATCACCTACATACTACTATCTCGATCTCGTTGAAAAGTTTTTGTTGTAAAAATGACACAATTATTTAGATAATAATTAAATGTGATAATTTGAGTATATTTCGAAAATTAAATTTGACAGGTTTATGATATAATAGAGTTAATATATGACTATAATTGTGATGTTATAAATGTATTATACTTTTAATATTTGATGATTACGTTATCATTTAAGAGTGTGACTGTTTCCTACAATAGAAACGAGAACCTACGTCTAAAAAAGAAAAGTAATAAGTAGTAATGTTTTTTAAAATATGAATTGGGGCTGGTGCCTCTATGACCCTAGATCCTCCACTACCTTCTATTACAAGGGATTTGTGGGATCGGTCCAATCAGGTACACATTTTTGCTAAATCCAATTCAAGATCAACTCTAATATCTTAGAGTATGAATATCAGGGACTATAAAAATAAGGCCATTAACTATCCATTTCAAGTCTAAAATTTGATAGATCACATTGGATGGGTTCAAGTAGAGCCCGTTAAAACCTAAATGAGAAAATATTACACTGTTTTTTGTATTTTAAAACTCGTTTTCAAATGAAATCACTCATACATATAAATTAGAAATCGCATATCTTTTCAATAATACAAATCACATATAATGACACTAAAATCATAAACAATTTAAGTTCAAATAATATACGCCGGTATGTTGTTCTTATGGCATATCAACACCATCATTTGAATTTGATTTTGGGACTAACCTATTTGCTGAAACAATGACAAGGTCCCTCATGTTCACCCACCGCTTGGTAATTAGAACTTAGGCTCTACACTGTCGTAATGAACTGTGATTGCCCCACAAGAATCTACATGGACTTGGGGATTCCAAAGTAATGAATAAAATAAAGGATCTACTTATCATCAATTGGTTTTAAGAAGGATATGATTGTTATTTAATTACAGTGCTCTGCAGTTAAGTGAGCACGTAGTAGGAAAGCCCAAAGATGGGTCAACTAGGAAGGTTGTAAAAAAGATGAATCGATCTTACAATATAATTTGTCTTAATATTACATATATTCAAGATACATAGATAAATAATACCAGTATATTATATTGATTTGATAATAACGGTAATATTTCTGGATTTAATCGGTTTGAACCAGGTGTTTTAACCAAATCAAACCACCAAAGAAAGAACTTGGACCGAAAATATCTTAGGATGATCTTGGATCGATTTTCGAGGGCTGTTTCAATTTTTCACACACCTACGGACCTATCTATAGGAATATCTTAGTGTTGGTCAAAATAAGATGAAACTAAAAACGTCAAACTGTTTATAGATTGCCTATTAGTTTTGGACCCTTTTGTGGAGACCTTACACACTATTAACACATTTGTGACATGTTAAAACTTAACTTAACCTGGTTTGGAGGGACTTTGAGGTTGAGAAAGCTAGATATTGTGTATCATACGTGTGTGACCAGTTCATTTCCAAAAACAAAATGCGTTTTGGAAAAATTGACAAGAATAATCCCACATTTCACTGATTTAATTTTCTCATAATAATCCCACCTTTACATAATAATTCTAAAATAATCTCACATTTGCACCTCATCTTCTTTCATTGGACTCTGACCAAGTTTTTACGCTTTCTTTGAAAATCATATAAATAATCTCACTTTTCACTTTTTTATTATATCTTTATAAATGTGAGATTATTTATATAAGATTTTCAAAGAAAGGTAAAAAATCAGGTCAGCAGGGTCCAATGAAAGAAGATGAGATACAAAGGTGAGATTATTTTGGGATTATGTAAATGTGAGATTATTATGAGATTATTATGAAAGGTAAGATTATTCTTGTCAATTTTTCCAATAATTTACATTGGACTTTTGAACATATATGGTACATTCTTTCATTTAGACGATGCTTTTTGCAATTTAGAAAAGGATAATTTATTTATGAAAATGTCACTGAGTTATTGATCCAATTTAATTTATTCTTGATATATTTAGAGCTTTGTTCTAAAAATCGTTCTAGGCGTCCGACTATTCCCCGCCTAGGCGCTAGGCGGTGGTCGGGCACCCCGATTTTCGTCTAGGCGATCCGACTAATTGTTTGCCATCTAGCGGAGTTAGTCGGTCATCGATGACGTCTAGTTGCCCACCTAGAGTTTATAATCAGCCGCCTAGGCCGTCTAGATTCGTCTAACATTACTTTACTTCTTAGTTTTTATTTTCTAAGTGATATACATACTCTAGCTTTAGCCATGAATATAAAGAAATGAAGTTGTAAATTAAGATAAAACTATATATGTTTGTATATATACCTACATTTTATCATTATTTATATTTATAACATAATGAAATTATGATTAGTTATCATATACTATTGTACTACATATGATTAAATGTGACAATTCTTTCATTCATGTTTGTTAATATATATGTATATATGTATTTTACACACACAAAAATACAATATTACTTGTCATATTTATGCAAAATTATAGATAAAAATGCAATTTCTATGTCTCCGACTAGTCCTCAACTAGGTGCCCGCCTAGTAGGCGCTGGGCTGGCGCCCGACTAGCGCCTAGCGCCTTTTAGAACATTGATTTAGAGTTACTTTATCATAAGCTTTGGAATATTAAAACTTTGTACTATTATTATATCCTAAAAGGTCAATCTTTTTTCATTTTCATAGGCGTCCAAACTGTGAATATGAATCATTTTGACTCTGATACTACGTGAAATCAACTTGCTCTCAATGTATGTCTTTATATATAGAAAGTATATCGCTTGTAACATTAAATTACAATTGGTCTACATAAGCAATGTTTTAAAAAGCGTTTTGAGGTGTGCACCTCAAAGGCGCAATGTTGCAAAGGCGGTGAAACACGCATGTCAAAACCCCTACTGAATATAGTATGACACACATAGTCACCGTCACATCTATGATAATGGTCTGTGCCAAATCCATTTTTTGTAGTATATATGTGTACACACATATAAGGTGCAATGAAAATAAAAAGATGCTTGGTGTGAAAAGTAAGAATTTTTCACTTTTATTTTGCTGCACTACACTTTTAGATTCAAATATTGCACTTCTTCACAGTGACAAAAAAAATTCATATATTTACGAAAATGTCACCATATTTTAACCTAATGTGCTGCACTATTGACACTTTTGGAGCAATCAGATCTAAAATCCAATGCACAAAAGTCATTCTCATTTTTTACATTATGACCATTTTTTATATGCTCCAATATATAAATATGGAGAGATTTGGCCGAAGAACGGGTTAAGAGCATCTACTTGGAGAAAAAATTATGGAGAGATTTCGCCCTTAGCAACGAAGCCACCGCGAACATGCACCCTCCGCAGTGATATGGAGCAAGTTCTTGCTCACGTCAACAACGAATACTTTTCTAACAGAGCTGCCGCTGGAGTGGCGGAGGAGGAAGACGTTGAGTCTTGCTGCGGCAGCAGCGATTATGCAGCTTATGATGGTTCCATTCATGTTGAGAGGATCTCGCCGGCAATGGCGGAGCCAAGGAAAAATGGCGGCAGGAGGATGTGTCAGCGGTGCGGGGAGAAAGAATCCAGTGTGTTGCTGCTGCCATGTAGGCATCTGTGCCTCTGCACGGTGTGTGGGTCGACCCTTGTTTCTTGATGCCATGTGTGTAATTCCAACATGAATGCCACAATGCATGTAAACTTGTCTTCTTGATTATCCACCTTTTTTCTTTAGATGATACTAGTAGAAAATAGAAAAAAGGTTGATTATTGTTTTTTTATTAGTGTTGCTTGGTTTCTTGTTAATTTCCTTGGCCATAGTGTAATTAGGTCAAATTAATTAGCTCACTGCCTAGTAATCAACAACCGTTGAGTTTGAGGATAAAGATAACATATATTCTAAAAAAATGTTTTCTAGTGATGGAAGCTCGATCAGCAAAATTGTTGATGTGGATGCCTGCCATGGATGCAACTTTGGTTGAAGCATTTATGAACTAATAGAATGTGGGATGCAATTACCAAGGCGTATGAAACATTTTGGTTGAAATGACAAGAACTTCTAACATGAAAACTTGAAAAGAGCTAAATATTGAATCAATGGAAGCTCTTGAAGAAACACTTTTTCATATGCTTATGAAATTTTTAAGAATAACAAGTGGATTCACTATACATCCAATAGCCCAAGCATGGATAACTGAACCAGAAATTTGGGATGGCCTTATCAAGGTGAAGTCGCAAGCCAAGATCTATGATCATGCAAACTCTTACCTAATTATGATAAAATGGTTATTCTCTTTAAGGAATGATAGAACTACCGTTTAATTCTGTTTCAATGCTTCAAAAGCGTCCTACCTAGTTCCATTGGTACATATGAAAACAATGACTTTAATTACCACCAATACACTAGTGCCTATTGATGACCATATTGAGATAACATCATGTTCAATTAGTAGATGCACCAAAAAAACAAGAAATCTTCTTTTTGGGTAACACTTCTATGGTGGAAATGACATTAAGATTAAACGGGTTTTAGTTTTGATTCACTTCGATAAGAAGAGCGATAAAGAGAAAAGTGAGAGTAGAGATTGATAGTATTAAATGGGCATTAATTTGAGTTAAATTACAAAAAAAAAATAAGAAATCAGTTGCAAAAGAGAAAGACGTTCTTGGTGAAGGAATTAGTGAAGCAATGGAGAATGTGGTTAATGCGATAATAGGCCAAACCGACCTTTAATAAGCTACACTTAGTCATGAATGCTAAATAAATAATCAATCAATCAACCGGATCTGACTCTGATACCATGTTAAGACTCAGAGTTCTATTGTAAAAGGTCAATCCCATTGGAAGACTAAATGAAGATCTTAATATAGTGTTTTACAATTCTTTAACAAACCAGTGTGGAACAATACTTCAAAAATGGATATTATGATTATCTATGACTTGTGTGGCAATAACATGTAAAATAGTAAATAAGTTAAATAACGATTAACAGAAAGTAGGTAATATGAAAAACATAAATGATGATAGTTTTCATATCTCAGCTTGACCATAGTCCATGGATCTACAAATTTGTTAATGATAAACACATCTGTGATCATTTTAGACTTGCAATAATTTTAAGCAAGTGTTATGGTACCTTACAAATAAATAAGAATATTGTCATTATCTAATCATGTTTTGATATTTAAATTATTCATTTGTAATATTCTAATTGGTCTACTTAGACAAATAAGGTAGAATTTACCATAATTTTATTTCACAATAGGAAGTTTTTGGTGAAGTTGGAAGTTGATTTTTGAATATTTTGGTATGGAAGATCACAGAACTCATCGAATTATCAAAATAGGAGGTTAGCTTATGCCTTATGTTAATCACTTTGATTCGTGTGAAAAAATTTTGAATTTCAAACTTATAAAATATGCTTAGAACCCCCTACATATGTTATTGGGAGGGTTCTAACTAATGAGAACTCATTTTAAAATGAAAACTCCTTGGAGTACAAATATTTGAGAATTTCAAAAAGGCCTGTTATATTTTTCTTTTCAAAATAGAAGTAATATGACAATATTTACTACCATCTTGGAGTCATTATTAGTAAAGTAGTTTTTTTGGACAATTCTTTCTAACCTATATAGTATCTGCTCAATGTTAATCCCAACATTCTTGAACAGGGATGAGATTCGAACCTGTGACCTCCTCCTTGAGAGTGCCACAGTGATGCCATTAGACCACAAGTAGCTTTATACTAGGAATTAATATAACAATATTTACTGACAATAATGACATTTTTTTTCAATAATTGCAGTAACGACTCCTGTTTTGAGAATAAAACATAACAATCATGTTTGACATTATAATCCCATGACGTTTTTACTCTCATTTAGGACAATTTCTTGACTTCAAATCACAACCTTTCATTTGATTCAATCATTGCATAGTTGGATGAACATGGGTCCTAGATTGACAGTTTTCAATCATTTGGGTCTTATGCCGAAACATTTCATCTTTCAGGTTACAAATTCATAATTTATTTATCCTTTAGTTACCGGATTAATAAAATTTATACTCCCTCCGTCCCCGATTAAACATCCAATTTCCTTTTTGGGCATCCCAAAATAAACTTTCACTTTCCTTTTTTGGTAAAGAATTTATGGTTCACATTGATTCTTACACATTCTTCTCTTATGCACAATGCTCCATCACACAATACCCACTATTTTAATCATTGTTCCAAATGTACTTTGGAAGTTAATTTAGAGACGAATGAAATAATAATTGCATATATATGAAAAAAATATAAGTTGTTTACAAAAATATGGCATTCTAAGTGTGTTGAGTATGGTAGCAACTTAAGTCAAGTAATTTATGTTCAATTTTTACACCTAAATTATTATGAGATTGTACTACAGTAACTATTACTCATGTTATTATAAATAAGTTTCATTTATGCAATATTTTTGAAAAATCTCTAAAAACTATAATGTCATGTTTCAAAATAGGAGTAATTCCCATTTTCTCCTAAATAAGAGCGATTACTATAATACTATCAATCCATATAATTTAAAATAATTTCAGTTATGATATTAATATTACGATAGGATATTAATGTGATACGATGCTCATATTTTGAGAAAAATACAGTACTTATATTTTACAATGTGACATTATTGTTTTTATACTATTTTGGCAAAATTTCCACTCAAATTATGGTCAGCCAGGTGTCAAAGGCAAACTCTACCAGAAGAGGGATAAGAGAACTTGAATCCCTTTGGAGTTACTTAAAAATCTCAATGTTGTGGGTTATGGATAATTGTTACAGAAAATATGAGGCCAGACAAAAAATGATGCATCTATCATATGATATGATAGTGATATTAGTTATTATTATAAAATAAAAATAATATCCATAATGAATGTGGACTAACACAGTTGCCTCAAGAAAAGGTGTTAATAATGTATTAATGTGCATATGATAATGTGCATTTTTTTTTACATTATCTTATATAGAAAAGATAGAAAATGACTAATTATGGATGTAGCGACCCGACCGTTCAAAGGGCATGACGCAGCCCACAAATTAAAGAGCTTGTCGTAGGACCGTCTTTTGACTGGTTTGAATTTCCTTTTTAGGTTTATTTTGTGCCATGGGAAAGCATTAGCACTACTAATTTTAAATACATACGTAATACCTACATAACAAAACAAAGGAGTTTATAATTGTGTGTATTTAAACAACCACCACCATGGTAATAAAGTAAGAATCTAACAATACAACATATTAAATTAAGGTTATCTAATATTATGAACTCATTAAGGATGTTCATGATTTACGACTTTTTTTTAACCGGAGGATGCATTTTAGGCGACGAGGTTTCACGTGAATGAGTTGCAAGGACAAGGCTATTGGTGGACCGGGTTGCGGAGGATCAAACAATTCATTTCGCGCCACTAGAGAAACAATAATTTTTATGTCTAGCGATCGGGATGAACCCACGTCACGATTTGATTTAGGATCGAGATTGTTCTCGCATAGTTTTTTTTTATGAATGTGATTTGGTGACCGATAATAAGAGTAGTCGATCAGCTCATTGATAGGGTGTGCTACTATGGTAGACTCCGGATTCAAATCCTTGCAACTTTGCCCGAATCAACTTTCCTCAATACGAGGTCCAGTAAGTACCAAGTACAGATTTTACAATCTATCAATTAGATTGTGATTTGACCGGATGTTCGGTCTACAAGAGATCCCATGGAAATCAAGTATAGACTTTTAGGAAACTGTCGGGTCGATTCTGGAAGATTTCGACGTGAAGTTCCATAATAAGTCCCATGAAAACCAAGTATAGACTTCTAACAAACTGTCTGGTTGATTCTGAGGGAATTTAATCAGGGAGTTCTACAAGAGATCTCATGGACGGTAGGTTGAACAAAACGTGGTGTACGATAGAATGCCATGAGAGATTAACCATATGCCAAAGAGTAATCAAAATGGAATCATCATCAACTTAATATAAAACGTGGCTGTTAATCTGGATCCACAAAGTAATTAGACATGATCCAATTTTGTTTGAACAAATAACTGTTAACATGCTTTGTGTAATACTAATTTAATTCGAACAATTTAGAAGCGTTTGATAGTTTAATATAATTAAAGTTGTCCAGGTTCATTGAATCACCCCAGCTTGATCTAAAACCTAAAGTGAGGCAGGTTGGTTCTGTGATATGCGCCATTCACCGAATAATGGTTGCCAGGTTGGTCTATAATCTTCATATTTTATACGAGTAGCTAATTAAAATTAAAATGTATATATATTTTTCATTATTGTACAATATAATGTTTCAAAATCATTGACTTTAGCACTTGCTGCTACTTGATAATGTTAGGATTAACAATACGCACAATACCAAAACAATAAGAAAGACACGAGAATTCGGTAATCCAGTTCGTCAAGAATGACTATCAAGAAAATTTCGTTATAAAAAAAAATTTCGGACTTGGTTATACAGTCTCTAACACCTTATAGATAACGCCATAATGGAGGTGTCTATATATTCCCCCTATTCAGTGACGTTTTAAAAGTTCATCCAAATTTATCCATTTGTTTACGTTATATAATATACGAAGTATGAACCTAATACTCTTCAAGTAAAATTGGAAAATTATATACTCCGATCCGTATCAAGTCTAAAAACGTTTGATTGTATCCTTTATAGTCTTCTAATATTTTTATTCACTTACAAATTTAGTCCTACAATTAATAAATTTGACTATATTAAGAACCTTTACCCCGGATAGTACACTTTGCAGTGAAAATTTTGACACCAACGACGTCTTTTTTGGTAGAATTTTTGCCAGAGTGTATTTTGCAGTTGAAGAGATAGCCTTTAAAATAGATAGATCACATTTATTAGTTATAGGATCGGACCAAATTAGTGGAAGAGATAGCCTTTAAAATAGGACAGAATTTTTGAGTAAAAATACCTGACTAACAAGGGCCATCACTGAAAGTTAAGACACTAAGATTACAATTCATTATAAAAACCCATAATTGTACGTTTTAAAAGTAGAAGAAAACTTTCATTCTTAATTCGTATTCAAACATAATACCACTGTATGAAATTAATCAACAATTGGTTCTTTAATTTAAATAAAAATTCAAGTTGGTAATTAAAAATTTAGTGGGTATAGGAAATAATAAAAGTATAGAAAAAATTGCTCCAAATAAAAGTAATTAAACTGAGAACAAAGTTTAAAAATAGGATTAAATGTGCTAACTCTCAAAATAAGTCTTATTCAGTGCAATTAATTAAAAGAATAAAACAATAAATATTTTTCAAAAAAAGGATGAATAAATCATATTTTGAGAAGGAAACTATCACGAGAGAATGTGTCATGTTTTGAGAAGAAAATATCACTCATATTTGAAGTAATGCGCTATAATTTACTCCTAGATGTGAAATTGTCTAAAAAATATATACTATATCCGTCTTTTAAAACTTTATCAATTTGTAAAATACTACGTATATATTTGTGTGTATAATTATCTCATATAGTAACTTATAAGTTATACTACGTGTAAAGGATATAGTGTTCTCATTATGATCAAGAGCTTTACTCTCATCTTACTTCCTCTTGTCAATTCGACTGTACTCATTAAAAATTCACAAAACTATAACACAAACCTTTAGTTCCTGAAGTCCTGAACAGACCAGATCAGATCAGACCGGATCGGATCAGATCAAACCATACTTTGATAATTATAAATACACAGAGACCAAACGTTTACCAGAACATATCAGTTGAGACTAGATTAAATCAAATTACAAAATTTAAATCCTGGTAAAAACATACATACATTGCGCGCTTGGTCTATTTTTGGCTCCTCGTCCATATTAAGTAGTTGGATTTTTTCTTACAAACATTAACTTTTTTACATCATATGGTGCAATATATAAAGTCTGTTTTAACCAAAATATGCAAGATAGTTTTACTTTTTCTCTAAATATTTTTATATTATTGAATTAGTATAATAAGTTTTATACATGACTATTATTTTATAATTAAACAAAATTAGCCCATGCAATCACTTCACTCATAACTTCAATTAGAACCGTCGTCTAATAATTTATGTGGCACTGTTTAAAATGTGGATTTGAGGCCCCATATTATAAGTGTAAAATTACATTATTTATAGTGAAGAAATATACAGTACAGTAAAATTTAAGAATATCAATTATTTATACCTTCAGAGGCTGTCAAAAATCTAAATATAATAATATCAATTTCTAAAAAATTAATTCATCTAATCAGGGAGTGAGAAAACCTATTGGTTTTTATGAGTTTAAAATTAATATAAGCTTTATCCTTAAAAAAACAAATTAATTCATGAATGCCAAAATATAAAAATTTTAACAACAAATATCTAAAGGTAATTTTATGACAATAACAACGAAAATAACTTTAAAATGAAAAATTCGAAAGAAACAAGTTTTTTTTTTTAATCCCAGTGATTTTCCTGTTAAGGCGGGTAAGGGCCAGGGACATATTACCAGTTACCAGTTTATTTATGAAAGTAACAAGTTGTTATTGTGATGAGATGAGCAAATTAAAACTAAATTGTAGTGAGTTTACACATCATAATAACGGCATTTCCGGTTCTCCGAATACTCGGCATTACACATCATTATACTTTACTCCCATGTTTGGCACGACTAGCTGAAAAGATACTTTTATGAGTTTTTTAGTAATTATTAGCTTTTAGTGACTGAAAAGATCTTAAAAAGAAAATGTGATAGCTGTTTGGTAAAAAACCGACAATTTGATTTAGTTCTGTTTGGTATACAAGCTATTAGGACAAATTAATACTAAAAGTCACGGTCTTTTCTCACATGCTACTCCCCCGTAGCATCTCAAAAAAGATCTTTTATTTTTTTAAAATCTCTTAAAATTTGTCATGCCAAACGCACAACTAAAAACTTTTAGAGACTTTTTAAACAGTACAAAAGCTAGAAGGCTGAGACTTGTGTCTGCCAAACATGCACTACATCATAGTGCTCCCGTGCTTTACATTACTTCCTCCGTTTCAATTTGTTTGACACACATTGACTTCACAAAGATTAAGGATTTTGTTTTAAAAAAAAAGAGTAAATTTTATTGTGAAGTACACTGTTTTGTACTGTTTGGCACTGTTAGACACTGTTTTGCACTGTATTGATATCGATTTGTTTGTCAAATAAGGAAATAAAGAAGTGTGACATTCATTTTGAAACATCCAGAAAAGAAGAGTGTTAATGAATTTGAAACGGAGAGAGTATATGTTAGTATATGTATATATATACATTTTTTTGGCAAATCTTCTAAGGTATTATAGTATCAGTTCTGGTTAGTATATACGAAGTACAATTTAGTGACCCATGTTACACAGAACTAGTTTGGCATGTAATTCACTGGCTATGACTTCAATAATTTCACAAACATATATTCAATTAATTTTGGTCTTTCCAATTCTACTTTGTTTAGTTGCTAGATTTTTCAGAATACCTGATTTCCAAAAAGCAAACGCTTTTTCATGTGTAAATTCGTGCTAGTTTCAATTTAACAAACGGACCGCAATCCAAAATATGATTGCGAGATGAAGGAAATGTTACGTTTGGGATTCGTAAGAAACCTAAACACCACTATCACAATGTTACGTTTTGGTCTTCAAGCTTACAACCTATCAGTTTTTCTCCTTTAAGTTTGTGTCCAAACTATATTCTAATCGTGCAAGAGGCTTTACTCGTCCTTATCCTCGTAACTTTGGCAAATGATTTAAACATATATAGTTATACTCATTTCAGTCTCACATTCAACTAAATTTATATAGATCAAAGCGTATAAATAGATTCTACTGAATTTATATTGATCAAATCAAATATAATTATTGTTAGAGTATTTGTCCCTCATCGGAGAACTATAAAACAATAAAACAATATACAATATAAGATTTTGAGTTACTACTCATGTCATATCAGGTTGACCTTTTAGGATACAACGTCAAACAGAGACGGAGCCAGGAAGCGGTGTCAGTGGTGTCAATTTAACAAAGCACTTTTTTATGCACAATACTACTATCTCTGTCCCACTATGTTTGGGATAATTCGGTTTACGATAATTAACCGACGATAAAACAAACTGATCCTTGTATGCACTCAAATTATTTTTAGAAAATAAAAAGGGAAAAGTACGGAAAAAGTACTTGTGGTTGAGCCCGTTTTCAGATAGGGTCATGTGTTTCATTTTTTTATCAAAGTGGTTCATGTGTTTGAATTCCGTTATCACAAGAGGGTCACGCCGTTAACAACGTCTGAAAAGACCGTTTAAAGTAACTCCGATTTTCAAAAGTGCCTGGAAAATTAAAAGAAAAATACCGGAAGGTGCGCCTCGTCAAGATGACCTCCATACCACCTCCGCCTTTGGATTTTTCAGATTTGTTTGAATTATTTTTTAAAAATGATTTCACTAATATCACTTTTCCGTTGGGCTTTCCGGTGACAAGGGTGGCTGAAAACAAAAAAGAAAATGGCCTTGCGGTCATCTTATTGAGGCGCACCTTCCGATATTTTTCTTTTAATTTTTCGGGCACTTTTGAAAATCGGAGTTACTTTAAATGGTCTTTTTCAGACGTTTTTAACGGCGTGACCTTCTTGTGATAACCGAATTCAAACACATGAACCACTTTGATAAAGAATGAAACACATGACCCTATCTAAAAACGAGCTCAACCACAAGTACATTTTTCGTACTTTTCCCAAATAAAAATCACATATTTAGAAACTACATAAAAAACTTTAGAAAGTCGCAAAAACCAGAATCAAATTTGATAAAAAAATTGATATATAAAATAAAGGGAAAATTGCATTTTAGTCCCTGAAATAGTCACGAAAATGAAGTGTCGGACCCGTATTCCCAAGTTTGTAAATGCAGTCCCTCAATTGTCCTAAATGCCGTAAATGTGGTCCTTTTAAGGGTGAAATATACAATGTGGGCGAGAGTCCATTTCACCCCTTAAAGGACCACATTTACAACAATTTGCACAATTGAGGGGTGACATTTACAATATCAGAAATACGGGCCCGACATTTCATTTTCGTGACTATTTCAGGGATTAAAAGTGTGATTTTCCCTAAAATAAAAGATTAAGAGTGATATGTGTTGACCAAGTGAATAGTGTCTGAGACAATCTTAGCGGGACGGAGGGAGTATTATATAATAATCTATAAACACATAAAGCAAAAATAGCAAATATTGTCATTCTTTGGCAACTTTAACCAATTCCAAAGCGTTAACAATATCTTGATCCTTTCTTTGTAAAGATTTTGACAACTCATTTGTTTATCAAGTGTAAGGTGAAAGCAAAATCAAAAGATTGGACCAATTGCAAGAGTGTACGTTTGAGCTTCAACTCGTTTTTCATTTTTAAGTTGGTATTCGAATTTTCAATTGCCTGGCTTTCAATTGATTTAAGCTGGTGTTCCAATTTTTAAAAAAATTACATTACCCCCATTTCTTTAATTAGTGGAGTAGTGCCAATTTATAATTTATGAACCACTACATACACCTATACAAAGAATTTTTATTTTTCAATGGTGTCAATTTTAGAATTTTCAAAATATTTATATACTTACTTATGGGGAAAAAATTCAGTGGTGTCAATTGACACCACACCTCCCTTGTTGGCTCCGTCCGTGACGTCAAGTCTTAGAAAATTACCTTGAATATTAGTAAAACTCATTCACTTTCTCAATCTATATAACCCAGTGTCGGTCTTGAGGGGGGCAACAGGGGTGACCTCCCTAGGCCCAAAAATATATAGAGAGAAAAATAAATAGAAATTTCCCTAATTATGAGGAAAAACGTTTTGAAATTCCAAAATAGGACTATCATGTTTTTTATTCCCTGAATAGGAGTAATCTGACAAGTTTGAAAAAAAATGCCAAGTTTTTTGCCTAGTAATGCCAAACATGGCAAAAATTTGCTCCTATTCAGTGAGTAAAAAATATGATAGTCCTATTTTGGAATTTCAAAACGTTTTTACTCCTATTTAGGGAATTCTCTCAAAAATAAACATGCCGAAATTTTTTTCGGCATATATAGTGTGAGTAGGCTTCTTTTTTTATTTTAAAGTTTAATTAATTAGGCCTAATGTTTAACTTTTGTTTACAATTTGAAAAAATAGAAGATAAGTAAAATGTCTTAAACGAAGTCAAGTTTAAAAATATATATTTATTTTTAAGTATAACCAGTTGTAGTTCTTAATGCAACACAATTGTTGCTGAATCAATAAAAGACATGTATCTTCAATATTCATGTCTCTTTAGTTTTTAATGATTTTTATTCCTCTTAAGCAATTATTGATGATTTTACTTGACTGCAAGAACATTTTAAGTAATACGGAGTTATTTTCTTTTTACGTAGTTCTTGTGTTGTTACTTTTGCCCAAACATGTAATTTAAATAATAATAATAATAGAGTTATGTTGGAAATTATTTTATGACCTTTTAAAGATATTTTTTTATATTTCACTTTTCAAGAGTCAACTTAAATCACTCTTAATCTTTTACTTTATATGTAAAAATTTTATGAAAATTGGGTTTAGGCAGACAACTCCGCCATGGAGATGAAGACTGCGGCGACCGATATTTCGTCGGTCAAAGATGAGGACTGCATTGTCCTGGATTCACGTCCTGCCTCTAGGGTTTAACCGTTAGAGTTTTATTTGTCCGCTATCGTCTTTTGGCGAGGAGCGGTGCCGTCTTCCGGCAATTCATTCGTGGGTAGGGAGATTCGGCTGGAGGCGACTCAAGGGCCGATCAAGGTGATGAAGGAAGATGATGAAGTGAAGGCGATCCGGCCCCCTCCTGAACCGCCGCCGGTGGTTCTTTGAAGGCTGAGTGAAGAAATTTATTTTTTTTCTTTTATTTATCTTAATGGTCTTAATTTGTCTGTGTTTGTTTGTTGTTTTATCTCTTTTGATTGTAAGACTGTGGTTTTGGATTTGGATGTAAGTGATTGCTGGTCTTCATGATGCGGCGCTGACACCGACCCTGTGCCGCAACATCACGACTGTCCCCATTTGTAGCGCCTACGTGTGGCCGCCGCTGCCGTCTCCCTTGTCGCGACGGTCTCCATGTCGCGGTTTCACCACTATTAATTAGTTTTTATGAAATTAAGGTTTGTGAATTTAGGATTTGTGAACATGACCAATAAATGCCAATATAGTGTTAAATATGAACAATGAGCATGACATTAGATAGTGTTGTACATGGACAATGAGCGAATGCATTGATGAAGTGTCTTGTGCAGTGAATCAAATTGAGCAATAACGATGACATAAAAATGTAATATATTTAACTGGACATAAAATACTAATTTAAAGTTATTAAATCTTCAAAAAAGAACTATAAAAAAATTATTAATGTGGATGAGAAGAGAATTAATGTTAGCGGGAATGCAATAATGTCATACATTAATGTTGTGCAGTAAATGCAGTATAAAGTACATTATTTACAATGGATGAAAATATAGTGTAAGATCCACATTTTTAATAAGGGTATTTTGGTCATAATACATTAAAATATGAACAAATTTATCTTTTTATTTTTGCTTTTCAGTCATACAAATGTCTAAAAACACAGGTAATCATATTTACGGAAACTCAATATGTTTTAGTCATATCCTAAGAAATTTCCCATCTTAACATGGTATCAGAGCCAATTCTGGTTATGGTTTGAAGGCTTGTAGCACTCATGATTAAAGGTAGCTTGTTAAGGGTTTGTTTGACCCATGTATACATTTCAATATTGTCTAGACCAGTTCGGGTAGAGGGGGACGTGCTCAAATAAAGGTATAAAACAATAAAGCACTATATAAGACTTTGGACTCCTACGGGCTCGGTCATCTATAACTTCGTTTTCCTTTTGATGTTTCTTCTTTTTGTTATTTCTTTCGCTTTTTTCTCCCTTTTGTATCCTTGTGTACTCCTTTGTTCATGATTCAATAAAATTTCTCATTTTAAATATATATATATATATATATATATATATATATATATATATATATATATATATATATATATATATATATATATATATATATATATATTTAAAATGAGAAATTTTAAATATATGTCCATACCAACGTTTGTGAAGTGCCCCAAACGGTGGATGGAGAGTTCTGTTCATCCGGTTGGACAAGATCATTCCTCTATCTGTGTGTGTGTGTGTGTGTGTGTGTGTGTATATATATACATATATATATATATATATATATATATATATATATATATATATATATATATATATATATATATATATATATATATATATATATATATATATATATAGAAATGCTCAGGTCCCTCCGAAGGGACGGGAGAAGCCGTCCGAACTTTACTGTTTGGGGCGGTTCCCGGTGGAAGTTTATTTGACTGCCTTCCCGGTCGAATTTTGAGCTCAAATTTGGTATGGACAAACTAGACTTGATGAGGAACATGCTCAAAAAATTTCATCAAAAAATTCCACCGGGAACCGCCCCAAACAGTAAAGTTCGGACGGCTTCTCCCGTCCCTCCGGAGGGACCTGAGCATTTCTATATATATATATATACACACACAGATAGAGGAATGATCTTGTCCAACCGGATGAACAGAACTCTCCATCCGGCCACTACCGTTTGGGGCACTTCACAAGTTTTCTTATTTGATCCTTTGTGGAACCCTATGGTGGAGCAGCATGCCATAGATCGTGTGCACATTATAGGGCAAAGGAAGGAAGTCAAAATTGTTAAGATCATAATAAATTACTCCATTGAGGAGAGAGTATTGCAATTGCAGAAAATTTCGTTAAGGATAAGGCGGAGGAAAGCTCCATGGATTTGACCATGTTAGGACATTTTAGTTATGTTCAATCTTATTTTGTGTTTAGAATTTTCTAGGTTCAGAATATCTCGAATCCTGAAGCTTTTCAAAGTTCAGAATTTCTTAAAGTATGAAGTTTTTCAAATTTCAGAATTTCTCAAAGTTTATATTTCTCATATGATATAATATTATAATGTTACTTCATTTGTTATGAATAGGAGTTTAAGTGTTTCTGTATTTTTTTAATTTATATATATCCTTTAGATCAACTCATCGGATGACCAAGATAAGTTTGTACTTTGTAAATTAAGCATGATTTGTATTTGATCTCTATTCTATATATATATATATATATATATATATATATATATATATTTGGGAAATCAAGATTTTATTAAAAATGAGAGAAAGAGGAAAAGAACGGGGGGACTAGGCCGAAAACCCGTTTCTACAAAGTTAAGTGCGTAAGTAAGGAATACCGGAGGAATCACTAAGGATTGCGTTTTTTACTTCTAAAGGTAAATCCTGCAATTTTGTAAACACTCTAAATTTGGATGCCAGGGAGGGGGAGTGTGCCAAATTGTGGGCCGGTCCATTACATTCCCTGAAACCATGAACAAAGCTAATATTAGCCTTATTAGCAAAGAGTCTGAGATCATCGACTAACTTTTTCATACTGTTGCTTGGTTGACCCCGTTTTATCAATTTGACGCTGGCAAGAGAATCCGATTCCACCGTGAAAGCTTGGAAGCCTTGGTCAATCATCCATTTGGTTGCTGTATGAATTGCTTTGAGTTCTGCCTCTACTACCGATGATGCCGTCTGTGCGAACTGGATTGCCTGTATCATTTCTCCCTGTTGGTTTCTCAAAATCGCGCCTCCCTTTGTAGAATCTGGTATGTAGCTTGCATCAACATTTAATTTGAGATTGGAGATAGGCTTGATCCAATTAAGAATTAGCGGTTTTTGTGATAGAGGTTTCAGTGTCGGGTGTAGGAGCCCTTCTTCTAGTAAGTACTTAAAAGCTGGGTCGGGTGGGGTTCTGCGTAGGCTTAGGGACCAGTTTTGAGTGTAATGGGAAATTTGATGGATGATTTTAGAGGTAGAGGGTGGGTTTGTGTGATTTCCCCATGTAAGGGCAGCGTAGGATTTCCATAGATGCCAGATGATGATTCCCGGAAGCACATTTGTCAGTAGGTCCATAAGCTTGCTTTTGTCCCCGCCTAACCACCAGGAGAAGCAAATTTGTCTCAGGGAACACTGAAAAGTGGGAATAGGAATATTGAAAGTACTCATGAAGAAAATCCAGATAGGTTTGATCATGCGGCAGTGGTAAAACATATGGTTAATAAATGCGGAGCTTTGTTTGCAGAAAGGACATTGAGATGGGAATGAATTGAGATGAAATCTGATCAGGTTTTCGGGGGTAGGAATAATATTGTTGAACAATTTCCAAAGAAAGAGTTTAACTGACATGTGTTGTTTTTTGTTCCAGATTTGAATGGAAGAGAAGGTAGAGGACTGTAACATCCTGACCTCATTGTACGCTGACTTAAGGGTGAAGTGTTTGTCGGGAGAAGGAAGCCAAAGAGTTTGTCCTTCTTCATCGTGCTGAGTGAGAACCAGCCCAAGGTTGTGAACTGTTGGGTGTGTTTCGGAAAATAAAGAAAATTAATTAAATTAAATTAATTAAATAAAATGACGAAAGAAAAACAAGAAAAGAGATGGAGCAGAATTTGTCAAAGCTCGTGCTACGCACGATGTCCTTAAAACGTATTTGTTGCCTCCCACGGTGCTAGGAGCGTTGCAACAATAGTTTCCCAGGATACGATGACAACGAACTAGTGTTTGAGCACTCAAACAAAAGTTCCAGCGAACGAGAACAAAGACTGAACACAGAAGGAATTTTCAGAGTGCTAGCAGTGTGTTTTTAGAGCTAAAACGTGTATGGATTCGTGTAAAATCGTGTAAGAACGTGTAAGAACTTGTGTTGTTGCAAACCACCTGCCAGCCTTTATATAGGAGGATTTGTTGTATGAAAATAGTGAATTAATGGACCTGAACGTTGGACATCAATGACCAGTCCGTTGGGCATTGAATCGTCCATGAACTGTCCATTTAACGCTGCATTAAAAGATAAGAACGTTGGGCATTAATTGTTGTAACGTTTCAGAAGCGCGACAGAAGACCTCCATCAGAACACCCCGGGAGGGGTTCTGATCGGAGGCCAATCAGAAGACCCCAACTCTGATCCGCGGCCATCAGAGTACCCCCAACTCTGATGGGCGGCCACCAGAATACCCCATCTCTGATGGGTGGCCATCAGAATACCCCATGAGGGGTTCTGCCATCAGAACACCAACGAGGTGTTCTGATCCGTAGGCTTCTGTCCGAGCACTTCTGCCGCTGGGAAAAAATTAAACGTTTCGGGAAGAAAACAAAAATTAATCGTATCTCTTGAGAGATAGATTTTTGGACGACATTCGTGTCCGCAGGTCGCCCGCGCACGCAAGTCGCGGTTTTTCTTCTCCGAATTCGGGATTTGATTTGCACCCCCCCCTGCGCGCGTGGAGAGAGCCTTTACCCTTAAGAATCTTAAATCCATAAGGGGGGAGTCCCTTTATAAAGGGTAGCAAATCCCTTGGGTTTTCCGGTGTGGGAAATTAACACACTAGAAACCCATCATTTTTCCCTTCTAACGGGTAAACTTCGAAAAGCGATTTCTCATTCACCCGTTATCCGTTTTGAGCGTACCATATATCGAATTGTAGCCCTTAACAAGGACAATCCGAAACCACTTTGACCCGACCCAAATCGGAAGTGGACCCCACTCAAAAAATTGCCCCAAAATAGCCATTTAATGCAATTTTTCACACATTTTTCCAACATGAACTGAGCATACTCTTTTCCAAATGGGTGAGTCAGTGATCTTAGGGGAGGGGTTTTCAATTCTGGGATATCTGGCTTTTATGAAGTTTGCCCAAAATGAGCTTCCTGTTTTCCATTTCCACCATAGCTTCAGAGTGAAGGCCTTTTCTACATCTGTCAGTGATCTAATGTTCAGTCCACCCTCCTCTGTAGGTAAACATAATTTGGACCAGGTGATCCAGTGATGTTTTTTGGAATTGGATTTGCTTCCCCAAAAGAAAGTGGCCATCATCTTTTCCAGGATATTGATAACTCCTTTGGGTAATGTGTCTGCTGCCAGGATATGGAGTGGGATGGAGGAAAGAACATGCCTGATTAAGATAAGTCGACCTCCTTGACTCAGATTTTTCTGGAGCCAAGGTGTTAGTTTGGTCTCAAATTGATTAATGAGGTCTTTGCAGTATTTGAGTCTGTTTATTCCCTTGTGCAGGTAGACCCCTAAGTATTTCATTGGCAACTTACCTTTTCTCATGCCAAGCAGGGAATGGATGTTAGCAGCTCTGGATTGTGGAGTGGTGCCTATAATATAAGAGCTCTTGCTGAAGTTTATGGATTGGCCTGATGCTTTTTGATAGGAGTCCAGAAACTTCTTTAGCGCAATGATGGAGCTGCAACTACCATTGGACATAAACTTCTTTAGTCCAGAAACTTCTTTAGCGCATGATGATGATGATGATATAGTAGTAATAGTAATAACGATAGTAGTACTAGTAACAATAATAGTAGTATTAATAAATGGTTTAATTATATTGAAGAATAAAGCAATAATAATTTATGCATTATCATATTTTATATACCGCTGTTATAGCCTTCTAGCCGAATAGGTAATCCATATTCACTTACTGGAGTTTTTCTATTGTTTCAATCTCCAACTGCAAAAATTAGAATTGCAAAAGTAGTTTAATGACAAAACTAGTAGTAGTGTAGTAGTAATGGTAAGAATAATAATGATAATAATTATGAGAGTAAATGTGTGGTGACCATCGAATCGAGTTATTCTTATCATGGCTAGAGTAATAATGTATTTATATAAGGATTGCTTTATAATTTCCTAAACTTGATTTATTATAAATATAAGGTCAAGGCATCCAATAAGGTAAGCCATTATTTCCCAACATTATTGTTTTGTATATGGTATCAGTCGCTTAGGGTTTTTGTCTCTTCCTACTCGTGCGATCCATGGCTGGAAACACCACATCTGCAGCCGCTAGCAGTACGATGTCTATCATACCGGTGCAGCCATCATCCGGCATCCAGTCGTCGGTCACAACAGGGCTTACTGGCGTCAGTCAGTCCACTTCCAGTTCAAGCAGCTTCGTGTCACCTTCCCAGTAGGTCTTGATGCCGTTGGTTTCATCTCCGCTCCAGGTCGCGCAGACACATTCTCCGCTGGCGGCCTCCCTGTCGCAGCGCATTCGTGGAATTCTGCCGCTCGACTCCTACATGTTATTCAACATGCCTGAGCCTTTTAAATGGATGTCTGCCTCAACAACGATCCTGTCACCAGTGGCTCCATCTTTTCCGAACGTTGGCAGTTCATCTACCATCTTTTCCGGCCCCACCTTCTCCGGCCAGCCCGGGATAGCTCCTCTGCCGGCAGTCCCGTCAGCCTCGCTACCAGGTTTTACTAATCCTCCAAGTTTTTTTATCCTCTCTGACATCTCAATTGGCGTTTTCGACTCCTGATGTGAATAATATTGTGACCACTCGCTTGTCATCTGTTGATGATTATTTGTCTTGGAGAACTCAGTTTGAATCATTTTTAGTCTCTCACATTCTTTTGGGTATACTAGATGGGTCTATTCAAGTTCCACCATCTACTACATATGATCTGTCTAGGCGGGAAATTCCCAATGCTGATTATAATCACTGGTTAAAAATTGATCAAACTGTGCGATCATGGCTTTTTGCTACCCTTGGTAGAGATGTTTTAATGGAGGTTTATGATGTGAAATTTTCATATCTTATTTGAATATTTGGGATATTCAGAAAAGATTTATATTTGCTTGTATTTCCTGTTGCATAGAGCTGAAACGGTTATTGTCCCATGTGAAAAAGAAAGAATCACAGACTATGGATCAGTATTTGTTAGAAATTAAGCTCATGGCAGACTCTCTAGCAACCATTAATTCTTCAGTGAGTGCGCAGGATTTAATTGAGTATGCTATACCCGGGTTGGGACGTGGATATGAATCTCTCTCATCACAACTATTTATTATTTACCAGGGATTCCCACTCTTGAAGATCTTCGTCCCGTTCTACAAGCCGGAGCAACGTAACTTGTTCCTCCAAGCTCAAGAGTCGGCTTCGGTTCATCAGGCGTTCACTGCACCTCTAGCTTATGCAGCCCGAGGGGGTGCTCCGCGTGGTGGTGGTGGTCCTCCACGTGGTCTTGGTGGTCGGGGTAACAGAGGCATCCAGCCTCAGCAGCCGTATGGGGCCCATCCTCACCCCAGCCGCCGAGAGCACCTGCATTTCTCGGGGTTCCAGGTTCGGCATTGTGTAATATCCTTTCTGGTAATAATTGTACTATTTATATTCCTACTTCTGCTACTCATAACATTTATGCAGGTTTTCCATCTGTGGATCAATCCTACCAGCCCCCCCCCCCCCCCCCCTCCATGGTTTATCAGTTGTGTTTGTCTCTAGTCATCTGTGGATCACTTCTGCTCTTCAATGTTCCCGTTTCAGTGCCTCGAATACCCCGACTCTGGCTGCACTATCCACGGATGAGAACAATGATTCGGTCTGGTATTTTGACTCTGGGGCTTCCGCTCACATGACTCCTCATGAAGGTATTCTCTCTTATAAAACTACTTACAATGGCCCGAATCAAGTTTGTGTTGCTAATGGTACTACATTGCCTATTTCTCATGTTGGTCATTTAAAGCTAGTCACACATGGTCGCCCGTTAAATCTCAACTCTGTTTATCATGTCCCACATATTCAATACGGAGTATAATTTATTTTCTATTCAAAAATTGTGTGCGGACAATGTCTGCCAAGTGATTTTTTATAAAAACTTTTTTCTGTTAAGGACAATAAAACGGGGGAGCTTCTTCTTTAGGCACATAATAAAGGCCATGTTTACCATTTTCATGCCCTTCAAGCCCGTGTGGTTCCTGGTCCAATCTGGCACAAACGTTTGAGGCATTGTGGTGATATAGTTCTTGGTAGACATATGCAGCATAAATTAATTTCTAGTTCCTCCTCTTTTTCTCATGATTGTGTTTCTTGTAAGCTGGGTAAATCCCACAGACTTCCTTTCAGTGATGTTACTCATGACTTTACTGCTCCTTTACAAATTATACATTCAGATATTTGGCAGTCACCAGTTTTATCAAATCTTGGTTTTAAATATTATCATTATGTGTTGTTTATTGATGATTTTCTAGATATACTTGGGTTTATCCGATGCGTAGAAAGTCTGAAGTATTTAATCATTTTTTCAATTTTCAAAAGTTATTTGAAAATCTTTTGAATTTGAAAATAAAATTTTTTTAGAGTGATAGTGGTGAGTTTGGGAACACTATTTTTAGATACCATTTTTTGAAATCTGGAATTTTATTTAGGAAGTCTTGTCCTGAAACTCTTGCTCATAATGGTGTTGCGGAACGTAAACACAAACATCTGCTAGAATTAACTAGGACTATGTTGATTGATTCTTCTATTCCTAGTCACTTCTGGGTAGATGCACTTTATACTGCCACTTTTATTATTAATCGTCTTCCCACACCAATCTTGAACGGGCTAACACCGTATGAGAAACTGTTTAATAAAATTCAGACTATAATTTTTTTGCGTGTGTTTGGTTGTTCATGTTTTCCTAATTTTATTGCTGTCTCTCACAACAAGCTATCACCCCGTCCCATACACTGTGTTTTTCTGGGCTATGCACCACGCTACAAAGGCTACCGTTGCCTCTCCCCTTCCATTGGCCGTGTTTATGTTAGTCGGGATGTCACCTTTCACGAAAATGTTTTCCTATATCCTACACTTGTCTCCACCACCTCCGGTCCGAGTTCTGACCTACCACCCTCCTGGTTGTCCACATCGTCCCATCGACCAACTCCCCCCATCCCAATTTACCATCCCAGCTTGTTACCTATTCCCTCACCTCCTCTGCCGTACTCACCCGAGCCTAACACCCCGCTGACAACTCCCCTACCGTCCCCGCCGGTCATACCATCCTCTAGACTACCCTCCCCGCCATTTTCTAATACTGCCGAAGTCATCACCAGCCCACCATCCTCTGCCGATGGTACATCACCCTCGGGCAGCAGCTCCAGCTCCTTTCCTATGACCAATAGTCTGCCCATTGCTCCTTCAAACGTCCACCCCATGCGTACTCGTGCCAAGGGTGGTATTTTTAAACCAAAACAAATTTTTAATTTGAACGTCTTTTCTCCCCCGAATGATCCAAGTTGTTTTACACAAGCTAATAAGAGTGTTGTTTGGCGGGCAGCCATGACTGATGAGTTTAATGCTTTAATTGCTAATGAGACTTGGGATTTGGTACCTTGGGATCACACTAAAATGTGGTTGGTTATAAGTGGATTTATAAGACAAAATATTGTTCTAATGGGTCTATTGAACGACATAAAGCTCGATTAGTTGCTCAGGATTTTAAACAACAGGCCGACATTGATTTCACCGAAACATTTAGTCCTGTTGTTAAATCTACCACTGTTCGTCTTATCTTGTTTGTTGTTCTTTCTCTGGGTTGGTCTGTTAGACAGCTTGATGTGAAAAATGCTTTCTTACATGGATACTTGACTGTAGAGGTTTACATGCGTCAGCCTCAGGGCTTTGTTCGTCCGGCCTTTCCTAATCATGTGTGTCGTCTACGCAAGGCTCTTTATGGATTGAAACGAGCTCTAAGAGCTTGGATTCATCGTTTCAGTGGTTTTCTGTTGAGTCGGGGTTTTTCACAGAGTTAATCTGATTTGTTTATGTTTGTTTATTGTTCTCAGTCACGGGTTGTGTATATTCTTCTATATGTGGATGATATTCTTATCAAAGATTCCTTTTAATCATTTGTTTGAACTGTCATCCATACTTTATTTCTTCAGTTTGCCATGAAGGATTTGGGAGATGTCCATTATTTCTTGGGCACCCAGGCCAAACACACATCTCAAGGCTTGTTTTTGTCACAGGCCAAATATATCTCTGATCTCTTGCATAGATTTCATCTTCATACAGTTAAACCTGTACATACCCCTCTTCCTTCACATACTACTCTCGCTCTCACAGATTTCATCAAAAATATTGTGTTTCAGAGAAAGATGATTGACAAGACTAATAAGCTGAATATTAAAGATTGAATTCCTCAAATAGGAGTAAAACATAGGCTAAATGCAAAATAGGAGTACAATGTTTTGAATAGGAATAATTTTAGTGTTTGGACAAATATACCCCTGCCCAAGCCCCCAAGCCCCAACCACTTTCATTAATAATTAAAACAAACAAAAAAGTTGTAATTAATTTATAATAAAATGTAAAAAAATAAAAAATGAAAATATATATTAAATAAAATATAATCCATATTAAATAAAATTAATAAAATAAAAACTATTAAAAATTACTAAATAAAACTTAAAAAATTAAAAAATAAATAAATAATGAAAAAAAGTATGCAGCCTCTGTCGCCGCCTCAACAACCTCCCAGCACCAACTGCTCCGACCACCGAAAAAATGCCAATATTTGTCATAAATGTAATCTTGATGGCAGTTTTCGAGAAAATTTGGCATTTTCAAAAAGTAAAATGTCATCTTTATTCATTATTTATGATAAAATGTCATTATTTAAAATGTCGCATATTCAAAGAAAAATGACAATTTTTACATAAAGTGATTTTTTTCTGATCGGAGGTGACATTTCCG
This sequence comes from Cuscuta epithymum, assembly GCA_945859915.1. Lineage (NCBI taxonomy): Eukaryota > Viridiplantae > Streptophyta > Magnoliopsida > Solanales > Convolvulaceae > Cuscuta > Cuscuta epithymum. The sequence goes on along the minus strand of CAMAPF010000948.1, from coordinate 1,852,896 downwards.
GGTGGTGACCGATTCTGCAAGAAATGCCTCCATAACTTTTATATTTTTTAATGTGTTTTATCTATTTTTATTTATTTTTAAAGTTGTTTTTTGAAAATTTTAGTTTTCTTTCAATTTTAATTATTTTAATATTTTTTAAACATATTTAGATTTTTTTTATTGTAATAAGATCGAATGACTGAATAAGTCCTATTTTAGAATTAATTAGTTTAGGGGTTTTAAGGGTACAAAATTAATTTTACTTGTAACACCGTCCCCAGGTGTATTTACTTTTAAGTGAATATTGTAATTAACCTTATTGAATGGTTAACGAGTTTACGATGTTATGAATTTTTATTAATTCTTTTGCGGGCATAGTAAATTCGCACGTGGGGCCCACACCGGGAGCGGGGACCGCCCGATATTCCCGGGACCATATATTTTATTCATCTTGGTCTAGATGATACTTATATGGTGGTGGATATCTCGTTTGAGCAATGGAAAGGCCCAGAGTTGACCGATTGGTCAAAAGAGGCCCAAATACCGGTATTGGTAATTTAACCGATAAAAGCCTCAAATTGGGTTTCGGAGACCTATAAATTAAAGTTGGGAAATGTATATTCATTATAAAGGGTATAACGATTAAGAACACATAATATATTTTATTTGACCCGATAAAATAAAATATATTTAAAACAGTCCAAAAAAATACAACTTTCGGGACCGATTGTACACTTCGGGACAAAAGGGGTTGACCTCCCACATAAGTGGGGGCCAACCCACGAATTTGACACATGAATGTGGAGGTGGGGCGGCTGGATTAGAAGGAGGAAGGAGGGGAGTGTTGGAGTTGAAATGATGAGCATCAAAGTAACATGAGGTGGACCTCCCATCCACACTCATTTGATCAAAGAGACAAAAATAATCCTCACCCACTCTCTCCCTCATCCCTGCGGCCAACACCCCCAACCAAGAGCCAAGAAAATTCTCCATCTTCCATCTCCATTGTTGAAGAAAGCTCAACAAGGAAGGATCCCAAGAAAAGGAATTTAAGTGCTAAAAGTGTGAAGGTTAAGGTAATAACCTTATCATAACTTTTCCTATATGTTTTCCTTCAATCTTAGGAGATATATATCATATGGAGAATCCTTTGGATTGTTCTACATGAAAAGAGTGTAGAATGATGGGTTGGAAAGTGGTTCTAAGTCCAAGAACGGATTTAGAAGTCAAACAACCGGTTCACCGGAAAGTAACCTTTTAGGGGTTATTTGTATTGATTAAGGTTTTATGATGTTAAAACCTTGTTAGAAACTTGATTAAAGTATTTTTGAGCTTCGCCGGAGTTTCGCCGGAGTTGGTCAAAGTTCACCGGAGTTAGTCAAAGTTCGCCGGAATTAGTCAAAGTTCAACCGCGGAGCGTAGAACACGCTTAAGCTCACTTAAGGTGAGGATGACCGACTATATTGCTTATAATCTTTGGGTTAATTTCATAAGATTTTCCTAAATGAATATACAATGTGATTTGCATGGATTATTAATGGTTAATAATGCCTAAATGAAATTACTATTGATTATAAGTATAGTTTGCATAATATACAAATTTATTGTATAAATTGTGTATGTTTATATGTTAAGAATATGATGGCATGATAGTAGTATCAACCATAAATTTCATTTGTGATAAGTATGCTTTTAATTCATGAGAAGAAGCCATGAAAGAATAAAAGTGATATTTTGATATTAAGGTCAAACTACATATTGAATGAAGAATTACATTGAAATAAGTAAACAACTAGTATTGAAATATTAGTTAGAATTGTAGTTGAACAATGGATGAATGGGTCCTAAGAAATTGAATTGTAAAGAATCGGTGATTATTGAGCTGGGCTCTAGACCGATGTAGATAACGGTGATTATTGAGCTGGGCTCTAGACCGTAGTAGTTATCGGTGATTATTGAGCTGGGCTCTAGACCGATGTAGATAACGGTGATTATTGAGCTGGGCTCTAGACCGTAGTAGTTATCGGTGATTATTGAGCTGGGCTCTAGACCGATGTAGATGACGGTGATTATTGAGCTGGGCTCTAGACCGTAGTAGGTAACGGTGATTATTGAGTTGGGCTCTAGACCGTGGTAAGTAAATGATGAATTTACACTAAATGAATAAAGTTAACCATGATACAATAACACCCTAGATTGAGGGTCTTGGAAATTGAAACTTTGATTATACTTAGTATAGTTGTCATTGTACTTGTCGAATGCTTCCAAGTACTGACCTCCCCTTCACGGGGGAGGCCACCTCACAGTTTCAGGTAGAACTTGAAGGTTGCTGCCATCGCCGCTTGTTTCGGGAAGATCAAGGAGAGAAGACGTGGTTCGTGCTTCCTCCGTTCCTGTTTTAAAAACATTTAAATTGATGCTCATGGATATTATATTTTTGAATAATTATTTGGGGGCTTGTATGCCCATGTTTGCCAAGTGTGGCATGAACACTTGTATCAAATGTTTCCGCTGCTTGAATGAATGTTTTACATTATGTTTGTTTATGGATGTATATGTGTGAATGATATTCAAGACGCCTTGTATAATATGAATGAGTTGGACTGCGGTTGACTATTCGTATTGTACGGCGGGTTGTTGACGTGTCCGGATAGGCCCGGGGCGTGACATTACTCCTATTGAAGGAAGTTTTAAGTTTTACTCCTATTTGTGCAATTATTTTTATGTTTTCTCCTATATTGAGCAATAACTAAATGTTAAATTACCAAACGAGCTTTAAATTAAATATTTTCAATATAATATTTCTTTATCTCTAGTTAAGAATAATGATGTATTATCATACACACTACTATATAAACAATCCGAAATTCCAAATGAATCAAATTTAGACTAATAATTAACGAAATAATTCCACTTTTGGTCCTGTGAGTTTTATGTCATTTCCACATTTTGTCCACGTCTTTCACTTTGCCCACTTTTGGTGCTTGACTAATGTTTCTTGATCATTTGTTGTCCTTTTCCGGCGATTTTGACCATCGGAATAGTTGTCGGAAGGACCATATGTGGTCGAAAACACAATAGTCATGTACCATAAGTGGTCAAAGTCAAAGACGTGAATCAATTGTGGAATTGGTGAGTCACCCGCTAATATAACGGTGGGATCAATTAACGGAGTAGAAGAGTTTTTAGGAAAGCTAAAAATGTTGTACAATGCTTTAATAAAATAGTATAAGTGATTGATGCATATAAGAAATGGACATAATCCAAGTATATTAACCATCATTCACAAATTATAAGGTTTTTAGATTACTTTGTAATTTCCTAAATTTGATTTATTATAAATATAAGGTCAAGGCACCCAATAGGGTAAGCCATTATTTTCCAAAATTATTGTTTTGTATACAGAGTAGTGCTTGTTCTTTGTTTGAAAGCCGGGTTTGGATGCTATTTCATCCTAGTTGTATTGTTAAGATTTTGAACTTTTTTATGTAACCGACTTACATATATTAAACACCGAGAAATAGCTAGCATACCTATATCCTCAAACTAATCACAAGCCCTAACATTAACAAAAGAAGTAATCACCCATAAAAGATCAAATTGACTCGCTAATATCGGAAATAATAACCTTAGAACAGAATTCACGCACTTGGTTTTTAGTTCAAAGCCAAGGGATGATCTATGTACAGGCTATGCAAGACCGAAGTTCAGAGCAACTTAGAAAATTTTTAAAATTGTTTCATTTTTCACATTTAACTCACCCCACTAATATTTGAGTCTAGTATAATTCATATTCAGCCCGGGACATCTCGGATTTATGGATCTGCCCATGTTCAAAGCATTCCATAATTTAATCGGAATGAGAAACGCTATAAGGATGGTCATGTTCTAACAAATCTATAGGTGACGATGTTAGAGAATTATAGTATAGATTTTGTTCATGTTTCAAAACTAACTTTTTTAGTATTGTCCAAACGACACAATACCATACCTAAAGTCGTCAAATGTACATCATCACTCATATCCGTCAATGATTAATGGTATCGGTTTCGGATAAAATTCTTCAATTTGAACACTTGAACCAATCAGATCGACCTGACCCGTATCCATCCCCGCTCCCTTTTAAAAATGTTATAGATCCTCAATTATATTACTTAATGGTCTCAAATTGCCACTAGTTCATACGTGCACGTACACTTTTGAACAAAATATACACCAAATATACTAAAGATACTTATACTATTTATTCTATTTCTCTCTCTGATTTATACCAACCCAATAATACAAATACCACTTTTTCCCTGGGACAGTGGGTTGCATAATGAAGATGTAACAAGTGCTTTCTATTCGTTCTTTTTGTGCCCTTTAATTTTTCCACTTTTGTATGACTGGGGAAATTCTCTCACAAGCTTGGAAGTTTTCTGAATTTGCTCAATAATACTACGTATAAGCCTATACTTTTTTCTTGATTGGCTCATCAAAAAACTCATGTGTACGTGTACCTGTTGCATGCCCTTGATGAAGTCTTTCAAGGAGTCCACTGGCCCTATAAATATGTGGCAACCCCTCACTTCTTTCTCTTAAATATAATCATCATCATCATCATCATCATCAGTACAAAATTAAGGGAAAAAGCAGAGCAAGCAGGAGAAGAAAAATGGAGGGGAAATGGAGTTTTAGGGCTAATTTCTGGGAGAATGTTAGGCCTTACATAGCCATGGTTTGTCTGCAATTTGGGTATGCTGGAATGACTATAATAACCAAAGTTTCACTGAATAAGGGCATGAGCCATTATGTCTTGGTTGTTTATAGACATGCCTTTGCCACTGCTGTCATTGCTCCCTTTGCTATTCTTCTTGAAAGGTTTTGATATATTATATCTATACCCCCTTCATATTCTTGCCATTTTCTTTTTGTAAGTTTAGTTAGTTTGACAGAAAAGTTCTGCTTATTGATTTATTGCAGGAAAGTGAGGCCAAAGATGACTTTCCCAATTTTCATGCAAATATTTGTATTGGGCCTTCTAGGGTGAGTGTTTTTTTCTTTTCTTTATTTATTTATTTAAGAACCATAATTACTAAATTTTAAAAAACCTTTATATTGTACTAGTATAACTTTTCATGTTAAACTCATTCTGCAGGCCAGTGATTGATCAAAACTTCTTCTATGCTGGACTGAAATATACATCCCCAACTTTCGCGTGTGCCATGAGCAACATTCTACCCGCAATGACCTTTGTCATGGCGGTAATCTTCAAGTGCGTATAAATATTTCATCTCGTGTCCGACATATATATTACGAACAGAATTTCTCCGGGCAAAAATATGACTAATTATGTTTTCAGACAAAAATATGACTAGTCATTGTGTACGAGTAACTGAACAAGAGTCACTATAGTGTATTTTAAAGTAACAAGTTACTGGAAGATGATGAATCACTATGAACTAGTCGCTGAATATGTCGTTTTTTGAAACTTTTTAAAATAAGTCATATTTTGTCTTTTGAAATTAATGTACTAATCAAGGTTTTAAATAGCCGTAGCGGCAGTGGTAGCGGTCATCGCGGTAGCGGCCTGTAACGGCATGTAGCCGACTGTAGCGGTTGCAGCGGCGTGAAATATTTTCAATTGCGCAAAACATAAATGTATTTTTTTCACATCATTCACACAACATTTAATTTTGAGTTTCACTCCATGCATCACCATTATGTATTTTTTTCACATCATTCGCACAACATTTACAGATTTACACATCAAACAGTTCGTGATGTACTGCCGGAAATGTCAATAGCAGGCTGTAGCGGGCGGCGTAGCGGATTTTTCCCGTGATTTGGAAATCACACACGAATAGCGGACCGTAGCGGTAACGGCCCCTACCGCGACCGCTACATAGTGGCCGCTATAGCGGTAGCGGGCTGCTATTTCAAACCATGGTAGTAATATTCATGGAAAAAGGTCTATAAATATTTCTTAAAAGGATATAAAAGTAGTGTCTTTTAGGTCTCAGTTTAAGAGTCTTACACTATTCACTTAGTCAACTTAAATATAGGGAGTATAATGTTTTGCACCAATTTGACTTGATGTGGTGTGATGGGCCCAATGGGGGTGTGTAGGATGGAAAAGGTGAACATAAAGAAGGTGAGATGCCAAGCAAAGGTTGTGGGAACACTTGTGACAGTTGGAGGAGCCATGCTAATGACATTATACAAAGGCAGTGTGATTAACCTTTTCTGGTCCAACCACATACACTTACACAACCAAAATTCCTCAACTGCCCCTGCATCATATGATAAGGATTGGGTTAAGGGCTCAATTCTCCTTATCCTTGCTACTCTCGCTTGGGCTTCTTTCTTTGTCCTTCAGGTTACTAATACTTCTCTTTCACATCAATTTCTTAGGTTATGTTTGAATCTGGAAAATGCTAGGAAAAAACAGATAAGGACATCTATTTTATCTTCGGGTTCAACTCAAAAAATGTAAAAAAGAAAAGATGAAATATAATATGTTTGGACCAAAATTCTAGTATTATTAATTTTCCTTAATTAGGTTCCATCAGTGGTGGAGTCAGATATATCATGTTAGGGGGTCAGGATTGATGAATTTATTTTGAGGAACAAAACTTAAAATTTCAATTCTTTACTGCTTATAATTGTTTACCATGCACACCACAAACGGCCCCCTTATGCCCCTCTATATCTCCACTACTGGTTCCATTATATAGAGCCCAAAATAATGTCTCATTTTCTTTTTGAACAAAAAAATGTATGTTTCACAGCATTTCATTTTATTATAACAAAGCTTCAACAACATTTACTTTTTAACGACTTTATTAATAATTGTGTTAAATCAAAATAAGACACATAAAATCGAACGGTGGTAATAACATTTTCCAGGTTCCAAACAGCACCTATGAAGAAAAAACATCTCGAAGTCAGTTGACCATATTGTCCTTGCAGGCTTTTACGCTCAGGAAGTACAGTGCTCAGCTGTCTCTAACATCATTAGTATGTTTCATTGGAACACTGCAATCTATTGCAGTGACTTTTGTGGTGGAGCACAAAATCTCTGTTTGGAGCATTGGATGGGACGTAAATCTGCTTGCCGCTGCTTATGCTGTAAGTCTCATCTTACTTGCCCTCAGCCAAACACGGCACCGAAAATCAATAGGCAGATTAATCCATGGAAACTACTGATGAAGTGTCCTTTTATCTGGCTGGAAACATTATATTGCAGGGTATAATTTCTTCAGGAATTGCATACTATGTGCAAGGTGTGGTGATGCAGAAAAGAGGGCCTGTCTTTGTGACAGCATTCAATCCACTGATGATGGTCATTGTTGCAGTCATGGGATCCTTAATACTGGCTGAGAAAATCTATGTTGGAGGGTAAAGAAGTCATTTCACTCTCTATATTTATTTTTTCTTCTAAAACATCGGACTATATTTAGATAATACGTAGTAGTATGACATACTCGTTTTATACCCTTAAAACTTAGCCAAGTTTGATCAATATGAGAATTAATAAAATAAAAACTGTATAATTATGATTTGTGCAGAGAAGAGAAAATTAAATGAAACTACAAATTCTTCACTTAAAAGAGAAAATGACATAATTAGTGTGACAACTACAAAGGAAAGCTGACAAAATTTCAAGGGACGAGATTACTTCATATCAAAAACAGACTTTTACTATATATGGGTGGACTTGGCATTCAATATTACCTGGATTAGCGAATTGACAAAGAGACTAATTGATAACCCTATTTTCGGATTCAACTTTATCATATTTTTACCAAATACACATTTTTTCCTCATTTCACGTTACATTGGGGGTGTTTGGTTAACAGCCTATCAACCATATTTTGGCTGATTTGACCAGTATTCGGCTTTTTGAACAGATAAACAACTGATTGAAGTGTTTGGTTAGTTGGCTTTTTCACTTGGCTTGATATCCAAAACAGCCAAAATCCAAAAGGCTGATAAATAGTAAATACAGTGTTTAGCTACCGGTTGTTTGAATATGACGCCTATATTCCTATTCTGCCCAAGCCGTGTTCTCTTCTTCGTGCGTTACATTCTCCTCTTCCACTTGAAATAAAAAAGCAGAGCGTTGAATGGTGGATGATTACACACTAAGGTTGTCCCCACCTAAGTCAGACTTGAGAATATAAAGACAAAAGCATAAATAGATGATTATATATGTAATTTCCTCTCGTTAATGCATATAAATCATCATAATAAAATTTGGAGTGGAAACACTCCACAATTCTTGATGCAACGCGCCATAACAAATTGAGCAAAAGATGTTAAAATAACTATTACTTGTTTTCATTAATTTTAATTTTTTAGATCATAAATTAATTTTTAAGTAGTTGTACTAATAATATTAACAAAAAAAATAATTGATGTCCTTAAAAGTAATTTGAGGAGTTATCTGCTGACTGTAAACAGTTGTTTAACCAAACACTATTTTATAAACAGCTAACACTATCAGCTAATCAAACAGCCAACAGAATCCGTTATCACCAATCAGCCAACAGGACCAGCCAACCGCCAACAGCCAACAGCCAATTGCCAAACACCCCCATTATGTATTAATCAAAATAAGTAAAATTATACTCCCTTGGTCCTATAAAATTCTTCCAATTTTCCTTTTTAGGTCGTTCCAAAAAATTCTTCTCACTTACCATTTTTGGATAATTTGTGTAGTTCAAATTCATTTTAGATGTTTCTTACACAACTACAACCATACATTTTCACTTTACTCTCACTTCCTTAATATGCTAGCCAAGTCAATGTTGCAAGAATTTTATGGGAAGGAGGGAGAAATTACTTAATTCGTTGAATATGTTGAGGATGATTTTTTAGTTATTTTTTGTATAATCCAGAAGATTCAATATCAATTCATCCGTTTTAGTCATATTTGACTAATTTCAACAATTTCATTCAATTCAGACGCTTTTGGTGTTATCAAAAAGTGGCCGGAATCAGGGATGGATTTAGGGGGGGGCGACCGCCCCCTGGACATTCAATTTTTTTACCATATATGTAATATTTTCATAAAACTTTCATAATTTAATTAGATTCGCCCCCCTTAGCTTTTAATTTTCAAAATTAATATATATAGTCTTACATAATGTAATACTTAATTGGAGATTTAAATGAAGAAACATCTAAAATAATTTACATAACTTAAATAAATAAACAATAGAGTAACTCGTTATTTAAGATTTAGGATACTTATTATATAAGAATTCCTAGTTTTGTAATGTTTAATTATCTTTATTAGATAACAAGTACTGGATTTCGTAAAACTTATATCAAACAATATTAAATACCAGACACACTAATTACACAATTTTTAGATCACGTGAAATGAATCCAAAATATAAATATTTATAGACATTAGATTACATAATTCATTTATTTCTTGCTTTCTAAAAATAATTTATTGCATGGATAATAAACTCTAATATAGAATTGATACAAATATTAAAATATAATATGCACCATATATGTGTGTGTGTGGTGCATATTATTCTAAAAATTACAATCTCATACATACTAGTATACTATTATTGTAATATTAAGAAAACTTCTCATGAGTCATGACTCACGAACACCCTCCTTGGTGGACAAAAATTACAATTCAATAACCGATTCATGAGGTTAAACAATGTAGAAGTTATTAAAAATGTATTGGTTGATGTCTTTGTCATCGTCTAAACTTAGAATGTAATAGATTTAAATGTCGTTCGGGATGTGCATGTATTAATGTCATTTTTTGAATAAAAATAGCCGCATAGCCCTACAGTAGCGAAAAAATTTCGCCCCGCTATACTATGGAAAAAAATTTCATCCCGCTACACTAACAAAAAAAATTCACCTCCTACACTAACGAAAAATTTCGTCCCCCATGACTCAGAATCCTGGATCCGTCCCTGGCCGGAATTGATCGAGTGGTTAGCGAAAAGATTAAAATAAACTTTATTTGTGAAAAAGAAGAAAACAATAACTTGAGTGATTGGCCCTGTTTAGATAATAGCGTCTTAGCCAAAAGGGTAATCATTTTTAAACTTGAAAACGCTGCATTTTTCACGGTGTAGCCCCCAAAACGGTAGAAAACAAACAGGAGCATTATATTTTTGTATCGTCTACCAATTCAACACATGCCTTTAATTTGCATACTCGTGAATGTAACCAATTTGTTTTTCGATTATGTAATAAAGGTTTATGACAAGTATTAAATAAAGGGTTTAATACTTAAAAGGATTAATATATATGACGGATTAAAAGCATCAATCCGTCATAATATATTTATGATGGAATTAAAGGCATGTAACTATTATTTGCATACTTAAAAGGGTTTATGACGGAATTTTCTAGATTCAATTTCTTGACAAAAATCAAATTTCTATTGATCCCTTCTAACTTAATCCTGCATTTTCTAATTTTCTTCTCCTTCTCTCTTTATTCCAACCCGATTCACCAATTTTATCAAGAATAATTTATTGATCACGGATTGATTGTTTAAAGCCTTGAAAGAAGAAGTTTTTTAGGTCACAGACCGCCGTTTAGGCTCCTACTTGATTGTCTTAAATTCTTAACAAATCGTTGGGACATTTATCGCTTTGCAGCGTTCTTTACTCTTGTTGATATTGAAATTTGGAAACAACAAGTGAATTTGGATGCGCTATGCGAATTGGGAGTTTTGGACTCGGGAGGCCTAACATAACTTTGAAATTTTGAAATTTTGTAACCTAGAGATTCGAAGAGAATTAAGAGAGGCGTGCCACTTTACATTAATTTTAAAAAAATAAACCTTGAGCCAATTAATTGAGGTTAAAAATTAAAAAAAGAAGCCTACTCACCAACATACAAAGAAATATTTTTGGGCCTATTTCGGGCCCCTATTTTCTTGGACCTAGGGCGGTCGCCCCTGTTGTACCCCTAGGGCCACCCCTGATCAAACTTTGTCGTATTCGACTTGGTTTGTTTACATTTCCATACAAAAATGTAGTATAGTTTCTGAATACACACTCTCTAAGTCTTTATCTTAAATTCTTAATCAATTTTGTATGGGATCAAGGACCAAGGTAGTATATACTTCAATTATCAATATTAACTCAAGTATTATTACAACGTCACAACGAGGTTAACCTTATCATGTCAAACTTCATATACATTTGACTAGTTGGTACACAAATTTGTGATTGGGTAGTTTGAATTAGTACGCAAATTAAAGTTTTGATTGAAGAGACACAAAAGAGGCTACCAAATAGGCCACGAATATAAAGATCGATAAAGAGAACTTTAGTACGAAACTAAGCATTAATAAACAAAAAATAAAAATGTGTGTTTTGGTGTTAATACAGGGCTCTTGGAGCAGCATTGATTGTGATCGGATTATACGGTGTATTGTGGGGAAAATACAAAGAATGCAAGGAGAAGGAAACAGAACAAACTCAAGAAGCTGATAAGGGTATTAATGCAGGGAAAAATAATGATGCAAAAATGGTGGTGATCATTGAAGAAGGTGAAGAAAATGACATTGAAATGCAGAAGAAATCTCCTTCAGTAATAGCTATTTCTCCTAACAATTCACAACCCCCCATGATGGCTAGGGAAGCTCCAACGCCCTAACTTAATTTTTAGAAATAAACGAAAACAAATCGAGGAAGGCTTTTTATTTTATTTTAACTCGAGCGTTTTAGTTTTAAACTTCTTTTCTTCCTTTTGTAAAGTTGCTATGTGACATCTTCTACGAGAAAAGTTTTTTTTCCCATGGGTTTTAAATATTCCACAAAGTAATGTTATTGTGACATATTATGCTTACAATTTAGGTAGAATCTGTGGGTAATTAGAAAAAATGTTGCAATGTACCGATAGAAAGAGTTATTTCACATAATTAAACTCGTACACATATTACGTATAATAAGGTTTTAGTTAAAATTTGGATGGATCAGAGCGATGAATCGTGTCTAGCTACGCCATAATAGAACCATTATATGAAAGAATTTTAAAAGAATTACGGAGTCTTTTGTAAGATGTAAATTAAAATTTTGTGTTTGAACATTAGGGAAGCTAGGTAAAAAAGCTTGTATAATTGGATTTGATTATCTAAATGTTATGACACTATTTTAAAATATTTCACATTATACCATGTAAATGTTTTACCCTTTTACTTATGGGAGAGCGTTAGCACACATTATACGCTTAATATAAAGATCGAAATGCAATTGCTTTACGGGTAACTCAAATAAATTAGACATAAACACAAATTGCATTTACATTTTACATGTAAAATGAATCTTTTCCAAATTAACTTTGTATATAATAACGAGTTTGCTTGCAAAGTTTGAGTGTTCAAAATATAATGGTGAGTACTTTAAAATGTAAGAATGCCACAAGTTAGGTTCTACCGTTCTAGAAATATATTTTGATATACGAACTCTGTTCATTGGTGTAGACGAGTTCTTAAAAGGCAAACTCGACATGCCATATGCTACTTTTGAAGTGGGGAAGCAATATTTCATTGGGTATCGTTTAGATTAACCACAATCTTTCCCAAATTGGTTTTACAAGGGGAAGAAGCAAGAAGTCAAGAACCTCAATAATGGTCTTAGGATTAACCAACCAATGTTAAGGTGAATTTCAGTTGTACAATGGAGTGCAAATAATAACTCTTTAGGATCTCTTACACAACTAAACAAGCATATATGGATAAAGTTAGACTTGATTATTAAGATGACAAATGATATATACTACGTATTTTTTATTTCAATTATAACTGTAAAAATCATCCTTATATCCACTTGAATTGGCCCTAAACACGAGCTTTGTTAAGTAAAGCATGCGTTTCCAAGGTACATGAGTGAAAATTTAATGAAGCGGATGCATCATATTCATTCACCTCATATTAATAAAGTCCATAAGTCCATTGTTAAGAAATGTGTGCATTTGGTGCGCAAGGTACTCCTTATTAAGCATGTATGTATATAACTATAGGGGGTGTTTGAGTGAAAGTGTTGAATACTTTTAACGAATTAACATTTTCAGTATTCTTCTCTAATCAAATAAAACACAAGAAAATAAACAAGTAAGAAATATATTTATTTATTTGAAGAAAATCATATCTCGTTTGAGGAAGCCACGATTCCCGTTATGATGCCTTTATTAGTGATTGATGATTGATCAATAATGTTGATCGATTAATGTATACTACGTATATTAATATATATCTCGAAGAACTAGCTTGGTGTTATTTATATGCCTCTGGGAATATGGAAAAAGATACGTGAGTGAACCATCACATCCTTCCGTTCGTATATAAGAGAAGGGATATATACTAAATTACTAATAGTCATGTATGTCTTTCTATCTATTAATTACGGAGTAATATGCATCTAATGAGAAATCAATTATTTTTCCTTTAAATAATTACGATTACTTCAACCATGTAATGCATGTTTAGGTAAAGTGAAGTACCTATTATATCATATTGGCATAATTATCATTAAAATTTAAAATAGTACGTAGTAATAATTAGATGATTATTATAAATGGTTTAAGGCCACATATAAAATGGAAATTATTCCAAAAAGTACAAAAGTTCTTCTAAATGGTCCAAGTTTCTCTTAAAGGCAGTTTTTAAGAAGCCGTAGGAGACTAGTTAGTGTCTGAAAAATTGATTCTGGTTTCGTTACAAACAGCCCATAGTCATGTATGATGGCTAGGTCAAGCGGCGATCCTTGGACAAAACATAAGTTGTACTAAGTCATGTGTTTAGTTAATTTGCTAGTCATGCCAATTTGGAAAACATTTTGATGCTTCGATCATCATGCCTTTTGATACTATACATATAGTACGTGGTAATATTTGGAAGTCTCGTGTCTGAGTTCAACTAATCTCTATAGAGCTAGTGTTACATTTCATTTCTAAATAATTATAAAACTTATGTCACTATTAGGAATCTTATATATACACAATTTGAAAGAGAAATTGAAAGACAAGTGACAAGTCAAGCTTTTCCCTTCTTCACACTTAAGACTTGCAGTGAACTTAACGGGAGTATATTGTTTTTCCCTGACTCCAGATAAATATCAAAATTTTTAATTATTATTTGGGCTTGTCCAGTGCGGAACTAGGGGTGAGCCGGTGCCGCCGCCCCCGTTCGCCGGCGATCATCAGGTATATGGGCATGACTAAATCTACATTCTCATAAGCATGAATGAGAGTTAGGGTATTGTGGATATAAAAAAACATTGTTGGTGGTATTGAAAGCTTAGTTAACATGTATAACATGTTTAGATGCTTCTAAACTTTCCATCTCAGTTGGCTTATGTCCCTACGGTAGTTTGTCTCCGTTAGTATTCTCAAGGCCAACACAACTGTTTGGCTTCTCGCTAATCCTCTTTAGCCGCACAGGCTAGGGACATTCCGTTCGATCGAATCACAAACCAGATATCCCGTCGCACAACCCCTCTGGCTAGAAACCTTTCATCTTCTTCGGATGATTAAATGACAACCCTCAATTTCTTTTCAATACACTCACACTGCACGCAGCTCGCCCCATCGGCCCCCTTACCTCACCGAGCTCCTATTGCAATTTGAGTAAAATTTTCGCACTTTCTCATGGCCTTCGACTGCAAGGATCCTCTTTCTTTGCTTTCTTCGCCCCTAACTCTGCCGCTTTTCAATTTCCTTTTGATTGTTTGGTGCTCTGTTAATCACTCTCTGTTCTTTTACTTATTTTGTCCTCTGGGCATTTGTAATTACCTTAATACTTTTTCTATTCTACTTGTTTTTTTTTGTAATTTTGCGATGGTGGGAATAGGAACTAGCTAATCCACCAGTTACACCAACGAGAGGCCGTCTTCAAGGTACTAATGACTGTGATTCTCTAGCTTGGATTTAGATCATATATACGCTTCTTTCTAGATTGACTCTTGGGAGTTCTATTTTTTCTACACTTGACTTGATCTTATTGGGAGAATTTTGCCCATATGTGATCCCTCTTTTGGTGGTCACGTATGGAATGGACAGGCCTCTAAAAAACATTCCAGTTATGAAGATTTGGGAGGTGTCTGTTTCATGACAGTGAAAAGAAATTGAGGATTTCGGGTGCTCGGCCTCAGCCTGTTTGTTATGTATTCTTAGAAGCGTCAGAAAAGTATGGAAGTATGGTCATTTATTAGAGTGGTTAGTTCCATTTTTTTCTTCTTGTTTTCTTCTCAGGGTTCTCATTCCCACAATCCCATTTTAGTTTTGTTGTATGTGCTTCAGTTGAAAGAGGGTTTAAGGTTCTTTGAATATATGTAGAATCTTTGTGAGCCTCCTTTGTATGTAGTATGATTTACTTAAATGAGCAAGAATGAATGATATGACTTAGAAGCTGTTCTCTTCGCCTGATCTGAATGTTTCTAATCTGAATTTTTTAAGTTCTAATCTGATCTGATCTGAATTTTTCTGATCTGATCTGATCTGATCTGATCTGAATCTTTCTGATCTTATCTGATCTGATCTGAATCTTTCTGATCTGATCTGAATGTTTCTGATCTGGTCTGATCTGATCTGAATGTTTCTGATCTGATCTGAATCCTTCTGGTCTGATCTGAATCTTTCTGATCTGATCTGATTTGAATATTTCTATGATTATAATTATAATTATAATTATTATAATTGAAATTACAAATATAATTTAAATAAAATTATAACTATAATCGTAACTATAAAAATAATAATAATAATTAAAATTAAATTTAAAATGAAAAAATTTATACTTATTACACTAATTATAAATATAGATATAATTATAATTGTAATTATATTTTTAATTATAATTACTTATATAATTATAATTGTAATTATAATTACAATATTTATATCTATAATTGTAACTATAGTTATCAATATTATTGTAATTACTCCGTAAAATAATTACAATAGTAATAATAATAATAATATTAATAATTATAATTATAAGTATGATTATAATTATTATAATTATAATTAATAATAATTATAATTATATTAACATTAATTATAATATTATAATATAATAATAGTAATATAAATACAATTAATATTATAATAATGATATTATTATATTCATATTATTATTACAATAATATAATAATATGATTATTATTATTATTAGTATTATATTATTATAATATTATATTATAATTATAAATATTTATAGATATAATTATAATAAATACAATTGATTATACTTATAATTTTAAGAATTATAATTGTAATTATAATTATAATTACATATAATTATAATATAATATCATATTAACATTAATCATATTATTATTATTATTATATTGTAATAATAATAATGATAATGATAATGATAATGATAATGATAATGATAATGATAATGATAATGATAATGATAATGATAATGATAATGATAATGATAATGATAATGATAATGATAATGATAATGATAATGATAATGATAATGATAATGATAATGATAATGATAATGATAATGATAATGATAATGATAATGATAATGATAATGATAATGATAATGATAATGATAATGATAATGATAATGATAATGATAATGATAATGATAATGATAATGATAATGATAATGATAATGATAATGATAATGATAATGATAATGATAATGATAATGATAATGATAATAATAATAATAGTCTTCTTAATAATTACATTTATATTACTATTATTATATTAAAATATTATAATATTATTTTATCATATTATTATTAATATTATTAATACTCCGTAATAATTATATTATAATAATAATCATAATTGTAATAACAATATTAATAATAATAATAATTAATATAATAATAAAAGTGATAAATCATGTTTGAACTTTTCTGATCTGATCTGATCTGAATGTTTCTGATCTGATCTGAATGTTTCTGATCTGGTCTGATCTTATCTGAATCTTTCTGATCTGATCTGAATCTTTCTGATCTGATCTGATCTGATCTGAATCTTTCTGATCTGATCTGATCTGAATTTTTCTGATCTGATCTGATCTGATCTGAATTTTTCTGATCTGATCTGATCTGATCTGAATAAAATAAGAATAAGCAATAAGTAATAAGAATAAGACGAACAGAACAGCACCTTAGTATGGGATCAGCCTATTTCTTTGCCTCTGATTTACCAAAGTATTGAATGATAGGAGGAGTTGTTAACCATTAGTAAGGTTAGTATACTGTATTACACTGCCTAGGCAGCCTATCCAAGTCTTTTTGGTTGTAATTTGTCTGTTGTACTGATACGTTTGTAATTTCCGTATATTTATTTACGCTTTTAGTTAGTTTTGATTGTTTAATATTTCGGAAATTACACACTTTCGGTGTAATAGTTCAGTTTGTTAAATTCTTGTAATTTGTTTAGATTAGGTTTATTCTGAGCTTAAACAGGTCCAAGATCAATCAAATGATCAATGGTGAAGGAAGGTGCAAGAGTACAAGACAAAAAGAAGGAAAAATCCTGATTTTGGTCTATACTCGGTCGAGTATACATATATACTCGATCGGGTATCTGGTTGACATTTCAAATCGGATCGGATCCGAAAACAAAGGAACATGCAGAGGAAGATTTACCCACGATCGAGTGTCTATACCCGATCGAGTACACCGACATACTCGATCGGGTATAGTTATAGAATTTACTCTAAAAACGATCGAGTATGGGTCGAATTCTGATTTCTACACATACTCGATCGAGTATATGTATATACTCGATCGAGTACCCGACCTACACCTCAAAAAAGCCTATAAATACACCCCCTTTCCTTCACAATAGAGGTACCAATTCACATATACTTCTTAGCTCAGTTTAGACAAGTTCTTTCTTTATATTTTTCATCATGTTTAGTCTCCAAATGAGGAGCTAAACTCTTCCATCTTGGTTTTGCTCTTTTGAAGCTTAATGAATTTGTAAGTTGTGAGTTATTATCTTTAATCTTCTTCCTTGAATATTAATTCTCCCTTTAAATACTATTTCTATATCAATGTTGGGGAGTGTTACTAAGGTGACAATTGGTTAACATCTTGACATTAGTTATAGTAATAGTTATTTCTTCCTCTATGTTAATATTGGGGAGTGTTACTAAGATGACAATTAGTTAACATCTTGATATTAACTATAGTAGGATTCATCTCCTTTAATATTCTTCCTTGAGTATTAATTAATTCCTATTCATATTTCATATTAATATTTTGAACATTACTTAAAGTATCAACTAGTCTTGTTCTATATATTAATTATTACTAGAATCGGTCGGTTAATACGCTTGTTATTAATTCGGTCCTTTCACGGTAGTAAACTTGGGTTGTTAATACATGCTTCTCATGGTTAATAAGCCAAGGGGAATTAATTATATTGATTAAACCAATAAACCGCTTGTGTTGAGGTTATCAATCTCAATCGTTTTCATCTTGATTTTATTGCTACTATCAAGTTAATATACGGCGCTTGTTCTATATTGACTCGGTAGTAAGTTTTATTAATGAACGCTTCTCGTTATTAATAACTACCCTCGATGAACTGGATATACTCCTCGATTGAGTATTCGAGAGGAAGATAGTTAAAGATATAACCGGGATCGACGAACATTTCATTAAGTGGATAAAAGCAAAGCCAAGTCTTCTTCTCATTAATTAAACAACATAACTCGTTCATCTTCGTGTTTAAATACAATTTAAGTTCATATACTCAACCTAAACCCCCCCTTGTTACTAGTTTATAAAGAGAGAAGTATTCCTTTCCCTGTGGATACGAACCTTACTTCGTTATACTACGTATAATTGTCGTATTGATTATTATTTTGAGTGCACATCACGACAAAGTGCACGTCAAATTTGGCGCCGTTGCCGGGGAAAGGCAATTATTTTTCTTTTTATTTTATTTCAATAAAAATCAAAAAAAAAAAATAATTAACCAAAAATATAAAGAGTTCTTATTTTTCTATTTCTGAGCTTTGAGAAGTATATGGTCCGATATCGTTCTATAAACGAAATCACATACCAATCAAACCCCGAAATAGAGCAAACTTTCGAGCGGTTGAAAAATAAATTCTCAAATACCGACTCGGGAGATTCATCAAGTACTAGCTCTTATTCTAGCGAGCCTGAAGAACCAACAATTATGGCTCTCGAAACAAGAACGTTAAGGGAGCTCACAGCTCCGAACTTGAACCAACAACCGTTGTGTATTACCTTCCCCACACTCAACGAGGGTAATACATTTGAGCTGAAATCTGGGCTCATTCATCTTTTGCCATCCTTCCATGGCTTAAGAGGGGAAGATCCAAATAAACATCTCTCGGAATTCCATGTCGTATGCACAAGCATGTGTCCTAATGGAGTCACCGAGGAACAAATCAAATTGCGGGCTTTCCCATTCTCCCTCAAAGATACCGCAAAAGATTGGCTATTCTATCTTCCTTCGGGAAGTATAGATACATGGGCGGCCATGAAGAAAGCTTTCCTCGAAAGGTACTATCCAGCCTCTGTCTCCTCATCTCTAAAAAAGCAAATAAGCAATGTGGAGCAAAAAGATGATGAATCGTTCTATGAATATTGGGAACGATTCAAGAAACTTTGTGCAAGCTGTCCATATCATGGCTATTCGGAGCAAGACCTCATCCTATACTTTTATGATGGTCTTTGCAATGATGATAGACGGATGATTAATGCCGCATGTGGAGGAGGGATCGTTAACAAGACTCCTTCTCAAGCTATGAATCTTATCTCGGAGTTGGCCGAGAATTGTAGATATCACAACGGGCGGTCATCAACAAAAAGAGTCATGGCGGCCGAATCAACATCATCTCTAGAAAGTCAAGTTGCCGGCTTGACTTCTTTGGTAAAGGATTTTCTTTTAAATTCCAAAACCCAAGAAGTCAAGGTCTGCGGCATCTGCACACAACAAGGCCATCCCACCGATGCATGCCCGAGCCTTCAAGAAGAAAACCCCGAGCAGGTCAACGCTTTGGGGTTCCCAAACCAAAAGAGGTATGATTCCTACGGCAACACTTATCATCCCGGGTTTAGAGATCATCCCAATTTGAGATATGGGAATCCGCAAGGAAACCCACCACAAAATAACCCTCCACAAAACCAATTTCCTCCAAAACAACCGTACTCTAAACCCCAAAGCCAAGGTTCAACTATGTCCACCGAAGACATGATCCGAGCACTCACCTCAAATGTCTCAACCATGCAACAAAACATGGTTCAATTCCAACATGAGACAAAATCAAGCATCCAAAACCTTGAGAATCAAGTGAGCCAAATCTCAAGTGCGGTGAGTAGGCTTGAAGCCAAGGATTCAACAAAGCTTCCATCTCAAACGGAGCCGAATCCGAGGCAACAAGCCCATGCGGTGACATTAAGGAGTGGCAAAGAGTTGGTGATTGCCAAGGAGAAAGCCAAAAGCCACATTGGCGAGGAAGAGGAAGAAGAGCTTGTGGAGAAAGCTCAGCCGGAGGAGGAGGAAGCTCACATTTCAACTCCACCCCCGGTTATTCATGAAGTGGAAGCACCGTTTCCCGAAGCTCTAAGGGAAACAAAAAGGGTGGAGAAAGACAAGGACATCTATGAGACGTTCTCCAAATGTGAGGTAAATATTCCTCTTCTCAACTTAATAAAAGGTGTTCCTAGATTCGCAAAATTTTTCAAGGAGTTATGCACAATAAAAAGGAAGCATAGACTCAATGGAAAACAGAAAGTTCAAGTTAGTGAACGTGTCTCCGCGGTTTTTCAAAAGAAACTTCCAAAAAAATACAATGACCCGGGCATGTTCACTATACCTTGTAAGTTGGGAGGTACTACGTTTTCAAAGGCCATGTTAGATTTGGGGGCATCAATTAATGTCATCCCTTATTCTTTGTATAAATCACTTGAACTTGGCCCTCTCAATGAAACCGGAGTAGTTATTCAACTTGCGGATAGATCAAATGCCTACCCTAAAGGTATTGTCGAAGACGTACTAGTTATGGTAGACAATTTGATCTTTCCCGCCGACTTTTATGTTTTAGAAATGGAAAATGACAAGAATGCGGTTCCTATCCTTTTAGGAAGGCCATTTTTAAAGACCGCTAGAGCTAAAATTGATGTTTTTAGCGGATCTTTAACTCTGGAATTTGATGGAGATAAAGTTGAATTCAATATTTACGACTCCATGAAATACCCAAATGAAAATCATTCTCTATTCGCCATTGATGTTATAGATCCCATTGTGCAAAATACTTTTGAAATGAATGGGGAGGATGACCTACTAAGTATAATTGAGAATGACCTCGGGGAAAATTCTTTAGAACTTGCTTTGACCCCCAATAGGCAAGCCATGATGGTGGAGTTGGATAACCACTTCCAACTTCCACTTATGCCACCGGGGTCAAGAGCATTCCCACTAACCATCCCCGAGGAGAAGCCTTTGCCTTCTATTTTGCAGGCCCCCGAAGTTGAGATGAAACCACTCCCAACACATTTGAAATATGTGTACTTGGGAGAAAAAGAAACATTACCGGTCATAATCTCAAACAAACTGACCGGGGAGCAAGAAGAAAAGCTGATTGCGGTGCTTAAAGAGCACAAACTTGCAATGGGATGGACTATAGCCGACATTAAAGGCATTAGTCCGTCTACTTGCATGCACCGCATCTTGATGGAGGATGAAGCTAAACCGGTGCGCCAACCACAACGGAGATTGAACCCACCTATGATGGAGGTGGTCAAAAAGGAGGTCATCAAGCTTCTCCAAATGGGGATAATCTTCCCCATATCCGATAGCAAGTGGGTTAGTCCAACCCAAGTTGTTCCCAAGAAGACCGGAGTCACGGTGGTGGAGAACAAACATGGGGAACTTATGCCCACCCGAATTCAAAATGGATGGAGGGTATGTATAGATTACCGTCGCCTCAACGCGGTAACTAGAAAGGATTTCTTTCCTTTACCCTTCATTGATCAAATGCTGGAGAGACTTGCGGGGCATAAATTCTATTGCTTCCTTGATGGCTATTCCGGGTACTTTCAAGTACCCATAGCCCCTGAAGATCAAGAGAAGACAACATTCACTTGTCCATTTGGCACTTTTGCCTATCGACGTATGCCATTCGGACTTTGCAACGCACCCGCCACCTTCCAAAGATGCATGATGAGCATATTCTCCGAGTATGTTGAGCTATTTATGGAAGTTTTCATGGATGACTTCACAATCCATGGGGACTCATTTGATTCATGCTTATATCATCTCTCCCTTGTGCTCAAAAGTTGTTTAGAATCAAACCTTGTTTTGAATTCTGAAAAATGCCACTTCATGGTGGAAGAAGGAATTGTTCTAGGCCATGTAATCTCATCCAAAGGGATAGAGGTTGACAAGGCCAAAGTTGAAGTCATCCAATCACTCCCTTACCCTACCACCGTTAGAGAAATACGATCATTCCTTGGACATGCAGGGTTCTACCGGAGATTCATCAAAGATTTCTCAAAGATTGCATCTCCTTTATGCACTCTTTTGCAAAAGGAGGTGGAATTCATCTTCTCCGAGGAATGCAAGAAGGCCTTCAATACACTGAAGGAGAAACTCGTGACCGCACCTATCATTCAAGCACCCGATTGGTCTCTCCCCTTTGAGATCATGTGTGATGCTAGCGATTATGCAGTCGGGGCCGTTTTGGGCCAAAAGGTGGGAAGAGCATCTCATGTAATATACTATGCATCCACCACTCTCAATGATGCCCAACGTAACTACGCCACCACCGAAAAAGAAATGTTGGCCGTCGTCTACGCGCTTGAAAAATTCAGGTCATACTTACTTGGAACCAAAGTGATCATTTACACCGATCATGCGGCTCTTAGATTTTTAATGACAAAGAAGGAGGCCAAACCGAGGTTGATTCGGTGGATACTACTCTTGAGCGAGTTTGATGTTGAGATCAAGGATAAGAAGGGCATGGAGAACTTGGTGGCCGATCACTTGAGCCGTTTAGTCCTTGATGAAGGAAATGATCATATCAAAGATGATATCCGAGGGGAATTTCCCGATGAGACTCTTTTTTCTCTTAAGGAAATTCGGCCTTGGTACGCTCACATTGTTAATTTCCTTGTTCTAAACAGGTTTCCACCAAGCTTCTCTAAAGCTCAAAGAGAGAAGCTCCAACACGATGCAAAACAATACGTGTGGGATGAACCATACTTGTGGAAACATTGCAAAGATCAAGTCATTAGGAGATGCATTCCCGAAACGGAGATAACGTCCATTCTTGCCTTTTGCCACTCACATGCATGTGGTGGCCACTTTGGAGGGAAGCGAACAGCCATGAAGGTACTTGAATGCGGTTTTTGGTGGCCAAGCTTATTTCGAGATGCCCATTTCTTTTGTCAATCTTGTGACAATTGCCAACGCATGGGAAACATCTCTCGAAAACATGAGATGCCGCAAGTTCCTATGCTCTATGTAGAGATATTTGATGTTTGGGGAATAGATTTCATGGGACCTTTTCCTAATTCCCACGGAAATCTATACATTCTCTTGGCAGTGGACTACGTTTCAAAATGGGTGGAAGCAAAAGCCACAAAGACCGATGATGCCAAAGTAGTTGCGGACTTCCTCAAAACCCGTATCTTCTCAAGGTTTGGAGTTCCACGCATTTTGATAAGCGATAGGGGCACTCATTTCTACAACAAAACTGTGAGTGCCTTGTTAAAAAAATATGGCGTCACCCACAAGCTCTCCACCGCCTACCACCCACAAACAAACGGCCAAGCCGAGGTCTCGAACAGGGAGTTGAAATCTATACTCCAAAAGACGGTGAACCCTAACCGTAAAGATTGGAGTCTTCGCATGGATGATGCCTTGTGGGCATATAGAACCGCTTTCAAAACACCAATTGGAATGTCTCCCTATAGACTTGTGTTCGGGAAGGCTTGCCATCTCCCGGTCGAACTCGAACATAAGTCTTATTGGGCGGTAAAAACATTCAATCTTGACATGGAGCAAGCGGGAATGCAAAGGAAGCTACAACTCCAAGAGCTAGAGGAACTTCGACTTGAGTCCTATGAGAACGCCGCCATCTACAAGGAAAAGACAAGGGTATGGCATGATAAAATGATAATGAGAAAGGACTTCCAAATCGGAGACAAAGTCCTTCTCTTTCTCTCACGCCTTCGTCTTTTCCCCGGTAAATTGAGGTCACGATGGGAAGGACCATTCGAGGTAGTCAAAGTCTACCCCCACGGAGCAGTTGAAATAAAGAGCCTGGACACCGGCAAAATCCTCAAGGTTAACGGACATCAACTCAAACCGTTCCTTGAAAGTTTTTCAAAAGAAAGCGTTGAATGCATGGATCTCGTCGATCCAATCTATGAAGGATGAACTATACCATGGCGTCGTGCCGCGACGTTAAATTAGGCGCTTCTTGGGAGGCAACCCAAGCAAGGTATGTTTTCTTGTCAGCTTATTTCATTATGTGTGTGTTTCAATAAATAAAAAAATAAAAAAAATGAGCAAAAAGTGTATCTGGGGACATACCCGATCGAGTACTATATCAATACTCGGTCGGGTATGGGTAAAAAAAGGGACCCGATTCCCATACTCGATCGAGGTGCAAATCTATTTTCAAAGATACAGGCATACTCGATCGAGTATTGTAACATACCCGGTCGAGTATGCCTGGAAAATCAACTCCATCGGAAGCCTGCCTCTGAGGCCCGATCGAGCACATACCCATACTCGATCGAGTATTTGTGGAAAAATAAAAACAAATAACCCCTGCCTCCTATACCCGATCGAGTACATATCAATACTCGGTCGAGTATAGGTGCAAAAACAACTTCTCTGACCCCCTGCCTCCTATACTCGATCGAGTATAGGTCCATACTCGGTCGAGTATACACCAAAATCAGCCTTCCTGGAACCCTGCCTCCGGTACCCGATCGGGTATACAGGGATACTCGATCGGGTACCCCTGCGGATATAACACCAAATTAACCCCAAAAACACTTCATCTTCCCCAAACTCTTCCCAACTTCGAACAACCCTCCCCCAAAACTCCATTTTTGGACCTTCTCTCTACCATATCTCACCCAATCCTTCACCAAATCATCCCATTTCACCACCAAAATACCCCCCTCACTCTCCTCTCCATATCTATACCCAAAAATCCCCTTTTCCCCAAATATCCAACAAATCCCAAAAAAACCCTACCCCCATTCGAATTTTTGCATCTTTAAGCTCAAAAGCTTCACAAATGGCACCAAGGAAAAATAGGGGAGAGAGCTCAAGCACCATAGCACCTATCCCGGGCTTTGAAGACATCACTCCCGCCAACGCCGAACACCGAACTAGACTCCTAGCAACAACAAAAAGGCAAGTAAAACCTTCCCGTTTTCTATGCCATGATGCTCTACGTGAATTAGGAGTCTATAAAAGTTGTAGAAAATTCTTTCATGCATTAGATATGGACCGTATTTTCAATATGAAATACAATTCTAATGATCGAATTATCTACGAATTCATGAGTTCGGTACAATTTGAAAGTGATGAGACGGATTTTAGGGATGATAGACTCGAGTTTCGTCTGTTTAACCGAAACTACTCAATAACGAAACTCGAGTTTGCTGAACACTTTGGTATCCCAGTGCCCTACGAGAGAGCCATCTCGGATAACACCATTTTTGGGCACTCCCTATGGACCAAGATGACTGGGGAAGTGGACTTTAGCTCCTCCCAAATGTATATAAGTCATGTCCAACACCCCATCCTCCGGTTGTTTTTAAAATTCTTGGCGAATTGCTTGCTTGGCCGTCCCAACAACCATCACACTAGAATAGGGGATGTGTGTTTGATCTCCGTAGCTTTATTTCGTCGTCATGTGGACTTCAATTTGTGCAATCTCATTTGGGCACACCTCAAAAAGGAAAGCGTGGCAAAAGGAGCCATTGTAATGGGTGGAGTAATCATGCACTTGGCAAGCAAGTTCGGGTATACGGATAACTCTCCAATACCCGACTATTGTTTGATGGACATAGGTTGGCTAGGCCGCTCGGGGTGCACCGCTTTCTCCCATACGATCTATGATGGGGATCAACAGAAGAACATGTATAATTGGATCATACACACCAAACCGGTCCAATACTTTCTAATGCCAAACAGAGACCTCCCCAAAATAACCTATAGACCGGAGTTCGAGGTGCCCCATTTCCTATTCCCTCATGCCCTTCCACCACATCTCCAAGAACCACAAGCCCAAGATCTCCCAGAAGACCAACCCGACCAAGAACCCGAGGTTGTACATCACTACCTTCCCGCCTCAAACCAAGCCCCCCCACCTCCCGATTACTTCCAACAAATGCTTGAAGGACTCAACAAAGTTACCAATGAAGTTGGTAAATATCGGGAGGAACAAAGGGCAGGATTTCAAAGACTAGAGGAGCAACGGGCCGAAGACAACCGCAGATATGAAGAAGATCAACGTAGGTTTTATGGACCTATGTACTCTTACATGGCTCATCAAGGCCAGTTCCATACCATGGCTCAGCCACCCCCACCCCCCTCTTGGTATGACCCCACTCAATGGGGTAACTTTGGAGGATCTAGCTCCGGGGGTGGAGGTTTTGATGGCGGAGATGATGGCGGCGACACCCACATGGGCGATGGGAGCTTTGGAGGAGGCTTTGGAGGCGGCTTCTACGGCGGAGAAGGCGGGCACTAGGGACAGTGCTTCAACTAAGTGTGGGGGAGGAGATTACTCATGGTATGTAATTTCATTTTCTACCTTTTACTATGCATGAATTTCTTTTACCCTTTGTAAACAAAAAAAAAAAAAGAAGAGAAAAATGGATAAAAGAATTGAAATGCTAGTTAGGTTGAAAACCCAAAAATGGGCAATCTAAGCAAAAAAATGGCTTATAAAAAATGAAATGAGTGAGTTAGTGAGGATGGAAAAACAAAAAGAGATGCTAGGATGAAAACCTGAAAAGGCTCCTAGGCAAAATGAGAGATATGAGAGAAATATTTGTTGTGTGCAGGAACTCATTTGATCTCTTGAGGAGAAAAGAAGAGAAGGCAAAGAAGAAGAGGCAAGAAGATGGAGCATAGAAGATCATAAAACCCAAGAAAGAAAGTTGTTTGTAAAATCATTTTCTTATTCTTGGTGATCTTAGTTCATTTCTTTCTTGAACTCATGGAATGGTCTTAAACTGTTTTGAACATTTGACTTTACTCGAGGACGAGTAAAGAACTAAGTGTGGGGGAGTTGATACGTTTGTAATTTCCGTATATTTATTTACGCTTTTAGTTAGTTTTGATTGTTTAATATTTCGGAAATTACACACTTTCGGTGTAATAGTTCAGTTTGTTAAATTCTTGTAATTTGTTTAGATTAGGTTTATTCTGAGCTTAAACAGGTCCAAGATCAATCAAATGATCAATGGTGAAGGAAGGTGCAAGAGTACAAGACAAAAAGAAGGAAAAATCCTGATTTTGGTCTATACTCGGTCGAGTATACATATATACTCGATCGGGTATCTGGTTGACATTTCAAATCGGATCGGATCCGAAAACAAAGGAACATGCAGAGGAAGATTTACCCACGATCGAGTGTCTATACCCGATCGAGTACACCGACATACTCGATCGGGTATAGTTATAGAATTTACTCTAAAAACGATCGAGTATGGGTCGAATTCTGATTTCTACACATACTCGATCGAGTATATGTATATACTCGATCGAGTACCCGACCTACACCTCAAAAAAGCCTATAAATACACCCCCTTTCCTTCACAATAGAGGTACCAATTCACATATACTTCTTAGCTCAGTTTAGACAAGTTCTTTCTTTATATTTTTCATCATGTTTAGTCTCCAAATGAGGAGCTAAACTCTTCCATCTTGGTTTTGCTCTTTTGAAGCTTAATGAATTTGTAAGTTGTGAGTTATTATCTTTAATCTTCTTCCTTGAATATTAATTCTCCCTTTAAATACTATTTCTATATCAATGTTGGGGAGTGTTACTAAGGTGACAATTGGTTAACATCTTGACATTAGTTATAGTAATAGTTATTTCTTCCTCTATGTTAATATTGGGGAGTGTTACTAAGATGACAATTAGTTAACATCTTGATATTAACTATAGTAGGATTCATCTCCTTTAATATTCTTCCTTGAGTATTAATTAATTCCTATTCATATTTCATATTAATATTTTGAACATTACTTAAAGTATCAACTAGTCTTGTTCTATATATTAATTATTACTAGAATCGGTCGGTTAATACGCTTGTTATTAATTCGGTCCTTTCACGGTAGTAAACTTGGGTTGTTAATACATGCTTCTCATGGTTAATAAGCCAAGGGGAATTAATTATATTGATTAAACCAATAAACCGCTTGTGTTGAGGTTATCAATCTCAATCGTTTTCATCTTGATTTTATTGCTACTATCAAGTTAATATACGGCGCTTGTTCTATATTGACTCGGTAGTAAGTTTTATTAATGAACGCTTCTCGTTATTAATAACTACCCTCGATGAACTGGATATACTCCTCGATTGAGTATTCGAGAGGAAGATAGTTAAAGATATAACCGGGATCGACGAACATTTCATTAAGTGGATAAAAGCAAAGCCAAGTCTTCTTCTCATTAATTAAACCACATAACTCGTTCATCTTCGTGTTTAAATACAATTTAAGTTCATATACTCAACCTAAACCCCCCCTTGTTACTAGTTTATAAAGAGAGAAGTATTCCTTTCCCTGTGGATACGAACCTTACTTCGTTATACTACGTATAATTGTCGTATTGATTATTATTTTGAGTGCACATCACGACAAAGTGCACGTCATGTACACAAAATAACTGATAATATAAATAGTGCTCTCACATTTATAGAAAACACAAATGATACTTATAAAAACATTCTACATTTCAGCTAATTCCAAGAATTGTTGAAGTGACTTTTTTTGTTTTTCTGCTGAAAAGTTACATCAAAATAGTACATAGTAAGTGGATGAAACCGGAGGGTTCATTTAAAACATAAAAAAGAATAAAAAACATATAGAATAACTGTTATAAACCAATAAACACATTGCTATCTCTTAAGATAAAAAGTTTTTTACTATTTTTCTATTTCTAAAACTTGATGCTTTTGATTGGTTTTAGTTTCAAGTTCATTACTTTCTATTAGGAATGAAATTCGATCTATTATCAAATGTAATAAGTTTAGACTATCATATGTTGACAATACTTTTATTTCATTATAAAGTTCATCAATACTTTGCTACATAATTTATAATCCTTTCTAGAGATGCTAGATGGGGTGCCTCTGAAATATGTTTCTGTTTCTAGAGAGAAGCTGCCTCGGTGGGGTTATAAAAGGTTCTCAATATATATATGGCTGACAAACATGTAACTATTCTAAGGCAACGAATGCTTATGAGTTTGAACTTCATGCTGTAAAAATATATGTCCTCTTCCTTCCATATGTAACTATTTTGTTTTTTCCTATGTCTCAAGTCCTCTTCCTATTTTTTGGCAGTCATCTATATCTAAAAAGGAACTATATTTGATTTCATCCTATAGGGTCTTGTTTTTTTTTGTTAAAAAATAGAGTCTTGTTAGTAAGCAGAAAATAGTTTTTCAATCCTTCATGCTTCTGTGTAAAGCTATACTTGTGTTATTGTTAGCATGCAGTGCACTTTGTCAGACAATGAAATTCCAACTAAAGCTCCATGCCTCCACGGCCTTTGAACATGGTATAATTGTGTTCCCCTCACTTTATCCCGGTGTACACTATGTAATTTTGTTCCAACATAAGCATTCTTTCACGCCTCTTTCTAATTGCTCTATTTTAAAGTTAAATAGAGTTTTTGCATGTATTGATAGATACATTATTCGACCGCCCATCCATCCTGTTGGGTGTGTTTCGAAAAACGAAGAAAATTAATTAATAAAAATTAGTTAAATAAAATGACTAAAGAAAAACAAGAAATGAGATGAAGCAGAAATCAGTCAAAGCTTGTACTACGCACAATTTCCTTCAAACGTATTCGTTGCCTCCCGGGGTGCTATGAGCGTTGCAAGAATCATTTTCCAGGATACGATGACTAACGAGCAATTGTTTGAGCACTTAAACGACTATTCCGGTGAACGTGAACAAAGGCAGAACACAGAGGAGTATTTCGGAAACTAGAGGTGTTTTTCAGAGCTCAAAATACGTGAGGGAAGTGCGTATGAACTTGTGTTTGTTGGAAACCACTTGCCAGCTACTTATAGGAAGGATTTGTTGTTGTGTGTTAATAACAATTAATGGTCTGAACGTTGGACATCAATTCCCCGAACGTTGGTCATTGATTTGGCCAAAGCAGTTCGTTAATTGTTGCATTAAGGCTCATAGACGTTGGGCATTTAATAGTTGTAACGTCCCAGCAACAGCCTGCTGCGGACGCTCATAGAATTTCCGGACGACATTCATGTCCGCAAGTCGCCCGTGCATGCAAGTTGTGCTTTCTGTTCTCCGGTTTCGAGATTTGATTTGCATCCGCCCCCTTGCGCACGAGAGAGATCTTTTACCCTTAGAAATCTTAACTCCTCAAAGGGGGGCTTCCCTTTATAAAGGGTTCAAATTCCCTTGGGTTTTCCGGTGTGGGAAAAAACCACACTAGAAACTCTTTTTTTCCCATTTTTCTCCATTTCAACAAGTGAACTTCGAGAATCAATCTCGCATTCACCCGTTATCCGTTTTGAGCATACCATATATCAAATTGTAGCCCTAAGCAAGGACAATCCGAAACCACTTTGACCCGACCCAAATATGAAGTGGACCACACTCAAAAAATTGCACCAAAATGACCATTTAATGCAATTTATTAACACATTTTCCAACACATCTTTCTTAGCTTACGTATAAGTAATTCACTTTGCTTGACAATACATTATAGTATTTGTGCCTTTTATTAAAAAAAACATATTTATTTGACTACTTTTTTAAAAAAAATCATTTTATTTTGTTTATAGATTCTATATAAGGTGCAAAAATATAGCTAGGGCTTTAAGTTATAGATAATATTTTGGGCATTATCACTATCGCGCAACGCTCGTTGAAAAAACTAGTTTACGTAATACATTCACATAATTAAAAAACAAATGCCAATTTTTGACAAAAACAACTCTATTATTCTGATAAGAAATTTATGTAATATTTAGCTATATTGCTATTTAAGTCCTGAATATTTTATAATAACATGATAAGCTAATTAAATTGGAATAACTCACTTGATAAAAGAACGTATATTATTTTCTTTATAAACGAATAAAGGTTAAGTATAAATTTGAACAAACGTCTATATCTAAGTTGATCTTATGTATATGTATGCTCATGCTTGAGCGTGTATATATATTAAGGTCCAAAAAAGAATCGTTTCATGAAAAATAGAAAAAAATATTCTACATTGGATTTGAGATCAGATGACTCTAAATATACCAATACATCAGTTAATTAGGAAAGAAGTAGTGGAAAAAATTTAAAGGTGCAACCATTGGCACTGTTAATAATGAGAACAATTTTTTAACCGTACTATATTCAGCACCCCCTCAAAAAACTCTCTGGTTCCTATACTTGGGCTAAATTTTGGTTTAATTAGATCTATTCGGCCATTTAGCTTGTTCCAACTTCATTCACAATGCATTAAGTAAAAGGTACAAATTAATCATAAATTCACAAATATTCCAGATTCCATTTCGAACTCATGTACAATTTTGTCCGATGAGCCGGGCTGAGGGCCACAGTAACCCGTAGGTCGGTAATCGGACGTGGAAAAAAGAAAAGGTGTACATACAAGTATTGATATGTGTAAATATGTTTTTCTTCACACTTCAGACTTGCAGCGAACTTGACGGAGTATATTGTTTTTCCCTGACTCCAGATAAATATCAAAATCTTTAATTATTATTTGGGCTTGTCAATATTTCTTATTGGATTTTACTTGGGCTAAATTTTGGTTTAATTAGATCTATTCGGCCATTTAACTAGCCTAAGTTATTTGCATCCATCTCTGTATAAAATTCATATGACAATGCAATTATGCAATATTAAAGAGAGCTCTCCATTTCTATTTGAAATGCATGGTATAAACGATTTGGACGGAATTGGGTCCAATATGCAAAAATTGTGAAGCATTTGGATAATTGGATCTATCAATTTGTTTATAACTAACGGGTGGCATTTACTCCATGACACCATAGCTATAAATCACCACTAATAAAAAATTAGAACCAAATGCTTTAACAGTACCTTAATTGTGACTATTGTTAAACTTTGATACCTTAATTTTGAAATGAAACAAATCAATATCATAAAAAATTTACGTGTAACCAGAATTTATTCGTACAGTCTATTGTACATTACTTTTATCTATGTCACCAGTGTACGGTGGACTGTTTATAGAAAATTCAGTCTCCGCGTACTGTTTTATTGGAAGAACAACACCAAAAAACTTATCAATGGAGAAGGATTCAAGCTGTGGCGTGGAGACCGCTGTCTTGAGACCAAAATTCGGCACGACTCCAGTGCTAATTGTATACTGCTTGTTCGTTCCCCAAGATTTACATAGTGATGGAGTTTAATTCCAACTACAAGAACTAATCTATGAAGAGCGGAGGAATTTGGGTAGCGTAAGTAGTACTATTATTCAGGAGGTTGGTCTCTTTTAGGGTAAGCACATGAAGTATTTATAAACCCAAAACTACAATAGTCTAAAGAGATAAAACCGATACATTTAATACATTCAAGTTTCTTCTGTTAGTTAGTCTAAAGAGATAGCAATACGCAATGGATATCCTATCACGTAAGCCCTAGGAGGGTTAGACCTCGCTAGAATCCCGCCCAGACTCGAGGCCTGCTATTCAGGTCGGGCTGGCTGTGAGCTCTTTTCGCGGCTCTTATTAATTAATCCTGTGTTATAGGCTTCGCTTATAATTTTCACTTGGGCCATGCTCGCGGACTCGCGGTCCATGGTACCATCACACTACTTTCAAACACGATCACACATGGTTGAAGGATGAAGTTTGCACAATACAATTGCTCAAACGAAAAAGATTTTGAGAAGAGAAAGAAAATAACATTATATCTTTTTCTAGAGAATCAGCTTACAATTTACAAAAGTATGTTTAACAGCTCCAGGCACAAAAACAGGAGATGAAGTTAGATTTTACCTTGCACAAATGTTGGAGCTATTAACGGAATCGGTTATCCACCACCTTGTATGTGGAGATATGTACTCCGTATATGTTTGGGCCTACAAAGAAACACGCCCTTGTGTAGAAAGTAATTTGGGCTGGGCAGATTGAGCAATAAGAGTCATTCTCCCAACAGATTTTTGGCCTTAAATTTGAATAGTATTGCTATTTGAAACATATACACACTACAAAAAAAACATGCGCTTAGTCACGGATGTAGTCACAGATTGTAGTGTTAAAAATCCGCGACTTATCAATTTTGTCACAAATGTAATCACGGACTAAATTCGTGACTAAACGGCAGTGATCTGACTAAATTTAATCACGGACCGGAATTCGTGACAAAGCTTAGTCACGGCCCGTATCAGTGACTAATTTGTTACCGGTTGCTATTTCGCCACGTTTGTCACGGATTTATCCGTGACAAACTTTATTTTTTAAAAAAAATCAGTCACAATTGTCACGGACCCGTCCGTGACAACGGTTAAGATTCGAAAATTTCAAAATTCGAAAATTTCAAATTTTCAAATTTTCAAATTTTCATTTTCAAATTTTTAAAATTTTCATGGTGTCACTGACAGCATCCGTGACTAATATTTTAAATTTAAAAAAATTATTTAAAATTTGTTTTTGAACAAAATTTAAAAAACAATATTTTAAAAACGGGAAAAATAATTAAAATAGCTCAAACTTTGAAGGGGTGTGAGGTAAATACCCCGAACTTGCATATGTAATTTTAATATCCCGGACTTTATATAAAAAATTATGTTAGCACCATGATCATATAATTTTCACCATAAATTAAATGATCATAAATTTTAAATTTATACATGACAAGGTGCTAAAATAACTTTTATATAAAGTTTGGGGTATTGAAATTACTCATGCAAGTTTGAGGTATTTATCTCACACTCCTTCAAAGTTTGAGGTATTTGAATTACTTTCCCCTTTAAAAAACCGTAGAAAACATTTGTCACGAATCGAATCCGTGACAAACATTTTAAATTTAAAAAATATAGTTTTTGTTTGAAATTTATTCTTTAAAAAAGTTTATCTTTAAAAAAATTATTTTAAAAAAAAATGTTGTGGATTTATAACAATTAAATAGAAAAGAAATTCATACACATTTAATCTACCAGTAATTTAATAAAAGTAATTATTACAGACTGGAATTATAACAGTAATAAAACCGATGTTCAATTTAAATTAAAAAATGTATTATTACACACTGTTTCGGGAATATCCGTTATGATAATATCTAGGATCATCATATTCATAATCAATGAGATAATCTTCTTCGGGCTCTTCGTGGTCTTCGGGTCGGGTGCCTGCTGCCTCCTCGGCTGCTGCCTCCTCCTCTGCTGCATCCTCCTCTGCTGCCGCCGGGTGTCTGAAACTGGTTAAAATTTTCATACGAAAAAGATTCGAATGACCCCATTGAAGGCATGCTCAACCCAGTGTTAGAATGATAACCCATATTGCCCATGTGCAAAACTTGAGGAGTCGTCTCAGGGTGCCTTATATAAATTTCAGGCCGATATGTGGCGGGGAAGCGCTGCATTTACTGTTCCATCGCTTCAAGCCTTTCTCTTGTTCTTCGGTCATGTTCCCGTCGCTCCTCCAATTCTCGCTGCAGTTGGGCAATACGTGGATCCTCTACCCTCGATCGAGAAGATGATGCTCCTCTGGAGTTGGGCAGAATTCGTAGCCCCTCGGCCCCCATGCACGGAACCCGGCCCTTATACACCCCGGCAGCCTCCAACATCGCCTCATCATCCGCATCAGAATCGAGTTCGATATCTGAGTCAGTCAAGCCTAACTCAGCACGTTTCTTCCCAACCGCACCCTGATACTTCGTCTACATGTTCAAACATTTATTATAATTAGGATCAACTTTATTTTGAATTTTATTAAATAACTGAAGTGATGTTGTTTACTTCAATTTCGGCGAGGCGGGGTGGCAGCTCGACATTAGACTCATCGCCGCCCTTCGTCCAACAATGTTTGATAACCTTCCACGTGGAGACCGTCTTTTTCTCAGGTCCCGCCTACATGGTTTGAGAATTACTTAAAAATTAAAAATAATTATATATCTGTGAGGGCTGTAATGGTGCTAGGTTTTTTTGAATTAGAACTTACCAGAGTTTCTTTATGGTTATCTTGAGGTTTGCGCCCCCCGTGCCATTGTGTCTTCATGGCCTTTTCGGACATCCGGTTTTTCTTACCGGCTGTGCTTTTTAGCGCAAATTTTGGATCTGAAGACCAGTGGCGAACAAGGCTGGTCCAGACTTCATCGGAAGCCCATCCAGGCTTCATCCCGCTCTTTCAGGCACGCTTAAAAGTGGGTATAAACCACTTAGAGACCCTTGTATTATACGCTCTCAGAACATCAGCGCCATGTGCTTCGGTCCATCGATGTTGGCCCTTTATTAAAAAATTTATATGTTAATTTATCATTTATCAAATTTTAAGTTACTACATTTACGCCGAGAAAATTCATTTATTTTTACCTTAAACAGATTCCACCAAAGTTCACGGACCTTGGGGTCAACTTCCGTGTAGGATGCCCAATTCCCCAAAAAATGTGAGCCAACTATGTGTTTGATTCTATCTAACACTTCTTTATCGCTTCAAAAAATTAATATTCTGTAATAATATTTATGTAAATTTATAGAAGTTTTGATTACATTATTTGAAATTAGAAAAAGTTCATAATTTATTACCTGGCTACCGTTATGGGTGTCACCCAGGCCGCGTTTTCGTTGTTCCGCTCGGCTTCCGTTAAGGGGGCGTATGACAGGCGGGCACGGGAGGTTGATTGTTAATCACTCATCTAAAATTTATTAATTTATATTTTAAAATGTTAGTGTGATTATAATAGAACATCAATTTTTTTGGAGTTTAATTAATTAAAAAGGGGAAAATTGTCAATTACACCCTCCTGCTATGTACGGAATGTCAATTAAGTCCTTGTACTTTAAAAACACCCAATTATATCTTCGAACTCTTAAAAATCGTTCAATTGAGTATATCTAGCAAGTCACCCACCGGTCTCCCGGTTAAATACATGCGTGGCAGCCCACATGGCAAACCAAGTGTCATTTTTTTCATTTTTCTTTTTGTTTCTTTTCCCTTCCCTTTCTTTATTCTCTTCTATCTTCCCTGGGTTGAACGCCTCCTGCACCTGTCCCCTCGCCTCCGTTTCTTTCTTTCTTCTTTTCTTTTACAGAGCCTCATTTCCCTTCTTCAGTTCTTCCCAAAAAGCAAACTCGCCGGAAACCGAGCTAAGATTAAGGCGATGGCAGCAGTGGCGTATCCAGGAAATTTGGCGAGTGGGGGCAAACTTGACTATAATTTAGTCTCATATATCAGAAATAACAAATCACATTATTAATATTGTTTGATTAATTTTAGTTTATAATATCTATGTAAAAGTATGAATAAAAAGAAGATTAATTTATATTACGGGTGTGTAAAGATGTAATTGCAGATAAAATGTAATAAAATTATCTAAATATAAGTTAAACATAACAAAATTTAGTGAATTTTTTAGCCTTTCATTCTTTTAATATTAAAGAAAATACTTTTAATCCTATTTTAGATTTTTTTTTACATTTATTTCTTATTTTGAGCAATTTCTTATAAAAATTTGGACATATATATAGGGGTTGGGTTGGGGTTGAGTGGGGGCAGCTGCCGTCTCAACCATTGGAGCCTACTGCTCATCGGAGTCTTCCTCAACATCGCGTCGTCGCCGGAATCTAGCTGGCAAAAGAAGAAATGAACAGAGAAGAAGAGAGTGGCGCCATTGTTGCCGGAATCTACCCACACTTGCAGCCGCCATCGTCGACAGTGGCGTCGTTGAAACTGATGCTCAGATCTACGACGAGAACACCATTGTTGGCAGCCTAGAAGCTTAATTTCTGATAGAGTCAAAGTTGAAACCAAAGAGAAAAAGGAAAGAGGTGGCTGGAGCCCTAATACAGTAATACTCCGGGCATGTTCATAAAGCAACCTGAAAAACAGAAGAGAACGAAGAGACAGCTGGGATTTGGGAACGAAAATAAAGGTAATTGACAAGAAGAAAACGAAGAGAAAGTAAAAAGAAGAAGAAAAAACGTTAAAAGGAAGAAGAAATAGTGCAGAGGCTGAGATTGGGAACGTAGAGACCGAGAGAGGGAAACAATAAGAAAGGTGACAACTCGGTACCCAACTAAAAAATGAAGTACTGTACCTATCATTCATTTGATTGGACCGCACCACTTTATCATTTATAATTTAGATTTAAATAATTCAATTGCTACATTCTCATTCATCCATGTGGACAAAGGTAGGGTACCTTATGGGTATCATAGAATCTACCTAACAAAAAATAGAAAAAGAAATGGAAAAGATAAAAAAAGAAATGACATGTGGCCTACCACATGTGCAACTTACCGGAAGACTGATTGGTGACCTACTAGATATACTCAATTGAACGTTTTTTAAGAGTTTGAAGATATAATTAAATGTTTTTAAAGTACGAGCACCTAATCGACTTTCTCTACATAGTAGGAGGGCGTAATTGACAATTTTCCCATTAAAAAATGTGTATAACATATTAAACTGTGTATAAGTTTAATATGAGGGATCGTAATTTTTTGAATTAAATGTTTTATAACTTTGAAACAATACATTTTTGTATTGATTGCTCTTAAACGTAACATGTTAAACTTTTTGGCAAGTTTACATGAGTGGACATATTTTATTTTGATGTTTTCTAAAAATCAATTTTTGTAGGTACATGAGTTTTTTTATAACTTTTTATATGGAAGTTATAAGAATCATTTTAATATATTAAAAAAAAAAGTTTGACACATCAAAAATTTAGTTTTTGTATTAAAATCAGTTTTTGGTAAACTTAGTGAACTTAATTTTTTTATTAATTTATTAAAAGCAGGTTTAACCTTATTAAACTCCATTTTTATAGAAAAAACAGTTTATGAAGTAATAGTTATACAAAAAAAAGTTTAATATTTCGAAAAACAGTTTTTCGTAAGCTTATTAAACTTTATTTTTTGTATTAATTTATTAAAGAACAGTTTTTAATAAATTTATTCGTATAACATTTTAGAAAATCAGTTCTATGTATTTTTTTTGTATTTTTTTGAAAAAACAGTATAAATCATGTTTTAAACATGTTCATTATTATAATTTTGAAAAATAGTTTAATATTTCGAAAAACAGTTTAATATTGAAAAACAACTTTTCGTACACTTAATTTTTTTGAAAAACAGTTTATTTTTTGAATTATAAATTCATTTTTTAAAACACTTTATTTTTTGTTTATTATATACTCCCTCCGTCCCAGGGAGAAGTTCCCGGGTTGACTTTCACACATATTTAGGAAATAAAGTTATTGAGGGGTAAATTTTACTGTTTGGCACTGTTTCGACACTGTTTGGCACTGTTTTGCACTGTTTGACACTGTTTTGACGTAGGATAACTTTCCATTTAGGGAAACAGGAACTTTTTGTTGGGACTACCATAAAAGGAAAGTGAGAACTTCTCCCTGGGACGGAGGGAGTATTTAGTAAATATATAATTAAACATGTTAAACTTATTGCAAGTTTATTAACATGAGGGGGACAATTTTCTTAAATAATTCGGGTATGTCTTTTAAACTATATCTATTCAATAATACTATTGATGCATATGGTGTAAATAAAAAAAATAAGTCCGAAATAAGCTAAAAAGGTTTGAATAATCATGCATGTGGTTTAATTAAAAAAACAAGTTTAAGCATGGATATTGAACATATAACCAATAAAAACATATCAAATTATATCAAACCATAATCTAATCATGCATATTGAACATAAAATTTCGAAAATTATATCAAACAAATTTCACCAAATGTAACCATGCAAATCAAGTATTCTACAAACATATATTGTAAAAAATTCAACAAATAGAGCATGCATCATTCAAGAAATAGAGCATGCATATTGGAAAAAAGACCGAGTAAATTAATAATTAATACTAGGGATTGTCAAAAAAAACTCGACCCACAATAACCCGCCCTAGCCCGAGACATTTGGGGCGGGTCTGGCCCGCCCCGTCTTCCAAATGGGGCGGGTCCGCCCCGCCCCGCCTATACAATGGGGCGGGTCCGGGTATTAGTATTGACCCGTGCCGCCCTGACCCGCCCCGCCCCGACCCGCTCAATACATAAACATACATATTTTTCTTAAATTATACTACAAATATACTTCAACATACATATGTGTGTATACAGTAAATCATAAATTCTTTGATCTTATAATATATTAATACAAATATTAGAATGAGATGAACGATGGATTATCAATGTCTACTTTATATATAGTATTTTAATACATATGTTCAATTATTAGTAAAATTTAATAGATTAACTATTCAAGTCTGAGTAATTTTTCCTTAATTTTTGAAATTTTTAGGATATCATGAATTTGATTTAATATATTAATTTTTAATTATTATTTAGAGATAAACTTTATGTAGATTCAATTGGTAACAACTTGCCAGAAATAAAAATACATACTAGTTAATTAGGTTACTGCGAGGCGGGGCGGACCCGCCCCGCATGGGGCTGGTCATAGGTCAACAAGTTTGGACCCGTGCAGGTCATGGGGCGGGGCGGACCCGCCCCGCCAAGTTACGGGGCGGGTCTGGATCTTTCAGTACCCGCCCCGACCTATTGCCATGCCTAGTTAATACTCATATAAACTAATTGAACAATTAAAGTATGCATTTGATTATAGACATCATGCATTTGGGTATATTATAACAAATAGAGCATGTATATTAATTACAATAAAAACAAAACATGCATTTTTTGGCATTTTAAAAAATTTATAATTAATTATTAACCTACGAAAAAAATAATAGAATTTGAGAACATAACCTTGACGGCGGCGGACGGCGGCGGGCGGCGGCGGGCGGCGGATTGCAGCGGACGGTGGCGGTGGCGCTGGCGCTGTGCCCGAATGGTGGAATGCAGAGGAAGGGATCGGAGAATGGAGAGAAGGAAGTAATTTGGGAATGGGAAGCGTAGGTTGGGAAAAAAAAGGGTGGCTTATATAAAATGGGCTAGTCACGGACGGATCCGTGACAAAGTCCGTGACTAATTCAAACCTAAGTGTAGGTTTGAATTAGTCACGGACTTAGTCACGGATCCATCCGTGACTAGCCCTTCGTAAATAACGAAGTCAGCACTGCGGAAGACGAGGTGTCATGGCCGCCTTTGACCGGGCTAGTCACAGACGGATCCGTGAGTCCGTGACTAAGTCTGGGACTAATTCAAAATTTCGAATTGGTGACGGACTTAGTCACGGATCCGTCCGTGACTACCTCGTTTTTCTTAAACATTTTTTAATACTTTATCCACACGGTCAAACAATTTTTTTAAAATTTATTCAAAATATCAATTCCACCCCAAAGTATCTATTTTAGCCGTTTTAAAGGGTGGTTCGTGTATATTTTGGAAATCATTTTGATGATATAAAATATAGTAGGTTCATTTATGATAACTTTGATATTATGTGTGCGTCATTTTAATATTAGTGATTAATTTATCATTTAATAGTGTTAATTATTTGGTATTAAATGCATAAATGGTACCTATGATCACTACTGGTATCATTATATTTTTATACTTTAACTCTAAAATAGAACAAATCAGTACCATAAATATCCATAAATGTTTCAAACAGTAATACTATTGAAATTTTCAGCCAAAAAAATATACGTGGTGGCCGCAATTTTATGTGTACCGTCCACCGACATTGGTGGTGCGGATAATGTAACTTGTAATAGACTTTACTTATAGAATTTCGGTTATTACATAGAATTTTTACCGAAAATTTGAATAGTAATGATTGTTAAAATATTTAAATATAATTATGGTACTTATGTATTTCATTAAAAGTTAAGACATCAAAATGCAACAATATCAATTATTAAGGTACTGTTTATGCATTTGGCCCAATTATTTCCTAAAATAAATAGTAAATTTTAGTTGGACGTGTAAAAAGAAGTTTAATCTGGAATGATAAAAATAATACGGAGTATATATGAACTCAAAATGAAAAACGAGAGTTCAAAGTACTATAGTAGGATATTTAGAACAAAAAAGAAATTGTTAACTTTTAAACATATATAAATAGCCTATGGGGTGGAATTGATACTTTGATAGAAGAAAAACATGATGGGCAATGTGATCCTTCAACTAGAGCTGTCAAACGGGCCAACCCGACCCAACCCGCCGCGACCCGTGACGGGTTATGCTTTATGTGGGTTGGGTCGGGTCAACCCGTTTAATAACGGGTCAGAATTTCTACAACTCTAACCCAACCCGCCTAACTCACGGGCTAAACGGGTTGGCCCGCGCGCCGTTGCAAAAAATATATATGAAAAAATTATTCTTTAAAAATAATTACCCATAAGTATATATTTATATTAGTAAGTAGTAGTATATGAAATATAAGAAATCAAAATACTAAGAAATCAATACTTGTTAAGTTTATTTAAAAAATAT
Organism: Cuscuta epithymum; assembly: GCA_945859915.1. Taxonomy (NCBI): domain Eukaryota; kingdom Viridiplantae; phylum Streptophyta; class Magnoliopsida; order Solanales; family Convolvulaceae; genus Cuscuta; species Cuscuta epithymum. Next base: position 1,811,110 of record CAMAPF010000948.1, on the reverse strand, counting down.
GTAGTATTAAATAATATTACGTACTTCATACTAGTTATACTAAAATTAGAGTGTATGTAGCAAGAATACTCATTATATAAAAGCAAATATGTACTTAAACTTTTTGAGGGATTATTTGTAAATCAGCACTACTAATTATTAAATGATAGATCGAACTTTACATAAAATATACTATGTATGTTTCAACAATTTATTTGAATACTTATTATAGAACTAATAATTATTTTGCAATGGTTGTAATTTTTAATTGCAATTATAATAATTTTGATTATAAAAGAACAATATTTAAGATAATAATTATCAAAATAATATGTTTGTATATTGGCCCGCGGGCCAACCCGCAACCCGGTGGGCCAACCAAGTTAAACCCGCAACCCGTGTGGGTTGACCCACGAAACCCGCGAAACCCGCGAACTAAATGGGTCAGAAAATCACAACCCTAACTCACCAATAATTAGGTTTAAACAGGTCAGCCCGCGGGTTTCGGCCCATTTTGACGGCTCTACCTCCAGGGCTCCAACCTAAAGAAATGTTGATTCATTGCAATTTAGGATGTTTTTACTTGGACTGTAATTTGCCCCATACCAGACCAGACCAGACCAGTCCAGACCAGACCAGTTCAGACCAGACCAGACCAGACTTGGATAGTTATAAAAATACAAAGAAACCAGACCTTACTAGACCAGATCAGACCAGTTCAGACCAGATCAGACCAGACCATACCAGACCAGCAAATTACAGTCCAAGTAAAAACATCCTTAGTCCAAACAACTCGGTCAGACTTTGGTTTGACTGTGTGACTGGTGAGAACAAGGGGTTTCAGGCTTTCAGCACTATGATCAAAATCCTCACCTACCACGGCGCGTGTCTGCCAAACTTGGAATCCGGGTATTCCTAATTTCCTATCTAATTGTTAGTCAACTACCACTACATTTATTTATAATTAATTTATGAGCTTTTTCCCAAAATAATGTCAAATAAAAACATAATTACATAAATATAATCAAAATAAATATGATTTACAGATATATGACTAGTTACTAAAGTACTAATAAATAGTAGTCCCTCCGATTCTTTTTAAACTTCAGTGTTTGACTTCACAGTTATTAAAGAAATAAAGTTGACTTTACTGTAGAGTACACTGTTGAGACATTGTTTGGCACTGTTGAGACACTGTTTGGCACTGTTGAGACACTGTTTGGCACTGTTTAGCACTGTTTAACACTGTTTTGATGTATATTTCTTTGCCAAATAAGGAAATAAAGAAGTGTGAAATTTATTTTGGACCGTCCCAAAAAGGAAAGTGTGAAGTTTATTTAGAACCGGAGGGGGTAATGAATAGTCATATTTATATAAATAAGTATTATTTTAGTAATATACTTGTAAAAATCCAAAAAATAATAATTTTCAAACTAAGGTTAGGTTAAAAGTATTGGATTCTTCTTGTTGTACCCACTTTTGTACCCATCATGTCTTCATATACATATTTTTGTCTATGACCGGGATTCACAGGCAAAAAGAAAACTCCTCACACACATGGTGGGTACAAAAATGGGTACAATAGTGGGTACAAACAGATTTTTCCAAAAGTATTTCCCAAAATACTGCTCCCAAAATAAGTTCAGAGAACCGTCACGTTTATATGCAAAACGCGTAACTCAAGAGCAAGCACACAACAGGGACAACATGAAATGACGAGATAGGCCCCACCAATAAATGAAATCTCATTTTTATCTTAAATGATATAATTTTTTTATTTGTAATCTATTCTTACTAAAAAAATATATCAAAATTCATAACTTTTTATTATCTTTCATATGACACTAATATTCAATATATAAAAATAAAAAATAATTTAACACTGTAAAACTATCCTTTTTTATTTGTAGTCCGATTTTTACAAAAAATTATATCAAAATTCATAACGTTTTCTTATCTTTCATGAGACACTAATTTTGAATATATAAAAATTAAAAAATTAATTCTATTAATTTTTGAAATTTATAATCGGTTTTATCGTGCAAACAAGATTTGAATTTCGTGGATAACTGAGGGACCATATATGCGATTTTCCCTGCAAACAATTAATCAGGAGAAATATCTTAGAATAAGGATGTAGACTGTAATCCATCCCAGATCACAGCAGACCAGAACAGACTAGACCAGACCAGACTAGACCAGACCAGACTTGAATAGTTATAAAATGCAAGAGACTAGACATTACTAGAACAGACCAGACCAGATCAGACCAGACTAACAAATTACAGTCCAAGTAAAAATATCCTAAAACTACACAAACTCCATCACCTTTGTGCAGTTTTATTATAAACTATCACTACTGATTAATTCTGTTCACAGTAAAAAGCGATCATAAAGTCCATAAAATTAATAGAATTAATTTTTTAATAGTTATATCTTCAAAATTAGTGTCTTATGAAAGATAATAAAAAAATAATGAATTTTTGATATATTTTTTTGTAAAAATCGGACTATAGATAAAAAAAGACATAATATTTACAAAAAGGATATTTTTAGAGTGTAAAATTATTATTTTTTATATATTGAATAGTGGTATCATATGAAAGATAATAAAAATAATGAATTTTGATATATTTTTTGTAAGAATGAGAGTACAAATAAAAAAGTTATTTATTGGTGGGGCCCATCTCATCATCTCATGTTGTCTTGCTGCGTCCTTGCTCTTGACTCTTGAGTTACGTGTTTTGCATATAAGCCCCCACTTCAAGTGGCAGCTCTTTAAATCAAGGTTTAGGGAGCAGTATTTTGAGAAATACTTTTAACCTAAATTTATTTTAGGAAGTATTTTTTTATTTGACATTATTTTGGGAAAAAAACTCTTAATTTATTGATTTTCTCTTTTTTTTTTCAACCACAAAAGTGCAAAAGTATTATGATATTCATGTAATTGCAATAAACAAAAATGTCATGTTTTGTTTTGAACATGTCATGAAAATGACATTATTAATCTTTGAAAATATCATACTTTGTTTTGAAAATGCCCTAGAAATGACACTTTTGATGCATGGGGATATATTTACAACTACATGACATTTCTTTATTATGATCAGCAGTGGTGGCGCAAGAAGATAGATAAGAATAGAGAGTATTGAATTCTATTATTTTGAAATTTGAAATGTATATTCATATTTCTACAATTTAACTTTCATGGACGCCTTTTAGGTAATATTCCCAAAATTATGTAACTGTAGAAGTAGTCTATAGACAAATCTAATAAACATAGAACTTTAAAACAATATGGAAATCAAGAACCACAAATGAAGAAGAAACAATTTGGAGAAATTCAGACAAAGATTCAAAGAGCAAGAAAATGACTTGTTATTATAACTAAAAAATACTCCTTCGTACGACTGAGTTTATGTATGGGGTTTTAACTTGAATTTTACTAAAAAGTATATAATGGGCAAAAGAGTGGACTCTTTTTTAATTTCTAAAAATATGACAAATAAGTATTATGTTTACTAAATTGCCTTTAAGCTCCAATGACATTATTTGATAGTGACATGACACATCAAAATGACATTCACCGTATACACCACCTCCAACTAGTGATCACCGCTGGCCACAGTGACAATGGCTACAGTGACGCAGTGACGTCAGCTATAGTAACACAGTGATGTCGGTCGCAATGACACCGGCCATAATGACATTGTCACCGCCCATCACCCCCATCAGCCTCAGTCTCATTCCTTGCTCTCCTCACCTTCTTAGTGAGCCCCTTCCTCAACCCCAGACCCATCCCCCGCCACAACCCCCTTCCAGTGACATGACCATTGCCCTAATGATCATCAGGCCGCCAGAAGACCACTGCCCTCTGTTTGGATGGTAATCGCCGCTGCTCCAGTCATTGACATCACAATACTTCAACCAACGACAATCCTAAATTTCAAAAATCAATGAAGAAGCAGATGAACCCTAACTAGCGTCCACCCCATTACCCCCTGGTGCCCGCCCGCCATAGTAACCTTAATCGGCACCCCATTACCCCCTGGTGCGTAGAACTAGGTGGCATCAACTCCTGGTTATTTGGTGCGGTGGCCTCTTCGAATTGTGCATGCGGCTGAAGCAAAAACGTTGAAGATGCGAGGATGGAGCTGAAGCAGAAGTTAGGCTTTGGGGTTTGATTATTTGGGGCATGCTTGTCAATTCAATATTATTTGATCACTTTTGTGTCCTCAAGAAAATCTAGTCATATTTTTATCTAATGAAAGCTGTGAAGTAATATGTGTGTCATTTTTTCTTTATATATACAGAAAGAATATGTTAAATGCAACAAAATTTGTGATTCTATTCTAATTAACCAATTGAGCTATACCCTTCTAATAACTCATACTCTCATCATCATCATCATCACCCCCCCCCCCCCCCAGCCGGAGGATGGTAAGAACATCCCCAACTTGATAAGTAGATCATGAAGCTGAGGTGATGAAATTATTTTTGTTAATACATCTATTAAGTGAGGCTAGTAACTGAGGCAGTGATCACCGAGATGGTGGTCACTGAGACGACAGTAATTGAGACGGTGATCACTAGAGTGATAGTAATTGAAACGATAGTCATTTGAGTAGTGGTAACTGGGACGGTGGTCGTTGAAGTGGTAATAAATGAAGCGATTGTAACTGAGATGGTAGTCACTGAAACGATAGTAATTGAGACGGTAGTCACTAAAGCATTAGTAACTGAAACGATATTTTTACAACTTTTAGAGTTTTAGTGCAATATTTTACATATTTATTTTGAGATATACTCTGTATGTATTTAAATATTAAAATCAAAAGAAAAATTAAATGTAGATTGTTAGAGTGTGCAATGATGAAGTGGTAGGTAGTGGCCCGTGTTGAACGGGGAGGGTAATTAAGAAAAGTAAGAGATAATTAGTCACATTTTTGGAAGTTAAAAAAAGAGGTCCCTTTGTTACCATTACCTTTTTTTAAGTAATATTGATGCCAAAACTCCCATGTTAAATGTGATAAAACATGAAGTATGTTACATGAAAAATGACATCTCAAGATACAAAAAAATGGCCGATAACTCCATAACTTTGTAACCTTTTTGTCCATAAGGATATCCAAAGAAAACACAAGCTAAAGGCTCTTGGTGAAATTAAGACCTATTTTGTTTGTTTATGGATACAACACACAAACAACCAATCGTTTTAAGATGATGCAAACAAGATTTTGTTTTAAAAAGAATTTCATATGGAGATTTATCATTGGTCACAACTAAAGGCATTATTATGTTTATTAGATAAGTAACTATGAGAAGGCATTCACCCCAATAAGGTAAATGAACTTTAGATTGAAAGAGAAAGAATCTAGCCAGTGGCGTACCGAACATGGGGGCAAATGGGGGCTGTTGTCCCCCCAAAGTTTTAATTTACTAGGTATATTTACCCCAAAATTTTAATATATATGTATTTGTATGTATATTTTAACCCTGCCGCCCCTCCAAACCGGAATTTCTGCGTCCGCCGCTGAATCTAGCCGTTTCTACCAAATGTTTATGTATTCTTCTAACCCTTTTGTTGAGGTGTGAGATTACAGTTGTGTTGATGTTCAATCCGTTTGGAAGCATAGTATGATAGAGCACTGGAATCTCTGGATTCAAGAGCCTTATCAACTCTGATTGTGGCTTTAGAATGTGTTTCAACATAGGAAATGTAACAAATGAAAGGCTGGACGTTTTTTAAACTGAGTTGTGTCCATGTTCCTCCTTATCTATCATCAACAATAGTCAAGAAGAATTTGCAACCACTATGATTTTGAGTACCATACGGTCTCCAAATATCAATATGTATGACTTCAATAAATTAGGAAAAGATTAACTTTGAGGAAAATAAGGTCTTTGTTGTCTAGCTAGTCAATAGACATATTTGACAAATTGAATTATGTTTTGTATTGATATTGATATGCGAGAGTAAAAATTTGAGTCTATCAAAAGGAACATGGTCAAATCTACAATGTCATAGCTCCATGTCATTACATTTAGTAGCTGAATTACAAGAATAAGGAACAACATATGCATTAGTAATTGACTTTAAATGAGATATTGGACATGTTTTCTTATAATCAGGTGATTCAGATCGTGGATTGTTTGCATCCGACTAATACTTATAAGTAAGGGTCTGAACAAGATAGTACAAAGCAACTGCTTCTCTACCAATAACATCAAATCCTTTCATCAAAAGGTCATGAAGAAAATATTATGTGTCAGAAAAGATGATCAAATTTTGAGTTGTTTAGAAGTTTGTGAACAGAGATCAGATTAAAAGGAAACAAGGAACATGAAACACATTTGTTAAAAAAAGATTGGGATCAACTCTAAGAGTACCAACATGGTGATTTTTTGTTCTAGAACCACTATATTGAACAATGTAATAAAGCTATATGCGCCACATAGAGTATAAGATTCAAAAGCATTTAAATGAGATGTAATATGATTTTATACCATTATATAAATTTATTTCAAACTTGTCTGGAAGAGCATCAAGTGAAATAAGTTCTTGTCAAAAAAGCAAAACCTACAATATAATTGTATCCGGCATTTTCAACCCTCTAGCTTGTGAATTTTGCTTTTCTAGCAAAGCATCAAGTCTGTGATACATCTAAGGAGGTATAACAGAAGTTAAATCATTGTGACTTGCATCAAATTTCTTCTCACCACCATCACACTCAAATGACACTTGAATTGCAACTTTCTTGCCTTTATAATCACTCTTTCCTTGTGTATCAATGAGTTTAAAACCTCTATCAATGCAATGACCACTCATGTTATAGTGGTCACAATAATATTTTGATCTCCTGTCTTAGGTACCAAAATTATCAAAACTATGATTATTTCCCAAATAATTTCTTCTCTACCCCATCAAAGTTCTTGAATGGTCAAAATGCATGGTTTTCCCTGCCGCTTTCATATGCAACTTTATAACATTATTACCAATCCAAAATACTTACACTAGAATGAGTATCTTTCTGTGCTTCATCTTACCCTCCTTGTCGTAGTAGTTGTAAATTTGTAATGCTTTACCTACATGAGGGAGGATGAATCATCATCAAAATATCGCTTTCAGGTGTCTTGTACCCTCAAATAAACCTATTAAAAACACTGATCGGGCAGTGTTCATCTACCATCCTTTTTCTATCAGAATTTACTTCACAAGTGCAACCACCACAAGAACATGTAGGCAAATTTACAATATTGTTGAATTCACCCCACAAGATTCAAGTCCAGTGACGTATGTGAACCGTATTATGATAGAGACAATATACTGTGCCTAGACCATTAACTTCTTGCTCAAACCAATAAAATTTTTGTCCACTAGATTAAGAGAATCTAGTTCGTAGTTCTTTTCAAATTTCAGCATATTCTATAATAAAATACTACGTATGTAGTAATAAAGTGTACTTAGAGCAATATAGTCTTCAATAGAGACTCACACTGTTAGAGTCATAACTCATTAGCTAAAACTTTTTTTGTATGTGTGTAAAGGGAATTTTTTACTTAGAAACTATTACCATTAATTAATTCAAGATCCAAACAAGTACGCAGTCCAATATAAGAAAGGAGAACAGAAAACAAATACATCAATGAACTCTAACTGATGAACGAGTAACCTTATTCTAGCTAACAAAGAGAAAAAATACAGACTACTCAATAATGAAAAATTCCTAATTACACAACTACGTAGTATAAAAGCAAAAAAAAAAAAACATTCCCTTGCCTCTTCTCTCTCCCTTATCTCTCTCTCTCTCTCCCCCTCTCTCCCTTCGCTCTTTCCTCTTCACCCAACCCCTTTGAGAATTCCCCAAAAATGTATGATCTTCTCTCTCATTCATCTTCCTCTTCCCTTCTTCATCCTCTTTTTCTCTACCTTTTTATATCAAAATTTTTCCATTGAACAAAATAAGTTTATTCATCTTATTTCATCTATTTTATTATGCTTTAAATTCTTTTCAAATTACATGTAAATTGATCACACATACAACTACATCATTCATTTGGATGTATATAGACAATTAAATTTTTTGTTCATTCAGACAATTAAAAATCATCACACAAACAACTAATTTAGATAGCAGAGGCAACTATTTTATGTGAGCCGCACAACTATCTATTATTTGTGTGGTAAATATTGTCTGTGCACACAGACAAATAATGGACAATTGTCTGTGCTACAGGAAAGTATTGTTTGTGCACACGGGCACTGCCAGTGGCGGACCCAGAAAAACAGAGTCACAAGGTACCTACTATAACGTTTTTTAATTAATTAATATAAATTTAATTAAACAAAGTTAAATATTAAGGAAGCATAAAACTTTTCATTATCCGTAGATCATCAAAACTTTAAGATAATGTAAAGCAAAAAAATAAATAAAAAAGGGAAATCATGATCGCGAGCTTGAAACTGTCCTTTTTTAAGGTAACTACGGAGTACCTTGGCTTGAAAATTAGGATGAAAATTAACAATTTTTCTCAATCCAGGATTAGCTTTACAAGATTCAAAATCAACATGTTGTTCGTGTAGATTATAAGTCAAATTAGTTTCACTTTCAGCTATTACTTGATGCAATTCTTCATTTACTAATAATGAATCATTTGAATTACTCCCGATACTCCGAATTTCTTTGAATCTGGGTACACTACCGAAATATTTTTTATCATAAATAGTAAAATATTGAGAAAACATTCATAAATACATAAATGTAGTGATCTATCTTAACGTCTAAAGAAATTTTAATAAGTAATCTAAAAAATGAATTATGCAAAGGTCAAAGAGTAAACCAAAAAAAACTACTCGAGTGAGTCAGTGGAGTATACTCGAGGAAAAATGCTAAAGGTACCTCAATTGGTACCCCCAATTTGTACCCACACCCTATTTTTGTAGCTCACAAAAGCACCTCATTAAAGTAGGGCAATTCATATATTGATGTGGGCTTTTATGAGCCACAAAAATAGGTTGTGGTACAAATTGGGGTACAAATCGGGATGAATGTTCTTATTTATTCGTGGGGATGATGTTCTTGGCGATTACTTATCTTCTAAGTTGTAAGCATTTAGGGAATGGAATAGTGGAGATCATTTTTAGAGGTGCATTATTATAGAACAATAATCGCTCTTTTGTGCCCTTTAATTCAGTGTTTTGAATGATTAAAAAAATGGGGTACCAATTGGGGTACCTATAGCAGGGTTGATACTCGAGATGGTCTGATAGACTGATACTATGCTCTGCCAACATAAAACTACTACGTAGTAAGTTTACAAAATAGTAAATATTGTTACAATCACGCATGCCACCGTTCGACAACTCCACTCTTTCTTGTTAATCTGTAGCTTTTTATGTATAACTACACACTTATTAATAAATTTTATATCAAATATATGTAATATATACAGGTATTTTTGGAAGTCCACGGGGTCCCGCGACCCCGTGGGACCCTTAGTGGGTCCGCCATTGGGCACTGCACACATATGGATTGATTTGCACGCTAGTGTCAAGACGGCTATCAGTGTACTTTTTTTACACAAAAATTAATGTCTCTGAACATAGACAAGAGTTGTCAGTGTACACATACAACTCTTGTTTGTGCTCAAATGCAACTCTGTACCAATTGTTTGTGACCGACACTTTGTGTACAACTTGTGTACACGTAGCATTTTTCACTCAATAATAGTTAAGCAACTACGGAGTATTAAATAAGTAGGCATCCCTGTCTCAAAAAATTAACTTTATATTGACATTTAGAGCTTGTATGAGATTTTGTTTTTCAGCTTATTAGTCTCATCGGTCAACTTTTCATTAAACACGTAACTTTTGATTTCATATGGTTAACGTTGAAGTTACTTTTCTGAATGTATTGCCTCAAGTTACTGTACAGAGCTATTTTAGCTATTTTCATATGATTTTTTCTTTATTTTATTAATTAAATATATTTTAATTTTTACCTCATAAATTAACAGAATTAGTCAATCTAACCACTTCAGCAGAACTAAGAAAATTTCATTAGAATAACAGAATCAGCCGATTCAGCCAATTTTAGTATTACCAAACAGATTCTTAATGATTTTACAATTTAAAGTTTCAAATTTCCAAATTAACAAACTTAACAATTAAATTTAATAAATTTCCAAAAGAATCAAATTTTAACAATTGTAATTGGTGAGTCGAGTAATTGTAATTGACGGGTCGGGAAATTGCAATTGACACGTTTGGTAAGTGTAACTGGTCAGGTAATTGGTCATTGAATTGGGGCAGTAGTAACTGAGACAGTGGTCAATGAGACAATAGTAACTGAGGCGGTGATCACCGAGGCGGTGGTCACTGAGACGACAGTAACTGAGACGGTGGTCACTAGAGTGATAGTAATTGAAACGATAATCACTTGAGTAGTGGCCGGTAACAGGGACGGTGGTCGTTGAAATGGTAATAAATGAAGTGATAGTAACTGAGATGGTAGTCACTGAAACGATAGTAATTGAGATGGTAGTCACTAAAGCATTAATAACTGAAACGATATATTTAACTTTTAGAGTTTTAGTGTAACATTTTACATATTTATTTTGAGATATACTCCGTATGTATTTTAATATTAAAATCAAAAGAAAAATTTAATGTTAGATTGTTAGAGTGTGCAATGATGAAGTGGTAGGTAGTGGCCCGTGTTGAATGGGGAGGGTAATTAAGAAAAGTAAGAGTTAATTAGTCACATTTTTGGAAGTTAAAAAAGAGGTCCCTTTTTTACCATTACCTTTTTTTAAGTAATATTGATGCCAAAACTCCTATGTTAAATGTGATAAAACAGGAAGTATGTCACATGCAAAATGACATCTCAAGATACAAAAAAAAATGGCTGATAACTCCATAACTTTGTAACCTTTTCGTCCATGATATCCAAAGAAAACACAAGCTAAAGGCTCTTGGTGAAATGAAGACCTATTTTGTTTGTTTATGGATACAACACACAAACAACCGATCGTTTTAAGATGATGCAAACAAGATTTTGTTTTAAAAAGAATTTCATATGGAGATTTATCATTGTTCACAAGTCACAACTAAAGGCATTATTATGTTTATTAGATAAGTAGCTATGAGAAGGCATTCACCCCAATAAGGAAAATGAACTTTAGATTGAAAGAGAAAGAATCTAGCCGTTTCTACCAAATGTTTATGTATTCTTCTAACCCTTTTGTTGAGGGCCGTTCGGAAGCATAGTATGATAGAGCACTGAAATCTCTGGATTCAAGAGCCTTATCAACTCTGAATCTCTGATTGTGGCTTTAGAATGTGTTTCAACATAGGAAATGTAACAAAGGAAAGGTTGAACGTTTTTTAAACTGAGTTGTTTCCATGTTCCTCCTTATCTATCAATCTATCATCAACAATAGTCAAGAAGAATTTGCAACCACTATGATTTTGACTACCATACGGTCTCCAAATATCAATATGTATGACTTCAATAAATTAGGAAAAGATAAACTTTGAGGAAAATAAGGTCTTTGTTGTCTAGCTAGTCAATAGACATATTTGACAAATTGAATTATGTTTTGTATTGATATTGGTATTGATATTGATATCTGTTAGGTCCCTCAGACTTTGATGTAACCTACTTTTATAAGAAATAGTTTTGATGATGCCATCCTACTCTTGTGTTTAGATTCTATTATGAAAATTGTATACCCGTTTTGCAAACAGAAGTATGTTCTCAAATTATTTAGATAAGAATACCTGGTGAAAGTGACAAAATATTAACATTGTACAAATTTTGTCACAAATAAATATACTGGAAATATTAAAATGCAATAAGGTAAAATTCTACCTTGAAAGGATATTCAAATCCATCCAGTATATTTTTATTTGTTATAAAATTATTCTTGTCACTAGTAAAATTGTGACCAATCTAACATGTACATCTTATGTACCAAGTTAATTTGGCTGGAAATAGAAAATGCAATAAGGTAAATCTTTCTTTACCTTAAAGGATATTTTAAATTCCTACCAGTACAAATTAATTTGGTACACAAGGACCAGAGTCACAAATTTCCTTAAGTTAGCTGTAAAATCGCAAGACACTCCAGAATTGCAAGAGAAGACAAAAACCCACTAGCTGATAAACAGTGAGTAAAAGGCCTAAGGGATGGGTTTACATTTCCTGCGAAGCAAGTTGATCCAATTGCGTCTGAAGATAAGCTGCTCCAACACAAGAAGACGAAAGTACAAGATGCCTCAACGGCAAAGATTAAATCCTCTCAACCAACGGAGGAGATTAATCAACCAGAGATGCCTATAAATTCGGGCATAAGCATGAGAAGAATAAGCAAGCTCCTGAGTTCACTAAGCAGAGAAATCATACTACACAAAGAAGATATCCAGCAATAGAGAAAGTGTTCATTAAATTCTGCTCTCTGCTTAGACTCATGCTTCACTAAACTCTCTAGAACAGAAATCCTCATTGATACACTCAGAAAGTTTAGTTTTTAGTTGGAGGCTAGAATTTTGTTTCATATTGAAACTGTTGTAAACACTTATAAGGATAGCGTCATCTAAGTCCTTAAGTGTGGTAGATTAGGATAGAGTACCTTTTGATCCCCACTGGATCAATTGAGAAAAACCTAAAGGATTGAGTAGCTAGGAGTGGTGTGTACTCTTAGTGAAACACCTTGAAGTCTGAGCATGTTGGTGATAACAGCCAGACGGTCACTAATTGTATTGGGCTGAATACTTTAGTGGAAATCCATCTGAAAGAGGATGGGACTGGATGTAAGAGAATTACACCACCTCTGAACCAGGATACATCTTGTGTCAACCTATTTTCTCCAAGATCATCAGAGGACCTCACTTAAGGGTCTCTGACTCGAAGACATCAGAGGACCTCACTGAAGGGTCTCTGATCCAAGATCATCAGAGGACCTCACTTAAGGGTATCTGACTCGAAGACATCAGAGGACCTCACTGAAGGGTCTCTGATCCAAGATCATCAGAGGACCTCACTTAAAGGTCTCTGATCCAAAGATCATCAGAGGACCTCACTGGGAGTCTGATTCAGGATCATCAGAAGATCTCACTGAAAGATCTTCAAAGCAGAGCCTCCATTCTACTATACACTTTAGTCATCAAAGATAAGTTGTTCAAAATACAAATACTTCTTCCCTCCTATCCTCTCATAAGAAAGTTACCATTCACAGTCAAAAAGAGGTCAAAACTTCCGCTGCGATCCTAAATCTCCCAAAAGATTTCTGTTTATTATACATATGAGGGAAACTCTTTAAAAGTTCAAAAAGCTTTGAAAGTCTATTCACCCCCCCCCCCCCCTCTAGACTTTCACCTCTATCAGGGACCATCAATATCCCAGAGTAAAATTTTGAGTGTATCAAAAGGAACATGGTAAAATCTACAATGTCATAGCTCCATGTCATTACATTTAGAAGTTGTTCTCTTCACCTGATCTGAATGTTTCCGATATGAAATTTTTAAGCTCTGATCTGATCTGATCTGAATTTTTCTGATCTGATCTGAATCTTTCTGATAAGATCTGAATGTTCATGATCTGATCTGAATGTTCCTGATCTGATCTGAATGTTTTTGATCTGATCTTAATCCTTTTGATATGATCTGAATCTTTCTGATCCGATCTGATTTGAATATTTCTAAAATTATAATTATAATTATAATTACTATAATTATAAATGTAATTACACATATATAAATTAAATATAATTATAATTATAATCATAATTATAAAAAAGCTATAATTATAATTATAATCATAATTATAATAGCTATAATTATTATACGTATTACACTAGTTATAAATATAACTATAATTATAATTGTAATTATATTTTTACTTATAGTTTTTTTATACTTATAATTTTAATTATAATTATAAGATTTATTTCTTTAATTTTAATTGTAATTTCTCCATATAATATAATAATAACAAAAACAAAACTAATAACAATAAAAACAACCATAATAGTAATAATAATAATAATAATAATAATAATAATAATAATAATAATAATAATAATAATATATTAATAATAATAATAATAATAATAATAATAATAATAATAATAATAATAATAATAATAATAATAATAATAATAATAATAATAATAATAATAATAATAATAATAATAATAATAATGATGATGATGATGATGATGATGATGATGATGATAATAATAATAATAATAATAATAATAATAATAATAATAATAATAATAATAATAATAATAATAATAATAATAATAATAATAATAATAATAATAATAATAATAATAATAATAAATATCAGCAGCGGCAGCGGTGGTGGTGGTGGTGGCGGCGGCGGCGGCAGCAGCAGCAGTAATAGACAATTAAATTTTTTGGATGTATATAGACAATTAAATTTTTTGTTCATTCAGACAATTAAAAATGATCACACAAACAACTAATCTAGATAGCAGACACAACTATTTTATGTGAGCCGCACAACTATCTATTATTTGTGTGGTAAATAATTGTCTGTGCACACAGACAAATAATGAATAATTGTATGTGCAACAGGAAAGTATTGTTTGCGCACACAGGCACTACACACATACGGATTGATTTGCACGCTAGTGTCAGTGTCAGGGCGGTTATCAGTGTACTTGTTTACACAAAAATTAATGTCTCTGAACATAGACAATAGTTGTCTGTGTACACATACAACTCTTGTTAGTGCTCAAATGCAACTCGGATTTGTACCAATTGTCTGTGACCGACACTTTGTGTACAAGTTGTGTACAACTTGTGTACACGTAGCATTTTTAACTCAATAATATTTAAGTAACTATGGAGTATTAAATAACTAGGCATCCCTGTCTCAAAAAATTAACTTTATATTGACATTTAGAGCTTGTATGAGACTTTGTTTTTGAGCTTATGAGTCTCATCAGTCAACTTTTTCATTAAACACGTAATTTTTGATTTTATATGATTAAAGTTGAAGTTACTTTTCTGAATGTATTGACTGATGTTACTGTATAGAGCTATTTTAGCTATTTTCATATGATTTTTTCTTTATTTTATTAGTAAAATATATTTTAATTTTTCCCTCATAAATTAGCAGAATTAGTCAATCCAACCACTTCAGCAGAACTAAGAAAATTTCATTAGAATAACAGAATCAGCCGATTCAGCCAATTTTAGTATTACCAAATAGACTCTTAATAATTTTACAATTTAAAGTTTCAAATTTCCAAATTAACAAACTTAACAATTAAATTTAACAAATTTCCAAAAGAATCAAATTTTAACAATTTAGTTTCAAATTTTGTTCAGAGTTTATATGGAAGTGGAGAGATTAAGAATGATACTACCTCCATCCCATAATTCAAGATGCATTTGAATTTGGTATGAATATTAAGAAAATAAATGATAAAGTGGTTGTTCTACACTTCTAACATCCAAAAAGTAAAAGAGTAAGAGCCCGTTCGGTAGCATAAAAATCGGCTGATTTGACTGATTCTGCTGAAATTTATGAAGTTCTGGCTGAAGTGGTTGCATTGGCTGATTTTGCTGATTCTGCTGAAGTTCTGTTGATTCATAAAATATATTTTATGAATCAAATAAAGAAAAAATTATATGTAAAAATAACTAAAATGGTCATCTACAGTAACTTCAGCCAATACAATCAGAAAATTAACTCCAACCTTACGTTTTCTGCTTATTACACAATTCAGCGCGCGAAAACAAAAATTACATGCATGGTGAAAGAATTGGCTGATAAACCTGATAAGCCAAAAAACAGTTTTTGCCAAATAAGATTAGTTCAGAAAAAGTAAAAGACTGAAATGATACATAAAGAGATAAAGTAAACAAGTAAAAAGTTTAGTGAAATCAATTATGAAAAATGATACAGAGTAGTATTTTTTGGATAATTAAAAAACGAAAGTATATCTCACAAAATGAGACGAATGGAGTAATAAATTTTATTGTTGTACACCATTTGTTCTATTGAAAGGTTCTCATTTTCCTTATATGGATGCCTTATTTAAAGGTTCTTATTTAATTTTAGGAAACAATTTACTTTTTTTAATTACAGTTTTACTCAAATACGGAATAGCTCAAATCTCTCTTTCCCACTCAATATGTCAAGTCTCATAATCATCCTACATAATCATCCTACATAATTGCAATACTTTGTGGAGCTACATTTTCCCGCTCATCATTTAGCTATTTTCATCATTCGCCTAAATTACATCTAGGGCAAGCATGGCTCCTCGCCTTATTCGCATTAGGTCCTCAAATTCTTTTTCTTTCAACATAAAAAATCCCTCAACTAACTGGCCTTCATCTCTCTCCCTATTTGCAGAGGCCTCAAGAGCCCCAATCTGTTCTCATTTTTGCGAAATAACAGAGGAATTAGGAGCCTACGTAGAAGACCTTCGTCTAATCCTAAGATGACGAATTGCAGAGGATTGAGGAGCGGACTTTTAAGCTTCTCAGGTTCTCAGTTTCCATCGACGCTGTAAGTTATTTCCATGGTTGCAGAAGAAGACGGGATGTAGTCTGGGCCATCTTCGTCACTCAGCGACGAGGAGGCACTGTTTGTGCTTTTATTAATGAATTTTATTGATTTTTTAATGAATTTTATCAATTCGATATTCTCAGTTTACATTAGTTCGAGTTAAACAGTCCAATTTTTTATTTGACGAATTTTTAAAAAGTCTGATTCACTTTTTATTTTAAAAAGTGAAAGAATTTTTTAAAATGAAAGTCTGATTTCTATTCAATACGCGTTGGTTTATTCATATTTCATGTTTATGTACTCCTAAATCTGATTATTTCACTTTTTAGTATAAAACTCCAAGTTTTTATTTGATTTTAAACCCAAACAAAAAAGTCCTTTTACATTTCAATTTGAATTTAAAAACCAAACCCCCACATTTATTCTCTATAAAACTGCATTTTATTAAGAGAAAAAACTTCACTTTTGACTTAAAGAACCTGTATATGCACTAACTAAAGTAGTAAAGTGTACTGATATATAATTTTACTCCTTCAACTACATTTTTGGTTATATTCCTTTATTCTCATTTAAATAGAAACTAAAAGTGAAGATTTGTTCACTTCTTGCGTTTATAATACTCAAATCATATCATGTATATGCACTAAACTAAACTTTACAGATCTATAATTTTACTCCTTGAACTAAACTTTTGGTTATATTCCTTTATTCTCATTGAAATAGTAACAACAAATGAAGATTTTTTTCACTTCTTGCTTTTATAATACTCAAATCATATCATGTATATGAACTAAACTAAACTATACAGATCTATAATTTTACTCCTTGACCTAAACTTTTGGTTATATTCCTTTATTCTCATGGAAATAGTAACAACAAATGAAGATTTTTTTCACTTCTTGCTTATAATACCCAAATCATATCCTGCAAAGAAAGCAGTGACAGTTTAGGCAGAAGCAAAAGGAAAACGAATTATTTGATATGATCAGTTTCTCAGCCTGAAAGATTGGAATATGTGTTATATTTATGTATGGTTTTTATTGGTTTGATATATTCAAAATTCTTATTTATTTTAGTTTTTTTTACTCCCCGCTCATATTGAATTGATTTACTTATAAAACAATTGCATTTTTTCAACTACTGGGCTAATCATCAAAGCTGGTGCTTCATGGGGCATGTCTGTGTCAGAAACAAATAGGTATGTTGTTTTTTCAAACTTTCTAGATACTAAAAATGTTAGATGTTGGTACCACATTTCATTACAATACAAATGATAATATATGTACTATCTGATTATTTCATTTCTGGGATTCTGATGGAGCTTCTGTTTGGAATCGGATTGATGGCAGGTTGGAGACATATGATGAGATATCTGAGCAACAAGCGAATGGCCAAAGTAATCATCCTACATAATTGCACTACTCTGTCAGAAAACATTTTCCCGCTCAAGCGTCTCAGCTATTTTCCATCCTACTATTGCATCTACGGCATTCATTCGTTCTTCAGTTTTCATCTCTCTCCCTCAGTTAGATCTAAGGCATTCGCTCCCACCTTCTCTTTCTTTCGAGCAGAAAATCCCTCAGCTTCTGACCGCTCTCTCCTCACACAAACCAAAAAACGCTCCTCAGGTTCTTACCTCCCCCATCACAGAAACAAGTCGATTGATGAAGAGGCAGGGCCAAAACGTCCACATTTGCAAACACTTAGGCTTCGTGACTGTAGAACAAGAATTGTGGTTATACATAAAGCAATGGTGATGCCCTAAAAGCACGTGGTGGTGACTGCCTCATTATAATTGTGAGCAAACATTTAAATTGAGGTTTATGTTTTTAAAAGTCTCTTCCTCTTGCCTCTTCTCACTTTCAAGGATATAAATGTGAACAATGGCATTCAAGATCAACAATTACATATTAGGATTGAGTCATGGTGAGGTAAAGACATACTTAAGTTGGGATTTGGCATCTCCTCCTGACTCAGATAGTGCACTCCTTCAAGAGATAGTGACTCTAATGTGCCAAGTCGCAAGCTGAAACTAAAAGTGGGGTGCACCTGTGATGCTAATGGGGAATATCGATCATTCCTTTGGACTGTATAATGGCACTCGACTCATCATCACTAAATTTGACACTCATATTCTCAGGCCTCATATGACGTCTCGAACTAATACTGGACAAATGGTTCTCATTCTCAACCTTAGTTTGACTCCATTTGACCTAAATTAAAATTGTCGTTCACATTTCAGCGTAGGTAGTTCCTCTTGATGCTTAATTTCACGATAACCATTAATTAATAAGAGTCGGGGACAATTCTTGGAGAGTTAGTGTTTTCTTACGTCGTCCGGTTTTCACCTATGGACAACTTTACGTCACGGTCTCAAGAGTAATGTCCCCATCTCGGTTAAATTTTATTATATGTGATGATAATGGAAAATCGGCCAAGAAAACTTTAAATGTTATGTACAAGGAATTTATATATTAATTTGTAATTTTTTATCTTCATTTACTTTGGTTAGAACAATGTATAAGTTGATGCAACTTTATCACAACATTTCTGTATATAGCCAAATAATTTATGGCTTACTTCATTCGCACGGGTGAAAATCTAGTTTCTCTCAATTTCTCTCCTTTTAACTATTTTCATTTTACGTGTTTACTTTTGATCTAAATTTTCTTTTTCATCTCCTTTTTTATCCAAATTAGTTTATGTAATTGTTTGCTTGATAAATTGTGTTATTTACTCCTCGGAGGCTTGGACAATGGATATGAGGCGGTATTTACAAATAAAATCGTGTATCAAGTATCCAACCACCACTTTCAACTACAACGACTCCTCTAAACAGGGCGGTGCTGCTGTATATATTCTGGTCTAGTGCTTCCTCCCTACCAAATTTCCAAATGCATAAAAGTCCTTAACCACCACCTCTCACAGCCTCATTCCATGGCTCTCCCTCTGCTTCTACTCGTCTCAATCCCTCTCATCTTCCTGGCCTATAAGCTCTACTACAGGCTCCGATTCAAGCTCCCGCCGGGCCCTCGCCACCTCCCCATCGTCGGCAACCTCTACGACATAAAACCGGTGCGGTTCCGCCACTTCGCCGAGTTGGCTCAGGAATACGGGCCCATATTCGCCGTCTACTTCGGCTCTCAGCTGAATGCGGTGGTCAGCACCGCCGAGCTCGCCAGGGAGGTGCTCAAGGAGAATGATCAGAGCTTGGCCGACCGGTTCCGGACCAGATCCGCCTCGAATCTGAGCCGGAACGGGATGGATTTGATCTGGGCCGATTACGGGCCTCACTACGTCAAGGTCAGGAAGCTCTGCAACCTCGAGCTCTTCACGCCCAAGCGGCTGGAGTCTCTTCGGCCGATTCGAGAGGATGAGGTGACCGCCATGGTTGAGAGCATCTTCAGAGACTGTAGTACTAAGCCGGGTATGTTTGCTTGGCTGATTCTCCTAATTAATTGCTTTCCTGGTCATCAATCGTCATCTCGATTTGGCTTGTTCTGAGTTTGGATTCTTGCCGATTCTGAAAAATTGAGAACAAATCCATCGAATTCTACATTATTTGTGGCTTGAAATGGCTAGTCATTCAACATTGTCGGAAAAATGAAATCAAAAACTCCAAAAGTCAATGACCTGACTTGTTGTGATCGAGCAAATAAAAGGACGACACCATAACCTTTGGCTCATTACAAAAATCCCGAATTTGTCCAAATATATTCATCACTGACATGATAATGGTACAGAAGTAAATTAAGACTGCTCATTTATCCCTGTTTTCGAATTATCAAGTGACCTTTTTAAACAAATATTTAACTCGAACTATAATTGAATTGTATTATGATTAAAAATAAGGATTACAAAACGGACTATGTGTCTACAAAAAGTAGAAAGGTAAAATTATAGTTAAAATGTGTAAAATTGAAAAGTAAAAAGGGAATAGAGTTTAGTTTAGAAAATTGTATATATTTTTGGAACAACTCAAAAATGAAAGTATATTTATAAAATGGAACGAGATGTATTTATATTTTTCATTAATATGGAGTATAAAATATACGACTATAGTCGATGTTCTAACAAGTGTTGAAAATTTGGGTGCAAGCGCGCCTTGGATTGAGGCGGCTAGAAGATGCAGTGGCGGAGCCAACGATTTATTTGAGTGGTGTCAATTTTTAAAATAAATACATATTACTTTGAAAATGATATAGAAAATAATTTATTGATAATTATACATTTTCTACAATTGTTCAAGTCATTTTCATGTTCTAAAATAGAAAAAATACTTTACATGATAATAATTATCAGCGGCAATAATACACACTATTTAAATAGTTTTTTCATATTTCAGCAATACAATACTATATAGGTTAGAAAGAATTGCCCAAAAAAATTACTTCAGCAATACAAATATATAATAAAAATGATACAAAGTTATTTTCTTGTGTCAAATTTATCATTGAAAAAATCCTCAAAAACTTAATACAAACAATTAAATAAGGGTTATTTGAGAGTCGAATATCATCTTCTATAGGTACAATAGCCTGATTTGATGTCTGAAATCACTCTGTATTATTTATATGTGTATATATACATATAAAATTATTTATAGGTTATAAATATATATATATATATATATATATATATATTTGGGTATGAATTGATTATTTCTACAGTTTGTGTTATTATTGATAATTAATTAATTCATTAAGTATTAAGTAGATACTAGATGGTTCTTATATGAAAGAATCATTTTCTTTGTCTTGAATAAATAATCTAGTGCATGAGTAATTGAAAATGAGTAAAAGGTATTAATCATGACTAGACTTAACTACATGTAAACTTATTTTAGTTGAATACATGGATTTAGAAAAAATTTCAAAAAATTACTGGAATAAAACTATTTTTGTTGAATACATAGATTTAGAGATTCAATGCTTAATTGTTTTATATTGTATTTGTGCGGATGTATACCTCCCGAAGAGAGATTTTTGGTCTAGCCCCTCTCATTTTGTATTTATTTTACATTATTAATAAAATTTAGTAACTATTCTCTGGCATTTACCCCATCGACTTGGGTGCGTTGGCCTTCCGGGTTTAAACATAAATTATTATGACTAATGTTATTGCTATATATAGTAATTGTACTTAACAGGTCACATTTTTTGTAAATAATTTTTATTTTAGTTATAAATATGTAATTATTTCATATATATTACACTTTGACCCTCATTCTGTTTATATATAGGTAGTGTCAATTTAATTTTTTCAAAATATAACTCTACATATATAATTACAAAAAAATATTTGAGTGGTGTCAATTGACTGTCATTCTATTTATATAGATTGTGTGAAATTAATTTTTGAAAATATAACTCTATGTATGTAACTACAAACAAAAAAAATTGAGTGGTGTCAATTGACACAATGACACCACATTCTTACATGTGACACACTGAGAAGATGCCCGCGAAGTGGAAACGCAGTCAACTAAGGGTATATTTGGTTCAAGGAGTGTCATATGACCATGGAAATGTTAGATTATTGGGTATGTTAGATAAATAGGAATGTGATTAATGTATAACCATTTGGGTTTGGTTACGATTAAGGGAATGTCACATTAATCACCTTATTTTGAAATTTAAATTCATTCATACATCACCCACCCAATGTTGCGGTAGGTAAAGGACTTTGACCCAGGGGGTAGGTGAGTGTGGAATAAAGCCATCATATTTTTATTTGGACATACTCTGTACGGAGTAGTATATAGGCGTAGTATATACACGTATATATCAACCCGCAAGTAGGTAAAGGATGTGGACCCAAGTGGTAGACGAAGTAGCAGTAAAGACATCCTGATTTTTTTTTTTATTCTTATTACTCGTACAAAACAATATCAATTTTATGAGTCGATTTCCATCAAAATTGAAGACACTTTTTTTGAGAATTAGGTGAATTTAGGTTGAAGTGAACTATTTTAACTTTTTGACTTAATTTTAATTATTTAGCAGATTCAGACAATTGAACTATTGAACTGTTTAAGTCAAAATTTTAAAAGTTATTAGATTCAATCAGTTCTGTCAACTCCGATGTTATCAAATAAGCTCAAAATTAAAGTAAAACAAAGTTATTACGGTTAGAGTTCGAAAAGAATGAGCAAAATCAAAACGGTAGCTATTCTATGGACAGATTTATTTTATATATTTTCAAAAAATGTTTTTAAAAGTAGACTAATTTATACTTCCTTTGTCCCTCTAAGATTATTCATTGTTTTCTTTATGATTTGTCCTACTAAGATTGTCTCATACGGAGTACTAAATTTGGTAATATTTGTGTGAATTCTAAATTTGGTAAGATTATCTCATACGGAGTGCTAAATTTGGTAATATTTGTGTGAATTCGAAATCATTCTTACTTTATTATCACTTTTTTAATTCAATCTCAACCACATATACTCACTTTTCTTAATAACCACATCATCTCCTCCCTAACAATGTTAGGGAGACTGGTGTAGTACTAGTACCTTTTTGTCTCTCTTATACCAACCTTGCAACTATCATGCTTGCTGTCTTCGCCTTCGCTGACTGTCCTGGACCAAGGTTTGGAGTTATTTTTTTTAATGATTTTAGAGAAAGTGCTTAATAGTGACTGGATCTACTTTAATTATTACCCCTATAATGAAAAATATTATTTTTAATCTTTTGCAAACACTCGTGACTAAACTTCTATTATTGAAAGTTAAATTTGGTAATGCTTTTGTCATTTAATGTAATGTAACGATAGCATGATATCCAAATGTAATTACTGTAATGTAACTATAGCTTTTCTTCTCCTCTTATACTTCTATTTCATACTGTATCAACTTTAATATTACCCCTATAAAACACTAAAACACACGGCTGTTGAACTGAAATTTGTTAATCTAGTCGGGTAAATGTCTAGTCTGGTTTGTTGAAGTTTGGTCTTGTCTGAGTAAAAACATCCAAGTAGAATGATGTTAATGAGAGGTTATGCTGGTTATTTCTTCATTATGGCTTTAATCAATTTATTTCTTCTAAGCAGGTAAAAGTGGCAAAAGCTTGTTGATGAGAGATTACTTGGGTGCAGTAGCATTCAACAACATAACAAGGTTGACATTTGGAAAGAGGTTCATGAACTCTGAGGGAGAGGTAGATGAACAGGGGAAAGAATTCAAGGGCATTGTGTCCAATGGGATCAAGATTGGGGCAAAACTTCCAATGGGAGAATATGTCCCATGGCTTCGTTGGGCATTTACTGTTGACAATGAGGCATTGGAGAGCCAAGCTTCACGCAGAGACCGACTAACCAGGAGGATCATGGAGGAACACACCCTTGCTCGCAAGTCTTCTGGTGATACCAAGCAGCATTTTGTCGACGCCTTGCTCACTCTTCAGCAGCAATATGATCTCACCGATGACACTGTCATTGGTCTTCTTTGGGTAAGTAACTTTGTACTACTTTTTAGTATTAGAAACATCAAACTTTATGGATACACGGTGGATAAATGTAGAAACTGGACTCAGGATGAATTGTCAAGTGTTAATACTACGAGTACTATAGAAACTAATGATACACTTCAGGGTAAATCTTTTTCATTTGTAGATTAGACTCTTTTGATAAGAGGGACAATTGGTTGAGTTTTAATACTTGGATCCACATGTACAGGACATGATCACAGCAGGAATGGACACGACAACAATATCAGCCGAATGGGCAATGGCAGAGCTGGTAAAGAACCCACGGGTGCAACAGAAGGCTCATGAAGAGCTGGACCGGGTCATCGGATCTGACCGGATCATGACCGAGTCCGATTTCTCCAAGCTCCCATACCTCCAGTGTGTAGCCAAGGAAGCACTAAGGCTACACCCACCTACACCCCTAATGCTCCCTCACAAGGCCAGCGCCCACGTCAAGATTGGTGGCTACGACATTCCCAAGGGCTCCATTGTCCATGTAAACGTTTGGGCTGTCGCCCGCGACCCTGCCGTGTGGAAGGACCCCTTAGAATTCAGACCAGAACGGTTCCTTGAGGCGGACGTCGACATGAAGGGGCACGACTACCGTCTCCTCCCGTTCGGTGCGGGGAGGCGCGTCTGTCCAGGCGCACAGCTGGCGATTAACTTGGTAACATCAATGTTGGGTCATCTGCTGCACCACTTCGAGTGGGGACCACCCTCGGGAGTGAAGGCCGAGGAGATTGACATGACGGAGAGCCCGGGGATGGTGACCTACATGAAGACTCCTTTGCAAGCTGTTGCTACCCCAAGGTTGCCTGATGCAGACTTGTACAAACGTGTGCCATATGTTATGTGATGGGTTTTCTTCTTTCCTCCATAGGTTATGTCCCAATTAGGTCTCTCTTTACTTTCAGACCTCACGTGATCATGACACTTTTGACTTTAATGCATTTTAATGCGGAATATGTTTCTATATTCAAATTTTATGTATTTATGATTTTCTGGTGTGTGTTAGGTGGCCAATGCAAGTTGACGAGTAGGTTTACAATGCGCCTGCCCTCTGAAGTCATCCGCAGCATCTAAGCAACGAAGCATTAGATTAGATTAGGGCGGGACTCGGGCCGGGCGGGCCGACTCGGAACCGGCCCGCCCACTGTAGCAACCGGCCCGGCCCGGTGGCCCGGTCCACCGGCGGTTCGGGTCAAACCGGCCCGGTGGATACCAGATCCGGGCCCGGGCCTTCCATTTGGTGAACCGGCCCGGCCGGTTCGGGCCCGGTCCGGGCCGGAATAATTTTTTTTTTTTTTTTTTTTTTTTTTTTTGAAAATTTTTTAAGTTTTGGGTTGGATTAGGTATTTTGGGCCATTTGAGGTGGTTTGGGGTGGTTTGGGGTTGAGGGGGAGGGTTAGGGGTTAAATAAAAGAAGCAAAAAAAAAAAAATAAATACCCGGGTGAACCGGCCCGGTCCGGCCCAGAACCGGACCCGGAACCGCCCACCCCCGGTTCGGGCTCGGGCCTCATATTTCTGAACCGAGGCCCAGCCGGGCCCAGGCCCGAGGCCCGAACCGGCCCGGTTCAGTCCAGCCCTAGATTAGATTATTTAAATGCGTAACTATATTTTGAGTCTCAATAAATATTACTCAGTACATTTTTTATTTTTCAATCAAAAAAGTTAAAAGTCCATATATTATCAAATGGATTGACGTTTAGCAAATCAAATTTAAATGGATTTAAATAGATCAAATCATGCACTAGAGTTTACTAAACTTAGACCAATGCACCAAACGTTTTTCAAATCGGACTTCAATAGATCGGATTGAATTATACTTGATTAAATCAAATAAGATAGATCGGATCCAATTAAAAACTTTTAAATGTTGTCCATAATTTGTCGAATGTTGAAATGTTAATTTTTTCAGAGTTCACCATGTTTAGATTAGGTTACATTCCTTTCAAAAAAAAAAAAGGTTAGGTTACATTTGCTTCTTTCATTCAAGATAAATCTTTACAATTTCTTATACTACTTTGTACAGTCGTACTTTCGTGGGGATGGACAGGGCCCGAGCGGCCCAACCCGGGACCAGTACTGTTTAGGCTCGGCTCGGCCTGGGACCCAGATTGTGGTTAGAACGGGTCGGGCTCCGGGCTTGATTTTTTGGGTCCGGGCCCAACGGCTATTTTTTTTTAATTAAATGTGTGGGTACCGACCCCGACCCAGTATTGTTTGGGCCCAGACAGAACTATACCGGAGTATACCGGGCCAATATTGGGCTCCACTTTTCAAGATCCGGCCCTGGCCCGGCCTGTGTCCATCCCTACTATATTTGGTACCACGACAACACATTTTTATGTTCCTAAACAATGTGCCAAACACAACCGTCAAATTTGTATGGACAGAAACAGTATACACTAAAGAGGTAGTAGAAAAGTAGACATGTTTAATTTTGAAAGAAACATAAAGGAAAGGGATAACTATCAAATAAGTCCCCAACTTTTCAAAAAAATCAATTAAGTCCCCCTACTAAAAGTTTACTCAATTAAACCCTTGAACTCCTTACAAAATGGCAAATCCTCTTTTTAACCGGTAACCAATAGTTACCCGGTTATTATGTACACACGTGGACACAAATGTGGACTTTTTCATTTTCCCCATTTTTATTTCTTTTTCCCTTTATTTTTCTTTCTTTTTTCCTGTCCCTCCATCCTCTTTTACCTTCGACAATTCGTTCCAGGCTTCAAGCAAACTGCAACCTTCACCCCTTCCTCCATCTAATCTTTCACCTTCTGTCACCCATAGGTCGTTGGCCGGCGACGCAGAAACCGAGAGAAACTTAGGTCGCCGGAGATGCTCAAGACTCAAGTACCCGTCCCACACCGGTCTGGTCAACCCCTTTTCGCGAGTCCATGCCTTGGAAGTCGCAAAAGGTTATCCGTTGAAATTGATAAGCTGAAAATATAAGTTAACGAGCATTTAAGATCTAGTATGTGATAGAGTATATGGGCCTGGACCCCATGGCTCACATACTCAACGGCCCAAAAAACACCAGCGGGACACCCGCATCGGCCAAAGGCACGTGACGTCCGAGAGAGAAGATATCGCCTGATTTCTATGGACCGCGTCGTCCATGGACCGCGTCGTCCATGGACCGCATCGTCCATGGACCGCATCGTCCGGACTTCGTCCGGGCAGAATGTATTTTCCTATTTTTTGTACTAAGTGTTGTACTCAGCCCATTAGTGGCCTTATTCGCCCAAAGATGGCATGATTATTGTAATGGGCCTCCTAAGCCCAAGGCTAGGGGCCCAAATCCACATTTTTACTTATAAATAGACCCCAAGGGGCTAATTATAGGGGGTTCCAAGTTGAGAAATATAATTACTCACTTTCTCTCTCTAGCTCTCACTTCTCTCCAGAATTAATACTCTATCATTTGGTGCTGTCGTTGAGAGTCAGAACAGATCAAGTGAGTACCCCTCGTCGCTACTAGACGCAACAGAATGACAAGAACTAGGTCAAAGAACACCGGTAGGAATGCCCCACTGAACCAGGAAGGGCAGGGAAACGTTGCTGACAACGTCCCCAATGATCCTATCATCCAGGATGAGGACGCTCATGAGGTCGAGCACGCAGCGGCCGACCTTCGCACCCAGCTCAACAAGACTGCCCCAGACGCCCGCATCGGGCTCGAGGACAGGCGCAATGCTGATCGCGCTTCGGGCCAGCAGGCTTCTCACCCTGCTGCCCCCCCAGATCAACCCGGCCGCACTATCGGCCATCGTCGCAAGCATTCTCCAGGACCCCAACGTCGTCAGCGCCCTCGTCGCAAAGACAGGGGAGAACAACACTCCCGTGACTGGAGAAGTCGCGACGGTGCCACCGCCGCCGCCTCGGCCACAGGGCGTCACCTTCTTCGGCAACGACGAAGGCATACTCGCCGTGGACACCCATTCCCATACTGCCTCTCCTACCCGGGATACACCGGCCCAACCTCGCGGTAAAATCTCGGCCTTCAACAGGCTGGGTGACATCGCGAGCCGTCGGGTACCTACGGGGAGGGTGGCGGATCGGTTGGGTAACCACGAGCCAGGGTCGCCTAAGGAAAGCTTCGGGTCCGTCTCCCGGACAACGGATCGGCCCCGACAAGACAAAGGAAAGGGAAAACTGAATGATGATGATGCGCGTCATCAGATCAACCTGGCCCACGCGGTCCGGATCCAGACACCGCTGGGTGGCGCTGCGGCCAACACGGACCCAAGGGACGAGATCATCGCCCGCCTGGAAAAGCGCCTCGCGGATATGGAGGCCCGGGAGGCCGCAGGGCGCGCAGCGGCTCATACATCCCAGCATCCCAACTACGATGCACTCCTGCACAAAGTCAGTGCCTTGGAGAGAGAATTGGCCGACCGACGCGACGAGCCCGTCATCCAAATACGGACCCGGACCCCCTTCTCTGCGAGGGTGCTCTCTGCTCCCATCCCAGAGAAGTACAAGGGGAATCCGATCAAGCCATACGACGGCCGCACTGATCCTCAGGAGCACTTCACCCGCTATCAGAACAATATGATGATGACAAACGCTTCGGAAGAATACATGTGTCGCTGGTTCCTCTCCACCTCGGAAGGGCCAGCGTATGATTGGTTCAACAACCTTCCGGAAGGGAGCATTGACTCATGGCAGGACTTAGCTCAGCGCTTCCTCACCCACTTTGCCGGGAGGAAGCGTGCGAAGAAGCATTTCGCCCATCTCCTGACCATCAAACAACAATCGGAGGAGATGCTCCGAGCCTTCCTCGATCGCTGGACAAGGGAGGCGGACGAATGTGAAGGGGCCGATGAACGCACTCTCTTGGCTTTCCTCCGCGGAGCACTTCGGCCGAGCCACTTCGCCCGAAGCCTATTCACAGAGCCCCCGCGGTCATACCTCGCGGCGCTCCGACGCGGAGACAGGCACGCCGATGCCGACGAGCTCCTGAACCAGAAGAAGGGTGGGGAGAAGCAACAGAAGAAGGACTCCTCGTCCAACCCCCACCACCCTCCGGCCAACAAGGGACAGCACCAGCCAAAGAAGGCACACCAGGAGCAAGGCGGACAGCGAAGAGAGGATCGTTCATGGCGTCCAAAGTTGGAGGCACAACGCATCCCCCTCACCCACCCGGTGAGCGTCGTCCTCGACCACGCCGAGGCGCAGGGCCTCATTGTGAAGGACCCCAGGTCAGAGGAGGAGATATTTGCGATCCACAAAGGAGGGACATACTGCAAGTACCACCGCCAGACATCCCACAAGACCGAGGATTGCACCACTCTGAAGAGGCACATCGACGGTCTCGTCCGACAGGGGGAACTTTCCCAATTTGTCAAGGGTGCCCCCAAGAGTAACACTTGGATTAACCCTGGCAAAAGGGGGGAAGGATCCTCCGGGAAAAAGAGGGAGATCGGCGCCCTCAGTGAAGATGAGGACGAAGAAGAGCCCCGCAAGAAGAAACATCACATTCACATCATCGTCGGCGGAAACACAGGGGGGGACTCGGCTACCCAACGGAAAAAATGGGCTCAGTCCCTATACGTTGGTGAGGTGTCCCACGCCCCCCCTCAGCCGAAGCGACGGAACGTGGAGGCCATCACCTTCACCGACAAGGACCTCCCCTTCGGCCCCTTGCCCCACAGGGACGCCCTCGTCGTCAAATGCGAGATTGGCAACAACATCATCCACCGCAACTACATCGACACTGGCAGCTCTGTCAATGTGATGTACGTTGACACCTTCAGACAACTGAAATTGAAGAAGTCCGAGCTCCGGCCGATACGGACTCCGTTATCCGGCTTCACCGGGGACTCTATCGACGCCGAGGGCACGATAGTGCTTCCCGTTGTGGTCGGTGACGGTACCTGTCAGGCGAAGATTGACATGGAGTTCGTGGTCGTCAACCTGGACAGTGCCCACAACATGATTTGGGGACGACCGGCCTTGGAGGACCTTGAGGCCATCATCTCCATGAGACATCTATGCCTCAAGTTCCCCACCAAGGACGGCGTCGGCTACGCCAGAGGGAACCAGAAGATAGCCAGGGCTTGCTACCTGAAGCTCACAAGGAAAATCAATGAGGCCGAGGAGCGGATAGACACCATCACCACCGCCTCGGCCGAAGAAGACACACCAAAGGCCGAACCGGTCGGAGACGTGGAAGATGTTTCGTTGGACGTCTCCCGGCCGGAACGCACGCTGAAGATTGGGACCCAGCTCCCCCAAGATACCCGAAGGGCCATACTCTCCGTCCTGAGAACGTACGCCGTCGTCTTCGCATGGGGACCAGAGGACATGCCGGGCATCAGCCCAAAAGTAATCACACATCGGCTCTCAGTCGATCCGGCATCCTCCCCCATCAAGCAGAAGAAGCGCTACCTCTCGGCTGACAGGAGGGAGTTCGTCAAGGCCGAGGTGGCCATGCTGCTCTCCATCAGGCACATAAAAGAGGTGAAGTACCCCACGTGGTTGGCGAACGTCGTCCTTGCACCAAAGCCGCCCACGTTCAGAATGTGTGTTGATTACACTGACCTGAACAAGGCGTGCCCGATGGACCCATTCCCTCTCCCCAACATTGATCAGTTGGTGGACGAGACGGCAGGATGCGAGTTGATGTCGTTCCTTGACGCGTTCAGGGGGTACCACCAGATATCCATGCACGAAGATGACGCGGAGAAGACTGCTTTTATTACCCCGGAAGGAATTTTTTGCTACCTCGTCATGGCCTTTGGGCTCAAGAACTCCGGCGCCACCTACACAAGGATGGTAGCCCGGATTTTTAGAGCAGTCTTAGGTCGGACGATGGAAGCATACGTCGACGATATGATCGTCAAGAGCAAACAATCCACAACCCATGCCGACGACCTCCGGGGCATCTTCGAGATCATGAAGAGATACAACCTCCGGCTCAACCCAAAGAAGTGCACCTTCGGCGTCCAGGGAGGTAAATTCCTGGGGTACCTGGTCAGTCGAAGGGGCATCGAGGTGAACCCGGAGAAAATACAAGCCATCATCAAAATGGAGCCACCCCGCAACATCAAAGAAGTACAACGGCTGACGGGGCGCCTTGCGGCCCTGAACCGTTTCCTTTCAAAATCCGCAGAGAAGTCGCTCCCCTTCTTCCAAATAATGAGAAAGGCCACCAGCTTCAAGTGGACGACGGAATGCCAACAGGCCTTTGAAGAACTGAAACAATATCTCGCCTCCCCACCCGTCCTATCCAAGCCCCAACCCGGCGAGACTCTCTTCCTCTACTTGGGGGTGAGCACGTCGGCCATTAGCTCGGTGCTCATCAGAGAGGATGACGGGGTGCAAAAAGCAATATTCTACGTCAGCAAGACGTTGCGGGAGGCCGAGCTTAGATACTCCCCCATTGAGAAGACGGTGCTGGCCATCGTCCACACGGTGAAAAAACTTGGACACTACTTCCAGGCTCACCCCGTCCACGTCCTCACGCATCAGCTGTTGGGCGCCCTCATGAGGAGCCCAACCAGCTCTCCAAGGATGATCAAATGGGCGATATTCCTGAGCCAGTACCAGATTGAGATCAAGCCAAGGCCATCCATCAAAGGGCAAGCCTTAGCTGATTTCGTCACCGAGTGCACGGCAAGGGAGACGGCCGTTACCACCACAGGAGCTGAATCGGACGAAGCCTGGACCCTCTACACGGACGGGTCCTCGGCCACCAAAGCTTGTGGGGGTGGCGTCGTCCTCATCTCCCCAGAAGGATTCAGAGCATACTATGCCATCCGCTTCAATTTCAAGGTATCCAACAATGAAGCCGAGTATGAAGCGCTCCTTAGCGGGCTCAGACTGACCGCTGGCCTCAAAGCGCGCCACATCAGGATCAAATGCGACTCAAAACTCGTAGTGAACCAGATGGAGGGTTCCTACGAGGCCAAAGAAGGGAGGATGAAGCAATATAAGGAGGTCGCTGCGGAATTGCTCAAGGCGTTCGATACCTACGAGATCACTCAGATCCCAAGGGCGGAAAACGCCGAGGCCGACATACTCTCCAAACTCAGCTCCGACACCCCTGAGCACATCTCCAAGATAGCTAAGGTGGAAGAGTTGAGCATGTCAAGCATTCACGCTAGCCCCATACTCTCCATACAACACCAGCCGGAGGACTGGATCACTGACATCGCAACCTACATCACCTCCGGCACGCTACCAGACGACGAGGAGAGGGCCAAACTAGCCAAGCTCAGGGCTCCTAGCTATGTCATTGAGGGTGACAAGCTCTACAAAAGATCATACAATGGCACTCTCCTCCGGTGCCTCCACCAGAATGAAGCCGAAGTGGCCATGGAAGAAATCCACTGCGGCGTTTGCTCATCGCATCAGGGGCCCTTCAGCATGTCACGGCGCCTCGTCGTCCAAGGCTATTTTTGGCCGACGATGGCACGCGACTGCGCTGAGATCGCCCGCAAATGCAGCACATGCCAACACTATCAAAGGGCACCTGGCCGACCGGCCGTCAACTACGCCCCGGTCAGTACTGCCATCCCATTCTCCAGATGGGGCATTGACCTCGTCGGCCCACTACCAAGAGCAGCGGGCAACAACAGATACATCATCGTCGCCATCGATTACTTCACCAAATGGGTCGAGGCCGAACCACTCGCAAGCATCACCGGAGCGCGGTGTCGAAAGTTTGTCTACAAGAACATCCTCACCCGCTTCGGCGTGCCTCAGGAGATCATATCAGACAACGGCACCCAATTTGAGGCCGAACCGTTCCAAAGCCTCCTCCAAGAATGGGGTATCAAGCACCGTTTCTCCTCCGTTGCCTACCCTCAGGCCAACGGGCAAGTTGAGAACGCCAACAGAACCATCTTGGAGGGGCTGAAGAAGAAACTCGAAGAAGAAGGCGGAAGTTGGGTCGACGAGCTCCCCAACGTCCTATGGTCTTACCGAACTACTCCAAGGAGGGCCACTGGGGAGACGCCATTCTCTTTGTGCTATGGCTTTGAAGCCAAGGCCCCCACTGAGGTGACGCTTCCCAGCCGACGGGTCACACAATACGATCCCGAGGCCAACGAAGAAACAATGAAGGTGGACCTACACCTCATCGACGAGAGACGAGAAATGGCCTACCTCAGGGCAGAAAACTACAGACGCCAAGTCAAATCCTACTATGACGCCAAGGTACGCTCCCGCGAATTCCAAGTGGGGGACTACGTCCTCCGCCGAAGGGAAGCAAGCAAGCCGACGGAAGGAGGAAAGCTCGCCGTCAAATACAAAGGGCCCTACATCATCAGCGCCGTCATCAAAGCCGGCACTTATAGACTAAAGAACCCTAATGGGTCAGGTGTACCACGATTGTGGAATGTACACCACCTGGTGAAATTTTACCAATGACTCGAGAAGCGGTGAAGCGGGCAACGTCCCCCACCCCTCGGCTTATTGGTTGAATAAAACACCCTCGGCCTAGCGCCACTTATTGAATAAAATTCATGTTTCATCCAATCTTTTAAGATTTGAGCTAAGGGAAACCTAAGGACTGCATCGGCCTAAGCGGTGCAAACACCCGGGACCGATGCGACCCAAAGCCGTCGCAATAAACGACGCATCTAAAGCCGTTGCAATAAACAACGCACCTAAAGCCGTTGCAATAAACAACGCACCCAAAGCCGTTGCAATACACAACGCACCTAAGGCCGTTGCGATCCACAACGCGCCTGCAAAGCCGTTGCATAGACAACGCACCTAAATATCGTATCGGCACAAGCGGTGAAACACCCAAATCGGCCGGCGATATGCAGGACGAAGGACCTGTGTGCATGGTCCGACGTCTTCAAACGGAGAAGCATACCGCGTCGTCCGCGCGGAAACCGCAGGACGACAAGCCTGAATTAAGGCCGAGGTTACAAAAACTCCACCCGTCAGTAAAATTTCGCTCAGGACCACAAAGGGCGGCCGTCAAAAGACGATGCCTAGTCCGGTCCCTCGTCGACAATAGACGTGGAAAGGCCAAAAAAGATGCCACTGACACACCAAGCCGAGGGCGTATTTACTCCCTCGCACTAATCCACGCGAAAAGCGTAGCAGACAAACTACCGCACATGGACGAAGGGACAGTAACCCTTCGGCCACCTAAAAAAAAAAAAAAGAGAGGGAAGCCGACGGACCGTGCACTCGCCGGCCTCGAGCATAAAATAAAATCCCCAAAACCAAGCCACAAATTGGCCAAGTATATATCAGGGAGTCATACAGCCTAGGAGACGCATCGGCCACAAGGAACAAGGATACTCAAGCATCCAAAGCAAACAATTCCTTGATGCGTATCGTCCCCTAAGTCTTCTAAAGTACAAATCAGCCCTATAGCCGACGCGCATAGCGACGTAGCGCCACGTTCTGGGTGGCCATGATACTTAGAAAAGTTTCAAGAAATATGCAGGCCTTCTTGCCTCAGCCGAAGGAACGCAGCGTCCATTCAACTAAGCACGCATAAATGCAACCAAGACGTTGCGACACTTGATTCAAGGATCCTACCATCTTAAAACAAGCAAATCAAGTTTGATGCTGGCACTTAGAAAAATTCCAAGGAAACTAGACTACATGGACACATGGACGATGGGGCGCATCGTTACAACCAAGCATGGATATATAGCACTGACACTTAGCAAAAAACGCGAGAATTGGAAAGTATGCAAAAACAAAGCGGTAATGACGGGGATGCAGCCTTGAATCACCATCAGGAGCGCGCGCTTCGTCAAAAGATGCCACACCATCAAACCGCATCATCTCCAACGAGGGAGGCGTATCCCTGGAGACATCAAAGGAACGCTTCGTCTCAATCAACCGAAGTATGCTCACCAACACTTGGTCAAATTTGAAAAAGATGAAGACTTGTAAAGCAATGAGTACAGGGACGATGCGACATCAAAAGTTCACACTTCAAAAGCTGTGAAGACGGAGCAACAAACATCTATACTTGGACAAAAAGAGATCTTTAATTGATGATTCAAAACATACAAGGAGGGCGCTTCGGCCGTTACAATCATCAGGGCGCTTCGGCCATTGAGACTACTACTACAAATGAAAAAAGAAAACTAAGTACAAGGAAACACTAAACAACTTGTCCTTGGCCACCCTCAACGGCCCCGCTGTCCGCATCGTCCTGCTCATCTTCGGTATTCTTGGACTTCGCCGAGCTTCGGAAGAGGTAGTCGTCACTCTCAGTCCAGGGCCCATCCTCCTCGTCCGAACTCAGAATGGGGGGTTGCCTCTCGGACAATGGGAGTTTCAACTCCTCCTCAGGGTCCTTCATCAGCCGGGGAAGGCCGATACCCCTGGGTTTCAAATTCTTTACGCGGCGGCGGAGGCGGCGGTAAACCAACATCTGCATACGCCTCTGGCCGAGGTCGTACCAGACTTCAAATTCCTGTTTAAGGCAAGCTCGGCCGGCCTCCTCCTGAGACCACGCTTCAAAGCGCTCCGCCACGACATTGAAAGTCCAATCGCGCCGGGCCTCGTCCCTCCAGCCCTCAGCCATAAAGAGCTCAACAGCTTTGTCGGCTGCCTCTTCGGCCTGAGCTTTGAGCCTCCCAGCTTCCTCGGCCTTTTCTTCAGCCAACCGACGCGCAGCCGCTTCCCCCTCTAGCTTGGCCTCAACTGCAACAGCCCTGATCTCAGCCGCATCGGCCTTCTCTTTAAGGGAGCCGACCTCGGATCGGAGAAGCTCCAGGGAAGCCAAGGCCTCATCGGCCGAGGCAGCCTTTTTCTCAGCCTCCCGAAGGCGAGCAATCTCCTCCTCCTGGCGACGGTGTTGTTCCATCAGCATCAAAGCACCCTGTAAAGGAAAAACTAAAGTCAGAAAAGGAAGAGCAAGGCAAGAAAAACTAAGTACAAAATCATACACTTACTTGGACGACGTAGTCCAATCCACCATCGAAGAGGCGCACTTCCTTGCCTTGCCGGCGAAGGTATGCCCTATCCTCGTCAGGAACGGCCTGGAACAGGACGTCATGACCGGAGACCTTCTCATTGAAGAGGCCCCCCTTCGTCGGGTACCTGACGGTCACCTCGTACAGATCAGAGGCCAAGTCACGGACGATCCGGGAGCTCGCCTGGACATTCTTGCCAGGGTTCAGGGATGTGGAGACAAGGGCAGCCGATGCCTCATTCAAAGTGAGGTCCTCAATCACCTGAACGTCGGGGACCTGCTCCATTTGGGCCGTAGCCTGCACAACAGCCGTAGCGGCATCCCTAGAGGATTGACCATGCTTCGACCTCTTAGCACCCTGGGTCGGCTTCAACCCAGCTTCAGTCAAGGTTTTCTGCCCCTCAGCAGGCTTCCTCTTCTTCTGGGCCGCCGCCTTCTTCACCGCTTCGGTCTGAGACTTGGAGCCGTCACCAGAACCTTTGGACGCCTCGGCTTGTTGAGCGGCTTCCATCTCCTTGGCGACCATCTTTTTGGCTTGGGTCATGAAAAGCTTACGGCTCATGGTGAAATCTGCAGACGCAAAGAGCAAAACAAGAGTTAGAAAAAACAAATACAACGAACTATAATGTAAGTCAAAAGAAAGTGATCAACCTTCGGCATCGGCCGGGACACCGAAGTAGGGCCCGTCGGCCTGCTCAAAGTAGCCGGATATCTTCGGCCATAATCCGCAATCAGGGTCACCGGGAATATGGTACCGCATCATCCCTAGAGCTGCTATCTTGAACTCAGTAATGTAAGTGTTGACGCTCCGCGGCCCACCCTTCAGGAATGCCTCCACTTGAGCATCAATCTCAGGGCTCCTTGGGGGGTTGTGCAAATTAAAGATACCATTGTGCCCTTGAGACGGGAAAAACACCCTATCGGCTAATCTCACGAAGCAAAATTTACTCTTCCACCCATGGATGGACGACGGGAGATCAGTAAAAGATCTTTTCTTCGGCAGCTGTTGGAGGTCCGCATATCCA
The DNA here is from genome assembly GCA_945859915.1 of Cuscuta epithymum. NCBI lineage: Eukaryota > Viridiplantae > Streptophyta > Magnoliopsida > Solanales > Convolvulaceae > Cuscuta > Cuscuta epithymum. The sequence goes on along the minus strand of CAMAPF010000948.1, from coordinate 1,774,169 downwards.
GCACAGTTCTCGTGGCTGCCCCGTCCGATCCGGTATAGGTTCGTGAACAATGCCGTCGTCGGCTCAATCCCAAGCTCATCGCATCGGATGAGGAACCCGACGATGAGGGAATAGCTGTTCGGAGTTAGCAAAGCGGGTGGAAGATCTATCATGTTGAGATACTCCACAACAAATGGATGAAGGGGGAACCTCAAACCCTGGGAGAAGCTCATCGGATACACTCCGAAGTAACCGGGAGGGGGATCCAGAACATGGTCCGTCGGCTTCGGCGCCCTAACCCTTCCATAAGGCCCGACGTAGAGCTGAGCCACCTGATATTCACCTTGGGAACCCTCCGGCCTTATGATATAAAGGTTCGTCAAATCCAGTTGCGAGATGCTACCAGATAACCCCTTCCGACGACGCGACTTACGCATCTTGGATTTGGAGGAAGACGGAGCGATACCAGGAACCGAGGTAAGCGGGGGAGGACAAGGAATAGCGGCCGAGGATGCATCACCCGCATCGTCGCCACGAAGTTTGGGGTCGGAGCTCGCTTCGTCCTCACCAGAGGGTTGAGAACCCGCATCATCCACCAGACGCTCCTCGTCCGCAGAGGTACGATAATCTGCCGTATTCTCCATCTCAAACTCAAATGCTGCCACAACGTCTAGGTCCACCTTGGGAGACGCGTCGTCCTCGTCAAAAGGCCAATCAGACTCGTCCAATGAAGCTGTCAAGTCAATGGGGGAGGGGACGCTACGGCCGTCAGGGAACGGCATAACAACTATCGCTACGTCCTAGAGGTAGTTTTCGGATCAAAGTGACTTTCCTAAAGAACACTAGATCTAACACCCTAAGGAGCAAAATATGGAGAAATCAAAGGAAAATTAAAAGTATCTAACCTTTGAAGATTTGAAGGCTCGAAGAACACTTGAAGCAACTCGAGGAGTTTCTCTCTCTAGAAGGATTTGGGCAGCAATTCGACAACAGCAAAGCACAAATAAGGGGGTGGCTTCGGAATGAGGGGGTATTTATAGACACCCACCAACGGTCACTACACGTGGCACAATCCGATTGGCCACCACAACGGCCACCTCTCCCCAGAACCAATCAGGACTTGACCTTTCGCATTCCGCCCTAGTGTCACGCCCCAGACCGCAATCCAAGCGCGTGTACAACCGCCGTATAATTAAGTGACGTCACCCGCGAGTCAACCTCACTTAATTACACAAGGCGTTTGAGAAAACAATCCATCCATACTCAGTAGTAAACATACATAACAACATCACATTTAAACCAATGAATAGCGGAAATATTCAACGGTAAGTCATAAGCCACAACCGGCCAATAACATGAGCATGCAAGCCCAAAAATGGTTTATAACAAATAAAAATATCCATGAGCAATGTTTGGTACTTTGAAATAAAATGAGGAAGCACGAACCATGTCTTCCTTGATTTGATGTCACCCGTAGAAAGGTGCAGGTAGCAAGCCCTAGCTTCAACCTGAAAATGGTGGGGGCCCCCGAAGGGGTCAGTACAAGTACCGAGCGAGTAGCAGGCTAAATATAGAATAACTAGCGTTTCAAGTATAAGACCCAAACATAGGGTGATACATATACGTATAGTCCTTTCCCCAAGTTTGAAATACATATTTGTATACATACACTTGGAAATACCCGACCCGTAGGTCATTGTTTATTTGGGAAAATAATAGTAGCCAATATCCTTGACTTAAATCCCAACCCACCCATATACCTATGAGTGTATAGAACTCCTCCTTGTTCAAATAATTTATCACAAGGACACCGCCCGGTCCTAGATCATTAAATGTAATCTATGAGTTTTGAGGATACACGCCCGATCCTTGGGTACTCCACCCTATAATTGAGTTTTGAGGATAACCGCCCGATCCTTGGGTACTCCACCCTATATAACCGAGTTTTGAGGATAACCGCCCGATCCTTGGGTACTCCACCCTATATAACCGAGTTTTGAGGATAACCGCCCGATCCTTGGGTACTCCACCCTATAATTGAGTTTTGATGATAACCGCCCGATCCTTGGGTACTCCACCCGACCTATGACCTACCACTTATCACACTAGATAGGGTCTATATCATATTTAGTCATTCATAACTAATTCACTACATAAGGCTTATGTATCACAATCCATGCAAATCCATGCAACCATATAAATGTATAATTAACTAATATCAACCGATATTAATTAATCCATTAACCATCGGTCAACGTTGTTGTTGACCGCCATCTCAAATCTTACACTTATTAACTAATTCATCATATAATTAAGTTAATAATATCCATTTGTGCTTCTTTTACTCTTAAAGCAAATATGCATATATATATAATTTCTCATATTACATTCCATGCATAAATAATTAATTCCTTTCATACAAAACTTAACCCTATTGGCTAATCACATGTTTAAATATCTTTTAAACATTATTATGAACTCATATAACATTTATTTAGGTAATCTCATAATTGACCCAAAAGTTATAAGATATTAAGCCGTCCACTCACCTTGAACTAGCGTATGAAGTTCTACCCTTCTTGGTTGAACTCCGGTGAAACTCCGGCGACTTTTGGTCAACTCCGGCGACAATTCCGGCGACTTTTCCAACTTTGTGAAATCACTTGAAACACCCTTTACAAGTTCCTTAATTTTACACACTTTTCCTAGCCTTTTTCCTTCTTTAATCCCACTCCTTGGACCCTTCTTGGTTGAGCTCGAGTTGCAGCAATGGAGGAGGGTTGGAGAGCTTTTTCTTCCTCTTTCTTGGGGTCTTGGGCGAGCACAATGAGGAGGAAAGAGGGGGGATGGGTTGTTTTTGTCTCATTTAGCTAATAAGTGAGAGAGGGACCCCTTGGGTGTCTCTCAATGTCTCACCCTCCCATCATGTGTACTATTGGCCTTCCTTTGGTCAATTTGAGCACACAAAAACGTGGGGTGGCCCCCACTCATGTGGGAGGTCATCCCTTTGTGTCCCGGTGTGTACAATTGGTCCCGAAAGTTGTATTTTTCGGACTGTTTTAAATATATTTTATTTTATCGGGTCAAATAAAATATATTATGTGCTCTTACTCATTATAACATGTATAATGAATATATATTCCCCAACTTTAATTTATAAGCCCCCGAAATTCAGTTCGGGTTGTCATCAGTTAAATTACCAGTCCCGGTAATTTGGGCTTCTTTTGACCAATCGGTCAACTCCGGGCCTTTCCATGGCCCAAATGAAATATCCACCAATATATATTTATTATCTAGACCAAGATGAATTAAAATATATGGTCTCGGGAATGTCGGGCGACCCCCGCTCCCGATGTGGGTCCCACGTGCAATTTACTATTCACGCGAAAGAATTAATAAAATTTTACAACTTCGTAAATTCATTAATCCTTTGATAAGGTTCAATACATTATTTACATAAAAGTAAATATACTTGGGGACGGTGTTACACCTAGAGCCACCCGCTACGGCCCAACTCAAACTTATAGAGAACAAGGCATCGGCCTAGTACCACTACGGCCCAAGTACCACAGAGCTTCAAAGCAAGCGTCGGCCCATACGGCCGAAAAAGGAACGCATCGGCCTAACTCTACGTCCTCACAACGACCCAGAAAACCTTAATAGACCGCTACGGCCTCCTAGGCGCGCATCGTCGACGATGACCCTGGTATCGCGGCCTTCGTCCAAGGGTTCTCCCACAGGGTTACCTTAGACAGGTTCGCCTAAGGGTTGGAATCGCGACTAACACATAGGCACCGAATCGGCTCATTACTCCCTTGTGCCTCAGATGCTCTTCGGCCAAAGGAGTGGGGGACTGGGGGACTGCATCGGCCACAAGGAAAGAAAACGCAACGGCCTTAATGCAAAAAGGATGCGTTACGGCTCACCAACAATAAAAGACGGGCGATTCACCTCAAAAAAGCATTAAGAGTCGCGTCAGCTACCTCAATGGCATTGCGGGTCACGTCGGCCACAGAGCCCAAAATGAAAAACCCAAAATACAAAACCTAAGCGCGCAACGGCTGCGCACACTGGGGGACCGCATCGGCTCACCAGAGCAAGAACCCACAAATCAAACGCTTCGGCTACATGACAAATCAAAGGCGTGCATCGCATCGTCTACATAAATGGAATTAACCATCTCCATCTCATGAAAATATGTCATCACTACGGACAAAAGAATAGATGGGAGCTCTTCGGCCCCAGCAAAATGACGACGAAAGCATGCCAACTTATCCACCAGGATTCATCGCATCATCTACAAAAAAGAAAAGCGCATCGCCTCGTCTTCAAAAGCACTTCCATAAAGAGTGCAGCGGCCCGCATCGAGGCTATGAATGCCCAAGCGCGCTTCATCCACATCAAACAAGGGAACCGCTTCATCCAAAAACGAAGCAGAAACTCTTCGGCCATCAAGCACCTTAGGCTCACGCAACGGCCAACCTGAGAGGAGCGAATACTCCCTTTCGCCTCGGCTTCACCTCAGCTCAGAGAGTGGGGGACTCCTGATAGAGTATATGGGCCTGGACCCCATGGCTCACATACTCAACGGCCCAAAAAACACCAGCGGGACACCCGCATCGGCCAAAGGCACGTGACGTCCGAGAGAGAAGATATCGCCTGATTTCTATGGACCGCGTCGTCCATGGACCGCGTCGTCCATGGACCGCATCGTCCATGGACCGCATCGTCCGGACTTCGTCCGGGCAGAATGTATTTTCCTATTTTTTGTACTAAGTGTTGTACTCAGCCCATTAGTGGCCTTATTCGCCCAAAGATGGCATGATTATTGTAATGGGCCTCCTAAGCCCAAGGCTAGGGGCCCAAATCCACATTTTTACCTATAAATAGACCCCAAGGGGCTAATTATAGGGGGTTCCAAGTTGAGAAATATAATTACTCACTTTCTCTATCTAGCTCTCACTTCTCTCCAGAATTAATACTCTATCACTATGTTAAATACTAGTAGTACTTGGTGGTTCTTCGCTATTATGCACTGTTATATAACCTATAACTGTTTTTGATAAGCTGAAATTTTGGTGTTTTTTTTTCGATTTTGGATCATTTTATTTAGGATTTCAGTCTGTTTTGACGCAAAATCTTATGTGTCTTCATTGTTGTCATTTTGGGATCATTCATTCGAAGGGACTCGTTTAAAATTTTAGAACAGATAGTGTATCACTGGAGTATGTATATGTATACGGACTACGGAGTAAAATATTTTCTTGAGGAAGCTCATCGATGGAAAAGAGCTACTAATTTGGAGTAAGGAGAAATTTACAAATAATATTCTTAATGATAAATAAACATTTGGAATCAGGCGTGACATATCTATATTTTATAGGTCCAGTAGAATTAGGCGAGGGACGCTACGGTTATATGACTGGATATTAATGGCTAGCCTCAACCGTTGTTAGAATTTCGCTTATTTATGCACTTCTTATTATATAATGTTCATTCTTTTTTAATTTCTTAGAGAAGTTGTAGTTTTTCATACCATGTTAGAAGCATAGAAATCGATATGATCAAATTAGATTTTCATTTGTCTGTTACATGATTAGCGACTTTTGCGGCCCATTTATATATGGGTGACAGTCTGACAGTATCGAAGTCTAATCATGTAATGATCTTTGATTTATTACTCTCAAAATAGGCGATAACCCATTCAAAAAACATTTGTAGTTTATCATTTGAGTATCTTTATGATGGGTATATATTAGAACCCGGTGTAGGGCAAGTCTAGAGAGACAAGCTAGAATGAGAAAGTGTCTATTAAATTCGACAGAATATATGACAATACAAGTAATGATTAAGGATCCACAGTTTAGAAAGTTCTATTTATATATAAGTATAAAACAAAATGTGGACTACAAGTACGGGAAATGTAGCCCGACTGAGCGGATTTTATCTGGTCAACCTCATTCGGGTGTGCTCGTCTAGATCCAAGAGCGGGAGCTAGTCTGCTCGGCCTCATTGGTGCAGCTCGGATCGAGGTGGAATGAGCTCCTTAGTAGAATGTTAAGACCCTATTCCTTACCCCAGCCTAGGCCTTGGTAGAAAGGATTCCGGTGACTCTCCATTTCAGGTTATTTTTCTAATATTGACGATGATAATTATATGGCGATTACGAAAGATGATGAAGAAAGAATGTGATGAATATGGAAGATGGTAAAGATAAAAGATTATGCGTATAGAAAATAATGGAGATGGTGATGGTGAAGATGATAAAATGGTGAATGTTGAGCTAGTACAAATGGGAGAGAGAAGGTAAAGAGAGTAGGTTAAGAGAGAAGGTAGGTAAAAATGAGAGGGTTTATGTAGCGTGAGCCACAAATGCATACACTACCTTTTGTGTATACCAAACATTGTTGTCATTTCTTCTCTTTTATGGGAAGTTTTGAGTTCGAGCCTGAGAAAATTTGAGTTTGAGCCTGTTTGGTAGCATTAAAATTGACTAAAATGACTAAATCTTTTGAATTTGATAAAATTCAGATTGAATTGGTTGAACTTGATGAATTACTAAAAAATATACTCTCTCTGTCCCTGAAACAACTTCCCAATTTCCTTATCTGGATGTCCCTAATTTAACTTCTCATTTCCTTTAATGGCAAGTTATTTATATTAAAACATTGCCAAATAGAGCAAAACAGTGTCAAAACAGTAAAATTTACCACCTGATAAGTTTATTTCCTTAATATGTGTGTAAGTCAAACCGGAAAGTTGTTTCGGGGACGGAGGGAGTATTTAAATACTACGTGAAATATATTTAAAGAAAAGATATATGTGAAAAATAGTTAAAATGGTTCTTTAAAGTAACTCCAACAAATTCAAACAAAAAAGGTATTTAAAACTTATTTATTTTGATTATCACACATATGCGAAACCAAACCTGTTTACAATATTCGACAATATAAATAAGTAGCGGATGTTCTGAATCAAACTGACTATATATTATGCATGGTTTATCAATTAAAAAGAAGAAAAGTGCCAAATTGGTCCTCTATATATTTTTTGTCAAAGTCGTTTTTTAGCAAGTAACCTGCCGGTCAGCAGGTTACTTGCTGACGTGGCGCTCAAGCGGAATAACGTTGCACTACATGGCGGCCCACGCCACCTTCACCCATTTTCCTTTTCTTTTCTTTTTCTTTTTTTCTTTCTTTTTCTTTTTTCCTTTCTTTTTCTTTTTCCTTTCTTTTTCTTTTTCCTCTTTCATTTTCTCTTTCTTTTAGGGGTGAGCATTAAAATCGAACTCAAGTGCTACTAAACCGGCCCGTAATGGTACCAAACCAAATACCTAGTATTTTAACGGTTTTATAGATTTTTATTTCGAATCAAAACCATACCATTTGACAGGGTACGTGACCATTTCTAGATTTTGAGAACCGGAAAAAATCAGAACGGACCGTTAAGCCATTCCCTGCATCCATGGCGTGATTCAATCGTAGCGCTTCATCCATGGCGTGAATTTTCCGCAGAGCTATTTCTCTTCTCCACAGTTCGGCGTCCGCCATCTCCCCAAGTCAAACTTGTTCGTTGGTCAGGGGCCCTAAGGTTAAATTCGCCTCCGGTTAGCTTCATGGTCGATCGCCTTCGTCGTCGGTCCCCTTTGTCTCTGGTCGCCTTAATAGTCGAGAGCGCCTTTGTCGTAACGATGCGGACGACCAACTAAATCGGAGATGTTCAGCGGCGAATGACGGTTATTTGCTGGAGGAGAGGGGAAGGGACTCGTCGCCGCCGCCAGTTAGCGTCGTCACAATAGGATTCTGAGATGTTTGCCTGCTTGCGAGGCAGAAGATACATGCTACTCTACGAGGAGGAGGAAGACCGGGGAATGTGGAAGAGAGAGAAAATGAAAGAAAAAGAGAAAGGAGAAGAAAAAACGCTTTTTTATTCCCGGAGCAAACCACTCATGGTGGAGGAAGTGCCGGGGAACACTACCTTATTTTATTAAAAAAAGAAAATAAAAGGTACAAGGAAAAGTTGGAAAGAAACGAAAAACTTTAAGAATTAAAATTTTTAGAAGGTATCCCAACCGAAGCTGAGATTGACCTATTATATTTATTATGAAACCTACGAAATGGTGAATTACATGCAAAATAAAGTAAAATTGATCAAAATTTTAAAGTAGTAAAACGTAAATAAAGTAAAATTGATCAATTTTTTAAAATAGAAAAATGTAATTGATGAAATTCAAGTGGGTGACTAAATTGATTTTCCTTACATGAGGAGGGCAAATTTGACACTATTGTCATTAAAAAGTTACCTCTTCTACCCATAACCCACTCCTTCCTGTCTTTTGGGACGAAGTTAACAAAGAATGTGTTGAACAATAAACAGTACGGAACACTCCTTCAAAATTCTAGTACTCCTTAACCATAGTACCCGTCCTTGTTATGGGTACTCCTTAAGGCCGGCCGGGCCCCGTCCAATTGTTGACGACAGCCTGCGTACCGCCGACGAAGATTCACATCGTCCGTGCAGACCTTCTTTATTTGCGGGACCACTTTTTCCACTTTTTTATCATTACCCCATACTTTCCGGCAAAGGGATACTCCGGCGGGCCAAAAAAAATGGTTATCGAAATCTCCGAACCAAACACTTGCATTCGCGGTTGTTGCCACAGCCAAACGATCCCTCTGCATCTCCCGCCTTCTTCTTACTCTGTCTCAGTTACGATCGCCAGAGGTCTACACTCTGTTCAACCCGTATATGAACTCTAGTGTTATTTTCCCGTATGGGTCCGATTTACTTCATCCGAACTGATAATGTTGTTTTTGTTTTATTTACAGGCGCGGAGAGCGTGGTGTACGAAGGGATTCTCAACGGCCGGAAAGTCGCCGTGAAAAAGCCCATTCTAGCCACTTCCGATGATTTGAATAAATTCCACAAGGAATTGCAGTTGCTCTGGTTTTCATTCTAGCCCTTCTTTTTCATTTTGCATAGTCATTTCTCATTTCTTTTCTGGTTAATGATTTTTTCACGCTAAAATAAGCTTGCTGGATCATCCGGGAATAGCTAAGCTTGTTGCTGCACATGCGAGGCCTCCAAATTATATGTATTTCTTTGAATTCTATGAGCTTGGGAATCTGGCTGCTCAGTTGCACGTTGAACAATGGAGTCCGAGCACTCACAAGGTGCTTGATGTCTCGTCTAAACTAGGTAAACCATGTACCTTTCATTTAACAAAGATTAGCCCAGAATCTTATTTGAGTAATACTATGGAGTACGTGTTAGTTTATCACAGAGTAGTTTGTAAGAAAACTTAGAAAAGTAGAGCTTTTGTGGTTTGTATTGAATTTGTAAAGTGTGAATAAAGAAAGAATGAATTAGAACCACACAAATATTTCCAAATATGATATGAGACAGATTTAGTGGGACACAAATTTAGTGGGACAGAGGGAGTAGTTTATTGTTTTATACTAAACCAGTCATCATTTTCATTTAACTTAGTGCCGCAAAGGCTCCCACCTACGGTGGTGTAAGGGGGTCAGATGTACGCGGGGTAAACTAAAGCACAAAGAGACTGTTTCTGGATGACCCATAGTGAAAATCGCGTCCAAAATTGCATGGACTAACTTGCGGCTTTATAATAAACTAGTATTGGTTAAATATTTGTACACGTTCCTCGACCCAAGTTTAGCTGGATGGCAGATAGATGGGCTAAATATACCTTACACGGGCTACCTAAACTGGGGTGTAAAAAAACAATAAAACCATTGACCTGTCTGATTTTAAACCAGATTTGGCTAGATTTAATGTTAGGCTGAGATCCTAAATGTTAATTTATTGCGTTATAATATTCCAATGAAATGTCAATCAATAGATGGTAAGTTGAAGCTAGATTTAGTTTGTTAGAGCTGGATACTTGTGGAAGAGTTTACCCAACGACCAATTTTTTTTGGTTGTGATGATTAAATTTCAGCTAAGGCTCTGCAATATCTGCATACACTTGGGATTGTCCATAGGGATGTGAAACCGTCTAATGTTCTGGTAACGTTTTTATGATCCTCTTACATTCCCATTCAAGTCTAGATTGAAGCTGCTGAATCATGTCATTATAATATACTGTTTTTTGTCACTACTCCTTCCACTGTCAAATCCAGTGAGGCATTAATTACGTTTTTCTATATTTCCATTATCATCTTTCCACACTAAACACCAATAGAAGGTCGAGAGAGTTGATAGAGTATTATATTCATTTGCTTTTTTATTCTTTATAATTTTGGGAAATTCATTTATGTGAGAAGTAACTTACTTTGGTTTATGCATCTATCCAAGTAAGGGAGTATTATGCATGTATCCATATTTAACAATTGTTCAATTGTTGCACTATAATATACACCCTGGTACTGTTGTATCTCTTCAGCTCGACAAAAACCTTCAACCACATCTAGCTGACTTTGGTTTGGCAGAACACACGGAAAATGTTAAACAAGTCTCCACTCAAAGCTGGAAGTCAACTGGCAAGCCAACTGGTGGATTCCACAAGAGGAATATGGTTGGAACACTTATTTACATGGCACCTGAAGTTCTAAAGAAAGGTTTACCTACAGAAAAATCTGATGTTTACAGTTTCGGAATATCAGTCAAGTATGAACTTTACCACAAACTGCTCTTACTCTGCACTCCAAAGAAAGAGATGTAAACACATACTGTGCTGAAGTGTTTGTTTGACCTTCATATAATGATTTAAGGTCTATTTGGATGGAAGTCTTAGTCTAAATCTTTATATTTAAGTTTTATAGAAGAAGAATGATTAACGTAATCTCATGATTGTCAGCACCTTAAACCCAACTGGTTGAGGTCAGTGGCGTACTGGCATTAAATTTATACTGCCAACTAATTTTATAGAATTAATTGACTATGTTATTTTTTGGATTCCCTTTGTGTCAAAGCTTCACAAGAAGATTAGCGAGATGAAAATTCTATTACAATCATCACCATACATCATTTCCACATTGGATAGAAAAATATCTGAGAGGTCATGTTCCACTACAGGTGACCATAATATGAACATATATTTGATTGTACAACATTTAAGTCGTCCTTCATTCATTTTTTTGAAATATTCTAATTATCAAGATATAATTTCTAGACTAAGCCCTCAAAAGCATTGTAATCCAACCCCTTCCATCCAAAGAGGCCCTTATGGACTCTTCAGCTGGTACTTTATATCATGTTATGAAAGATAATGATACCTGTGTAGAGTTGTAGACTATAGTGATTTTTTTAATTTACTCTGATTTCTGAAACCTGGTCATTGACATATAAATGATTTTTTGTCTGTATTATTTTGAGGGATTTGATAAAGTAAAACTGCTGACGTGCATGATCATTTACATTGGTACCTAATAGGTTAATGTATAAATGTTGAGGCCTGAGGGTTATGAATATTTACAATGTTTGTCCAATATGTTGCAGTGAGCTTCTTACGGGTGTTGTCCCATACACTGATCTTCGTGCAGAAGCACAGGTTGGTTTCTCCTTTTGTCAAACTTCATACATTGAGGTTCTTTAATTTTTCCAACACTTGATATCTCCGTAGTCCGTACTAATACTCCTGAATTGTTGTGGACGAGTCTTACCCTTGTTCTTGTGTATGCTTTAATCGGATGACATAAGCTGTTGCACTCTAGGTATAAAAATGCTCTTTTCTTGGATATGAGTAAGATCAATAGTGCCTAAACCTGAAATCCTAAAAAATAAAAATAATACTCCGTATGATATAATAATTCCACCATCCTTTATTGACAAACAATATGAAAAAGAAAATATTCCATAGAAAACAAGTAAACAACAATGCCTTGCAAAAAGGATCACTGACTCATTTCGAAAGGTGCCTTACTGCCTTATAATAAGTGCCTGAGGGAATAATAAACATTTAATGGATTTACTGTACTAGTGGTCAAAAGCATACTGAAATTGTGTTATAACGTCTAGCAAACCAAACAATATGAAACATTTCATTACAGCTGCAGCTTACCTGTAGATGACTACCAGCCCCCCCCCCCCCCCCCCCAGCTCCCTCCCCAGCCCCCCAATCTATACCATCTTTTCAACAATTTGGTCTTGCCTATCTAAATAGATAGAAGACAAGTTATGTGGCTTTGACTTGGTTGCTACACTCATGACTGTTCTGGCTGCTTACAAAAAAACGATCACTTATTGGCAGGCTCATACTGTGCTCGAGATGAACTACACTGAGCAACAACTTACCACAGCTGTGGCATCTGAAAGTTTACGGCCCGTGCTTGCTGGTCCTAATTCTAGTATACCAGCAAGTTTAGTTTCTTTGATAAGTAGGTGCTGGGCTGATGATCCCCAGAATAGGCCCTCATTTGATGATATCGTTATGGAACTTGATTCCATTATGGAGCATGAAATTAAAGTCAACAATGGAGAAGAAAAGGCTTCAGACGCGCATTCTGTTTCTCAAGGTTATCAGGAGAACATATATTGGTCTAGTAGGGGTGAAGATTTTGCAAGGACAGTCTCTTTTACCCCTAATTCTTGTGTGGGTTCGTGGGACAATTCTCCTGATGTTCCTCCCGTATATTCACCAGTCCTTTCATGGGGTTCCTTTGCTAGCTGTGGGAGAAGAGAAACAATGGAGGATAGACACTTTCTAATCCCCAACATGTTTGATACACAGGACATCCATGTATTTGGAATCTTTGATGGTCATCGAGGTAAATTAATTACACGCTAACATGAAGTTTTCTGAGTGTTTTTGCGCAATGAACACAAAATGCTCTTTGGCTGACAAATAAAACGTTTCTTCATTATAGAAGTGTTTTTTGCTCCATGCACTTCTACTTAAGCATGCACTTAATAAAATACTCTTTTTAGATGAGCAATGAATGCATGTATGCATTTTATATCCTTGAAGGGTTTGCTTACAAAAAAGAGAGATGCAATAAATACCAAGTAGTCTCCATTTTCATTTCCCCACATTCTTCCTATACGTTGTCACAGCCCTATTACTTTCTGATTATTAGGGTCGGTTTGGACCCTGGAATATTCATTGGGGGGGGGGGGGGGGGGGTAACAATGAAAACATAGAGAGGAAATATTTAATGAAAGAAAATGTAGGCTAAACCTCAATGAATTCATTTTAGATATTCGTCGATGCAGGCTTTAGAATATGATGGAGCCAATGATTCATTATTTTTTGGCTTGAGAATATGATGGAATAAAGCAAAATGACTCACTCAACTGTCTGCGCTTCTTTGTTATGAAGCAGCAGTCAGTCCATGCAATTTTGGACGCGATTTTCACTATGGGTCATCCGGAAACAGTCTCTTTGTGCTTTAGTACAAGGGTAAGACTGTGTACATCCGACCCCCCCCTTACCCCACCGTAGGTGGGAGCCTTTGCGGCACTGGGGTAAATGAAAATGATGATGATGTCGATGTAGGCTTTACTTATTTATGTCTGTTATAGGTAAAAAAATCTAATCATATTATATTTCCTTATGGATTTTCAAGGTAATACCAAACAAAAGAAAATGACTTTATTTAGCAATTTCTTTCCCTTCTCCATAACATTTTGTGTGATCCAAGCTTACCCTTAGTATGTTTTGTTTTATACATCGGAAAGGAATACCCTTAGTATGTTGCCAGAGGAGATCAAAGTATTCTTTATGGAGATTTTTATTTGTTCATACTTTTGGTTTAGGTGCAGCAGCTGCTGAGTTTTCTGTTGGAGCTCTACCTGGAATTTTGAAATCTCTTGACTCAAGGGACATGTTTCACTGTCCCTCAAAAGCCCTTACTGAAGCATTCATCCAAACTGATATTGCATTCAGAAAGGAACTTAGTTTTCAGAAGAAACTCAAGGGAGCTATTAAAAAAGACTGCCATCCTGGTTGCACTGCAATTGCTGCACTTATAGTTAAAAACAAGCTTATTGTTGCTAATGCAGGTGATTGCAAAACAATCTTGTGTCGAGCTGGAAATTCATATGCTTTAAGTAGGGTAAGATTTAATTCATTCTATTTTAATGAAGTTTCTCATATCAAATGGCCTCACCATGTAGTTACCCATTCAAAGTGTTAATTTTAAATTTGATTAGAACTAATCTAAACTTAATGTAGTAGGACCATGTTGCTAGTAGTTTTGAGGAGAGAGAGCGAGTCACTAAAGCCGGCGCCCAGGTTAAATGGCAAGTTGACACATGGAGGGTTGGTAATGCAGCTCTTCAGGTTAGTTTCCTTCAGTTTTTGCTACACATGTATTTCCTTTTTCAGTTAATGTTTGTTTGGAATAACAATCTTACTTCTTATATCAACTTGCCAAAATTGAATTGTTTCCAAAATTCGAGGCATTTTCAGATAAGATTAAACTGTTGCAGATTTGTTCGCATTTTTTGTGTATGGAAATGTTCCCTTAGATGAAACCATTCTCGAATTTCAGTCTCATAATTCACAATTTTCTTCAGGGTTTAAAGAATTTTGGCCAGAAATTTAACTTATCGATGGATTCCATATGTGCAACTCATGTGCACGAAAATCTACTTTTTTAAAGTATTCAAATAAAAATCCAAAAAAAAGTGATATGTAAGATATACAAAAAAAATTGCATAGTATATCCTGAAAATTCTTGCCATAAAAATTTGAATTGTTGTGCACGAAAGTTGCACGGACCAAAACTGAAAATGGATCAAATATGCACTTTCCCTTTATGTAATTACTTAAATTAATGAGCTATTTGGTGGTTAAACACATTACTTATAGGTCACACGGTCTATTGGCGATGACGATCTTAAGCCAGCTGTAACTGCAGAACCTGAGATTTCTGAAACTATTATGTGCCCTGATGATGAATACATTGTAAGCTTTTTCCATCTGCTTCATAAATCTGGAAAACAAAATGAATCAATAGAAGAACAAATAATAATATACAATAATAAAAGAAACCTATGAGTAAAATCTGATCTGCCAAGTACTTGTTCATCAGGTAATGGGTAGTGACGGGCTGTGGGATGTTTTGAGGGAAGAGGAAGTGGTGAGTATAATAGGAGACACAGTGAAAGAGGCAGGTATGTGTTCTAAGAGGTTGGCAACTGAAGCTGCTGAACGCGGCAGCCAAGACAATATTACGGTTATTGTCGTGTTCTTGCGTCCTGTCTCCACTGCCCAAAGAATTTATTGATCTGATCTAGCAGCATATGATGCATTCTTATTTAATCAGGATTTGGTTCCCTAATCCGGCTCATCTCCTGTGTAAATTAGGCAACCTGCACGCTCTTTTTGGAGCAGTTATTACACTATGATACTACTATAATATTAGCAGTCTGTACATGCACCTCTATAATCTTATATAACTTGGAGTATTTTTTACTTGGAGTTAGAGCGTGTTTGGGATCACTTGTTGTATAAGTAATTTTATCTTCAATGCTATCTCATTTAAGCACTTGAAGTGCTTTTCTTAGTAGCAATTTGTTTTGTCTTATTTTTTGAGCTTATTAACCAGCTTTTTTTTAAGAACCAGCTTTTTATTTATCAACACACTGATTTCTTGACTTTTCCCGTTAGATGATGAGAATAATAAGGGTGTATCACTTTAATTGCTTTGTTAAAGATGATGGTTTTAGTATGTTGTGCAAAATTCGAATTCACACTTCGTACACTAAATATTGAAGGATCGATACGTATCACCTAATTTCAAAACAATGCCGGGTGGACATCAAACTAGTTTGTGTTTGATTTGATGGTATCTTGTTGCGTTTTGTTCTGTTTTAAGTATTTTTTTATCTCGTTAAAAAGGTCATATAGAGTTCTAAAAATCATACTCCGTGTAGTACTAGACTTGAAAACAATACTTCATTTAGTCCGAATATACTACGGAGTATATTTTAAACTTCTTTCAAACAGACTTTGAAAAAAGCATCATTTTTTTTACTTTGTTTTTTGAAATCAAGAAACTTATTTATTCATGCGAACTATGGCAAAGAATAGAGAGTGAATAGTCTATAGCTACAAGCCTACAATGGGATGAGACGACAACAACACCAACATCCAAGCCTTAGTCCCAAAGGATATTGAGGTCGACTAACATGAATCGATACATGATATCACCACCAAAAGAAAAAGAAAGAAAATAAAGATAAAAAACTATTACTACGTATAAAAAAGATAATATAAAACGAGATGAATATACCTAAAAATGATAAAATAAAAAGGATAAAAATAATGTTTATATATATAAGGATAAAAGAACAAAAAGCAAGAAGAAAAAAGATGAGGAAAATAATAATACGAGGTCACTCCTCTATATGAATATCCGCCTTCCACTTTGCTCTACATGAATCAATCCAACACAGCATGCGCATATCTGCCACACTCATCTTTTGAATGTGATATTATTTCACTGCTCAACACTCTACGCCATACAGCAATGCAAACTTAATTGTTGTCTTATAAAATTTACCCTTCAATCTCGTCGGCATACCTCTATCACATAGAAATCCTGACGCACTTTTCCACTTCATCCACTATGTTCTAATTCTATGGGATACATCTCTATCTAGCTCATCGTCCTTCTGAATTATGGAGCCCAAGTAACGGAACATATCACTGACTGGTATCTAACACTACTTCTACAATGGGATGAGACATAAAACGAAAAACATATAACAGACGCTCTCATATCACTTTTTTTATGCTCTCATATCACTAACCACACAACAACGTATTCTAGTCTAACAGTCTTGTTGTATTGTCTATTTCAACGAAAAGACAAAAGACTGTAAATAAGGCTCAGCTTTATTCGCCACCGGAAAGAGAGTATTAATTTGACCAGCAATTAACAAAGAAACTCTACCAAGAAGAAATTGTTGAATCAACAGTTTGACCAGGCCTCAAAGCCGCCAAAGCCACCAATATCGAGAGTCAACATTTTAGAAAAAATAGGTTGAACAAGCTTTGTTAATCATGAGCAACGAAAATTCATTGCTTGGTCGGTAACACCAATGAGGAATACATAATTTGTAGACATCGTTGGAAGAGAAACATATATAAAGCCCATTTGACAGCCCGTAGATTCTAAATTTTTATCAAATTTTGGACTTAAAAACTTCAACAGTTGAAACTTCATATTTTTTAAATGTATACATGTGATATTAGTGTCATATGAAAGATCACGACAACTTGTAATATTTGATATTTTTTCTCAAAATTGGAGTACAAATGAAAGTGTTATAACACTCCATATACTCCGTATTACAAATTGGAGTGTAATATATGGAGATTTTTTATTATTTGTCCCGCAACTCCATTTTTCTTCCTTTTGTTCCGCGTAGCCTAGGTAGTTGCCTTTTCTCCTTTGTGTTTTCCTTTCAGTCGGGTGAAGTAAGAGAGGTCCCCCGGCCATAGGTGTTAGATACCCATGATCACACCTTTGTATACTTAGTTCGTCTCATTTTATGTATCTTATTTAGTTTAACACAAATATTAATAAAGTGAATGGAAAATGTAAAAATTATGATTAAGAGTCCAGTAATATTTAAAACTAAAAAATATCACTTTTAGTAATATTATTGGAAGACCTCTAAAAATTTATATATTTTGTAATAAAAGTTGAATGTTTGTTGAGAATTTCTTAGCCGAAAACTAAAAATGAGATATTTGTGGAAATAAGTTTTTACAAAAAGGGAAAATGGAAACTAATAATCCAACATTTTGGCGGTCTTCTTTTAATAATCCCACCTTTTGATTATTCATGAATAATCCAACCTTTGCACCTCATCTTCATTCAATAGTCCCTGGTCGGTTAATGACCTACTATTCCAAGTTATTTTCTTATCTTTCCAAAATATTATCTTTGTGAAAGATGAGATTTATGGTATAATGATTTGCAAAGATCAGAAAATAGCTTGAAATAGCAGGTCATCAACCGGTCAGGGACCAGTGAATGAAGATGAGATGCAAAAGTTGGATTATTCATGAATAATCAAAAGGTGGGATTATTGAAAGAAGACTGCTAAAAGGTTGGATTATTAGTTTCCATTTTTCCTTACAAAAATGATCCTTGTACCCACTCTTATACCCACTTTTGTACTCACCTATGTTTTTGAAGTATTTTTTCTGTGAACTCCGGTTCACAGACAATATTTTGCACAGACAAAATATTGTCTGTGAATCAGGTTCACAAACAAAAAAACATTCACAAATATGATAGATATAAAATGGGTATAAGAGTAGCTATTGTTATACTCCCTCCGTCCCTTATAATTTTGCCAACTTTCCTTTTTTGGTTGTCCCAAAAACTTTGCCACTTTCCATTTTAATCAATCAATTTTCATGTTATTTCTCTCTCCTCTTCACAAATCTCTACCACACAATTTTTACTTTATTATTCTACGTGCCGGTCAAACATGGCAAACCTTTAAAGGACGGAGGGAGTAAATTTTAAAGAAGTGAGTTTGAAAATTATTGTAGAAGGGGAAAATTGGCACTTTCATGGGGGTGTGGGTTTCCATCATGATAAGAAGGCACGTGTACCGTCGAGGTCAGGATGGTGATAGATTCTATGAGCAGCCATTGGATTCCATCAAAAAGGTACAAAAAACCCAAAATAACTAAAAACAAAGCCCGACCCGCTTTCTCCACTCTCTGCCACTCTCTGCTCCTGCTACTGTCCAGATCCATTCCTTCCATTCTATCGTCAGTAATGGACCACCACCCAAAATCAGCCCCCACCGCCGATTCCCGTCGGCCGACCACCTACCAGGATCCCGACACCGTTCGCCGCCCCAAAAGGCAGAGAAGTTGCCCCACCCCTCTCCACTCCGTCGGCCGCTCCGACGAACCCTCTTTCACCTTCGACACCAAAATCTCCGACGACTCCGCTCCGGAGACCACGCCGAGGTTCGGGTTCTTCAGCGACTGCATAAAGACCGGCAAGCTTCTGAATGAAGACCAAATCGGAGACGGCGAAGTGGGCCGCCTCGGCGGCGGCGGAGATTACGCTCAGAATCAGAAAAGAGCTGTGGGCTAGTTGTAATTATGTTGGAAACATTAGGCTTTCTCGGAAAACAATTATCAATTGCTGACCATTTTCTTTTTTGTTATAGCTTCTCTAATAGGTATTAATGAATCAATTAATTAAGGGGCATATTATTAGATTCATAGAAAAGCCCCGTTTCATTGGACTTGTAATAATGAATTGTAAAGAAATGTTCATTTCCGCAGTTGTTTTTTTCAATCATTTTCACTCTGTTTTTTAAATGTTATACGGGAAAAAATCAGAAAATTTTACATTTTTTAATTCACAAAAGGATTTTTCCTTCTGAAAATATTTATTTAATTAATGTAATAATGATGGTGGAGGAGGATGGAAATCGCCATTGACTGCATTCCAACTGAAACTCTAAGATTCAGTAAATGTAAAAGGGACGATCATTTACTGTGGTTATTTCATTCGGAGTATTTCCATCATCATAGCCGCACGTGTATGTTGCTGTCTTAAGAGTCCCCTACTCCCCTACGTTGACAAACGTTTGTTGGAGCACACATAACGTGTGTTTGTCATGCTTAAATTAAGTGCTTTTTGTCTTTTAGATTAAAAAAAGCTAAAAGAGGTGTTTGATAATCCCAGATTTTGATTAAAAAAAGTGCTTTAAAGTTAAAAGCTGGAAGTTGGGTTGGAGGTGCTTTTAACTGCTTATTGGTTTTTTTGTAAATAGTTTGAACTTTGGGGATGGTTATAATGCTAAATATATTGAAGTGCACCCAGAATACCCTTACTCCCTTCTGCTTCTGTCGCATCGTCTCTTATTTACACGAGTATTATATATATGCATATGAAATACTTTGGCATGGCAGAAGAGAGCAGAGATCGGCGAGAGAAATAGCTTCACCGTCGCCATCAAATCCGGCCGGATTTATCGCTCCTTAGTTCATCATCGTCATTGCCGGAATTGTCAAACTCACCCACACCACCATTATCCGTCCTTCGTCACTTCCTAAACACTCTGGGCGGAGCCTGGAGATGCCCAACCCACCCAAATCTCCATTCGTATCGCAAATCCATCAAGGTGATAACTCCCAGCTTCGTTCCTGTCATGGCCGGAAAGACCAAACCCACCACATCGTCATTTTCACCCCATTAGTGCAACTTTGAATTAATACTTCGTACAGCATATGTTAAATGAGTATAAGGGTGTTTTTGTCTTTCACTAAATTAATACATCAAAAATCACTTTTTTATCAAACACTCCAACTTTAACTTTTCCACTTTAATCACTTCTATTCCCAAACACTATCAACTTTTACTACAAATCACTTTTGCAATAATCTCTTAAAAAAATCACTTTTAAAAAGTACAAGCAATCGCAAACACTCCCATACTAAAATGAGCCGTGCTACTTATAGAGAGTTATTACACAAATTATACGCTATTGGTATATACAGATATTTTAGCATAAGGTTGTGTCTTTTTCAAACGAATTGTTTGTGTACAAGTAGAAGATTGTGTACAAGTTGTGTACTAACTTTGTGTACAACTAGTATTTTTCGTACACGAAAAGTGTACACACCTCCTAGATGCTTGTGTACACAGGTAGCTTCTGAACAAGCTTTTAGTGTACACAGACAATTAGGGTGGGAGGGTGTATATAAAATGTGCAAAGGTTTCATGTACAAATAGATTTTTCCTACTAAGATACACTACCTCCATCCTAATAATATTTCTCACTAACATTAGGACATGAGGAATTGATGCACGAATATTAAGAAAAATGAGTTTATATTTTTGACATGGACGGATCTAGGAGAGGGTCAACCTAGGTTCCAACCCATCTCAAATTTTAAAATGCCTATTTTTTTAGATACTAGCCAAGTCTAACTCAGTCCTCTGGCCCCACCTTTGAATTGATTGATATTGAATTAATATAGTAAAAATGAGTTAAATCACATAAATTTTACCATATTTGGTATGAGGTAATCTTTGGGAGACGGATAAAAATGAAAGATGAAACAATTTTAGCAGGACGAGGTTAAAACTAACTCAGTTTTTTAAATAAGTGCAATAGTCCACTTTTGACAATTGTTGATGTACAATTTTGACTTTTAGCATATTTAATTCTATTTTAGTAAAAAACTAAAAAAAAAACTGATTTTGAAAATTTACATTGAGACAAATTTAATACGGAGTAATATTTTTTAAAAATAATTTATCAATACATTAATAAATAAATTTAGTCAAAATAGAACATGTGAATAGTATAAAATTCAACATATTACCATTGTTAAAGAAAGGAGGTAGTATTACGCAACACTGAACTAAAAATATTATATCTTCGACTTTGCAAACTTTCTTTTTTATTTGTACCCGATATCAACAACATTATTACATTATCATTATATTCTCATCTTAATGCACAGTAATGAAGGTGATAAGTCAAAGTTCACAAACTTAAGATGAAATATGGTTTGAAAGGAAAAATAATAATTGGCTTTAAAATTTAGATCACTACAATTATAGAAACATAACCCAATGCTCTACTTAGCAACTACTCCGTATATATCAATAATTAGTTTAAATGATTGAATACATCGACTTTAATTGGATTGAAACTTTAAATAACTGGGGGTGAAAAAATATAAGATAGTATTCGAACAAGACTTAAGAAATTAGCAAACACATGCATCACTTTTTATATACTGTATCCAAAAACGCAAAATTTATAATTTGAGGAAGAAGAGAATGTTATGTGTAACGATCCCACACTGATCAATTGTGAGATTGACCGGTGGCTTATAAGCTAGGTGTCATCTCCTCCTAATCGACTAGTCTTTTGAATGTGAGTTCTACACATGGGCATAAGACCTTGCTATGGACCTAGTATGTGCTAGGTCTGATCTGTAATAAATGGTATCAGAGTCATCTCCATCTTCTTGGTCCCGACACTCGGAGTGGTGGCATATGGAGTGTGGCTTGGGCCCTAGGGGGTGACAACCGTGACCAACATAGCTGTGACCAACGAGAACATTGACTCTTCGAAGCGTGGGGTATTGTAACGATCCCACACCGGTCAATTATGGGATTGACCAGTGGCATATAATTAAGCTAGGCGTCCCCTCCTCCTAAACAACTAGTCTTTTGAGAGTGAGTTCTACACCTGGGCTTAAGGCCTTGCTATGGGCTTAGTATGCGCTAGGTCTGTAACATTAGGTTATTAGTGAAATGAAGATGAGAGTGGAAAATATGGAAGATGAAAGATGTGACTCGTCCAAGATATAAAAAAAAAAAAGGCGAATAAAGATGTTTTTAATTGAACTGTAATTTTTAAGTCTAGTTTAGTACCTAGTATTTGATTTGATCTAGTATGAGTTGGTCTGAATTAGTCTCATCTTGTAGATATTTGTTCTATATGTATTTTACAATTTTCGAAGTTTGATCTCATTTGATCTGGCCTGACCAGATTTGATTTGGTCTAGTTTGATCTTTTCAAATTGTTTAAGTTTGATCTGGTCTGTTTGATCTCATCTAAAGTTGAAACTGGTCGAATAAAAAATATCCAAAGACGAATGTTTTTAGAGATAAATAGCTAAATAGGTCTAAAAGAGACCCAAAAATCACAAGTGGTAGTACTTTTAAAACCGTCAAAATAGGACTTTCTGTGACTGGACAAAAATGCCCTTGCCACCACATGGACCACCTGCCCCCTACGACTTGCCATCGTCGAACTCTGGCCATCAGAGCTCCACAGCCGCCGCCCAGATTCAGAACGCCGCCCAGATTCCAAAAGGCCAAAAAATCCAGATTTTTTTCTCTCCAGACCTTCTGCCGCCTGTCGCCGCCTGTCGCCGCCTCCACCACCGTACTGCCTTGCCACCAACGGACTGCCCTAATTGCCCAATGAAATTAGGAGGCAATTAATTAGATTAGGGGTATTTATGGTAGAAAATTAATGTTTAGTCCTATTTGTAAATGATTTAGGTTTTAGTCCTATTTGTGCAATTAAGTTTCCATTTAGTCGAATTTAGTGCAAAAAGTTCATGTCCGGAATTCCGGACAAGAACCACCGTCCGGACGGCGGCGTTTGGCCGCCTTCCCGGTGGAATTTTTTGATGAAATTTTTATGGAATGTTCTTCATCAAGTCTAGTGTATCCACAAAAAAATTCAGCCAAAAACTCAATCGGGAAGGTCGTCAAATGATTTTTGCAAGTTAACTGGTTCGGAATATGTATTTTCCGGACCAGTTAACTTGCAAAAATCATTTGATGACCTTCCCGAATGAGTTTTTGGCTGAATTTTTTTGTGGATAAACTAGACTTGATGGAGAACATGTCATAAAAATTTCATTGAAAAATTCTACCCGGAAGGCGTCCAAACGCCGCCGTCCGGACGGCGGTTCCGGTCAGGAATTCCTGACCGGAAGAGTGCTCGTGCAATTAGTAATGTTTTTAAGTACTCCATATAATGCTCAAAACGACATCGTTTGTGAAATACGTGGAAATAGAGAGAATTTTGAAGCCGAGGAAATAGGAGCGAGCGGAAGTTATTCTTCGTACCGAAAATTCAAAAAAAAAAATGGAGTTGGGAGAGAGAAAAGGAGAGATTTATCAGGAAGAAGACGAGTCTCCCCTGAGACTGGGGATTGATCATATATATATACACATACCCCGCGTGAATATAATTTTACGCTACGAAAAAATAAAAGGGCGGAGGAGAAGAGGGGTAGCCTCCATATTTTTGGGTACTTTTCGGTGACGGAATTGTTTCTCTCTCGCGCTCTCCCGTTGCCGATCTTCTCCCTGAATGCCTCACCAGTGTTCAGGGTACTTCTATTCTTTTCCCCATTTCTCAGCATTTATTATGTTTGATGTCTCCTGTGTCTTCTTTTATTCGTACTTCTGAAATTTGAAATTTGAAATTTGGGTGCTGCATTATTTTTATTATTATTAATATTCGACAATAATAATAATCAATTTCTGCAATTATAACTGATAATATTAATTATAATGTCTGTTTTCCATATAATGAATGATGAATATGATTGCGGATCAATTGGGATTTGGGTAGCACATTGGATTTTAGAAATGTTAGGGTGGTATTGTTGATTTCAATGATTATACCTTTACATGCTCGCTACTTGGTAAGCAGCTTTATGTTTGATTTCTGGGGTTTATCTTGTATCTGGCTATCTGCATTGCTTGAAATGAAATATTGAAACCCAAATGATGTATCCTGTAATGTGGATTTATTGGGTCAGAGATTTCAATTTCGGAATTGGGGAGCAAGGTTCCAAAGAACGAGGAAATCATCTGAATTTAGATGTACATCTTGAAAATTTCTTTTTGTTGTCATTTTTGGCATTATGCATTGACCATATTGATAACGCTAAAAAATTTTGCAGACAATTGTGGCGACTAATAAAAGGAGGAGCGAGGGACCAATAACATGGTATGAAAAATATGAACTAGTCTCTGTTTCTCTGCATTCCATCTTGCCTCGTGAACATTGATTAATATAAAATATTGTCATAATTCTGTGGATATCTTATAGGTGTTCGGAGATTAGCAACATGATTATTAGTATATACTATATCATTCATATGACAAAATCAAGTAAGATTCTTTACTCTTAGTTTCTCCCTCTTCTAAACCTGTTACATTCGTCTCCATAAGAAACTTCCTCATTCCATTGAAATGTTTATATTTTCTAACTGCCGACAGTCTTGATTTTCCCCAGAAGATGTGAAGGCTAATCTCCCAGGGAAGACTAACCCTCTAGGGATCCTCTAACTATTAGAAGCTCCCTCAGCATACATATTTGTATATATATACACACACCTGCATGAGATTCTTCAAGATGGCCGTAGCTGTTGACCAACATAATTATGGTTTCAAGCTATTTGGTGGCAGACCCCCGAGATGCAAACTCCAATCCTACTCTCAGCTTGATTTCTCTAATCTTGAAGCAAGCCAAAGAAACCCCCAATATCCTCAAGAACATGCAGCTTTTGATTTTCCCAACATCCACAAAAGTCACTCCACCCCTTGCCTGTCTCTCTCCGCAAAACTTGGAGATGATGTTGACACTAATCCTCCAAGAATTGAAATCATAGCAGGCCATGGAGAGCCACGTGTGCATGCTCTGGTTATCGAGGTTGCGATAACCCTGGCATCTGGAATTAACCCTGAGCCAGTACCAAGTGGCCTGGGTGGTGCATACTTCCTTCAATCTAGTAACGGCAGTAGAATAGCTGTGGCAAAACCGATCGACGAGGAGCCTCTGGCCATCAATAACCCAAAAGGTTTTTGTGGTAGGATGTTAGGTCAACCGGGCCTAAAACCCTCCATCAGGGTAGGTGAAACGGGCTTCCGTGAGTTGGCTGCCTATCTCCTTGACCATGGTGGGTTTGCGGGTGTCCCCCCCACGGCACTTGTCAAGATTTCTCATGTGGAATTCAATGTAAATTCTTCTGAATCATTTACGCACCCACCTTACAAAATTGCCTCACTTCAGCGGTTTGTAGACCATGACTCTGATGCAGGAGAGATGGGCCCATCATGCTTTTCGGTTGCTTCGGTTCATAGCATTGGGATTCTAGATGTGAGACTTCTTAACCTCGACAGACATGCCGGAAACATCTTATTGAAACAAAAACAAGAAAGTTATGCTGTTGAATCGGCAAAGCTTGTCCCGATCGACCACGGGCTTTGCTTGCCTGAATCACTCGATGATCCATATTTTGAGTGGTTGCATTGGCCTCAGGCCTCTATTCCATTTTCAGAGTCTGAAATCAAGTACATTTACAGTCTTGATCCTTTCAAAGATGCAGAACTGATCAGAACTCGGCTTCCTTCTATTAGGGAATCATCCATTCGGGTTCTTGTAGTTTGCACTATTTTCTTAAAGTCCGCTGCTGCTTCTGGGCTCTGCCTTGCAGATATTGGCGAAATGATGACGAGGGAATTCTCTGGAGGAGAAGAAAGGTGGAGTGTTTTAGAAACTCTTTGTTCGAACACAAAGGCTAGTTTGGAGAATGCTAGAATTATTGACGCTAACGCCAACACTGATCCTCCAGATAAATATGACGATGACCAAGAAATTTTTCAATTTGATTGTGAGTATGAAAACATCAACATTGGAGAAGGCTCAGATTGTCTCAAGACCTTGCAGAGTAGTGCAATAAGTGGAAAACCACCAAAAATCCCGAGATTTTCATCTGTAGGGTCTATGAATACGTTGGACAATAGCCTCATAAACTTCTTCTGTCAAAAAAATGCTTCTGATGACTACAATATTGAAGAGGCAGAGGCTGGTGATGACAATGATTGTAATGTAAGTGAGAATCAGAAGGGTGGTGGGTTGATGAAGAGCAAGAGCTATTCTGCAGGAACCTACCAAACCGATTGTGAAGGGATTTGCTTTGGTGAAATGAGCAGTATGGAATGGGAGGTGTTCTTGGAGATTTTTGAGAAAAAACTGCCTGAGGCTTTCGAGGCCAGAAAGTGTGGTGGCTTGTCAAAGCAAAGGTTGGGAACTTCATACTAGTATATTCAAGCAGAAAAGAAGTATGGAGCTCAAAAGACTGCCTTGTATGTAGTGTTCATTATAGGTGTAAATTTAAGCTGAAATGACTTCATTTTAGAATGGTGGGTAGAAGATTACTAGCTACTAGCTTGAGTGGAAACGTGGTGGTTAAAATGTCATCCATTCCACCAACTTTCTCCCCTATGATTAAAATATATATCTCTTTTATATTTTCCTCCTTTTTCCCTTTTTACCCTCTTAAATGACCAACTGACCCTGTAGAGGAACTTTCATATTACTCCGTATTACATTGTAAGAGAACTGCTGTTATGATGAAAATACTAATGGTGATTCGATGACAGGCTTCATATACTGCTACTAATGTTCTGTTACTCCCTTGACAATGAAAATAGTTACAATGAAATGCATGATCATAGAATGGTAGTCAAGAAATTTCACAGAATTGTTGTTTGAGAGCATTTGCTTTTCTTGAAAGCAATATCTTATTATCTGTTTTATTTTGTAAAGAATCCTTCTGGACTGGCAAGGTTTCCAACATAGAAATTCACATAACTGCTACTGCTGCTTTTTTGGAGACATCATTTCTAAGGGTAACTCTTTCTGCTTCACTGCCTGTCTGTGGTGCAATCCCTTTTGTATCGAGCTCATTTTTAGGATACGATCTTCCGCTCCCACGGATGAGATCTTTGATGATACTTATAAGAGATTCATCCTTGATCAAGGACTCCATTGTTACATGCACACCTGATTCAAGAAGTAGAAAGTTTGAAATATGAATAAAATAGGACTCAAACTGCTAAAAACTAATTGTAATGTGCATAAAAATAATTGTAAGGTGTTACGGAAAAAGGACCTTTTTAGTGATCTAAGATACACAAGTATTGTGATTGCAGATGTATTTGTGTGTGTGTGTGTGTGGGGGGGGGGGGGGGGGTACAGCGATATTATAGTTCGAAAGCATCTACCGGCATTTCACTGATGAATAGTTTTAAAACGCTTAAGACCAAATAATGAAGCAATCCAAGGTCAAGGTATCAAATGTGAAACTATTGAGATTATTTAAATATTAACATTATTATTAGTTGTACACTTGTACTACTTATGTACTATCTCTAAGTAAGTACATATGAGTACATGTCCATGCACTCTTATTATTATTTTATTTTATTTATTCCCTCCTATCACGTATTGTACTATGTTAATAGACATCAAGTAGCAGCAATAAACTCACGGCTTCTAAGCCATCCTCTTCGTATGATATTGTTTAAGCTTCCTTCTTAATAATATACTAGTATATCATACATTTAGATTTTATCAAAAACTGATGATGCAATCCTATTTAGAGCCCATTTGGTGATTCTGTTTTTCGGCTTGTCAAGCTTATCAGCCAATTATTGAAGGATTATTACTTATTAGTTAAATACTTAAATATATCCCCAACTATCCTCTAATTCTCAAATTTATCCCGTACTTTCACTTTTGTTAAAAAAAAAGACCCAAACTTCAACTTTTCTCACAATTACACTTTCAATGGATGAATTAGTAAAACTTAAGAATAAAATCATAATTATATTTGATATTGTTTCACTACTTTCTAGTTTTAAGGTTACAAACTTGTATTGCATATATCTTATTGTATTGATAAAAAGGTGCAATTTTGGAAAAACAAAAAAGAAAAGCAAACACGTAATTTTTTATTTCGCGCGCTGAATTGTGTAATAATAATAAAAAGTAAGATTGGAGTTACTTTTCTGGGCTAAAGTTATTGTAGATGACCATGTTAGCTATTTTCATATATTTTTTTTCTTTTTTATTAATAAAATAGATTTTAAATATAATTGTTTCATAAATCAAAAGAATCGGCCAATACAGCCACTTCAGCCAGAACTTCATAAATTTGAGCATAATCAACCGATTCAGCCGATTTCAGTGTTACCAAACGAGCTTTTAATGTCTTATAATGACTAATGAGTATGAAAAGTGCTAATTCAGTTGGATGGCTTTTAACTTCTTTTGTATATGTCCCTTTCAAGCCACACAATTCTTCATTTAACCAAATAGACTTTTACACACAAAAGTGATGTGACTTTAAAACCACACCAATACCACCTTCATCTTAGTTTTCAAATACGGAGTACTGGAAAATGTACATGTGACTCAATAGGGAAGGATTGACAAATAACAGAACCAAATAAAAAAAAGTCATTTCCCTGTGGAGAAAAAGAGAAGAGATGGACTCACGGTATCGCCAATAGTGTTTTGGATTTGTTGGATCATTTATAGTCTCCTCAAATGCAGGGCGAGTTGTGTAATCTTCATTGAGTGCGAGCAAATCCTGTTCATTGATTCAGTAAATATTGATTACAACTCTATTAGCAATAGACTAGACTAGACAAGACTAGACTATTACTATAGTAGCTACGAACATGTCCCTCCAATGCCAAATCAACTCAAAGAACAAATTCTTAAACCCGGAATCAGTGAATTCTCCAAAAAGTAATCAACTAATGATTCTAATGCCTTGTACGTAGTATTAATTATTGATGTTTAGGTGTAGCACAATTTTGTAAAGACCAATACTACCTCTGTCCCTATTTTAAATTTGTGTTTACTTTTATGGTCTTTAATTAATGCCCAAATGTCCATCTTTGACCATTATTATTTCTTTTTAGGAATTTTATCAATCCACGACCTAAAAGATAAAGTGTGTCGATATAGGACCCGAATGATTGAAAACACTCGATCTAAGACCAAAAATAGCGTAGATTTTGATCTTTAATTTTTTTATTAATTCTGTTGATATTTTTTGATGATTTATTCTTCACAAAAGTTTATTACTTTTATGGTTGATAATTTTCAACCATTCGAGTCCTATATTGAAAAAGTTTATCTTTCAGGTCCCTTAGTGATAATAAACCTATCCTTCAGGTCCCGATTCATAAAACTTCTTTTTACAATTATATATTTACAATATCTATAATGAATTATTCATATCATCATCATCATCATTTACCCCAGTGCCGCAAAGGTTCCCACCTACGGTGGGGTAGGGGGGGTCGGATATACGCAGTCTTACCCATGTACTACTAAAGCGCATAGAGATTGTTTCCGGGTGACCCATAGTGAAAATCGCATCCCAAATTGCATGGACTGACTGCTGCTTCATAACAAAGAAACGCAGATAGTTCAGTGAGCCATTTTGCTTTATTCCATCATATTCTCAAGCCAAAAAATAGTGAATCTTTGTGATATGAAGCAGAATCTGGGCTTGGAAGAACAGGGGCAGAAGCCTCCGTAGGTTTACTGAAGGCGGGGACGGGCTTGAGCCCACCTTCATGGGCTGGTTGCGGGATGCTTAATTAATATTTATTCTTTTTAATTATCCCGATTTGTTTCCTATTAGGAGTTTATTAGGATCTCTATTATTTGTTTCCTATTTAAAGTTGATTAGGATCTCTATTATTATGTTTCCTCGTTGGAGTTGATTAGGATCTTTATTATTTTGTTTCCTAGTTGGAGTTGATTAGGATTTATAGGATTTTGTTTCCTAGTTTAAGAATTAGTAGATGGGTATTTAAACCCCTTGTTAGGATTCATTCATGCTCATCTTGGAATAAAAGTTAGTTTAGCCTTTTGGCTCTGGGCAACGGTATTTATTTATCGTTGATTATCTGGGCAACGGTTCACCCCGTTGATTTTATTTTTCTGTTCTTATCACTTTGACTCCATTGCAAATGATGGAAAAATCTATAATGAATTATTATTTCAAAAAAATATACTTAAAACAAATTGTTCAAGAACATTTCCGTATTAATATCATTTGCGCAATTACAAGTCAAAGTAAACAAACCTTGACTACAAAAGTAGTAACAAGAATCTCCAAAAAGAAACATAGTACTAATAGTAATAATGATAGAAAAAAAATAATAACAATAATGCTCCCTTGGCTTTTAATAAACAGTATATTGTGAAGCAGTTTTAGTCCTCTAAAAAGAGATAATTTAGGAACCAAGTACATAAAGAAAGAAATGACACAAATTAGGTGAGCGGAGTTACCTGGAGAGGGAAAATGGACCACATTGATGGGGACTCAACATGCTTCTGCAAGATGAAGTGGGCAATCTCAGGAGTACATTGATCAGGTGGCAATGCATCGGAACCCACCACGACTTGGAAAAACCTACGCCTCCTCCCTTCATCTTCTTCCCACCAAGCACGCAGTGTGGAACAATCATGACATGATGGCGCACATACCTGAGAATTAATTACAAGAATAAGGTGTTTCAGTCTTAAATCTACGAAAGGAAATATTCAAATATATTTATGACTCTAATCGCATTTATTTTCAACTATATTCTACCCAGATGTGGCGACCAATGAAACATTGCTCACTTGTCTGCCAAAATAATAACAACAAAAATGATAATAACAATAATATTGTTGTTAATATATTATTATTATTGTTGTTGTTCTTGTTTGTTGTTCTTGCTGTTGTAGTATTTAAGGAAATACCGTCATATAGTTGTATTCTGAAGGAATGCCAAATTCTCTTCCAGGTTCACTTGGCATGCGTTGAATGCGTAATCCTATTAAACCCAGCTCTTGCATGACCTGATGCACCAAAATAGTGCTTTTTATTTATCAATAATCATATTTTTTAAGCATATCTGGGAAATATAAAAAAGTAGCTTATAATTGATGATTCTACAGCGTCATCATACAGGAGCAACACAAGCAGGAACCATGCCAAGATCTTCCCCACAAGTGAGCATATCAGATGCATTCATAAGAACAGGCAGAGTCTTCAAAGCATTTTGACGCCACATACTTTCTTGACGGTGGAAGTAGTAATCATAATACAGTCTCTTCACAACATTTTTACTGCAACAAAGTAAGTGGATACATTGAGAACAAGAAGCAACAATCTGAGAACTTTTCTTTAGAAGTTTTATGATGCGTAAATGATTTGTTGTACGTTTGCTCATCAAACACTTAAATTCATCATAGTTTGTAAAACCACATTTAAGAAAAAACAGAAAGTGATGCAACGGCCAAAACAAGATAATCTGACACCTGTGCTGATCTAAATCCTTAAAACTCGAAGTATCTTCAAGATTGAAACGAGGATAAAACTTTCTTGGATCTTCTCGGTCTTTGATAAGGACAACTTCCTGCGACAAAAACAGTATTAGTCCTAGAACAGATAATTAAAGAGAGAACAATGTGTATAATAAAACCTTGAGTTGAACTAGCCAACAGATTGGATTCAACCTTTTTACGGCCTATTGAGTGACATCTACCCAATCCAAAATTCTATCAAATGGAGAGGGCAGACACATCAAGGCGAAAAAAACTGTGAGTAACATACAATAAGATTAGGTAAAGTAAAGAATGTGTATACGAGAATGGAGAACTTTTGCAAATACTAAAAGTACCTGTAAGAGATCAAAGAGATCCCGTCGAAGTTTTTCTTCACTCTCTGTAAGAATGGATTTCTCTAACAATAACTTTAGTTTGGATAAGATTGTCTTCTCGGTATTGCACTCCTCTTTAAACTACATTGATTGATGAAGAAGAGTATTTACTTCCAAATGATTCATAGAATGTTAAGACATTCTTTCATAGTTATATTTATGGTGGAATTCATTTTCCCCATGCTAAAAAAGAACTTACCTCATAAAAATCTTTTTTATACTCATTTAGGAAATTTGAAGCTATAATACTCCAAGAAGATTCAAATTTTTCCTGCAAGTTAGCAAAGGAAAACGATAATAAATATCTGAAATCAAAGCATAGGATAAATTTTTCCTGCAAGTTTGGGAAACATAGGCTTCTATCGAGGATATTTAAATGTCTCATATATTTACCTATTCATGACAATGATTACAAAAATCCCTTCATTACCATGTGAAGCATATAACGTACCTTTAGCGACTCCAGTCGAATATATGGACGACACAAGCGGTCAAAATCCCATAAACCTTCTGCCTCAAGCTCTTCCTAAAGAAGGATTGGTTTAGTGAGTCAATCTAAGATAACACTACATCCTCATCTCACAAAAAAAGGATAAGTAAGTGAGTTCCATACTTCCATCTTATTAAGACTTGGTGTATTTGTTTTAAAAGGTCAACAACCGTCGACATAATAGTAGTAGATCAAGACAATATTTGTTGTTGTGTGTTTATAATTATCTAATGTATGATGGCTTGACACGTATCATTCAGAACTATGCATAACTATCACCCCAAAACAAAAAACAAAGTATCTATAAATATAGTTTTAAGTGCGTATTTACAACATCGCCTTGGCCCTTGTGAAATTTATGTCCAAAGCCTAGGATCTCATGTGTACGTTTGTTACAAACAAAAGCAGGACTAGTACCTGGCTAATGGGTATGGATGGCCTAAATTTCCCACAGAGGCCAGTCACAGCATGATCAGGAAGCTCCCATATTCTAAAGAAACCCAATATATGATCAATCCTATAAGCTGTAAAGTACTTCCCCATCTGCAAAAACACTCGATAAAATACTACTAATGTTGATGATATTATCTTTAAACAAAAGGTTCTGAGAAAAAAGGCTATAGATAGAGGACGTAAAAAACCTGGGTTAAACGAGAACGCCACCAAGCATAGTTATCCTTGGACATTTCTTCCCAATTATAAGTGGGGAATCCCCAATTCTGCCCGTTTTTATCAAAATAATCTGGCGGTGCCCCAGTAGAAGTGTTCATGCGGAACAAATTTGGATAGACCCAAGTATCCACACTGTCTCTGGAAACACCTATAGGTAAGTCCCCTTTCAGCACCACTCCTTTCCTTTTTGCATATTGTGCAGCTTCTAGTAACTGCCATCATTATATACTCAGTCAATTGAGAGTAGGCGGCGATACAATAGTAGATACTCAGTACATGGCTGATTAAAATTAGTAACTTACTTGCATATGCAAATGGAACTGGAGATAGTAATAAAAGGAAATTATCTCATAGTTCAAGCTGTCCTTCGATACAAGTTTCTCGAGCTGAAGAAACAAAAGCAGCATCGTTAATGGGAAACTAAAATAGAGAAATAAGAGGGGATTTTCCTAGAACTCACTATAATATGATTACACAATCACTGCAGAAAATAATACCAGTCACTCCACTGTAAAACTGAACATGACCATGGCCACTTAAGTCACTCCAAAAATACCACTATTGTTAATGCGTATTGCAGGTCGCATTTTTGTCCACGATTTTTACTTCAATTAAACATTTGTCATTACTTCAAAACAAAAACCTATGTGATAATATATGGAAGGAAGTCCCTTTTAATGGTGATGAAAATGTGAAATATGAGTAATTTCCCAAATGCCAGTGTGGAAAAACATTAACAACAACAATATCCAAGCCTTGGTCCAAAAAGAATTTGGGATCAGCTAACATGAATCCACATATGAAACCCCGGAGTTTAAAAGGATAAATAGAGAAAAGGGAGACAAACAAAAACAGATCAATCATCCACATATATACTCTCCCTCCACTTCGTCATACTCTCATCTAGCCCAAGAAGTGCCACATCAACAATATACCTTCTCTTGTGAAAACTGAGAAAAGCGGCCCCACTGGCTGTGATCGGATGTTTCAAAAAAGTCTCTGAGGAAACAAAACGCTGCATAGGGCTTCAACCAATCCTGCCCTCAATGAAAAAACATCCAGAATGATGAAATTAATATGCACTTGTTTTGCTGTATTCCAGGACTATTTTGACTAACTAAAAATTAAAATCAGCAGAGTGAATAGAGAACATTATGTGCAAACCTGATTTTCGGTAAAATAATTTTGGAAGGAGCTTGAGTTCAATATCTTTTCCTTCTCTAGCCTAAAAATCTTCTTGGCAATCGAAAGTTTTGTAGCCAGTGTAGCTTCATAATCAACCGCCTGCAGTTTAAGTTAAAACCAATCTAATTGTGCACAGATTTATCATTTGTGTGTAACACATGCACGCATTATACACACATGCACATACATACATGCATGTGTATGTATATATGTGTGTGAGTGTTCACACACACACATGTATATATGCATTATGGATATATGTATGTGCATATATTTCCTTTTTGGGATGTCCCTAAATAAAGCCATATTTCCTTACTTGATAAATAAATTCCTACTCCCTCCGTCCCTAAATAAACTTCCAACTTTCCTTTTTCGTCCGTCCCAATTAAAACTTCTGCTTTCCCTTTTTGGCCAGAATTTGTGGTTCACAACAATTCTTACACATTTCTCTCTCCTCTGCACAACTCTCCACCACACAATACCCACTATCTTAAACTGTGTGCCAAACCTATTTGGAAGTTTTATTAGGGACGGAGGGAGTATCAATTTACTCTATTGTCCTTGAGAAATAATGATTGTATAGTGTTAAACAGTGCCAAACAATGTACTCTGCAGTAATGTACTACTGTTTACCCTCAGTAGAAAGAGCATTTCAGGAAGTCAAAGTAAAAAAAAACACTCTGTATTTCCTTAAAGTGTGTGCTATTCAAACTAGGAAGTTCTTCATATGTGTGTATATACACAATCCATGCACAACCATGTATGTATGTATGTATATATATATATATATATATATATATATATATATATATATATAGAGAGAGAGAGAGAGAGAGAGAACTCTTCCTGTCCGGCCAGGCCGGACAGGACCCTGGTCCGGCCACCTCAATTTGAGGTGGTTCCCGGTGGTATTTTTTGCTGAATTTTTTTGTGTATGTTCTTCATCAAGTCTAGTTCATCCATACCAAATTTGAGCGAAAATTTCAATCGGGAAGGCTGTCAAATGATTTTTGCAAGTTAACTGATCCGGAATATACATATAAAACGCAGTTAACGTGCAAAAATCATTTGACGGCCTTACCGATTGAAATTTTTGCTCAAATTTGATATGGATGAACTAGACTTGATGAAGAACATACACCAAAAATTTCAGCAAAAAATACCACTGGGAACCACCTCAAATTGAGGTGGCCGGACGAGGTTCCTGTCCGGCCTGGCCGGACATGAACATTCGTGTGTGTGTGTGTATTTGTGTGCAATATATATGTCTGTGTGTGTGCACATATGTATTTATGCATGTTTGAATGTATGTGTGTGTGCGTATACGCACACTCACCTGTATACATGCATATATATAAAGGGATTATGCTAGGTCAGGCTTATTTTGTTATAGCTGTTCAAACTTTTGATCAAGACCACCAGAATGAAATAAACAAGAGACGTCCAAGATCTTACAGCCAGTCAGCCACAGTAAAGGTTCTGACTGTTTTTCGTCAAGTAGTTCTGACCTGAGCATTTCTACCTCTCTATCCTATCTCTCTCTCTGCGTGTGTGTGTACATATACATATATAAGTACCTTTGCATCAAGCTGAACTCTTGCTTGTTTGATCTCTTGCTGTATGTGAGTGCAAAATACGTCAGGTTTCAGTATTTGCTTTAGGAAGCATGTTTTGGTAAGTTATAAGACAAGAGATACAGAAAAGGAGAATGAAAATGAAAGGAGATGAACCAAAACCTGGATATCTTCTGAAATATTCTCTGAAAGTGCCTCTACCCTCAGGTAAATTGGGTGCAATGCAAATACTGACAGTGAACTGAATAACAAAATAGATAAACACGAAATGTCAAGTTGCAAACAAGAGGAAATGAATCCATATGGCATTCCCTCTAATCGTAATGCCTCAGGAGACAGGAGATCACCTGTATGGATATGAATCCCACCACATCCTATGCACCGATGTATCATTAATTGGCAAAAGCTGAACCAAATGAAAGCCACATTGAACAGCCCAATCAACAAGCAACTTGAGGTCAAGAAACTCTCCAACTCCCACATCAGCCTCTGATCTCACGGAAAACATGGGGATTGAAACACCCGCACCCCGCCAAGGAAATTCCTATTAACGCAAAAAACAAACCTTTTTAGCGCACACTCATTATCAGTTATCTCACATTGGTTGTCTACGGATTTAATGTCTAGTATAGAGGTGTGAAATGAACTTCAGGATACTATTGGGATTTGGGATGAGTTAGTCCCAGCTTAACATGACATCATTGTCTTGTTGAGACTTGAGAATCTGGTTAACATGGGAGCCTGTTAAGGCATCTCACATCAAGAAATTTGCCACATATCACTCACCGTATAAGAGATAAGCATCTTGACCTCACAGCATACATTCTCAGATTAAGATTCAACCTTACTTCTTGAGGATACTTTTGGGGTGAGGTAGACCCCATTAACATGAAAGTCTGTTAAAGAATCCTAAATCCCACATTAAGGATTTTCCAACATATCACCAATACCTTGTGGCCTGGGGTTTTAGGTTTAAATGCAATTTCACCTCTTGAAGATTTTTTTGAAGCGAGTTAAACCATTAACATCTAGAATTCTAAAGTTGAGAAAATTTTAAAAATTTGTATTGTAGAGAGACTACCCGCATCATTCCATCTGAAAGGATCACATAATTTGGTTGACTGCTAATTGTGAAGTCAATGGAGAGCTCCCGATTAGCACCATGTTCCACAGAAATTGATCCTCCCACGCCATATTTACAGTATTTGTACGTAAACAGCATTAAGGAAGATTAATTATTGGATAAGATTAAGATTAAAAAAACATTAAAAATAAGGCACAATGACAGCATGCCTATTGGGAGCGGAACCTAAAAGGATATTTCAAAGGGAAGTCATCTTTTCCCATCAAACAATCTGCTTGCCAAAACGAGTCACCCGAATAATTCAGCTTAACTCCACTTGTAACCTTCCATTCCCCCAGCTTTAAGGAGCTACCAATCACATATACCTACAAATGTCATATCTTGAATCTTCTTTAAAACTGGTAGCTTATATCAACATCATGATTTTCCAGAAACAGATATCTATCTTACAGATGTCCCTTCCTCCACATGTGGGCAACATATTCTGAACTGTATGATGGCCGAGTCTGTTCACACTTCAGGCAAATAATTGATTGGCAAACTGCACTTAATATGCAGAGAGAGAAAACAAATATTTGGCTTGAGAATGTTTTACCTTGCTGATCCAGTTTGCTTTGAATGACCCCAAAGGGCATTTCAACATCTAAATTCCAACTTCCGCGGGAGATGACACTTTTAAATGCACTTTTGAAAGGAATATCATCAGAACCAGTCTGCAATTAACGATAAAGCAGATGTTCAAACTTCAAAGCAAAATTACACTACAACAACAGTTGGGGTTCAGTCCTGAGGATTGAACTCCAAACAATATATGTGGGTTTATAATGTTTTATATTTGGGTGATGTAAGATACTTAGTGATCTAAGACTAACTTTGCTCAAAGCAAAATTGCACTACGGTAAGACTTGAAGTTCAATCTTAAAAGGTTTGCTCAATGCCTTTTTATGTGGTTCTGTAATTTTTTATATTTGGTCGATGTGGCATACGCACATAGTAATCAAGAACTATCTTTAGGATATTATTAGGATATAGATAAGCAATATGTGCAAAATTCAAAGCATAATTACACTGGAGTACGACTTTAATTTCAATCTTAAAAAGTTCTCAAAACTTTATATGTGGTTTTGTAGTTTCACATTTGGTTATGTAGTAATCGAGGATTAACTCTTGGACATAGATATGCAGTATGTTCAAACTTCAAAGCAAAATTGCATTTCAGTAAGACTTTGGATTTCTAAATTGATAATTTAAGGCCATATATGGGTCTCGTTTTAAAAGGCAGTATACAAAATATCACATAAAAGTAAGAAGGAAAAAGAAGAGAAACAACCTGCCAAAGATCACGAAGCTCTACCAAGAGGCCATCTAGGGGTAGATCAGATGGCAGAAGCAGTTTCCTCTTCTTTCCAAGCTCCCATCTCACCACATTTTTCTCATCATCCACTACATAATAACTGTACTCGGATTTGAACCCCTGAGGAACGGATATGGTTCCAGACCAAATTAGCTCGTCCCCGTGATGAGAAGGTCTTAAAAGCAGACCCTTTTTCACATCCCATGAACCAAGGAATGGTTCTGAACCACACACTAACAGGTGATGCCCCCATTGTGTGTAATATGGTATTCTGAAGCTCAACCTTACTGGTTTAAGAAGAGACTTGTTTCCAGATAGCAACTTCAGATTCACCATCTCCTGTAACAATACCACAGACAAGTTAATGAGTTATACTTGCAGAAACATAAATCAGCATGAGTCTGCTATAACCAATCACTAATATGGGGTGGCAATGAAATCAAAATTATGATTCACATGCATACTTACGAATAAAGATCTAATCTTTAATTAGAAAAACTAAAGCAAAAAGAGAAAAAACTTGTGACTGTTTGAGCATGGCCAGGTTGAAAATCACACCTGCTTTTATCCACGGGGATTTGCCCTTACCTTCAAATGATACCAGCTTTTTTAGAAAAGGGGAATCCTAAAAAGGACTTTTTTATTTCTTTTTCAAGGATTCGAATGTAAGAAAGGGGAGAAGAGAAAATCACAATCTGAGGAATTATGGGATTGAAGTCACTACTCACTCGTCAGTAGTTCAAAGAAAAGAAAAGAAAAGAAAAGGCAGAGAAATATGTGTGGAGGGCGAAGAAGGGAAGAAGGCTTTCTTTCTCTCGTGTTTCTAGCAAAGCAAAGATATCAGTAGAGGCAGCAATACTGTGAAATGATTGATGGATGGATGACATATTGTCAGTACGTGCGAGTGAGCGCGATTGAATGTCCTCAGTCGTCACTTGTGATCAATGGCCGGGTTCGGGTCGTCTCGTGTCTTGTGCGAATTACAGAATGGATGAATTAAACAACACTAATAATTCAGTTTACCTATTTATCAAATTTGACTTTTGGAAAATAATAAAGTAAAAATTGTACTATTTCTGTCTAATTTTATGTGTCTTAATTTTACTTGGCACGGTTATTAATGAAATGGTTGAAAAAATTAAAGTTGTGGTTGAAGTTTGATAATAATAAAGTGAAATGGTGTAGACCACATATTTCTTTTCAAAAAAAAAAGGACACTTATTATGTGACAACCCAAAAAGGAAAGTAAGACAGGTAAAATGGGACGAGGGGGGTATAATCCTAGAGGAGAAAGAAATGATAATAACATAAATTGATTGATTAAAAGGGAGAGTTATAATAAATTTTAGGACAACATAAAATGAAAAGTTTTTCAATGATATACATTGGAAAATATGTGGGTCCCCGGAGGAAACATTGGATAATGCTTTAAGATCATGTCCCCGGGTGGAAGAAGCATGGCAGCTTGCGGGTGTGCAAACCGAGACCACGCAAAAAACGCTGGAGCAGTGGCTTGCACAACACATTGATCATCCGTCTACCGAACATCGAGGTAAATTTATAGCTCTTCTTTGGTATCTTTGGAGGAGAAGAAATAAAGTTGTTTGGGAAGATAAGAAGCAAGAGGTCGGGGGTACTTTGCATATGGCAACTGGAGTAGGGTGCTTGTAACTTGCAGCGATGGAAAGAAGCTCAGGCGAGGAACATCGGGTCTGTTGCGGCTCCTGCGGGGACGGGAGGACATGCAGCAGTTCGGGCAGGGGGCTCGGGTGGAGAAAAATGGAGGAAACCGGAGGCTGGATGTGTGAAAATAAATGTAGATGGGGTGGTAAATCAGGTCGGGGGAGTTAGAGCGTGGGGATGAGTTGCACGTGATGACCGGTGAGGTTTTGTTCGAGCTAGAGGGGTCTCTAGTAGAGCCGAGTGGACAGCGAAGGAAACAGAGGCTTTGGGAGTTAGGGACGCCATTCAAGGGTCTTTGGAGGCGGGCTGGAGTAGGGTGCTTGTTGAGACTGGTGCATTAACGTGGGTCCAAGGCTTGAAGAGAAAGCGCGGAAGTTCTTATCTTTCTTTGGTTATTGATGATATTAGTGGTTTGCTTAAGTCAAAGAGTAATTTTGCTATCTCTTTCTGTTAAAGATCTGCGAATCATGTTGTTCACGCTTTGGCTATGACACATGTTAATTCACCAAATCAGTGGATCTCTTATGATTCCGCTCATGATTGTATTTACAGTTAATTGGCTAATGACATGTTGATTTAATAAAATTTTGGCTTTGATGATAAAAAAATGGTATACATACACATGTTTGGTGTACGTATATTTCATTAATATTCACCAAGTCTAATGTGATGTGGTCCAATTAAGTGGGAGATTTACTCAAATAAGGTCAAAACAATGTCATTCTCCTAAAATAGGACGTACTAGTTTGAAATGTCATAAATAAAACTTTTTATTTGTCGCTGGAACACCACAAGACCGGCAGATGCCGAAACTTTTTCCAGAATTTTTCCACCAACCTGCCAGAATTACAACACAGTTACCACCGGAGTTTGCTGCCGCCACCAATGGACTAGTCTTGATTATACAAGAGAACGATAAAACAATTAATTGGGTTAATTTATTAATTAATTAAATTAGGGTAGAAATAGAATGGTAGCCCTAATTAAGGAAAATCAAACATATTTTTAGAAGATCTCTATGTTTTGGTCCTACCAAGAACAATTTATCAACTTTTCTAATTGTGGACAGTCCTTAGGTCATCTCATAGGGTTTTCTCAAGCAGTTTTTTTTTCGGCATTGCACGTGTACGCTCAGTCCGGCAGTTTGAAGACACGGGGCGGCAAAAGGGACATAGCGGCGGATGACCAAAGTGAATAATCAAACAATCGAACAAATCACAAAGGCGATTTAGATGGAAGCCGATCAAAACAGAAGGAAATAGAGGTGTTGTTTCAAGCATATGGAAGGATGGAGATGGAGGAAGGGGGTGAGTTTCTATTGGTGGAAACTAGGATTCGGGCACAACAAATACAAATTTGTCTCTAGTAGGGATCATTACTTCGGAAAAATTGATATGTTTCTCTAACTTTTGTGATACTATGGCATCGGTGTAGAAACCTGTCAAAGGTGTTACCATAACGGAACTAGGGTCTAGACGATACATGTTTCAATTTTACCATGAGAATGACATGATAAGAGTTATTGAGGATGGATCGTGGATCTATGATCAAAATCTTATTGTTGTGGGTCAATTGAAAGAAAGAGATCTACCTATGTATGTTCCTTTGAATAGAGCAAATTTTTGGATTCAGGTTCACGATATACCTGTTGGTTACTTTACTTTGAATAATGCAAAAAAATGGTAATTTTATGGGGCGATTTGTCAAAGTCGATGAATATAATTTATCTGTTAAATGGAACCCGTTTATGAGGATTAGAGTCAATCTGGACATAGGCAAACCTCTGAAAATGATATTGTTCCTGCAAACGGAAGAAGGAATCATTTTTTGTGTAACTTTTTGCTATGAGAAATTGCCTAGTTTCTGTTTTCTGTGTGGGATTGTCGGACATGCAGAGAGCTATTGGCCTCGCAAGAGGGAGGGAAGTGAGAGAACTGCAGACAAACCTTTCCACTTGCGCTCAGGGCAACAAAGGGAGAAGCGCAAATGGGAGAGAACAAATGGCTAGTTCCGACTGGCAACGGGCAACGAGCAAAGGACATTATAAAAGCAAGGAGGCTGGGATAGGGTTTACCGATAATGAAAATCAGGGAGGTACATGAGAGGAAAAGGAGTTTGTCGACACCAGGGGAAATGTGAGCAAAAACGCATATGCGCTGAGGAGACGGGAGATCTTTCTTCTAGCACGGATATGGATGTGGAGTAGATCCGAAAAAAATGGGGAAAAGGCGAGTCGCTGCTCTGCGGCTCGCCTGACACAAATCTGAGATCTTTACAATTTCAACAAGAGGATAGTGGAGGGATGGGATTCCACAAAACAATCTACTTCTATTTCTTTCTGTTCATTTTTGTTAAGTACTATGGTTTTATTGTTATCTTGGACAGTAGGGGTAGGTGTTTTATTTTTTGTTTTATTTTCTTATCCAATTTCTCGGGTGGAAGCGATAAGACTTATTTAGCCTATTTTTTGTTTTATTTTCTTATCCAATTTCTTGGGTGAAAGCGATAAGACTTATTTAGCCGATAAAAGCTCTGAAGCTCTTGCATGGTCAGCAATTAGTCTCGCTCAAGATTGAGTAGTATATTCTGTGTTTGATCAAGGAGGGAAAGAGTCTTTTGGCATACAAGGTCTCATAGGGGGAGCACCTATATTGTACATCCGGCTTTTAAAACAGGGTAGGCCCATTCTTTAGTACCAAGCCCGGATTTGAGAACTCGATTCATTCATTAAAAAACATAAAATGCATTTTTGTTAAGTACTATGGTTTTATTGTTATCTTGGACAGTAGGGGTAGGTGTTTTATTTTTTGTTTTATTTTCTTATCCAATTTCTCGGGTGGAAGCGATAAGACTTATTTAGCCTATTTTTTGTTTTATTTTCTTATCCAATTTCTTGGGTGAAAGCGATAAGACTTATTTAGCCGATAAAAGCTCCGAAGCTCTTGCATGGTCAGCAATTAGTCTCGCTCAAGATTGAGTAGTATATTCTGTGTTTGATCAAGGAGGGAAAGAGTCTTTTGGCATACAAGGTCTCATAGGGGGAGCACCTATATTGTACATCCGGCTTTTAAAACAGGGTAGGCCCATTCTTTAGTACCAAGCCCGGATTTGAGAACTCGATTCATTCATTAAAAAACATAAAATGCATTTTTGTTAAGTACTATGGTTTTATTGTTATCTTGGACAGTAGGGGTAGGTGTTTTATTTTTTGTTTTATTTTCTTATCCAATTTCTCGGGTGGAAGCGATAAGACTTATTTAGCCTATTTTTTGTTTTATTTTCTTATCCCATTTCTTGGGTGAAAGCGATAAGACTTATTTAGCCGATAAAAGCTCCGAAGCTCTTGCATGGTCAGCAATTAGTCTCGCTCAAGATTTAGTAATATATTCTGTGTTTGATCAAGGAGGGAAAGAGTCTTTTGGCATACAAGGTCTCATAGGGGGAGCACCTATATTGTACATCCGGCTTTTAAAACAGGGTAGGCCCATTCTTTAGTACCA
This sequence comes from Cuscuta epithymum, assembly GCA_945859915.1. NCBI lineage: Eukaryota > Viridiplantae > Streptophyta > Magnoliopsida > Solanales > Convolvulaceae > Cuscuta > Cuscuta epithymum. The sequence continues at coordinate 1,730,627 of CAMAPF010000948.1, read as the reverse complement.
AGCCCGGATTTGAGAACTCGATTCATTCATTAAAAAACATAAAATGCATTTTTGTTAAGTACTATGGTTTTATTGTTATCTTGGACAGTAGGGGTAGGTGTTTTATTTTTTGTTTTATTTTCTTATCCAATTTCTCGGGTGGAGGCGATAAGACTTATTTAGCCTATTTTTTGTTTTATTTTCTTATCTAATTTCTTGGGTGAAAGCGATAAGACTTATTTAGCCGATAAAAGCTCCGAAGCTCTTGCATGGTCAGCAATTAGTCTCGCTCAAGATTGAGTAGTATATTCTGTGTTTGATCAAGGAGGGAAAGAGTCTTTTGGCATACAAGGTCTCATAGGGGGAGCACCTATATTGTACATCCGGCTTTTAAAACAGGGTAGGCCCATTCTTTAGTACCAAGCCCGGATTTGAGAACTCGATTCATTCATTAAAAAACATAAAATGCAGCGGGAATTGATCCCTTGACCTGGGGTATAGCATGCAGCCTTCCATCCATCTCGCTGTCATGCTTTGTTGACATAATCCGTTCTCTTATCTTCCTTATTCTACATATATTCATATTCCGTACTACAATTGTTCATTAATAGTAATTATAATATTAACTATTCTTTTGCTTTTGCTCATTATTACTATATTACAAGACTAATTCATATTTTTGAAATATTTATTTGACCTATGAATCATACTATTAATTTATATAAATATATTTATAATTTTATTATATATGGTTAGGTTCCTAATAAGTCTGATGCTCATCGAAAGTGTTTTAATGCTCATAATAGGTCTGACGCACATTAAAAGTTCAATAATGCCCATTTAACAAAAATTCTGATTTTCATCTCAATAGATGAGGTTTGATGTTCAATGAATATATTGTTATGTCAAACTAACAAACTTTGTGATTTTCATATTAAACTATTTTGTAAATTACGTATGCTCATCCGATACTGATCTTATGCTCATTTCTAAATGACATATCAATGCATTTGCTTTAAAGTACTATTTTACATTAGGTTCACATATTGAATTTCATAGGAGTTGATTAGAAATATAATTTAATAAGTTTTTATAAAAGGAAAAATAACAAAAAGAAAGTGAATTAGAAGTTATGAAGCAGAGATCACGATTCTGAATATTAGACTTCTAATACTCAACATAATATGTCTGATGCTCATTAACAATTCATTAATGCTCATTCACCAGAAATCTTGATTTTCATCTCAATAGTGGATATTTGATGCTCAATTAAATGAGCATTTATGCAACTTTGATGAGCATCAAGCCTGTTCTTTTGAGTATTAGGAGCCAAACGGTAAGCATCAGTGAACTCTACTTCATACCTTATATATCAGTTTCTGTTTATTATTTTTTCGTTTATTAAAGTCTTAAGTTATGTCTAAATTTCAATTAATTTCAATATGTGAATCTAATGTAGTATGAAATGTTTGAAATGAGTAACCTTTTAAGATGAGCATAAAGCAGTACCAAATGAGCACACATTACTTACAAAATGAGTATAAAAAATTCAAAAGCTCATTTATATAATTGTATGTGCTCCTTCGTTTTGGGCATTTTACTCATTTGAGTTTAACATAAAAGTCATTTCTGATGTGAATCTAATGTAGTATGATATGTTTGAAATGCGCAATCTTTTAAATTGAGCACAAAACATTACCAAATGAGCATACATAACTTACAAAATGAGTATAAAAAAATTCAAAACGCATTTGTGTATGCTCATTCATGTTGGACATTACACTCATTTGAATTTAACATTAAACTCATTTCTATTATATTGTGTTCAATATTGAGTTGTGTATTGATATGACATTTTAAAATGAGCATAAAACCAATATCAAATGAGCATGTGTAACTAACCAAATGAGCTATAGAAAAACAAAACATTAGTATGTAAAATAATTTATAATTGAATAAAGATTAAAATAAAAAAATTAAGAAAAAGAAAGAACTAAAGAAGGAAAAACGTAAAAGCAAGAAAAGAAGAACAGAAAAGACAAAAGAGAAAAACGTGTAATAGCAGCAACTAGCGGTCATCCATCCAGTGAGCAGAAGACCACACCGCCACTCCGCGATTCTCCTTCATCAACCGAGCAGAAGATCCAGCAAGCAGTAGACATCCATCCGTCGACGTCCCGTTCATCAACTCCCAGAATCTCAGAGAACACCAGCTTGAAGCCACCGAATTAATATTCAGATCCCTCCCAATCCACCGATCTCTTCCTCCGGAATTTCAATTAATTGCAAAAAATACCTGGTTGCACGGTATAATTTACCTCATAGGGGGGCTTGGTTTATTGTGGATGAGGGTAAGGGTGGACTCGGGCCGGGCCAACCGGCCCGGAACCGGACCGGCCCGCTACTGTGCGGGCCCGGACCGGACCGGTCAACCGGTTCTTAGCCGGTTCGGGCCACCCGGCCCGGTGGTATAGCGGTCCGGGCCCGGGCCTCCATTTTAGTGAACCGACCCGGCCGGGCCGGGCCCGGTTCGGGCCTCCAACGGCCATATTTAAAAAAAAAAAAAATAGAAGGCTCCTAGCCGTTGGGAGCATAGGAGGGGGGGGTCTGGGGGGTTAGGGGGGGTGGGGTGGGGGTCGGGTGGGGGTGGGGGTGGGGTATAAAAAAAATCTATTTAAACTCCTATTTTCTCTACATTTTTTACACCTCTTCTTCTACAACTCTTCCTACTCTCTAATTCTCTACTCTAAATCTCTCATATTCAACCATCTTCATTCTTCATCTTCTCCAAATTCTTTCTACATATATGTAATTTATATAATTATTATATCTACTTATATATTAATTATCTATTTATAAATATATACTTATACATATTCATATTATAATTCTTTACACATTATATATACTATATAAGTATATATACTATACACATTCATATTTACTTGATATTTAGTTATTATCCATACTATTGTTATTTACTTATATTTACATATTACATTTAGTTAATATATACTTATATATATATATATATATATATATATATATATATATTAAAGTATTAAGTATAAGTGTATTACTCATCTTATAGTAATATACTTATATATTATATACTATAAACATTATATTATATATTACTTATAATAGTAGTTAATTGTTAGACTTCTCATTTATCTATTAAGTAGTTAATTGTTAGACTTCTCATTTATCTATTAAGTAGTTAATTGTTAGACTTCTCATTTATCTATTAAATTAGTTAATTGTTACATTTCTCTACATTTCTCTTTAAAGAAAAAAATAGTTAAAGTAGTATATTTTTACATTTGTCATATTTCAATTAGTTATTTTATACATTGCTCATTAAAGTAAAAAAAACTAGTTAAGTTTTACATTTGTCATAATAATATTAGTTAAACTACTTATATGGTACATTTTCATATTAATATTAGTTACTTGTTACATTTCTCATTAAAGTAAAAAAAAGTAGTACACTTTTACATTTGTCATATTAATATTAGTTAAAGTATACATTTCTCATTAAGGTAAAAATAACTAGTAAATTTTTACATTGGTCATTTTAAAAACTAGCTAAAGTAGTTAATTGTTAAATTTGTCATATTAAGTTTAGTTAAACTACCTAATTGTTACATTTCTCATATTAATATTAGTTAATTTGTACATTGCTCATTAAAGTAAAAAAAAAATAGTTAATTTTTACATTTCTCATATTTATATTAGTCAAACTAGTTAATATTTAGTTAATTGATACATTTCTCATAAAAGTATTAATTAGAAGTAGTTCGATTTTTATACTCATATTTTAGTTCGAATTTGCTATAGTTTTCTTAGTCACATTTTATTATTACTATTGTACTCATATAAAATATTTGATATCATTTAATATTTGTTCAATTTTAAAGATGGAACGTGGTAGACATTCCGTAGATGTGGGTAATCTCCAACGCAACCGCAAGAGGGAGATTGTGTCGACTCGTCCTACTTCACGCAAAGGCAAAGGTAAAGTGCGGGCCGAGTCTTCTTTTCAAAGTCGAGATGATTTTGAAACGGATTACCAACGGAGAGATGATATGATGATGTCCGACGAGCATCTACAAAACCTATTGTCCCAAAACGATCCACGCTTTGCACAAGAGCAACCCATCCCGACAACCATTGATGAAGAGGAGCTCGAGGATGACGATGCGGAGGAGGACGCGGGGGGCGACAGGACTCACGGCACCCCGGATGATGAGCAAGACTTGGAGGACGAGGGCGGTTCAACCCAAACTGGTAAGAAATCTAAATCTCCAATTATTGAAAACAATTTTACAAAAAGGAAAGACAAAAATACCGAAAAATGGTACGCAAGTTGCAATCATTGCGGCAAAGAGTATAGCTTGGGAACTTTTGGCGGATACGGGAGTCTCACAAGGCATCTTAAGTCCGCCCATCTTGTGGAGTATGCGAAAATAGACAAGGGCAAGGGGAAGCAAACACAAATATCGAGGTTTGCAAATTCTCAACCCTTTGGTAATTTCTCCTATGATGATCAAAAACATTTGACTGGTATGTCTCATTTCATTGTTGAAGAAAATTTACCCTATATTTTTTCCGAAAGTCTTGCTTTAAGAGATTATGCTCAAGGTACTTTAAATCCTCAATTTAGAAATTATAGTCGCAAAACGATTAAAAAAGAAGTTATAAGGCAATATAACTTCGAAAAAGAAAATTTACAAACATTTTTCGCAAACTTTAATGGACGTGTTAGTATTTGTAGCGATATATGGGAGGATACTTATCATCATTTATATTATTTGGGTCTTACTGCACATTATATTGATGATGATTGGAATATGCATAAACGTGTTCTTGCTTTTCGTGAATTCAATGATCGTCATACTGCTGATAATATTTATATTCTCATTGAGCGTATTTTAATTCAGTATAATTTGCTTGATAAGGTGTTTGCTGTAGGTTTTGATAATGCTAGTAATAATACTGCTGCTATACCTAGATTGCGTGAATTGTGTGGTGCTTCTACATTGATGGGTAGGTTTTTTCATCAACGTTGTGCATGTCATATTCTAAATTTGTGTGTACAAGATGGATTAGCGGCATTAGGACATGCTTTGGAGGCAGTGAAAGGGGGAATTAAATTGATTTGGGCTAACACTCCACTAAAAATGCAATGGCGGCAATATTTGAAGGAAAGACGTGTCAATTATTGTGCTTTTTCTAAAGATTTGTCTATTCGTTGGAATAGTACTTACGAAGTATAACTTAATTCAAGTACTTATTAGATATAAAGATCATTTTCCTGCTTTTTTAAGGCAAACTTGTAACTATATTATAAACCCGACTGACATCGACACTTGTGAAAAAATTGTTAATGTTTTGGTATATTTTAATAACGCAACTCAAACTTTTAGTCATGTTTATAAACCTACCGCAAACGAATTTTTTGTTGAAGCTGTTAATCTCGCCGGCGCATTTTTAGAATTTTCCGATGCCGCTTACGTTAGTTATTTTTTTTATTTCATGAAACAAAAGTTTTTAAAATATTATTCACATGTTCCGCATATATATGGTATTGCAATTGTTCTTGATCCTCGTTATAGACTTGCCTCGTTGCCAACTTGTATAGATTACTATTATAATTGTTTTTTTCCAACTCAAGAGTTCGATGATAATCTCATCGACCCTAAACAAGAATACAACAAGGTTAGTAATTTATTTCATCAATTGTATAATGGATTTCATGCACAATATGGTAATGCACCCCCTACCATGCCGCGAACATCTTCTTCATCTAAAGGAAAATCACTTTTAAAATCTGCATTTGGTTCTCTTATGAAAAAAAGTAGAGCAACTCCCGCTACTGAACAAAGCTCAGTTAACGAGCTTTATTTGTATCTAACATTGAATGTTGATTATGAAGTTGGGGATGATTTTGACGTTCTTAAGTGGTGGAAGGACAATGAAAGAACGTTCCCGGTTTTATCAAAGATGGCTAAGCAAGTGCTAGCAATGCCGATATCAACAGTTGCCGTGGAACAAGAATTTAGTGCGGCCGGCAACGTCCTAACCGATTATAGAACGAGGTTGAGCCCGAGCTCTCTTGAGACGCTAGTTTGCTTCCATGATTGGTTGAAGGCCAAACGAAGAACTCAAGAAATGACCATCGCTCCCACCCGCCACTTTATGGAGGAAACAACCACCGAAGGCGGAGATTCCGATTGATTTTTTATTTCAAAATGTATTACATATTTTAAATGCATCCTAATTCTCAATTGTACTTCTTATTTGAAATAAATATACTTGAATTATTTTATATTATTGTGTACATCAATTCAATAATTCAATTCAATAAAATTCATTTGTAAACTTGTACTTCATATGTAGCACTTCTCAAATTAATTAATTGGTTACAATTTTACAAACTTATAACTTACAACTTGAAATTATTTTTGTAAAATCTAAAGGCTTTTTTTAAATTAAAATATGTAATATTAATATGTAAATTAATTAATTTGTTACAAACTTACAAGTTACAACTTATACAGTTATACACCTATTTTCTAACATTTGTAAATTATAAATCAAATCACTTTTCTAAGTAAAAATAGTTTTACTTAATCAAAAAATTAAAAACATTTTCCTTACACAATATGTATAATTTTCTAAATCATATCACTTTCCTTACATTTTTCTAAATCAAATCACTTTTCTAAGTAAATTATACACAATATGTATAATTTTCAAAAAAAAAAATTAAAACATTTTGAAGTGGGAGATTGCTCCCAAACGGCTATATAGCCGTTGGGGCTTAGGGTGGGGGGCAGGGGGGTCCCGGGGGTGGTGGGGTGGGGGTGGGGTTCAAAAAAATCTATAAATACATCTATTTTCTACCATTTTCTACACCTCTTCTCCAACTCTTCTCCATCTTCATCTTCTCTTATTATCCTACATTTCTACTTATACATCTACCATTTTAAAGATGGAAAGTAATTCTTCTGTTATGCAAAACAACTTTGATAAGTGGAAGGACCCGAAGACCGGACTGTGCTGGGCAACTTGCAAGTGGTGCAAGAAAGAGTGTTGCTTGGGGCGTTCACACGGAGTCGAGATGCCAATAAAACATATGAAGGCATGTGACAAAGGTAAAACAACAACCAACGGTGGCGGAAATCCCAATTGATATTTATTCGAAAATGTATTTCATATTGTTATTTTTTCCTCAATTCTCAAATGTACTTCTTATTTCAAATAAATGCACTTGAATTTTGTTTTTAATAACAATTATTATAATAATATAATATATAATTTTAAAAAAAAAAAAAGGACCGGCCCGAACCGGGCCCGGCCCGTGAACCGGGCGGGTGGCCCGGCCCGAACCGGACCCGGGGTTACCCGGGCCGGTTCCGGGCCTCCCAAACCGTGAACCGAGGCCCGGCCGGTTCAAGGCCCGAACCGGGCCCGGCCCGAACCGAGTCCATGCCTAGATGAGGGATGTTTGTTTCTTTGAGATGAATATAAGCTCTTTCTTTTAAAAAAAATCTCCTTAAATAAACCACGCCAAACAAATGTCACATCAATAGAGCATGTAAACTACATAAACAAACACTGCCCTCCATGAATATGCAGTTGAGAACAAATAACAAACACATAATCTAAGCAATGTTACTGATTCAAGGATCAAAATCAATGCTAATTTTTAGTGCCGGAGATTCACTCGGCTTATGAAAGACATTAGCAAACAAAAATGTTAGGTTTGTACATTTGAATGTTTCAAATTTCCTCACCTCACTGTCTTACAGCGGGATGAGGTCATACATAGCAGCTACAATGCATTGTTTGTCTCCAGCCTGTCGCCTATGCGACTTTGACCAGAAAATGCATCTGTTGACGGCTGGATTTATAATAACTACTAGTATTTATTTACAAACACAGAAATAAAAGACATTCACACGCCCTCCGGTCCTTTTGGCCTTGATCCTCCTCTGATGCATAGCTCTAATCTCTTGTCTTCGATTTTTTTTTGTTTTTTTTCTTTGTTTTGTGTGGAGGAAATAATAACTGGAAACTCCTCTCTTTTTTACAATTACAGGGGGCGGCGAGGTTCTTCTGAAACTTAGCGTCTTGGTTATGTCGATATGCATATAAGAAAGGAAAGGAGAGCCCATAGGTATGATGATTTCAGGATACCTGTGGATGCTGCATTAAAAAAAATCACAAGATTAATTGTTTCTTCTTAACCATAAGGATAACAAGAATTAAGTTTCATAGTTTATGTCAACAAGATGTTGGATGGGAATTGGGAGGTCAAAATTTTCTTCTGGAGGGTTACATTTTCTAAATTGTGTATTCTCATCAATGAACCATTGTTCTATTTTTAAGAGCTTTTGCCACTTTTAGACTCCGACTATTGTGTTGATCATACTTTTAGCAGTCCACTTTTATGTTTTTCACTTTAAATCCTTTAATTATGGTGAGAGAGACACTGAGTATCATCTTTAAAATTATCCACTTTTAACCCCCTAGCTATGATTTGCCACAATAGCTGATGCATCAAAAGTGTTACTATGAGAAATGTTTTGAAGGACAAAAAGTGTCACTTTCATGATAATCGAAGACTTAAAGTAGAAAAATTCAAAAGTGATTATCAAAAGATTAATTGACACAACAGACAGGATAAAAAGTGGCAATAACTCTTTTAAACAATTTCAATATTTCATTTTTAATTGATCATTTTTTGTTGGGGATTTTTCCTATGAAATCACTAAAATAAGATGGGTACGGGGAAAAAATAATACATTGTCATTGTAGTGAGTGCACAAATACAATTTGATAGTCACTGCACCCAATTGTTTACATAAATCAGTTAATATAAAAAAATCTTTTGTTTCGCGATTTTCATCATGGGTCATCCGGTAATAGTCTCTTTGTGCTTTAGTACAGGGGTAAGGCGGCGTTCAATTGACCCCCCCCCCCTACCCCACCGTAGGTGGCAGCCTTTGCGGCACTGGGGTAATGTAGTTGTTGTTGTTTCTACTTTTTCCACCCCAATGTTGTCTTAAGCCTAGTATAATCACTTTTTAGCCTAGCCCAACCACAAATTTCTAGATCCTTCATGGTAAATGTGGAAATATGTCAAAGTCACTGCTGTAAAAGTCAAGTATCTCCAAGTTTTTTATTGTAATCATGTGTTTGTCATTGTCTCATTTTATTAGAATTTAATATTTTGAATACTTTGTATTTCTGAAGTCTAAACTATTTAAACCTCCCTGTCTATGCGCTGAGGTATGGAAAATTAGAAATAGCGGGTCCAGCAGTTACACATCAGAAAAAATAGGGCCACACAGTAACACATTAGCAAAAGTGGCGGGTTTTAGCCTAATGGACCTCTTTTTGTAAACACAAGCAGTTGTGCAAAACACGCACACATAACGCCCCTAATGCATCTAAATGATCTAATCACTGTACTTTTTTCCATTATTTTCTCTAAGATCAGTGTGCTGGGAGAGCAAAGATTTACCTGATAAAGAGAGATGTGAGATTGCATATTGTCTCATGTCAGGAGGTTTTGCATCAGAAATACTAGCATGTGGTGATGATGAAGAGGAAAGGGGAGGAACATCATGTGGACTAGGTGCTGGCAGAGTTATTCTGTTTGGTTCCACATAGGTGGGAGATGCAGCAAGTTGCATAAGTTTTGTAGGGCCAATCCTACGTGGAGCAGGCCCATGGGCTGGCTCAAGAGCCGGCATTGGTGTTGGTGAGAGTTCCCAATTCACAGGCGCACTTTTTGTCTGCATCGGAGAAGATGCAATTGCAGGAGCAAGATTGGACTCTCGATGGTGGTGGTGGTGGTGGTGGTGATGATGGTGGTGGTGGTGATGGTGGTGGTGGGGGTGATGGGGGTTATGAGGCACAGGGGTTGGAGAAGGTGATGGGCTACCACCATAGACAGTAGTAGTAGAGGAGAGGCTGACTTGTTTAACTTTACCAAATACGGTGTTATCCAGGCCAAGGTTCTTAGTGTTAGGACTAGTAATTGCTTGAGCCAACTGCTTCTCCCTGGACTTTGAGGGTACCCCAACCACCAAAACAACTAGTGACCTTACAATTGTGGGTGGGTCCACCGTTGAACCCCTTGGGTTTACCAAGCTGATATATAAGTTCTGCACAAAAAGAAATATGGAATCAGATAACATCATACATCACCACCAAATCTACGTATACGCTACTCCTGAGTTAAATGTATTATTATGAAATTTTGTTTTATTGATTCAGGACACGAAATATAGTTTATCAGTCATTCAGGACCGGAATGTTGAAAGCTAGTTTATCAGTCATTCAGGACCGGAAAGTTGAAAGCTGTCGATTTAGAACCTTAACTATTGAAACTATCAATCCAGGGCTTGAAAATTATTAACTTTGATTTTTTCTGTAGTTAGTTTAGTTAAATTGTTTATTAAAACCAATATATAAAACGTAAAGATTACTTATTGAAAGTTAACATAAAAATGAAAAATAGTAAAGAATGAAAAGTTCATGATTTTTATAATCTTAGATTGCCAGTTTCAATCATGCATATCCTAATTATCCTAGATGACTATTTTCATATTATAGGTCCTTCAGATTAATGAAAAATGATAACTATATACTCCCTCCGTCCCTCTAACATATCTCATCTTTCCTTTTCGGTCCATCCCATTAAAATCGTCTCATGCCAAATTTGGTAAAGTTTGTTTGGTTCTAAATCTTTCTTACTTTACAAATTAAATATGAACCACATAAACCCACTTTTCTTAATAACCGCACCACCTCCTCATGTCCCAATGTTAGTGAGACGGAGGTAGTACTAAAAACAAAACAAAAAATATGAATTTTAAAACTCTAATACTCTATAACCGTAGAGTGGTACTTTCACTGTGAATGTAGTGACTATGGTGATGTTCAATTTTACACTGCAATGACTATTGTGGTATTTTCCCATGGACTATAGTGACCATGTAGTCATACTTCTATTTCTTACAGTAATATCTTGGGAAAATCCTGATTCATGAATGGTTAGGTTAACCTATCTTTTGAGTCCTGAATCAATAAAATTCCATGTATTTATTGATCTGCCACTGATTGCATCAGATGAGCAAGATGTATAATGCCTAACATAGAGAATCAAGTCATCAACAACCAAAACAGTAAAACTCATTCATATAAACAAACCTCATATGGAGAAAGGTGTAACCCTGACTTCAGTTGCTGTGTTAGTTCATCAAAATATATCTGTATTTCTTGAATAGAGAAGTTCAAAGTGAAGTTGAAACTGATGAGCACTTTCTGCAAGAGGAAAGCTTTCTGTTGAGAGGGGCTGACTGTGATCCCGCCTTTGAATTTCAGAACCTCAAATGATAATGGGGTCCCAAAAAGAGAATCCGTAGTCAAGTGCATAGTTGACTGATGAACAAGTATTGATTCAAAATTGTCGCGAATTATGCTTTTAGCTGTCGGGGGAATACTCATCCTACTTTTGACGTCAGAATCAACAGCAAAGACAACCTTTGTTTCATTTGATATTAAGGCTGAAGTTTCTAAAGATAGTATGTCCACCTGGTAATTCATAAGATGATGATAGATAATTATTATTGGAAATAGAAAGAGATGATTAAGAGCTAGAAGGGTTGAGGGAAAATTAATACTTTGGTGTTGGATACGCTTATTTCATCCAAAATTTCATCTTCAAGTTGCATTATATAATCTTCCAATAGTGAAACAGGTCTCTCCAACATAAAGCTTGCTACGATCTCATGCCCTGAAAATGATTCATATAAAATACACACACAAAACTTAATCAAGAAGGGGATAATGTAGAAAGATGCTGACATAATCAAGCCATAAAAGGGTTTTCTTACAATGGGGACTTTAAATTAGAATGTCAATCATACAAAGGTATAGACACATTAATAAAAATCATCCTCATTCCATCCCATCCCACCCCACTTAATTCTAGATATTCTAAACCCTAGGTCACTGAGTGTCAAATACACATTTCATCACTGAAAGAAAATTGTTTGCCAATTAGGAGGAGATGTATTGCTTTTTTTCCAGTTTGAGGTCAGGCATCTTATTTATGGACCATTTCCCTAATAAGCTTTTAGTAACAAGCAACTGACTTTGAAATAGTCTTACTTTCTTAATATGTATATGTATGTGTTCCCTGTCTGGGCATTAAATTGAAATGGAAACTGTTACTCTGAAAACTTTACAGCTTAACACGATACCAAAATAAAAAATAATTAAACCCATGCATAAGTTTTGAAATCCAGTCCGCATAGAGCAAGCCAAGTGAGAATTTCATTTTTTGAAATATAAAGATACACGAATTCGAAATTAGTGGAAACCCCCATAAACAAAATCAAGAACAGAAACCAAGCTTCAATTGAGATCTGCATGAACTCCAAAAAACTGCAGTAATTGACAAACCAAACCAGCATCAAGAAAAGTACCTCGAAACCTAGAATCCAGATCTAGACCCTTTGGATCTCGGTGGGGGAAGAATGGGAGCAGGAAAAGAGCAGAGAGTAGCACACCAGCACCAAGAAACAGAGCAAAAACACATCTGAAACTCACCATCCCGCAGATTCTCCTGCAGCTCCTATTCTCCCTACCTCGGTTTGTTTCCAGCTCACCCTGTCCAGCCATGGGTAAGGGCTCTTCACCCTCCGTCTTTCCCATGGTGATGAACAACGAAACAAAGTCTTGCTGTAACGACAATGTGGGCTTCTTTTTTCTGGGTTCTCTAATCTGTACACCCTTTGTAATTTGGTGAGAGTCTATCCATAGCTGTCTTCTCCTTCTGCTTTTCTTTTTTCCTCTCTGCACTGTGGAGAGAGGGAATTTTTCCCCTTTTTTGTCTTCGGGTTAGAGAATGCAGAATATGGTGCAATCAAATCAAAAATTGTTTCTTTCCTGGGGTTGGATTGGAATTTGGGAAGAGTGTACTGTGTGGTCTGTGGAGCAGTAACTTTTTTTTGGGTTTGGCAAAATCTACTACTGTTCTTTTGACAAAAGTTTCCTCTTTTTTGTTTAAATTTTGAAACTTGATGAGGATAACGGTGGAGCTTTGGGTTCTTTTTTGCAAGAATAAATCGCCATCAAAATCTTGAAAAATGGTAGTTGAAGTTTTACTCTTTTTGACAAAGTGACAACTAAGCTGGTTAAACATGTCCTGTCCAAATTATAAGGGCACTGCCGTACCATGTGAAATTTAAAATGTGGGGCGGGGGGGATGAATCTACCGAAAGCCCACCTCTTTTTCTATATTTAAAGTAGCAAGCACCATATTACTGTTCTAAGAGGGGCTGCCTCTTTTACAGCTCATCTTTTTAAAAGTTCATTTGTGAAAAATTACTTATCCGGGTTGTCATAAATCATAATAACTCATCTACATTGATCCAAAAGGTGTAAGTCACGGTGACTAAGTCAGTAAAATAGTGGCAATAATTCATCTAAAATATATGGAACCGGAGCCTCTTCCTTACTTTTAGGGTGGTTGGATCTAATTCTTAAAATCTTCAGAGAAAAAAAGCAGAAGTTGGGGTGTTTGGATGAAAGTGCAAAAGTACTTCTGGTGCTCTAATTTACTCCTAGAAGTGGGTTTTTTAGAAGCTGAAGGAGACCAACTTCTGAAAACTGATTCTGCTTCTGTTATAAAAAAGAAGCAGAATCAGAATTGATTCCAAACACTTCTTTATAGTAAGGTAGAGTGTCTTACTTCTTCACAGTCGTTCACTCGTTTGATCGAAAATTCAACGGTTGGAGATCTTGAGGTCCACTCTCTCGCCGATCTCGAGACCGTCTTCGCCGCTGCCTAACCGTCCAATGCGCAAGGAACATGATCCTGATCCAAATTTAATTTACAAAATACTCCCCCCATTCCATAAAGAAGTTCTCATTTTGGTTTACGATGTTTGATTGATGATAAAGCAACCCGATTCATGTTCACACTGAAACTACTTTTAATAAATAAAATATACATATTCAGAATCTACACTAAAAGTTTTACAAAGTCTAATAAAAAAAAATTAATTTGATAAAAATTTGATATATAAAGCAAAAGATCAAATGAATACTTCATTTTGGGACGGAGGTAGTGTTTCTTATTTTAAACTCATCTACATGCAGTGACATACATTCATATGGTGGTTTTTTTTGGAGAGACAAATTTAGGGTGATGCTTGTTACTTATTACGTAGTATATATTCCTACTTTCACCTAGTAGAGAAAGTCAAATTTTTATTGTGCAATTATTCCAAGTAACCCTTCATTTATTGTGCAATTATTCCTACTCTTCTTGTTTTCCTTTACAAGATACTCAAAAAAATACTACTATCAAAAGGTTTGCGCTTTATACGGAGTATTATTTTTGTAAATCAATCGTAATCATATAATTTACTTTTTAATAAGTTTGTTCAATAAGAGAAAAAAAATGTTTAGACACAAAATGTAATAGTCATGAACTCAATTGTTCATCTAATATAATTGTTTTTTTTTTTTGCGAAAAATATAATTGTTAATATGATCTGATCTTTTAAGTATTGCCAATTGACCAAAAAAACATGGGTAAAAAAAGAAAATCATAATATAAGAATTGGATAGACAAAGTATGTGCCATTTGACACTCTCTACTCACCAAAAAAAGTCGAATGTTTTCCGTGTGAATTGTGAGGGTTTCTACTTTTTCTGTGGAGATAAGGCAATAAAATATCCCACTAACCTTCAATGGATTTGAACAGTTTAGAGATCATTCGTAGTGGATTTATTATAATTACTTTTAATCATATCTTTGATGAACCCATTGTGAAAGTTCAAAGGACGACATTGCTTCCATTGTAATGGTGCCAATGAATTTTCAATTATTCCATTTGTCAACTCTGCTTCTTCTCTTTCTTGTCCTTTTTGCTTTTCATAAGAGCACAAAGATGTAATGGGATAATCCCCATTCTCCCACAAACTTCTTTGAAAAATATATGGAAAATAGATCGAATATATTTTGATTCAAGTGAGAAATGCATTTAATGAAAGAAATGAAAAATGAATTCCAATTAGTAGATTCACGATGTTGCACTAAAAATAGTTATGTTACAGTGAGATTCAAATTTTGCAATGTTGCACTAAAATTTGACAATATTGCATCGAAATGGTTTTATGTTGCACTACACAAATATAATACGGATTTTTTAGAAATTCTCACAAAAATGTCACCATGCTATGTTCCACATTTCAGTGCAACATGAAGTTTTTTTATTGCAACATAGTCAATACCAATGATTGAGATTCATTTTTATTTTTCATATAAAGACTTTTTCTTATTGGAACATCACCTAGATAAATAATATTTATCAGTCTCACAATAAGATCCATTTATTTAGAAACACTTCTTCTGTTTCAAATATAATTATTCTCTAACAATATAAATTACTACGCTATAATCTATTATCTGTCTTTGAATAATTGGGAAGCGTCGCTTGATAGTGCAAAAGAGACTGTTTCAGGTTCAAATTCAGACAACTACGATAAAATCTAGAACGAGGTTGTTATGCAAAATGCATATATCCTGTGACGTGCATTGTCCATCAAACTATGATTTAAGACAATTATATAGAAACTTTTTATAAACTAGGACCCAAGGATGAAAAACTAACATCCAGTGACGTGCATTGTAGGTTAAAGAAAGAAACAGAAATTGTCAATTTGGCAACTTAAAGACAAGAGTCCATCAAAATCCATCAATCCAAGATTCAAAAAGTTGATTCTGTTGGGGTTCTGGCTTATATGCTACGCCAGATTTAAAGAGCATCATTTAAAGATAGCCGCTGATTTTATCCAATTTAGTAGATAACATTAAAAAGAAATGTTCAGGATCTTGAGTCTTGACACCTGCTCAATCCGTTATTAATTTAAAAATGTCATGTTTTCTAAATACATTAACGCGTGAAGAAATGATTCGTTAGCTAGCTTTTATATAGTTATTTATTTCACATCTAAGTTTATCCATTACCATGAGGTCATGATAGATTTCAAATCCCTCTCATGTAAGAAATACATATTAATCAATATGACAATTTGTGCCACTAAATTACTAAATGGATCTTCTGGTTGAACGAAAATTTAATATTTAATCCAATACGCTCTTTTTCTAGCTAAAGATATTAGACATACTGAACAATTGAAAATTATTAATGAAAAAACGTGAGCCAAATCGGCTGTTTTTGTGTGAAAGATCCTCACATAGGAGCAAGCCAGTAGACATCGACTGGCTTTTCTATTCTATGAAGATGCAGAGAAGGAAAAAAAGAGCTAGAGGCATTTCGGCTGTCATTTTTTGCCAACGTGTCAAGCTTCTGTGTATTGGCATTTCTTTAATTGGGAATGAAAATTTTGAGAACTCAAGTTTGAAAGCTCAATGGATTCAATTTCAAAAATCAGTAGACTGTTATGTAATATGGGGAGGGAGAGGTCAATAAAAAAAGTCCAGCAACAATTACAGGCAAGTAATTCAATCGTTGCCTCGAAAACTAGGAGACACATTCGCCCATATTTGCTAACCTGACACAGTGACATGAACTAACAAAAAAAGGAAAAACATTGTACATTTCGTTTTTTTACCAGGCACTGCCGGTGCCATTGTTTCCAGACCATCCACTGCCACCCACTTGTGAGTCGGGGGTATCTTTTTTGTTGCCGCCCCAGCCAGAAGCATCTGCACCGCCGCCACTGCCTGCATCACTGCCCCAGCCGCCGCCTCCCCCTCCACCACTGTTGCTGCTCCAGCCACCTCCTCCGACATCAGATGTATTCCCTCCTCCCCATGCTCCACTTCCACCTCCATTATCACCACCGTCTTTGGAACCACCCCATCTATGGGAGCCATAATCTGAATCTTGCCCGTCATTGTTTCCTCTGTTATTATCATAAGATCCTCGGCCACGGCCACGGCCTCGGCCTCTTCCTCGCCCACCGAAAGGTCTTGGCGGCAATCCATCCTGACCGCCCCCATTTCTATCACCCCGACCTGTTATTATCAACCAGACAGTAAAAAAAAGTGACCAGTAGTACTTTGGTTCTCTTCTTTCCTTCAGTCAGTTGAGGCTCTGTCTGGTAGCTACTACAACCAGCTTATTTTGGCATCAGGAGAATAACCAGATTAAGTAGAACAAGTAGTTTTCTATTTTTATTGGGAAAATAACTTTAGATAATATCAACAATAATACATATTATAGAAATAACTAATTTATACCCCAACTATTCAAATATATATAATAAAAATAATACAGAGCAACTTTTGACACCAAATCCGGACATTGAACCTATCAAAACATGATACTTAACTATCAAATAAGCTTAATTTGATGGTTTGGTATAAGCTTGTGATTATTTTAATCACCAAATTTGAGGTCAGGAAGCGGTTCCATATCATTTTGTTATATATTTGAATAGGTGGGCTGTGCAATAGTTATTTCTATAGTATGTATTACATTATTATTGGTTTACGGTAATAGATGATATTACTTGAAGTTATTTTCCCTTTTTTTATTTGGCTGAAATTTATGTGGAAACCTAATACCTTTCCTTTCTGATTAACTTTTGCAGTTTTACCAAACAGGCCCTAAGTCATATTAGGATGTTTTTACTTGGACTGTAATTTGCTGGTCTGGTCTGGTCTGAACTGGTTTGGTTTGGTCTGGGACAGATTACAGTCCAAGCAAAAACATCCTTAAAGGGGGTAAATTCTAGTTTTTTTACATATACTCAGATTTCTAAGTAGTCACTATAGTCACCAAAGAAAAATAAAATCAATTTGTAGCCTTCTCCAATTTACCCTATAGTTTCAGATCTTTTTTCTTTCACTAGCATTTTTCAGTTCCATACAGACCCAGTATTCTGAGAGGTTACCTCCATGTCTATAACCGCCACCCCTCTCGTCATTTGATGAACCACCACCCCAGCCACCGCCATTGGCAGGGCTTCGCATCGGGACCATTGCAGCAACTGATCGTATTGATGGTGCAGAGTCTGGTGGATCATTAATATGTCTTTGAAAATATGCCACAAGACGGTCAATATCCTCAAACATTCTCTTTCTGAACTTGAACCCCTTGGGATACATACCCACATATTCATGGTGTGGGTTGGAACTTCTAATATAAGTGAGAATGAAAGTGCCTGGATGTTCGTGAGATATACCAAAAGAATAGACAATCCTCATTGGGTTCTCAGATTTTTCAATGCGTAGTAGTTCATCAACTTCTGCTTTAGTGCCCTTCCTGAACTTTCGATAGTTCAGCATTGCCTTCAGATGAGCAACCAATGGATCAACGTAACGGTCCATTACCTGTCGTCTTAGAGTATGAGATTTGATTTTACACAAAGTCAAATAATGAGTGGGCATCTATTTTGTGCTTATAATACAGCATAAGCAATCAAACCTTAAAACAGAACAATCAACAGTGAGAGTGCCTATACTGAAAGCTACAAGTCTACAACAATTAGTATATTCATATTAAGCTTTGCCTAAGCAATAAACCTAAACAATGTTACATGCACACTTGCATATCTGCATGTATGTGTGGTTGTGTGTGTGTGTGTGTACGTGTATATGTGGGAATCACCATGGTGATGATCAAGCTTTAATGTGTGTGTGCGAAGTGTGTCAAGTGTCAAAGTGTGTTATCATGGTTATGCATGGTTAACCTTTCAAAAATTCCTTCAATTTCCATGGTATAACATTTTTCGCGTCAAAGTTATAAAGGAGAATATATAGTGTTCAAATAGCGAACAACTATTATAAACTATTTTTCGTTAGGCTTACAGAGCAAAAACGGTACCAGACTATCAGTGAATTGACTCTTTAAAATTTTAACAAATGAAAAGTGTAATCATTTAATTACTGGGCCGCTGATTAGATCAATTGAAGATGTATTTTATGCGCGGGTTAAGTCAACCCAATCATAGAATTCAAGCTACAATAGAGCCTAACATAAACCCAAAGTATGAAGAGATCCGGATTAGGTAGTCAAGGAGGCTTGCCTCGTCTAAATCCTCAAATGTGTCATCCCCAATTTTCAGAGTCTTTCCTATGCGGAGCAGGCTTGTAATATCCTTGTGTTCCTTTCCACCTTCCACTATATCCTTGTGAGCATAAACACCGTCATAAACTTTGAGTGTTAAAGTTAAGAAAGAGGGACCACGGGAACTAGGGCGTATGATACTTTCACCAGGTTCTTTGGCAGATAGAAACTGCATTAAACATGCACAAACAAAAGACACTGAGTACTTGAACCAATCAAGAATAAACCTAGTGGAATATATTGAATTTAAAGAAACCCATTTGAAAGTGTATGCAAGGGAATACCTCCATTGCTTGATCTGCTGTTATGTTTTGAAAACGCGGATGGACAATCATCCTTGGCTTAAAATGCTTCTTTGTGAGCTCCTTCTCTTTGCGAGCTTTTTCTTGTATATTCTCTAAGCTGCTGTGATTTTCACAGTAGAAATCACTCATGTACCTATTATTAAGGAAGCGGTAACCTCTCATATCATTCTCTTTGCAACTCAGAAACACCTGGTATCTATTCTTATTGATTGACTTGATTCTACATGTCAATGCTTCGCCTGCACGCAACTTTTCTGTCAAGTCATCTATATCCTTCCAAGCATCCGGCGAGTCTTCCTTCATGAGTATGCCGGTCAAACCATTTTCAAGGGAACATATAGCTTTCTGAGGTTGGACCCTGCGAATAGTTGCTTGTACTGTTATTCCTTCGAACAATGTTTCCTCGGTCTCCCCACAAATCATGTAAAACTCATCATCTTGGCTGGGCGGTGTATATTGTATTCGCCAATCCTGAAATCCTTCCATCAGCTCAAGTCTTATATCATTCAGGGTTTCCTTTTTACTAACTCTCTGCTTAGCATCTGCATATTTATAAGGGTCAACACTTCTTAGTAATTTGGGATTCTCCCTTACATGCTCGATAGCCGCTTCCAGCACTTCATCATCGTCAGCTTTATCTTCGCCAATATCTTTGAGATACACATCTTTGGCCAATTCATGTGCAAGACTGTAAGATTCTGGATGTATCCTTGTATCATCCAGCAAGTCAATATATGTATTACTGTTAGATGCATACCCACTTCGCCGGACTCTCAGGAAACCAACTGCGTTGATGAACACCTTCTTACCAAGGTACTGTTCCGTCAACAGGTCCTTTCTGATGAATATCGTTTGTTGTCTGACCAAAGATCTTTGAAGTGAGGCTGCCTTTCTGGGTCCAAGCCCAGATACAAATTGAAGAGGAGCAAATAACCACTCATGACTTATAGCCAAATTAAGATCTAGGCCAACTTGGTTAGTAGCATCGACCATGATTTGTTCAACCATTCCATACTTCTCATCAGGAGTGAGAAAGTTTTCCATTGAACTTAGCTTCCAGGATAGGATCTCCCTCCCTGGCCCACAAAGCGAAGCAACCATTGCTAAAGGGTTTTGACGGTAACGCCCAAGAGCCACGGCGCGCCTCACAATACCTGAAATTTTTCAGGGCACAAAGGTAAGCTTCTCTTTCAGTTTTGTATAAATGACCTACTATGAATGCACAATGAGTTTACCGGGCTGAGCAGGAAGCTGGTCAGAAGAAATTCGTGAGTTCTCGTAGAGATGGGGAAGGGACTCATCTCCATAGACAATGTTTAAATTATCCATCTCATGACCAACTTCTCTCGGATTATCCTCAATCATCTTAAAAATAATCTGCAAAAGACGCAACATAGGTTGAGAACCCTTTTCGAGACAATGAGCTGTGACAAAGTGATAAGACCATATAAAAAAATCAAAATACACAATATACACCATGGTGAAGCAATCTAATGACACCAGGCATAATATGACTTCAGGATATATAGTGTAATTAGATTTAAAAAGTAGGTACACCATACCTCGAAAATATCCTCCTTCAAACGTGTACAAGACAAATTTACAGCTCCTAAAACAACCACGTGAGGTTGGTGATCTATCATAAACTTTAAAAGCCTTTGCTGGTCATTTTTCTTTCTCTGCTCATCATTAACATTCATACCACGAAGGCTGAGACACCCTGCATACAAGATATCTAAAACTTCTCCAAATGAATCCAACATCACAAAAGTGGTTGCTGGCTTTCCAGGCCCCCAACAGCAAGCCATAACCCTTGGTGATGCATCCTCATCTGAGGGGCTACCACCATTTTCTCTTCGCGGAACTGGACCAACAGATACTTTGTTCCATAAAAGCTGACCGTATTCTGAAAGTAGCCAATTCTTTGCTCTGCTTGACAACATCAAACGTGCTTCTTTAGCCATTGATGGTAAAAGCATATTGTGGATTGCATCTTCAAGTATCAACTTCCTTTGTTCATTCCACAACTGAGCAGATTTACTAACACATTCACTAAGGTAATTTTCACTGGCTTCTGAACAAAGCTTCTCAAGGGGTAAAGCTGGCAGCTTTATAGTAACTTGCAAGAGCTTCTCCTCTTCAGCCTTCTGTATGAGAAGCCATTCTGCATCATCAAATTTCGAAAGTGGCTTGTCCTTGAGCCACTTCACCCTTGCAAATTGATGAAAAAGATCAATAGCTGTATTCCCTTCCGGAGTAGGGGATGTAGATACTACAGCATCCATCATATATACAGAACGGACATATTTCCGGACACTGGGTTCACAGTTAATCTCAACTGCTGCCTACAATAGATCCTCACATTAGTAACCACAACAAAAGCATGTCATATGGGAGAAACTTGTAAGGGCTTTACCATGTGCCTAGCACCCTTGAGAACTTCTTGTGGTGATTGTAGCATCCTACAGGTGAAGTTTGAAGCCATCTCCTCTGGTGTTTCCTTTGGGTCTTCCAACTCATCCATTCTCTGGGATAGAAGGTTTTTAATCAAATAAAAAATAATACTATTGGAACTGCTCCATTATTGAAATGCATCCAAAGATGTAAATACCAGGTCCTTGAATATGAGGATATGCCAAAAACACAACAATAGCGTTTATGTCAACTTTAAGTGTTAAAAGTTCAGATGTATGTCTAAGTTATAGCGCTTACAAGTCAGACTGGAAGTTTACTTCGATTGCAAAGTCTGCAAGTAAAATAACCGTGTGGCAATGCTAATACACTCACTTTTGTAGATTTTTTTTGAAAGTTTAACCAGTGCAGGTTCACACAAACACACCCTCATACAAAAGTACTTCTGTAATACTTCCTCCGTTCTTTTTTAGTTGCAACGGTCAACCTTTGCACATTTGCCACCGCACACATTTGACCATAAGTATATCTTAATCTCTATTAATAAAAAATATCAAAAATGTGATTTTGAAAATTTGTAATGAGATGCATTGAAAAATATTTTTTTAAAAAAATAATTTCCATAAAATAATAGTGTAAAATGTAGTCAAAGTAGATCATGTGAACAGTGCAAAAAGTCGACATGTTGCGACTAAAAGAACGGAGGATAGTACTATATTTAAATACGAAGACACAAACATATAATCTATCTTACCTCTCTTTTTCTTTTATCGTTTATCTTCTTTATCTTTTTATGTTTTTATGTTATTTTTATCTTCTAGCTTTTTCATGCTCTTTGATCTTTTTATCTTTTATTTTATTATATTTATTTATCTTATCCATTTTTTGTCTTCTCTTTTTGGCATCGGTATCATGGATCGATACATGTTAGCCGACCCCGAATTCTTTTGGAATTAAGGCTTGGATGTTGTTGTTATGTCATTGTGCAACAAAGCAAGAATGAAGGTATTCTCAATTGTGCTTTGAGATCATCATCATCATCAAAAAAAAAAATTAAAAAAATATATAATTACCATAAAATAATAGTGTAAAATGTCGTCAAAAGTAGATCATGTGAACAATGCAAAAAGTCAACATGTTGCGATTAAAAAACGGAGGATAGTACTATATTTAAATACGAAGACACAAACATATAATCTATCTTTTCTCTCTCTTTTTCTTGTATCATTTATCTTCTTTATCTTTTTATGTTTTTATGTAATTTTTATCTTCTAGCTTTTCTATGCTCTTTAATCTTTTTATCTTTTGTTTTCTTATATTTATTTATCTTTATCTTATCCATTTTTTTGTCTTCTCTTTTTGGCATCAATATCATGAATCGATACATGTTAGCTGACCCCGAATTCTTTTGGAATTAAGGCTTGGATGTTGTTGTTATGTCATTGTGCAACAAGGCAAGAATGAAGATATTCTCAATTGTGCTTTGAGATCATCATCATCGTCATTACCCCCAGTGCTGCAAAGCCTTACCCATGTACTACAAATACAGAGAGACAGCTTCCGCATGACCGATAGTGAAAATCGCGTCAAAAATTGCATGGATTGGCTACTGATTCATAACAAAGAAGCGTGAACAGTTTAATGAACCATTTAATTTAAATAAATGATTATTTGAGGTAGTTAATTTAAACAAAAGAAAACCAATCTCAATTGTGCTCTGAGATATTTAATTTAAATAAAAATAAATATTTAAATAAATAATTAAATCTTACAAATTTAAGATCTGTTAGAAAAAAATATAAAAAATCAAGTTGTGACTAAATTATTTAATTATAAAAGTATTTGAGAAATAGTTAAAATATGACTGCAACTGGATCCATAACTACAACAGGTATAATGAGCAGAGGGAGGGGAGTATATACCTGAGTGTGGGGGGGAGCATTTTGATTCTCGACTATATTTTACACTCAAATTTATCACAATAATTACCCTAGAACCATCTTGTTTCTTTCCATGCATTGTACATGCTCAAAAAGTAGTTTATTTAGATACTTGAAGGGAATCTAAACAAACATACATTTTTTTCCAGAGATATCAGCAGCCCAAATTGCTCAGAGTTGTAACCGAACTTATTTGCAACTTCCCACAACCCAGCCTTGCTGTAATAACTATAGTCTGATTTCCTTGCTGGCCTCTTAAATTGACCTTCATCTACACCAATTTCACCAGGTGGAAAGTGTAGGTTAAACTTTAAATCAACATCATCAACTTCTCTTTCTGACCCAGCTGCTTTAAGTGATTTGCAAATCGATTCAAAAAGCTGTTTGTTCAGATTCAGCCTTGTTTCATCATACACCCTGCGAGACTCCTCTTCAAAGCGTTTGCTATAATATGACTGGAGGGCAGTCTTTCGCTTTTGAAGAAGAAGCCACTTTCTGTCTAAATCCATAATTGCCCAAAGCACCTGCAGCGCAGCAACATTAACAACTCTATTCTTTGTATTTGCGTTATTTTAACAAAGCAGTGAATACATAAATTATGGTAAAGTGACTACCTTGTGCCACTTCAGCACTGGTTTTTTGTCAAACGCGTTCTCAAAATTGTCAACTTCACCCTGGTCTGGATCCTTCAGCAAGGTCATGCACTCCTCCTTCCGATACATAGCAATAAATGGTAGCTACAAGGAATTCAAATTATATTTAAATACAGGGAAAATCAGCTACAACAACAAACAACAGCATCCAACCCTTATTCCCAAAATATGGAAAATCAGCTGAAAAGAAAAAATGAATTCCCAAAGATTCAGAGTTAACTACTCACGTCCAATTTTTGAACATGCATTAGATCCAAAAATCTCATAATATCATCCTTGTCAATTGGAAGCTCATTTCCTTCTTCACTTGACCCTGTGGCTCTCTTGTTGAAAGGGGATACCAAGCGAAGTTGGTTATATATCCAGTTAGTCTCTTCACTTATATCCATCTCATCCGTAGGTGAACCAGTGCTTGCCTCAGATAACTAAATAAAATACATATGACTTACTAGTCAACAAATCCATAACATGAAGACAAATAAAAGGCAAACTCATCATCTGTGGCACAGAGAATGGAGAAGAAAGATTATACCAAAATAAGACACTTTAAGTTGTACAAACCTGCATTCTTTCTGGGATATCAATTTCACGAATCCTCTCATCCTCCTCAGTCATGTATTTTTCAGAAAGGATAATAGGCTCAAATTCATGCTCAAGCCGCCTTTCCCTCCATTCGCTAGCTTCATCATAATGACCCATTTTTGACAAACCTTGCTTGCGAAGCCTTAAGAGCTCATCAACATCACCAAATATGTCATGAGCTTCCTGAAGTGCAGAAGATGAAACCCCGGGTGCCTGTCTGGATTTCTTTTTATTCATTTTCTTCCGTCTGTTCAAAATATAGAAATAAGCAACATGAGAGGAACAATAGTGAAATGACTAGAAAAGTAGAATGTATGAAATCCTTATATACCTCATAGGAGCACCATCCTCGTCTTCGTGAACAATAAAGTCGGCCATTTCATCTTCTTCACCCATATCTGCATCCTCCTCATCTTCCTCTGGTTGCTCTTCCTCAGCAATATCTTCAAGTGGTTGTACTGCAAGAAAATCAGTCCAAATATTATCAACATCAAGTCAAGCAAACATGACTTAAGAAACTGATAGCACTTACCATCATCGTCACCAAATAGAGTGTGCTTAAGCTTCTCCTCAGCTGAACGCCCTCCCTTGCCAGAGTCATCAAATTCCTCCTCTTCAGAAAAACCAGAACGCCCTTCTTCTGTATCCCGTTGAGCTTTTTTCAGCCGCTTGAATTTTTTGCTCCCCTGTCCAATTTAAGGCAACAATTTTAATAAAGTGACAGGACTTGGGGAAAAACAGAACATTACAGTATAGAGGAGGAGATAGAGTGCTAAAAGAAAACACACCAGTTTTGGACGATTGACAGGTATATTGCTCTCTTGCAGAAGTTCATAATCTTCAGCATCAAGTTCATAATTCCTCTCAGACTCCCTAAGCAACCAGTAAACAAGACCATGAATAAGAGTGACTCTAGAGACTTATAAATGAGTGACAAATAAGAAGTTATCACCTTTTCTTTCTTTTCTTCTTCTTGTGTCTCTCTTCGTCGCTGTCTGCTCTATCTTCCTCCTCCTCCTCATCTTCGTCTACAATAAATCCATCCTTTTCAAACTCGTCTTGCCCTTCATCTGTCATTAACATTCACCATTGGTTATTTGCATGGAAAATAAAAAGTCCTAGCAGCAAAGCATTGCCCAAGCTAACCAGCATGAGGCATTAAATGCAGATTTAAAAATCCGTACATTCGAAGAATGCATGCAACTTTGCCTCAAAAATCAAATGTTTAAGCATACAAATCCTGATTACCATGAAGGGGCTGAAATATAAAAAAAACTTTAATCGAAAGATAAATCGCAGGGGTTTAGCGATTGATAAGAATCGGTCATTACCATCTTCGTCCTCTTCTTCGTCCTCTTCTTCCTCGACCTCTTCGCGCTCCTCCTCCAGATCTTCCCCGTCCGCGGGCTCCTCGTCGCGCTCCTCTTCCTCAACTCCAACCTCGTCTGCACACAAATTTTATCAACATCAACCGGTCGCACAAAATACATATATCAGATAAAAAAATATGATTTTTAACATAATGAAAGCCGGAAACAACCTTCGTCGTCTGAGATGACGTGATTCCCAGCCATTTCCGGCGAAATACGAAACCGAAGCCTATGGCAAGGCGACCAGAAACCCTAGAACCTTTACACGCTAACTGCAATAGGTGGAAAACCTACGATCAGGCCCGGAATGGCTTCGCCCTCTCCTCACTGACTCCTTGCTGCCACAACTAAGAGTGGAAATTGATCGGACCGCCCAGGTTTTGCTTAGATTTTTGGGAAGTGGTATTTATCGACCCTTTTGTGGTTAAGGGCGAAAAAGACAATCATTTCTGTTTAGTTTGGTGGATGTTGCTCTTCAGTGCTTATTATCTGAATTTGTAACATCTAATTTGGTATGAAATTGCAAAAAAAAAGTTGATTTTGATTATGAAAATAAGTTGATCTGGTCTATATTTTTTATTTGGTATGAATAATTCTATCGCTGTTTCATTTATAGTAAAAGTATTGTTATTGTGATAGTTGTGTTTAGTTTTTATTGTGATCATTGTTTTTGTTGTTTTTTATATTACAATTACAATTATGATTATTATCATTTTAATTAATAGCATGTTTGTTATTGTGATAGTTTTTTTTTTGCAAAAAGAAAAATCAATTGACATTAATAGCATCATTGTTTAGGACATTAACAATAAAATTAGGAGGAAAATCAAACCAACAAGTGCTATCAGACATAGAACAGGCTGCTTTAGCTAAAGCATGAGCTGCCTTGTTCGCTGATCGCTTAACGTGAGAAAATGAAATCTCAGAAAAAGATGACTGAAGCTCTCTAATATCTCCCGCCAAGATCCCGACGAAAGAAAGACATGATCCTTCAAGAATTTCTGAAATAGCCTTGGAGGAATCGGACTCAACATCGACCGCATCCCAATTATTTTCTTTTAGCCAGCTAAGAGCTTCCCGAATTCCGACCAATTCCGCCTCCCAAGGAGCCAAACACCCTTGCCACGGCTTGGAGACTCCTGCAACAAAACTGCCCTCCTCGTTTCTCAGTAGCCAACCCAACCCAGTCCCACTAGCTTTGACAGGAGCATCAATATTCAGCTTCAATTTGCCAGGCCGAGGACACCGCCAGAGCTCTTTAACCTTCGAACCATGGACTACCTGCTTACCTCCCTGCTGCTAGGCCAGGATCCATCCATCAACAAATACTTGAGATTTCAGTAAAATAAACTTAGCATCAGTTGACACCCCATTCCAAACTCTATGATTTCTTTCGCACCATAAACCCCAGCACCCCCAAACCAACTTGTGCAAATCCTCCTCCTTTTTTACTCGGAATTCAACCTCCAACTGTTCCAGGAAGCTTGAAGCCGAACTAGATGCCCACTTCCACTGCACTGCCCGCCAAGCTGTAGAAGCCACAGGACAAAAGTAAAACAGATGGAGCAGAGACTCTTCGGCTCCTCCACACAGCCCACATTTCTCGTCACAATTAACTCTCCGCGACTTCAGCTTCTCGGTCGTAGGCAAAAAACCGCTGCATAACTGCCAAAAAAAATTCTTGACTTTAGGAGGAAGCTTCCAGCCCCACATAGATGTCCAGCCCATCCAACTACTCACCTGCAACTCTCCAACTAAAGCCCTGTAACAACTACGAATGGAAAATCTCCCAGAATCTTCCCGTCTCCAACAAATCTTGTCTGGAATCTGCCTGTAGCTAATCGATATCCCTTGAATTAGTTGAACATCTCGTTGAACAAAGATATCACGAAAAAGATCCAAATCCCATTTGGAACCATCAGCCACCCGCAAGCTTTCAACCGTTGCCCTCTTCAGCCCTTGGATGGGGTCTGAAATCACCATAGGTCCACTCTTATCGGGTAGCCACGGATCACACCAGATGTTAACATTATTCCCCCGGCCCACTCTCCAATAGTAGCTACTGCGGATGATATCTTGAGTTTGTAAAATGCTCTGCCAAATAAAAGACGGGTTAGAACCAAGTTTAGCAGAGAAAAAATTCCCTTCTCGAAAATACCGTGATTTATAAACTTTCCCCACTAAAGTGTCAGGCTCCGTCAAAAACCACCAAGCCTGTTTAGCAAGCATAGATAAATTGAACTCCCGCAGCTTCCTAAAGCCCATCCCACCTAAATTCTTGGGCCGACACAAAGAATCCCAATAGCACCACCTTATACCTTTACTATTTTTCCCCTGCCACCAATAACCATTCATCAAAATTTCTATCTCCTTACACAATTCTTTCGGGAGGAGAAAGACATTCATCGCATAATTTGGCATTGCCTGGATCACAGACTTAAGCAACACTTCCCGTCCTGCTTTCGATAAGAACCGGTTATTCCAATTTTGAATACGGTTAACCATCCTCTGCCTTAGGTAAGACAAAACCGCCTTCTTATTTCGCCCAATTAAAGCTGGCAAACCCAAATACAACTCCTCATTACCAGCTTGCCCCACACCCAATAGCTCCATTAACCCCTCCTTATAGTCAGACGTAACATTGGGGCTAAAAAAGATTTTTGGTTTATTCAAGTTTATTACCTGGCCAGAGGCTGAAGCGTACTCACTCAGAATTTCCTTCACACAAGACGCCTCGCTATGATTAGCTTTGAAAAACGGTAAACTATCATCTGCAAACAATAAGTGGGAAATTCTAGGAGCCCCGCGAGCTACAGCGACACCATGAACACGGCCAGCCAACTCATTTTTCTTCAACAGAGCACTCAGACCTTCTGCAATCAAAAGAAATAAGTAAGGAGATAAAGGGTCCCCTATCTCAACCCACGGGTGGGCAGAATCGGCCCAATTTCAGCATCATCAAAAGGAATGGAATAAGAAACCGATGAGACGCACTCCATCACCACTCTAACCCAATGATCCACAAAACCCAAATGATGTAGCATTCCTTCCAAGAACGACCACTCCACCCTATCATACGCCTTACTCATATCCAATTTTAAACTGACAAACCCCTCCTTTCCTTGATTCTTTCTTTTCAAAAAATGTTGGGACTCAAAGGCAATCATGATGTTATCAATAATGGATCTGCCAGGTATAAACGCACTTTGTTGCTCCGAAATACATAAATGTAAGACCTTCTTCAATCTATTAGCCAGAACCTTAGAAAAAATCTTATAAATGACATTACAGAGCGCTATAGGCCTCCAGTCCCCCATCACTTCAGGATTATCCTTCTTAGGAATTAATACAATATTGGTATGATTAATCCTATCAGGCAACTTACCTGATGAGAAGGCATCACGACAGAACTGGGTAACTTCTGGTCCCACCACGTCCCAATAGTGCTGGTAGAAACCTGGGCTTAGACCGTCTGGGCCTGGTGATTTCTCCGGATACATAGCGAAAACAGCCGCCTTGACCTCCTCTCCTGAAACG
Source organism: Cuscuta epithymum (assembly GCA_945859915.1). Classification (NCBI taxonomy): domain Eukaryota; kingdom Viridiplantae; phylum Streptophyta; class Magnoliopsida; order Solanales; family Convolvulaceae; genus Cuscuta; species Cuscuta epithymum. Next base: position 1,700,716 of record CAMAPF010000948.1, on the reverse strand, counting down.
GGTTGAGTCAGCAAAGCATTATGGGAATCATCCAATTTCTTGGAAACCTAATGATCCTCCCTATCAGACTCCCAGGAACCACCCTCCCCTCGTAGGCCTTCAATTCTATTCTTCCTCCGCCTTTGTTTAACAGAATTATGGAAATACCGGGTATTCAGGTCCCCTCCTTTATACCAAAACTCCTTAGCTATTTGGTGCCAAAATAAGTTCTCCCTCTCCAGTAATTCCAGATATTCTTGTTTCACTCTCCCAAAGGTCTCCAGGTGTCAGTCATCTGAAAAACGGCGCAAAAACTCTAATCGTTTCCTGCAAAAACTGATCCTCTTCCCCAAATCTCCGACTTTAGTTCTTCCCCACACACCCACAGATTTACTAAAACTATCAATATGCTGCATAATCCCGGTACCAGCCGCCATACCCCAGCTCCTCGCTACAATGGACCTGCAATCTTCATCTCTGAGCCACATATTCTCGAATTTAAATTTACTTTTGCGGTGAAAGGTCCGAGTTGCCGTTAACTTTATTAACAAAGCTAGATGATCACTTGGAGCCCCCTCCAACGATTCCGCGGTAGCTCCTCCAAAAATATCAAGCCAGTCAGTCGAGACCAAAATCCTATCGAGTTTTTCCTCCACCCAATTATCTGTCCCCCTCCACCTTTCCCAAGTGAACTGATAGCCCTGGAAAGGAAAATTCTGCAGCCCACTCGACCAAACTGCCTCCCGGAACCCCCTAAGCAGCCAGGGGGGTGAGGAACCCGTCCACGCTTATCGGAATCAACCATGAGATCATTAAAATCCCCCATGACTAGCCAAGGAATGTGTGGGCTCGTCGTTAAGGATTTTAACATCTCCCAAGAATCCCTCCGCCGAACACGGTCTGGATACCCATAAAAACCTGTAAAACGCCACAAGGGGCTGCCCGATTCCAATTGAACCCTAGCATCAATGAAATTCGAAGACGAGCCACATATACTAACTTGAAGCTCATCCCTCCACATCAAGGCCAGACCCCCACTATGCCCAATACAATCCACCACAAAGCAAGAACTAAAGCCCACTTTTCGCATGACACATTCCACTTTCGGTCTAGTAGCAAAAGTTTCCATCAAGAAAACTAAAGACGGCTTCTTTTGATGGACATAATCCACCAACACTTGAACTGTCGCCGGATTGCCGAGCCCACGACAGTTCCAACTAAAGCAACTCATGATTCTCGGCGGGCCTGGTATCTAGGTCCCGTCGCCTCTACGTTTTTTGAAAGAATTACCTCCATTGCCGAAACATCCTCACACTGAGTCCCAGGCTCCAAACTCCTCGATTTTCTTTTCTTCACAAGAACCCCAACCGCAGAAGAAAGGTCCAGGCTGTTCCCTTCACCTGATTCCTCACACTCCAGCCCAGTAGCTTTATCTCGAATCAATAGTGATCCGCTAGCATGCAAAGCTTCATCCAGGAACTTGCCTTCACTGTTAACTAGCCACCTACTCCCACGCCCCGAACTTCCCCTTCTACCACCCGCCTTTAGCCATGCTCCAAACTGTCTTGCCTGATCCTCTTCGCCCACCTCGAACCTTCTAGGACAGAACTTGTCCACGTGATTCATGAGCCCACATATAAAACAAAAATGCGGCAACCTCTCGTACTTCACATCCACTGAAACAGTCTCCCCCCCTCTTCGCAAGGTTAATGTTCTTCTGAGAGGTTTACTCACATTAAGGGAGACCCTGACTCTCATAAATTCTTTGCTCCCCCTCTAAAGTTATTGCCATCAGCCTCCACAAACACCCCCAGCTTGTTCCCAATGAGTTCTGCGGTCTTCTCGGTGAAGTAATGCATCAGCAGTTTAAAGATTTGAACCCAGAAGGTCTCATGAGTAAGCGGAACTGCTACCGGATCTTCTTCCGCCTCCAGCTTATGTAACACCAGTAAACTGTTTTCGAAAGCCCAGGGTCCATCAACCATGATACGTTTAACATCCCCTTCGTGGAAAAACTGAAAGATGAACCTCCTATCTTCAATTTCTCGTATATGTACTCCCTTCTCCGGCCTCTGATGTGTGTTTTCTCGCACTTAAAATAGATCGTAATATAGTGGTGTAAGTACGAGTATCGTCTCCACAGGGACGGACAAAAGGGAATCAAGAATTAATTAAATTCAGCGATTAAAAAGAAAATAAAATAAAAGCGTCGTGCGAGAATTGGTTGGTTTGGAAAATAAAACTAATGCGAACAATTAACCTAGGGGGTTCTTTCTAATTAATGACGAAGGGAACACGGATCGATTCCGGGGTAACCAGATTTCTGGCAGATCAGGCCTAATTACATGAAATTAATTTAATTGAGCCTAGCTAATCATTACTAAGTTCTTACCGCTCTCGCGGCGTAGAGTACAATAATTTAGGGGACCAGGCTGATCTCTCATGCGATAGGATCCTAAATTATTGCCAAGACGAGCGAGCTTACGACCCTTAATCGCTACTAATCTCTTAGCGAACGATTAAGTGTGTGTGAATGTGTCCTAGAACAAATTCGATCTCTCTTAATTTATTCTACATGCAATTGTAATTCTAGTGGCCATCTAGGTTACAAAAGATATCAGTTAAATTATTCAAACACAAATTAAACGGCATTCATGCAATTAAACCGACAAAAATCTAGCCATACATCATGATTAACCCTTTCATCAATCCCAAATCCCTAATTAAAACTACTCACAATTCATAATTGAAGAATCAATAGAATTGGAATAAAAAGAATTAATTGTCATTAATTAAAAAGGTGGAACTTACAAAGAATCCCAAAAGATTGATGAACAAGGCTGAAAAGCCCTCTAAATTTCGTGCTAGGCACTCCCTCTAAGCTCCCCCCTTGAAAACGGGGGTTTACAGGCTGTTTAAAATAGAAAAATCGGGTGAAATTTGAGCTGAATTAGGATTTTCAGAGCCAGGCACGATCGTGCCTCCGGAGCAAAAAAGCGCATTTTGGGCAGGCACGATCGTGCCTCCCTCCAGGCACGATCGTGCCTGGCAGGCAGTAGCTCCGCGGTTGCTTTTCTCTTAAGGCACGATCGTGTCTGACTTTGAGGGCACGATCGTGCCTACTTAACTTCCGAATTTGACAAAACTTCCTTCATGAAAGTTGTAGATAATGAAGTCCTTTATCCACCCCAATTTGCCGAATGTGATTTGAATCATCCAATCAAGATATATGATCAAAACGGTGGAAGGTGTCTTTCTGAAATCGCAGCAGAGATCATCTGACTTCATCGTCTGTTTTCACCTTCTTCCTCTCAGATTCTCGCAAAGGTGTATTCATATGATTTATAGCCCTTGAAGTTGGCTTTCCTATGCAACTTGAATCGTGTCCATTGGTTGTTCCTACAAAGAGAAAAGCTTGAACGATTGACAGAAGGTCATTCTGATCGTCGTTTTCAAGCTTCATTCATCTTCTTTTGATCCTGAAGCCAATCCTAGAGCTCTTTTTCCTTCAAATCTTCATCGTGAATCTTCCGGTGACCTCCAAAGCTATCAAATCATTCTCAAATGCTTCTCAAATCATCCCGATTGTTCCTCAAGTGCCGGTGCCGGGCTCAAATTCCCTGATTTTGACTACAAACAACACAAAACTCGAACCAACACCCGGTAAACATAACTTGAGCTAAAATTAAGACTTGTAACACCTTAAAACTAGGAAAATCATCAAAAGCCGATCTCAACACGCATCAAATACGTGTCAAAATACGGACTTATCAAATTCCCCCACGCTTAAGCCTTTGTTTGTCCTCAAGCAAACTGAACAACGGGACTTACGATAATCACCACACGGAATCAAAACAATTAGCATGCACACGTAGTTAAGGGGATATTCACAGGACAGACAATTTAAACCAAGAAAATTCTTCCCTAAACTAGACCTTTGTACTCAAGCTAAACTATTTGACACAATTATTCACAACATCCTCAAAGTAGTGACAACACACACAAATAAACTAGCTACTGATCAGAAGGACTTGTGAAGGTGGTGGTGAATGGTTCATGGATAAAAATAATAGTCCCTTTCTTTTGAGAGATCAGAATATTCTAACAAAAACTCAATGCATTCAGGAACTTCGGGGCTATTCTTAGGGACAAGGAACTCAGTAGGCCACAATTTAGGAACAATCATTTAAACTTATGCAAAGAGTAGGCATGGTGTACAACTAAGCTAAACCGTCTCGACACATTTGTGCTTTGACGTACACTTGAAGTACGCGGAGGACTAAAGCTAATTTCCAATAGCCTCCAAGTTCATTAATTGAATTCAATTTTCCTTGTCATGTTGGCACGAGAACGCCGTTTCTTTCGAAGGATACCCAAGTCTCATCTTACGCTTTTTGACCGGGGCTCCCATTCTCTTTTTCGCAAAGTAAGAGGTCTAGCTATATTAATTTTTCACCTTTCGGATTTTCACTAGACATTACCCCATTCTAATCTCGCCCTCACCAAGGAAAAATAGCAATTAAGGTTCATTTATTTAAAAGTGAATCCATGCCTACAATGCAATCCTCGAAAGTATCAAATTTCTAAAAAGTGACTGCTCTTACCCCCATTTGGGGCATATGAACAATGCCAAAAATGGCTCCTACACACAATTCCCTAAACTTAACAAATTAATCCCTTAATTCCCTAAACCTCGAGACTAAGTCAGAAATATTCACGGGTAAGAAAGCAGGCCATTTGGCTATGAAGCTAAATTAATTGGGTAAACAAAGAACGGTCAGGCTCAAAATGGCTTCTCCTAAAGGATTTTTTTTTCAGGTGGGGGGATGATTAATGGAAAATTCAATGGGTGACTAATGCCTTCATCCTTTCAACAACTAGATTACCATGCAAGCAATTTAAGCCTAAACTCTTCAAGGACATTCTAAAAGCATAGTCAAAACGCTAGCCAGCTCACAAAGACACAGTTCAAAGAAAAATTTTCAAAAATTTTGACATGACTTTTCTACGAATATACAACTAACACTTGTGCATGCTAACTCTAATAATCACATGTAATAACTACTGCCCGAATGCCCAATTCACTCCCCCACACTTAAACTTTGGCATCGTCCTCGATGACCAAATATGCATTATGTACTAGGGGGTAAAGAGGATAGGGTCACACATGCTCAACTTAACTCAAGTCAATATTTCAACAAGCGAGTAAAAGAGTCAAAGAAACTTCCCTAAGGAGTTGGTCGATGTAGAACTAAACTGAGTCAATGTAATCCTCGGCGCATCATCCATACATCAAGACCCTGAGCTGCAACAAAAACACAAAGCAAAACAACCAAACAACTAACAAAAGAAAAGCAAAATCAAAAGCAGAAATAAGCTCGGGTTGCCTCCCGAGAAGCGCTATTTTTAACGTCGTTTGCCCGACACAACTACCCCATAGGCTCTCCAATAGCAAAGACTGTAGTGGTGCACTTATAGTCAACGTCTCCAGCTTCCTCTCAACAAATGTCATTAGGTGGCGCAGATCTTTAAATTCGTCAGCCCACGAAGGCAGCACATGGTCTTCATAACCCTCATCAGCACAGAAGTGAAGTATGAAACTCTCATCCTCTTCAGGTGGACAGAAAACATGAGTGAAAACTTTGATTATTCTAGGTATCACCGGAAGCTCAAAAGATATCTCAAAGCAATGAGTAGGAGCAACATCGTAATCAAACTGCACCATAGAAAAGTCTTCTTCTTCCTCACAAATATCATCTACATTCACAACCTCTCCTCCGGACTTTGTATCACTCCCCATTAAGGCATCCCAACTCTCGTTACCATCGTTCTCATCAGGGTCTTCTTGGATGATGTTGTCACTCTCCGTACAAAAAGGAATATCATCAAGTAGTGAATCAAAGAAATCCAAATCTGAAATCACGTGAGAGTGGACCGGTGCATGTGTACAAGAGGGGAATTCTTGATTTTGGAGCAGGACTTCTTCATTACGGACATCATATACCTCGCCCCCACTCTCTTGGAGGGTGTAATCATCTTCTCCCAACTCATCTTTAATACCCAAACCTACCTCAGTAGCTGCATCAACGTCATGACTGGTCTTCTTCTTGCCCTCCTCAGGTGTTGAGACTAATGATAAATCAAACGGCTGGGGGGTTTCTGTATGAAGATCACAGTGATTTGTGACTTCATCAGTTACAGCTTGTACCGTTTCAAACTTTTTCCTGTATTCTAGGAAAAACAATTTGACACTATTATCTTCTTCTTCATCTTCAAACATAGGAGGGTCTTCAAAAACATCAGGAAGTGTATCATCCATCATATTCCCACCTTCGCAGTCCGACTCACTCACATGATCATCCCTATTGGTCTCCTCAAGTTGGGCTTCTGTGTCGCTAGGATGGGATCTCTCGGACTCCTCAGATAAAGCCTTTGCAATCTGCCCCAATTGATTCTCCATGTTCTGCATCCTTGTGTTTGATTGCTGTTGAATTGCCATGCACGCTTCAGTTGCTTGCATGACTTGCCTGAGTGTTTCTTCCAAGTGAGACAGCTTCTCTGAAATAATATCTTCCACTTCATCCTGTGGCTCATAGCTCGGCAAAGATGTAGGAGTGACTGAAACATTTGTGTTCGTAAATTGTGGGGAGGAAGCAGTGGGGTATGCAGTTTCCCGGAAAGGATGGTCATATAGAGGTTTGATGGGGCAAAGACATAAATGGTGATCTCCTCCACAGAAGGAACAAATGCTATCCTTAAAACATTCAGAAATTTCCTCAGGCGTTTTATTTAGGAGCATAAATTCAAGAATGGAGCCTCGTCTTACGCTTACCCAAGGGTAATGTGATGAAGGATAGTAAGAATCAGAATGAAAGGGTTGTGTGGTTGGAGTGTACGGATAAAAAGGCTGAATATTTTGTGGTGTAGGAGAGTAATTTTGATGAGGTGTGTAATATTGAGGAGGAGTGTAAGGAGGGTATGGCGTATATGGTGAATATTCCATGGAGGTTTGAGAGTAAGGAATTCCTCCAGGAATTTGGCTGAATGGGTTCATATCATGCCTCTTTGAAAATACCTAAAAGGTTAGCACAGAAAAAATCCTACGAAGAACAAATAGAAAACTAACTAAAAAAAATCTCTCTGAAATTAATTAACCCTTAAAACCGACACCGTCCCCGGCAACGGCGCCAAAAACTGATGTGTGTTTTCTCGCACTTAAAATAGATCGTAATATAGTGGTGTAAGTACGAGTATCGTCTCCACAGGGACGGACAAAAGGGAATCAAGAATTAATTAAATTCAGCGATTAAAAAGAAAATAAAATAAAAGCGTCGTGCGAGAATTGGTTGGTTTGGAAAATAAAACTAATGCGAACAATTAACCTAGGGGGTTCTTTCTAATTAATGATGAAGGGAACAGGGATCGATTCCGGGGTAACAAGATTTCTGGCAGATCAGGCCTAATTACATGAAATTAATTTAATTGAGCCTAGCTAATCATTACTAAGTTCTTACCGCTCTCGCGGCGTAGAGTACAATAATTTAGGGGACCAGGCTGATCTCTCATGCGACAGGATCCTAAATTATTGCCAAGACGAGCGAGCTTACGACCCTTAATCGCTACTAATCTCTTAGCGAACGATTAAGTGTGTGTGAATGTGTCCTAGAACAAATTAGATCTCTCTTAATTTATTCTACATGCAATTGTAATTCTAGTGGCCATCTAGGTTACAAAAGATATCAGTTAAATTATTCAAACACAAATTAAACGGCATTCATGCAATTAAACCGACAAAAATCTAGCCATACATCATGATTAACCCTTTCATCAATCCCAAATCCCTAATTAAAACTACTCACAATTCATAATTGAAGAATCAATAGAATTGGAATAAAAAGAATTAATTGTCATTAATTAAAAAGGTGGAACTTACAAAGAATCCCAAAAGATTGATGAACAAGGCTGAAAAGCCCTCTAAATTTCGTGCTAGGCACTCTCTCTAAGCTTCCCCCTTGAAAACGGGGGTTTACAGGCTGTTTAAAATAGAAAAATCGGGTGAAATTTGAGCTGAATTAGGATTTTCAGAGCCAGGCACGATCGTGCCTCCGGAGCAAAAAAGCGCATTTTGGGCAGGCACGATCGTGCCTCCCTCCAGGCACGATCGTGCCTGGCAGGCAGTAGCTCCGCGGTGCTTTTCTCTTAAGGCACGATCGTGTCTGACTTTGAGGGCACGATCGTGCCTACTTAACTTCCGAATTTGACAAAACTTCCTTCATGAAAGTTGTAGATAATGAAGTCCTCTATCCACCCCAATTTGCTGAATGTGATTTGAATCATCCAATCAAGATATATGATCAAAACGGTGGAAGGTGTCTTTCTGAAATTGCAGCAGAGATCATCTGACTTCATCGTCTGTTTTCACCTTCTTCCTCTCAGATTCTCGCAAAGGTGTATTCATATGATTTATAGCCCTTGAAGTTGGCTTTCCTATGCAACTTGAATCGTGTCCATTGGTTGTTCCTACAAAGAGAAAAGCTTGAACGATTGTTCCTACATAAGGTCATTCTGATCGTCGTTTTCAAGCTTCATTCATCTTCTTTTGATCCTGAAGCCAATCCTAGAGCTCTTTTTCCTTCAAATCTTCATCGTGAATCTTCCGGTGACCTCCAAAGCTATCAAATCATTCTCAAATGCTTCTCAAATCATCCCGATTGTTCCTCAAGTGCCGGTGCCGGGCTCAAATTCCCTGATTTTGACTACAAACAACACAAAACTCGAACCAACACCCGGTAAACATTAATTGAGCTAAAATTAAGACTTGTAACACCTTAAAACTAGGAAAATCATCAAAAGCCGATCTCAACACGCATCAAATACGTGTCAAAATACGGACTTATCAGCCTCCAAACATCCGCAATAGTATCCCTAAAAAAAGCAAATTTAATTGTTTTACAAGTTAAAAGGCGACCCACCAAGCGGAAATTGACCGTCTCCGGTATGACTTGAACAGCTGTGTCGTCCAGTTCCACTTCGACGTCATCTTCATCGTACAAGTGTAAGTGAGCATACTTATCACCTAACTCGTCCGCCATGTTGACGGTGAGAAGGGGAAAACGACGTGCAGATACGGAAGAAAACAATCAAACTCGATAGTACGCCGGCACGAACCCTAGAGCTCTAGGGAAGAAAACTTTTATTTTGAGAATTTTTTATTCCCGTTTTTTTGCTTGTTTCCTTGTGATAGTTATAATAACACTTTTTGAGATCTCTAAACACTTTTGTCAATTCAGGAATTCAATGATAAACAAATTATCAATCCGGGACATGAAAGATGAAATGTATCGGTATAGAACCTGACTGATGAAATACTATCAATATAGGACCTAACATTTAATAGGTTTTGATTTAATTAATTTTTATTAATTCCATTGCTAATGTTTGATGAACTTTTCTTCACAAAAGATTATTAGCTTAACAAAACTAAATATTATTTAAATCTTTTAAAATATAAATAATAATAATAATAATTATGACAACTTAGGTCCAATAATGATAATTTACAATCATTCAGGTCATAGATTGATAGTTTTCATCTTTAAGGTCCCGGATTAATAATTCGTCTATCTTTCGGGTCCTGGATCGATAGAATTCTTTTTTATTTTCAGTTTCAAAGATACTATTTACTTCTTTTGATTAAATCATAAATGTCTCGATTTATTTCTCTACTAGTATAACAAATTAGAAAAGTATAATTCTTACTTTTAATTATATGTTAACATGCAAAATAATACGAGTATATTATTTAGAAATAAATGTAGAAATTGATGTTAAATCACTATTGTAATTATATTCATTATTAATATAGTTATCTTATTGCCAAACACTTTATAATTTGATGACATTATTGTGATACTTTTAATGAGAATGTCACATGTTCTAAACTCATCTTTTGACGTGCATTTAACACTGAACAAATACTATAATAGCTTTGAAAGCAGAGACATCGAATATATAATCATCTTATTGACAAATGTTACTACTCTAATTATTGTGAAAATCATAATAATGTAAGCACCCGTGTGTAATAAAAAAAATATAAAGGACTGTAATAATAGAAACCTCGAAAACAATAAAATAATAATAATGATGATGATGGTAAAATAATAATAATAATAATAATAATAATAATAATAATAATAATAAAATAATGATGATGATGATAATAATAATAATAATGATAATAATAATAATGATAATAATTATATTAATCATAATAACGATAATAATGGTGATAATAAGGATTATTAATAATATTAATAATAATGATAACAATAATAATCATAATAATAATAATAATTATTATTATTGATACGTAACTGTAATTCTAAAAGTGTTGTACAATATCTATTACTCACTCTATCCCAATTTACTTTACAAGGTCAACATTTTTTTATCAACAAACAATAAGAGTCAATCCTCGGTATTGATAATTAGTTCAATATTTAATAATTAAAATTTATGTATTCAGAAACTATATTGAAATCTTCTTCAAAGTTGAATGCTCTATATTAGAATAAATTAAAAATTAGCATCCTAACCTAGTGAATAAAATGAAATTATTTGACCAAGAAATGTCAAATTTGCAAATCAATTTAGGACGGAGGTAGTGTCATTTTTTTTCAAATTACAAAAAAGTCTCTCACTTGATATATGAAGATGAGTGTTGACAATTAAAATACTCCGTATTAATGAAGAGTGGAATAAAAAAATGAAAATAAAATTGTTGAGGTTGATTCTCTTGACTAAAAAATGCAACACAATTGTCTTGGTGGATGGTCGAATAAAAGTAATTGATGTGATCAAAATTCTAACGAATAGAAAAATAATAAAAAGTATGTGATTCGTTTTCAAGAAAGTACTCTTACAATACACTCAAAACAGCTCTAGGCCGACCTCTACACCTTACTCCATTTCTGATCTATCAAGGTGTTTATTGATACAACTATACAAGAATTAAATGTCAGGCATCTATCCCTTACTCCATTTTTTATCTATCAAGGTCAAGGTGTTTATAGATACAATTATACAAGAATTAAATGTTATTAAATACATAGTTGTCAATCAAATTTCATACTAAAGATGGATATTGATAATAGAAGGTGTTAGCTGAGGAGGGTGACATGTTGCACCCCATTCACTCAGCTATCCTCTGTTAAAATTCAATTGAATCCAAACATTAGGTTTCTCAATTTCTCGCCAAAAAGAGGGTGTAACTCGCCCCTTCCTTTGCCTGCACCGCGACTAAGTGGCGGGGTCGGTCTTTCGACCGAGATGGTCACCCAATAGCGGAACCTAGTTAGCATGTCGTGTATCTTGGGTTGCCCCGGCTAGAGCTGTCGCTCGATAATGAGGAGGTCGAGTGTCCTCGTATCTCTTGGTTCAAATCGTGCTCTTCGGTCAAGTCTGTTCATTATTCCAATCGGTCATCCATTGGACATTCGAAAATGGACCTTTGTGCATGCATGGAAACAACTTGGGTTATAAGAAGGGTGATGTTGGCTTAGTCGGCCAAAAAAATCGGTCTAGTCAGCCGCCTAGGCGCTAGGCACCCCTCAACCGCCCGACAAGCGCCTAGCGAGTTTTAGAACAATTGTTAGAGACCATTCGTCCCAATGCCCCCACAAAACTACAAAAGTATATTGTTTTATATGCGCTTTCTCGCTATTTAAATCAATCAATTAAGTATAAATTATCCAAGAAGTTATTAATATTAAGTATAAGAGTGTAGGCGAATTTTGGTCAAACAAACCGGGCCCAAAACTCTTCGGTTTTGAGTGTAGAATACATATTTAAGATGAAAAAAGATTCATATCAATCCTTTTTGCATTAATATATGCCACTTAGCGAAACATAAAATTCAACACACGAGGAATCATTTTATTGGCACTTTAGAGCCACTGACCTAATCTCACACTCTACTTGAATTCACAACAATAGAGAAAACTATTACCGAGTACTCCATCCGTCCTATTTAGTTGGCCAAATTTGGCTTTTTAAGTCAATGATGTTCAAATTTGACATATTATATATTTACGCACATACACATTATATTGATAATATAAAAATGATATGAATATGTTCTTGATCAGAAATACTATCATATAAGTATAACATTATTCAATTTTGCATAAATATACTAGTTAAAATAGTTGGTCAGAAATTATCACTTTATATCGAAAAAGTCAATCATGGTTAACTAAAATGGGACGAAGGTAGTATTATATTGGTATGCCATCTATAACTAGATATTTTCCTTACAACATCTGGATGATATCGGGACACGTTAGACCACTGCATCGGGGCTGCATCACCAACTAGATATTTTCCTTACCTCGTGTGAATGTAAAATTATTTCATACCACATCCGCCATAGTATGCATCAATTCGGCATAACCTAGGTCTTTGATAATTTTCTTTTTAATGGATAACATAGCTAATCTATCCAACCTTTTTTAGACATGTTTAACAGTAAAAAATGTTTGTATAAGCTTCATTTTTCATAAACTTCTTTCCTCACTTGCTATTGTCACATGTATAGTCATCTATCTTTTCAAATAATCAATCGCATCGGTTACATATTTTGTTTCTTCTAGCAAAGAATACTTTAAACAGTGAAGATTTTATACTTTAAATATGTTTTTTTTTACAAATACAAAGCATTTATTTTTTATTAATTATGAGTTGCAAATTCCAGAATTTTTAATCTTGATAACCTTCAATAAAAAATAGATCTCAATTCTCAAATTTGAATAAAAAATTCACCAAGGCACGACTCTGCTTTACTATTTTGTAAAACAAGCAAGAATTAACTTAATTTTAATTTTTAAATAGCATTTGTTTCTATAAATACTTCAAATGCCAACCATTAATATAAGAATTAGTCTGTAATCTTAGCAGACAAAAAATAAAAATTAATAAGTGATTTCATTCCGTCATTCAAGAATCAACAATTCACCCAATTAGCTCAACAAATTAGCAAATAAATATAAAAACATTTTTTTTGGAAATAACAACGTATCAGCATAACCATTGTTTTTTGTTGTTTGAATGCAGGTACAAATTACAAAAGTATTTGAATTGTTGTGTCCCCAATATTTTAATTTTTGTGGGGCCCTGAGGCCAAAGCCTCACTAGCCTCAAGGAAGGCACACGACCCTATACTTATTAATTAGAATGTTTTTACTTGGACTGTTTTTACGTGGACGAGGTTGACTCTTTAACGGAGACACAAATCTGAGGAAGAAAAGAGAAGATCATAAGCAAGACTATACTTTCTCGAGCAGATTCGCACGCTCACTACTCAAGAAACTGGGGGACTTGTGTTGAGATATATTATCTCGGCCTATTACTGTTCAGAAGCCCAAGACATCGCCCCAGTACGGATCCCGGATGATGAGGCCCATTTCGGCCTATCATGCCTATTTTGGCCCTTTGGGTCAATTTTGGCCCACTGGGTCCAGTTATCACCCTATAACCCTATTTGATGCCTTTATTTTTATAATGCTAAAAATAGACACGTTTTTGTCTATTAAAAGATATTGTGATGCTAGATTTTGGTCATCATGTCCTATCAATTTTGGTAACAACTATGGTAACTTAAACAATACAAAAGAATACATGTAATATTACTTTAAAATATAACAAAATGACCATACAAAACAACGTTCCAAAGGTGATGATAAAAGTCGAGCAAGTATATATAGTAATGAAACACACACACACACACAACCTTTTCAGGCACAATATTTCACCTAAATTGGTCTTATATGAACTTTGACATCCTGTCATATATGATTTTATAAATAATAATTTGAGTTTGTTTATGCGATTTAAAATTTTATTTTTCTGATTTTAGAGTTTTTCCCTTAGTATTACTAAACTAAAACCGATTTCCAAAAAATGTGACCGCATTTATATTTGGACAAAAATGTGACTAAGGGGGTGTTTGGATCTGATTCTCAAAACTGATTCTGTTCCTTCAGGGAGCAGAAGCAGAAGCTGGAGTGTTTGGGTGAAATTCCAGAAGCACTTCTGGAGCTCTAATTTACTCTCAGAATCAGTTTTTTTAGAAGCTGGGAGCTGAGGTACCAGCTTCTGAAAACTGATTCTGATTCTGCTTCTGCTTTTAAAAAAGAAGCAGAAGCAGAATCAGTTCCAAACACCCCTAAAATGGTTATAAATTTGTAATAATATAAAGTGACTCTCAAATATTCACGTCACTGCCCAATTTTCACGTCACTGTTGTTTGTCATTGCGACCGCAGCTTGGGTCATTGGCTCACTGCGGATGCCGCTTGTGTCACTGCGGCGGCCGTCCATGTCATTGCCGCCGACCATAGTGACACCTCTGCAGTGACATCTCCGTTTCTACCTTTGGCCATAGTGACATCTCTCCAGTGACATTTCCGTTGTCGTCGACCAAAGTAACACTTCCATAGTGACAACTTTGTAGTGACACCTCCTGCCACAAATATTCTGGCCACCATGTACCAATCGACACCACCATCCCACCACCGCATCACTGAAACCCCATGCCCCTCCCCCCTCCATGACATGTTAGACCTGCCCCATTTTCCCACAGCAACCACCCCTTCCAGACCAGCCCTTTTCAACCCACCCCTTACCCCACAGCCCATAGCCCCACAACAACCCGCCACAGACCCTATTGGAACCCCTGCCCTGTCCCTGTCTAAAGCCACTACCAGCCCATCCACTTTAACCTCAGGCCCGTCCACAACCGCCGCCCATATCTCTAACAACCACTGAAACCCTAGCCAACATAAATAGGTCGCCACATTGCCGCCCAACTGCTATAGCCATCGAAGTCGCCACCCAGATCTGCTCAGGAGCGACAAAATCTAATGTAGGCTACAGAAGTCGAGGCGAGGCAAAGATCTAGACGACGAGGCGAGGCAGAGATCTGGATGGTGAGTGGCCCGAAATTGTCGAAGCGGGGTGGAGATCCGTTGTCTTCAACGCTGAAGTTTGTGCGAAAGTCTGCCATGGAAGATGAATGCGTAAGTCGAACGTGAAAGGTGCATGGGTACGTTAAAAGGCTGGTCACTTTTATGTACTTTTTTCAAAGTGGTCATATTTTTGTCCAACAGAAGCTGAGAAGTAATATTGATGTCATTCTTTCATCCTTTTAATCTCATCTGAATTTTTTTATTTGATATTATACTATGTGATTTGAAATGTGTGATTTGATTCTTTTTCCATTCATCATGTTCTAATTAAAAAAGGCCAAATCAATAAAAACAGTAAGGTGGATAGAAGGGCTTGTGACTATTATTGAATCATATTTAAAAAATGCTATTTAAATGCACCAATATTTCTTTGTTTTTAACCAATATTTTAAAAAAAATGCTATATTGTACTGTTCATTTTTTCTATTTACCTTGTTTCATATGTATACGAAGTGTTTGATTATAGAGATTAATAGTGATTGAATTTACTAAATCAATGATGTGTGGTTAAAATAAAGAACATAACATGATTATTCTTATATTCATATTTTTTTTATAGAGACCTATCATTCCAATTGTAATTTATCAAAAAACTCTTACGAGTCACGACTTTGAGCTTTTACCATGTTGAAGTAAATTGAAATTTTTAAAATTGTTTTACCGTGCAAACACATTCAGAAATATGTGATACAGATAGAACATGTGATAGCATCATATTTCATTTTTCTTACACACCAATGGATGCTTACATCAATTGACAAAATGTGAGCTGCATCACTTGCTTGTTATTTGTGAGTTTGTTCTTACTTGTAGTGTTTCCATATTTTCTTTATTAAATGGCTCAACTGCTTAGCCTTTTGGACAATATCACGTAATATCTAGATTGTGCAAGACTTCTCATTCATCAATAATTCCAATGAGTAAATGAAAAAATTGGTCACTGATGGATCATTGCTTATGGAGAAGAAAATGAAGTATTGCTATTTTTCTCAGAAGTGAGTTACATTCAACTTATGTTTTTATGAATATTACTAGATTAAATGAAAACGACAAAAATATTATATCTTTTGGGGTTTTATGAAAAAGGGCCCAACCATACCGTTTATTTTGTTATTTAATAATAATATATTGTTGAAATATTACATTTATTATAGTTAAGAATTAATCAAGCTCGTGAAAAACAACGACTGTTTACCCCTTTATAGGGCTTTCTTCCGCCGATGAATTGCGGCTCACATCCGCCGAGTAAGTGCGTCTCTTTTCTTTAGATGTCAGGCAACACCCTATGGCAGTGAACGAGCAAGGCAGGCTGGTCGCATCACGCAAGAGATGATGCAGACCCAGCGCAAGAGGTTCTTGGACAAATGGAAAAGCAAATTGGTGCTTGATGATGATGATGAAGATTGATCTGGTATAGAGGACAGTGGGGTACGTGCCAAAAAATGGGGAAGAGGCGGGCATTGGGTTCCAGACCCGCCTAAGCTCTTGAGGATTCAACGCTTCCTGCTGCTTGGAGAAGATTTTTATCTTGGTTTTTTCTAATTTTATGTTTGGTGTTTATTTCGAATTGCATATTGTTTTGTTTGTCTTGTTATTTCTTAGTAGCAAAACTCTAGAATCTAAGACAGGTGATGGGAATTCCGGTTTGCCTGTCATTGTCTCAGTTAAGCACATTACAAGATCAACGAATCTGATTGCTTCTACGGAGGTGATCTTAAGTCTGATTCACGGGCGGATGACAGACAAAAGACTTTTTGTCATTTTGTTTCCTGCTTACGTTCTCTTAATCTAATATGAGTCACTTTTTTTTCCAAAAAATAGTTAAGAATTAATCAGTGCTGTCCAATCAGTCCCATTGATCGTCGTAACCATCGTCGCCACCACCATCATTATATTGCCACCACTACTGCCCGTAGTTGCGCCAATAGCGACCATGAAGGCACTAACTTAAATTCTAATACTCAGCCTGTTATTGTCTACACTCATAATTACTGTCTCATTCCACCGATAGTGTGTAGGCTAGTCACTGAGCTTGAGTCATCGAGGTGAGAGAAGTTTGGTAAATCTGGCGTATTTTGGGTTCCAGTTACATCAGCTAGAGTTTCAATCACTTATCTTGCTAGCGACTATGCTGATAATTACTACAACATTTCACTGATAGTGTGAGCACTTGTCACTGAGCACGGAGCACTGTGTTGCGATGGATTTGGTAAATCCGGCGCATCTTGGGTTTCCGTCATTGTGGCGAAGGTTCAATTCACTACAACCATAGTTTTAGTGATTGCAGTTAGAGTTCTGGTGACCGCGGCTCGCATTCTGGTGTTGCGGAAGCAACTAAGGTTTCCATGACAATGGTTAGGACTCCAATGAATGCTATTGGGGCCAGGGTTATGGTGCTTTCGCGAGCGAGCTAATTTAGTGAACGAGACAATAATCACTGTCTTTAGTAATGACGACAATGGTAATGGTGGTGGCATCAACGATCGAGGAAGATGGAATTGCATGAATTGTTTTCTTTGCGGTGGTTGGTGAAATCGGAACAAATTCTGCACTTGACTCCTTATTGGTGGCTGGCAAAACCGGAAAGTTTAATAGTTCTTTTCGATGACTGGTCAAACCAGATCCATTTTGAGTATCATGAGCAGTCACACTGCAGGATTAGTCTACATCCTTACTGTATTTTTTGATACTCTTATTAATAATAATTAAGTTATTTGTTTTTTTAAAGTCAACTCACTTCAATCCCTTCACACTGATGCACATTAAGGTCTCAAAACAATGACATGTTTTGGCCTATGACCTACTGCCACTTTGTTGACTGATTCACCGTAACTTACTCATTCACCACTCTGTCGGGTCGGGGGTGTGGGGGCTCCTAGGGTGAGAGATTCCACCACTTGAATCAACAATGATAGATAATTTGATGTCATTTACCATGACACAGACTATTCTACCACAAATCTCACATATTAGTCTAACCAACTAAGTTGATAGGTACAACTCTCTTAAAAGACTTGTGACATTTCCACACCAAATAACAACTTTCACATTTTCCAATTTAAATCAGAATATTTTAATTACCAAAAATCACATTGTGCTAGCGATATCGATTATTAAATAAGTCGCATATGGCATCCCAATGTGATTGTTTATCACCTTTTTCAGCAACTTTCCAGTTTCCACCCAAATATCTTCAAAGTCAGGTTCAATTGTTACCATTACATTTAGATATTACTCATACTTTGATAATTGATTTTAATTCTAACCAACTGTATACACAAATATACTCCATACTTCATACGAAGTATTTGATAGCTGAATATAACAAGTATCAAACTTTATTTGTTCGCAAATCTAGAAATGAAAAAGTTCACAATCAAATTAGAATATCCACCATATTGAAATTTGAAACGTTTAATGAAAAATAGTTTGAACATAAAAAAGAGAACAAGAAAACAGGATCACCAATTCAACGTCAGTTAGCTCTTATGGGGAAACTCCCACCCAGCACAACCCAGAGCACCAATGTCATCATCGTATATATAGAGAAATAGAGAAGACAATTGCCACTGGCATTGTTCTGTCCGCCCAGCTCACACGTCACATCTGAAGAAAACAAGGAACTGATGTGATTTATATTTGCTCGTTTGCCCGCTCGCTCATCCATCGCCGCCTAGTAAACCCAAGAAGAAGAAGAAGAACCAGTTCCCCGGGACTAGTACCCTCATTATCTGTTTTCGCCTTACTTGCGAAAACCCAATCAGCACTTGCCGCCAGTCAATCTCCTGGAATTCATTTTAGTCGCCATTGATATAGTTATTATAGGTTTCTTTTACGAATCATGGGCTGTCAAAGCGTCAATTCGTTGCTGCAAAAACACCCCTTTCCTTCTCAACCCATGCCGGTTAGATTTCCCGACGGCTATCTCGCCCGCAGTTTCAGCTCAGGATCGCTGTACTTGCGCCGACTTAGGGCCCGGAAGCTCATATTGAACGCATCTGCCTCGGATCCATCGCCTGCATCTGTCTCTCGTCCCACTCCAGTCAGAAATGTGGGGAACAGGTACCACATTAATGATTTGATATCAGCAGCTTTTAAATTGGTTCTTTGACTTTGATATTATTAATAGTAATTTGCTGGTAAAGAAAGAATCTTTTTTTTCTCAAATGAATTCGAAATGAGAACATTAATGCTTCCATCTACAGTTTTGGATACAATGGCTGCAAACTAGTTGGATGTGGCTCTGCTGTACCGAGTTTGAATATATCTAATGAAGATCTTGCGAAAATTGTCGATACTAATGATGAATGGATTTCAGTCCGGACTGGAATTCACAACAGAAAAGTTCTCTCAGGTTAGTGATGCTCTTCAATCCCATTCTATAGGTACGATTCTTTAAACTATTCATTCTTTTGTTTTTTAGATTGTTTAAGAGTTGCACATTTATGCCTTTTTGATAGTGAAGTGAATAAGGAAATATAATAATGTAGAATGGAGCTAATGTTTTGTAGTAGTTGTGTTATGCCAGGACCAGTTGGCCATGGTTTGACGTATTTTCTTATGTAGGCAAAGACAACTTGACTGCACTAGCTGTGGAGGCTTCAAAGAAAGCTCTTGAGATGGCTGAGGTTGATCCTGATGATGTGGATTTAATTTTACTGTGCACTTCAACACCGGATGATCTCTTTGGCAGTGCGCCACAGGTATAACCTTGCAATGTCTATTTATATATTTCTCCACGTTCTTTTGATATATCGGCCCCTCGACTGTAACTAGTTTATAACTGTAAGGTTATTTCTTTCTTTATCCAGTTACTCCCCGCGAAATATTATAACTGAGTAGCTTAATGAAAATGAACTGCTTCTATGGGTTTAATTAAAGCCTCTCTCTGCAGCACACACACATACGCGCATACATGTATGTGTGTGTATAGAGGGATTTTCCGCTTTTAGTCCTTTCATTATTGTGTCTGTCAATGACACTTTCGGTACTATCTTTGATTTTTTTTTTTGCTTCTAGTTCTTAGACTGTGGCAGAGACACTTTTGGAACCCTTATTTGATTTCATCTACTTTTAGTCCACTAACTATTTGTTTCACAATATCGTTTTTTGCCCCCAACCATTGCAAGGACAAAAAGTAGTTGGATGTATGAAAGTGTCACTATAGCTGGACTGAAAATTTCATTATCACGACTGTTCAAGGATTAAAGGTGGAAGCATTCAAAGACATTACTAGAAATGCTTTTATCACAATAGTTAGGGGACGAGAAGTAGAAAAATCCAAAGTCAGGTACCAAAAGTGTCACCGGACAATAGTCAAATGACTAAAAGTAGGAAAAACTTTCTATTTATTGAAAATTGTTATTGGTTCACCCTTCATGATTCAATTGTTGATGTCAAATTCTATCACGTAACAATATTTGTCAATTCCACAGCTAACAAATCATTCATTTGTACTCTTGTTTTCACAAATACTTGTTTAAAACACTCAGTTTATTACTTTTATTCAATTCTATCTTGTTAAAAATAATCTAAAATATGCTTTTTTACATAAAATAATGGTGAGATTCTCCTGTATCAGATTCAAAAAGCACTGGGTTGCAATAGAAACCCGTTGTCTTTTGATATAACAGCTGCTTGTAGTGGCTTCATGCTGGGATTGATATCTGCTGCTTGCTATATTAGAGGTTAGTTATACTATCTAACAAACAACTTTTTACCATTTATTTTTGGAATGTACTCTAATTTGCCTATTGAACCAACAATGATCTTTTCCTGTTTGCTGTTCACCGATGTTCTTGTATGTTTGTTCTAGTGATAAGTATATTATGCATTGTACAGGTGGTGGATTTAAAAATGTCCTTGTAATTGGGGCAGATGCAATTTCTCGATATGTTGATTGGACAGATAGAGGGACTTGTATTCTCTTTGGTGATGGTGCTGGCGCTGTAGTTGTCCAGGTGCTGTTTTTATTATCTGGGACCCACCGTCATCCTCCTTGATGTGCATGATTTTTTTGAATTGTGGCTAGATTAAGTTATTATTAAGCAGAGCTAATAGGCGATTTAGTCCTTCAACTGTACACTGTTATGTGATTTTGGTCCCGAATAATGTAGCCCATACTCAACTTATTTGTCATTCATATTTTGCTCCAATTAAGAATGGTATTTTGGCATGTTGATTTTCAAATATCAGTTTTGCAACAGGACGTGACTATATTAAGTTATTAAGTAGAGTTAATACTTGATTTAGCCTGAACAGTATACTATTGCTCTATTTTGTCATGGACTTTCTTTTGGACTCAATCTTGTCCTAAATAATGTAATTTAGACATAATTTAGTTGTCATCCATATTCTGCTTCTATTAAAAATGATATTTTGGCTTGTTGATGACTAAATTGGGTCCAGGTTACATATGCTAGGAAAAACTTGAGTCCTTTAGTTGCTTCTATGTATAGTGAACGGGGGGGGGGGGGGGGGGGGTACCATCCTTATTTAGAACTACATATGCATGAGCAAGAACTGAAATGGAACCAACTTTCTGGACAAAATTTAGTAAAGAAAAGAAATTGAGGACCTAACTGAGTAATAGTGCATAATTGAGGGACTAGATAACATATTAACTGTATTAAGTATCACCATTTTCATGATATCCTCTCTTCAACTGGGAAAACATATGTTGTCACTTTAATACGGAGTAATTGATTTAAGGGAACACTGTAGAAATCTTCTTTTATTGTTTGTGACGTGAATCATATTTCCATTTCAAGCTATAAGCTGATTTAAGTTATGTTTCTGTTTACTTATATAGTGATCAGAACTCAGAAGAATAGTTCTGCTAGCGAGATGATAGTTCTATACTTGTATTTGATGCTTCCATAGACAAGAAAATCCATGTGGTTGATATACATAAATCCTTTCCAATCTTCTAATAGTTCTATTAACTGTTTTTTTAGAGCAGTGATCCCACACCCTCTATATGTTTGACAATGCAACTATGGAAATAAAAACTCATGTTTTTCATTAAGGGTCTGTTTGGAACTCGAAAAATTCAAGGGAAAGTAAATAAGAAGATTATACAAGACTTTTAGAATTCCATCATTTGCAATGGAGCCAAAGATTCACTATTTTTGGCTTGAGAATATGATGGAATAAAGCAAAATGGCTCACTAAACTGCCTGCCTTTCTTTGTTATGAAGCAGCAGTTACTTAATGCAATTTTCGACGCGATTTTCACCATGGGTCATCCGGAAACAGTCTCTCTGTGCTTTAGTACAGGGGTAAGGCTGCGTACATCCGACCCCCCTTACCACACCGTAGGTGGGAGCCTTTGCGGCACTGGGGTGATGATGATGATGATGATACAAGACTTTTAGAAGGAAAAAATCAAAGAATGTTGAGGGGAATAAAACATTAGTTCAAACTCAAAAAATATTTGTATTTGTTCATATTTTCTTTTAATTTTTTACTATTCAAGTACTAAGAAATCTAAACATATTATAAAAACTGAAAACATTACTCATATTTCATTGTCCTTTGTGTTTTCAGAAGATGAACCAAAGTTTTAAAAAAAGTAACTTTCATTTGCACTTTTTTTTATTGGTCCAACATGCTTTGCAAAGCAGGATGAGAAGTTCTCGTAGTTCAGTGACACTGTTGGTTTATGCTATTGTTATTACTACAGTACTACTTATGCACTTGTACAGTGAACTATACTAGGAAAACTGTCCAGTTTATTTTTTATTTTTTATTTTTCCCTGTAGTCGTGTAATACTACTATTACTTAACCCTTGCTGCATTTCCTTTTTTAATGGTATACTCGTGCCATTTTGACACAATCATATTGGCTATTCTGTAGGCCTGTGACATTGCAGATGATGGTTTATTTGCTTTTGACTTGCATAGTGATGGTGATGGTCAAAGGTATGTATGGACACACACACACATGGTTTTAAATTACGGCAGCGGCAGCGATAGTGGTTTACGGTCACGGCTAATGTAGCCGCTGCGAAGCGTATTGCGGCGGCATGAAATATTTTCAAGTTCGCCTAAAATAGGAATATAATGATATTTTGTATTCTTTAAGAAATCTTCTATTAGTTACATTTAACATAAATTTGTTTATTTGAATTAATGGTTGATAAAATTAATGGATGTATTATGAATACTTCCTTAAACACTTATATGTGAAGAACAAATCAACCTATAATAATATAACGATTAAAAGTGAATAATGATTAGAAAGACTGTTAAATTAATTATTACAAACATAATTAAAAATATATTCAAGCTAAACATGCCTTCTCGACCCTACGTGGTACCTCTTAGCAAGTACTTTTTTTTACAACAGCTCTTAACAAGTACTTCATGAGCTTATTATAATGCTATTTAAGTGTTTGGTTTATTGTAAGGGCAGTAAGGCAATCTAGCATGCCATGTCGTAGATATAACTTTTGAATTCAGATTTTTGACTTGCATTAAAATTTTACTACTCGTCCCTACTCCATATTCCTTTAGGCCTTGTTTGGTTCATAGGAGGGGAGGGAAGGGGAGAGTCAAGGAGGGAAGGGAAGAGAAGGGGAAAGAAGGATTTTGATAAATATTTGTGTTTGGTTGGAGGAAATAGGAGGAAAGGTTTAACAAAAATATTTTCCTAATTCACCTTTACTTGATAGCTTACTTAAAAAAATAGATACATCTCCAACTATGGTGAATATTACTCATGGTCATACTCCGTAATATTTTTTTTTTTTTACTTTTGATTTTGAACTTTTTTAATTTATAATTTTTTAATTTTTTAACTTTAAATTTTTTAATTTTTAGTTTTGTTAGTTTTTTAATTTTTTAATTTTAAAATTTAATTTTTTATATATTTTTTTATTTTTTTTTTCAATTTTTAAAATTTTAAATTTTTGAATTTTTCAAAACTTTTCATTTTTTACCTTTTTTATAGTATAACGTTTCGTTTATTCACGTAGGAGATGGATATAGTTTGTGGTTATCAACACGTTTCCTCCGAAATACCCCGATTTGGAGGGTTTAGAATGGGAGAAAGTGGGGGATTTTGGAAGCCTTCCGCTTTCCTCCTCTTCCCCCCTATTTCCTTCAACCAAACACACACAAATCCCTCACTTCCCTCCCCTCCCCTCCGAAAGCCTCCAATCAAACAGGGCCTTAAACAAACAACATATATTACTACTAGTCCGTACTCCATATTCCTTTAAACAACAGATACAATCATACAACACATATTCATTTTAAAAAACAGATACAACAGATATTAGTTTAAAAATAATCTAGGCAACCCAATAAACACCAGAAGCATTGAAGTATCAAGCTGGGGAGATAGCGGTAATGGTATTGTGGTGCCATTGTGGTTGGATGCGGGCGGTTGTGGCGTGATGCGGAGTGATGCGGTTTCATCATGGTTACGTTGCGGGTCTCCGTGATTCGAATTCCCACTGGTATAGCGGCCAGATGCAATTGCGCCGCTGCCCGCAACCACAATAATGTGGCCGCATCAGGCGTTGTGGACCAATATATAGAACCATATGTGTGTGTCTATATTTATATATGATCAGCAACTAGATATATACTACAAATATTATATATAGAGTTAGGATCAAGTAAAAGAGGGCTTAACGTGTGAAATCCTTCACACTCACTTTTACCTATATTCTTTGCACTTTATGTGCAGTTTAGTGCACTTTTTGACGTTTTGCAAAATCACTTATTTACAAAAACATGCGGTGACATTTTCTGTAAACAAGTGATTTTTTAGCGAAACGTCAAAAAGTGCATTGCACTACACATAAAGTGCAACGAATACAGGTAAAAGTGGGTGCGAAGGATTTCAAACGTTAAACCCTTTTTTATTATAACCAACTCCTATATATGGATGAGTTCAAATAAAAAGTGCACACTTCACATGAAAAGTAAGAATAGAGCTGGTGCATCTAATTTATGATCAAATGGCTTTAAATATGCCAACAATGCATTAAAAATGATAAAAAAAAGTGGTGGCATATTCATAATTCGGTCAAAAAAATTGTCATTCTTAAAAGTGCATTGTTTGAAGCAAAAAGTGCACCTTGCATTACAATTAGTGCAACCGTTCACACTTTGCAAAGAACACCACTTATTATTGGAACCGCACCACCCTATATATGGGGGACGTGTCTGTGTCACAACAAGCATTTAGTACATTGCTCTATTTTACAGGCACTTAAATGCTTCTTTAAAAGAGAGCGAAACAGAGAAAAAAGTGGGAACAAACGGTTCATTAATTGGGTTTCCACCTAAACGCTCCAACTATTCATGTGTTCAAATGAATGGTAAGGAGGTCTTTAGGTTTGCGGTTCGTGTTGTGCCACAGTCTATTGAAGCTTCATTAAAGAAAGCTGGCATCACCAACTCTAACGTTGATTGGTTACTTCTCCATCAGGTATGCTATTTGTGTTTGTATCAATTAAAACAAAAAATTGTCAGAAGTATGGAAATGGAAAAATTCCGCAGGATGCATGTAGGATTATTTTCTTGAAGTGTACAGTCTTCTGTATGAATTTAAGCTCGGTCCGTTTTCTGAAAAATTCCAAAAAGCAATCTATTAGAAAATAGTCCCCTTTGGTAGGACCAGAGTTGATTGAGGCTTTGTTTGCAATCACTTAAGAAAAGTGATTTTGGCTTTTTTTTTTAGAAAAAAGCACTTATTTTACCAAACACTACCAACTTTTACTTTCTCAACTTCCGTGTAGAATTTACTTTTTACTTTTTCTATTACACAAAAAGCACTTATTTTACCAAACACTACCAACTTTTACTACTAATCTCTTTTTATCAAAAAGTGCTTTTATTTAAGCACACGTGGTTGCAAACAAAGCCTGAATCTACTAAAATTGCCAAGTTATGGCTTAAAGGGATGAATTGGTTGAATCTGCTTAAGTATGCAAAATTATATTTAAAATATATTTGGGAAAATCGCACTTTTAGTCCCTAATATAGTCACCATATTGAAATGTCAGATCCGCGTTCCTCAATTTGTACATGTCACCCCTCAATTGTCCAAATTGCTGTAAATGTGGTCCTTTGTAGCGGAATTGTCCCGAGAACCAACAATTGGTATCAGCAATTCCGAGAACCACATAGAATTAAGGCCATATTAATCATGTATTAGGTTTATTTATTTATTTATTCATTTATTCATTTATTCATTTATTCATTTATTCATTTATTCATTTATTCATTTATTCATTTATTCATTTATTCATTTATTCATTTATTCATTTATTCATTTATTCATTTATTCATTTATTCATTTATTCATTTATTCATTTATTCATTTATTCATTTATTCATTTATTCATTTATTCATTTATTCATTTATTCATTTATTCATTTATTCATTTATTCATTTATTCATTTATTTATTTATTTATTTATTTATTTATTTATTTATTTATTTATTTATTTATTTATTTATTTATTTATTTATTTATTTATTTATTTATTTATTTATTTATTTATTTATTTATTTATACCTCTGTTTTCTAAAGAAATAATTATAAATATGTGATCGAAGTAAATGAAAAGTGGACTAAAGGTTAGTTTTAAAATGTTGAGAGCCTTGAACATAGTGGCATTTTTGCAGTGAGTGTAGTAAAAACATGACGATTGAAGGTATTCAACTTTATACTGCAGTGACCATGATGTTGTTTAACTTTACAGTGTGTTGATCAATTCTAGTCATATTATTGTTCACAAGTTTCTATAAAAGCATTATTTCAGGAAAACTCCAATTTTTTTTAAATTTTTTTATAGTCTCGACATTTAGAAAATTGGGTAAATGCAGGCGAATCAAAGGATTATTGATGCTGTTGCAACACGTTTGGCTATCCCACCTGAAAATGTGATATCAAATTTATCAAACTATGGGAATACAAGCGCTGCTTCTATTCCATTGGCTTTGGATGAAGCAGTTAGAAGCGGGAAAGTTCGATCAGGCCATACTATTGCTGCTGCTGGATTTGGGGCTGGCCTTACATGGGGCTCCGCAATAATGAGATGGGGATGAACAACTTAAATGATGATCAGCCCAATGTATCATATTGAGATGAGAGGATGTTGATAATTTTGTGCCTTTTAGTAGTTTAGTCTCTCAACGTTGTACCCAGAATCTCTTTTTGGTATTTACCGGAATTTTATTTTTTTGCATTATATTCTCTTGAACAGTGTGAATAAGCTTATTATATATTCGCCTCATCTATATTATTGTTTTTATACATTGGAAAGATTGTTTAGTTTATATATTATATATTCGCCTCCTTTATATGATATGCCTTTGCATTCAATAATATTTAAACCTTTAGTTTAGTATAAGGAAGATGCCTTACCTTTCCTTCATCTTCAGGGGTAGATCTTTGTAGAGGCCCGGGGGGCAGAGAAACAAGTTATATACATATATGTATGCAATAAAATATGCAGTTAAACCTCATATTGGCCACCCAACAATAACATTATGGTTCTGCCATTGTTCATATCTTGCTGCAATAGCGAAGTTTTGACATCGTTTGTTGGCAGATTTGTGGTGTTCACAAGATGGCAACATGACAGAGATGCAATTGAGATGGAAGAATTTTTGTGTTTATCCAGTTCCGCTGGCTCCGCCGCCTCCGCGGTAAAGTCAGTACTATCTTGAACTGGGGATGGGAAAAACAAGCTTGGCCTTGTTTAGGATCAATTGTTATTTCGGATGATCTTTAAGCTTATCAGCATAACCAAAATCGAAGTGTTCAGTTTATTTTTGAGGGATTGAATCGGTATGGACTAATGATTTTGGATGTCGCTTTCTTATACTAGTTCTGGCTTGTAAAAATGTGCAATCGTGTTTCTATAGAGTTTTTTATTCTCGTGTAAGCTTTAAACTACTAGACTGCAATATTATTTTATCATGTCTCTTGTAGAGTTTTGCATATATATGTCTACATCCAACAAATTTGAAGGATCTACAACTCTTGACAAGTGGGAAATGGGAATGGATAAAGTGATCTACTTCCCATGCTTAAGCCACATGAGAGTTTTTGAGTTCAAGTCATCAAGGAGGTGAATATGAGAGAAATTTCTCAAATGATGCGCCTCAGAAAATGGGGAAGACTAGAGGTTCCAAGAGCGGTTTGGTGATGTCAAGGCTTCGTCTTAGGCAAGAAGGGCAATGACGAATCAAGAATTTAAAGTCAAGGGGCTTGAATCTAGGTTTGGATGTTGTTGTATGTAGGGCGTTAGCTACTTTTTATTCAAAAAAATATTTCCATGACCATATACACGACATTTATGTTTGCTACATTATAACGATAAAAAAAAGTTTGCTACATTCTAAGTTTAGTTAATGAGAATAGGCAAAAAAAAGGTTCTCTCTAGGGCTTCCGCAACTAGAGTCGTTTTTCCCGTTTTCGTCAAGGACGAAGAATGGCCGCCTCTTTTAGGCGGAACTTCCAAGGCTGTTCGCGGAAAGTTTGAACGTTGCAGGTTTGCAGGCCAGAGTGTTGTGGGACCGAGTCGGCAAGGCTGAAGCTTCTTGGCGCTGTTTCAATTGATCGGCAAGGCAGCAGGTTCTGGAACAAATCGAGGGCGATGAATGGATGATATTGTGAACCATTACAAGCAGATGCATGGTTACTGAGGAGGACGATAGTGAACTAAATTTCGATAATGAGGAAGGTGAAGGGTTTGATGCGGCAGAGGGGAAGGAGGTATTCCCGGTGGTTGGAGTCGCCCTCATTGACCAGAAAATCAAATTTCAAGTCTTCAAAGACCTATTGGCTTCTATATAGCGTCCACGTAAAGGAATCTCCATCAAAGAAATAGATGATAAAAGGTATCTGTTTACTTTTTACCATATTGTGATATGAATTATCGTGTGCTTGAGAGTTCCTTGGTTGTTTGAAAGAAAATTGCTTCTTCTTTAGGAAGTTAAGCCACATGATATACCCCATAAAATGAAATTGTTTGAGGCAGAGTTTTGGGTACAAGTTCATAATGTACCATATAGTTTCATGAATTTAGGAACTGCTAGAAGGATTGAAAATTATATTAGTAACTTTATTAGTTTTGATGAGAGCCACTTTGAATAAAGGTGGGAATCGTATATGAGGATTAGAGTTAGTATGGATGTTGGGAAGCCTCTGAAAAGGGGTTCTACTCTCAAGAAAGGCGGCATCGGACATTGGGTGGATTTCAAATATGAAAAGCTTCCCAACTTTTGCATTATTTGTGGAGTGATTGAGCATTCTGATAAATTTTGTCCCTTAAAATATGAGTAAGGCTCAATGTTTGAAAAAACATTTGGGGTAGAACTTCGGGCTGGTAGAGGGGTGAGAACCAGTCCTACAAGAGGTAACAAGTGGATAGTGGAAACTCTCTTCAAGCTCAGAAATGGTAAGCCAACAAAGAAAAGCAGATCACGAAGGTGAAGGGACAGGGGGACGACAGGGCTGGCGTGAGTCCACAACAGGTACATGTAACAATGTGACTAAGGAAGGAGACATGGGCAGCACTGAGGATGTGTCGGGGGATCAAAAGCGCAGAATGATATGGAAAGAGCAGACACAAGAGGACCCAAACGGGCGATGATATGTCTCTAGAAAAACCAAAAAATGGGGACGCGGCGGGTCCGGGTCTCTAGACCCGCTAGATGTGCGACTGTGCTCAGGAGGACTAATTATGGTGTTTGTTTTTTTGCATTTTTGTTTTTTAATTGCCACGTTCAGACTGTTTTTTTTTTCTTTCTTTCAATTGCTTTTGTTGCTGTAAGACTCTTGCATTAGGATTGAGTGATGAGAGACCTGTGGTAATCATCTTTGGCTCATTTATGCCCAATTTAGGATCAACGAGTTATATTTCTTTGTCAAAGGTGATTAACTCTGAGCCTGGTTCAAGGGCTAATGGTTACATGTTGTTCTTTAGCTGTTTTAACCCCTGTCTGAATGTTGTGATATCAATCTAAGTCCCTTCTTTCAAAAACAAATGTCAATGAGAAAAATAAATTAGATTTTATAATCGAAATGCTCTAGAATACATTGATAAACTAAAGCCTAAGAAATGACAAAACAAAGGAAAACTATTTGATCATAAAAAAGATTAAAATTTTATCAAAATTTTGAAAAAAAAAATCTAAATGATACAAATCCACAAATACATTTTGAATAACTTATCTTTGGTTCAATTGCATGAATCGTACGAGGATATAGAACCAATTGAATTACACTTTTTGTTTATTATTGGTGCTTCTAAGTCACATGCAGTTTTTAATAGTACGTAGGAGATTGTTTATTTTTAGAATAATGTTATGTTGCTAATTGAATATTGCTTGATAAAAGCGAGAACTAAGTATCTAATAAATATAATTTAATATTACAAAAATTGAGGGAGATGAATTCTCAAATTGATTTTTGAAATTACACAAATTGAGGGAGAAGAATTCTCAAATTGATGGGTATGGCCGTATGGTCATATGAAAGCTGGGAACGGTGCAAGTGTTCGGCGAACTCATTTATTTTCTGATAAATTCACACCATGAGAAAGTTTCAAACAATTTGTAGGGCTAGGTGAAATCAATTTGTTCATGATAAATTCATTCCTTTTATAAATTGTGGGAGAAGAATGCAAAAAGTGATGGCCTCTTCCATGTGGAAGTCGTGAATTGCTGGTAAGGTGTAGGCCAAACCATTTTCCATTTTTTCAGGTAAATCTACTCCATTTATATATTTTGGTAAAATTCCTATAATTTAACTTAATTATAATATGACATATTGTAAAAACTTAGGTTGTATATCTGCTACTTTGTGATTGATGCTAATATTGTATGCTTATTGTTTCCGGGATGTTAATGTTGTATGCTTATTATTCATTCATCATTTGTCCACGAATATCTGAAATTATTCTTTTGGGCTCATTTTTTATGGTGGAAGGGGTAGATTTTCATCTCAAAATCTGGACCAATGATACTTATCTTAAATGTTATTCTGATTTTTTTGCTTGCTCTGTGAACTAAAAATAGAAAACATTGTTTCTGTTTTAAAGTTTGGGAATTTTGATTAGTAGCTAATGTTCTGTCTATTAAGTAAGTAATTTATAATATAATGGTTTTAAACATATGAAATTATCATCATCATTTAGAATGAAGAAAGTAAACAGACAATATACATTCTATACTTCTTCCAGGCATGAGGGGTTTTCGGTCATTTAAAATAATTCAGACATCTCATTCAGCACACACAGTAAACCGTTTGTTATCTCAGTATCACTTAATCCAGACAGACATATTAATCCAGTCAGATGACTTAACCCATTCAGGACTTAATGGAAAAAAGTAAACAACGTTACATTCGAACCCCAGACCAACGGTAGAGTAATGTAAGATGCAAACCAACTCAGCTCCTTGTCTGTTTGTTCAATACGTTATCTCCCCATGTATTTATAGTTTAACGCATTACATTTTTTTAATACAAAAAAACAACGAGTTTCTTTGCCTAAAAAAACTACGTGTATTTCATTTTTTTATTGATTGTATTACAAGAGTATTATACAAATAAACTATAGAGTATTTGTGAAACATTCAAAACATTTAGTCATTGGGTTACTCCCATTTATGTTATTTTCTCTTTAATATAATAAATAATGAATTATATTTTATGTTTATTTTTCACAAAATATTGCCCGTTTTTTTTTTGCGTTAACCGGGTTGACCATGACCAAATTCTGCTATCATTACTAATCCATGTGATTATTTAGTATTATACGGTTCGTGAATAGTACAATATTATGTACATTTGTGTACAATACGATACAAATATGGCTAAATATACATTTCATCGTTCATGGAATGAATAAAGACACAAAATGTTTAAAACGTTTCACAACTCAAAAATACAGTATATAAGACATGTATTAAACCAAACATTCCAGCTCAGCCTGTTGTGAGATTACCGTGCCTAGTGAGAGGTCTCGAGTTCGAATCTCACTAGGCACACAAGGGTTGGAAACTCAATGTACTGAGTTTCAGTCTTGATTACTCCAGGCTCTCCCCAGCCACCCCTGGAGTAAAAAAAAGACATGTATTAATTGTATGTTGTATTTTTATATTGTGGAAAAGTAGAAAGGAGAATATAACGAGTAGAAAAGGTGGGATTAATTAAGTATTTTTAAAGGAAAAACCTAGTAAAAAGAGAAAATGTAGTAAACTTTTAAATACGGAATGAGGTATTTTATTTACAAATTTATTTGTATTAATAAAAATGTAATGTGTTACTTTATAAATACATGGGGAGATAGCGTGTTATTTAAAAGGATATCCTCCTAGTATTATTAAAGATTTAGAGCTCGTTCGGTGACCCCCTTTTCGACTTATCAGGCTTATCAGCCATCATTTTCACCAAACACGTAACTTTTAACTTTGCTCGCTAAATTTTCTAATAAGCAGAAAAAGTAAGCTTAAGTTACTTGTTGAGGTTTATTCCCGAAGATCTGAAAGCCCAACACAAGCCTTGGATATTGTAGGGATATTGGGTTGGATTAAAATGTGTATAAAATATAAATCAGTGAGATATTTGTTCAACTCAGAAGCTTACTGGTATTCAATAAATATGTGATTACACTAGAACTACCCGAACGGTAGATGAATATGAGATTACAAGGATGGAAGATGCAAATCTATTGCTAAGCTCTGAGTATTAAAATGCTAACCCTTTACAATGATCTAATCATGGGTATTTATACTAAAATAGAGATGGGTGAGGTGGACACGTGGCCAAATCCGGTAGGCTGTCACTTCTGCCATGTATGCACCCATGCCCCCACTTGCCGCTGTCATGATCCAGCATTAAATGCGGCCTCCACTTGCTGACCGCCCGTTCGGGCAAGGTGTTCGGTGTGTGGGACCCCGCCATAAGTGATAATTTCTACCCGAAGTATCCCGAACGCCGATCGATATTTGGGCCTTGATACCTTGGCATAATCGTTACCCAGAATGTTCCAAGTATAAGTTTTATCACGAATGCCGTTCGGGAGTTCTTTGGGCTTGCTGCTTCTTCCCGGATTTGGGCCTAGGGATATTGGGCCTGGACCCAATATCCCAACACTAGTCCCCCACTTCCTATGTCTCGAACGGTAGTGAGCGCATAAGGAAGTAGAAGATTATTGCCCGAATGCTGTTCGGGTGAGTATCGGATGGCATTCCGCCGGTTCCCGAGGCATGTTTTGACGGTTATTTGCAACTGCCGTTTCGCTTCTCCGATAAACGTCATGATTACTTGAGAAGGATTCTCTGTGCGACACGTGTCTCTGTCATCATTACAAAAAACGTGTCCTCTTCTGATTGGCAGCTGAATCGGCGTGACAGAGTATAAATAGGCTCTTCTAGTTTTGATTCTGGGTTTCGAAACTTTGCATCTCCGGCTTATAATTCATCCTTCCTCTCTAGAGCTTCATCCGCAGCTTCTGTTCAGGTATCCTTCGAGTTCCCTTCTACTGTTTAGTTTCCTCGTTCGGTGAGAATGGCACCCCTTCGTTCATCTGAACTCTCTACCTCCGGCACTGTAATTCCAGAAGAAAACCCCAATGATACGCTGCAAGTTGTCCGTATTCCGGCGGAGGTTAACGGCGATGATTCCTCTTCCTCCGATGTTTATCCTGATGGCACCAAATCGGGGGATGAATTGGAAGTTATGGAAGCCGGCCCTCCAAGCGGCGTTTCCTGTCATAAGCTTGACCTAGCTCTTATTAGGTTTAGGCGCCAAAAGCTCACGGCCCAGAATCGGGCCCAAATTCAGATGCTAATTCCTGATTCGGTGGACTTCCGCCTTCAATCGGGTCTCCACCCAATGCGCCACTTCCCAGGGATGGTTGTGGTCCATTTCGACTCAATCAAGGCCGGTCTTAGATTCCCACTTCACCCCTTTTTTGTCTCCCTTTTAAATTTTTACAATGTAGTACCAGCCCAAATGATGCCGAACTCCTACCGGTCGATAGCTGGTTTCATTTGTCGTTGCCACAGTGTCAAGGTCACACCCACCCTAGAACTTTTCCACTATTTCTTTTCAGTTATCCCCCAGCAGTCCCACGGTTTTCTGGTGGTAAGCTCCCGACCAGGACACATTTTGTTCTGCGATGCCCCTTCTTCCATCAAAGGTTGGAAAGATAGGTTCTTCTTTGTCTCTGTCCCGAACGGTTTGATTCCTAGGAAGTGGAACGCATTCCCTCCTAAATCCCCCGAGCCATTCATCTCCGAAGAGCTTAGCAGAGATGTCATTGCTGTGGAGGCAGGAGGCTGCTTCAAAATTATGTCTTACCTGACTCCCGAACGGCTAATTAAGGCCGGGATAGGTACTGCCCGTATTCCTGGACTTACTTGACTGAAAACCAAGTACCATGGCCCGGGCGGTCCTTCCCGTGTGATATAATTTTTTAATCCACGTGTGAACCGCTCGGTACTAATTTGTTCCTTTTGTCTTTTCAGCTCCAAAGCAAGGCGAATCTTCAGATTCCGAAGGAGCCAATCCCGAACAACCGACCATGGATGATAGTAGGCTATTCACTGTTGGATTTGATGATGAGCCACCAACCTCTCCTCCCAAGCAGCAGAGGAAGACAAAGAGGAAGAGGTTGAGGAAGGCCGATCAGGGGACATCCTCCCAATCCGCCCCCCTCCTCCCCGAGCAGCCTGAACCTGTTCGGGATGTAGAACCTGTGCAGCAGGTTGCTCCTGATCAGCAAACTCATGCTGACACGCTGATGGATCAGCTTTTTTCTGACCAGCAGTCCCACCATTTCTCTGCTGAGGAGGTGGCTGCCCATCAGGCTGACTTGGCTAGTCAGTTCGAGCGGATCTCCCTCTATGATCCTGCTCATGAGATGTTGGAGCGGGGTGGCTGTCCGGCGAGCCAGATCTGGTCCACATCAGGATTTTTCAATGGCCACAATCTTCCCCCGATACCGGTGGAGGAGGCCGAGGAGTGTATTGCTCTGACTGTCCTGAAGGTAGCTCATTATCTTGTGCTCATAATTCACTCTTTCCTTTTCTTTGTTTGATAACTTATCATGTGCTTATATTTTACTTTCTGATCATTAGGCGGGAATATACAGCCTGAAACTCAGAGAGGCCAGGCAGGCAAAGGAACAAAGCCTGCTGATGGCCAAGGAAACAGCTGAGCAGGCAGTGGAAGCTGAACGGCGAGCATTTGCCGAGGAGCGGAAGAAGCTGGAAGCTGAGGCCGGGGAGCTTCGTGTCCAAGTGGGCTCTCTCCAAGCCAAAATTGCGGCAGCTGAGGCCGCTCAGGTCAAGTTTTCTGAAGCTCCTCCTCAAATCCCGGACGGCCCGGCTGAAATGTTAGTTGATCTATCTGCCGTTCGGGATCAATTCAAAGCTTCCGAAGAGTTTCTGGCTCTCAAGGAAGAATACGCCACCGAACAGCTCCCTGCTGTCTTCGGAAGGCACCTGGAGAAACTGGCCGGAGAAGAGCGCCAGAAGGAGGGGATCAGGGTGCTTGATCAGCATGCTGTCACCAAGGAGTGGGCTGATAACTTCGCCCGCGGGGTCTACAGCTCAGGTTGCCAACATATGCTTCAGCCTCTCCTCCCCCTCATAGAAAAACACATGGGCCGAGCGGTGCAACCCTCTGACTTTCCCGCTGATCTTCATCCCGATCATCTGAACGCCCTGATGGCTCAGATGAAAAAGTGTCGGCGAGCCCTGGGGATGGATGTGGTGCAAATTGTTGATGAAGCTGATGATGAAGAAGATGATGAAGAGGGTGAAGATCATCCCGAACAGTAGATTTAGACATTCTCATCTGTAACCCTTTTCCTTTGAATCAGTAGTTTTTGTACTTTCCGGCCAGTAGAGCCGATGAATATACAACTTTTGCTTGCTCATTTCGTCTTTGTGACTTTTACTGTACTTTATATTTGTTTTTCACCTATCAATTCGCCTCCGCAATACGTTTCATGTTGCTTTGTTCGGGTGATCTCCATAATCTGAAGCGATCAGGTCACCTGTTCGGGTGAACTCCTTGTTAAATCCAGAATTCAGGACTTAATAATCTTGTTAACGCATGTTGTTCATAATGAACCCGTCCAGTCTGTACTTATGATCTTAATATAAGACCCTAGTGCCCTTTTCATTCGTTCGTAAGCTTTCATTCTGACTAGTTGGAAATTGTGTCCGGTATTCAGGATGTATTTTTGCTCTCTTTGTTGCATCTGTCATATTCTTCCATGTTAGATAACCATACTGTTCGGGTACGCCCATCATTTTTACCGTTATAAATTTCCTTCCTGTTCGGGGAAACGCTTGTAGCCCTTTTCTTTTATCCCGTCCGGGGAGACGCCTTTAGAGGTTCGTGAACTTTGCTGGTTTCAACCCCGTTCGGGTGTTCACCCACCCCAAAGGATGCTTTAACTTCTCCCAACCGTCTTGACACGTGTCTATTATTCATTCGAATTCCTGGCGGTAGCCTTTCCTTATATAAGGATGCAGCTACTTTGTTTCAGTTTTTTCTGCTGCTTCTGAATTCCTTCAAGCTTTCTCTCTCTAGAATTTTCTCCGTTATTCTATGTCTGCCTTTTCTGGTTCGTCAGACTCCGAAGAGATGGCACCCACTTTGATTCGCCTTTCAAGGGGAAAAGCTCACCCCAAAGATCAAGGTACCTCTACCCGATCGTCGGGTTCTAACGGGTCTTCCGCCTCACTTCATCCCGAACAGCCCCTCCCCGATGATGGATGTCAGTCGGGAGATGACCTAGCCATTTATAATAAGGGTATGCCTGAACGGCCCCCCCGTTATAGTCTGAATTTTCATTGCATTAGGAAGCAACGTCAACGCCTTCCTGCGGATGCGGAACAGACGCTGCGCCAATTACTACCTCCACCCCGTCAGTTTAATGCGGGGTTCATCAAACATCCCATGCGACACCGTCCGGGATGTGTGTTGGTGCATATGGACGCCCTGATTGCTGGTCTGCGGTTCCCTTTGCACCCGTTCGTTGTGGAGTTCCTCCGCCGGGTGTCAGTACTGCCGGCACAGTTCGTGCCTAGCACCTACAGGATCCTGAATGGGTTCATTGTCTGGTGCCATGAGTTGGGGATTGCCCCTAGCGCCGATCTCTTCTTGCACTGCTATGGCGTTCAGCCCTATTGGACCACCGGGTACCTGCGGCTTGTAGCCCGTCCTGGCCGTTCGCTCTTCACCGATAACCCCACCCCTCCGGAAAAATGGGAGGAAAGATTTGTGTTCGTACACGTGGGGTCGCCGCTTCCTTTTCCTGATCGGTGGAACACCTACCCCGTTCAGGATGCCTCCCCCAGGGTGGATGCAGCTATTCTCTGCCAGTACGAAAGGCTCCGTCTGGCCGGTTCCAAGAACCTACGGTCTTTCTTGACTCCCACTAAGATGCTAACTGCTGGCATCGGTATGATTCTTCCATTACTTTGCTCGTTCGGTATATTTTTCAATATCTTGTTCATTTTTCTTTGTTCTTTCCTGTAGGTGTGATTCCCCCCGTCCCCATAAAGCGTCCTGCTCTTACTCCTTCCTCCACCGCCATAGTCAGCAAGGGAAAGGAGAAGGCTATTCAGTCAGGTTCTTTGGCTGGCCGGGAATCTGGGCCAGTAAACAAGCGGCCGAGAATCGAAAGCAGCGGCGCCTTGGTCCCGATCGATCAGGTCATTGATCTGACGGATCCTTCTGTGGAAAGGATGCCCATGGTCCCCTCCCCTTCAAGGAAGCTGGGCAACAGGGGAGGTGTTGCTTCAGATAGTCTCTCGATCCCCGATCGGTTGACGGTGGAGTTTTCCGCCATGGGCCCCCGAGCCGAATGCCGGACGCTGTTCGGGCAGACTGCATCATCCGTGTGGTGCAGTACTTCTCTGAAGGCTGGTGAGGGTTTCACCAACCTGACTCACTGGTCCGACCTATTTGAAGCAGGCCACGCCGAGTCCCTTAAGGTATGCCTTTGACTGTATAGTCCATTTTATTTTTGATATTGTTCTGGACTTGTCCTTATTGCTGTTTCTTTCTTCCACAGGCCGGTACATATTACCACCGGGCCTTCCTAGCTGTTGAACGGGAGATGGTACATTTGGCTCAGGAGCTTGATGAGAGCAAGACCCTCCTGGATGCCGCTCGGAAGATGGCCGCAGATCTTCAGGATCGGGCAAATAAGGGTGATAAGGCCAGGGTTGAATTGGCCGAACTGGAGCAGAGGCTCCAGCGTCGCGATCGGGAGATCCGGGCGCTGAAGGACAAGATTGCTGCTGCCGAAGCTGCTGGTGTTAAGTTCAAAAAGACCCAGCCTAAAGAGGGCGGACAGCCAGCAGCACCCGTTCAGGCCGATATTTCTAGAATCACTCAGCAGGCAGTGATTGATTTCCAACGGGATAAAGGTTTGAACGTAGCTCTTGAGGAGACTGCCCGGGAGTTCCTTGGAAAGCATCTTGGGGAGTTCTTGAAGAAGAGTAAGGACCCTCTTCGTGATGGCCTCCAGCTCCTGGATGAGACCCCGTCCGGGACTGCATTTGCTAATGCTCTGGCGAGAGACACCCTTGTTAAGTGCCAGGATATGCTGGTCGACCGGAACCTGGAGGTGATCAAGGAGTCTTTTGACGAACCCTTCGACCCCAAGGAGGAAGGTTTTGATCCGTTATTCTGCCGTGCTTATCAACGTGTAATGGAGAAGAGGCGAAAAGCCAAGGACTTAGCCAATCCCTCGAACGCCAACCCGGATGCCGTGCCGAACAAGGATCCTCCCGTAGCTTAGTTATCCCTGTTGTAATCCCCTTTTCTTCTTCTTATGTATAATTCCCGGCCAGTAGTGCCGAAGAATAAAGATTGATCCGTTTCCGAATGACTGGCTCCCCGAACACTCAATTTTTTTTTTTTTAACTCAGCATCATGTTCGGCCCGTCCCTAACACCAAAGTTGAGGTGCAAGCTGTTCGATTGATTTCCGTCGGTTGTTCTTTATTTCCTGAACGTGCAAGACATAATGTTTAACGCCTGCTGCGCCCCCGAGCACCATCCTTTTTTTTTAATAAGTCAGCATCATGATTAAGATGCAAGCCGTTCGGCCCGTTCCTAGCACCAAAGTTGAGGTGCAGGCTTGTTGCGCCCTCGAGCACCATGTTTCAGATGCATGCCGTCCGGTTTATTACCGTCGACTGGTTGTTCCCTGAACGCGCAAGTCATCATTGTTTAATGCTTGCCGTCTGCTGCCTTGTAGGCCTAAGGCTGAAGTAACCTGTTCGGGTTATCATCCGTGTTTTTCCTTATCCGCAAGGCAATCACCTCTTGCTGCAAGACAGTTTCACAGTCTGTGTAGTGTCTGCCATCTTCCAACCCCATAATTTCGATGCATACCGTCGGTTTTACCGTCCGGGGTCATCCATATTATGAGGTTGAGATGTCCATCCTGGACCATTGAGAATAAGGCTCCCAATTCGGGTCTCCCCCTTATTCTCTGCCAAAATGGAGACTCGCCTCCAGGATACAGCTCGGGTTCCACCACCATAAGGTTCGGGTGAGCTGTATGGCCAAGGCAAGATTTTAAGACCAGAGTCCCGATCCCCCGCTCGGTCACCCTATGATTTCGGATGCCGCCCGGTTCGTCCTACTCAAGATCTTTTACACCATCTCCCAAGCTGAGTCCGGGCTTGGTTATCCTGCACATTGTATTTTTTTTTTTTTTTTTTTTTTTTTTTTTGCTGAGATGATGGCTCCCCATGGATCGAGATGAATGACATCTATGGATCAAGGTGAGACTTTTGGCCGAGTTTGTGGTGATACCATTCGGCTTGTTGATGCCGTTCGGCTCGCAATATTCCTCTTAACTCTGGCCTCTTTGGAAGCATTGTTCTCCCTCTTTTTTTTTTCAGAGGTGGCAACAGCCGTTTTTATTGATAAAATTTCCGCAAGTGCGTAGCGTTCCATATCCCTGCCGGACAGCCTTCGGTATCCTGTAGGGAAAAGGTCCATATCCGGTATTTTTTCCAGACCCGGTATGGTCCCTCCCAATTCTTTGACATCTTCCCGCCCTCTAGCGGTTTGCTTTTCTCTCTATTCCTCAGGACAAGGTCTCTGACTTCAATCGAACGGATTTTAGCCTGTTTATCCACATACCTCTTAGTCGCCCGGTGATATTCTTCCATTCGTAAAGCTGAGAGATCCCTTCTTTCCTCTATGAAGTGGAGTTCAGCACGCAGATTGTCCTCATTCTGCTCAGGATCATAGTGGATGGTTCTGTGAGTGGGCACCAAGACCTCAGTTAGGACCTTAGCCTGAAATCCATAAGCGAGGGCGAACGGTGTCTCCCCGGTTGCTGTTCGGGGAGTTGTTCTGTATGTCCACAAGACGTAGTTTAACTGCTCGGGCCAGGTTGACGTGTAATCTTCGAGTTTCTTTTTTATACCATCCATGATGGTTCTGTTCATGTTCTCTACCTGCCCGTTCGCCTGCGGATATGCTACGGAAGCTCTTGAATGCTTGATTCCCCATCTGGTGAGGAATTCCTCGAAGTTCTTGCTCACAAACTGTCGTCCATTATCCGTGATGACCTGCTCGGGCAGCCCGAATCTGCATATAATATTTTGCCAAACAAAACGTTGACATTGAAAATCCGTGATACTGGCCAGGGGTTCGGCTTCCACCCATTTGGTGAAGTAATCAATCCCCACTATGATGTACTTCCTTGCTCCGGACGCATTAGGTAGGGGCCCTAGCAAGTCAATCCCCCACCTAGCGAATGGTAACGATATGGTCATCGGGGTGTAAAAGGTTGCAGGCCGCCCGGGTACCGGTGCGTAAAGCTGGCATACCTTGCACTTCCTTGTGTGTTCGAAACAATCCTGTTGAATCGTTGGCCAATAGTACCCCTGCAGGATGATCTTCCTGGCCAGGGTCTTTGGTCCCTGATGGCTGGAGCAGATGCCTTCATGAATTTCTTCCATCACAGTTGCCGCCTGAACGGGGGGAAGGCATTTCAGATATGGCCCCCCGAACGTCTTTTTATACAGCTGTCCGTCCACTAGTTCGAACATGGGGGCCCTTCGCTGTATACAAGTGAGGTTGTACACGTCATTTTTATCGTTCGGCAAAGTCCCATCCTTCAGGTAATTTGTCAAGTCAGTGACCCAGCTTGGGACGACATAGGACACGGCATCTACCCGCACAATCATTGTTGCCGGTGTGGTCAGTATTTCTCTCTGCGCGAACCTCTGGATGTGTGCAGGAATGCCTGGGGCATGATCATCCCGAACGGCATATTCTAGTTTGGATAGGATGTCCGCCTCGCTGTTCTCGATTCTGGGAATCTGGTCAAGTACCACCTGTTCGAACCTGCCGATTTCTTCCTCAACCAGTTCCTTGTAGGCTTTTAGCCGTTCTTCCCTAACTTCGGCAGATCCATTAATCTGGCTTACCACCAGCTGACTATCCGAACGGACCTTTAATCTGCTGGCCCCCAGGGCCTTGGCATACTTTAATCCAGCAATAAGGGCTTCATACTCGGCCTCATTGTTGGTTACCTTGAAGTCAAACTGTACGGAGTAGTATGCCTTGAACCCCTCGGGGCATGTGATCACAGCACCCCCACCACAGCCTTTGTTACTGGATGCTCCATCCACATACATTTCCCACCAATGGTCATGTACTTCTCCGTCCGCTCCTTCTTCAGTTGATCTGGCAGTGCATTCGGCAATGAAGTCAGCCAAAGCCTGTCCCTTGATCGTGGGGCGGGGCTTGAAGTCTATTTCATACTGCCCGACCAGGAGGGACCACTTGGTGATACGCCCACTTGCCATAGGATTTCTCAGTATGGTGGCCAGGGGCTGGGTAGTGTAGATGGTGACTGGGTGTGCCTGGAAATAGGGTGCCAGCCGCTTGATGGTAGCAATCAATGCTAAAATGGTTTTTTCTATTAAGGTGTACCTGGTTTCTGGCCCGTTCAGGGCTTTGCTCACAAAGTAAATAGGGCACTGAACACCCTCATCTTCCTTTAATAAAACAGAGCTGACCGCCAGATCAGCCACAACCAGATACATATAGAGATGTTCCCCTGGGTCTGCTTTAGTTAAGACCAGGGGGGAAGACAGGTACAATTTGAACTCTTCAAAAGCTGCCTGACATTCTGCTGTCCATTCGAACGGGTTGGCCTTCTTCATTATTTGGAAAAATGGAATGGCACGATCGGCCAGTTTAGCCATAAATCGGCTCAAAGCCGCTAATCTTCCGGTCAACTTCTGAACTTCTTTCAAGTTCCGCGGTGCCTCCATGTCCATGATTGCCTTTATTTTCTCAGGATTAGGCTCAATCCCCCGCTCGCTCATCATATAACCCAAAAATTTGCCCCCTTGACTGCGAAGGCGCACTTTTTTGGATCCAGTCTCATGTTGGCCTTCTGCATGATCCCGAAGACCCTTTCCATGTCCCGGACATCATCCTCCTTCTTCCTGCTCTTGATTAGGATGTCATCCACATATGCTTCCATGGTTACCCCTAGCACCTCTTTGAAAAGCATGCCGATCATTCTCTGGAAGGTAGCCATGGCATTTTTCAACCCGAACGGCATGACGATGTAGCAGAACACACCGTCCGAGGTAACGAACGCCGTTTTCTCTGCGTCATCCGGGTGCATGAAGACTTGGTGATAACCCCGGAATGCATCCATAAAGCTCAGCAGTTCACATCCTGCTGTCTCGTCTACCAGCAGGTCTATTCGAGGGACAGGATAGGGGTCCATGGGGCATGCTTTGTTCAGGTCGGAGTAGTCCACACACATTCTCCAAGTAGATCCTTTTGGAGCAAGGACCACATTAGCCAACCATTCGACATGGATGACTGGTCTAATGTGCCTGATTCTTAGTAAGGTGGCTACCTCCTGCCTTGTGAATTCCCGCCGTTCGGCCGCCTGATATCTTTTTTTCTGTTGGACAGGCCTGGCATCAGGCCGAACGGCCAACTTGTGGCATATGAGGGCCGGATCAATTCCCGGCATGTCTTCGGGTCCTCGGGCAAATAGGACCTGGAATCTCTTCAGGACAGCGATCACCCCTTCCCTGATGTCCCCTTCAAGGTCCATCCCGATCGCAATTTTACGATCGGGAGGGGAATCAAGCTCGATGTACTCTAGGAGGGTGGCTGGTTCGGGGCGTCCTTCAAATTCCGTACGGCGGGTCTGCACCTCAATGTTGTTTACCCGTTGTCCCCGG
The DNA here is from genome assembly GCA_945859915.1 of Cuscuta epithymum. Taxonomy (NCBI): domain Eukaryota; kingdom Viridiplantae; phylum Streptophyta; class Magnoliopsida; order Solanales; family Convolvulaceae; genus Cuscuta; species Cuscuta epithymum. The sequence goes on along the minus strand of CAMAPF010000948.1, from coordinate 1,657,464 downwards.
GTGGTCATTTGTTTCAAAGCCTCCCTGTAGCACGTTCGGGCTATGGCTGGATCTGTTCGGGCCACTCCTACTCCAGTGTCAGTTGGGAACTTGATGCATGAGTGTCGAACAGAAGCAATTGCCTCCAAATCTTCTAGCCCTGGACGACCCAATATGGCGTTGTGGGCACATGCAATATCCACCACCACGAACGTCATCCGGACTGCCGCTCGGTGAGTTTCATCGCCAATTTCCACCAGAAGCTGGATGGTGCCCTCTGCCTCTATTACATTGCCGGTGAAGCTAGCCAGCGGCGTCTTCAGCTTGGTCAGCTGGTCCTTCTTCAGCTTCATCTTCTCCAACGTGCGTAAATACAGCACGTTCACACTACTCCCCGTGTCCACCAGAACTCGGTGGATCAAGGCGTTGTCTATACACATACTCACCACTAGCTCGTCCCTGTGCGGACTTGGTGAGTTGGGTAGATCGGCCACCCCGAACGTAATTGGCTCCAAGCGGCCCTTCTTTGTGGGAGGTGCAGCTACAGTGGCGACATAGAGGCTGCGCTCAAATTTCTTACGTTCGGCGGCCGTATCCCCGGTCTCTCCCCCACCAAAGATGACTTTCACCTCTAATCGTGGCTTTTTTCCCGGATTCCCGGATCCCTCAGCCTCCTCTATAGGGGGGAGGTATGAATCATTACTGGGTTCTGCATCCCGCTGGACATCCCGCTTCCAGCTATTGGATCGGGGTGGGCGCTGGTTGGGGGAAGGGCTGTTCAGGTTGGTGCTGACATACTTCCTCAAGTAGCCCTTTTGGATCAGGTCCTCAATTGCCACATATAGGGCGTGACAATCCTTTGTGAGGTGTCCATTCCGTTGGTGGTACCTACAGTAGGCATTCGGGGTAGGTCCCATCACGGGCCTTGTGTCAGTAGGGGGAGGAATAGCATTGTGTTCCAAATGAAAAACACTGGCTATAGACATGACCAGGGGGTGAAGCGCGCAGTCCTGCGATGAGGTGTTGCCGCTGCCGGTGCGGGTCCCAAACGTTCTGCCAGCCTTGAAGTGGGAGGCTGTGGGGCCGTTCGGTCCCTTATCTTGATCTCTTCTTCCAAGGCCGCATGACCCCTGGCCCTTTCCAGGACGTCTGGGTAGCTGGTTCCCGGGTTTCTCTTCAGCTCCCTGTATAAATCCCCCGTCTGAAGGGCATCGGTAAAAAGAAGGATGGCAGTCTCATCCGTCATGCCGGTCACCTTCAGGGTTTCAGTCCTCCACCTGGTGAGGAACCCGGAAATTGATTCCTTCGGTCCTTGTCTCACACTGGTCAGATACCCGAAATGCAGCTTCGGGGTTGTGCTGGAGGCGAACTGGGCCAAGAATAAGGTGGATAGCTCTGCAAAGCTTCCGATCGATCCGGGTTGCAATGTTCCGAACCATTCCTGGGCTGGTCCCCGAAGGGTGCTGAAGAACAGCCTGCATATTGCCGCGTCGGTGGCCCCTAGCAGCATGAGGCCACCCTGGTAACTCCTCAGGTGTACGTGGGGATCTCCCACCCCATCGTATGTTAAGCCGGTCGAGGGACGGCAGTCCCTCAGGATTTCGGCGTTCATGATTTCCCTAGTAAAGGGAGATGTGATCCCAACCCGTGCTGGCGGGGTTTGTTGGGGCGTCCGATTGACCTGCTCTCTGAGCTCAGTCATCTGTCTTCTCATTTCGGCCATTTCGGCGTCTTGGGCCGTTCGGGGAGTGTGTGGTATCCTAGTATCCACATATTCCGGTATTCTGTTTTGGGGAGGGGCAGTTGTGTTAGCTCTTCTCCGGATGAAGCGTTCCCCATCCCTCTGGATATACTGGAAGTGTTGTCCAACGGGATCTACCATGGGGGTAGGTTCCCTATATCCGTTTCGAGGGGCGGACGGGGTTCGACTGGTTGGTGCTTCACGTCTGGGGGTATGGGCCCTCCAGTGGTTCCTGCGGTGTTCCTCGGAATGAACTGAGGCCATCGTGGTCTCAATGTCCTCCTCTTCGTCGAAAGATGGCATGGGACGCAACGGGGATGGTGGCTCACGAGTTTCACCGGTGTAGCCCTGTTCCTGTTCGTCCGCCATGCGTTGCATGGCCTCCGCCATCTCCCTCATCAACTGAGGGTTCATCCTTACATCCCGGGGGATGATTTGCTCGAACTCCCGGGTGGCACTGCCACTGGCGTGTCCTTGCATGGACCACCCCTCAGAGGATCTATTGCCTCCTCGGCCTCTGGATGTAGAACTCGGTGTCGCGGTAGTAAGTCTAGCCATTTTCAAGAAAAAATGGTGCTTAGATCACGGCTTTGTCTGGACTTTTAGTGTGGTTTCCCACAGACGGCGCCAATGTTGAGGTTTATTCCCGAAGATCCGAAAGCCCAACACAAGCCTTGGATATTGTAGGGATATTGGGTTGGATTAAAATGTGTATAAAATATAAATCAGTGAGATATTTGTTCAACTCAGAAGCTTACTGGTATTCAATAAATATGTGATTACACTAGAACTACCCGAACGGTAGATGAATATGAGATTACAAGGATGGAAGATGCAAATCTATTGCTAAGCTCTGAGTATTAAAATGCTAACCCTTTACAATGATCTAATCATGGGTCTTTATACTAAAATAGAGATGAGTGAGGTGGACACGTGGCCAAATCCGGTAGGCTGTCACTTCTGCCATGTATGCACCCATGCCCCCACTTGCCGCTGTCATGATCCAGCATTAAATGCGGCCTCCACTTGCTGACCGCCCGTTCGGGCAAGGTGTTCGGTGTGTGGGACCCCGCCATAAGTGATAATTTCTACCCGAAGTATCCCGAACGCCGATCGATATTTGGGCCTTGATACCTTGGCATAATCGTTACCCAGAATGTTCCAAGTATAAGTTTTATCCCGAATGCCGTTCGGGAGTTCTTTGGGCTTGCTGCTTCTTCCCGGATTTGGGCCTAGGGATATTGGGCCTGGACCCAATATCCCAACACTACTTTTCTGGCTGTATTGACTGAAGTTACTGTAGAAGATCATTTTAGCTATTTTTTCATACGAGTATAATTTTTTATTTAATTTATTAATAACAAATATTTTAAATATAATGTTTTCATGAATCAGAAGATACAGCCAATACAGCCACTTTAGACAAAACTTCATAAATTCGAGCAGAATCAGCCAAAACAGCCAATTTTGGATTTGCAACCCGATTTTACTATTTTAGGGGTACCGTTGTCATTTGCAATCCGAACCCTAGTATTTATACTCGCAACCACTTGGTTGATCCTGCTAGGACGGCTGCTCTGTTTCTTCACGTCTTACCGACCAGTCAAACAGAACGAGATCTAATCGATCAATGGAAGAGGTCGAGCAGAAGAGGCCTGTGATTTTCAAAGACATTAGGAGATATTGCTGCGAGTTCTGTGGTATTTTCCGTTCCAAGAAAACGCTCATCACTTCTCATATCCTTTCCCATCACCAGGTACGTCTATCAGCGTGCATTATTGGTTTATCAAACTATCAAATTATGCGGGAATTTATGTTTTTTTTTTCTAAAATTTGTTAGGATGAGCTCAAATCGAAAGGCGAATCTGATGATTCGGGTGAAAATTTGCCAAAAATTCACACGTGTGAAGAGTGCGGCGTGAGCTTCAGGAAATATGCTTATTTGAAGCAGCATATGCGAAGTCATTCCCTTGAGGTATGTATTGAGATTTTGAGCTTGGTGAATAGAATAATCGGCTAGGCCAATAGTCTATTTGATTAACACATTTTTTGTTTCAAAAAATATATTCTTTGATATGCATTTTTATCGCTATATTTATTCAGACCTGGATCCACACGTATATATTCCTTCATACTTTTAAATATTTATATTTGTTATTGATTTCCCTTTGTTTTGTGACCTCGTACAATCTGGGTGTCAGTATTGTGTGTGGTCTTGCAGATTGAGATTTAAAAGTTTAATTGATTATCCATTGTCAGAAGTGTGAAGCATTGGATCCCATACAATGAACTCCAAAATGCGCTGAGGCATTCATATGATCTTGAATGGAATAGTACCAGGTAGGGGGACCTCCTGAGAAGCTCCATCAAGTGGGCCTGAATCACGCTGTATTTTTCCGGTGTGCTTAGAGATCCTACCCCATTCCCTATCTTTCCTCCATTTCCACCTCTGTAGATTGAATTTTCAATAGTTTAAGTTATTTTTCCTCTTTCTCTCAAATAGAGGCCATTCACATGCCCGGTAGATGACTGCAAGTCTAGCTACAGAAGAAAGGATCACCTGACTAGACATCTTCTTCAGCATAAGGGCAAGCTGTTTAATTGTCCAGTTGATGGTTGTGGCCGGAAATTTAGTTATAATAGTAATGCTAAGCGTCATGTACTGGAGATGCATGACCAGTGTTCTACAAGTGATGATGCTGAACCACCAAAGCAGCAGCATGTGTGCACCGAAGTTGGTTGTGGAAAGTCTTTCAAGTATCCATCCCAATTAAAGAAACATGAAGATTCTCATGGTGAGCCTCCTCACTAAAGAATATACTATCAAATAATGCAAAAGTTTTTAAGTGCCTGATTCGTGGACTCTTTAATTTACGTATTTGCTTTATTAGCTAGTTCTTTCATCAAAACTTATTTCACTATGCTGTCTGAATCGCTGAAATGGAATAATACTGCATAAGTTACTTCTTTGGTTGGAACTGGCACAATTTTTTTTTTTTTATTATTGTTTTTAGGTAATTCAGCAGTTTTAAGATAATTCAGCCAATCTAGCCATTTCAGGCCTTGCCAAAATGGATCTATCTTTAAAAGTTCTTAGGATGTAACTAAAATATATTCATGGTTTTTACTTGTTACAGTGATGCTAGAGACAGTTGAAGCATTTTGTGCGGAACCTGGGTGCTTAAAACATTTCACTAATCAACAATGCCTTAAAGAACACATTCAGTCCTCCCACCAACACATTGTCTGTGAGACATGTGGAACAAAGCAACTGAAGAAGAATATAAAGCGCCATCTTCGGAAACATGAAGCTCAGCCTTCGTCAGAGAGAATCAAGTGTGATTTTAAGGACTGTGAGCATACATTTGCAACAGTAAGTAGTCTAGTTTTAATTCGTGCCATTTCTCTTGCCCAACTTGATAATGCTTTGTATCTTTGTAATACAGACATATAATTGTTTTTAATAATTTTCCTTGCAGAGATCAAATCTAAATCAGCACATCAAAGCTTTTCACCAATCACTGAAGCCATTTGTCTGCAGTATTTCTGGCTGTGGTGCGAGATTTTCATTCAAGCATGTGAGAGATAATCATGAAAAGTCTGGATGCCACGTTTGCACTGAAGTAAGTTCATTTCATAGAAAAGCTAAATATGATTGTTGATAAAAAAACTTTTGTGATGTGAATACAGAATACTAAATATTATATGGTGCAATTTACTTTATCAACAGGGAGACTTTTTAGAGACTGATGAGCAATTCCGTTCAAGGGAAAGAGGTGGTAGGAAAAGGAAGCTTCCTGTTTTGGAGAATTTGATGAGTAAAAGAGTTGTCCCTCCAAGAGATACCGATCCTATTCTTGAACACGGTCCAGAATACTTGGCTTGGTTGCTGTCTGCTGGTTCTCAAGTTGAATCCTGAGTTGTCCTTGGCCTGTCCCGTTAGAGTATATAAATGTGTTTATGCCTGTTAAGGGGTTATTATAGGAGGGTTTGAAGATTACATGAGTTTATTTTGGCTGTAGTGAAAATGTGTTAAACTTTTTAACGTTATTAATGCAATGTAAATGAAATTTTGCAACATGAAGCCATAACCATATGAAACGCATTAATATACTAGGTAAGATTCAGCGGACAATTTTCAGGTTGATACTTGATAGGATGGAAATCATTTGGGACAACTATGTCACCTCAATTTTAAGGTTGATAGGTTGGAAATCATTTGGGACAAGTATGTCACCTCAAAATAGTTAATGGTAGGAGGTTGGACTGGTTGGTCTTGGGTGGCCTGCTCTGAGACTGACCTGGTACTGTTTGGTTACTGGCCCGGGCCCAGTTTTTTTGGTATCGGTTCCAAACGTCTAGGTTTTTAAAAAATTGGTATAGGCCTGGGACTGGTACTGCTTGGTACTGACTTGGGCCTAGTACTGGACCAAACCGGGTTGGAACTGGGCTTCAAGTATATACTACGTAGAAGTTAGAACTAGTACTTGCTGGGTCTGACTTGGCCTAGCCCGGTTCCACACTAAAAGAATGAAAAAGAAGAAAGGAACCAAGCTGTGTATATATCTCATGGTTCCAAAAGTAGAAATTTTTCTTTTGAGTTTTGTTTGATTTCGTTTTTACTTGGCCAGTTCGGCCTAGTTGGCCTACAACAAAATTTGGAATGGAGTTATAACAAACTCTATGATTTGAGATGGAAACGTTTGCTCTTACTATCACATGGGTTACATGATTCACATTAGTGATGGACCCGGTTCGGGCCACCCCGCTCGGGAACCGGCTCGGCCCGCTACTGTGCGGGCCCGGCCCGGCCTGGTGCTTCGGGTCCCAAATCGGTCTTTTGACCCGGACCGTAGGGTTTAGCGGGGTGGGCTCGGGCTGAAGAAAAGGTGACCCGGCCCGGCCAGGGCCGGTTCGGGCCAAAACATTTTTCTTCTTTGTTTTTTCAATTTTTTTTGTTCCCTCCGGGTTGGGCTGGGTGTTTTGGGGGGTTTGGGGGGTCAGGGGTAGTTAGGAAAGCAAAAAAAAATATAAACAGGCCCGCCCCGGACCGGACTCGGTGGATACTCGGGCCGGTTCCGGGCCTACACCTTAAACCCCAAAAGCCCGTTGGGCCTAGGCCCGACTCGGGACCGACCGGCCCGGGTCCATCACTAATTTACATATCACTTGCAAAAAGTGACACTAAACTGTCTCTTTCTCTGAATGAGGTATCAGATGTCATTAATTATCATGTCAAAGCCTTCCCGGTTGTTAATACCTTGAACCATTGTGAGAGCATCTGATTCAATCTCAACATCCTGCTAGTTCTCTTGAATAGCCGTACGAGTCCCACCACCCTCCGTCTCAGTTGGAAACCAATATGCATAATACCTCAACTCGGTAGTGTTGAGTTTAATCCAACACGATATAGTAAATATATGTATAAATGTGTATGAACAAGCTCGGTTTTTACGTGGAAACCCGAAAGGGAGAAAACCACGGGACTTTTTAGGCTAATGTCCAAGCCCTCTCATTCTCATTAATCTCTCCTCACCATTACATAGTACAAATATTGAAGCTCCCATTAATGGAGTTCTATCTAATCTAGAGAGCTAAAGGAAGAAGGAAAAGATCCTTTACATGGAAAGAAAACCTCCTATAAATAGGGAAAGGGGTGAGGGAAGTACTTCACCCTAATGGGCCAAACGGGCCGATGTCGGGCCCAATGGCCAAAGTGGGCCAGAATGGGCCGAAATGGACTTAGCTGCTCGGGCTCCGTACTGGATAATGTCTTGGGCTCCTGAACAGTAATAGGCCGGGATAATATATCCCAACACAAGTCCCCCAGTTTCTTGAGTAGTGAGCGTGCGAATCTGCTCGAGAAAATATATTCTTGCCTGCGCTCTTCCTCTGTCTTGCTGGAAACTGTGTCTTCACATAATCATAATATATGAGTGAGTGTCTGCACTCCTGAACGTAATCTACCAGTGAGGCACCCCCCTTCCCGACAGGGTCGGGCGAAAGGTGCTCCTCCACGGGCACACTCCGCCTGAATGCATCAGGCGGGAGTAAAGCACTCTGACTCGAGCTTTCCAATCGGAGAAGCTTAGAGGTTCATGCATCTATAAACCGACGTCGCAGTACTGTCAAAACATGATGCACATGTGTATGTATGAATGCATGAGGTATGATGCATGAATGCATGAATGCATGTAATGTATGGGTGCAATGTATGAGAGAAAGAATGTGAGATGTGATAGAAAGGGGTGGCTCTCATCGATAAACCGGGCATGTCAGCACCGGGAGGCAGACGTGCTGCATAAGACGGTCATCGCCATCATAGAAGGAATGGGCGATCCGGAGATGAACTTGACACAATGGCACGGAGGGGCCGATTGTGCTGCATAAGAGATGTTCGTCGCCATCCTGGAAGGGATGGGCGAGCCGAACATGAGCCAGACACGATGGCATAGAGGCGCTGATCGTGCTGCATACGAGACGTTCGTCGCCACCCTGGAAGGGATGGACGAGCTGTACGTGAGCTGGGTACGATGGCGCTGAGGGGCCGATCGTACTGCATAAGACGGTCGTCGCCATCCTGGAGGGAATGGGCGAGCCGAATCGTGAATCTGGACACGATGGCACTGAGGGGCCGATCGTGATGCATAAGACGTTTGTCGCCACCCTGGAAGGGATGGACGAGCTGAACGTGAGCTGGGTACGATGGCGCTGAGGGGCCGATCATACTGCATAAGACGGTCGTCGCCATCCTGGAGGGAATGGGCGAGCCGAACCGTGAATCGGGACACGATGGCGCTGAGGGCCGATCGTGATGCATAAGACGTTCGTCGCCACCCTGGAAGGGATGGACGAGCTGAACGTGAGCTGGGTACGATGGCGCTGAGGGGCCGATCGTACTGCATAAGACGGTCGTCGCCATCCTGGAGGGAATGGGCAAGCCGAACCGTGAATCTGGACACGATGGCGCTGAGGGGCCGATCGTGATGCATAAGACGTTCGTCGCCACCCTGGAAGGGATGGACGAGCTGAACGTGAGCTGGGTACGATGGCGATGAGGGGCCGATCGTACTGCATAAGACGTTCGTCGCCATCCTGGAGGGAATGGGCGAGCCGAACCGTGAATCTGGACATGATGGCGCTGAGGGGGCCGATTGTGATGCATAAGACGTTCATCGCCACCCTAGAAGGGATGGACGAGCTGAACGTGAGCTGGGTACGATGAGGCTGAGGGGCCGATCGTACTGCATAAGACGGTCGTCGCCATCCTGGAGGGAATGGGCGAGCCGAACCGTGAATCGGGACACGATGGCGCTGAGGGCCGATCGTGATGTATAAGACGTTCGTCGCCACCCTGGAAGGGATGGACGAGCTGAACGTGAGCTGGGTACGATGGCGCTGAGGGGCAGATCGTACTGCATAAGACGGTCGTCGCCATCCTGGAGGGAATGGGCAAGCCGAACCGTGAATCTGGACACGATGGCGCTGAGGGGGCCGATCGTGATGCATAAGACGTTCGTCGCCACCCTGGAAGGGACGGACGACCTAAACGTGAGCTGGGTACGATGGCACTGAGGGGCCGATCGTACTGCATAAGACGGTCGTCGCCATCCTGGAGGAAATGGGCGAGCCGAACCGTGAATCGGGACACGATGGCGCTGAGGGGCCGATCGTGATGCATAAGACGTTCGTCGCCACCCTGGAAGGGATGGACGAGCTGAACGTGAGCTGGGTACGATGGCGCTGAGGGGCCGATCGTACTGCATAAGACGGTCGTCGCCATCCTGGAGGGAATGGGCGAGCCGAACCGTGAATCTGGACACGATGGCGCTGAGGGACCGATCGTGATGCATAAAAATGGTGATGATCATCTCATGGCCCTGGGCCTGTCATTGAGTGGTAATCGTCTCACGGCCCTCGGCCGTGCTGGTGATGTGTCAAGTCTCTATCCTGATTGGCTGTGAGAAGCCGATCGTTTGCCAGGACTCCATCCGGGAAGGAATGGTGAGCCTGAAATAAATCTGGGCGACGTCCCTCCTATCTGATCTTGGAAGCTGATCGTTGTTCGTCTACCGTATCTGTGGTCTTATGTATGGACCGCTAAGCGGTGTACACTCGGCACGCAACAGACTCCGGTGGAGAACTGGTCCCTCCTGTCTGATCCATGGAGCTGGTCTTCGTTCGTCTACCGTATCCGTGGTCCTATGTACGGACCGCTAAGCAGTGTACACTCGGCACACACAGACTCCGATAAAGAACTGGTTCTTCGTGTCTGATCCATGGAGCTGGTCTTCGTTCGTCTACCGTATCCGTGGTCCTATGTATGGACCGCTAAGCGGTGTACACTCGGCACGCAACAGACTCCGGTAAAGAACTGGTTCTTCGTGTCTGATCCATGGAGCTGGTCTTCGTTCGTCTACCGTATCCGTGGTCCTATGTATGGACCGCCAAGCGGTGTACACTCGGCACGCAACAGACTCCGGTAAAGAACTCGGTCTTTGTTCTTCCCAAGTCTCGTGAGTACTGGTCTCCTGGTTTCGCAGGAGACGTTCGTCATCCCAACCATGAGAAGAAACAGGTTTATCCACGTCGGGATTCCCTATCTCTGTTCGTCCCCAGTCGTGAGTTACTAGTCTTCTGGCTTCGCATAAGACGTTCGTCATCCGTCCATAAGGGGGGGGGGGACCGGTACACCCTGTCAGGGCTCCCGTTTCTTCGTTCGTCCCTGTCGTGATCCTACTAACCTTCTTCCCTCGAAGAAGACGTTCGGCTCATTCACCGATCGCAAGGAGGAACTGGTTTACCCTATCGCGGGTTCCCTGCTTCGTCGTCCCATGCTCGTGGCCCTACTAGCCTTCAGCTTTGGCAGAAGGTGTTCATCGATCCACGAGAAATGGGAGGAACTGGTTTATCTTGCCGAGGTTCCCTTTGGTTCGTCTAGCCCCCCCCCCCCCACGTTCCTACTGGCCTCCGTGTCAGGAGACGTTCGTCATCCGCGACGAAGGAAGATCTGGCATACCTTGTCAAGACTCCCTCTCTCATAGGATCTCGTCTCCCCTTCTCCCCATCTTTTTTTTTCTTTTTTTTTTTCTTTTTTTTTTTTTTTGAGGGAGGAAAATACGTTCGTCGGTTCTAAGAATGACCACACGTGAGGTCACACATAATGGTGGTGGGATACCAAAACGAATAAAATGACGAGGCGATGGAAAAGCTGGTCGTCATGCGAAGGCGATGGTCACCCTCCTGGAGGGGAGGGGTGAGTCCGATCGATCGCTAACTCAAGAAGGTCGGCATTGGGAGCCGATAATGATCATAATGTCGCTGAGCAGTCGGTCCTGATAAGGAGATGACGATAGTGTCCGATCAGGCCGATATATCCAAGCAACGGCTCTCATCCACGCAGCGCGGGGATGAAACCGGTCTTCAAATATGGAAAGCACGCCGAGCCGGGAGGCCGGTCGTGATATAACGGTGTCGGCAATGAGAGGCCGACATGAAAAAACAAGCAACGGCCGTCATCCGCGAGGAGCAGGGATGAAACCGGTCTTCTAATATGGGAAGCACGCCGAGCCGAGAGGCCGGTCGTGATATAACGGTGTCGGCAATGAGAGGCCGACCATGATCAAGCAACGGTCCTCATCCGCGCAGCGCGGGGGCGAGGCCGGTCTTCAAAAGATAAACACGCCGTGCCAAGAGGCCGGTCGTGATATAATGACGTCGGCAATGAGAGGCCGATCAAGTGTATCCGTGCAACGGCTCTCATCCACGCAGCGCGGGGATGAAACCGGTCTTCAAATATGGAAAGCACGCCGAGCCGGGAGGCCGGTCGTGATATAACTGATGGAGTATATGGCCCAGGAACCCCCGGCCCATAGACTCCTACTTCTCCTACACAAGTCCGTTGAGCCCAGAGAACAACTCAGGCCCAAATACAACGGCCCAAGCCTCAAAGTAGCCCAGAAAACGCGCTGGGGTGCCTTCGGCCTCCTTGGCCGAAGGCTCCAAAACTCACAGAATGGCCTTCTCTGACATAGGAAGCTACTGGGAGAAAACGGTGAAAAACGTGAGCCTTCGGCATTTCAAGCCCTCGGCATCAGAAAAGCCTTCGGCTGAACCAAGCCTTCGGCCACACAGGGGGCCTTGCCACATGGAGTCCTCGGCTACACAAGGAGCCTTCGGCTGAACTAGCTCAATCATCAAAGATTCCTTTTGGAGACAACCAACCACCGCATTTAATGCTACGTCACATCCGCCAACCGCATTCAATGCGGTAAACGTACCACTGCCGGTGCCAACCGGCTGATGTGACCCTTCGGCCGTTGGATTGCTGACACGTGTACTCTCATCGCATTTATTGCTGCTATAAATAGCAGCCCATTTCTCCTTGTAATCAACATCATCTACTTCCCAACTCCACATCTCGAGTTCATTTAATAAAATCGACTCTCTCTCCTCCTATTTGCTCTGACTTCTCTCTAGTTATTCCCGCAATAACCCCTCGGATAAGATACCCCCCGGGTAGACTGTCCATCATTTGGTGCTCTCGTTGAGAGGTCTGAACAATCAAGTAAGAAACCCTCCCCTTCACCAAATACAAAGCACTTACCAAAAATGGGAAGAACCACTCGTGCCCAATCCAAAACCCTTGAGGAGAACCACGTAGCCCCCGGCGAAACCAACGGGGCTGAGGCCTCCAACAGGCTCTTGGTACCCGAGGGTGGTATCATCCTCGAGTTGGAGCAGGCTACTGCTGACCTCCGACAGCAGCTACAGAAGGGGGGCCCTGATGCCCGCAATGGCCTTGATAATCGAAGGAGGGATCGGAGTGAGAACCAAGTTCCCCCTCCGGCCCCGGCCATCGATCTTCAGGCTGCCTTTGCGGCCTTTGTTCAAAACATGGCCCTCAATTCCGGAGCCCTCGTCTCTCAGACACCCCTTCAGCCCTATGCTGGAGGAAATGTTATCAACCTACCGCCACTCCCTCCTTTGTTCAACAACCCTCCCCCGGGGGTTGGCAATGCCGAGGGGGTCATAGCGCAGGATACCGCCTCCCAGGAGGCTCAATCCAGGGACAAGCGCCCTGTGATGAAGGAGAAACCCCGGACCTCTGCACTTGAGAGGCTGGGGGGAGCTCCTGGACGCCGAGGGGTCCAAGACCGCCTCGGCAAGCAAGAATTTAGCAGGCCCCAGGAGAGTGGTGCCTCCGCTTCGGGTGCCGAGGGCGTGCCTCCCCCCCGAAGCAAAGGTAAAGCCCTCCTCCATGCCGATGACGCCAGGCACCAAATCAATCAGGCGCAGTCCTTCCGGGCCAACTCCCAAGGGGTTGCCCCGAAGGATCCCAAGGACGAAATCATTGAAGCCCTCCTCCGTCAACTTGAGGAGAATCGTCAGGCACCACCGACGGCTTCCACGGCTAGACCAGATCCGGAATACGTTGACCTCCGGGCACAGGTGGAGGAAATGAAGCGCAAACTGGCCGAAGGCTCTGGCGAGCCCCTCGTTCAACTCCGCACTAGAACACCCTTCACCCCAAGGGTGTTGGCGGCCAAAATCCCTCACAAATACCGGGGGCAACCCATCAAGCCGTATGAGGGGAAGACGGATCCCCAAGAGCACTATAGCCGTTACCAAAACAGCATGATGATGATGGGGGCCTCGGATGAATACTTATGCCGTTGGTTCCTTTCCACCTTGGAGGGGCCCGCGTATGAGTGGTTCAACCGATTGCCCGAAGGCAGCATTGGCTCGTGGCAAGAACTTGCCCACCGCTTCCTTACACAATTTGCTGGGAGGCACCGCTCAAGGAAGCACTTCTCCCACCTCCTAAACGTGAGACAACAGAAGGAGGAAACCCTTCGGAGTTTCCTGGAACGCTGGAGGCAGGCCTCCCTCGAGGTCGAGGGTGCTGATGACAGAACCTTGATGGCCCTCTTCCACACCGTCCTCCGCAACGGTAACTTCTCTCGGAGCCTTATCACTGATCCCCCCCCGCGATTATACGAAGGCCCTTCAGCGGGGGGACCGTTATGCTGAAGCGGAGGAGATCGAGAAGGACCGCCGCGACACGGATCCTTCTCAGAAGAATGAGGGCAGAAATCGGCCCGGAGGACCTCCCCCTCCGGCCAACCGCGAGGCTCAATATAATGATCGCCCCCGGGGTGGCCAAGCCAGAACCGGGGGCGGTTACAAGAACAATCCGAAGGCATGGGCGCAACCCGTCCTCCTTGAGCACCCACGCACTCCCTTGACGCATCCCGTCAGCGTCATTCTCGATCATGCAGAAGAGCGAGGGCTCGTGGAGCGAGACTCCCGGACACCCCTCGAGATTTATGCCATCGGCCCTGATGAGCCCTATTGCCGCTTTCACCGTCACCATGGACACAAAACCGACGACTGCCATCAGCTGAAGAACGCAATTGAAAGGCTGATACAGGCGGGCCACTTGTCTCAATTTATCAGGGGCCCTCCTCCCCAGGGCCCCCCATCACAATCAAGGCCCTCCGCCGAAGGCAAACAAGTGGGTGAACCCCAACACCATCCCCTTGGGAAACCCACAGGGGAAGAAGCGTGAAATTGGGGGCCTCGATGACGAGGGAGAGGGCTCCCATCAACAATACAAGCGCCATATCCATATGATCAACGGCGGCAACACCGGAGGCGATTCAACAAGCCAAAGGAAGAAGTGGGCACAATCCCTTTACATTGGGGAAGTCAGTCACATGCCCCCAACTAAAAGGCCGAGGGCGGATCCCATCTTCTTCACAGATGCGGACCTCCCCTCGGGTTCTCTGCCGCATAGGGATGCCCTCGTCATCCGTACTGAGATCAATGACGCCATCATCCACCGGACTTATGTCGACACAGGGAGTTCTGTCAATGTCATGTATCTCAGCACTTTTCAAGAGTTGGGACTCGACAGGGGGTCCCTTCGACACATCAACACCCCCCTCTCCGGATTTACAGGGGACAGCATCGACGCCGAAGGCGTCATCGCCCTCATGGTCGAGTTCGGCGACGGATCCCATAGGGCCAAGCTCGAAGTGGAATTCGTCGTCGTCAACCTCGACTGTGCGCACAACATCATCCTCGGTCGGCCTGCCCTCGAGGACTTGGAAGCCGTCATCTCCATGAGGCACCTCTGCCTCAAGTTCCCCACACCTACCGGCATCGGTTACTCGAGGGGAAATCAGAAGCTCTCCAGGGCCTGCTACCTTCAACTTACCAGGAAGGTTAGTAAGGCCGAATTTCGGATTGACACCACCACCGCCAAGGCCCTGGGGGAAGAAGAAGGTAGGCCGAGGGCTGAGCCTGCCGAGGAAACCGAAGACTTGATACTCGATCCGGCCAAGCCGGAGAGAGTCCTGAAGATTGGAGCCAAGCTCCCCGAAGACCTGAGGGCTGGCATCACCAAGGCCCTCCGCGCCTACTCCATTGTTTTTGCATGGGGACCGGAGGACATGCCAGGAATTGACCGAAGGGTTATCACCCACCGCCTGGCGGTGGACCCTTCGGCCAAACCAGTGCAGCAACGAAGAAGACCCCTCTCGGCCGAGAGAAGGGAGTTCGTGAAGAAGGAGGTATCTATGCTCCTCTCCATCAAACACATTAAGGAGGTGAAATACCCTTCTTGGTTGGCAAACGTAGTCCTCGCACAGAAGCCTCCTACCTTCCGCATGTGCGTGGACTACACTGATCTGAATAAGGCGTGCCCTATGGACCCCTTCCCTCTGCCAAACATTGATCAACTGGTGGATGAAACCGCGGGATGCGAGATCATGTCGTTCCTCGACGCGTTCCGCGGATATCATCAAATCTACATGCATGAGGAAGACGCTGAAAAAACCGCCTTCATGACACCCGAAGGTATCTTCTGCTATCTTGTGATGGCCTTCGGCCTAAAAAATTCAGGCGCCACCTACACCCGGATGGTGGCCAGGGTCTTTCAAGCTGTCCTCGGACGCACCATGGAGGCCTACGTTGACGACATGATCGTCAAAAGCAAGAAGGCAAGCACTCACGCCGACGACCTCCAGGAAATCTTCGCCATCATGCAAAAATTCAACCTCCGGTTAAATCCAAAGAAATGCACTTTCGGCGTGCAAGGGGGAAAGTTCTTAGGCTACATGGTCAGCCGAAGGGGTATTGAGGCCAACCCCGAGAAAATTCAGGCCATCATCAACATGGAGCCCCCACGCAACGTCAAAGAAGTTCAACGGTTGACGGGTCGCCTGGCGGCCCTCAACCGATTCCTCTCTAAGTCAGCCGAGAGAGCCCTCCCCTTCTCCCAAATCATGAGGAAGACAGCTGGCTTCCAATGGACATCTGAGTGTCAAGAGGCCTTCGACGGACTGAAAAAGTACCTCTCTTCTCCCCCGGTGCTCTCCAAACCGAAGGTGGGGGAGACCTTATACTTGTACCTTGGTGTTAGCCCTGCTGCCATCAGCTCAGTGCTAATCCGAGAGGAGGACGGCGTCCAACACGCCATCTTCTACGTCAGCAAAACCCTCCGGGAGGCCGAACTCAGGTATTCTCCCGTCGAGAAGACGGTGCTAGCCATCGTTTGGACCGTCAAGAAGCTTGGCCACTACTTTCAAGCTCATCCGGTCCAAGTGCTCACACATCAACCCCTCGGTGCCCTCATGAGAAGTCCCACAAGTTCCTCCCGCATGGTGAAATGGGCCATCTTCCTCAGTCAGTACAACATAGATATCCGTCCGAGGCCTGCCATTAAGGGCCAAGCCCTGGCGGACTTCGTGACGGAATGCACCGCGAGATCAGCAACTGACGAGGAGCCTTCGGCACCCCTTGACGAATGGTGGACCCTCTACACCGATGGCTCTTCAGCCACCAAAGCATGCGGAGGGGGGGTAGTCCTGATCACACCCGAGGGCTTCCGCGCATATTATGCCATCCGCTTCTCCTTCAAGGTCTCCAACAACGAGGCCGAGTACGAAGCCCTCCTATGTGGACTTCGGCTGGCAGCAAATCTGAAGGCTAAAATGATCCACGTCAGGTGTGACTCCAAACTCGTCGTGGGTCAAATCTCCGGGGAGTACGAAGCCAAGGAAGGAAGGATGAAGCAATACAAGGAGGCTGCCAAGGAGTTGCTTAAGGTATTTGAGGCACATTCCCTCACCCAAATACCGAGGGCTCAAAACTCTGAGGCCGACATTCTATCCAAGCTTTCGGATGAATCCCCCGAGCACCTCTCCAAAATTGCAAGAATTGAGGAACTCAGCCTCTCAAGCATCCACGCGAGCCCCGTCATGAACATTCACCTAAGGCCGGAGGATTGGATCTCCGACGTCATCACCTTCATCACCACAGGGCAACTGCCCCAAGACGAGGCCCGCACAAAATTAACAAAGCTGAGGGCTCCCAGTTACACCATCGAAAACGGGAGGCTTTACAAGAGATCTTACAACGGCACCCTCCTTCGGTGCCTTCATCAAGATGAGGCCGAAGTCGCCATGGAGGAAGTGCACAGTGGCACTTGCTCAGCTCACCAGGGACCCTTCTCCATGTCCCGAAGGCTCATAGTTCAGGGCTACTTCTGGCCCACGATGGCTAGAGATTGTGCTGATCTAGCCCGAAGGTGCACCGCTTGCCAACACTTTCAGAAGGCCCCCGGCAGACCAGCGGTTAACTATGCCCCCATCAGCACCGCTATACCCTTCTCCAGATGGGGGATTGACTTAGTAGGCCCTCTGCCGAGGGGTACCTCCAACAACAGGTACATCATTGTGGCCATTGACTACTTCACCAAATGGGTGGAGGCGGAGCCCCTCGCCAGCATTACCGAGGCCCGGTGCCGCCACTTTGTCCTCAAAAATATTCTCACAAGGTTTGGCGTCCCCCAACAAATCATCTCCGACAACGGGACTCAATTCGAGGCAGCCCCCTTCTGTGCCCTCCTTGAGGCTTGGGGCATCAAACACACATTCTCTTCCGTTGCCTACCCTCAGGGCAACGGGCAAGTGGAGAACGCCAACCGAACACTACTTGAAGGATTGAAGAAAAAGCTGGAAGCCGAAGGGGGAGGCTGGGTAGAAGAGCTTCATAACATCCTATGGGCCTACCGCACCACCCCTCGGCGTGCAACAGGTGAGACCCCTTTCTCCCTATGCTATGGCTTTGAGGCTAAGCCTCCGACAGAAGTGACCCTTCCGACCCGAAGGGTGGAACAATATGAGCCCGAGGTCAACGACACCAACATGGCCCTCGACCTTCATCTCATCTCAGAACGCCGAGAGCAAGCCTTTCTCAGGGCTGAAAACTATAGGAGACAAGTCAAAGGCTACATCGACGCCAAGGTCCGCTCCCGGGAATTTCAGGTGGGCGACTACGTCCTCCGACGAAGGGAGGCCAGCCTACCCACCGAAGGCGGCAAGATGGCGCCTAAGTTTGAAGGCCCCTACATCATCTCAGCCATCATCAAGCCAGGGACATACAAACTTAAACGTCCCAATGGGACGGAGGTCCCTAGACATTGGAATGTGCACCACCTTGTCAAATTCTATCAATAAGGCATGAGTGGCCAAGCCCTCATCCTCAGCAAGTGTAAATATCAATGGCCCAAGGCCCCATCTGTTTTTGAAGAATAATCAAAAGGCCAAGCCTTCATCACCTACATATTGTACAAGCGGCCCAAGGCCCCCCCTTCTCTCCTACAAATGAGTGGCCAAGCCCTCATCGCTTCACCAAGATAGGCCCAAGGCCTCTCCCTCTTACGAGGGGGAACAACAATTTAGGTACCAAGTACCACGTGTATGGGTCACCCCCATCACTCTTTGAAAACACCAAGTGTTTTCTCAAACTTTTACATATCCTCCACAAAAAAAAAAAAAAAAAAAAAAAAAAAAAACCGGGGGGTGTAACACCCCTCGGTCCCGGCTGGTACCAAGTGCCCCCGGCTATTTGTGTCCCACACACAAATAAAACCCTTCCCAGGAATGCTTTCCGCGCCATCCCCCAAGGGGAGGCAGGCAACGGACCATGTCCCGGGCCCAGGATTCGACTTCCACAAACGAAACGCTCCCCGCGCTATCCCCCAAGGGGAAGCAGGCAACAGACCATGTCTCGGGCTGAGGGGACGACTTTCAAAACCGAGGCGCTTTCCGTGCTATCTCCCAAGGGGAAGCAGGCAACAGACGATGTCTCGGGCCGAGGAAACGACCCTCAAACCCTTCGGGATATCGGAAGGTCATTCCCGAAGGGGGAGCCAACGGTTTGTTCCGTTGCCTCCCATATAGGCCAAGCCTTCCCTAGGAACCAAGTTCCTAGATGCCTCTCCTACACCATCTTAAAAAAAAAAAAAAAAAAAAAAAAAAAAAAAAGATGTGTAGGGGGGAAGGAACTCCCCGGATACTATTCTCCCCGGAGGCTCAACACTTCGGATATATATTGCCGAAGGCTCCTACAATGGCGCAACAAAAATTTCTCAACAAGTCATCTGGTTACATAGCCGAAGGCTTCGCTACATGAAGCCTTGGAGTACGAGAAAATGAGAAATCCACCGGAGGCCCAAGAAGAGGGCTCACTAAGCAAAACTTCACCTAGATTTGGCCAAGGCCGAAATTTGGCTGGATCAATATCAACTATGTGCCATGCCGAAGGCTACACGACGTTCTAAGGCGAGCTACACCTACATCTACACAAACCGGAGGCGTCATGCCGAAGGCAGAAGGTCACCAAGCTCATTCAAACGATCTCAACAAATCTCAGAATTTCACAAAGTCCATAATCTTGAACCCCTCGGCAACCATATGCACCGGGGGCTCAGGCAGTTCCCACGCTCGAAGGTTCACTACAGCACCTATTGAAACTTCGTGAAAAAACGACTAAGTCCACAAATGTGGACCCTTCGGGGGAGCAATTCTTCAATTACACACTCGTGGCCGATGGCCTCCTAAAACTACTTGGCAATGACCTAAAGCTACACTGCTAATCGAGGGCTCAGCATGTCCGGGGGCATAGGATGCAATTTCACCTGGTGGAATTCCCAAGTCTAATTCATTTTATCCCTCGGCCTCACTACTACGAACATCCGAAGGGTTCTGGTCAAGTTTACTTGGAAAATTTTCTAAGTCCACAAAAACGACCCCCCGGCGATACTACACTACAACCGGGGCTAGCAAGGAGTTACACCTAGAAAAATTTCTAAGTCCACAAACTTATGGTCTTCGGGAAACCAGGCAAGGGAAAGGAGAACATACATTCATTCATGCACAAACATAGAAGAGACAAAGGCATTCATTCGTACATAAAAAGCCCGAAGGCACATCATTCATTCAAAGGAAGAAAAAACAATTGGGATACGAAAGATGTTTTGTTCACAGACGGCCGAGGCCAGAAGTTGCTAAACTATTACAAGGAAAATTTTCCTAAGTGTCAACTACTTGGTCACCCTCCTCGGCATCCTTCGAAGTCGCACCGTCCCCAGCCTCTTCCTCATCCCCACCACATTCCCTCAGCAACTCGGAATCGTGGAGAATGGGCCTCTCTTCTCCCTCCGGAAGTGGGACCCTGACGTCAGGTTGCCGAGGGGGTAGGCCATAAGCTGCAGGGTCAAAACTCTCAGAAGGGATGTTGAAATGTTGGGCAAGCTTCCGGTATATGAGGCGCTGCGTGAAGAACTCTCCTCCCTGCCAATAGGCATTGCCCTTCGAAGCCAGCCACTCAGAGCCGGGGCCCTTGACCCATTCGTCAATTTCCGCCCCCACGACCGTGTCCCTCCAGGCCTTCTGATCGTCTGCCTTCCACCCCTCGGCAACAAAAGAGGCGACGGCATCTTTTCCAGACTTGGAGACAGCCTCGGCTTTGGCATCCTCAGCCTCCTCGGCCGCCCTCTTGGCAGCCTCTGCCGCAACCTTCTCTGCATCGGATCTGGCCTCGGCTTTGGCGTCCTCGAGTCTTTTGGCCATCCCCTCTCTCTCGACCCGGAGGGTGTCCTTAGCCTTGGATAGTTGCTTCTTAGCCTCGGCAAGCTCTTCAGCCAGCCTCCTCATGCCATCATCAGCCTGGCCTTTGGCGATTCTTAAAGCTTCCACCCTTCGGGCTTGCTCGCTGAAACCGAGGGCCGCCTGCCAAGAGATATGAAACCAAAGGGGTTAACGGATCTAAAGCTTGCGAGTGAATAAAGATGGTTAAGCGGATGGAAGACTCACCATGGTGCTGTAACTGGCTATCTTGTAATCAAGAACATCGTCCTCGAGACGGGATAGCACCAGCTTATCTTTCGATGACATCACCCCCCTCATAAATTCAATGGGGTTGAGGGTGGAGTGCATCACCGCTGTCCCCTTCTGGATGGGGAAGTGGATAACCTCCTTCTCCCGAAGGTCCTCATCAACGTGAGTTGGGGGGGAGCGAGGGGGAGTGACCACCGGGGCCTGCTCATCAATGATCACAAGGGGGGCCCCCACTTTCTCGGCGCCCCCCTTCTTCTGCCTCTTCTCCGGAGGCGCGGCGCCCTTCCCGGCTCTTTTCTTTTTCTGCCCCTCGGCAGCGGAACCCCCGGCGTCAGAGCCAACGACATCGTCAGCAGCAGCGGACTCCTTCTTAAAAGACCCCTCGTCCACTGGGGCCTTGATAGTATCAGCCTTCGGAAAGAACTCGTCGACAGGCTTCTGGGTAGAGGGCTTCCCCGCTTTCTTCTTTTGCTCCTTGTCGAGCTTATTCCTCAACATAGTGATGGCCTTCAGATCCATGGCAGGCCCTGCAAGAAATAAAAGTATTAGGCTCACAACATAAAAGAAAGAAAAATATATGTATATATGCTAAGTACGAATGCGTGGAGCCCTCGGCAACAACCTCCGGCACTTTGAGGAACCATGTCGATAAGGGGGTATCTTTCATCCTCCTCCCCAAAACGGCGGTATCGCTTGAAGTCCAACTTGTAAAGCTCGTCCGGGAGGGTGACTTCTTTAATGGTCACCTGCTTGTCCGAACCCTCCGGCTTCGCTGACAACTTCTTCCCATCTTTGTGGAGGGCGGCGCTCCCCACTTTCAAATGCCTCCGGAAACGATCTTTGGGAGGCTCCGGGAAAGGATTCGCTGCCATGCGGATGTAACAAAATTTGTCTTTCCACCCCTTGTGCGAGGAGGGGACTTCGGAGAAAAGCCTCCACTCCGGCACTTGTTGTAGATTTGCAAACCCCTCGGCATGAGTGTGCCCCCCTCGGCATAAATTAAAGCATAGGAAAAACAGATCCAACGAGGGATCGACCTTCCGAGAGCGGCAGAGTGACAGAAAACCAGCAATATAGGAGTGGCTGTTGGGGGTGAGCTGACAAGGGACCAACTTCACGAACCTCAGGTACTCCAGCAGAAAGGGGTGAAGGGGAAAGCGGAGGCCCAGTTCCAGGGACAGCAGGTGAACTGCAAAGCAGCCTTCGGGAGCTTGCGAGAGGATATCGTCGGGCTTCGGCTCTATGACGCGCGCCTGGGGTCCGACGAGGAACTGAGCCGTCAGGTACTCCGATTGGAGGGCCCTCGATTTCAAAGCTAGGGCAGCAACGTTCAGGTAAGAATAGCCCTCGGGGATGTCAACGGGTTTCCCCACATCCACTGCGGCCTCCTTCTTCTTCTTCGGGCCGGCCCCCGTCTTTTTCTTCCGCTTCCCTGTGGCGACACTAATGGGTTCAGGATCTAGGGGCCGGGAGCTACTAGCTTCACCGACACCACGAAGGGGGAGTCCGGCAACGGTCACCTTCAGCCGTTCTTTCTCCTCCTCTTCCTCGGCTACTTGAAGCGCGAGGGCGAGCTCTTCATCTTCAACCACTTGCTCGAATTCTTCCGCTTCCAGCTCAGTCCGGAGATTACTTTGCACCTCCTCGGCTACCGCGGCATCGTCGCCAGCCGATGACTGCCCAGTCGAGGACTCCGCATCCGAAATGCTCTCATCTTGTACCGAAGGCGCCCTCGAAATATTCTGCGAGTCACTCTCGGAAGACATGTTCTCAACAGGGAGAAACTTGTGCCGAAGGCTCCTATGAATGCGCTAACACTAAATCTAAGGGAATAGCAGAAAACGCTAAGTACGCGAGTAGCAGGAGGATGCACTGACCTTAGGGGAGAATTTCGGTCGAGGGCTGAAGTTTCTCTCACTAGAAAATTGGGCAGAGCTTCGCTAAAGAAATCGAATGCGCAAACGAACTAAGCTTGGCCTTGGGGTATATATAGGCTCTGGGCCTCGAAGATTGGGCCTCGATTTGAAAAGCCCATCATTGCGAACCTTCGCCTCAGCCAATGGGTGGCACCCGCCCACCTTCAACCAACGGGAGCATGCCACGTGTGCCCCTCTCCCAACGGCTATATTACAACGACTATATTTCGACAACACTGGGGTGCCCTCGAATGGTAGCCTCCGGCTATCACTCACCACACCCTTCTGCCAGCAAATTTCATCGAATGCCTACGAGCTTGCGGCAGCGTAAGCCCCCGACTTATCAATATCGCCACCCCTCGGGGACTCATCAACTCATCATAACTCCTTCAGCCCGAACTCGCCTTCGGCCTAAAGGAGTGGGGGACTGGGACACACCCCTCGGGAATCACACATGACTAAAAACAAAAATTCCCACGAGTAACGCATGTAACCCTCGGGTGCATACACCATTACACCCTTCGGCAAAGCAAAATTTCAGCAATTTTCCACAAAATCACTGGCAATGATGGAACAGCCTTCATCACAACACATACAGATATTATTTGCGCCTCCCTCAGAAAACCCCCGACATGTGAGGGACTGAGGAGAGGCTCCGGCATTCATACAAGTGTTATACTTCCCTCAGAAAACCCTCGGCATGTGAGGGACTGAGGGGAGCCCCCGGCGAACATGCGAAGGTCATGGATACATTCCCTCAGAAAACCCTCGACGTATGAGGGACTGAGGGAAGCAGGAGGCAGCTCTCAAGCAAAGGCGCCCAACCAAATGATGAAGCCTCCGGAGTAATCAACACATCTACTCCTTTTCCCTCAAGTACCTTTCGGCAAAAGGAGTGAGGGACTCCTGATGGAGTATATGGCCCAGGAACCCCCGGCCCATAGACTCCTACTTCTCCTACACAAGTCCGTTGAGCCCAGAGAACAACTCAGGCCCAAATACAACGGCCCAAGCCTCAAAGTAGCCCAGAAAACGCGCTGGGGTGCCTTCGGCCTCCTTGGCCGAAGGCTCCAAAACTCACAGAATGGCCTTCTCTGACATAGGAAGCTACTGGGAGAAAACGGTGAAAAACGTGAGCCTTCGGCATTTCAAGCCCTCGGCATCAGAAAAGCCTTCGGCTGAACCAAGCCTTCGGCCACACAGGGGGCCTTGCCACATGGAGTCCTCGGCTACACAAGGAGCCTTCGGCTGAACTAGCTCAATCATCAAAGATTCCTTTTGGAGACAACCAACCACCGCATTTAATGCTACGTCACATCCGCCAACCGCATTCAATGCGGTAAACGTACCACTGCCGGTGCCAACCGGCTGATGTGACCCTTCGGCCGTTGGATTGCTGACACGTGTACTCTCATCGCATTTATTGCTGCTATAAATAGCAGCCCATTTCTCCTTGTAATCAACATCATCTACTTCCCAACTCCACATCTCGAGTTCATTTAATAAAATCGACTCTCTCTCCTCCTATTTGCTCTGACTTCTCTCTAGTTATTCCCGCAATAACCCCTCGGATAAGATACCCCCCGGGTAGACTGTCCATCAATAACGGTGTCGGCAATGAGAGGCCGACATGAAAAAACAAGCAACGGCCGTCATCCGCGAAGAGCGGGGATGAAACCGGTCTTCTAATATGGGAAGCACGCCGAGCCGAGAGGCCGGTCGTGATATAACGGTGTCGGCAATGAGAGGCCGACCAAGATCAAGCAACGGTCCTCATCCGCGCAGCGCGGGGGCGAGGCCGGTCTTCAAAAGATAAACACGCCATGCCGAGAGGCCGATCTGAAATCAAGCAACGGTCCTCGTCCGCGCAGTGCGGGGACGAGGCCGGTCTTCAAATATGATGATCATGTCGTGCCGAGGGGCCGGTCATGATGTAATGATGGCGTCAGACGGCCCTCGGCCGTGATGATCTCTTCTAGGCCCTCGGCCTCTGAATGACGGGTGATCTTCTCACAGTTCTCTGTCATGGCATTCGCCTCTAGACCCTCGGCCTCTAGGTGTTCTTCCTAGGCCATCGGTCTCTGGGGTGGAGATGCTCGTCCATCGGCTCTCAGCCGTGATGGTCTCCACTTTAGCTGGCCCTGAACGTCTTTGAGACTTAGGCCGATCGTCTTTTAATCATTTCGCTCGAGCGCGTCGAGCGGCTTCAGCTGCGCAATAAGCATGGTAACGGGCCACACGGCCCGACAATATGTATACACACATAACCATCTGCATGGCTTTCTCCTTAACATCCACGATTACCGGCCTATGGGTTATTGTGACCCTTGGCCCGGCTCATCGTGCGGGGTTAATGGACGTAGCAGCTCGCGGCGGGGCCAATTAGCAGCCCGCCGAACGTCGCATAGAGATATTCATCGGTCTGTGAGTTTTCAAACTCAGACCCAAGTTGGTCGCACCGCCCTCGGAAATACGAGGCTGAGCGCTTTGGTGCCCTCGGGGCCCCACAGGCCGCGTATGGCAATAGTCACTTCGCGCCTAATGGCGTAGATGATACTGGGGTACGATCGTCGATCGGGCACGTAGTGCCGTGCGGACTAACGTGCAACCCGCAAATTAAAATGCGTCATCGGGACACTATCCTCTGGAGACGCTCAGATCGCTAATCAAAGCCGATCGAGAGTGGGCTAATAGAACCCACCAACAATTAAATATTTAATAAAAAAGTTGGCTGAACTAATTATCACTAGAGCTTCGCTCTGCATTATTTAATTTCGGGACATTTTTATCCCTAATAAATAATAGTGATGTACGGGTAGTAATAATAGTATTATCCTACGATAAGTCATTCAGATATGCTCCGCTTGCTAATTAAAGCCGATCCGGAGCGGGCCGACGGGCCCACAACAACCAATCATTAATTAAAATGACGGTGAAAACTGATTATCACTAGAGCATCACTCGGCATTATTTAATTTTGGGAGATTTTAATCCCCAATAAATAATGGTAATAAAATTAATTCAACAATATACTAGTAAAAATACGGAGCACTTTAACTAATAAAAAGCATAAGCAAGAGAACTTAGCTTTCAAGTTAGGATGTTTTTACTTGGACTGTAATTTGTCCCAGACCAGATCAGACCAGACCAGTCCAGACCAGACCAGACCAGTTCAGACCAGACCAGACCAGACTTGGATAGTTATAAAAATACAAAGAAACCAGACCTTACCAGACCAGACCAGACCAGTTCAGACCAGACCAGACCAGATCAGACCAGACCAGACCAGACCAGCAAATTACAGTCCAAGTAAAAACATCCTTAGTGGCTCGGCCAGTGAGGATACGTACAGGCAGATTCAATTTTGACTTTAGTGAAAAGCACCCCAGCTATCAATTTCTTCAAATCGCTGCTCCAAGCCTTTAGTACTCCCTCCGTCCCGTTGGAATGTTCCCACTTTCCTTTTTTGGATGTCCCAATGGAAAGTTCTCATTTCCCTAAATGGAAAGTTATCCTACACCAAAACAGTGTCAAACAGTGCAAAACAGTGTCAAACAGTGCCAAACAGTGTCAAACAGTGTCCAAACAGTGTCCAAACAGTAAAATTTACCCCCTGGTAAGTTTATTTCCTTAATATGTGTGTAGGTCAAACCGGGAACATTCCAACGGGACGGAGGGAGTATACAACAACGATACGCATCAATTCCTCACTTTAATTTGCGGGACGTTCGTTCAGCATCGGTTCCTCACTTTAATTTGATTCCCTTGCTATTTGACTTGGTCTCGACGCTCCAAGCTTATCCCCTGCCATCCTTCTTTCTACTCACGTGGCCAACTGAGGACCAAGGGCGTCTGAGTGATACGCAGCACTCCGTATCTTTTGGAAAGATCGAAGCAAGAGCCACTCGCCATCCCAAGGACAACCGGTGTCATGTCGGCTTGCTGGCCGTGGGTTGGCCGCTTGCTGGCAGTGGTCATAGGATGACTCGAGAGGATAAACTCCGGTGCAAGATCGGCTAGAACTTTGTGACATATCCTCCCAGACCTCCCCACCTCCATTAATGGCGGAAGTCAAGGAATCCCAGGAGGAATACCTCTCAGGCCGCGTAGGCGGAGTGGCTGGTGACGGCCCGAGCAGAGACCAACCAAATAGGACGCGGTATACGGTGGGCCGCTAAAGGCGGGCGGCGAAGCGGCGTTCTCCGGAGATTAAAATAAGGTCTGGGAAAAAATCCAGATTTGGTTTTCCGAATCAGTAGCTTCTTCCTGTTGCTGAAATCCAAAACCTCCAGCATCAAACTTTTCCTTCTTCCCAGATCCAGAACCCCTCCGAATCATTTTTCCAGAATTTTTTCTTCTTTTTTGCTGGAATCAGACGTATGAATTTTTTTTGTAGAGACTCAAGAACAGTAGAATACGTGAATCTTTTTGGACAGTTTCCCACAGACGGCGCCAGTGTTGAGTTTAATCCAACACGATATAGTAAATATATGTATAAATGTATATGAACAAGCTCGGTTTTTACGTGGAAACCCGAAAGGGAGAAAACCACGGGACTTTTTAGGCTAATGTCCAAGCCCTCTCATTCTCATTAATCTCTCCTCACCATTACATAGTACAAGTATTGAAGCTCCCATTAATGGAGTTCTATCTAATCTAGAGAGCTAAAGGAAGAAGGAAAAGATCCTTTACATGGAGGGAAAACCTCCTATAAATAGGGAAAGGGGTGAGGGAAGTACTCCACCCCAATGGGCCAAACGGGCCGATGTCGGGCCTAATGGCCAAAGTGGGCCAGAATGGGCCGAAATGGACCTAGCTGGTCGGGCTCCGTACTGGATAATGTCTTGGGCTCCTAAACAGTAATAGGTCGGGATAATATATCCCAACAGGTAGTTTTGATAAACCCCTCAATCATTCTCAGCAACTCAGTCCTAGGTTCGAATGCCACCACAATATTAAAAGATACATCACATTTATCTTGATGTACGGATGTACCCCTCCTTTGGTCGACACCACCTTTGTACTCCCTCTGTCTCCCAATGTTTTCCTTCCAACGGTGAAATCCTACGCAACCCACCAGGTATTTAGCATGTTTGAAGCACATTTGATAATGGCTGATGTCCCTAACAAGTATCCTTCTAAACATGCTTATTCATACGCTTCCAAAGACTCCGTAAATGCATCAAGAATTCGCAACAATCATTTTTGTCTAACCGCTTCAAAGAAGCTTTCATCCCATCACAACTCTTTGTGATCGAAGCATAGTTACCTCCCGCCGTATTCCACACTTCCTCAACATTACTGCACGACCTCAGTGCATGACTGCATGCTCGATTGACCCCATATCATGTCCACGTAGCTTACACACTGTTTGAATTGAACACCTCTTTTCCATAGATTCTGAAGTGATGGAAAAGAGCCGTCCAAAACATGCCAAACAATGTATTTGACCTTCAGATCCCACATCTGCGACCAGTCACTTCAAATCCCAGCGGCTAGACTCCGTAAGCACCTAATACAAACTTCTGGTCAAAAAGAGCATATTCTTTTTCTCAAGCCACTAATACCTATCCTCCCTATCATATGAGCTTGTAGGGATGTCCAAAATTTTCGTGCCCTCCTCCTTATTGAAGATAGAGGTCACTCGTTCTTCATTCTACTTCTTCCCGATAATATCCCATAACGCTTCAACATTCAAATCCTTAACCCTTACCGGTTTAGCCGATTGCACCCGAACGGAACCTGGTCTCGACAACAAAAAATTTGTCCATACCTGTATATGACTGCCATTGCCAGCTCTCCTTCTAATGTTACTCCTTAAAACTTGCTGAGATTCAAAATATGTTGGTCCCAGTTAAACAGAGAAACAATCTAGAGGGAGGGGTGAGTAAACTTTTCTGATTTATAAATTTCTCGCAAGATAGAACACCGTCTCACATAGTTGGTCTAGTTCTTAGCAGAACAGACCTGCAGCGGAATGGTATTTTGGTCGGGTTGCCTCACAAAACCACACTAAAACAGAAATGCCTTACTGTTAACCCTAAGAGCAAGATCTGCTGACCACATATTCCAAGCTCTTTTGAGTGAGACAGTTAAGATCCTAAGTGCAGGAAGTAAAAACAGTAAGCAAATGACACCAAGGTGTTTATAGTAGTTCAAGAAACAACTTGTTCCTTTAACAAGAAGATAACTTTGAATAGGTTCAAAGGGTTTTTCCAACGTACTTTGTATTAGATGTATAGATGAAGCTTTCGAAGAGGTCGAAGAACTAGGACGGACTTGAGAGATGGTTTTGAAGAATTTGAAATATTTTCTTCCAAACTCTTATAAGAATTCTTGTGTTGAGCAAGTAGATTTTTGCTCTCAAGGATTTGCTAGATGATATTCAAATGTTTGTTTTTTCGCCCAATCCTTCTAAGTGTATCTTTTATACTGATAGAGGTGTTCACGTCGCAGTGTAGAAAACATCTTCATTAAATGCATGTCCTATAGACTTGACCGGTTATTTCCCACATTCTTGTCAACTTACTGTTTGGGGAAGTATTAAGTACTGTTCTCCTGGATTCTCCGGTCAATCATGTGCCTTTAATATCTCAGAAGCATACATGGTGTCATTAAAGTTGCCAATTATCATCCAAGGTAATGTACTCCTCTCCGCAAGCGCTCACAGTAAACGCCAAGAATCTCTTCGCCAGTTGGTCTAAGGAAAGCCATAAAAGGAGGTCAAATTCCAAACATATCCACATGCGTTTAAACATACCCTACAGACTATAAAATTAGTTTGTGAACTCGTCACTTCCATTGCCACCTCGTCTCCCCATCCCAAACGCCAAGCCACCATTTTGCCCTTCACTATCCATACCATTAGGGGTGGGATTGGGTCAGGTTTTTGCTAGGACCGTAAAAAAAACTGAAAAGCTTCAGGTTCTACATTTTTGGGCCCGATTAGAGGACCAATACTTTCGGGTTGGTCCGGGTTTTAAGAACCTCGGGTCGGGTTCGGGTCGGGTTCGGGTCGGGTTGAACCCGAAGAAAAATCGAACTGATATATCTAAACACAATTAAAATACAATAACAACAAAAATTGCAAACATCTAAACTTTTAATAAAAAAATCTACGTAGTATATTAAAATCAAAGCAGGATATTTTGAATATAAAAATCGCACGATAGAAAATGTTGTAGAAGAACAATTGGTTCGAAAGCAAAGTGACATTCCCTCCGTCCCAAATTGATTTACAAAGTCAAGATTTTTTGGTCAACCAATGTTAAAGTTAAATACTCCATATTGATACATCATTCAATTTTTAATAATTAAAATTTACATATTAACGAATTACATTAAAATATATTCAAAGTTGCAAACTCCAAGTTAAATATAATTAAAAATTGACATCCAAATTAAGTGAATAAAATCAAATTGTTTGACTAAAAAAGTCATTTTTGCAAATCAATTTGGGACGGATGTAGTATAAAACAGTTCGTATGTATCATATATATATATATATATATATATATATATATATATATATATATATATATATATATATATATATATATATATATATATATATATATAGTTTCTTAATTAAATCGGGTTTTTTCGGTCCGGATCGGGCTTAAAATTTTAGAACCCGAATTAGGACCCGAGTTTTCGGGTTCGGGTATTTTAACCCGGACCGGTCATTTTTAAAATAAAACCCGG
This sequence comes from Cuscuta epithymum, assembly GCA_945859915.1. Lineage (NCBI taxonomy): Eukaryota > Viridiplantae > Streptophyta > Magnoliopsida > Solanales > Convolvulaceae > Cuscuta > Cuscuta epithymum. The sequence goes on along the minus strand of CAMAPF010000948.1, from coordinate 1,626,934 downwards.
ACCAATATCATATATCGGGTTTTGGGTCGGTTTTTCCCACCCCAACATACCATAGTTGTTTCGGTACCCAAGGTTTAAAAGCCTACCAAATCAAAACCGATCAAAATTGACTCGACCAAAATTGACTGTAATCGAATTGACGAACACCAACCCCTAAGTGACTTCATTTTGTTCTACCTCTTTTTGGTAAAAGATATAATTATGAACATGTTGATATAATATTGTTGAGACTTTATCTTTACTTTTTGAAAGTTGTAACCTTTTGTAATGGGGAAAAAATAATAACAGAAAAGAACTAAACAAATAATGACAAGCAGGGCCGTTTTTTTAGGAATTAGGATGTTAGTTAGGTTCTTCGGAACAGGGCCCCGGATATATGGGGCCACAAATTTTAAAAATATATTAGTATTATATATTAATATATTAATAATAATCAGTAAAATACAATTAGTAAGGAAGAAAAATATAGTTCTATCATTATTTTCATTGGTCCTTTAGTTCTCATTTACTTAAATTGCTTGAGTAATGAGGTGTGTTACTTTAAATAAAGAATTAAGTAAGTTTTAGATAAAAAAAATTATTACATTATTAAATAAGTATTCAATTGATTTAAGTATAAGTATTTAAATTGAGTTTTTTTAATATTTTATATTAAACTGAGGCCCCAATTTTACATTTGGAACAAGGGCCTCCAAATTCATTAAACGGCCATGACAAGTGAACACACCTATTGGTATTTGTGTTTGTCCATTTGATTTTTGAGTTTACTCACATCCAGTCTATTTTTAAGGTCATCAGCAGTTCTAGTGGTATTATAATATTTACTCACACCTCGTCTATTTGGCTTACACATGGGTTCTTTCTATAATAACATCCATTTTAGACATTAGTTATTTGTATAACAAGCAAGACTGATTTTTAGGGTACAAACTAGTTTTAATACGCGCGTTGCGCGATCAAACAAATGCCCAATATGATTTGTTTCAAAAATATTTTCACAAAATATATGTTTCTAAGAAATAGAAGTCTATTTGGCGAAACCTTTAAGAAACAAATAAGTAAAAAAGGGTTCAACTTATGAAAAGAGGCTATATATTTTCTCTACATATCATCTGCCATAATTCTTCTTGATGCAGCAACAAGTATAAATGTATAATTGGGGGCAAATTACTCATCCAAATACCTCTATTTCACAGATGCCTTTATTTCACAAACATAAATATTCAGGTCTTACCGTATCCTGATCCTAAATTGAGTACAATCAACCTATACATGTTAGAGATAAAATCATACTTTCAGTCTGGTGCCTCTCCACTGGCCTGGTGCGGTCGTGCTCTCACCCCATCCTCACAGCTAGGTAGTAGGTAGCTCAGTGCCAAGGCTCTTAGACGTTCACTTCATCTTCCTCGATTTACACACGCTACTCAACAATCAACTCTTCTGGCACACTGGAGTACTGGACGGTGAGCTTTCTTTTAGACCAACATACAAACATAAGGCTTGCCGATAAATTGCTTTTCAAATCATTGCTTTCATGAAAGGAATGATTCGAAAAGCAATTTATCAGCAAGCTTATGCATTTCTGTCAATCTTCCACCAATGTATGCACCCGTATAAAATTCCTAGCATATTACAGATTTACAGCTTTACTATTGATTAAATGAATTCGCATCTATTTATAACACCATATTCTTGTATATTTTAAGGCTAATGAATGCATGTATAAGCTAAGGGAAAGTTCCCGAAATAGGACTAAAAAAGTTTGAAAATTCCAAAATAGGACTGTCATGTTTTTATTCTCAAAATAGGACTAATTACTGCCAAGTTTGGAAAATACTGTCATGTTTGAAGTTTGGTACTACCAAAACATGACAGTAATTAGTCCTATTTTGGAAATAAAAACGTGGAAGTCATATTTTGGAATTTTCAAACGTTTTTAGTCCTATTTCGGGTAATATCTCATAAGCTAACTACCATTTTACAGAGTGTTGGAGCTAGAATAACTTCAGTTGGACCTTTAAGCCCCAACCTAACTTCAGTGCAAAATGTAGTGCGAGGAAAATCTAGGGGAACTGTTTTGACATATTTTAATTCAGCTTCAAGTAACCAAATCTTCCATATTGAAAACATAGATTTCTGCCTCTATAAGTTAACATTAAAACCTAGAATCTGTTATGATAAAAGATTCAAGCCTTCATCTTCACACAGTTGAGCAAAATCAGCACTTTCCAATGAGAAACCATAGCCTGGGTGAATAGCCTCAAAAGTTTTCATTACTATTATTATTATTATCTAAACCAGTTTTGGATTTATTCCCTTGTACTCAGGAAATAATTAAGCACCTTCTATGCAATTCAGTACATGCCAATGGCCAAACAAACATTCAAAGAAACCAGAAGTGAACATGTGGCGTGTAAAAAGGAGCCGCATTGCACCAAAGTACTACTATTAGTAAAAAACCGGGATCAGAAAGTTAGTTTACTACCTGAGATCCAGTACGAGCTGCAGCTTCAATAATGGATGAATCATTCAAGTAGCTCAGACATGCCGGCGGAGGGCCAATGCGGACGGCCTCGTCGGCGGATTTCACATGCAGATTATACTTATCGGCATCGCTGTAGACGGAGACAGTTCGAATCCCGAATCTTTTGGCAGTTCTAATAATTCTACATGCAATATCGCCTCTATTAGCTAATAATATCATACAGGGAGATGGAAGTGACTTGTTCTTACCTAATTTCATATATCACCGTTATTATATCTTAAAACAAGAAGAATACTTATATTCACAAACACTATCCACAACAATTTTCAGTAAGACAGTAAACACAAGAAAGGCATGCAAGAAATAGATGGTAGGGGTAAATGCATGGCTTACCTAGAGATCAAACTCTGGCGAGGAGTGAAAGAACAACTTAGCCAAGTGTGGAAGCATATCTATAAAGGACACATGGGGGCATTGAAGCTGAGAGAGCTTTTTCAGATTCAATAACTTGTGCTTTATAGGACTCAGAAAGAGCGGAGGACTGTTATTGAGCTTCAATTGCAGTGGAAACATCATTTACTCTTTAAATAAAGAAATAAATAACTAAGAGTGCAGGGAGGTGACGAAGGGAAACAACACAGTTGAGAGTAACCTAGGCGGCGGCGCACTGGGCTTCCCGCGAGGCGGGCCAAATGCGACCCTCAATGCATAATCTAGCAGCCAGGCTGCTCGGTTTGGTGTGCTGGAAGCCTGGAACGAAGAGGAAATCGCAGAGGCCGGGCGAGGGGAAGGTCATGTTAATGGAGCTAGACGGGAGGAATACATACCTCTTGATGGATAATTGAAGGAAACATCTCAGTATAAGAACTCAACCATTCAATACAACTATACAAAGCTGTGGACACCAACAAATCATTTATACCCAAAATAGCCTAACCTTGATTCATGATTATAATTTTGTAAAGATAAATTTAATGGTGAGTCACAAAATCGGTTGGTGACATTACTCTTGAGGCACAAATGTCATTCATATTCATATTCATATTTGACATTTTATATGCCCATGAAAATGAGTTAGATCCAAATATGTCTACAAAATTAGTTAAGTCATGCCATTTGTAATTTTGTATGCTTCAAAAACATGAAAAGAGGAACCTTTTTATCTCACAAAGAATCTTAACAAGTTATTATTGGTCATAGCATAGGGAAAACTGAAAATAAAGAGACAAATACAGTAAGCTTTTCCACTAAAGAGAATAAAACCAACATTTGGACTATCATATTGATCTGAAGTTTATATAAATTCAAATAAATTGACTAATAGAATTACCACTTTCTATAACATTAAAGGATGATTTACTCGTAAGACAAACAATTCGGACTAAATCATATAATGACATGCCTCAAACAGTTCACTAACATACGTATATCAATAAATTTTTATATACAAATGACATCAAAGTTTAGATTTAATTTTCCATTCATTTAGATGTTAGTTGTTCATCTATTTCATTCTACAAATTCCTCTTTCTAATAGAGCTAATTCTTCCTTTTCTATATTCCAGGAATTGTAACTTGATATTGATGACCAAATATAATTTTGATGCAAGCAAAATTGTGAAAATGACAAGCAGTCCGTATATAATGGGGAATGGTTCAGATAAGTTTAGAATAAGAGTAAGAAGTTCAAACATCTATACAAAGAGGTTGAAGAAGTAAAATGCGAAGCTCTAGTGGTATCACAATTTTGCTTATAAAAAGCCTAGAAGAGTAAAACATCAAGTTGAGTTCATAATAGGACTACCGATTTCGTCACTCTTTTCAGGTAGCATTGAGCTATCATCTGAAATAATATTACTACTTTCAAACTTAGAGTTCTATTTGCATCCCTTAAGGACATAATTAGGCTCAAAGATACCTCAAACAGACAGCTACATTTAAGCTTATATATGCCTATATTTTCTGCCCGAAAGGTTTCTCAAAGCCTATTTATGATTGTTTTTTACTCCAAATCCGCCACTCAATAAAGTTGTTGTATGTTCTGGATCATCAATTTGCTTGGATTGATAGACACAGTCCGCGGATGGCCCCCCAATGTGCATGCAGGTCGCAAGCATAACTACAAAATCATAATTATTCACATTTTTAAGGTGTGAATTGAAAGGCTACATAAAAACACACCTCTAGCACTCATAAATGACAACCACCAAATGATTAAAAGGACAAAAAAATTCATACTTCGAGTGGGGTCTGCAATATAGAGCGCAAAATACATAATAGGCGTGACATCTAATTCCACATATCAAGAAATGGCAAGTACTAATACCTCCATATTTGGATCACTTGCTGCCCAAATGTTGCATATGAGTGAATCTATGGCAAACGTATAAAAAATTGAACAGGTAATTAATTACAATAAAGTGATAAACGGTCTTGCAGTAAAGAGATAAGAAGAGTAAAATTCAACTCAAGCATTGCCATTGACATAAAAAAAAAACTTTATTGCCTCTGTTCTACCCAATGCATCGGTGTAGAAGTAGAAACGATTACAAAGTACCTTCACGTAATAAACTACAACTACAAACATCCAAGAAATATGCTTTCAAATAGATGTACATCTTTGAAATACATTATTGCCATAGTAAAAGACTAAAAGTAATTTGGAGAACTACTGTAAGAAATCATTTTTAAATAATAAAAAAACAAAAGAAGAAGATATGTCTACATGTACTTAATTGGGATTCAACCAAAGAACCTAACAATCAAACTACCTAACTGGTTGTCTAGTTTTTCATTTTAATAAATTAGTGCTATCCTGCCCTTCATTTAGCTTTTCATTTTCGAATAAATCTGTAAACTTGGCTAAGAACTACTGAAGAAGACTGGTCAGTAGCCCCAAAGAAAGTTTGTTGACCGAACAATATATATCTCTAAGGGCACAAGGGGAAGAATTCAAGGTGAGAGCACCTCTTGGATTTCCATCACTTGTGTTGCACGCAAGAATAGGAGTAGATAATAGCCCTTAGCTGCGAACCCTTGTGTCCTTTCCAATGTCCAGCTCAACTAAAATGAACCTTTGTAGAAAATGGTCATCGAGAAAATATGTCTCAGCCTTTTCATAATATTTTAATAAAGCATTAGTTTTTAATAAATTTGGTAAAGAATTACTAATGTATATTATATATTCTTATTTGCACATACTTATACTTAACATAAAATATAGAATCAATGATAAATAAATCAAGATGCAATATTCACACACAATCAGGATTGATATCTGAATGCAAACAAATAGAAATAATCACTGGAGAAACATGTAACAACCTCAAGGAAATAAAATGATTTTCAATCTATATTTTTTTCTCCTAAAAAAATAAGTGTATATTGAGAAATTTTCTCAGGAGACATTTTTTAAAATAGTTACAATTAGTGCATATTTTCTTAAGAAAAGAACATGTATATTTTTTTGAGGTTAAATCAAGGTTTTCAGGTTAAATACAATAAGTCATTAACCTTAAATCATGGTTTTCAGTGATTTTTAAATAGTCACAAGTGGAAGTTGGGAACTTAAAGATGAAGATAACTGCAGAGTAATCGTATTCACTGAAATCAAACTATTAAATTCAAAGAATTGAAAAACCATTGCTCTTACACAGTGAAGAATAAGGGATAGAAGAAAATACCCGTGCCGACCGTTTCTGAATCGAGAAGCGTTCTTCGGCAAATGTCAAAATGAAATCTAAACAAAATTAAATGGTAAATTTAACACAAATGAAATTAATGTGTTGAATAAAGTGGAATGAAAGAAGAAAAACTCACTGGATCATTCAATCTGGCGATTGCTCCTAGAGTAGACATGAGAGCTCCATCAGTCAACAGGTCAGGAAGGTAGAAATAGGCATGAGAGCTCTATCAGCCATCAGGCCAGGAAGATTAGCGTCGGCGCATGAGCGGAACGGAGTGAGGTCTCAAGCCCTAAACAAAGTCGTAGCCAATCTGGGTTGAATGCGATGGAATGAAAAGGGAGAGAAGCGGCAGTTAGGGGAGAAGGAGAATGTTAACGGAAGACGTTTGGTAATGGGGAAATGAGGGAAGCCAGTACAATTATTTAAGCTCCATGTACACATCGACAAAGCACCAATGTTACACCAACAAATTTCTTATACCTAAAATAGGCTTACCATGATTCATATTTATAATTTTGTAAAGATTGAGCCAATGGTGCACCCCTATGACACTCGATTATTAATCATTTTAGTGTACAAGAACAGGAATGTGGCAATTAAATCCATTATATTAGAGCATCTCCAATGCTAAAACGTTAACGGTGCATACGTGGCATGAGAAATAACCAATTAAATAACAATAAATAGAATATCTCTCTCCTTATTTGAAGGATCTTACATCATTTTGGTAAGTTTTTCTTCACAATGTCAAGCACAATGTCTAAATGTAGACATTGTAGTTGACATTGCAGAGGAAAACTTGCCTAAAACACATAAAATTGTGTAATGAATGAGAGAGAAATGTCATAAATTCAATTTTTTGTGTCTATCTCTCTTATGTCACATGTGCACCGTGCACATTGTAGCATTGGAGATGCTCTTAGCGACTCCATGTCATCTAGATGTACAATGTTCAGAAATTGTGGATCCATTTCTATCATTCATTGCTTGTTTCAGAATTGGAGTCCACACATTATATCGGAATTGGAGTCCACGCATTATAGTCAAAACTCAACTCGAGAAGTTTGAACACGTTATTGAGCTAAATATATCTATATTGTATTAAAATGTCTTATACTACCTCCGTCCCATTAGAAGGTTCTCATCCACTATTCACATGGTCAACTTAAATCATTTTTAATCTTTTACTTTATATGTCATTTTTTATCAAATTTACATTTTTTTATCAAACTTTGTAGCGGATTTAATGTAGTTTCTGAATATGTAAATTTTATGTACTAAAAATAATCAGAGTGTGTACATGGATTGAGTTGTTTTATCGTAAGTCAAACATCATAAACCATCAACGGGAACCTTCTAGCGGGACGGAGGGAGTATCATTTATAGTCTTGTACAGGAAGAAGACAAATGCTGAGAGGATATTCCACTGCGGAATTCTGGATTAGTGCGGGAAGACAAGGGTGAACATTTGAGAATTTCCATTGTAATTAGAGATGACAACGGGGCGGATAGGGACAATTATGCATATAATGACACCTACCCCGTTGGATAATTTCCCGCTCCATTACCCAACATGTAATTTTTATGCAAATCATAACTGCCCCAAAGGATAACGGGTATAACCGCTGGTAACTGCTTTATTAAATGAGACATTGATATTTTATATAAAAATTAATATCTTAAAAGGTGAAAAATGACGATGCCTAGACGACTCTAGACGTGAGACATCATAAAAAAGTTTCTTGCAAGAGAAAGAAGACTACCTAGATTATTTTGAACCTAAAAATACTTAAACTTAAAATTAATTAATTAATGAAGAAAAATGCGATACTCCGTAATTACCAAATGAGACTATTAAAATCTATTATGAACTTTCTTTCATACATTATAATTAGCACATCCATATATATACAACAATGAAAAGAGAAAAATATCTATCTTTAGTAGTCGTTGGACAAATAATATGAAAAATGTAATCAAAATATAGTTAAAAATAAATGGAACGAGTATGGGGCGGGTAACGGGTAACCGCCCCAGTACCCAGAATAACAAAACGGTTATTCCCTGTCCGCACCCGTTCCCAGGTCAATGTGATTTTTCTCAGTTTGACCGGAGCGATTCGGGCGGATATCCATGGATTAGTCGCAATCAAGGTTCTAAAAGGCGCTAGGCTCTAGTCGGGCGCCAGTCCAGCACCTAGACGGCTAGGCGGGCGCCTAGGCGGGGACTAATCGGAAGCACATAAATTGTATTTTTATTAATATTTTTGCATAAATATGATAAGTAATACATAATAAAATGGTAGTATCATGTTTGTGTATGTATGAAAAATATATACACACATTAACATGCATGCATGATTGAATTGTCACATGAAATAATATATGATAACTAATCACTTAACTACATTATGTTATAAATATTAAATAATAATAAAATTTAAGTATATATATACAAACATATATAGTTTTTATCTTACTTTACAAGTATCTTTATTCATATTCGTGATTAAAGTTAAAAGTACATATATCTCTTACAAATAGAAAATAGAAAATCAAGAATTGTTTGATGAATCTAGACGTCCTAGGCGGAGATTAGGCGCTTTGGGCGGGCAACTAGGCGTCATAGGCGGCCGACCAACTCACTTAGGCGTCAAACCAATTAGTCGGAGCGCCTAGACAAAAATCGGGGCGCCCGACCACCGCCTAGCGCCTAGGCGGGGACTAATTAGGCGCCTAGAGCGACTTTTAGAACAGTGGTCGCAATTCTCACCCCCCTAATTGTAAAGTTTGTACAAAATAAATGATACTAACTCATCTATTTAAAGTAAATGCTAAATAGTCTTCTAGATCAAATTCCAATTGGTGAAAGGTTAGGGGTGGATAAAACTCTAATAGAGCCCGTTTGGTGAGCCCATTTTCGATTTATCAGTCAGTTTTTTCACCAAACACGTAAGTTTTTATTTCGCGCGATAAATTGTGTAGTAATAAGAAAAAACAATGTTGAAGTTATTTTTTTGGTTGTATAGACTGAAATTATTATAGATACTCATTTTAGCTATTTTTTCATATAATTTTTTATTTATTTATTAATAACATATAACAAATATTTTAAATATAATTTTTTTAATAATTTAACAGTCCAGTTCAGCCAATTTTACAAAACTGGCTGGTAAAATGTAAAGGTTTAATAAATGACATTATTCACGTGACAAACTTGATCCTATTTTTAAAGTAGGATAGGATTTTCACTTATCATTATTCCCATTTTATCCCAAAAAAAATACGTAGTACTCCCTCCGTCCCCCTAAGTTTGGGACGGAGGGGTGTGGTGTGGTTTTTAAGAAAAAGTGGAATTGTGTGGTTGGTATTGAATTGATAAAGTGTAAATAAAGTAAGAATGAATTCTAACCACTCAAATGTTACCAAATATGGTATGGGATAAACTTAGTGGGACGGACGAAAAAGGTAAAACAGGACAAACTTAAGGGGAAGGAGGGAGTACCAAATTGGCTTAGCTCATTCATTCAGTGACTGTATTTGCGGTGTATATTTTCCTCTGAATCGGAACCCTATTCTCTTTCAGTCAAAGTCTCTCATCTCAATCGTAGCTCACCAGGAGATTCTGGTTCCTGCAAATCCACACTTGTGGGTGTGGATTCAAATTCATGTCAAACCTTTGATCGGAGCAGGGTAATCTTCATCTTATCTTCGTCCGTGTACTTCTGTAAGTTTATGTCATCAACGCCCTCCCGTATGTGGTTGATATACATTTCTTACTTTCCAGCACTTGATAAGATTTGAGATGGTCAATTCTGTAATTGCATGATGGTATGATGCCGTCTACTTTTTTGTTTATTTCTCTTTCTGTTTCAACAGGAATTACTTTCTACAGTTACTGCATTTCAGCACTGACCTATTCCCTGCTCCCAATTCTCCATTCTTTCACATCCAGGTATACCATTTTCTACCTTTGTTGCTTAAACTTTCACCATTTTAAGTATTCTCGAACACTAGTAAAATCTTGTTTCAATTATCTAGATACAGGAACACCATTTTTATACTTCAAGCAATGATTTTTTTAGATCTGTGGTAAAAAACTCCAAATCTGAAAACTGCTTTACTGAACTTCTACTAGCCCTGCATTTGCTAAGATGTGTATAAACAAGTCCGTACATATCTTATTTTCACGTTCCTAATAATCATTATTAAGACCAGACTAATTTAGCTGCATGGTTTATGATTTTTTAAAATCTATGTATTTTTTTATTTTAGAACTATCTATTACATTATAACGTTGGCACTTTAATATCTACTACCTCCGTCCGGCTTAGGCAACTCATAAAAAATGGCATGGTTGTTTAGAAAATAATTAAATAATGTAATTCAAGCATACCTTTCAGAAGCAATTTTGATGGGTATATAATGCTCCCTCCGTCCCATTTAACCTGTGCTACTTTCCTTTTTGGGTTGTCCCAAAATAAGTGTGACACTTCTTTTTTTGGAAAGAAATACGTGTTCTACGTCATTTCACTTTATTATATTCAAATCTCAACCACAACTTTTACTTTTTCAACCATGCTATTAATAATTGTCTCAAACCAAAGTAGGGCACACAAAATAGGACGGAGGTAGCTTGTCATGGCGCATAGCCATCGCAATGGCACAAAGGCATTTTTCATGGCGCATGGCGATGGCGCATATACGAATGGGCGGAATGGCACATATGGCGCTATGGCGACGACCATTTTTTCATGGCGATGGCGCATATGGCGCACACCATATCTCGCCATTGACAACTATTGATTTATTTTTAATATTTGAGGAATAATTTGTCATTTAAGAGTGCTAGTTATTTTCTAAAATAGAAATATGAAGCTTTAGCATGGATGTCCAAAAAAAGCAATTGATAAGCCTTAAACTGAGACGGATGGAGTATCAGTGTATCACAAATCACAATGTGAAATCTGTTTTTAATTAAGTTTTGTTAATGTTTAGGCAAAGTGAACTTTTATGCAGGGATGCCGCTTATCTGAAAAAATGAAATATTTTTGTATAGTTTAGAGAGTGTAAAAATGAAATGGGTGAAATGTAAAAAGGGTGAGGAGAGGAATGAGTCTTTCTTTCTTCATTCTTCATCATTACCCGAATGCCGCAAAGGCTCCCACCTACGGTGGGGTAGGGGGGGGGGTCAGATGTACGCTGCCTTACCCCTGTACTAAAGCACAGAGAGGAATGGGTAAAAATTGTAAAAAAGAAATGGTAAAAGTAGAAAGTATTTATAGTGTGTAGGGAGTTGTACAAAAAATGTGTGCCAATGGTTTTTTGTGCAGATTTTTATACGCAGAAGTGACCATTTCTCCAGAAAAAAGACAAAACATAAACTCTAAAACAATTTATAAATATTAATCATTCTTTGTGTACACGCTGGGGGGCATCTGCACACTTATTTTACATGCCATACAGACAACTCCATGTATTTATCTAAAAAACTGCATTTTTTTATGAGTTACCTTTGTACACAACCACTAGGGGCGTGTACAAATGGCACATGTAAAACAGTTTTTTCCTATAAACATTTGTCAGATACTTCTGCAGTTCTGGTATCAGCATTGGTCTCTTTACTTGAGAGCCTACCCTTATTTATTTTATTCATCTTTTTGTATTAATGGTGAATTTTTAAGCAGGGAGGCTGTTCAATGGATAGCAGTTCTGGGGAAGACACGGATATAAGTGATTCTGAGGTACAGGAATACGAAGAGAAATCATATGAAGAACTGAAATGTGGGCGTCGTTCCATTAAGGCATCGGACGAATTCTACATCTGCCCTTATTGCTCCAAGAAAAGAAAGAGAAATTTTGCTTTCAGCGATCTCTTGCAGCATGCAAATGGAGTGGGCAGTTGTAACTCAAACAAACGGACCCCAAGGGACAAGGCGAACCATCTCGCACTGGCAAAGTACTTGCAAAATGACGTCGCTGTTTCTGCCAGCCAATCAAAAGCAAAAGATGAGGTTGAAGCAGATGCTTTAGCAGATTGTGACCGTGACGAGATGTTTGTTTGGCCGTGGATTGGAATTGTTGTGAACCTTCCAAAGCAATTGAAGGAGGGGCGTTACGTTGGGGAGAGCGGTTCTAAACTGAGGGATCAATACATAAGGAGAGGCTTCAATCCGACAAGAGTGCGCCCCCTATGGAATTACCAGGGACATTCTGGAACTGCCCTCGTTGAGTTTCACAAAGATTGGTCAGGGTTCAGCAATGCCATGGCGTTTGACAAGGCTTATGAGGCATCTCATCACGGGAAGAAGGACTGGCTAGCTGACAATAATGGAGAGAAAAAGTCTGATCTTTATGCATGGGTAGCACGGGCAGATGACTATAAAGCAAACAACATTGTTGGTGAAAACCTGAGGAAAATTGGTGACCTTCGAACCGTTTCTGATATAATGGAGGAAGAAGCTCGGAAGGCAAGCAAGCTTGTGTCTAATTTGACAAATGTTATTGAAGAGAAAACCTTGCATTTGAAGGAGATGGAGAGCAAGTTTCAGGAGACGTCTGCTTCTCTCACCATTTTGGTTAAAGAAAAAGAAAAGCTTGATCATGCTTATAATGAAGGCGAGTATTTTGATGCGGAGTTGCGGACTATCAGAACTGACTAACTTATTAGTTACAACCTCCGTCCCGGCTTAAGGTTCAATTGCAAAATGGCACAGTTATTTAGACAATAATTAGATAAGATAATTGGAGTAGTTTTTGATAAATAGTTTTGATGAGTATATAATATAACGAGTTCATTGATAATAACTATGATGTTATAGATGTATTATTTATTAAAATTTGATGATTAAATTGTCATTTAAGAGTGCTAATTATTTCCTAAAATAGAAATGGGAACCTTTGGCCGGGACACCCATAAAATGAAAGTGAGAACCTTAGGCTGGGACGGAGGGAGTATTGCCTATCCCCTTTTCGTGTTTATTTTCCCACTTTATTTGGAATTTTGGTTTTCATTTTCTCATGCCCATTTAGTAAATTCATGATGCATTGCTAATGCTTTTCCTATTTTATCATTCAAAATTAAACATGGAACACATCAGATGAAATGTGTAGTGAGTGAGTCTATATATGGAGGTGATTTTGGAAAATTGAGATTAATTATGACTAATTATTTTTTCCGAGTGGGACATATCTTTTTGGGATTAAGGCTTGGATGTTGTTGTATCAGTGTATTGGATGAAGTTTACAAATAAATAGGGACATAGGGAGTAACTTATTATGACAATTGTACTAAACTACTAACATGTATCATGTCGTTTTCTGTTTTTTTTGTGCGGCCTAATTAATAGAGATAAAAAAGATCCAGGCAAATGCAAGGGATCATTTGCAGAGGATATTTAATGACCACGAGAGGCAATTGCTGCAACTGGAAACCCAAAAGAAACAGCTTGAAACCCGAGGTGCAGAACTAGAGAAACGTGAGGCTCGAAATGAAATTGATAGGAAGAAACTCACGGAAGAGCGTGAACAGGTACCACTGTTTTGCTTAAAGTTATTCTGTTCTGTTCTTATGTTTTTTAGCAAGACTGTTATAGTGAAGTGCTCAATTGATTTTTTATAATGTTAAAGACTAAGAGGCTTTCTAGGATAACCTGTGGTATATGTGCTTTCTCATTTAAGCACTTTAAGTACTTCTCTAAAAATCTCCATACTGCTGCTTTCTTACTCTAGCACTAATAAGTGGAATTAATAGGCTTTAACAAACACTTGAGTTACTTATTGGGCTGAAATTGGCTTTACCAGTCAGTTTCCTTTCAGAAAATGCAACATATATAGTCATTTTAATCAAATAGCCCAAACTAAACTGGCCCTAAAAGTATTTTTCTGATTAAAAGCACACTTTCTATTTTATATGTCAATTACCTCATTTTGAAGTAAAAGTACTTTTCATACTCTAAAAGCACTTATTTCTTGAAAGTAAGTCACCCAAATGCTCTCTACAAATAAGATCTATACAAAGCAGACAGAAAGTGACCTTAGTAGCAAGAAATGATATTTGTACCCACTGATACCAATTGGCATCTTAATCATATAAAATGTAATAATTTCCATTTAGAAATTAATAAAATTATGAATATATGGTATGTGTGTTGGTGCAAAAAAAATCATTGCTCTTATAGCAAGTTTCAACTGATACCCATTACTCTTATAGAGTTATAGTCTTATAAATTGTTTGAAATTACCTGTACTAGAATATAGTTTTGGTGATATTTTTATTTTTCATCGCAGATGTTCTTTGTCTCTAATTATCTGCCAAAAATATACGGAGTAATAACCTTTACTCCAAATATAGTTTATCAGATATGTAATTTCCTGTGTTCCAGAATGCTCTCCTAAACAGTTCAATTTCTGCTGCGACGGAAGAGCAAAAGAGAGCTGATGAAAAAATGATGAAATTAGCTGAAGAACAGAAGGTTTGTCTACTTTATTTAAATAGATTGTTTTGATATTATGTGGAAGTGTTAAGTTCCTACTTTCATTTTATTGAATATTGATTATGACAGAGGCAAAAAGAAGAGCTTCACAGAAAAATAATTACACTTGAGAAACAACTAGATGCAAAACAGGCAGCTGAGCTGGAAATTGAGCAACTGAGAGGAACATTAAATGTGATGAAACACATGGGAGATGAAGGTGATGAGGAAGTTCTTCAGAAGGTGGATGAACTGATCAAGAGTATAAGAGAAAAGGAAGAAGAGCTTGAAGCTGTGGAAGCACTAAACCAAACTCTAATTGTTAAGGAACGGAAGAGCAATGATGAGCTACAAGAGGCTCGTAAAGAGCTGATCAATGTAAGTGCTTCTAGTTCTATTGTAGAAAATGTTACATTTATTTCTTAATTATTGTGTGTACATAATTACCGGATAGATTAGATTAGAAGACTGGTCTATTAGATCAGATTAGAAGTTGTTGCTTATTGATAAGATTGTAGTTGGTCAGATCCTAAAAAATAGGATCTACTCTTGTAGTTTGTTACTTGTACATCCTGTATTTATACCCCAGCCGATTGGCATATTCAATCAAGGAATTTTATTCCCAAAACCTACATGGTATCAGAGACTTGAATTTACACATCTCAAATGGTGGAATTCGAACACTCTGACTCATCTCCTTATTCACAAACCAGTAACCCTAACTCCCATATTAGCTCAATGGCAAACTATCAGGCCTCGGTTAATTCATCTATGCTCATCACTGGGCATAGATTGAATGGAAGGAATTACCTAGAGTGGTCACAGTCTGTCAAGTTAGCAATTGATGGCAAGGGCAAACTGGGATACCTAACTGGTGAAATCAAAGAGAAAAAAAATGGTGAAGATGGCTACAGTGTCTGGAGGTCAGAAAACTCACTTGTTACAGCATGGCTTCTCAGTTCAATGGATGCATCAATCGCCAAACCTCATATGTTTATGAAAACTGCAAAAGAGGTATGGGATTCCATTAAAGAAACCTATTCAGATCTTGAGAACTCTTCTCAGATTTATGAATTAAAAACAAAGCTGTGGCAGTCCAAACAAGGAAGTAGAGATGTCATCTCATACTATAATGAGATGGTATCCCTATGGCAAGAGTTGGATCAATGCTATGATGCTGAAGAATGGGAGAGTGCCAAGGATCTGGCAAGACACAAGAAGAGGGAGGAAAATGATAGGGTCTATATGTTCCTAGCAGGAATTAATAGAGACCTGGATGAAGTCAAGGGAAGAATTCTTGGAAAAAAACCTCTACCTTCAATCAGGGAGGTATTTTCTGAAATCAGGGTGGAAGATAGTAGGAAAAAGGTCATGAATAACACTCCAGTACATCATGATGAACCAGGAGAGTCCTCAGCAATGATTGCCAAAGGAAATGAGAAGAAGAAGCCTTGGTGTGATCATTGCAAGAAGCTATGGCACACTCGGGAAACCTGTTGGAAGATTCATGGCAAACCACCCGGAGCAGGACAGAAAAAGGTTGAAAGGGCCCTACATACTGCCATACCTGAGACTCAACAGGAGCCACAAATCAATTCCCAGCAGCCCTCCTTCACAAAGGAACAGATAGAGCAACTCCTTAGCCTTCTAAATACTCAGAAAAATTCCAAACCTGAAACTTCCTCTTGTTCTTATGCCCAGAATGGTACCATTTCATCATTTTTCTGTTCTGGAAAACCTAAAAGTACCTGGGTCATTGACTCAGGAGCTACAGACCATATGACTTCTATTCCAAATCTTTTCTTTTCATATAAGCCCTGTGCAGGGGACAAAAAGGTCAAAGTGGCAGATGGCTCTTTTTCAGCCATTGCAGGGATGGGAAATATTAAAATTTCCTCATCTGTAAACCTCTCTAAAGTCCTACATGTCCCTAATTTATCCTGCAATCTTGCCTCTGTTAGCCAGTTAACTAAAGACTTACAATGTCGTGTTATCTTTTATCCTTCTTATTGCATTTTTCAGGACCTGGCATCGGGGAAGATGATTGGCAGTGCTAGGGAGGAAGATGGACTCTATATCTTTGATGAAGGAACTCAATCAAATAAAAGAGGTCAAAGAAATGCTTGTTTGCAAACTGTTTCCTTTTCAAACAATAAAGAGTTGTATTTACTTCACTTTAGACTAGGACATCCTAGTTTTTATTATTTAAAAAAGATGTTTCCTCAATTATTTCTGAATAAAGATGTCTCTGTGTTTCATTGTGATATATGTGCACTTGCAAAACATCACAAAAGCTCTTATATTCCCCAGAGTTATAAACCCACTAGCCCTTTTACTTTGGTACATAGTGATATTTGGGGTCCATCTAGAGTATCAACTATAAAGGGAAAGAGATGGTTTGTAACTATTATTGATGATCATACAAGAGTTACATGGGTTTTTCTAATCAAAGAAAAATCTGAAGTGGAAAAGGTATTTAGGGATTTTTATGCTATGGTCCAAACTCAATTCAATACCAACATTAAACTGGTAAGAAGTGATAATGGCCTGGAATATTTTTCTCAAAACCTAAATAACTTTTTTACTGAAAAAGGAATAATCCATCAAAGCTCTTGTGTCAATACACCAGCCCAGAATGGAATTGCAGAAAGGAAGAATAGACATTTACTTGAAGTCACTCGTGCAATCATGTTTTCAACAAAAATACCAAAATATCTGTGGGGGGAAGCTGTTTTACATGCTACTTATTTAATTAACCGCATGCCATCAAAAATTTTAGGATTTAAAAGTCCTATCAATACTCTTCAGCAGTACTTTCCTTCAAACAGATTGATAAGTACTCTTCCACTGAAAATTTTTGGTTGCACAGTGTTTATAAAAAATCCAGAAAAATCTGCAAGTAAGTTCGATCCTAGAGGAACAAAATGTGTTTTTTTAGGTGTTTCTTCCACTCAAAAAGGGTATAAATGTTTTGACCCTGCTACCAAAAAAATGTTTATTACAATGGACACTTTTTTTGTGGAAGATAAAGCTTTTTTTGATACTCATCTTCAGGGGGAGAGATTAAGTGAAGATGTTCAAATAGTGCCACATATTCATGAAAACCTTAATTTTCTTGATATTAATCTGGATGATCATTCCTTTAATGGAAGAATATCTGAAAATGATCAAGAATTAACAACTAATGAAATAAATACAACTGAACCAATTGGAAAGGATCAACAGACAAGTCAATTCTTTGGCAAAGTTTATGAGAGAAGAGTTCAAAATCAAAGAATAGAGGAAGTCCAAGAACCTACAACTGTCTATGATTCTGACCCTATGCCAGAGAATGAAAAAGGTAATGCTTCCAGTCACCTTGATCTTCCAATTGCCCTCAGAAAAGAAAAAAGAACATGTGTTAAATACCCTATCTCAAACCATGTTTCTTATTCTAAATTATCCTCATCTTTTGCAACCTTTACTTCCAGTGTTTCTTCTATTTCTATTCCCTCAACCATACAGGATGCTCTATCTAAACCTGAGTGGAAGAAAGCTGTTTTGGAGGAGATGGAAGCTCTTGAAAAGAATCAGACATGGAAGCTTGTAGAGTTGCCCAAAAGCAAACCAACAGTTGGGTGCAGGTGGATTTTCACTCCTAAATTTAAAGCAGATGGAAGTTTGGAGAGATATAAAGCAAGGTTAGTAGCTAAGGGGTACACACAGACCTATGGCATTGACTACACAGAAACCTTTGCACCAGTTGCAAAGTTGAACACTGTAAGAATCCTTTTATCTCTTGCTGCTAATTTGGACTGGCCACTGCAACAATTGGATGTAAAGAATGCTTTTTTAAATGGAAAACTTGAAGAAGAAGTATATATGAAACCTCCTCCTGGATTTGAGAATAAATTTGGTTCAAAGGTTTGCAAATTAGAGAAAGCCTTGTATGGACTTAAACAGTCACCAAGAGCTTGGTTTGATAGGTTTACAAAGTTCATAAAGAAGCAAGGGTTTAATCAGGCTCAAGCAGATCATACACTCTTCATGAAGTTTTCAGGCAAGGGGGAGATTGCAATATTAATTGTCTATGTAGATGATATTATCCTCACAGGAAATTATCATACAGAGACTAAGAACTTGAAAGAAAAACTTGCCCATGAATTTGAAGTTAAGGACCTAGGAGACCTAAAATACTTTCTGGGAATGGAGATAGCTAGATCAAAGAAGGGTATTGTTGTCTCACAAAGAAAGTATATCTTAGATCTTCTGCAAGAAACTGGAATGAGTGCATGCAAACCAGCAGACACCCCAATTGACCCCAGTCAGAAGTTGGGAGATGTTAAGGAAGGAACTCCGGTTGATATTCACCAATATCAAAGACTGGTGGGAAGATTAATATATCTGGCACATACGAGGCCAGATATTGCATTTGCAGTAAGTATGGTGAGTCAGTTTATGCATCATCCTTTCCAAGAACATCTTGATGCTACTTACAGGATTCTAAGGTACCTGAAGAGCTGTCCAGGGAAAGGACTGTTTTTCAAAAAGGGGAACAGTAGGAGGGTTGAAGCCTTTACTGATGCAGATTATGCTGGCTCAATTACTGATAGAAGGTCTACTTCTGGATATTGCACTTATGTATGGGGAAATCTAGTAACTTGGAGAAGTAAGAAACAAAATGTAGTTGCTAGAAGTAGTGCAGAATCAGAATTTAGATCTATGGCAAATGGAATATGTGAATTACTCTGGATCAAGAGAGTAATTACAGAACTGAAGATGGAAATAGAACTGCCTATGAGACTGTATTGTGATAATAAAGCAGCCATTAGCATTGCTCATAATCCTGTGCTACATGATAGAACCAAGCACATTGAAGTGGACAGACATTTCATTAAAGAGAAGATTGAAGCTGGAATTGTTTGCACACCATTCGTATCCACTAAAGACCAAACAGCTGATATCTTCACCAAAGGGTTATTTAAACCAGTATTTGAACTACTTATAGACAAGTTGGGAATGTATGATATATATTCACCAACTTGAGGGGGAGTGTAGAAAATGTTACATTTATTTCTTAATTATTGTGTGTACATAATTACCGGATAGATTAGATTAGAAGACTGGTCTATTAGATCAGATTAGAAGTTGTTGCTTATTGATAAGATTGTAGTTGGTCAGATCCTAAAAAATAGGATCTACTCTTGTAGTTTGTTACTTGTACATCCTGTATTTATACCCCAGCCGATTGGCATATTCAATCAAGGAATTTTATTCCCAAAACCTACATCTATGATATTACTTATGGGTCAGATTGGTATTCTGGTTGGAGGGGAAAGTTCCCCTTCACTTTAAGTGCGTTGGGGTAATTGGTGTCAGGCCCAAAACCTAGGGTTCTCTGGGTGGCCCATTTGGCTGAAAGTGGAGACCCCTAACTTGTATTCCCTATAAATTGGATAATATGTTTTGTAAGAAGAGATTACTTTCTATTTTTTTCTGCCTAGACTTGACGGTTTAAAGCTTACTAGAGCCAATTCATGCGTTCTGATAAATTCCCTGAGAATTACAAGTTCACTTATTCCAGGAAGAATAAAAAGAGACACGTGGCAGCAGTGTTGGATGAATAGTGGTTACTAGTTTTATTTTTATTTAATTAATTTATCTTGTTCTTATCTGTTAGTGGGCTAGTTGTCAGTTGCAGAGTAAGTGGGTCTCTCCACTACACCTTAGGAGTGGGTCAGTTGAGAAGTAAGTGGGTCCCTCCACTACTTCAGTTATTTCTCTATTGTGTAAGCAGTTTAAATAGGCTCTTTGCCTTGTGAATAGAGCATCGATAATTCAATTCTCATAATATTCTTCTGGAGATACTCCCTGGGTCTATCTTCAAGTAAGTGTGAGATACTTGCCTTGCTTATTGATAGAAGAAAATTAATACCCTGTTTTCCTTTTATTAATTATTTATTGTGTGGGATCTATCATTTTGGTATCAGAGCCATGGTTGAAACCAGGTCTTCACGCAATCCCCCTCCACCAGAAAACCCCTTTTCCGGTGAAAGTGACCCGCTAGTCACCATAGCTGAGCGTCTTCGAAGTTTGGAGGTCCTGACAGAAAGAGTTGCCAGCCTGGAAGCAAAGTCTGATGAGAGCCGAAGGAGGGGGGAGCACAGATCCCACTGGGAAGCTGACAGTGAGGGTGATCCTGAAACTGCTTACCGCCGACGCCTACCGCACACCAAGATTGAATTCCCAAAATTCAGTGGTGGCGACCCCAGAGGATGGATTCTAAAGGCAGAAAAATACTTCAGATACTATGATACCCCAGAAGAGATGAAGGTAGAGGTTGCTGCGATGTACTTGGAGGGTGATGCGCTCGACCTATTTTCGTGGATCAATGGGGAAAGAACAATACTTTACTGGGACGAGTTGGTCAAGGCACTTCAGGAAAGTTACGGCCCTCCAGAATATCAGAACCCAGATGAATTCTTATGTAGTATTCATCAATCGGGTACTGTGGCAGAATATCGGACGGAATTCATTCGCCGTTCAGCACATGTGAAGAACTGGCCAGAACATTGTCTCCTGGGTGTGTTCATTAATGGATTAAAAGAGGAGCTCAAAGCCGACATCAGGATCCATCGCCCACGCTCTGTTTTTAGGGCCACAAGCCTTGCACTGGAGTACGAGAAGAAACTAGTTCACACTGCCCGGCCCAAGTCCAATACATCTTTTTTCCAGAATCGGGCCAACACCAGCAGTTCTCAGTTATCAAATACTCAACCAATATTCAACCACAAACCAACCAACACCCCATCTTCAACAAACAAACCTGTTACTTCATCTCTGTCTTCCGAGCACCAGAGACGTCGAGACAAAGGGCTTTGTTTCAGATGTGGGGATCCCTTCAGGCCTGGTCACAGGTGTACAAGCTCACTATCTTTAATGGAAATAGGTGAGGAAGACGAACAAGTGATCCTTCCCCAGAGTGAAGAAAATGAAACTGTCACAGAAACAACCGAGGCCGAGATTTCATTCAATGCTATACTGGGGAAAGCCTCGGCTTCCACCATGAGATTAGTGGGTTCTCTACGAAACCGAGATGTTCTAATTCTGGTGGATAGCGGTTCTACACACAATTTCATATCCGAGTCACTGGTGGCAGAGCTCAACCTTCCAGTACAACCAGTTCCACCCTTTGGAGTTCAAATTGGTAATGGCAGCACAATTAAGTGCAACCAATTGTGTGCTGATCTGGAGGTGAAGATCTCTGATTTATTGATCAAGCAGGACTTCTTTCCCTTTTCCTTGGGTAGTGCCGACTTAGTTTTGGGAATCAAATGGTTGGCTTCTCTGCACACTATTCAAGCAAATTGGAAGGAAATGTTCATGATTTTTTGGGTTAATGGGAAGAAGTATAAACTACAAGGGGTAACTTCTAATTCCCAAAGGGATGTGCATTTACAGAGTCTGTTGTTAACTCCAGGAGGGGTAGGGGTTGACTCTTTAAATGTTGATTCCCTATACCGCGAATTCTCGAGTACTTTTGCTGATCCCAATACACTTCCGCCGGCACGAAATCATTATCATTCCATTACTCTTCGGGCAAATGCAGACCCACCTAATCTGAGGCCTTATCGGTACCCTCATTCTCTGAAAAATGAGATCGAAGCCCAGGTTGCTGAATTGTTGAAGAAGGGTTTTGTCAGACCCAGTTCGAGTCCATTTGCGAGTCCAGTCTTATTGGTGAAAAAGAAGGATTGTACATGGCGTCTTTGCGTTGACTATCGGCGCCTCAATCAAATTACCATCCCAGATAAGTATCCCATCCCAAATATTGATGAATTACTTGATGAGTTAAATGGGGCTGCTTATTTTTCAAAAATAGATTTGAGGTCTGGGTACCATCAAATACTTGTATTGCCCTCTGATATTCCCAAAACTGCATTTCGGACTCACTCGGGGCATTATGAATTTGTAGTTATGCCCTTCGGTCTTACTAATGCTCCGGCAACTTTTCAATCCGTTATGAATGATCTGTTTAGATCACATTTAAGAAGATTTGTGCTGGTTTTCTTTGATGATATCCTGGTATATAGTCCCTCTGCGCAACAACATTTGGAGCACTTGAAGACTGTTCTCCAACTATTACAGGAACACTCTTTCTTTGTAAATGCAAAGAAATGTTCACTGGGACAGTCCAGGATAGAATACTTGGGTCATATTCTCACCAGCAAGGGGGTGGAGGTGGTCCCAGAAAAAGTTGCAGCAGTCATCAACTGGCCTCCACCAGCAAACGCTAAGGAATTAAGAGGCTTTCTGGGGCTTACCGGTTATTACAGGCGTTTTGTGAAGAATTATGGGTTGATTGCACGTCCTCTTACTGAATTAACAAAGAAAGGGGCCTTTTCATGGTCGGCACAAGCTCAGACTGCTTTTGAGGCTCTAAAAAGGGCCCTAACTACCACTCCGGTTCTCAGGCTTCCTGATTTCAAGCTCCCTTTCACTGTAGAGTGTGATGCATCTATGGAAGGGATAGGAGCAGTCCTAATGCAAGAAGGCCATCCCATAGCATATTTCAGCAAAGGGTTTTCCATTTCCAACAGATTCAAATCAACATATGATCGAGAGTTGTTGGCGTTAGTTCTTGCTCTTCAAAAATGGCGGCATTACCTCTTGGGCCAACACTTCATCGTTCAGACAGATCACTGCAGTCTGAAATATCTCCTAGATCAGAAAATACTGACTAATTCCCAGCAGCGTCTCCTCATTAAACTACTTCCCTTTGATTTTTCCATCATGTACAAATCTGGGAAAGAAAATTCAGCTGCTGATGCACTTTCTCGACGGCCCCAATCTGTGGAATTCTTTCAGTTAGTGGTTCCTATGGTAGATGATATTTCACAACTACAACTGGCTTTACAGGAGGATCCAGAGACGAAGGCACTAATTGAGATGTTACAGAAAGATCCAGAGTTAGCTCCTAATTACCGAATGGCAGGTGACCGTTTGTACTACAAATCAAGGTTAGTTATTCCTAACCAAGATTTGCTTCGTAGTAAATTGATTGAAGAAGCTCATGACACACCCATCGGAGGCCATGGGGGTTATCTAAAGACACTAAAGAGATTGAGTGCTCATTTATATTGGCGGGGAATGAAACAGGATGTTAAGCGGTTTATTCAGGGCTGCACAATTTGCCAGCAAAATAAATACCAGACATTGGCTCCAGCAGGTCTTCTTCAACCTTTACCCATTCCGGAGCGTATTTGGGAGGACATATCCCTTGATTTCATCACGGGTCTTCCAAAATCTGGGGGTTGTAATGTAATACTTGTGGTGGTTGATAGACTAAGCAAATATTGTCATTTCATGGGTATGTCTCATCCTTACAGTGCTAAATCTGTGGCACAATTATTCTGCAGAGAAATAGTCCGCCTACACGGGATGCCCCGTTCTATAGTTTCTGACAGAGACCCTGTTTCCTTGAGTATGTTCTGGAAAGAACTGTTCCGCCTTAGCAAGACCCGCCTAAACATGAGCACCGCCTACCATCCTCAATCGGACGGACAAACTGAGGTTGTCAATCGTTGTCTAGAAGCTTACCTTAGATGCTATATCCAGGAACAACCTAAAAGTTGGAAAGATTACCTTTGCTGGGCTGAGTATTCTTTCAACACAGGTTATCATGTGGCTGCTGATACCACCCCGTTTAAGATTGTATATGGTAGAGAACCACCACCACTTGTCCCTTACGTTAAAGGCGAAACTGCAGTGGCTGAATTAGAAGAGCAACTGCAGTTGCGGGATGACATGCTGGCCATGCTGCGCAATAACTTGCTAAAGGCTCAACATCGCATGAAAATTCAAGCTGATCGCCACCGAAGAGATGTGCAATATTCTCCAGGTGATGTCGTATGGCTAAAATTACAGCCATACCGCCAGAAAACATTAGCCAAGCGAAGATATGAGAAGCTGTCTCCAAGGTTTTTTGGTCCTTACAAGGTTCTTCGCCGCATCGGGCCGGTTGCTTATGAGCTTGAATTACCTCCCACTGCCAAAATTCACCCCATATTTCATGTCTCGTTATTGAAGCCCGCAATTGACCAAGTCCTACCAAAGGTTCCAGCGCCTCTACCTTTATCATCAGACTTGGAGCTGATACTGTCTCCTTCCAAGGTGCTGCAACACCGCTGGACTGATAGCGGGTCTCTGGAAGTGCTGATTCAGTGGGAGGGCAAATCATCAGAGGAGGCCACTTGGGAGGATTATGACTTACTAGCCTCACAATTTCCAGATTTTAGACTTGAGGACAAGTCATGTTTTCAAGGGGGGAGTAATGATAAATTCCCTGAGAATTACAAGTTCACTTATTCCAGGAAGAATAAAAAGAGACACGTGGCAGCAGTGTTGGATGAATAGTGGTTACTAGTTTTATTTTTATTTAATTAATTTATCTTGTTCTTATCTGTTAGTGGGCTAGTTGTCAGTTGCAGAGTAAGTGGGTCTCTCCACTACACCTTAGGAGTGGGTCAGTTGAGAAGTAAGTGGGTCCCTCCACTACTTCAGTTATTTCTCTATTGTGTAAGCAGTTTAAATAGGCTCTTTGCCTTGTGAATAGAGCATCGATAATTCAATTCTCATAATATTCTTCTGGAGATACTCCCTGGGTCTATCTTCAAGTAAGTGTGAGATACTTGCCTTGCTTATTGATAGAAGAAAATTAATACCCTGTTTTCCTTTTATTAATTATTTACATCAGTACATGTATCAAGAACTCTAGAAGAACACCACAGTAAGGATTAATTTGGCTTGGCTTAGCCGGAAAAGATATGTGGTTTCTCGGTTTCTCCCAATTTGGGTTCCACCTTAGACTGAGTATATTCTTTAAGTGTGCGTTATTTGATTCATTATCATCATCATTATCATTACCCCAGTACCGCAAAGGCTCCCACCTACGGTAGGGTAGGGGGAGGTCGGATGTACGCAGTCTTACCCCTGTACTAAAGCACAGAGAGTCTGTTTCCGGATGATCCATAGTGAAAATTTCGTCCAAAATTGCATAGACTTACTGCTGCTTCATAACAAAGAAGCGCAGACAGTTTAATGAGCCATTTTGCTTTATTCCATCATATTCTCAAGCCAAACAAATAGTGAATCTTTGGCTTCATCGTAAATGATGGAAATGTGTGCGTTATTTGATAAGTGTATCTTTTCTCTTTTTAAGCGTAAGAATGGTGTTGGATTCTGGGCCAAATACTAGATAAAGCTGCAGTAGTTTAAGTCTGTGTTTGAAATTAAAACCAAGAATTCATGTTTGTTTTGCCTTGGAAAATAAAACACAAAATCAGATACGATTAGAATTCTCTAATATTATACTGTACAAAGTTACATTTCTAAGCATTTAATATAATAAATTCAAACAACTATCCTAATAAATATATGGTTTGAAACAACTTACTCTCTCCAAATTTGCTTCCCTTCCCAATTTCATCTCTATTTTTGTTAATTTCTTTTGCCTAGCATTTTTCAGTTTTCAAATAAACCATAACGGGACTGGAGGAGTAGAATTGTTCATTTTTAACTAGCTTTTTACTTAATTGCATTGTAGGGCTTGAAAGAGTATCCAAGAACTTGTGCTATTGGGGTGAAGCGGATGGGGGAGCTTGATTCCAGGCCATTTCAAGAAGCAATCCGAAGGAAGTATGGTGAGGCAGAAGCTGACGATAGGGCTACTGAGCTCTGTTCATTATGGGAGGAGTACCTAAGGGATCCCGGATGGCATCCCATCAAAGTTGTATCTGTTGATGGTCAAGAGAATAAACACGAGGTATGCTTCTGATGCACATGTTACTTCATCCATCCAAAAAGCCATGTTTCTAAACCTTTTTGTGTCTAGGAAGTCATATCTACCAAACAAAGCTTTTTTATGTCATTTGCCCAAAAAGAATCACATATGAGTTAGGGCTCCTTTTAGTAGTATTGCTTGACTTGCTCTGCTTATTCTGCTCAATAATCGTGACTTATTTGGACGTTATCAACTTAACCACAATTATCCTTGCGGAAGTTCAGCATTTTGCCCAAATAGTCCTTGCCAAACGCGCACTAAAGACTCAGTTAAACTAACAAATACATTTAAAATATAATTATGACTTATGTCATATAATTGCTCATTCATACCAAAAATATAGAGTTGTAAATTGTAACTGGGAAAATGCTAGGGCAAGAAAATAGGATGAAGCGTGGAGGTGAAATTTGAAATAAAAGAGAAGTATAGATATTTATCAATCTCACTAAATCAGTTTTTGATTTTTTTTTCAAACTCTTTTTGTGTATAAATACGTAAAATTTATGCATAACTATACAAAAAAAATCTTCATATTTTCTAAAGGATATGTTGGGTCCAAGAAAATGCTAGTAAAAGCCAAAAGAATGTCCTTGAAAGTTATTTTTTTTCTTTTTACCACAAAAAATGCAAATGAAAACGAAATAAATTAGTGCTTATGAGATTATTTTTTGTATGTTTGGATTCCATGTTATTCTTATGATAAAGTAGATGAAAAATGAGTTTAAACAATACAGTACATTTTTGTTGCCTCACATCGTCTTCCAAATTTCTCCTATATTTTCTTTATCTAGCTTTTTCTGTGTTTCAAATGGACCTTTACTTTCTTTCCCCATTTCTCTTTCATGTTTTTGTGTTCCAAACATGGCTAGTTTAGTTTTTTTTCTTCTAAAAAATTGGATTGAACTGAGACCACATGGGTTTGCAGGCTCTAATAAATGAAGAAGATGAAAAACTGAAAGACCTGAAGAAGAACTATGGGGAGGGAGTATGCAAGGCTGTAACAGATGCATGGCTCGAGGTAAACGAACACAACGCGAGCGGGAGGTACATAGTAACTGAGCTTTGGAACTATGTACAAGGTAGGAAAGCTAACCTGAGGGAAGGCATTGAAGTGCTTCTTTCGCTTTGGAAAAAGAAGAGAGCAACCGAGGGATTTTGAATATGACTGACTATATCTAGCTACTAGTTGGAAAGCTCTCTCATGTGTAAGACTTGCTTAAATAATATATCTATTTACATTAATATATATATCTCGGAGGATCTAAGTCTAGTTAGGCTACCATCTTCCAAGGCTCGATGGATGAATAAGATATTTGCAAAATTGATGGATGTTTTTTTACCCGTTTGTTGTAATCTCGTGCCATTAATTATAGATTTATAGTCCATCATTTGAGTTTTACATGGATATATTTAAAAATATTTTTTTCTTCATTTCTCCCTCTGCTCTTATTGTAATTCCAGCATGGCTCTCGAATGATGAGCTTACCCAGATAAGCACCTCAATTACACAAGGAGCTCTTAAGGCCAGTTTGGGAGTTGGGCTTTGTAGGGGTAGGATCGTAGGATTCTAGATACGTAGTATGTATTTAGTGGAGTACTTTATAACAATTGAAGGAATAATAGATAATTAGATATATTCTATCAATCAATATGTAGAGCCTGTTTGGTAACACTGAAATTGGCTGAATTGGTTGATTCTGCTGAAATTTATGAAGTTTTGGTTGAAGTGGCTGTATTGACTTATTCTGCTAACCGGCCCGGGAGTCTACCGGTTCAGGGCCGGGCTGGTTTTGGTTCATTTTTTTTGTTGGAAACACTCAGCCCGGAACCCCCATCCCCCCAAACCCCTCGGAAACACTCAGCCCGGAACCGGAACCGGAACCGGTTACCCCCTTGGGCCGGGCCTAGGCCTGGAACCGGTTTCCCGGGCCGGGCCGGGTACAAACAGTACCGGTCCGGGCCGGGTACAAACAGTACCGGTCCGGGCCCGGTCCGGTTGGCTCGGAACCGGTCCACCCCTATCACCAAACAGGCTCGTAGACTAGTGACTTGCTGTTTTTCATTATTTTGAGTATATTACCACATGTACTACTAAAAGGTGCACTTCCACTCGGTTGTGACTTGGTTATAATGTTTTTTCCTAGTTGGTGGTATTCTTAATTTCATATGCATAAAAACCAATTGGGTCAGGTATACTCTTTATTTTCTGCCACTTGCCAGAATTAAAATTTAGTAGAAAGTCCTAATTATTCGGATTTGATGAAACATGGTGTGGTTCAAGCTGATGGACAGTAAAGAAAATGGTGGTATGGACTATGGAGTGGTTCCATGCCAAACCAAATCAGACATGATTTTGATAATCGTAAAAGAAACAAAGACCAAAAACTTATTAGATCGTTTCGAATTTAAACAGATTAGATCAAAATAAAATATTTAGTTTAGTTTAAATATTTTGTTTTTGGTAACTGAACTCATAAAATGAAAAGAATGTATTTTTGTCTTGTCATATACTCAAATTATTATGTAATTATTATTATTATTATGATTCACATAATCAATTAAAAACATGAAGGACATATTCAAACTTAAAATATTTTATTCTTATTTAGGCTTTAAGTAGTTGCACAAGGCAATGATATTTTTTAAACTTTACAATTTGGCAGCACAAAAATAATCTCCAGACGGGGACCAATTGAGCAATGATATACCCCCAAATTGTCATTAGAGGTTTTCATAGCTATCCAATGTAAACATGACTTTTGTTTAAAGCCAAATCTGTTTCATAAATAGAAAATAAGTAAAGTGAACCTAAAATTAAATAATAAGTCTGGTTACTTTTTAAATACATTTTTAAGTGTTGAACATTTATGGGATATGCATGTAAGTATGTAACTTATCAATATCGAATGAATGTCACAATGAATGCAGAAAACAATTTATCCTTGGGACATTTTCATTCATATAAAATCATTAAGAGATTATATGAATGATGTGTCTATTTTATACGAGCATCATTGGGTTACATAGATTTATTATTTGCTAGAATATTCCTGGATGAAAGATGAATCTAAATTATTTAAGATTATTTAAAAAGTATATATAAAGTCCATTTGGTAACATTGAGCTCGATTGATTCTGCTGAAATTTATGA
Organism: Cuscuta epithymum; assembly: GCA_945859915.1. Taxonomy (NCBI): domain Eukaryota; kingdom Viridiplantae; phylum Streptophyta; class Magnoliopsida; order Solanales; family Convolvulaceae; genus Cuscuta; species Cuscuta epithymum. The sequence goes on along the minus strand of CAMAPF010000948.1, from coordinate 1,597,318 downwards.
TGTTCCGACTAAAGTTGCCGGATTGACCGATTCTGCTGAATTATGAAAAAAATGATATTTAAAATATATTTATTAATAAAATAAATAAAAAATTATATGAAAAAATAGTTTTTTTGGAAGATACATGAAAATAGTTAAAATAGTCTTCTACAACAACTTCAGCCAATACAGCCTGAAAAGGAACTTCAACCTTAATTTTTTATTATTATAAAATTCAGCACGTGGAGTCGATAGTTATGTATTTGATAAAAAAGTTGGTTGATAAACCAGAAAACAGAATCCGAAACAGGTTCATAATAGGTTAATGCAGGATAAACCGATGACAATTGAGAAACATAAACAAATTTTGAGATTATTAAAAAAAAGTATTCTATTATGATAACTACGGAGTAAAAAGTAAGAATAACAGAAAAACATGAATTTTAAAAATGGTCAATGAACATGCTTTTAGTCCCAATCTAAATTAAATTGTAAAAAGAACTCCCAAAAGCTTTTTATTTTACAAATAAATACAGAGCAGGGTATAAATTTCCCAAAACGGTGGCGGGAACAAACCCTACGCGAGCACACACTTGGTCTGGGAGCTCAAATGCCGTCGTTTCCTCCGGTGGGCTCAGTCACCGTCTGCGAAATTAATCGGGACCTTAGTATGCACTACGAACTCATCAAGTTAATTGTAATTGTGTATACGAACGCCTTTCGGCCAGTTTCTGAATCAGCACATTAAAAGCTTTTGAGACGATCTAACATATCCTTTTCCCAAATGCCACAGTTACTGCCGATGAAAATTCCGACGCTCGTGCCAAGGAGACATATGGCAAACTTCTTGTAAGCCCCAATGATGCTTGGAATCACTTCTAATCAGAAATTGATGTTTTCCATAGTACCAAGGTTATAATGATTCAAATTGGTTACGTATTGCAGGGAGTGGTATTCAGCCCTGTTCCGTTTCAATTCGAGAATCTACAAGGTTTTGGGCCGAGCAATGATGCAGCATCAGAAGAGCAGCGGAGTGGTTTGCTTTGGGCAGCACTGAAAGCGGTGTCTTCGGGTTCACTTAAGCACTTTTTTCACCCAGCTGATGTAACTTGTTTTTCCTATTATGACTGTCATACCTGAAGATTATGAACTGGAAAAAGATACCGACTTTGAGTAGCAGTTGTGCAGTTAGAATTGTGTCATTTGCTGATAGGAAAATTTGTTGTTTAGTTTCTTCATTTTCGGTGTGCATTTTCCAGGTGAAATTGTTACCCGCCATTGATGTTTGTGGCGTAAGTTGGCACCAACATAAACGTATTCTAGCATTCATTTCTGGAACTCACCAAGTCACAATTTCTGATTATGAGGATTCAGGTTAGCAGTTACTTTTTTTTTTCAATATCTATGCTATCTTAGGCCTTGCATGCAATTTAGATATTCTTCTCAAGTACATTAATTTCATTTGATTCCCTAAACTTTAAACGAATTGACAGATGGGAAGAATCCGTCAGTTTTGATCAATGAATCTCAAAAAGATGTTAGAAGTCTTCAGTGGAGACCAAATGGTGGAAGGACACTTTCGGTTGCCTGCAAGTCAGTCTTGGGGCATTGCTACATTTTGGGCCTTTGGTTTACTATTAAACTGTCTTGTTTAGCTTGACGTTATCTTTCTTTAACTCTTTAACTGGGTTTTGTTCAATTATCTTGAACAGAGGTGGAATTTGCATCTGGGCTTCTTCATATCCTGGAAATGCAGCTTCAGTAAGATCTGGAGTTACATTGGGCACCCTATCTAGAGGTTCTGGTAGTAGATGGACTCTTGTGGATTTCCTTCGAACTCATGAGGATGAACAAGTTAGCACACTGTCATGGAGCCCTAATGGAAGATATCCTATTTCCGTCCTTATAACCATTGTCCTGCATTAAGTGTTCCTTTGTATGGCACAACTGCTTTATTAATTTTGGCTTTGACCTCTTCTATGCTCGGTTGGTTTCAGATTTCTTTTGCACGTAAGCAATAGTTGGGATATTTGTGGTTTTTTCCTTTTGATTGCCTGCTGCTTTTAGATTTCTTTTGCATTTGCAGTCACATTGAAAAGTTAGGACCACATTTTTCCTGCTAGTTACATTAATTCCAAGGGAACATTTAAAATTCACTGTATAATACAAGTGAAACTGGGTGAACCATATCATGTTATTAGGACATTTTCATGTTAGTTAACCAAACTGAGCTGTGCGTCCATTAGAGAAGATTGAAGTGAAAACATTTACTGAACAAAAGAGTTAACCTGTCTATTGATTTTATCCAAACAATACAAAGGCAACTCATGCCTGCGCACTATAAATTGAAACCATTTCCTGACAAAAAGTTGCGCTGTTTGATTATATTTATAACCCCTTGGTCCTCTCAACACTATAGTTAAATACAAACAACTATCAACTATGTAGTGAATGGCTCTGCCTAGTATATTTTCACATAGTGATAGTTAATGATTGTAAGCCTAAATACTACTCATAAAGTGTGCTTGTTGTAGACCTTCATTTCATGCATGTATGTTACATCATAGGCTCACTGTTATAGGGAAATAGTTCGAGAAAAATGATCTGTCAGCATATCCATAGTTTCATTGTCTTCCCTACTAACTCAATATTCACCCTTGCTACTTTCCAGATATTAGTGATTTAAATTTCTTTGACTTTAGATTCTATCATCTGGTTAGTTATTATCCACTTAGCAATGTTTCCATATCATTGATTATGTTATTCATCTGAACAAATGGTAAGAGAATGTCATTTAAGGTGCATATATTTCTCGCTAGGTAATAGATACAGCTATAATGAGAACATGTCATTATACATCGGTGCACTTCATTAACGCGTAAATGTGCTTGATTTTTTGTATGTGGAATGATAAAATAACATTTTTTGCCTTCCTTAACAAAACTTAACATATTTAGCATCAGCTTCCTTTGAGAATCCTTCATTCACCATATGGGATGTTGCTCAAGGTATGTATGTTTTATCTTCAGAAGATTTTTTTTATAGACAGTCTTACACAAACAGAATATTATCTGTTTATTGAAGCAGTAACGTAGACATACGTTATGGTGACCTTGGTGGGTTTAGTGTGCCCATTATTTTCGTGTTGTCTTTTGAGGGTAAGACTGACAACTTGGACTAACAGCTTCTTTACGTGACCAAGTCTAGAAAAGAATTTGTTCTTTTTTCGGAAGATGTGAAACTTTAGCTACATACTAAGAACCAGCTTATAAAGCCATCTTATTATATCACTAATTTTAGTAGCACTGGTCAAGTTGATGCTAACTTACAGTAGTTACCCTAACTGCTGGCTGGCCCCTTAAGAGTTAGAAATCGAAGGCTTGACATATTTTCTTGCAAAATGGCTGTGCCTCTGAGCTCCTTTTATCATTTTATTATATTGGACCCTCCTTTCTAGTTATTCTAAAATCTAAACAGTGCACTTCAATTTATAACTCTTTAAAAGTTGAATGTTTTGTTATACAGGAGAGGGCACACCCATACGGCGTGGCTTAGGGGGTATATCATTGCTCAAATGGTCCCCGTCTGGAGATTATTTCTTTGCTGCCAAATTGTAAAGTTAAAAAAATCATTGTCTTATGCAACTACTTTAAAGCCTAAATAAGAATAAAATATTTTATGTTTGAAAACAGATTCTAACCCTCTCTCCTTCCATACCCTTCCCAAAATTTTAAATTTTCAGTGATGGGACATTTTATCTCTGGGAGACAAACACATGGACGTCAGAACCATGGTCCTCGGCAAATGGCTTTGTTACAGTAAGTCACGAATATGCTGTTCATCTATGATCAATAGGAATTGATGCTTTCCTTTCTACGTGTCATTCTATTTAATTTTTGACATGAGATATTTTACTGCAAGGCACCAAATGGTTCTTTGACTGAATATGTGAACTTGAGAGCAAACTTGTGAAGTCCAGAACTGCTGTATGCCATCACATTAGCATATATTTAGACTTTAGAATAAAATTATAGATATCTCAAATGAAATGTGAGTGCGGATTCTATGTTCTAGAATCACCACTCTCTTAAAGCACCATCTGTTTATTTTTTTCCAAATAGTCCACCATCATAAAAGGAGAAATTCGACAGTATAAATCCATGTGGGCAATTATGTTTGTGTACAAACAAATACAAACATCTTTTCTGTACTCCCTCCCCCCCTCTCTATTTCTCTTATTTTTGGCTTTGTGTACTTCTTAAGAAAGTGGAACCTGTGTAGTTGAAATTCATTTAGAAGAGAGAAACAATATCAATGACAATCCTTACCTTCTTAGGAAATAATAGATAATTACGGGATGATAAAGAAATAATGAAGATATAAGAGACAGAATAATGGTTGTCATGGCGTCATCGACGCAATGGCTAGGCAAAACTTAGCCATCCATGGAGCTGGTCACCTCCCATGAAACTTAACCAATTTTTTTTCCCATCAAAGCAATATTCCCGTACAACCCCATCTCTTTTACCTAATTTGAGTAGCCAAATCGAACACGAGAAAGAAAAACCTAAAGATAAATGCTGATGCGACTTGTCACTGCCTTCCAAGTGTGCCTTTTCTTTCTCCCTTTATGATTTTTTGTTTGTTTGCTTCTTTAGATGACAATAATATGAATCAAATCAGCCTCTTTTCCTAATGTTTTGTTGTTTAATGTATTGGTAATGGATATATATAACTCTTGTTTTGAATACATATGGTATGATAAATTAGTAAGTACTAGTACTTCATAGAAACTGCTATGCCATGTTTCTATGTAAAACATATTACAACTTACAAGGAAGTTATTTTGAAATCACCCTGTATTTCTGCTGTCAAATGAGCTGGTTATTTTGTATAATTTATGTGCAGGGAGCAGCATGGGATCCTGATGGTAGTAAGATTCTTATTGCATTTTCTGGTTCCTCAACCTTAGGTTCCATTCATTTTTCCACCAAGCCACCATCACTGGGTATTTTATGTTCCTTTCTCTTATTCAGTTAAATGTAACTTTATTTTCCAAAGAAATAGCTACTGTTGAAAGGAATTGTAGTTTTTCAAATATGTAATTGATGAGTTCTTATACTATGATATGACTACCATCATCCTCCCACTTCGTTCATTATCACTTAGAGTGAGCTCCTAAGTTGAAAATTCATGCTTATATCTTCTATTCAAAAAGAAAACTTTCCATTTTCTTAAGCTTCTTTTATACAATATCTCATGCCTTTCATGTACACCTCTCAAAGATGATTAGCATTACACTAGATTTAAACTTCATTCACACTCATCAACATTTCATGTGTGTATCCTACACATATGTATATGTATATATATATATATATATTTGTGTGTGCAAAGTTCTCTTAATCTTTTCTTGCACAATCGCGTATCACTCCCCTCTGTTTTGAAATAAACATCCCTTTTTTCTTTTTAGTTGATTGTTTCATCCCAAAATAATGTCCTTGTTTTCTTTTAAGGAAAGACACATGTTCTTATCATTATCATTTTCCCCAAATCTCATCCACATTTTTTTCTTTCCAACAAATTTCTTGACAAGAGTGCCAAAATCTTGCAATGAAACAAGGCTTTCCCAAAGAGTATCCTAATATATTGATGCAAGTGGATCGACTGTTTTTAACTACTGTGCTTTTGAGGTGGCAGTTTGTAATTTAATGCTTTCTTGTCCAAATATGGTTGCACGTGGAACTGAAGTCTGAAACTTGCCTGTCTAATGAAGTAATGGTCTTTTTTCAGATGCACATCTCATTCCTGTGGACTTGCCTGAGATACAATCCATAACTGGAAGGTATTTGTCAGTGATGTATTGGTTTAGATGTGTTTATATGTTTCCTATCCTCTTAACTATTTCTTCAAGTGGGAGCCACAATCTTTAATTTTTAAATATTCTATGTTTGGCTTGATGCATCATATTTTTAGCAATTTTCTAGGAGTTTAAGACTTATCTGAAAAATGGTAGCTTTGTATTTCTGTATTTTTTAGATTGTTGTATGGTGAAATGTGAATGAAAAATGTTACTATACTTCTTGGTGGCTCGGAGTTAAGTCTACATTATTTTGTTTTTGTTTTTAGTGAGAGATTGATAGACATAGCTTATCTACATGTGTACATTGACACCCTCCCTTTCTATTTTGAATCGGGTAGCTCTAATTCATTCAAGTATTTTAGGGTTTCTTTTATTTGATACAGTGTAGGGGTTGAGAGGATAGCATGGGATGCCTCAGGAGAACGCCTAGCTGTGTCATACAAAGATGGGGAAGAACCATACAAAGGCCTTATAGCCATTTACGATGTCAGGAGAACTCCTCTGATTTCTGCTTCATTGATGTGCGTTGACACTTTACTGGTTTTGTCGCTTTGCTGCCTATACTGCTAATAATCCACTATTCATTATTTCCTACATTTCTTTCAAGAATCCTACCGATCATTTTCCAAGTCCAATTTGGCAGGGATCTGTTGAAATTATACTGTATATCTATGTATCTCCTGCTCATTGTACAATTGAAATTCAATGCAGAGGTTTTATAAGAGGTCCTGGCGATAACCCCAAGCCATTATCGTTTTCATTTCACAATAGGTTTAAGCAGGGACCATTGCTTTCAGTGGTAAGCCAACTTATCTCTTTAAGTTTTTATTTACGGTTGTGATGAATCTATCAGCAATGACTTTATCACCATCTCTTGAACTGCATGCTTCCTTCGAGCCTCAAGTATAAAGTGTTTTATATTTGGAGTATTGAAAAATGCTAGCACAAGGGAAAAGGTGCAAAGGAAAGTTGTTTTCTTATGTTTGACAGCTTTGACTTTATCTTCAGAAATGCAAAGAAAAAAGAAAAAATGATTAGATTCTCTCACAATATTTGTTATGTATATAGTCCATAGTTTTATGTATTATGCATTCAAATATTTACTAGTTGCTTCTATTGGGTTTTCACGGAGTTTAAGATGAAAATAGTAGGGCTAGTCAATAGGAGGAGAGGGATGATGGAAAAGAAAGGGTATTTATGTATTAGGTAACGAAAGTGAGCAAATAATAAAAAACATTCCAAAAAGGAACAAGGAGCAAATAAAAAGAGGGGCTATGAAAATAGATTAGCTTTAACAAATATCCTAAATATGTTAGTAATCTTTTATCTTCAAGTTCTCTTTCATACTGAATTTCCATTATGTTTGTTTCCACTTGTTCTGTTCCTAGATTTTCTAAGTTATGTTCTTGAATTTCTTTCGTTTGGCTACTTTGAGCAGTGTTGGAGCACCGGGTTTTGCTCCACGTATCCCCTTATCTTTCGCTCACATGTTCTTCCATAATCGAAGGTACTCAATTATCTTTACATCACAACTGCTATGTGTGGATTAACAAAGAAGTTGATATGTTCTGCATTAATTTCAAAGATGATCTAGTCTGTGTGGATTAACGAAGAAGTTGGTTCGTTCTGCATTAATTTCAAAGATGATCTAGTCTGTGTGGATTAACAAAGAAGTTGGTTCATTCTGCATTAATTTCATTATTATCTGGTTTAAATTTCATGGGCAGGTGATCCACTTGTACTTGGACGTGTGCGCTTTTGTAGTTTTCCCACTGGGAGCGGGGTGCAAATACTAGTCATTTCTGCAGCTTGTGCAAACGTTTACCACCCAAAAGATGGCTATTGCTCCAAGTCTCAAGTTTTGTGTTCATAATGTCATTTCTGCGACTGGAGTTCGAAAATGATAACAGAGTTTGTTTGAAAATGATAATGGAGTTTAGTGTGTATGTAATTCAATTTTTGTATACCTCAGAACTCAGAAGTGCGCTGTAATACTAAATCATATACTTGGTATTTATAAATATAGAAGTCATCATTAAAAACCTTCCTAAAAACTATACCCTGAAGCATGAATGTCAACATTTTTTAAAATTACTGCGTATGTTGTAGGAAAAAGTGAGCGTTTTTGTTTAGCTTATTTGTGTGCCAAGTTACGAATTATGATTCCTTTTTTCTTTGAAGGGAAGAAACAACTTCTAGTAGATACTGCAAAAATAACTAAACGTCTTCCTTTAACCATATATAAACAGTAAACTGTTTGCTCCACCAAGAAATACGAATCACATACTATTTCATGGGAGCATGGAACTCAAGTTATCACTGCCAGATTCACAAACATACTTTTAAGTTTTAATTGCCTAAAACTCAAACACAATATATAGTCTAGGGGTGGACTCGTTTCTGGTTCGGGTCCTGGTCAATGTTTAGAGGAGCCCAGGTCTGACATTGTAATATACGGTTCTGGGGCAGTTTTGGGTATACGGGTGGTCCGGTACCGGGTCAAACATGGTCCCGTTCTTTTTTATTAACTTCTGCCCGTTTGAAGGCTAAAAAATGATTGATCGGGATTGAAATTGGGACTGGAACTGCCCGGTTCGGTCCCCAATTATGTGAGCCTGTACCGGGTGGCCTGCCTGGGCGGACAGGGCTTTTCCCAGGTCTGGAACCACAAAAACTGGATCCGGGCCAGTCCCAAACAGTGTTAGACCCGGTTTTAGACCGGGTCCACCTCTAATTTAGGCTGTGCTTCTCATGTAGACTTCTCAAATTCCTGCATCATAGTATCAGTGTAGCACAGACATGACTACGGAGTATTACTCAATGCAGATGCGTAGAATGGCAGTGGTTGGGACTTGGGAGGAGCCGTGAGTGTCTAGATACTAGAAACTTGAAGCAATGTCAACTATATAGAGCAGTAAATCCACGGTTGAAGACTTGAGAAGAACAACTTGGTCAAAAATGGTGAAAAGGCTATAAAGATAGCCCGATTCGAAAATTACAAAGAAAGAACTGCAAGATTTGTATAGAACCAAGCCCAAGATAAAACTAGGAAGAATAAAGAACCTAATACTACTTGTTTAGAAACAATGACGTATCTGCCAACATTAGTAGCTCAGATGGTGTTGGAGGTTAAAATCTAGTATCATGCCCCAAATCTTTTCACTGTGGGAGTTCAGTTTCTCTTCATTTGTTTTTACGTATAGGCTATAGTCGTGATATTCTCCTTGAGTCCGTATACCGTGGTACCGGCGCACAATGAGCATCATGCTCCCAGGGGTAAAACAGGGATGAACAGTACCCGCGGATGAACATTAACTTTTTTTTTATTTCAATAGCAGGGTGATGTAACTCTCGTTTAGAAAAATGTAACTCACATTGATTGGAAATGTAACTTGAGTCAAGTTGATATGTAAGTTGTCTAAAACGGAATGTATGGGGAAAACATTGATTTGAATGTAAACAATAAAAAATTGATCATAATTGCCCAATTACGTTTTATAAATAGTGAATATGTTTTGAATTTTTAATATTAGGGCTATAAAAATGGATTTAGTTAAAAAAAATTGGTCATTAGCTTGATTTTTTAGTGGTGTAACTCGCGTACATTAAGATGTAATTCGCGTACATTAAAATGTAATTCTAGAAAAGTTGAAATGTAAACTATCTTTTATATATGTGTGTGTGTTATAAACATTGATTTCAATGTAAACAATGAAAAATTGGTCTTAATTGCCTAATTTGCAATAGTGAATAAGTTTTTTAATAATAGGACTATACAAAATGATGTAGTTAAAAAAATCATTTTTTATTGATTAGCACATGTTTATTTCGTGTTGTAACTCGTGTACATTGAGATGTAACTCATGTATAAACAGATGTAACTCGCGAATAAGATGATGTAACTTCATATAATATCAAATGTAAACAATGAAAATAAAGAGTTTAATTTTCAACTAATCTACTGTAAATAGTAAATATGTTTTGAATTTAATACTAAGGTCATAAATATGTTTTAAAGAAAGATCATTTTTCTATATGGGTAAGTTTATATTATTTGATCAATAAATGTATTTATGTTATTTTTTATGGATAATAGTTTTTTCCAAATGCAAAGACAAATTCTGATTGTGGACATTTATCATAATGTGGAAAAATCTGGTTGTGGATCATGTTGTCGCAAATGGAAAGACAATTGGGGAGGACGCATGCAGTGTTTGTGAGAAAGAAAAAGAAAACAACGAACAAGTAGCAGTGACGGAGAAGAGTAGTTGCTGGCCAAATGAGAGGACGATTATGGATTTTTTGTAATAAGAAAAAACGATGCCGTATTGGCACCGGTATACCATGTGCATGGTATACCGTTGCAAGGTATAATTTGCCTTCTCCTTTTACCTTTTTGGATGATTGAATTCCATACCATCTTCAGAATAACAAATGGACATTTAATTTTGATATTGAGGGGAGCTACTTTTGTTTTTAAGAAAGCCGGAATGCATAACTAGCTAACCACAGTTCCAAGTCCACATTTAGGGCATGAGAAGCACGCTTAATGGGAAGGTTCAGGATGACAATATTTTCCCAATTGCTTTAGACTCTACTGTCCACTAGCCAGCTCGTAACTAAGAGTTTCTCCATATCTCCATTCATTTGAAAAGCTCATGAGCTCTTCACACTGACAACTCATAGACATTGGCTTGCGTACTCGAATGTATACTTTGCACACATACGTATATTTGTTTGTTGAGTGCCTACCATAGACATTTTTGCATATTCAATTCTTAAGAGCTAACCTAAGAGACAACCACATTTAACCCAAGTGCACATATAGACCTCACAATCTGTCTACGATTTAGCCGATTGATCATAATCTGATCTAACCCCTCCAATTAATTCATAAGTTTGGAGTTAGGCTCAAGGTTCAAAATTATGTATGGCGTGGTTATGATTTTTTGAAATTACATATTGTGTAAGCCTCATTACACAATGAGACACAAATATATATGTGCACGTATATAAATATTGTGTATGCCTCCCAAAATATATTTTTGCACGCAGATTTCATGCACTGGCCACTTATAGCGTATGCCTCCCAACACCTTAATGTGTATGCAATATTGTGCATTTGTGCACGCCTCACTCTACATATTGTGTACGCCACACTCCCAAGTCCCAACGCCATAATTAGGAATTACCTAAGGCGCACTAAAGACATAGACCCAGTCCAAAACTGGGTCATGTAATGTGCATGACCAAACCGAGTTCGTTTTTCCAACTTCGGAAGAAGAACGGGTACCAGATCCCGAATTCTATTTTTTGGCACCGAATCGGGCGATTCCGGTCCCGATGAGTCATTTTTTATTTCAGCCTTGGAATGGTTGGAACTGGACCCGTCCTTTTCCGTATTTCGAACAGGTCTAAACCCTAAACCCTTGGAACCAGACAAAAAAAAAGACCCGAGTCCAAAAACAGACAGACCCAGTACTCGGAACCGGGACCGGACCAACCCAAGTCCATGCCTAGTGCAATATGAGGCACAATTGCATCCCACAATTACAAACAACGGATTCATCCTTTTTTATTTATTTATTTATTTTCATTTGTTCATTTACTACCATCATTGCGGTGTGCATACAACTATGGTTTACACCCAGCACCCCACATTCAGACCTTTTTACGATTCTCAATGGTTAACCATAATAACTGCAACCTTCAATGCTTTGGGACTCCCAAGCTTCTTTAACCACACATGCCAGTCAAGAATCTGAAAACCCTTACGTTTATCACTACACCCGAGTTGTCATGCACCGTGCACATTGTAGCATTGAAGATGCTCTTATGCTCACCATCTAACACTGTACTTCAGAGAATATAGCGAATTGCAGCAAGGCAAACACAATGAGACAATAGTTTTTATTTTTCCGTTTACCTCCATCCCTTAAAACTTTGCCAAAGTTGACCGGCACGGAGAATAATAAAATAAAAATTGTGTGGTTGAGGTTTGTGCAGAGGAGAGAGAAATAACAGAAACCACAAAATAATTGATTAAAAGGGAAAATGTAAAAGTTTTTTGGGACGTCCCAAAAAGGAAAGATGGCAAAGTTTAGATAGAGGGAGGAGTATATAGTTATAGATGCAACAATTTTTGCACAGGCTATTTCCAACCCACTTTAACTTATGTACTCTGTATGATCAAACCCAACAAGTTGAGAGCACAAAAGCTTATGTGCAAGAAGATATACATGCTGGGTCCTGAAACAAACCAAAATTAAAAAAGAATAATATAAAGGCAACAATAGTCTCGTAAAGAGTAGTTTAGACAAAAGAGTACACATTAATCCAAACAAGGACTAATGGCTCAATTTAGGTTCATACTAATTTAAAGTTAAACCCTAACATACAGGTTCACATACAAGATACAAAAACGTAGACTCTTGTGGAATCTCAAAGCTACAACCGAAAGTGACACTGCTTCATCTGCTGATGTGCAGAGCAGTGTGGATTCTGTACGCACAAAGTTTATATTTTATTAATGGCTACAAGATATAGTAATTTAGAGGGAAATAGATTAATAACCCAACCTTGTGCAGAGGGTGATAATATTGGAAGCCCTCAAGGACTGCTAGTAAAAAAATCCTCTGCAGTTTGGTGATCCACACAAACACCTCTTCCTCCTACGATCTGCTCCTCTATCTGACTGGATCAGTCCATAATCGAATGTCAACTCCTGCATAGGAGGAATGTGGTTGATGGCGAAGAAGGCAATATGGTAATATGCCTCGTTATTATTCTCACGCACAACTGGCTGCCACATGACATTTGGTGAACAGCTATGGTTCATGAATCGAGCAACATTCCCGTAATTTCTTGCACTTATAACAAGGGCAAATGGGATTTTTGGAGACTCATCCTGACCAACTCGCACAGCTTCCAGAGGTGGATAGTTCCGAGTGGCATCAAAGATATAAGCATCCCCACTTTCGTTCCCATACTCGCCTGCTCTAGAAGCATCAATGACTTCTCCTGCATACTCACATATAAAGGGCACTTTAGTCCCAAAACACTCATTATTACTGTTGGTGCCTGCGCGGCTATGTTCCTTGTTTGGCAACGTTAACTGATCTTAAAAATGACAATTAACGTATGATTTGTATTTTGTAGAGCACAATTTCATAATTTCATAATCCACGGAATTATTCACTATTACATGTAATAACGAGGTTACCAAACTTACATGTTACGGAGTATAAACTATTGGGTGGATAGTCAGAAGTTTTAATTGGATTAGTTTCGGTCTAAGATCAGATAATGTATTTTTAAAGTGGACTTAAGTAATAGACCAAATCAGACCTCTATCAGATATGATTAGATCACACTTCGACAATTATGATATGTATATAAAAGAAAAATCTATCAGATCATACTTGACCAATTCAAAACAGACCAGTCTTAAAAAGACAAGACAAGATCAGTTAATGGATAAAGCACGCCTACACCATTCTCTAATAGTGGCTCAATCTCTCAATGTGCATGATGGTCATTTCCGACCTTGTGAAGATGATGAAGATACCCTTGGTCCCGAAATATCATATGTGAGTGATGTTGGAGCATTAATGTATTTGGCTAATACTACCCGACCATATATATTGTTTTTTTTCTAAAAATTTATTAGTTAGGTACAACTCTTCCCCAACAAGAAGACATTGCAATGATGTTAATATATACTCCGTATACATCACGCTATCTTAACGGTACAATAGATCTTGGATTGTATTACAAGAATGGTGCAAACGCCACTTTAATTGGCTATGCCGATGCAGGACACTTGTCTAATTCACAAAAGGCAAATTCACAAATAAGTTATCATTACCCGAAATAGGACTAAAAAAGTTTGAAAATTCCAAAATAGGACTGTCATGTTTTTATTCCCAAAATAGGACTAATTACTGTCATGTTTTGGCAGTACTAGACTTCAAACATGACGGTATTTTCCAAACTTGACAGTAATTACTCTTATTTTGTGAATAAAAAACATGTCAGTCCTATTTTGGAATTATCAAACCGTTTTAGTCATATTTCGGGAACTTTCACTTATTTATTCACTTATGGTGATACCGCTATCTTGTGGATATCAATGAAGTAATCATTTAATGCCACATCATCAAATCATGCGGATTAATTGCTCTTTATGAAGCAAGCCGAGAATGCGGGGTAAAATCGTTTACCTGTGATTCTACTGTGATTTATGAAGACAACACGACATGTATAGCTCAGAGCCTTAGATCAAAGGAGGTTACATAAAAGGGGATAGAATAAAACATATCGTAGCAAAACTTTTCTCCACACATGATTTTGAAAAAAAGTAACGATTAATGTTAAACAAATCAAGTCATGCGACAATCCTATTGATATTCACAAATCGTTGGACTCGAATAAATTTGAAGAACTTGTCCACAAAATCAGTATGTGTCGTCTCTGAAATATATGTTAAATTTGAGGGGGTATTATATGCACTACACTTGTTTTCCCTTTGTTCAGTTTTTATCCAACTGAGTTTTTCATGACAAAGTTTTTAACAAGACATTACATTGTAATACTATCAAACTAAATGTTGTACTTTTTCCCCCTTAACTATGATTTTCATCACATTGTGGAAACCGCAATAAGGTTTTTTATGAGACACCTAGGGCCTGTTTACTAACAGAAATATTTTTCAGTTTTCTAGAAAACCGGAAAACCGGAAAACAGAAAACAGGAAACGTGTTTACCAAATCGTTTTCCAAAACGGAAAAAATGAAACATGTCTCTCTTTTCCTTAATGATTTGGAGAAGTGACTTTTACTAGTTTTCCAAATTTGGAAAACGCAGATGCTACAGTGCCTTTGCAATGAATTTGCATACTTACACCTGGTGGTGGGTCCGGTCCCGCTCCGATGTCGATTCCATTCCGGTAGGTACCTCCATCCTCGTACCTTACCCTTACCCCTACCCTACCCTACCCACCCTACCCCCACCCCCCACCCACATGCCCCGACCTCGGCCCCAACCCGATCCACCCTACCCTACCGCCACCCCCTACCACCTCGACCCCACCTCGATCCACCCTACCCTACCGCCACCCCCTACCACCTCGACCCCACCCTACCCTACCCCCACGCCTTGTATATTACCACTTACCCCTACCTTACCCCTTACCACATGCCTCCTACCTCGGCCCCACCCCTCTGCCATCCTACCCCCACCCCCACCCTACCTTACCTTGGCCCCACCCGGATCCCGGGCCCACCCTACCGCCATCCTATCCCAACTCCCTACCATACCCTTACCTTACCCAACCCCAAACCCTACCCACTACCCCCACCCTTACTGCCATCCTACCCCCACCGCCATCCTATCCCAACTCCCTACCCTACCCCTACCTTACCCCAACCCCAAACCCCACCCACTACCCCCACCCTTACCGCCATCCTACCTCCCACTCCTACCCCTTCCCTACCTCGGCCCCACCCTGGTCCCGATCCCACCTTTCCGCCATCCTATCCCAACTCCCTACCCTTCCCCTACCTTACCCCAACCCTACCCACTACCCCACCTTTAACCCACCCACTACCCCCACCCAACCCCCTACCCCTAGACCTTACCACCCCAACCATACCCCTTACCCCACCCCCACCTATAACTTCCCTACCCGACCCCTACGAGTAGGTATGGGTGGGTATGAAGGGTTGTGGTGGAGTATGGGTAGTGTAAGATCGTGGTAAGGGTAGGTAGGGGTCAAGGGTGTGGAATTGGAGAACTGTGTGAAAAAATTGATGAACATGTTTTCAAATTTGAAAATGGAAAACTAAAAAATAGAAACAGAAAATTGGAGATAGAAAAACTGAAAAATAAAAACAGAAAATTGGAGAACGAAAAACAGAAGTAGAAAACAGGAAAATATCTCTGTTAGTAAACAGGCCCCTAATATCCCAAAATAAGTAGAAGATGATCGGGAGTGTTAAAAGATAATTAAATTAGTCATCTTCTAACTATTAATGAATATGAATTATTATCACCACCATCAAAATAATTAGTAAAGCATAATTATGATATCAAGGTGATAAGTGTGTGACTCATAATAATTTCTCAATTCAATTGAGGTTACATTTTGTGGTAACTTTGTCATTGTGATTTACACACCTCTAACACACCATTAAAAAACCTCTTTTGAGAGCATACTTACATCCTCTCCTCCCTAATCTTGTGCTCATTTCCTTCTATTTCATTACACAATCATCAATTTTATTTTTGGCAAATAAACCACTAATCACATGTTCAAGTGTTAGCTCAAACCTACATTTTTACCAAGCAAACGCCGAAGAACGACCCTGAGGTAAAAGAAAGCAGAGTCTAAATGGATGGTTGAAATGGAAGGGAACAAGAAAATGGATGGTTGAACTCTTTCCGAATGGCCCTGCATAAAGTACTTATCGGCCCACTCTTTCCGGTAGTCTCTGATCAGGTTCTCGCTAATCCTCAACATTCGGCCGCAGAGAAATTGATCGCCGACGATACATCAGTATCGAATATAAGAAATCGGTAAACCAAGCTTTCTGATTTTATATCCTTATATGAGTACTTGTGCAGTTATATTAGCACTTGTCCAGTGATCGGCGGCGAACGCCGTCGACCTTTCACTTTCCTGTCCAATTTCATGTGCATTCGTGATATCGAGTCGGTCAGTCGATGTAAGTTATATCCATAGGCGAGCGAAATTAGGGTTTATTTGCGTTTGTGTTTGTTTAGGTAGCACAAAGAAGAAGTGAACAGGCCAGCCCTCCAAATTGAAGAGGGATTCCTGATCTACATGTTTATCTGGCTGCGGAATGGATCACGGCAGCATTTTAGATACGGTTGGAGGTGAGATTACCGGGGTGATGGCTCCGGTGTCTATTTGCATGTTCTTGGTGGTCCTCATTGTATACTCCCTTTCTTCCCCCACCTCAGCCACCACCACTATCCAGACTGCAGCAAATCTCGTATACCTAGAAAACCCTTCTGATTCCACTTCTCAAAAACTGGAAGGAGCTCTCCTCAATGCACTGGTTTTCGTTATCCTCCTTGTGGTGGTCACCTTTCTCCTTGTGGCTCTCTATTATTTTCGATTCACAAACTTTATAAAACACTATGTCCGCCTCTCTGTCTTCTTTGTATTGACGTCTATGGGCGGCTCCATCTTCCTCTCCATCATCCAGCACTTCAACATCCCCATAGACGTAATCACATGTGCTTTACTCCTCTTCAACTTCAGTATCCTTGGGGTCATCTCCGTCTTTTCACAGGGGGTGCCCATCCTGCTTAATCAGATGTACATGGTGTCAGTTGGGATCATCGTTGCCGTTTGGTTCACGAAATTGCCAGAGTGGACCACCTGGGTTTGCCTTGTGATGTTGGCTTTGTATGATTTGGTTGCAGTGTTGGCCCCTGGAGGACCACTTAAGATTCTGGTGGAGTTGTCTTCGTCACGGAATGAGGAACTTCCTGCTCTAATTTATGAGTCCCGGCCTAGTGAGCAAAGGAGCAGAAGAGGTTCTGGGGTTGGGCTTTTGCTGGCTGGGGTTTCTGATATTGAACTTCAAACCATTTCAGGTAATACTAATGTTACCATTGGTGATGATGAGAATATTGATGTAAGGAGCCCACATTCGGCTGTAAATATTCAAAATGAATGCGAGGAAATCACAGAGGAGACTTCTCCATTGATGACCAGCGGTAATTCTTTGACAGAAGGGCACGATGAGAGCACAGAAGTAAGAGAGTTGGAGAGGCAAAGTGAAGAAGAGGAGGAGGGGGAGAGAGAGAGGGGGATTAGGCTTGGATTAGGGGACTTCATCTTCTATAGTGTTCTGCTTGGAAGGGCTGCAATGTTTGATCTGTTGACAGTGTATGCTTGTTACCTTGCTATCATATCTGGGTTGGGGTGCACACTGATTTTGCTTGCTGTGTGCCGCCATGCTTTGCCTGCGCTTCCCATTTCAATTGCTCTTGGGGTTATGTTTTACTTTTTGACAAGGCTCTTGTTGGAGCCATTTGTCGTTGGCGCGTCAACCAATCTGATCATGTTCTGACTATTGGTGCTGCTGCACAGAAGCTATTTAGGTGCTCATAACAATGAGAGTCTACTGTTTTGGTTTGAGGAATCGGTTTATGCTTTAGGTGATGAAGAGGTGTTATACTCTGTTGCAAACTTTTTGTGTATTGACAGAAACTCTGGAAACTTATTCTTGAACAGATTCTTCTTCTGCTCTAGCACTGGTATGCATGGTTTTCATCTTGTACTTAACATTCTACTACTGAATGAGGAGCCAGCCTGACTAGATTTTGGTGAGTTTTTGTGGCGATAACAAATACCCCCTAAATTACCATTTTGGTCAACCGATTACCACTAGCCCAGAACTTATGATAGAGTAACCTTTAAATCTTTAATGGGGTGTCTTGGAATCGAATCAGAGACTTTCTAATCATGTGTTCATACTTTATACCAGTCGAAATACCCTTCTTGCTTGGTGATCATTATTGCTTGCAGTGGCGGAACCAGAACGATTTTTAAGGGGTGGCTGAAAAGTATGTCAAAATCAAGAGGATCTAAAACATCTACTATTTTTACTACTCCCTCCGTATCACATTATCAGTCGCATTTGCTATTGCACGCAATTTAAAATGATTATTATACATTTTATAAAAAATAAGAAGTTTATGATACCGTAGCACTACTGTAACTGCTTTTATGGTGAGTTTCTTAAAGAAAATTAAATACGGAGTAATTAATTTGATGTGTCCCAAAAAAAGTGAGACAGATAAATTGATACGGAAGGAGTATGATTTTTAGAGTAAAAATGACAAAGTGGACTACAAAGATCTCTAGTTGTGTACTCTCTTGTACTTGATTTCTAATGAACGGATCAAAGGCAATAATAGATTTTCACAACTCGATCTAGATCAATAACAATATCATTTCGATTGAATTCCACAAGAAAATGTTTTTCCCTATGACGTTTGTTGTTATCTCGTTTAGCATACCCCTCACTCCGATTACAAATTGTGAAATAGATTGAGGTAACCTAACAAATTTTAAAATTTTAAAACCATAAATTATTAGAAGACGAATCACATACACATTAAAATCTGAAACAAATAAAACATATCCTAACAATTCACACATTAGCCATTTCTATTTTCTGAAATTATTTAAACTACTAAAACAATTTGAAGGAGTAAACAAGTTAAATATTATTAAAAATCTAAAAGTTTGAAACAAGAAAATAGAAGAACTATAACAAGGAATTAAACAAATAATTGAGTAAACAAGACAAATTAAAAATTATACAACCCTACTGTAGTTGTCGTTTGTAGATGAGGTAGAGATGCTTGAGGCTTCACCCCTTCAGCCTCCGGCCAATCCTTACGCCGTAGAAGTCACCAAAATCTTAATCGGTTGCAGAACTTTCTCAACTCCAAACAGCCAGACTCCATCCCTTGCTAATTGCTCTCGCGTTCAGATTTGGGTTTAGACAATTTGGCCGGATAACGTCGATAAATTAAGCATGCGGTCTCTGTCCATAAGTCAAACACGTGCCGCGACGTCGTTTTATTTTTTTAGAGACTCTTATCCAAACGGCGTCGTTGGGATTAAGTAAATAAAAAACAAAAGATTTTCTCAGCTAAAGCCCGCAGAGTTCCACCGGCGACGGGAAAACAGAGGGACAAGAGCAAGAAGAACACGGGTGGCTATGAAACATATACAAATATATACTCTACTATTTCCGGCGAAGGGGTGGCGCCAGCACCGGCTAGCACCCCCCTGGTTCCGCCCCTGATTGCTTGCAAATATAGACGGATGTCAACGCTTGAAATTCTTTTTGATTTCCATATGAAATGTGCAATGTATAAAATGCAGAATAAGATTGATCTTACAGATGACACGTGAGTATATGCATATAGCCATATACTCCAGGGAGGCTATGTAACAAAACAGTGCGTAACTCGAAATGTGTGGAAATAATATTTTAAAGAAACATAGGATACAAAATATAGGAGAAACACGTAAAATTAAAAAATGCAACCTCCGTGACCTGGACTCGGGCCGGGCGGCCCGGCCCGGAACCGGCCCGGCCCGGTTACTGTGAGGCCCGGCCCGGCCCGGAGCCCGGTGGGCCCACCGGTTCGGTTCGGCCCGGCCCGGCTGCTGGGCGGTTCGGGCTCGGGCCGAGGTTTTGGCGAACCGGCCCGGCCGGTTCGGGCCCGGTTCGGTTCGATTTTTATTTTTTTTTTTTGAATTTTTTTTAAGTTTTGGGTTGGATTAGGTATTTTGGGCCATTTGAGGTGGTTTGGGGTAGTTTGGGGTTGAGGGGGAGGGGTTGGGGGTTAAATAGAAGAGCCAAAAAAAAAAAAAATCCGGGTAGGCCCGGCCCGGCCCGGTTTGGCCCGGAACCGGAACCGGAACCGCCCACCGGCGGTTCGGGCCCGGGCCCAACTATCCTGGCCCGAGGCCCGGCCGGGCCCAGGCCCGAACCGGGCCCGAACCGGCCCGAGTCCAGGCCTACTCCGTGGCTGTCCCATAAAATTGTTCCCATATTGACTTGGCTCGCAAATTAAGGAAGTGAGAATAAAGTGGAAATGTGTGGTTGTAGTTGTGTAAAAAAGGTAAATGAATGTGAGTCACAATTTAAAAAAAAATGGTAAGTGAGAAGAATTTTTTGGGATGTCCCAAAAAGAAAAGTTGGAAGAATTTTGTCGGACGGAAGGAGTATAGATCTATTGCATTCATATACTACGCTTATAGGAGGAGTACATAATATTTCCATTTAAACAAATAATAATTGTAAAGTTATCCTACAAGGCTATAATCCCTACATGACCATTTACCAACAGTATGCTCCAATACAAAATATCGTAATGACTGCATTGCTACACATAAGGCTCATAAATATCTTGAGGCACATTCCCAAAAACATAAAATTTCGTGGAGAAAATCATCAATGACCCAACTTTTTTTGAAATGATCGTTACTTAAGGGCGGTTGGGGGATTTCAGATGGGAGGGAAGGGGGAAGGGGAGGATTGATTTTTTATTTTATTAATTTATTTGAATTTTTTAGTTTTTAACTTCAAATAACTAGTGTATATAATTGGTTAAACCATGTATTTTACCGTAGAGGACTATGATAAAGTTGCTTTTCAGAAGTTACTTTTAAAGTTAGTACACTTTTTGTATGATGTGTTTAAAAGTTTACTATATTTTCTTTTTCTTTTTTAGTAAACTTTGTTTAAAAATACTCAATTGCCCTTTAAGTTTTCTATTTTTTATCTTCTATTTCATACTTTTAAACTTTTTCTCTCACACTTTTCTACACTATTCATTATCCCTACTATTTCTCATTAAATAACGTGTCAAAGTCTAATGTAGAAATATTTTAAATACGGAGAGAGTATAAATTTTTCTTTTAATAATTTTATTAACAAAAATATACATTTTCATAAATGAGTAGAGTTAGTTACTCTTACCACTTCAATTAGAATTTCATAAATATAAACAAAATTAGCCGATTCAATTAATTTTGTTGTTATTAAACAAGCTCATAACTAGATAACACGAATAACAATGGTAACATCTCTGATTTACACATTCGTAGACAACTATTAATTTTGACAGAAAATTGAATTAGAAAAATAGCTGTATTAGAAAAATGGCATTTTGTCAACACAGACAACCAAAATTGGCCGCATAGACAATATTTTATGCGGAAAACATTGATTTGCACTTACATACTCCGTATGAAGCTACGAGGTATTATTTTCATGAGAAAAATATGAAAATCCATATTTTTGACATATAAGTTTGAGCACAATATTAATTGAAGTGCTTGTGCCAAGGTATTAATGGTATATTTTGTGTACTAGAGTTAGCTTTGTCAAATTGTTTTCCAAAATAATGCTAAAAAAAGTATTTACGAAAATAATTTTGAATTAAAAGTATTTATGAAATACTTGATCAGGGTTAGACAAATGGAATAACAAAATTTTGAAATTTCAAAATGAAATTGTTATGTTGAACAAGGGTGATTTCTGCCAAATTTAGCATTATCCGCAATTACTCAATGTTTAGAAAATAAAAACGAATTCCTATCTAAAATTTCAAAAACGCGCAGGACCGAGATTTGTTTCCAATGTTTTGGAAGGCAGGTAGCAATATTTTTCTCGATTGGGAAGTCCATTATCCACGCCTTTTCATTTCACCGGCTCATATTTATCAAAGCATCGTGGCTCTTATCCGCAAGGTATGGCTGCCGCCCTCCTCTTCACCGCCATTCCAACCGCCGCTTCTCTCTCACTTCATTCTTCATCGCCGTCGTCAGCTTCCTCTTTGCTCGCTCATCCACGTAAGATTCTGATTCTTCCTTCATACCCATTGCAGTTTTTCTTTAATTCCCGAATGGCAGAAATTTCCCCATTCGCGAGAACCTCTTGATGGTTTTACTGCATTTTCAAATTGCAATCTTCTGTGTACTTTCTTCGGATTGACTAGTGGGTTTCTTTACTACCCTAATGCCTTCTTTTCGTGGAGGGACATCTCTTAGGCATTTTGTCGAGCATGTCTTAACTGTTCACTCCAGTATCTTTGAAAATTTCAGATTCTTTATTATGAAATGAAATTAATCATATTCCGTGTAATTTAACTTGCATCAATGAGTTTGAATCATTCAAGCTCGATTTTAGCTTCACTGATGAAAATTAGGAGATGTTGAAAGGTTCAAAGGAAGAGCATCAAAAAAGAATTTATCCTGAACCATTCAATAACAGTAGCTATAAGATCTCTCTTGGTTAACATTTTTTTACTAACTTGTGAACTTTGTAATTTCCAACCATTGCACTAGTCCTGAGGTTTGATAGAACTTGTAATGGCGCGGCATCAAGATCCTACATCAATCCCCTGATTCTTGCACCACATATTTTCAAAGAGAGAGATGCACTGGTTTCAAATGCAGCTTCCAGTGTGAGTGACAATGTTGAGCCTCCCTCGGAGAGTAATGAGGAAAACGTGTCCATTGAGGACCTGCCTTTGGAGTCCAAGCTTCAGGAAGCGGTTGAGCGGAAAATGAGAATTAAAACGGCAAAGAAAATCAGAATGAGAAGAAAGCGACTAATGAGGAAACGTGCGTTGAGGAAGAAGGGAAGATGGCCGCCTTCGAAGATGAAGAAAAATCAGAATGTTTAGCCTGTTATGTGATCTTCCTGTTGAAAATATTTTGTTCTATATGCATCTGAATTGAAAAGAAATGAAAATGTTCTGTTTTGTACTGGTAGGTACTTCTGTTCCTACTACCAATACAATTGCTGATCTTTCTGAGAAAGTGCATTTAAGGTCATTCACTAACTCAAAATCCAGATCAGTGTTTGCTATCACACAATAACTCTTTGTTTTGTAAGACGCTTTTCTTCTGAATTCTGATGGTCTCTTCTCTCTTTTTTCAGGCTTATTGGCTAGGTTATTTTACCAAGCCTAACTTATTTAACTAAACCCGCAGAATTAACTAAAATCATTTTTCTCTCGTCTTTACAAACCCGCATTACACAACTTTTATTTTCTTATTTTATTTCACACAAATTTGGTAAAATTTCAAAGGACAAGAGAGTATATATTGACATTAATTATTTGGGTTGAGTTTATGTTAAAATTCATGGTGGGCTTATCACTAACTATATTACAATTTTAATACTATCGTAGTAGTATATTATCAATCATTTGGGGTTGGCTCTACCATGGGGGAGTTATGATGTTTTTTACTTAGATTGTTTTCAGTTTCACACCAGTTCACACCATACCAAACCGGACTAGACTTAAACAGATCAGATCAGCAAATATTAGTTCAACAAAAAAACATCCTTAGGCTACATCCTTATTGTGGTCAATCTTTGAGATGATAAGTGCGGTATACGGTTGAAGTTTTGATATTTTCCTTGAACCTTACATCTTTTATGTGAGGTAACAGACTTAGAGACCCCGTGTGCTACCCAACTGCACGAATCACTGTCTTCAAATCCGGCCTCTAACACAAAAAACTTTCCTGAAAACTGAACAATACCATTGCTTGCAGGTCAGACTTGGGCCAAAGATATCTGATACAAAAAGTGGATGACAACACTATTCCTTAAATAGCAAAAACTTGTATCTATAAGACCCACTTACATCCAATGACAAACTTTAATTCCAAGCTATGCGATGAGAGGGAGGCTGTAGTCTAGTTTGAAGCATGGAAATGTATGCCCAAAACTAGCCGAAAGTTTCATAATGAACAAGTTTTTGATATTGGAACTTGGAAGTGAAAAGTTCTTTTCACACACGCCCCCATGTATAACACTTCCTATTTTGTTTGCATAGACAATTTGCCACTTTTTATGATGTAGTGTATGTGACACCCACAAAATTTGGGAAATAACCATTAAGAATTTTTTGTATAGATGTCACACGCAATTTAGGGTGTGTAAACATGTGTGTGTACACATGAAAGTATACATGAAGCCGCTTTGTTTGGAATTTGGAAATTTTTGCATATGAAAAATCTAAATCTAATCAGGAGATATTCCATCGATTTAACAACTTATGCACACACAACACACGCACATGTATACAAATAATATTTGGACTATTTGTATTTTATACCGTCACAGTAATAAGAGTTCCCTTTGAGAGAGTCTCACTATGACTGAAGACACAAGCAAATGTCACGATTCTTAATTAAATTCCTATCATGTTTGAATTGAGTTATCCCCCTGAAAATACCCATGTTCGTTTAATTAGGAGAAGCATTTTACAAGAGCTTTTCGATTCAAATCGACCATAACTATTTAGTTCTTCCCTTCAACCACTTCTTCCCATTATTTCCCCTAGCTCTCCTTTTTAAGGTATGCCGTTGTGTATTTATTTAATAAATTTATTTATAAGTGTATACTAATTTTTCCCCTCCGGCGCATGATCTACAATGGGTCTTTATCATTAATATAATTAACTTTGCTTAAAAATTCAATCAATTAATTTTGATTTTTATGTTTATTAAACTTTAATTTAAATTAATTTAAAGAAAAGTTGTGAGTTTATTGTATTAAGGTAAAATATTTAAAAAATATTGAAGAAATTCATAATGTCTACCAGTCTATACTATGAGAGAGTAACCAGCCCGTTAATGTGATATTCACGCAATTTCAACAAATACAAGTGAGACGCAAATCAAACACATTCTCAATATTAACCAAACGCACCGTGAGAGTAGTGTTAAGTCCACTTTGATGGTTGATTTTGAAGTGTACGTGCAGTGTCTACTTCATCCTAAAGAGTTAAAAGTTAAATAGTTCCTCCATCCCGAATTGATTTACGATTTATAATTTTTAAAGTTAACAGAAGATAATGTATATCATCCATACAAATAGTTATATAGGTTTTAATAGTTAAAAATTATATATTCAAAAACTATCTTAAAAGTTACTAAGTATCTAACGTCACAAAACCAAATTAGAATATAATAAAAAAATACTACCTCCGCCCACTAAGATTGGAACAAGAGAATGCAATGCGATTTTTAGGAGTAATGGATTTGTGTGATTGACATTGAATCGATAAAGCGTAAATATAGTAAGAATGAAAAAGGCAAAATGAGACGAATTCAGGGAATGAATGCAGTAATATACTACACATTTACTTTTTTTATTTTATTTTTTGTCTGTGGGAGAAATTGTCTGGAAAGCAATTCTTCTCAAAAATGAAAAAACGATCTACCTACGGATAATTCAATCAATGTGTAAAATAGGCAAACAGTGTGTACAAATTACTGAATTAGCAAAAGTAACAATTAATCCTGCTCGAATGTGGCCCGCACACAATATTTTTGACGGCTTAAGCCGAAAGTAGGGTTCATATGAAATATCCATTGCACGCAAACGCCAAATCCGAATTTGCAAAACGTCATTGTGAATGACTTCTGCACTTATAAATGGGCGTCTATACAGAATCCACTATGTCAAACTCTTATACTACGTAGTAATTTGTGGTTCCAACATAAAGAAGGGCTCCTCAAACTTACTCCATATTAGAATTCTTAAGTGCACAATAGGGCTGGTTGTCAAAATCAATTTTTGTTGTTGCATACGTATTTGAATAAGGAGATTTTCAGAAATATTAATCAAACAAAACTTATTTATAAAAGTATGATTAAAGTACTTGTTGGTCCAAAATAGGACGCTCGTAAGCTTTTAGGAAGGCTACGTAAGAACACTCAAGCAGAAATCAGGAAAGCAATACGAATAAGGAAAGTAGCTAGAGAGTTTGATAGCCAGAAATAACTTGTCTATTATTTGAATCGGACTTGCCTTTTATAGGCGATTACAAATGGTAACTGCCGAATAATAATGACTAAATTAATTACAATATTAATACGGAATTAAATACATGATTAATGGTGCATTGATTGTTGGCTGTTACGCTTCTTGGCTGGCTGGCTGGCGGGTCGGCCTGGCTGGCGGTTCGGACGCTTGAGCTTCTCGGGCGGCAGGCTTCCATCGGGCTGGATGGCAGGCTCCTAGCTAGGCCGCAAGGCAGGCTTCCGGTTGGCCGGCAGGCAGGCCGTCTTGGGCTTCCACTCCCTAATGGGCCCGGTTGGTTGGGTTGACTTGATATCTGGATCGCTGGGTCCACTAGCTGGGCTTGCCTGACGAGACGACAGTCCTGGGCTTAGGCCTGCTTATCCAAGTTTGGGGCCAAGTCTGATTAGGCGGTGGGCCTAGTCCTATAATCCCATCACGAGTCCCCCACTCCCTTAGTCGAGTAGTAGACTCGGCTAAGAGGGAGTAGTCCAAGTCAGCTGCCAATTAAAAAATATTCACATACCAGGGAGCAATACTTGTGGATTCTGTCAATCTCACAATTTATGGGAATTTTCCAATTTTAAATAAAGCTCCTAGCTTAAGAAGGCTTTAAATTAATTCCCTCAACATCCTAGCATTCCAACAGTCAGCTTTCTTCCAGACTCCAGAATCCAGGTCAGCCTCCGAAAATTCCTGAGATTCATCATAATTATTTTTCATGATTATTTTCGGACCTTATTCATTTTTTCGTTTCTCCCTTTTTTTTCTCTTTTCTTTCCTTCTCTTTTCTTTCTTTTCTTTTCTTTCCTTCTCTTTTCTTTCCTTTTCTTTTCTTTCCTTTCTTTTCTTCTCTTTCCTTTCTTTCCTTCTCTCTCTCCTGGTCCCTGCACGCGTGCGTCCGCCTCCTGTCGACCCAGCGCCGACCCATCGCAGCGCCGCAATCAGCCCCAGGACCGATCGACGTCCAGGCTGGCGGCTGTCCTACGCCGCTTGCCGGAGGCCGGCGGCGACGATCCATGGCTGGCCGGGCGTCCCCTTCCCCGCGTCGACCCAGCGCAGCGCCGCAATCAGCCCCAAGGCTGACCGACGCTCAGGCTGGCGGCTGTCCTGCGTTGCTTACCGGCGGCCGGCGGTGGCATGACGGGCGTTTCCCTGGAGTTCAGCGGGTCCGACTGGGGAGTCCAGACTCCTGTTGGCCGGCTAGGTGTCTTGGAGTTGACTGGCATCCCACCATGTCTGGCTGGGTGTCGTCCCAGGGGTTCAGCGGATCCGGCTGGCGGGTCCAAACTCCCTGTTTGGCTGGCGACACTTCTTGGAGTTGGCAGGAACCCCACTATGGTTGACCGGGCGTCAACCCCGGGGTTGGCAGCCAGGCGGCCCACCTCGATCTCAGGCGGACTCTTCTTCTTCGCGGGCGGTAGGCATGGCACTATGGCAGTCCCCTAGAACGGCAGCCCTACTCTCATTCGTACCAGCCTCGGGCAGTCAAGCGGGTCGAGGTTCCAGCCACTTAGGTGCCGACTACGATGGGTTGGCGAGTGAGCCTCGAGGGTGTTGGCAGCCCCGCCCTATGTGTGCTAATCTTCTTGAAGTTGAAAAACCTCACAGTTTTGTCTGTTTTGTTTCGCAGGTCAACTCCTTCCAGCCTGGCTATGCAAGACGGCGGGCGTTATCCCCGCGAAAGTGGCGGTCAAGGCTCTCACCTGGAAATGCAAGTTGGCGTTCGACCCCTCCCTAAGTTATCGGACTCGGGGTTACCAGCCATCACTGGAGGGAAGCATGGGGCGGCCATGAAACCCATGCGGGCCTGCCTCGGCCCCCGACCACGTATGCATGCGGGAAAAGCTACCGGACAGCAGACTGAGGTCCTTCCAGAGTTAGCCCCAACTAGGCGGGTCACCGTCTTCGAGGGCCGACTCCTCAATGTTCCGGGCAGAGCGCGCACCCAACCCGTGGACGTGTCAGATTCTGATGATGATTCTGGCGCTCGGGAGGACCCAAATTCTTGGTGGGACCTCGACAATAGCGGGATAGCGAACCTCCCCCTTGCGTCCAAGACGAGGACCTTGCTGTAGCACGTAGTCTGATCGGTGCCAATTGTTCATCGAAAATCCCGGAGGCTACTGAAGTACTGAGTGATCCCCCGACCCCTTACTTCGGGGTCCATATCCGCTCTCTGGAGTTAGGGATGGTTGTGCCTCTGCATCCCTTTCTGGTTCGATTTCTTCACTTCCTGGGTGTGGCACCGGGCCAACTGGCTCTGGCGGCTCACATGTTCGTGGCAGCTTTTGTGGCGCGATGTGAGGACGTGGGCCTCACTCCCACAATCGATTTGTTTTTTAGCTGCTTCCAGTGGCGCGCCTCCAGCTTTTTTGCCTCAGTTTCCCAGAGGCCGGTGAGCAAGCTATTCCGGCCGGGTTACCCTGACTCAGGTAGCCGATGGAAGAAGAGGTGGATCTGGGTGTCCGACCCCACCCTTCAATCACCCCCGTTTCAGTGGGGTGAGCGGCTCCGGAAGTGTGACCGAGTCGCCCTTTCTCCTGACCTCAAGTCATCCATCGAGATGTTGTCCGCAGGCGGTCCCCGCTCCATCAGCTCATACTTAGGTGATTGTCACTCCCTCAGTCTAGGTTTGGCTATTTTGTATTTCACCTTTCTTATCCTTACATTTTCCTTCCGCAGAGGTGCCAGACAGGCCTGAGAAACACATCATTGGTGCCGAATCCGATGACGATGATGAAGAAGCCCAACCATTCACCGCTCGTGTGGCTCCTACGGCCACCAAGGAAAAAGAGCATGGAGCTCCCCCAAACCGTGTAGCACAGGTTCCGAGGAGGGTGAGGGTTACCTTTGGGCCTCAGCCTGCCGCACCAGCGAAGAAGCAGAAGAGGAATATTGTCGACTTATTGGTCGAATTGGATGAGTCTGATGACGAGGAGGTGGAGCCTCACGTAGCCACTGCTCCTGTGTCCCCCCAGGCCGCTGCGGGGAAAGGGCACGGAGCCCCCCCGGGCCGAGAGAGGCATGTTTTGGAGGGGGCGACTGTCACCCCAGAATTCCAATCTGCCGGGCAGGCGCATGAAGATGTTGGTGAAAAGATGGTTGAGCGGGTTGGCTGCGACACTCAACACACAATTGCTTACACCTTCCCATCTTTGGGTGCCTCGATCATGCATGAGGGCTTCCCGGTCGTGGATTATGCTTCGGCGGTCTTACCGCCGGGTGACCTCGCACGTATGACCTCCCAGGGGTTTCAGCCTCTCATGGAGGGTTCTATTCGGACCCATGTTGAGGTGAGTGGTCGATCACGTCTCCGGCATACTCCGTTCTATTCCTCGATCCCATCACATTTTGTTTGCTTTGTTTTGCAGGGACTTGCTAAGACCATTGGGGCACTTTGGGCAGCTAACCATTCTCAAGCGAGGCTTCAGCGCGAGGTTGATGAAGTTAGAGCCGCCCTACAGGCTAGGGAGAAAGCTCTCTCCGAGTTGCAGCTCTCGCATGCGAGAGAGTGTGAAGAAGTGGCCAAGCAAGCGGCCAAGAAAGCGATTCTCGAGTTCAAGGCCTCCGACGAATTCCAGAAAACCATATCTGACAGGGTGGAAGCGAAAGAATCTGACTTAGTAAATAAGTGGCTGAAGACTGACGAGGGGGAGTACTGGCATGCTCGTGAAGTTCTGTACGCCTTTCAGTGTGGCAAGTACTTGACGCAGCGTAAATTGTATGATCAGTTGGAGGGTCTCGGCCCTGACTTCTATCCATCCGTGCTAGGCCTTCCTGCCCGCATGAAGAAACCTGAGGCTGCAATAGCCCTCTTGCCCCCAGGAGTCTACCGCCAGGAGGAGGAGTCCGGTAACTCGAACGAATGGTGCTGGTTCTTTCCAAGACCTTCGGAGGACATGGTCCCCCTTGCATCCGGTCAGCAGGAGGGAGCTCAAGAGTCCGGCCAAGACTTGGTTGCCATGTTAGATGAGATTCCCGAGGCCAATGGCGATGGGCATGTCCTGCCATGACTTTGTATTTTGCATTTTCCTTGTCTTCCACTCGTATACGTTGTGTTTTGACTGAATGTTTAATTAATTCACATATTTTGAACACATGTGTTTCTTTTCATATACTTTGCGTTGCGAATACTTAAGAAATTTTATTCGGGGATCCGGCTTCTCTATCTTCCCGGGGAGCGATTAGGCTGGCGTGGCCAAGCCTATCCGCGCCCCCTGGTCATATAGAAGTGATCTGTTCGCAACAAGTATGCGACTTGTTCGGCTAGCGAGGTCGGACATTGAACATTCGAGGAGGACACTTAGGTCGGCACCCCGATATTCATGACCTGGGGTCAGTCCTACTGTCACTTTGACCCGTCCAGTTCGCTCGGACTTGGGGAATAATCTGGTTACTCTCGCGGGGTTAGCCAAACAACAGGGGCGGACCCTGCATGATCCACCAGAACGGACCCGCACCGCCAACTCGGAGATGGCGAGAGTGCGAGCTGCTTGGCCAGCGATGTCGGGTTGCGAGCACTCAAAGGGGGGACCCAGAGGTCGGCACCTTGGGCGCTCCCGACCCGGGGATCGGCCCTACTATCGCCTCGACCGTCGCGGTTAGCTCTTTACTTTAGAAAATTGCTTGGATTCTTGAAAATCGATGGGCCATTTTCAGTTCAAGAGCCTGACCGAGGTCGGCCAAACACCGAGGGGGGGCATAGTATCTTTTTTTTTTTTTTTTTTTTTTTGCCGCCGCCGCCGCCCTTAATTGCTAAGTGAGGTCGGACCTCTTTTGAATACAAAATATCGCTAGCAAAGTATATTGAATTCATAATGTGGGCGGACCACATGAAGAATTACAAATTGTAATCATGTGCCCAGAGCACATGAGTTCATAAAGAAAAGGTGACACTTCAGTTCTCTACTGATAAAACTTCATCAGGTGCTCGGCGTTCCAGACACGGTCTACCAGCCGGCCTGTTGTCGTCTTCAATTTGTATGTCCCGGGTCCGACCATAGCATCAATCACGTATGGGCCTTCCCACTTGATGGAAAGTTTGCCTCCCTCTGCCGGCTTGCTGGCCTTCCTACGCCTCAAGACGTAGTCGCCAACGTCAAAACTCCGGGGCTGGGCTCGGCTGTCCTGGTACGCCTTGACTTGGCGTCGATAGTTTTCTGCTTTGACGAAGGCCCGGTCCCTCCTTTCCTCAATGAGGTGGAGCTCGGCTCGGAGCCTCTCCTCATTGCTAGCTGGTTCGAACTCTTCCATTCGTCGGCTGGGGACTACGGCCTCGAACGGTGCCCTTGCCTCAAAGCCATAACACAAGGCGAAGGGGG
This sequence comes from Cuscuta epithymum, assembly GCA_945859915.1. Taxonomy (NCBI): domain Eukaryota; kingdom Viridiplantae; phylum Streptophyta; class Magnoliopsida; order Solanales; family Convolvulaceae; genus Cuscuta; species Cuscuta epithymum. The sequence goes on along the minus strand of CAMAPF010000948.1, from coordinate 1,565,765 downwards.
TCTCTCCGGTTGCCTTCCTTGGGGTTGTTCTGAAGGTCCAGAGTATATTGTTCAACTCTTCCACCCAGGCAGTCCCGAGGGCCTCCAACTTCTTTTGCAACCCATCGACGATCGTCCGGTTGGTGTTCTCCACCTGTCCATTTGCCTGAGGGTAGCAAACCGCAACCCGGCTGGATTCTACGCCCCACTCTGCGCAGAACTGCCGAAAGGCTTCGCAGTCAAACTGCCTTCCGTTGTCGGAGATTATTTGGAGGGGAACTCCGAACCGGCAAAAAATATTCTTCCATATGAATTTCTTACACTGGAGATGTGTGATGCTGGCGAGCGGCTCAGCCTCGACCCACTTCGTGAAGTAGTCCACCACGACGATTACAAACTTCCGGTTTCCCGACCCGGTTGGCAAGGGACCGACCAGGTCGACGCCCCATCTCGTGAATGGGAGGGCGGTGCTGATCGGTGTGTACATCGTCGCTGGTCGACCGGGGCTCTTCTGGAACTTCTGACATGTCTCACACCTCCTCGCATAATCGGCACAGTCTCGCATTATCGTCGGCCAGAAGTAACCCTGGAGAACAACCTTCCTGGCAATTGTGCATGCCCCCTGGTGGGTGGAGCACACGCCCCCATGGAGTTCGGAGACGATCATGTCCGCTTCATGCGGGCGCAAACACTTTAGCAACGTCCCATTGTAGGACCTCTTGTATAGCTTCCCGTCCAAGACGACGTAGCCCAGAGCTCGTCGGCGGACTAGCTTTGCTTCATCCTCTCTATCAGGCAGCGTCCCATCGGCTATGTAACGTAGGAGGTCATCCACCCAGCACCAGGCGGCCGGTTGTAGGGGAAGGACGTTGACGGACGGTGAGGCTGCTATGCTTGAAGTTGTCATCTCCTCAATGCGTGCAATTCTCGAAATGTGTTCGGGCAACCCCTGGGATAGCTTCGAGAGGAGATCAGCGTCCGAGTTTTGGTTTCTCGGGACGCAAACCAACTCTGCCTGCTTGAACAGCCCGAGCAATTCCCGGACCGCATCTCGGTACTTCATCATCCTTTCTTCCTTCGCTTCGAATTCACCCTTAACCTGGGAAACGACCAACCGAGAGTCACATTTGACCGTTAGCCATTCTGGCCCCATGGCGGCCGCTAGCCGCAATCCGGACAATAGGGCCTCGTACTCCACCTCATTGTTGGAGACTTTGAAAAGATAACGGTAGGCATAGTAGGCCCGGAATCCCTCAGGGGAGATGAGAACGATTCCGCCCCCACATCCTTTTGCTCCGGCCGACCCGTCTGTTGCTAAGGTCCACCACTGCTCATTACTCTCCTGTTGTTTCTCTGTCACCTCTCGGGCTGTGCACTCCACGATGAAATCGGCCAAAGCTTGGCCCTTGATGGACGTCCGAGGCTGGAAGTCGACCTCGTACTGACTGAGGAGCATTGACCACTTCACCACTCGCGCTGTGCCAGGCGCCCTGAGAGCCGCACCTAGAGGTTGTTCTAATAGGATTCGGATTAGATGCGCCTGGAAGTAGTGTGTCAACTTCTTTGCGGTGATGTAAGCAGCATAGATCGTCTTCTCGAGCGGGGTGTACCGGAGCTCGGCATTCTGGAGGGTTTTGCTTACATAATACACAGGACGTTGAACGCCTTCCTCCTCGCGAACCAGCACGGAGCTGATCGCGCCTTGGGAAACCCCAAGGTACAGGATCAATGTCTCCCTCCTTTCCGGTTTGCTGAGCAGAGGCTCGGAAAGAAGGTATTTCTTCAAGTCTTCGAAGGCTCGCTGGCACTCATCAGTCCAGACGAAACCATTTTGCTTCTTTAGGACTTGGAAGAAAGGTAATGATTTCTCAGCGGACTTTGACATGAAGCGCCCGAGGGCTGCTAGCCGACCGGTGAGAACCTGGACTTCTTTCAACGATCTCGGGGGCTCCATGTCAAGTATCGCCCTCACCTTCTCGGGATTCGGCTCAATCCCTCTTCGTGTGACCATGTATCCCAGGAACTTGCCTCCCTGGACAGCAAAGGTACACTTCTTTGGGTTCAGGCGCAGTCGCACTGCCTTCATGATCCCGAAAATCTCTGCCAAGTCATCTGCGTGGTCGGCCGCCCGGGTGCTCTTGACGATCATATCGTCGACGTATGCTTCCATGTTCCTTCCGAGCACCTTCCGGAATACTTTGGCCACCATCCTCGTGTACGTTGCCCCGGAATTCTTTAGCCCGAAGGCCATGACAAGATAGCAAAAAATTCCCTCCGGGGTAACGAACGAGGTCTTCTCCGCGTCATCCTCATGCATAAAAATCTGGTGGTATCCTCGAAAGGCGTCCATGAAGCTAAGGAGCTCACACCCGGCCGTCCCATCAACTAGTTGGTCGATGTTAGGTAACGGGAATGGATCCATTGGACACGCCTTGTTGAGGTCGGTGTAGTCGACGCACATCCTCCAGGTCGGTGGCTTCGGGGCCAGGACCACGTTCGCCAGCCACACCGGGTATAGGACTTCCCGAATGTGTCCGATACTCAGGAGCATGCTGACCTCCTTCTTCACGAATTCCTTCCTCTCGATGGAGAGATGTCTTCTCTTCTGCTGCACGGGTTTCACCGATGGGTCGACCGCCAACCGGTGGACAGCGATGCTTCGGTCGAGGCCGGGCATGTCCTCCGGCCCCCACGCAAAGACAACGCTGAAGAGGATCAAGATTCAGATGATTTTTTCCCTCAAGCCGGCCGGGAGGCCGGTTCCAATCTTGACCTTCCGTTCTGGCTTCTCAGGGTCAACCTGAATTTCCTCCACTTCCGAGGTGGGTTCAGCACGGAGCTGGCCCTCCTCATACTTCATGGCCTTGTTGTTGATAGTATGGACTCTCAAGTCCTTCTGGCCGATTTGTTTGCAAGCTTTCAGGTAGCAGCTCCTAGCCATCCGCTGGTCTCCCCTAGCAACTCCGACACCATTCGGAGTGGGGAACTTCATGCACAGGTGCTCCTGGGATATCACACACCTCAGGTCCTCCAGGGCCGGTCTCCCCATGATGATCTTATGCGGACAAGTTAGGCGTACGACTATGAATTCGACGTTTAACTTAGACACGCAGGGCTCGGAGCCCACCACCACAGGGAGGACTATGCTACCTTCCGACTCAATGGAGTCCCCGGTGAAGCCTGAGAGCGGGGTCCTCACCGGGATCAAGTCCTTCCTGTCCAGGCCGAGCCCCTGGAAGGTATCATAGTACATGATGTTAACGGAGCTCCCATTATCTACCAGGACTCGGTGGACGATGGTGTTGTTGATCTCGATCTTGATCATCAAGGCATCCCTGTGCGGTGGCGGCATCGACGGCAAATCTGCATCGGTGAAGAGGATGGGATCCCTCTTCACCCTCTTATCGGCAGGAGCTCTGGTTATTTCCCCAACGTACAAGGCTCGGGCCCATTGTTTCCGCTCTCCCGAGGTATCCCCTCCTTGGGGTCCCCCGAAGATGTATGAACATCGATGGTGTTTACGGGAGCCATCCCCTAGGTCGGCCTCATCATCCTCGGAAAGGGCGCCAAGCTCCCGCTTCTTGGCGGGTTGCTTCTCCTTTGATGTGGTAGCTTGGTCAGACCGCTGCCACGTCAGGCTCCTCTTCTGCGGAATGTTTCCTGGTTTGCCAACAAATTGGCCCATGTACCCTTTTTGGATGAGTTCTTCAATTTGCCGTCGGAGAATGACGCAATCATCTGTATCATGCCCTGCTCTCCGGTGGAATCGACAATATTGGTCGAGGTTGCGCTTAGCTGTCACCACATCACACTCCTCCGGAAAGTCAACTAAGCCTTGCTCCTCCACGTAGTCGAAGACGGCCCCGATCGGTTGAGCAAGTGGAGTCAATTGTTTGACGGGCAGGAGCGGTCCGCTCGGGACGTCCGCCCTGCCCTTGCCTTTGCTCTTGTTACCTTTGTACTTGTTTTTGTTGCCAGCCTTGCCGTCAGCTTTCTCGGCACCAGAACCAGTTTCCTTCTTCTTCTCCTCCTTTGCGCCTTCTTCCTCATCTCTTCTCCTCTGCACGGCGTCTTCCGCCTCGGCCTGGCGATCAGCGCGGCCGAGCGCCTCCTCGTACGAGGCAGGGGGACTTCTAACGAAATCTTTGTAAAGCTCGCTAGACCGGATAGAGTTTGTGAGCATTGCCACCCCAGTCCTGTCATCAAGGCCCTGAACCTTGACTGACTCGGCCCTCCACCTCGCTAAGAAGGCGGACAATGATTCCTTCTTCCCCTGTTTTAGGCCGAACAGGTGGCTGAAGTTCTTTTTGACGTCTCGAGAGCTAGCGAACCTCAAGAGAAAGCGTTGAGCCAGCTCACGAAAGTTCATAATACTCCCGTCGGGCAGAGAATCATACCACTCACGAGCCGGGCCATCCAAGGTGGCAGAGAAACCGCGACACCGGATGGCGTCCTCGTACCCCATCATCACCATGTAGGAAAGGTATCGCGACACATGATGTTGGGGGTCAGAAATGCCCTTGTATGTTTCGATGGTGCAAGGCTTGTAGCCCCTTGGCAACGGCGCATCCATGACCGCCCGGGTGAAAGGTTCGGGTATCCGGAGGTCGGCCGTGTAGGGCTCCCCCCCGACGACCCTTCTCCTCAACTCGTCAAGGCGTTGTCGTAGATCTTCCACCTCGGCCGGCGGTGGGTTCCCTCGGACAGCCCTAGCACGGGGCTGGGCATGTCCAGCAGCGCCTCCAAGTCGCCTGTGTGCATGAGGTCGGGTCCCCACGTTTTGCCTTTCCATGGAGCCAGTCCGGCTGCTCGCTCGGTGAGAGTGGCGAGAGGACTCGCCTCCTTCCATCTGCATTGAGCGCCCCTGCTGGGCGCCCCTCCCCGCCTGCTGATGGGGCCGACTAAGCTGCTGGGAGACTTCCTCCCTCCTGTTTTGGTCGGATCCAGAACGTCGCTCGTCACGCCGCCTGGAGGACACCTCCACACCTGCCGGCGTCTGTTGACGGGCAGGCTCATCCACGTTTCCGCCAGACACCATCTGTTGGAAACCTTGAGCCAAGGCCCCCAGAACCCGAGTCGCCTCCTGTAGGGCTTCCACCCCGGCATTGAGTCGAACCGGGTCCATGCGCGGAGCATGACGTCGGCCTCTCCCCCGCCGGCTGCGGGCCGAGCGCTCACCTTGGGTGTGGTTGAGCGTCGCCCTCAGGTCGCCGTGGCCTGACAATCGGTTCCGAAGGTCGCCTTGGGGCGCCGCCCTCCTGCCCTGTCCATGGTTGTCGAGGGCACGCTGGCGGCCTGACCCGGTGGATTCCTCGGTGTGGACTGAGACATGGTCACGTCGGGACGAGATTCCGGCCATCTTTCTGTGCGATTCCTGCCCAAGTGATTGTGAGAGACAATAGAGGCTCTCAATGAAAGCACCAATGTTGGTCCAAAATAGGACGCTCGTAGGCTTTTAGGAAGGCTACGTAAGAACACTCAAGCAGAAATCAGGAAAGCAATACGAATAAGGAAAGTAGCTAGAGAGTTTGATAGCCAGAAATAACTTGTCTATTATTTGAATCGGACTTGCCTTTTATAGGCGATTACAAATGGTAACTGCCGAATAATAATGACTAAATTAATTACAATATTAATACGGAATTAAATACATGATTAATGGTGCATTGATTGTTGGCTGTTACGCTTCTTGGCTGGCTGGCTGGCGGGTCGGCCTGGCTGGCGGTTCGGACGCTTGAGCTTCTCGGGCGGCAGGCTTCCATCGGGCTGGATGGCAGGCTCCTAGCTAGGCCGCAAGGCAGGCTTCCGGTTGGCCGGCAGGCAGGCCGTCTTGGGCTTCCACTCCCTAATGGGCCCGGTTGGTTGGGTTGACTTGATATCTGGATCGCTGGGTCCACTAGCTGGACTTGCCTGACGAGACGGCAGTCCTGGGCTTAGGCCTGCTTATCCAAGTTTGGGGCCAAGTCTGATTAGGCGGTGGGCCTAGTCCTATAATCCCATCAGTACTACATATGGAAAATATCATAGTGTTTTAGTCATTTAGGTGTAAAATTGAATTTAAGTTTTAGTCATGGATTGTGAGTAGTTGTTAGTTTTATGTGAATGAAAGATCCTAAGAGAAAATGATTACACATGTTTGATAAAAGGAAAGATATTCACGGTAACTTCTCAAAAGAATCCTTTCTTTTTTAAAGAAAAATTGTTAAACATTGTTATGCGAAACATACAACTAAAAACTTTAGAGACTTTTGAAATACTACAAAAGCTAGAAGGACTTATTCCTAGAAAAGATGTTTTCTTTTGGACTGAAATTTACTGGTTTGGTCTGGTTTGGTAAACGTTTGATCTCTGTGTATTTTATAACTAAGAAAGTCCGGTTTGTTCTGATTTGGTCTGGTCCAGTCTGGTCTGTTCTGGGACTGAAAACACCAAAAGAAAACAGCCTAAACATGCACCAATGTCACTGTTTTATCGGTATACTTTATGATGAAACACTTTAAACAACATTTATTTTAACTATAAATATGAAATTATTTATATGAATAAACAATAAGGCTTTTAAAAGTAAATTATTAATCGCAATTTGATAAGTCAAGTAACTTGAGGGCGGGTATGTGAGCAGATCTTAGATTTCACACGTATCTTCTCTTTTTTAATCTTTTTATTCCATGTATGAAAGAAATGTCTTTTGCGTATTATCAGGTTAGACAATGTTAAATACTGTACGAAATAGGCTAGCACTCCTAGCAGGAATATAATTATTGGAGTTAACATAGGGGCGGGTGCTACTACTTGTGATTTGTGAATCTATCAATGCTGCATTGATTATTATTTTTTTGAAAGAAATAAACTTAATTATCATTAATCAAATCGTTGGTTAAAGTTGATACAATAAAAGGAGGTGGATAAATCCAAGACTGCGAATCAGTCATCAAGTCTCTAATGTCCTCTCTCAATAAACCCACCAAAGAATAGCTCGATCACATTCATTCAAAATTTCAGAAACCGCCCCCGCTACCATTGGCTATTATTATCCTTATTTGGATAGAAAATACCGAGACGTTTTTTAAATGCGTTGAGTAAATTTTGCCTAGATTTCTACACAGCAAGCAATTTCATATAACTTGTGTTACATATTCGGTCAAATAGTTAGAATTATGAAAAATCATTTCAAAAGTATGAGTTATACATCATTTCGACAAAATCAAAACTTACGTGTGTAATAAAGTCCCTAATAATCTTAATAAATTGAAAAGATGAATGAATAGTTATCTCAAATCATTATCAATATCATTATTTTCAATACCCTTACCCCATCAATTGTGGGAGCCTTTGCGGCACTGAAGTGATGATGATCGTTATTTTCAGGGCATTTAATTGAAAGTTATTTTCAGTACATTTAATTGAAAGTATCGATACTTTAATTTTCTAGGTTACTATTTTATTATGTTGATAGGTTTTCCACTATTTTAGATGGTTGTATGACACTTTTACAATTTTATGAATTTATGGTTTCACAAACGATATGAATTGTGAATCAATTAGTTGGTGAAAAATTGTAAAATTGTACACCTTTACAATTTAAATTGCAAATTCAACAACAAGAATAAATCTAGATAGAGTCGTCCATTATCCATTAGTTCATAATATTCCTCCGCCAGGCACACCATTATCGTCAGATTGGTAACTATTAGTCCATTATCCATTAAAAAAACACTTTTTATTACTCCATTATCCAATATAAAGACATTTTTTATTAGTCCATTCCAATAAAAAACATTTTTTATTAGTCCTTTATCCAAAAAAAACATTTTTTTATTATTAGTCTATTATCCAATTTGTAAACAAGTCACAAACATTGAGACACCCTACCTATAAGGCTATAAGACATCGACAGAGGAGCTTGTTCCAGCCACCATGCTCTATAATACACATGTTTGTAAGTATCACATACTACAAAAACACCATTGGAGGATTTAAAAAAAAATCCCTGAGCCCTTCTTTGATTGGGGAGTTTCACATCAAGGGAAGGGGAGATGTGATGGTAATTTATTCATAGATTTAGATATTTGAAAAAAGTGAGGCTGAAGACTCATAAAATACATCATTGAACTAAGCATGTGTGTAGTTATTCCTAGTATAAGACCAAAATACAATGCTAATTAGTTAAACTAAAAACACTCATTCCTTTCGCAAAAAAAAAAAAAAAACACTCATTCCTCCCAAACAAGTGCTGAGAGTTTATTTCTTGCACATCTATCTTCATTCTATATTTCCAATTTACTCTATACTATTTAAAAAGAATCTACTTAGTACTTGCGACTAAAAAACCATTTTAAACAAAGTTTCACATAACATACATGAATGTATGATACTCCCACGGCCACGGGTTTAGAGCTCAAGTGAATAACGAAGGTGAATTGAACTCCTTTTTCACTTTGACCTTCACGATGACAATTCGAGTTCTACCAAAGAATGATAATGATTTTTGTCACAAAAAATTAAATGCAACCTCTCATGGTAGAAATCACACAACTCCTACAATTTGAATCCACATGGGCAAGAACGGAGGAGGTTCGGATGGTGCGGAGTGTGTACACAATTGGAATATGGTGAATAATACTCCCTCCGTCCCAGAAACAAGTTCCCGTGTTGACCTTCACACATTTTTAGGAAATAAATTTACTGATGGGTAAATTTTACTGTTTCGACACTGTTTGGCACTGTTTGACACTGTTTTGATGTAGATAATTTGCTAAATAAGGAAGTGAGAAGTTTATTTTGAGACATCCAAATAAGGAAAATGAGAACTTGTTTCTGGGGCGGAGGGAGTATATGACATTTTTTTAACTCCAGAGGGGGGTTTGGCCAGTTTGGGGGGAGGGGGCCTGGAGTAATCAAGGCTGAAACTCATTCCATTGAGTTTCGAACCCTTACGTGCCTAGCGGGTTTCGAACTCGAGACCTCCCACTAAGCACGGTATCTCACAACCAGCTGAGCTGGAAATACCTGGAATGCTTGGTTAAAATGACATTGGTGAGTATATCACACTAAAATAAGGCCAAGAAAGCAATGTACTAAGAGCTGAAGATGAGGCGAATTTACTGATGTTACCCAATGATGGTATGTATAACAAATTTGTAACAATGATCTTTACATTTTTTTCAATTTAGAGCAGAATGACTGCATCACTTGATCCTCATTCCCTTCTCATCTTAGAAGTTAAGGGAAGGGGTATACTCATTTTAATTTCCTGTACATAGGCCATCCGGGGAAAACATATTAATTACACCAATGTTTCTTTCCTGAGGATGTTAAATTTGCAGAGAGGGCAGGTTGCATTAATCCGCAGCCATTTGCAAACACAGCCGTGGTGGAAATGGTGGTTACACGGAAGCCTACACAGCTCCACTCCTTCACTATACCTATTCAAGCAAATACTACACTCCTGAAAGAAGTCACCTTCACCATGTGAGAGTGCGAAATAGAGAAAAACATTTTATTTTTCATTATTCAGGGTGAATTTATTATTGAGTATTTTCTTACTATTGGCAAAAATATTACTACACGGTCAGTGAAAATATCATCATAGTCACCACAGTGTAAAACTGAAATGGAAGAAGTCACCTTCACCATGTGGTCAGTATAAAAATCATATTATCATCCATTATTTATTAACTCCTATAATTTAAAATGGAAGAAATATGGTAAGAGATTGATGCTCACGGAGTCCTCCAGATTAAGAGAAAGGACGGGTGTGGACAAGCCTTCTTCCAATGTCATGTTATCATCATATGAGAATTTTGAAATGCTACTATTAGCATTACTGGAGTGGACATACGAGTACTTGGGAAGAGTCATGATGTCATTTTCAGATGCTCCCTCTCGCAGTTTCATTGCATAGGCAACTGCTACGAGAATCGGAACGCAACAGAAGAATGCAAAGAAAAGCATGAATACCATTGTGATGCAAAAGATCACAAAGAACACATCAAATGCCAAAAAAGTCACAGATAACCTGCAAATTTGAATTTGGGTTATAAGTGCTGTCAATGCCAAGATGGTTTTTTGAAGAGAAAAAAAGGCTGAGTCTAAGAGCAATGTTTATACCAGTAAAGATGGGGAGAATCTTGCAGAAGTGCTTGGCCACCCATGATAATCCAATACAAACCAAAAACCCACCAGATTGATGATATCACTGTATTAACTGCCTCCAAACTCTGCATGATACTGACCCCCTCCCCCCCCAAAAAGGGAAAAAAAGTTAGAAGCTTGAATCTGGTTTGATAAAGAGTCAGCGTATGCATGTTTGTGGTAGGAGTCTCTCATCAAAATATTAAAGAGAACCTTGTGGGTTTATAAGGTCTGGAGTCAGATATGTAAAGGATTTGATTCTATCTTTTAGTGTTATTTTACCCACATGCATTATAGTGTAGTTGATCAACAGTGACCTAATCATGAGGTCATTAGTGTGGTAAGCATTAATTTGAAGTGATATTAGAATCATTCAAAACCTGCACCTCAATAGAAAGTAAAACCATTCTCCAAAAAGAAGAAAAAACAATCTCAAAGGTATGAAAAGTTGAAATAATCAGACTTCCTACTACGTTTCTAACTGTTTTTGAATTCAGAACTATGAAATGAATCATACTCGGTATAAAATATTCTCTCTGTCCCCGCTTAAGCTTCTCACTTACCTCTTTTGGGAGTACGACTTAAAGGTTCTCATTTGTACTTTAAGGAAATAATGAACGCTCTTAAATGACAACTTAATCATCAGATATTAAAAATAATACACCTATAATATCACAATTATCATCAATGACCGCGTTATATATTATATATTCATCAAAATTATTTCTCAAACTATACTCAAATAATCTTATTTAATTATTTTCTAAACATTTTGAATAAAAAGTTTAACAGGAACAGAGGTAGTACTTTATTAGTAAAGTCTAAAAGAAACGATGACTCCTTTCATCCCATAAACTTTTATCAGTTTATCCCACTGAGCCACTTATAAGTAAAAACCATCTCATTGAATTTTATGATAATAAATGGAAATTATATTCACCACAAATTTATTACTTAAAAAGAAAGTCAATTTTTTTAGAAGAAAGATGGCAAAAAGTACTGTAATAGTTTTTGAAAGAAAGTGGACACAAAATTTAGGGGATAACATTATATTAAAAGAAAAGCTAAAATCGTCTTTTAAAAAGAATTACACACAAAATTAACTTCAGTCTGTATGAATTAAAACCTAAGCCAAAAAACGAGTTTACCAAAGTGGCAGATATACATCAATTATAGATTAGTATTTAGTAATCTCCAAAATAATACTCTGTATTAATTGAAAAAAGGTGAGGAAATGTCAATCATAGATTCCCTAGCTAAAATATACTCCGTAGGTAAAATGGGAAAGTACCTGGAGTGACAGAGATTAAATATGGAGAGGGCATGAGAATGAAGACTATGATATCTCACCACCACCATCCTCTGGTGCTCAACCCACACAAAACCCACATGCAGGAGACACTGTAGGGCATACCCACCAATCCAGAGCCTTAAGGGTGCAGATGGACTCTCTCCTATGGTGCTCAACAGCATAAAAATGGACACCAAAACAAATGCCATATTCCATATTACATCAATAATAAAAAAGGGTCTTGAGTACCCACAATCACCCAACAGCCCATCATCATCTTCCTCTTCCCCATCATCATCATCATCATTCATAACAATCTGATGGTAATCTGAGGAGGAAGAGGGCATTGTGTTCTGGGAAGTAGTGAAGCAGGAAGCATCCTGAAACCCATCAATTAGTAAGGGCCGTTGCTCCATTGGGATGAGCTGTGGACTTCAGCTGCGACTTGTCCCTTCTTCTTCTGTGAACAATTTATTTGTGTTTCTGATTTCAAGAGAGGTAGAGAAGAAATGGATGGGTTGGTTGGTTTGGTGTGGGGAATTACTAATTGAGGTGTTGGATTTTGGGTGAGAACCGGTGAAGGAAGGAAGGTGGATTGATTTTTGGATGGAATTGAAAGAGAAAGAGAAAGAAGGAAAGAACTGTAAAGAGTTTGGTTGGAAAAGTGGGGCAAGTGGCCGAGGGAATGTCAAATGCTCATACGCATTCAACAATCAGTTTGTTCAACCAATACCGAAGAAATAAACTAAGGTGGCAACTTATAGGAAATTTTTAATTAAACTTATTTGAGAGCCCGTTTGGAGACCTCTTTTTTCGGCTTATCAGGCTTATCAGCCAGCTTTTTCACCAAACACGTAATTTTTACTTTCGCGTGCTGAATTGTGTAATAAGCAGAAAAAGTAAGGTTGGAGTTACTTTTCTGACTGTATTGGCTGAAGTTACTGTAGATGACCATTTTAGCTATTTTTACATGTAATTTTTTCTTTATTTTATTCATAAAATATATTTTTAAAATATTTTTTTCTAGAATCAGCAGAATCAGCCAAAACAGCCACTTCAGCCAGAACTTCATAAATTTCAGCAGAAGCAGCCAAAACAGCCGATTTTCGTGCTACCAAACGGGCTGTGAATCTTATAACATACTGAGTACCAAATTATACTCCGTCCCGCCAAGATCTTTCTGCTTTCCCTTTTTAGGTGTAAGTTCTCATTTCCTTAAATGAAAAGTTATCCCACATCAAAATAGTGTCAAACAGTGCAAAACAGACAAAAAATGTCAAACAGTAAAACCAAATTTATTTCCTTAATATGTGTATAGATGTAAAATGATCAGATTAAATCAAATTAAACCAGACTTTGACAGATATAAAATGCCCACAAATCATAAACATACCAATAACATAAATAAGATTTTTCAATATTTTTATATTTCTACACTTTCAGCCAATTCAGCTAATTAAAGCATAACTTAAAAAATTTCAGCATATTCATTCGGTTACATACTTGCAAAATGAGCTCTAAATTTAAATTCGATACTATATATTCTAGTTGAACAGTGTAATAATCAAAATAAGTAAAAATGAAGTTAATTTTATGGCTAGATTTGGTGAAGAGAACCATTTTAACATTTTTCATATTTTTTTATTAATGAAATATATATTTTAAATATATTTTTCCAATGTTTTCAGCCGATCCAATGTGATATATATATTTGGCTAATTAGCTAATATGTGTTTTTTATGGTTAAATGCTTATATTAAGGTAAGATGAATATTCAAAACAATATTCACATATTTATGATGGATCACATGACACACTTAGTTTGGAGTTCTGAGCTATTAGTCCATTAAATTACCTTGGAGTTTTTAGGTATTCATATTGGTTACGAGATTGTAACATATGCGTTGATTTTTTAGCAAATATGGCCCATTCCTATCTCAAAGCAATGACTATTCTTGAAGAAGCACCAAGAGATAGATCGCCTTCTTTGGGAGGACAAAAATGGGCTCGAAATTATTAGACTATAGCTTTTGTTATTTCGCGTTTTATTTTTTATTTCCTGTTGTACCAAAAAAACCCAACTATGAATCTATGATCGTTACTAATAGTGATATACTTATACGAAGTACTATATTCCTTTATTACCTTCCAAATATGAATGCCTGACAACTATTGAGTGACTATTTATCTCATCCTTTATTGCATTTGAATAAAGTATTGAGTGTGTATACTTTATTTTGCATAACAGTTCTTTGTTTTGAATAGTTTAAATAGTTTTTCTTTTGCTATTTCCACACCTTTAATGATAGTTTATTAAATTGTTAATAATAAATACTATCATATATTCATATACTACATGTGAATATTATAGAAAAATGTTTATGTTATATTTGAATGAGTATATAACACTTAAAAGAAATATGTATACACAAATGAATAATTGAGCACATTAGAGAATTGAAATGAGTTATTGATTTTTTTATGTTCATTTTGTAAGTTATGTATACTCATATGATATTAGTGTTATGCTCATTTTTAAATGTCATATAAATATGTATTTCAAAACTATAATATTACACTAGGTTCACATATTGGAATTAATAAGAGTTGATTATAGGTACAATTTAACAAATTTGTACAAAAGAAAAAAAAAGGAATAAGAAAGTGAATTAGAAGACATGTAAGTAGCAATTGTAAATCGTAATACTCAATTGTAGAATTCTTAATTCTCAATAAAAGAGACTTGATGTTCAATGAAAATGTCTTGTTGCTCAATTACTAGAGATATCATCCCAAAAAATTCAGCACATTTTCATTTTTGAAAAGTTTTGTATAGTTAACAATTATTTACTTTTTCCTTATTCAACTACAATCATACATATTCATTTTATTCTCACTTTCTTAAAAGTTCGACCGTTCAACTTTGTAGGTGGGTCTAGCCGTCTAGGTACCACAACCTGCTTCCGCCCAGGTTTTTGGATCTTATCTATTGTATTTAAAAACATCTAAGGGTTTCAACAATGGCGTCTTCTATATATTTTTTTTGGAAACATCATCCAGCTTTATTAGAATATAGATCTTGAAGTTTACAATATTTGAACCAGAAATTTGGTTAGAACAAGTGGGCTGTTCAAAATAGATGAAGAAAAAGGAAAGATTAAAATTCCATATAGCCTATGATTGAGGCCCAAATGGCGTCTTCTATATTTTGATATGGGAGTTTGGATGATAAAAAACGTGCAGAACAACACTACAAAGGTGGGTGGTATAAAATTTTCCTTTTGCCGTCTTTAGAAAAGTTCATCCTAACACTTGATGCATGTGGTTTAATGGAAGCATGCATGAACTGATGACATCTTGAAAGCATCGTGCTGTTGTTCTTCGTAAATCGTAATGCTATGTTTGGGAGTTCAAGAAAGGGAAGAAAAGATTTTGAAGGTAAGTTGTTGAAGGGGAAAGAGAGAAGAAAGTCACGAATCTCAGGGGTGGAGCTAGGGGAGGGCCAATCCTGGCCCTGGCCCAGTCCAAATTTTAAAAATGTCTAAATTTTTAGTGTAAAAAATTCTGTGATTTTTTTTTTCAAAAATATTCTTTGTATCCAGTCCGGCCCAGTGCCCTACCTCCGCCCCTGACGAAACTCGTCTTCTTATTTGAAAGTCGTTGAAAGAATTATTATCAAAATCACTTCTCAGATGAATTCAAATATATAGTTGAATTGATATTCATTTCAAATTGAGCTTAAATTATTATTTATCTTTTAAAAATCAAATTTTGAAGGAACTTAAAAATTGAGCATTTGGAAAGTTTTCGAGGGTGCCAAAAACCTTACAAAACCACATTTTAAAACTGTCAAATACAAATAGGAGGGTCGATCATAACTTCACATGTCTTTTCCTCTCTTTCAATAACCAACTTCCAAACACACCCTTAAGGTATGGGTGAGGAGGGTTTATGACCCTCCCTTTCTTGTTTGGGTGTTTTAAAATACTACATAAGAATGAATGATTTTGGAGAGTTTTGTGACACTCAATTTTTAAGTTCCCCAAATCTAAGAATTTTAAATGACAATTAATTATCTAAATGATAATAACTTAAACTGCATTTAAAGTAAATACTAGTATTAGTTAAATTATTTGAAGAATAATAACGGAGTATTATTTTCGTACTTCTCCATAAGTAGTTAGTTTTCCTTTCCAACCAATACGTATTTGCCTATTTCTCAATTTTAATATTCTCAATATAAATTAAAGATTTAAGGTTAGCTCAAAGATGTGAGTATAAATTTGATAGGATGTTGTTTAACTATGATGTGGGAAGCCACTCCTATGTGTAGGAATTTATAACAAGGAACTAGCTATGTTCGCACATTGTGCGAAGGGAATGTGCCCAACTCTTCACTTTTTCATATTTAAAAAAGAGAATTCCCCAAATAGAAGTAAAAGATAGGCAAAATGCAAAAACAAGAGTACCATGTTTTGAATAGGAGTAACTTTAATGTTAGGATAAGCATACCTCTACCCAAGCCCCAACAACTTTCATTAATAATAAAACATAAAAGAAATAAGATTAATAAATTTATAAATAAATTGTAAAAAACAAAAAAAAACAAAAAAAATATCAAATAAAATATATTTTGTATTAAATAAAATAAAAATTATTAAAATAAAAATAAAAAACTAAAAAAATTAAAATAAAAAAAATGAAAAACATATAAAATAATATGTAGGCTTATGCCGCCGCCTCAACAGCCTCCCAGCACCACCAGCTCTGAGCACCGAAAAAAAAGCCATCATGATGGCAGATTTTGAGAAAATTTGGCATTTTCAAAGAGTTAAACTATCATCTTTATGACATTTTCAAAGAAAAATGACAGTTTTTTATATAAAATGATATTTTTTTCTCCGATCGGGGGTGACATTGCTGGGTGATGACTGAGGCTGCGGGAAAGACTTGCATAATTTTTTTTATAATTTTTTAATGCAGTTTATCTATTTTGTTTTTGTTTTTTATTTTTAAGTTTTTAATATTGTTGGGATGAAGTTAGATTATTTTTAAAATTAAAATGCCTGCATAGAGGTATCGTTTCCATTGAATGAACTTAGTTTTTTTAATAGGATCAAATAAGTCATATTTTAGAATTAGCTAGGTTAGAGATATTAAGGATTTAAGGGTATAAAATTAATGTTTACTCCTATTGAAGGAAGTTTTAAGTTTTACTCCTATTTGTGCAATTATGTTTATGTTTACTTATATATTGGACAATTTCTCTATTTAAAACTACCCCGATGGCCGGATATGAAAAAGTTTGTCTAGTTTGAAAGATCTAATTTTTATTAAATAATACTATCTGGAGTAATAATATTAAGATTTCACAAATTTTCTAGAATTCAAACAAATTGAACACTCAGTATTATATAAATTATTACTCCAGAAATGAACTGATCAAAAAGAAGAATCTTACTATTGACCACCTGAAATTCAGTATGATTTTACTGGAATCACCCGAATAAAAAGAACTCATCAATGAATCGAACCCAAAAATGACTCACCAAGAGAAATATGAGTGAGAATCACGAAGAATTCAAAGAAAAAAATAGCCAAAATATATTGAGATTAACCCTAGACAGGGGCGGAACCAGGGGTGGGCGAGCCGGTGCTGGCGCCACCCCTTCGCCGGAGTATTTTTAGTAGTAGGATTAGCTATATTGATGGCCGCCCCCGCATAGGCTTCATCTTCTTCGTTGAAACCTGGGAGATGCAAACCAGAGACGAAGAAACGACGGACGGTGCAGACTGTTTCTTTTTTAATTGAACCAAATAACCCAAACGACGTCGTTTGGATAAGTGCACAGGAAAATAACAAACGACGCCGTTTGGAAAATAACCTGACATGAGCGTTTGACCTTCCGCCTTCTCATTCGAAATTTCGAATCCTCGCGTTTGGAATTGGAGCATCCCACGGTTTGGCAAGTATCCAATTGCTTCTTTCGTATTTTGCTTTAAGCCTTTAATTACTAATTTAATTTAAAATTGAATTACTTAATTGCATTAAAGTTCAAATTCTGTTCCAATTTTATTGATTACTTAATTTAATTTATTTAAATTTTAATAGATTATTTGCTTGAATCTATATATATATTAAAACAGAAAAGTGTAGGGGAGAGTTTGGGAGGGAATTTGGGTGAGAAGGTGTATTCAAAATTCAAATAATGTGCAAGTAAAATTCAATGAGTGACATTAAATGGATCAGAGAGAAGTGTGAATGAACAATTAATGAAGCAATCTGTTGGAAAGTACTCCGTAAAAAGAATGGTGAGGCTGCAAAAACTGTCTCTTCGACTTCCGCAATACAAAGGGTTGGTATGATTTTGTAGGAGAATTATTTTTGAGTGGAGAGGCCGTTTAGTTTCCACAACTAAAAAGCTAAAAAAAAATTACTTAATGATTGAGCGAGGAGGCTCTAGAATTTTCAAGCTTCCGCATCCAATGCCCCTCTCTCTATATATACACCCTGGAATGCATACCACTCGGCAACATGAATGGACGGATAGAAAAGATGAAGTTTCTAAATGGATGAAAAAGTGGTTTCTAAAACTCTTGGTGTTGATTCTTTGATTCGCCGGGCACCTTGCTCTCCTCTAACCCCAACTCGATATTTCAACTTCAGTACATTTTTTCTTGAATCGTATTTAAACAAACAATAAAATTACCTGTTGATGTAGATACTCTGCTTATCTCCATGATTGATGCTACGATTCTGGCAACTTTCTTCAACAACGTAATTGCCAAAGATGTGAATTGTTTTTGAATTGGGTCCATCCGTATTCACACACATATAGACGCGCGTGTAGATAGCCTCTCGGGGAGAAGAAAGACATTCTTCAGCTGAACAACAGAGCGCAACGATGGTGGCAGGTTCTGGGGAGACCCCACCAGCGACTCCATGGGAGAAATCCGAGAGGGGATTTGAATCTTAAGTTGAACCAAACAGCAACTTATCACGGCGTGAATCCTCAATGCGAGCGAGACTCACTCCTAATGATCGAGCCGGGTCTCTTTTCGGTGCAAACCGGGGTTGGGTTTTGGGTCGGGCGAGATTTTTGGTTCATTGACTCAACCTACCAAATGGAGATATAACTATCTCTGAGATTACAGTTCATCCAAAAAAAAAGAGATATAACTATCTCAACTCTCAAGTATGAGTGTGCAGGTATAATCTTTTCATGCATTGCTAAGGATGTTTTTACTTGGACTGTAATTTGTCCCAGACCAGACCAGACCAGACCAGTCCAGACCAGACCAGACCAGTTCAGACCAGACCAGACCAGACTTGGATAGTTATAAAAATACAAAGAAACCAGACCTTACCAGACCAGACCAGACCAGTTCAGACCAGACCAGACCAGATCAGACCAGACCAGACCAGACCAGCAAATTACAGTCCAAGTAAAAACATCCTAACTTTATAGTCGTATGTACTTTGTTTTTAGCTTCTCCACCGTGTATAAGGAATGCTTGCACAACTGCATTATTTAGGTTGCTATTCATTAAATTAGTTTGGCAAGTGTACTTGATACAATTTTTTTTGCCATAATTATGTACTTCTGACCATGGATACGCAGATAAGCAGATTGGGTGGGTATCGGAGGAGGTTAGGGAAGGGTTGCATGTTACCGGAATGATGTTGATCGTGTGAGCGGTTGTCTTGAAACCTCTTGATGTGAATTATTGAGTTATGAATCAGGATTGATTACTGTGATCTGGACCTGTCCATTAAACAAAATAAGTTGAATGCTCAAACCATGTAGATTGTTTAATTTTTATTTATTTATACGTATTAGTGAAAGTACGCTGGGATGAAATTTAGTGTAGCAATATTAATGTTTTTTGTAATAGTAAAATTTAGCGTATATTGTCTTACTTAAATTAAATACGAATATGTATATGGTAAATAAATCATTTCACCTATTTTCAGTATAATACTTTATTATACAAATTATTGATATACCCACCGTGATTAAAAAATTCTATCGGCACCTTCTTCCGAATTGTGACACATGTTAGGACAAAATCTTAATCGATATATTATCCTATAACCTTCTACTAATACATATGCTGGTGCAGTGGGGGTTTAATTTGATCGGTGCCTTTAAACTAAATGTACCTATTTTTAATGTAATATGATAAACAAGTCACAATTAATTATCAACTTTTATAATCACTAATTTATCTCATACATTTTTTAATATGAGCAAACCAGGTCGCACCCATTTATGTTGTTAGAAAAAAATGGTATATATTATCTGATTTTTAAATAGATGCAACATATTGAAATTTACACTATTCATATACTATAGTTTAACTATATTTTATTTATTATTGCATTACAAATTTAAAAAAGAGGGAGTATTGAATTGAAAGTTTGAATGAAATAAAAGTGAATTAGGTACACATATGTTTCTAAATATGATACCTGCTATGAGATAAACTTAGAGGCCGTTTGGCAACCATGATTTTCGGCTTATGAGGCTTATCAGCCAACTTTTTCACCAAACACGTAAATTTTGCTTTCGCGCGCTGAATTTTGTAATAAGCAGAAAAAGTAAGGTTGGAGTTACTTTTCTGGCTGTATTGGCTGAAGTTACTGTAGATGACAATTTTAGCTATTTTTACATATAATTTTTTCTTTATTTTATTAATAAAATATATTTTAAAAATATTTTTTTCTTATATCAGCAGAATCAGCCAATGCAGCCACTTCAGCCAGAACTTCATAAATTTCAGCAGAATCAGCCAAAACAGCCGATTTTCGTGCTACCAAACGGGCTCTTAGAAAAATGGGTGAAAAAATGGGACATCATAGAATGATGTAGGGAGTAAATGAGTAATGATGATAATATAAATAATTTGAATCTATTGAAACATCTCCAATTTATTATGTAACACATAAATAATTGAAATATAGTCCAATCAATATATTAGAGGATTATGTAAGTTTTATAGATTCCCATAAAAAAATGTCTCATCCTAATCCAATCTCACTTATCATTCAATTCCCACACCCCAAGTTACTAATCGAGATAAATGATTTAATTTGGTAAAATAAATTTATTATTATTTATGCTTTATGTATTTTTATAACCATAATTAGTCAAAAAAAATCACACCTTAATATATAAAATAAATTTTCCCGTGCATCGCACGGGTAGAATACTAGTTGATATAAAGTTGAAATTGTTTTGTAAGAATTTAGTTGCTTTAAATTTTAATTCATTTATTGTTCCAATTTATTTGTAATGTAATGTACTCCTCTCAAATTGATATTCCGTAAATTTTAATAACAATTTATGTTGGAAAAATTGAAAATAATAATCTCAAATATTGTTGGTTCACTATCAATAATCCCAAATATTAATTATTTTTGTATAATCTCATCTATATGGACCGCCCGAAAATAATGGTCCATATCAAATGTTACCTGCTTCAACAGGTGAATTGTAATTGAATTTAAGCGTTAAAATTAAAAGTTAAGATTATTTATAGGGATTACCAGCTACATCTCTTCTCATCCACTGTAAATACTATATGAATTTACTTATAGTCGGTCACGTCGGACCATTATTGGCGGAAGATCCCTAAAGTTAGGGTTATTCTGAAATAATCGATAGTTGATAGCTGAAATTATTATGAGCGAGCCGTCAGTAGTTGGGTTTATTACTATCAATTTTTCCTTTATATTTTTGTATTTTAAAATACTTTAAGCCACCCCTTTATTTCCCTTCTGGTTCCGCCACTGACCTAGAAGAATATAGATCAACAATACCAGAACTTGGATAAGATGATTTTTAATGCACCAAGACAATCGTATTAGCGGAGATGAAGAGCCCCAATCCGAGTGGAGGAGATGTACGGATAAGATACGCAGTATACTTTTGCTTCTTGCGTGAAGGTGATGCTGATGAGGAGATAAAAAATAGACTTTGCACGGGCTTCGAACGGGAAAGAAATTTGGGAAGAAAAAAATGAATATAGGGACGTGAGAAATAAGGATGACGGAACCGTGTTTTGACGGAAAAGGGGCGGATTTTTTTGGACGCCGTTTAAGTGAGGCTTTATATATGTAGGAGATATATAGTCAAACATGAACCGTTGACAATAAGGTTACTAGCAAGCTTCATCTTTGTGGCAAAACTCAAATAAATACCAAAAGTCAAGGTCAAATACAGTCCACTTTTATCTTAAAAAATTGGATAAAGGGTGCATAAGAATCTCGATGGTTACTAGCAAAATTTCAATTGTAAGACACGGATAATGTATTATGTTAAGATACACCTAGGATCAATAATTTATTATTTGTTTAATAACTTTGTATAACTGTGTAGGAAAAAGTAATCATTCATTCTCAATCGGTGTACACGGCACGAGTTTACCCTTCCATCGGCAGACGTTCAAATTGTTTGCACAAACAATTTCAAAAATATTTACTTTTTTAGATTGATGAATTGTCTTTCTACACAAATAAAATAAGAAGTGTGTATAACAAGTTTACAAAATGACGTATATCAAAGGAACTTTCCAAATTAAAAGATATACGGCAGACACGTAATTGAACATTAAGAATTTGTTTCCCTTTAAATGACTATATTTTTCATTTTCAAAATGTTATACTCTAAACAAAATCAAATAATAATTGTATTACACATATCTTAGCTAAGAACAACTCCATTGTTATAAGAACCAAGCAAATTAAACAGCATATTTAGACGCATGGCTCTAATGTTATGAGATTCAGGCATACTATATAATACGAAGTATATGTATTCATCGGGTTATCTCAAGCATTATCATATGTAAGAGCTAGTTTCCTTTTCAAGTACGTCAAGGCTATAAAAACTAAAGAACAAAATGTGAATCGGGGAAACATATACAATTTGCTGATAATAACCGTGCTCTTTGACTAGCAGGGACGGATCCAGTATTTCGAGTCAAAGGAGGCGAAAATTTTTTCGTTAGTCTATGAGGGAATATTTTTGGGATTTTTTTTACTAGTGCAGCGAGCCAAAATTTTTTCCGCTAATGTAGCAGAGCGAATTTTTTTTAACTAGTGTAGGACTCTGCTATTTTTTTTTTCAAAAATAATTTTGATTTTATAATTGGAGTGATCTAGAAAAAATCAAAGGAAAATTATTTGAAGATAAATAACTTAAAAAACTTAACTATGGAGCACGTAGAGTTTTTAAAGGAGAAAATGTAATTGTTGAGTTTGTGAAGCTTGATCTTTAAATCGGATTGTCCTACACTTCTTCACCAGCAAAAAAAGGACAATTCTTGGTGTACACAAGTTGTACACAAAATGTATACATTGTCTGTGATAATTTGATATCAAGTGCGGCCCCTTTTTAAACGAACTGCCTGTATACACATGCAACTAGGGAATTTTTGTGTACAACTTGTGTATACGTAGAAGGTAGCTAGTTTAATGGTGAATGAAATTGATCTGAAATCTGGTGATTAGGTGATATACGCAACCTATGAGATATCTATTACCTAAGTTATCTATTCAACTGATTTCCGCAAAAAAAAAAGGTATGTCTTTTCAATTATCTAATCAACTGTAGTGAGTTGTTCTATTCTTTATTTTATTTTAGATGTTTTTTCCCTTTTAAATCTCCAATTAAGTATTGCATTATGTAAGGCTATATATGGAGTATTAATTTTGAAAACTAAATGTTAAGTGGGGGCAAATACATATATATCTAATTAAAGTATGAAAATTTTATAAAAATATTACACATACAATAGAAAAATTTGAAAGTCCAAGGGCGATCGCTCCCGCCCCTTAAGTCCATCCATGTCTTTGAGCATCATCTCCAATATTAACCTCCACGTGAACAAATTATAGTATATACACAATTGATAAGTTATCCTCCACGTGAACAAAAGGAGTATCTATACAAGATCAGGGTCGTGCCTTGTTAGAGGCTGGTGAGGCAAAGGCCTCAGGGCCCCAAAAATGTTGAAAATTTAGGGGCCCATAATTCAAAATATCTTCCTTTTATTCATATGTATTTAAATTATAAAAGTTGTGTCTTGCTTTAAATTCTATGTGTTATTGTGTTTCAAAACTAAAATAGCTGATCAAGCACCAACAAAGTGAAATGGAACGACTGAACATAAGTTTTGACTTTTGAAATTGTAAAGATAGAAAGAATATGGCCCTAATTCGAATTTGTTTTGCATAATGAAAAAGTTTTTTGTCTTAATCGAGTGCTGAAATTGCTCCCAGGGTGATTTATGATGCCATTGATTGAACCGCTTTTTTATTTTTGCAAATTGATTGATCCATGCTTAGAAAATCCAGCTTGTGTTTAATTTGGCATATTTAAACGAATTGAGATGCACAATTAAACAATTTCAGTTTTTTTACATTTAAAATTTAAATTGTAAGTAGTTTATGCACTCGTATTTACTAACATGTCAGTATGTATTACTTAGTACAGTTGTTTAACTAATATTAGTTTCAACGTTTGTTTGACATTTTGTGAATTAGTTATGTTATCAATTGACAAGTAATTTATTGAGCACCTTGATTAATTTATATTTTTGCGACTAATATTGTTTGAGGGGTTATACTTAATTAGTTATTTTAAATACGTCTGGTATTGTTATATTGTACGTAGTATTATGTAAATATTTTATTTTATTAATTACTTTTTGATGTTTTATCTTTAGCTTCAGAACAAATTATACTACATATTTACATGAAATTGTAATTTATAGTTTTTCAAAAAAATATATTTTGCAGGGGCCTTTTTAAGAAGCTCGACTCAGGCCCAAACATAGGTAGGATCGGCACTGTACAAGATGTATTATTCATTTTAGATTAGGATAGTGTTGTCATTTGATGGGAAAAACATCAATTAGTGGAACTTAAAAATTAGCGTTTGGGGGGATTTGGAAGATTACAAAAAGACTCCAAAATCGTTTTCTTCCATTTTTCAAAGTTCCACACAATAAACAGGGCCATAAATAGTCACACTATCCCTCGTCCAAGATCCAACTCTAAAATGTACTACACCTTTTAAGAGTAAAATAATAAAACAAGGGAAAATTCCCAAAATAGGAATAAAAATGTTTGAGAATTCCAAAATATGACTGTCATATGTGTTTTTATTTCTTAAATATGAGCAATTACTGCCAAACTTGGAAAATACTGCCACGTCTAAAGTTTGATACTTCCAAAACAAGGCAGTAATTACTCTTATTTAGGGAATAAAAACATGATAGTCCTATTTTGGAATATACAAACATTTTTAGTCCTATTTAGGTTAATTTCCCCTAAAATAAATCTATTTGGACTAAAGATCATTTGGTAGAGAGATGTATTAAGGGTTTAGGATGGACACGACTGTGGTTTACATTGGGAAAAATAATACTCCCTCCGTTCCTAATAACTTTGCCAAGTTTGACCGGCACGGGGAATAATAAAGTAAAAATTGTGTGGTTGAGATTTGTGTAGAGGAGATAGAATGAACTTGAACCACAAATTATTTACTTAATAGGGAAAGTGACAAAGTTAGTGGACATTTAAAAAGAAAAGTTGACAAAATTATAAGGAATTGAGGGAGTAGTGATAATTAACACACACACACACACACACAAGGAGCGGTTCCGATAAGAAAGGACTCTTAGAAGAGAAATGAGAATGAATTTGGAAAGTTGGATTGCATTATGTGAAACTGAATTTTGCATTTGGTGAAACTGAAAAGTGCATTAGGTGAAATTGAAATGTGCAGAATAAAAGGTAAAGCTCAAATGTACATTACATAAAATTTAAATGTGCATAATAAAAGGTACAAAAATGATACCGCATCGTAGCTTTTATTCTGCACATTTTAGTTTCACCTAATGCATATTTCAGTTTCACTTGATACACAATTCAGCTTCACATAATCTCATTGTGACGTACCTTTTGTGCTGCACATTTTGATTTCACTTAATGCACATTTCAGTTTCACCTAATGCACATTCAATTTCACATAATTCAATCTCACAATCCAGATTCATTCTCATTTATCTCCTAAGATCATTTTCTCATTTGAGCCTAATTCCACACACACACACAGAGATAAATGATCAAATACTAACACATCAGAATTTACAAACTACACACTCATCTTGGTCATTTGATGAGTTGATCTAAAGGCTATAAACACACAGTGACATTTTGGTAATAAAATCAAACTTTTTTTGGATGCAGCACTTTGAACATTAATATGCAACTGCTTATTTCATTGCACAATAATATGCAAAACTTTGAACGTTAATATGCAATACAAATAACGTAAAGATGCATCCTACATATATTTGCACAATAAGCAATGTTTGTACATGATTTGTCCCCTATACACATATTATATGTTGCAATTATATGGTACAAGGGGTTCGCCAATACTTTCTATGATTCCCCTATTTCTGATCAATATGTGTGACGATAAGCGAATAAGGTTGTTCATGCGCTAGTTGGGCTTTCAGAGTGCAATTACTTTTTTATTTGAGATACCACCATTTTGTATTTATGAACTTTTGTTGATGGATAATTAATAATAAAGTTTTCTGTTTTCATAAAAAAAGAGTGAAAACAGAGACAAGCGCAATTATGTAGGGGCATGTTTTGAAGCATCTGGGAAAAGAAAGGAGGAGAAAGAAGAGGAAAAAATGAACCAAGTGGCAATGTGGTTAATGCACATGGACAACCATATCAACCAGCTAAAAAGTGGGATTAGATGCTTTTATATAGTGTGAGGGCTTAATTAAATAAATTGATAGTTCGAGGAATCATCTGACCTTTGGATATACTTCGAGGTTTATATGAGTATTGTCAATTCTTATATGTTTACCAACTCAATTACTTTTATGCAGAATCCTAACAATCTCAACTTAGACCGAAAGTTGCCGTCGCGCCCTACCCCACAAAGCCACAACCCAACCAAGCCTGCTCGCTTTTCTATTTCCGTTCAACCCGTCGATCTTCTACTATTGTTAAGATAGGTGACGTAGGAGGGCAGATTACCGCGAAAATTCTGCATGTGTTACCATAGGTTTGTTTTCAATCTATTCAATTGTTCTTTATTCTTTATTTATTTTTGGTTTTGTTTTCATAAATTATGCGCATTAACTCATATTACCTCAATCACATTCAACTTTGCCAACTTCATATCGGGTGTAGATTTAAAAAAATTAAGAAATGTGTGGTTGAGATTTGTGTAGAAGAGAGAGAAATGAACAGAGCCACAAATTCAGTAATTTAAAAGGAAAGTGGAAAAAAATTGCACAAACAAAAAATGAAAGTTGACAAAGTCCAGCAGGATGGATGGAGTAGTGATTTAAAAATAGGTTATAGTTAGTCGGACTTAGGGAGCATGGGGTGAAGCATCCCTCTTCCAATCTCGAAAACACCTATAGTACTCAGGTCCTATAGTTGTGCCTATTCCTGGTCTATTTGAATGGTATTAGTTCTCAGATAAGTGTCTTATAATTAGATTTCATAGAAGCTGCTAGAAAGAAATATTGTTGCATTTGAAGAAAAAATAAAATTATTTAAAAATCAAGAACTCAAGGTTAACAAAATACCATTTTGAGTTAAAGTATCATCTAAATAAAACAATCGATAATCACATTTGTTGGTTTGGATTTTTTAAAAACAAATATGAAAACCGGATGTCATTGGAATGAACTGTAGTATTATGACTATTATCATTGTATTAGAATGAACTAGTTTATAGCTATTTTTTACTCATTACATCCTAATATAAAGTCCTCATTTCAGTCTAGAGTTTAAATAAGGATATTGATAGCTTTTTGGTTACACCGAAGTGCTTAGAGAGAAGAGAGAGCTAGAGTAAAGAGAGAGAAAGAACTTGCAATAAATGAATTCTCAACCCCCTACAACTACCCCCAAAGGGGGTATTTATAGAGGATAAGTGGGTTGGGCTCCCAGGTCCTGGGCCTGGAGGCCCAATTACAATAATGGGCCACTAATAGGCTGTTTACATGTGCCCTAATCCACTAAGGGTTGTATGGGATCGTCTGCAGAAATGGGTCCGAAGTGCATGGGCGTGCATCGGTCTTGGTAGTGGAGATGCCCAGCTGAGCTATGCTGAGGTGTATCCCTCCGAGGTGCGCGTCCCGAGGGGAAGGTACGGATAGATTGTCCGCCTCTTCATTTTGGACTGGGCTATCCAGACGGGCCTTATGTCCCTGGTGTCGGCTTCGGTCGTCCGTATGTCCAAGAGTATGTGGGCCGTGGCTCCAGATCCATATACTCCATCAGATACAGTTAACTCATCCATAGTAATATTTAAAGTACTATAGATAATTATTTACATATATAGAAACTAATGTAATGCCAAAACAAAAAATTCAATACAAAGAAAAAACCAGACTTTGACATGAATTTGTCACATGTTGGTATCGACTATTTCTCATAGCTTTCATGCCAACTTCTAAATATCTCATGACAATATGGCTTTGAAAAGAGTTTGGTTGAGGATTTTGCACCGGTTAGGAGATTCTTAACAAACGCGTGCCAAAATGCATGCAAAAGATGTTTTGCCACAAAAAATGGCATAAAATTGTGGCAAAAAATCGTTGTTTTTCCAATTCTGACAAACTAAAATCACACTTAGAATTTTTCAATACAATATAATAAAAGTTCAATATGTAAAGTCACATATTAAATAAAATTGGTGTCGTTGATAACACAATTAGTAAGCGTGAATTGTACTCTATTTTCGAGTGCGGTGATTATCTATTCCAAACTAGTACAAACAAATTTGTTACACTCTGTGCAAAGTTGGAAACGTTCCTAGTTCTTAATTACAACTCGAACTGTGTTTAATTAGAAATGATGTTAGGACGATTCAAATATAATCCAAATTATTTTTCCATTTCAAAAAATCAAATATCCATGTTAAGATTTGTCATAATGCAAGTTACAAATCCTAAATGCAAATAATATGTTACTTTAGATAGTTAAATAAAATGTATTAATGTATTAAAAAATTTTAATTTAATTTCACTTCTTTTCCAGACCCAGTGAGGAGGTATCATTCCTTCACCAATATTGAATACTGAATATTTGAAATTGTAATGTTTCAAATAGTGCTTCTCAATGTCCTCAATGTTTGCCCAAAATAGTGAAGACTAATTTGCGTAGTAGAATTGGCAGTAAGTTTTTGAGTGATTATCTAATTTTTTTATTGAAAAGGATGTGTTTGAAATTATTATATTTGAAATTGTAATGAATCCCTTCGAAAAGATGAAAACTCGGTGAAAAGGATGTATTGTGATGTATTTTGTTACAACTTTTGTTATTATAATAATACACCAATTTTTTTTTTTGTGATGTATAATAATATTTTTTTCCTAGTGCATTTTTATTTACCCTTGCCCTACTGTCCTAAATAAATTTTGATCCTGGATCCGCCACTGCCTAAGAATAAGGGATATTTATATATTCTGAGATCTCTAAGATATCTCCTAATAAATGTATTACTGGAGAAACAAAGGTATGCAATACTAAGTAATATAATCTACACTCCCCCTCAAGTTGGGTGATGCATATCATCCATGCACAGCTTGTTAGATAGGTCATTAAACTGACTTCTTGGAATTGCCTTGATGAAGTATATCCACTATTTGCTACTTGGTTGGAACGTAGCTCAACTGGATATCCCTTGTTGCAATCTTCTCTATAATAGTCGTCTATTTATCTCAATGTCCTTGGTCCTGTCATGATGCACAAGATTTTTAGCAATACTGATACTAGATTGGTTATCACATGACATCTGAATGCAGTTTTCAAATGGAAGTTTGAGCTCATTCATCAACCTTCTTAACCATAATCCTTCTCAAATTCCTTGTGCTAAAGCCCTAAGCTCAGACTTCGCACTACTTCTAGAAACCACAGAATGTTTTTTGCTTCTCCAAGTAACTAAGTTAGCCCATACATAAGTGTAGTAAGCAGTAGTTGACCGTCTGTCTAAGATGCTTTAAGCCCAGTCAGCATCACTAAACACCTCAATCTTCCTTGTCCTATGCTTTTGGAACAATAATCCTTTCCCTTGAGTCATTTACAAATACCTCAGAATTCTATAGACTCCATAGAGATGCTCCTCAATAGGATCATTCATAAATTGACTCACCACACTCACTAAGAAAGCAATGACAGGTCGTGTGTGTGATAAGTAGATTAGCTTCCCTTACAGCCTTTGATATCTACCCTTACCAACTGGTGGACTCTCATTCTCACTACCTAACTTCTTTGAAGAATAGGAGTGTCCATAGGTTTGCACCCAAGAATTCTAGTTTTGCTTAACAAATCTAGGATATATTTCATGTGATATGAAAATGTCTCTCTTAAATCTTGCCACTTCCATTCTCAAAAGTATTTCAATTCACCCAGCTCCTTGATCTCAAGCTCTCTTGATAGGTGAGCCTTCAATCTGTCCAACTCAACCTTACAATCCCTATTCATAATAATATCATCAACATATACTATAAGCATAGCCATTTCACCAGACTTTCCTCTTTATAAACAATGTATGGTCTACTTGACATTGCATGAACCACGCTTTAGGAATGATCTTGTAAATCTATCAAACCACGCTCCAAGAGACTGCTTTAGCTCATACAAAGACTTCCTGATTTTGAAAACGTGGCCAGATTTCACCAAGTCTTCCAACCGTGGTGGCCATAAATACTTCATCTTCTAGTTCTCCATTAAGAAAAATGTTCTTAACATCTAGTTAATGTAATGGACAATCTAGGTTTACTGCAAGAGATAGCAACACTCTAATTGTGTTCAACTTTGCCACTCGTGAACCCCTTAGCAACCAGCCTTGCCTTCAACCTTTCAATTTTTCATCAGCCTTATATTTTATTGTAAATACCCACTTGCAACCAATAGTTTTCTTCCCTGCTGGAAAATCTGTAAGCAACCAAGTGTCATTCTTCTGCAATGCTGCCAACTCTTTATAGACAGCCTCCCCCTGGATGTTCAAGAGCTTCCTTGATGTTATTAGGAATCCGAATACTATCAATCTTTGAAATAAAAGCTTGATACTTGGCTGATAGCTTCTTATAACACAAAATTATAGATAGGATATTTTGTACACTTCCTTACTCGCTTCCTGATAGCAATATGCAAGTCATGTTTCTCCTCACCTTCCCTTGCAGCCGCAACCTCTCCTTTATCAGGATTCAAATTTGAGACAGATGATTGGATGGTGTCAATTGGAGTGATGTGCTCTTTTTCTAGAACTATGATTCTAGGTTTCCTCTTATAGGTGTTCTGGTAGAATGGAGCATTTTGGTTTAGTGTAGGGTTTTGTGGTGATGATGTTGATGAGGTTGGGGGAGAGGATGTACTTCCTAGAGGAATGGATTCAATAGTTTCTGAAAGTATCAGTTCAGTGGATTCTGGAAGTGAGACTATGGCTGGTATATGTTCTTGAAGGGCTGAAGTGGGATCTGAAATATGGTTCAATGACTGAAATTCAGATTTGGGATAGAAAGGCTGATTTAAAAAAAAGTAACATCCATGAGATGTAGTCTTTCTTGGTGGTAGGTGAGTAACATTTATATCCTTTTTGGTTTGCAACATACCCTATGAACAGACAAGGTAAGGACTTGGGATCCAACTTTGACCTATGTGGAGAATGGATGTGATTATGTGAACAAATGCTTTACAGCCAAATACTTTTGGTGGGAGATTGGTAAGTGGGATGTGAGGACATAGATTAGAAAGAAATTGGTATGGTGTTTTGAATTGGTGAACTTTGGAAGGCATCCTATTTATCATGTAGGTTGCAGTCAAGAGAACTTCTCCCCAGTAGTGTTTAGGAGTGTGGGTAGTGACCATAAGCGCTCTGACAATTTCCAGTAAGTGTTTATTCTTCCTCTCTGCTACCTCATTCTGTTGTGGGATGTCAACATAGGAGCTAATGTGTATGACCAGAAACTCTCCTAAACTAGATGAAAAATATTCTTTGGCATTGTTAGTTTTAAAGACTTGAATCTTATTGGAACTGAGTTTTGATCATACAATAAAATTTTTGAAAGACAATGTTGACTTTTGACTTTTCTTTCATGAGGAAAACCCAGGTTAGGCGTGTGTGATCATTAATAAACAGAACAAACTACCTTGAACCAATGAGGTTTTTGACTTCGAATGGACCCTTAACATCACTGTGAATGAGATATAAGGGTTTGGACGGTTTGTAAGGTAAGATAGGATAGTTATTTCTGGTATGTTTAGCAAGCTGACATACTTCACAATCAAAAGCGGAACTTTTATTAATAAACAATGAAGGAAATAGTCTTCTAAGTACAATACACCAGGATGACCAAGGCGATAATGTCATAACTGAATTTAATTATCAAATTGACTCTTACTAAGACTCCCTAAGGACTTATGGTGAAGATTGTGTTGTTGGCTGGAAATTGTCTTGTTGGTATGTTGTGGAGAGTGCGAGAGAAGATAGAGCCCACCACTTTGCTTAGCACTGCCAATCATCCTCCACGAATCAAAATCTTGAAATTCACATCATTCAGAGGTGAATTTAAATAGGCAATGCGTATCATGTTCAATTTACTAACTGACAAGTGATTAAATTTTAAATTTGGGACATAAAACACATTTTTAAGCACTATCTTATCAGAAACTTTCACTCTACCAGTCCCTTTAATTACCGAAGAAGTTCCATTAGCAATCTTCACAGTCACATCACCCTTCATAGAAACAAATTCAGCAAAGAACTTAATATCTCCAGTCATATGATCAAATGCCCCTGAATAGACAATCCAATAGGGATCTTTCAAAAAAAAACAATCCAATAGGGATGACTTTGTGCAATTAGGGATGCTAAGATGTTACCTGTCTGACCAGTCAAGCTAGTTGGTGGTGTAAGCCATTTGCTTTGACTTATCAGGTGTTGAATGACCTCAATCTGCTCGTTGGTAAATGCAGCAAAGTTCGAGGTGCCCTTTCTTCATTATCTTCAGTAGCTACATATGCTCCTTTGCTTTTGCTGGATTTGAAATCTTTAAGTATACCATTCAAATCCCAGCATATCTCTCTGGTGTGGCCTGCTTTCTTAGAGTCATCACACGATGGCATCCCCTTTTTCTTATTCTCGTTTTGGAAGAGGTCAACAAGGCTAAAACTTCAATGCCTTGTTGTTGGTCTTGATCTTTTAGGCCCATCATCACCTTCTTCCTTCTCTATTCTATTATTACTTTTGAATAGGCTTCTCTGAGTGTGAGAAAAGGCTTCTTTCCCATTATTCTACCCCTAACCTCATCTAGACTTTTGTCCAAGCTTAGCAAAAACTTGAAGACTCTCTTCCTCTCACATATCCCCTGATATAACTTCATATACTTAGAACATAACCCTATATATGTCTCAAATACATCAATATTCTACCAGGGTCTTTGAAGATTGTTGAAGTATTGATTTACACGCAGTTCTCCTTGTAAGAGGTTATGTAACCTTGATTCAACATCAAATAATTCGGTAGTATTATCTGAAGTTGAGTAGGTTTCTCTCACAGCTTCCAAATCTCTTGATCTGTTTTGTAATACACGAAATTTTCCCATATACTAGTTTTCAAGGAGTCGATAAGTCATGACATTACAATATAGTTCTCTTTCTTTCACTTCTTGCAGGCAGGATCTCCTTGATCCGGAGCAGGTGCATCACCTGTTAAATAGCCTTTCATGTATCTCCTTGACTGGGACCATTATAGATCATTATTGTCAATGATTTTATGGAAAGTAATATGAATGGTTAGGAATGGTGGTTGTGCTCCCATTGACATTCTGGTTGCTTCCGTCTGCGGTTGGGATAGACTCTGAATGTTCAGGGGTGAGTGAGATGGATCCATCTCTCCCAATGATCATCCCACACGATCCAAACTTAATTCTATTAGAGAATCAATCGCTCTGATACCATGTAGATCGGAAGAGTGAGAGAAAGGTTTATCTATTATGATTTTATTATTTCATACGAGAATAAGATTACAATATATATTCTGCTAGAGATGCAACCTAAGTAGGAATATAAGGAAGGAATCCTACTAATTAAAGTCTCATAAGAATAAGGGATATTTAAAGGTTCTAAGATCTCTAAGACACCGTCTAATAAATGTATTACTGAAGAATCAAAGATATGCAATAATAAGTAAAATAATCAACAGTAAATATATGGAATGTTGTCCAGCGAAAATTAAGTTCGAAAAGAAGCAAAACATGTTTTCCTTATCCATGGAGAAAACAAGATGATTCATTAAGCACACTTTATATAAATGATAATAGTATCTCCCTCAATACATGCACAAATAAATAAATAAATAAATAAATAAATAAAAAGATATGTGTATATTAGAAGTTCAGGACTTTGCCTCTCGATCATATAATTGCAATCCGTGAGGAAACTTTGGAAATGATGACACGTCCATCCAGGCAGCTTCATTCGGCACACCTAGTTTCCTAAATAGCAACACAAGGAAACATGTGCATGATTAAATTATATATTTATACAACAATGGTGATATACATTGAAATTGTCATAATGACTTGCTTGAATACTTGGCATATTAATTTTATTTTAGTTCGTGATCAAAAGATGATTTTGCTGTTAACATCTCCACAAATACACAACCGAGAGACCACATATCATCTGCCGAAGTGTATGTGGTGCTACCAAGAAGCATCTCAGGCGCTCTAAACTGGAGCGTTGTCACCTGCGATAGGTTTGCAACACTAAATATTGGATTAGTTTTTTTTGTGTGGCTATCAAAAACAGATTGATCTATACAAACCCCGATTTACTTGCTCATGCAGATGTCATCAAGCTTCAGAAGAAAATCCTTACCAACATTGGTGAGAGATCAATGATTTTCTTGATAGTTTGTCTTATGTTGTGCATTTTCTAAGTACATGCTTACTATAAAAGAAGATACGTGGTGTCCCTACAAATGGCGTCTAGTAACAGTGCAAGTGATTCGAATTTTTCCTGAGGGGTAAGTTGTACACCCCTACACCATCATATCAACCTCGCACAGAGCCAAAATCAACTAGCTTTATGATTTGACCGTCTAGGAGGTTGTTCTTTATACCGCGATGGACTATGGAGTGTTTGTGTAGATAAGCCGGAGCAGAAATAATCTGCCTCAACAATCCCTAAGTAAATATTAACAAACTTGCTAGAGTTAACTTAGACAATATGGATACTTTCATATTAATTTAGTCCCTAACTTTATAATCAACCATAATAATTGAACTCTTACTTATCAGTCTTCTAGGTATTAAACTCTTCCATTGTTAGAGCACGTATGGTGACTCTGTTTTTCGACTTATTAGGCTTATCAACCAACATTTTCACCAAATCCCTAACTTTTGATTTTGCGTGTTAGATTGCGTAATAATAAGAAAAAGTAAGATTTGAGTTACTTTTCTTGATGTATTGGTTGGACTTACCGTAGAGAATCATTTTAGCTATTTTCCATATTTTTTTTCTTTATTTTATTAATAAAATATATTTTACTTATAACTTCTTTCATAAATTAGCATAATCAGCCAATCCAGCCACTTTAGTCAAAACTTCATAAATTTAAGCAGAATCAACCAATGCCGCCTATTTGGCTATTACCAAATGAGCTCTGAATCTTACGTGTTATAATTTCTAGTGTTATAACCTCTCAAATAATATCAAATGTGTCTCCTTGTGTGCATCATGGAGTGTAGAAACATCACTAATCAATTTGTCAAGTTTTTCTTCCATATCTGCAAAGTTTATATAAAAAAATATGGCTATGAGTGAATGAGAAAGGCAAACTAGGACTACTATATACTAAAAAAATCAGAGATTGTTTATTATTTACAATTTTGGTGGTTGACATTGTTTAGTTGTGGTAGTATGAAAATTTTTGGACTAGCAAGGTGAGCTTGAAGAGTCTTTTTCTTCTATCTGTTTGCTAGTTCTTTGGCTGGATAATTCTTTGAAGGCTCTAATAAACCAATCTCAATCAAACTCCAAAATCCTCCCATGCTAATTGTTCGCCCGATATCTAACGATTCAACACACTGTCGCATGGTTGCTCTGATACCACTTCTAAAAGACGCTAGGTGCTAGGCACTAGCTAGTCGGGCGCTAGGCCAGTGCCTAGCGCCTAGGTGGCTAGGCGGGCGCCTAGTTGGAGACATAAAAATTGTTTAATCAATATTTTTGCATAAATATTACTACCTCCGTCCCACTATGTTTGGGACAATTCGGTTTGCGATTCTTGACTGACGATAAAGCAAACAGATCTCTGTCCGCACTCAAATTAGTTTTTGGGAAAAAATTACATATTCAGAAACTTAATTAAAAGCTTTACAAAGTCGCAAAAACAAGAATCAAATTTGATAAAAATTTGATATATAAAGTAAGAAATTAAGAGTGATTTGTGTTGACCAAGTGAATAGTGTCCGGGACAATCTTAACGGGATGGAGGGAGTATTAGTAATGTTGTGTTTGTGTGTGTATAAAAAAGGGATTAGGTCAAGAATAATACTAATTAAAAGGAGTTTGACAAATATTAGGACCTCTTTCAATGTTTGCCAAAAAAGAGACCATCCGTATGATCATTTAGTAGCTTTCGGATGAAAATATCCGATATGCCCCTGTCTCATTAACATGCGGTGAACTAATTAATATACCTACGTATTGCTTCTTCATACTCGTTCCTCCCTGAAAATGTTATATGCAGGCCCAAAAAAGAATTGACTTTTATATCCTTCCTCCCAATTACATTTATTCGGTGACGATCTACGCTTATTTGATCCGAGCAGTTACAATTACTTGTATGACCACTTACAATTACCTGGTGCCCGTTACAATTACCTATCTAACCAATTAAATTTACCCGCTCCACTAGTTACAGTTACCCGTCGCCAGTTACAGTTACCCGATTGACCAGTTACCATTACCTGCTTACAGTTACAGTGACCCGCT
This sequence comes from Cuscuta epithymum, assembly GCA_945859915.1. NCBI lineage: Eukaryota > Viridiplantae > Streptophyta > Magnoliopsida > Solanales > Convolvulaceae > Cuscuta > Cuscuta epithymum. The sequence goes on along the minus strand of CAMAPF010000948.1, from coordinate 1,529,304 downwards.
CAACCACTTAATGTTACCCGTCGACCAATTACAGTTACCCGTCGCCAGTTACAATTACCAGATTGTCCAATTACAATTACCCGCTCGACCATTTACACATACTCAATCCGATAGTGACCGCCGCCGGCCAGATGGCAACCACTGCCGCCGGCCGAATGGCAACCACCGTCGGTGACTCGTCGGTCACCCGCTATTGACCTCAAGTGACCGACCACCTCGCTCCTCTCTAGCAGCCAGCCTTCCCCAGCCCCATCCCCCCACCATCCCAGCCCCTCCACAGCCCTAACACCATCCCAAGCCCCTGTACAACCACTGCCCACACCACACCCACTCCAGCCCCCTCCCCGACGTCCACCCTCCCTCCCCCTCTCCGGCCCCTCTACAGCGCAGATCTAAAAATTTGACCACCACTTCCACGGATCTGAAAACCTAGCCTCCACTATCGAAGATCTGAAAAGGATTTTTCACTTTTTATTTTTGGTTTTTTGAACTTTTGATTTTTTCTTAACAGGCCCTGTAAACAGGCTTCGGGCCAGGCCAGGCTTAGGCCGAAAAACAGGCCTTTAACAGGTAATAGGCCAAGCTCATGCTTATATATTCCAAAACAGGTTCAGCCTGTTTAGACAAAAGCCTGGCATGGCCTGGCCTGTTTCCACCCCTACATACACATTAACATGCATGAATGATAGAGTTGTCACATTTAATAATATATTATACCTACTCACTTAACTCCATTATGTAATAAATATTATTAAATACTATTATTAAATAATGATAACACTTAAGATTATATATAAAATGTATAGATTTTATCTCTTAATCTACAACTAGTAGCTTTCCTCATATGCGTTAATAAAGGTAAAGGTACATATATCTCTTAGAATACTAAAATAAAAGGGAAAATAAAATGTTTGCTGAATCTAGACGCCTAGGTGACCAATTAAGCACTCTGGGCGGGCAACTAGGCGCCCTAGGTGCCCAACGTATTCACCTAGGAGCCAAATCAATTAGTCGAGTGCCTAGACTAAAATCAGGGAGCCCTCCCACCACCTAGCGCCTAGGCAGGAACTAGTGGGGCGTCTAGAGCGATTTTTAGAATAGTGGGCCGTGCATTGCACGGTCTAGTATTTAGTACTAGACCCGTGTGTTGCACGGTCTAGTATTTATCATTTTTACAACTATCTAACTCGGAGTTAGTTTCATACTCCTATTTGTAAATCTAGTATGGTCCAGACTATATATAATTCGTCTACGGGTTGATTTATGATTTAAAAGCAACCTAATTAAAAACATCATTTTATATGAGATATAATTTTTCATGGGAGGGAAATTAAGTACGTTACCAATTATATATTCGTACCTTGTCACTTTATGTTATTAATTATTCTTATTTTACTATAGAAAATTATTGAATGCAATTGTTATTATTAAAGGTTAAACCATAGAAAAATTGTTAATGGTTTTAACTAAAATATTATCAAAATATAACTTAATTACAAATATATAACTAAAAGTATTATGAATATAACATTATTGTCACTTAAATGTAAATATCGTAACATAGAAGTAGTCACTAAAAGACACCTAGTTGCTATAGTTACTGCACTTGAGAGAGAAATTTCTTAAGAGGGAAATTTTGTTATCAAATAAAGATTCACACCATGTCATTTTGTATTCTTATGGATACAAATATTTATTCTTATTATTACTATTACTATTGATACTTTTATTAATATTAGTATTAAATTTTAAACCATCTATGTCATTAGATTTGTGTCATTGAGTGTGCGTTAATTAGGTTATACATTTACCATATATGATGTGTGGGCAGGAGAAGCAAGAGAGCACCCCATGAATTTATTATAAAAGAATGACAAAAATATAATTTATAGGGTTTGGATGCACAAAAATATGACCAATTTTTAACTAGACAAAAAAGTGATTTAAATCACTTCCCGTCACACATTGCGCCTCTCTCCTTCATCGTCTACCTGAGGCCATAGCACCAGCGACCAAAACTGTGCCTCTCTCCTTCATCGTCTACCAAGAGGCGACCACCAGCGAAGACGGTGGCTACCGCGTTCGAAGACGATGGCTACCACAGCGAAGACGACAACAACCACCAAAAGTGACGACACAATGACACATTTCACGGCGATAGTGACATGAAAACCAGTAGTAACATTCAAAAGTGACATAAAAATATGATAGTGATGTAAAAATTTGGCAGTGACATCATGTTTTTGCAAATACATGACCTTCTAAGTAACATTTATTAGATAAATAAAGATACAAAAGTATGAACGCTAGACCAATGCCTACTTATAAAAGGAAAAACATAAATTACATAACATATGCGAAGCTAACAACATCGAACTTAAGAAATCAACATATTTTTTTACATGATGGGTAGTTGTTTTGATCCACATGCTCTATTAACTCTCGGTTTGGTGTATGTAATAGTCCAAGTGCTATCCCTGAGTTTCTTCCTTATGTTTTGGGTCTTCGGCTAGTGTCTCCAATTATGAATCGAGAGCCTTACGATCCCATCAGAGACATCTTTGTCATCTATCTAAAAAATGAGGTCAGTGGAAGTTGTATTCATTAGAAGGGTGATTGTGTAGTCAAGTGCCTCACATAAAGCATCACTGCCATGCTTTTGTTGTGACAGGTTTGTGGCATGACCTATGTAGCTTCCCTCATTATTCCTTAAGGTGGCTATCGAACATTCGAACGGGTGAGGTTTGGTGTAGCGTTGTAAAAGAATCAAATAATTTTGATCCGATTCGTGATTCGAATTCGCAATTGATGATTCGAATTTGAAAAAATCGAATACGAATATACATGGATTCGATTCGTATCTTATTCGAATATATTCGATTCGTAATTAATTTTGTGCATTCATTAATATATTTTTTTGAAGTAATTGATTTTTTGATTAATTGATTTTACAATATTTATTTATTCGAATGGGTTTCCATTTGATTTTTGAAGTAGCTGATTTTTTGAAATAGTTCGTTTAATAGACATATATTTGTGAAAACCGAAAAAAACATACAATACATCATAATTTGAATATGTGAATTTTTTTTACACTACAAATATTCGAATTCGAATTTTCGAGTACAAATATATTCGAATATCATTAACGAATCGAATACGAATCTATTTTAAGATTCTAATAATATCCGAATACGAATACGAATATTCGTCAATTTATACGAATACGAATAATTTTACTCAATATTCGATTCGTTTACAACCCTAGTTTGGTGTAAGTTGTCGGCTAGCAATGTTAACTTTGTATGTATTAGCAGGGGTTTGATCTAGTGGATGATGGCAGGTGGGGGTCGTATGGATATTGAAGGGGACTATCTGGGTTCTTGCTTGGAAAGGGTTCGCAACAGACATGACACAACTTTCATGTTTAGTACTCCGTAGTATTAATTGCTTCAGGCACATGACCCGTTTTGTTATAAAAAAGGAATTTGTTTCGTCCCAGAGATGTCAAGTTATGATATTTGGAAGGACGTAGTTAAGATCATTGATAGGCCCTTTCTGATCAAGGTTCCAGGCACTAATGTAATTATTAAAGGTACTAGTTTTAGAGGGACTGGAAATGAAAAGATTTTCAAAATAATAATGGTCAATAGTAAGTTAGTAACGGCCAATAGTATCATTGTTATTGCAAAAAGGACATTTGAAAGGTCCATGTATGCCAAAGATATTAAGTTTGTCCTCGAAAAGCAAAATCAAGTTGTTTAGTCTGGTTCTCCACAAAAAGAAAGAAATCTTTTTCTGGATCCTTTGGTTCCAAAAAAACTTGGCATTTAGAAGTGAATTGGTTTTGGGTCGAACGACATCATATGCATTCTGGATGTTCACAACATGAATTTTATCCATGACGTAACGGGCAGCTGGTTTTAATTTGGACTGTGGAAATCAGGACAACTTCTGGTATGGCTTCTCTAATACTCCGTAGTTAAATTAGCGAGGTTGGCTGGAATATCCACCTGATAGTTTGTAATGGGGCCCAAATCGCTCCAGTTTGAATACCAAAAGGAGCTATTACCATTTCAACCCAGTATACAAACATTAATGTCAAAAATCTACCTGACAGAAGTAATTGCTTTATGCATAACAAAGTAACTAATTTGCTTGAGAGAGTTACCCACATCGCTAGAGACCTTTTCCTGTCTTCAGCTTCCAAAGAAGCTCTATAAAAAAAGTTTTTTGAATGCATAAGAGACTACAAAATTCAAGACCGAAACTAATAAGAGACTAAGTTGCGGTCTGGGGGGGGCTCCTCTTCATTTCTTCTCTTCCTTCAATTCTTTTGACTTCAATTATGAAAAAAGATTCATTTACTCACTATTTTCAGTTCCTTTTATAAGTTTATTTCCTAGTATTGTCTAGAGATGTTATTTTCATTAACGAATTGTCATCCGCGAGATGTATATTCCCGACCATCATCGGTCGAGTGTTCTTGTGTGCTAGTAATAGATTTCTAGCGGCCTCTTCATCAATCATGAATCTGAATTTCTTCTACATCAATATTGAGGTCGATCGCCCCTCTCTTGAACAATTGTCGTTCCAGGAAGATGAGATTGCATGGATGACTTTCTTTTCGGGGCTGGTGAAATCAGAACAAAATCTTCACTTGGCTCCTTACCGGTGGCTGGCAAAATCGGGAAATTCAATAGCTCCTTTTCAGTGTCTAGTCAAACAAGATCCATTTTGAGTAGCATGAGCAGTCACACTGCGACACTAGTCTACATCGATGTAGGGTTAGCAAATAGGGTTGCCTTTATAGTTTTTGTTTGTTCTTTGTCTCACCCTAGTGTAGCCTTGAACACAGTGATTGTAATGCTTCAACTTTTTGTTGTTATGTTTCTTGATACTCTTATCAATAATAATTAAGTTACTTGTTTTCAAAAAAAAAAAAAGACTACGAAATCCAAGACCCAAAAACAGGGTAGGAGCAACTAGCCCACCTGCGCCAAATATGATTTTTATGGTCATTTTTAGTATCCCACAGGAAATTGGTGAGCTTGTGCTCCAACTTTTGCATCACAATTTTGGGGATAGGGGCGACGGCCAAAAGTGTGGTACCTTGAATTTACCTAAATTGTATTCTGAGAATAATTTCTTCATAATTTTGACGTGGAGTAAATTAGTCACTACAATCACCTAACAAGGTAAAGTTTACAGAATAGTTAATTGTAATTAATTAATTGTCCAAAAACTTGGGGAGAAATGTATTTAATAGTGCATACTCCGTATAAAACAAGGAAAGCTTTCAAAGTTTTAAACTTAGAAATGACATGAGTGTTAATGATGATTAGAGTTATGATCTAATACAAGTTAATAATTGCAAAGTGGACACTATATAAGAATAAGCGTTATCCCAAATTGGCTACCGTAATAGAACTCAGAAGTATAACTCTAAGTAGACCAGATCACTGATTCTAGATCAAGGTGTAAAGCGATTGAGACAATTTCATACTACCTCCGTCCCCTTTTTATTGTCCCTTTACGGTTTACGATGTTTGATCGACGATAAAGCAAACGGATCCCTGTCCGCACTCAAAATATTTTTAGGGAAAAAATTACATATTCAGAAATAAACTACATTAAAAGCTTTACAAAATCGCAAATACCTAAATTTGATAAAGTAAGAAATTAAGAGTGATTTGTGTTGACCAAGTGCATAGGAACTGAGACAATATAAAGAGGACGGAGGGAGTACAACTTTCCAGAAAATTGTTTCTATTTTCCCCAAACTGTTTTAATAGTATACAACGATTCATATGAAAAAATATTTCCATTTTTGTTTAGAGGAGATGAGTAGATGACACAAAGTATCTTCATCATTTTGACATTCAATTCAAAAGAAAACAATTCATATACTCACTAGTTTATACTCTTGAATTTATATCTAAATTTTTGAATGTTTTCAAGATGAATTTCTTGTAATCTAGATATAGTGGAGAAATATCAATCCAAAATGTGAAAACACAATATTTAAGCAATTCTCCTCAATTATCATCGAAGTAGAAACCCAACTATCGAATTGACTTTTTCTTTGTAGGCGGTACGAGCGGTACGAGGCTTTTTGTTGAGGTTAGTGCCGGTGAGTGTGGTTTGGTACAAAAGAAATACTCCTTCATGTTTGATGATATAGACATAGTCAGTTGGTCACATAATTGTGTGTGACTATCAAATGACTCAAAAATTCAAAGCAACTTCGTCTGAACCTATATATTGAGTATCCACTCTATCTTGCCATTTAAGAAATTTGGAATAATGATGGAGGATCGAAACTCAGCCGTGTAGAGGTTAGACCTCTTGTGCGCACAAGTAGGTCCACCATCATTGTATTGATTGTGTCACAGTGAATTACTCATCCCATCATTCTGGATATGAGGTTCATGGGTGTGAGATCCCACCTTTTGGAATAACAAAGAAACGCAATAACTGACCCATGGCCAATTGGACACAATACCATCACAATAAGCATGTCAACGGGTCGGATACGGGTCAGAGCTATAAATTCTTTATCCATATCCATTGAAATTTTTTTGGTTCAGATCCGGACCCATTTACCCTTCCTAAACTTATGTTCTAGATTTGGATCCGTCGGGTCTCGGATCCGGGCCGGGTATACCCGCAAAAAAAAACTAAAGACATATGCAAACAAATATAATACTAGTATATAACAAAAAGTTGTTCATTGTGGAAGAGATTATGTATGAATAAGCAAAATGTTTTTCTATCCATTACTCTGTATGAACTATACAATAATATACGGAGTATGTTATATGTATATTAGTGAACTCACAAAGACCCTAGAGCAGTAACTCATTAACGAAAATCCCATTATAGTTGGCCAACCACTAAATAAGCCTACAAATATTAAAATATTTTTTATATTTGATTATTTTCCTTATTTTATATTTAAATATTTCTATGTATATTGTGTGTTTAATGTAAAAAATTACTCCGTATAACTATAGTTATATCATCACGGGTCGAGTTCAAAACGGGCCGGAACTTAAAAATCTATACCCGACCCATTTTCTCTATCATGTAACGGGTTCAGATCCGGATTCAGAAAACGGATCCAAATTTAGATCATACCCTGAAATAAAGTGTCGGATTTGGATCGGGTCTAGACCCTACCCATCTACAGGCCTACATCACAGCCTCACAGCCTCACAGCAGAACCCATGAAAGGATTCCAGTTTCAGACAGTTCTATCAGAGACGAAATGCTGAGGTGGAACATAGCAGCTTGACTCGGACACCGTAGAGAGTCCACCATCAATTGAATTCCAGCTGCACAAAGACGAATCACTCTAAATGAACTACCTGGGCTGGGGATTCAACCTTTTGGACGAACTCTAATCGAACTATCTTTATGAGGTACTTTTTTTTTAGATCGTTTTTGTTCGATTTTGCTTTATTTTCTGATCTGCGATCTTTCCTTCGTCTTAGGCTCATTCGATTGCGGAAAAGAAAGATTCAGAAAAGATACATGTTCTCTTTAATCGGACATGTATCTCTATATACATTTATGCGTGTAAGATATGCCATATTATTAGGGGGTTGATCTTTTATTTTACGAATTTTAATTCAGATTCTGTTAAAACAAAAACAACCTTTGTGCTGGAGCTGAACTAGGGCTTTTCTTACTGTGTTCATTTCATGAAAGGCTGAATCTTTATTTGGGTATTTGGGCTGAAATGAATCTCATATGGGTTGCAGCATCTATAACGTGTGGCATTTTTTGTTGTTGATATATTGGCTTTTCTCTATGTGGTTTTCTTTTTGTAGTAAGTGGTAAGTATAATTTGGGGGTTAAAGTGGTTGATATATTGGGTGTGGCTGGTTGGAAAACTTTGCTGTAATGGAGCAAGGTACAGCTTCAACTCCTGCTCAACCATCTGGATCCTTTGACAAGTCAAGAGTGCTTGACATCAAGCCTTTAACATGTTTAGTGCCTGTATTTCCATCTGCGGGTGGAATGTCACCTATTGGGTCCCCACAACCTTCACCCTTTGTATGTGTTCCTCCAACTGGCCCTTTTCCTCCTGGGGTTGCTCCCTTTTTCCCCTTTATGGCACACAACTCTGGAGGAAGACCAACTGAACAAGGGCCAACTGCTAAGCCCATGTTCCCTACTCCTATACATTCGTTCAGAACTCCGACTGGAAATGGAAGTACTGCGAGATCAAAGAGGACCAGTAGAAGAGTGGTAGAAGATGACAATGGCTGTAGTGACTCCCAGAACCAGAGTGGCTCTAGCATGCCTGTTATTGACGAAGAGGACACCAGCACAGGAGGACGAAATGGAAAATCTGAAAAAAAGGTGAGGACAAGGCCCAAGATGGACAATGCTTTTATTGAAGCGTATTATGAACCCATGCTTAATAATCTTATTGAATCATTCAAACTCACTGATTTGGATACATATAAGAAGGCTGATGGTGACAAGGAAACTGTCAGGCGCTTATTATTGGCTTATAATTTGTTAAGAAGAATGATGACACAATCCGAGGAGAAGAGGGATCCAACTGCCGGAGCTTCCAAACGCCCAGATTTGAAATCTGGAGCAATGATGATGACAAAGGGGATTCGTACAAATCTTACAAAGAGGATAGGGAATGTACCCGGGGTTGAAGTAGGAGACATCTTCTTTTTTAGAATGGAGCTATGTTTGGTTGGGGTGCATGCCCAAAGTATGGGGGGTATAGATTTCATGAGTGTAAAATCATCTCTGTATGAAGAACCTCTCGCTCTCTGCATCGTCTCTTCAGGAGGATATGAAGATGAGGGAAGTGATGCAGATATGCTGATTTACACTGGCCAGGGTGGGGTCCAAAGAAAGGATGGGCAAATGTTTGATCAGAAACTTGAAAGGGGAAATCTTGCTCTGGAGAAGAGCCTGCATCGTGCCAATGAAGTCAGAGTTATTAGGGGTTTAAAAGATTATATGACAGTAGCTGGGAAGGTCTACCTGTATGATGGTTTGTACAGAATTGAGGAGTCATGGGCAGAGAATAACAAGTCCGGGCTCAACATTTTCAAATACAAATTGGTCAGGTTGCCTGGACAGCCTGAGGCTTATACCATGTGGAAACAAATTCAGCAATGGAAGGACGGTCTTGCTTTACGGCCTGGTATCATCTTATCAGACCTAACATCTGGTGTGGAGAGTCAACCTGTTTGTCTGGTCAACGAGGTTGATAACGACAAGGAACCTGCTCATTTCACGTATATCCGAACTCTTAAGGACCCAAAACCCTTTTTAATGCTCAATGATTCTTTGAGCTGTCATTGCACAGGTGGATGCCGTCCTGGTAACTTCAACTGCCCTTGTCTCCAGAAAAACGGAGGCTTTCTGCACTATAGTGCCCTCGGGGTTCTCTTGACCTACAAATGCTTTATACATGAGTGTGGTCCGTCCTGTTCCTGCCCTCCGAACTGCCGAAACCGAATATCTCAAGCAGGCCTTAAGGCCCATTTGGAGGTTTTCAAAACAAGGAATCGAGGTTGGGGACTTAGGTCGTGGGACCCTATTCGCTCAGGTGGTTTTATATGTGAGTTTGCGGGTGAAGTCATTGATGCATCAAGGGCAGGTGAGTATGGGAGGGAAAGTGGGGATAGCTATATGTTTGATGCCACTCGTAACTATCCACCATTGGAAGTTGTGCAAGTTGGTCAGAGTAACTCTCCGGAAATCCCATTCGCCCTAGTTATAAGTGCAAGAAGTTTTGGAAATGTAGCTCGCTTTATGAACCATAGTTGTTCACCAAATGTGATGTGGCAGCCTGTTGTGCGTGAGAATAATAATGAGGCATATTACCATATTGCCTTCTTTGCCATCAGCCACATTCCTCCTATGCAGGAGCTGACTTTTGATTATGGAGTGATCCCATCAAATAGAGCAGCAGATCGCAGGAGGAAGAGGTGTTTGTGTGGGTCACCAAACTGCAGAGGATTTTTTTACTAGCAGTCTATGGAGCTTCAGATAATATCATCATCTGGGTTAGTAACATCTTTCCCCTACTCACTCTGCCTCATTGCTGTGACAAGCACTCCCGTGAGACCTATCACTTTTCAGTTCTGAACTAGAACTGATCACTATGATAATGCGCTTAAATTATCCCAAATAGGAGTAAAACTAGGATAAAAATAAAAAATACGACTTCTTATGTTTTTATTCCCAAATAGGACCATATTACTCCTATTTTAAAACACACGTATTTTTTCATTCCATTCTTACCCCTCCTTTAAATAGGAGTAAAAGGTAGTCAAGAGTCATAATGAAATGTTTTAATTTATAATAAAATCGTAAAAAATAATAAAAATCATAAAAAACTAATAAAAATCATAGAAAAATAATAAAAATTAATAAAAATATTTATAATTTAAAAAAATAATAATAAAAATAGTAAAAACCCATCTGAAAAACAAAAAAAATATGGATGCCTTTCCCACCGCCTCTACTGCCTTGTTGCACCACCACCTCTGACCGGTGTAAAAAATGCCATTTTTCTGAAAATGCCAAAAAAATGGCATATTATTCTTTGATAATGCCAAATTTTCATTGAAATTGCCATTAATATGGCATTACTAATGCATGTGGCATTTTTTTTCCGGTGACCGGAGGTGGTGGTCTGGGGGTGGCAGACTGGCAATGGCGGCAGCGATTTTTTTTATATGTTTTTTTTTAATTTTTTAAAAATATTTTTTTATTTACATTTGATAAATATTTTATTATTTTTTTTATTGTTTTTTACGATTTTTTCTTATTTTTTATGATTTTATTATGAATTAAAACATTTCAATAGCTACAAGGATATATTTGTCCAAACACACATAATTAGTCCTACTAGTGAATTAAAAAACAATGTTGTCCTATTTGTGATTATTGACAACCTTTTACTCCTATTTAGGTTATTAACCCTTTGTTTTTTATTTCAAAAAAAATTGTTTTAACAAGTGAATGTCTTTACCCCCAAAAGTATTAGTGTCCGTTTGGTACCTTTGTTTTTGGGGCTATACGCTTTATCAACCAGATTTGCCAGCAATCACTCACTTTTATTCTACGCTTATAATTATTCAATAATGAAAAAGTGAGGTTGAGATCACTTTTTGGCTGAATTGGATGAAAATGTTGAAAGATGACCATTTTAGTTGTTTTCATAAATTTTTTCTTTATTAAAATAAAATATATTTTAAATGGGTAGTACTCCCTCCGTCCCAATTTGTTTTGCAAAGTCGACATTTTTTGGTCAACCAATAATAAAAGTCAACTCTCCCTATGGATAATTAATTCATTTTTTAATCGTTAAAATTTACATATTCAAAAACTATATTAAAATCTCTACAAAGTTGTAAAGTCCAAATTAGAAAATAATAATAAATTGACATCATAATTAAGTGAACAAAACGAGACTGTTTGACTAATAAAAGTCAAATTTGCAACTCTTTTTGGGATGGAGGTAGTATAATTTTTTCATAGTTGAGCACATTTTATTCAAGTTTTCAACCATAACTTCAGCAGTTTCGGTAGCTTCCAACCATGACCTCATTCAATTTTAGCCTTGCCAAACAGGCTCTTAGCTTGGAGTTGAATAGTGATGGGTCTCTGGACTCTCAGCTGTTTGAATCTTTCTCATGTAATTATTTGTGCTGAAACAAATATAGATAATGTGCTTACAGAGTTCACTTTTTTTTTACTCCGGGGGTCTGGGCCTCTGGAGAAGGGGGCTGGAGGAGTGGAGGGCCCTAGAGTAATCAAGACTAAAACTCACTCCATTGAGTTTCGAACTCTTATGTTCCTAGCGGGTTGCTTACAGAGTTCACTTTGATTTGCTTTTATTGATTCTATTTTGCAGGCTGTAGAGGATACAGATCCAGCAATGCCCCTAAATAAAATCGTAAACTTGTTTGGGGTTGTTAGCTTGTAGATTCAAGGGATCTCTATATTGAATTTATCTTGACACTTGTACTCTGTTCAGTTGTACTCAACAAAATCTTGTTAACTCCTATATAGCATGGACCTAACGTGTACTCTTTTGCCTCCTAGTCTTTGTAAGACCAATATAGAAACTGCATACTGAATTCTGTTGTATTAGTTTTTTAACCAGAACCAACAAGTTGAAGTGCTGTGCTCTCTCAACTTGTGTAGATATGTGATCCACCATTAACCCATGATATGTATTTCGGATATTAACTTTTTCACACATAAATATATTACTCTTAAGTTTAAGAGCAGCCTTGGGGGGGGCGGGGGGGGGGGGGGGGCAGGTCGAAATGATATTAAAGAAGTGTTTAAAGAACAGTTCACCTTTTTTGTGTTTATTTGCCTTTTGCTTAAAAAGGCTACAAGTGTTTTCGGATAGGTGATTCTGCTTGTTTTCAACATCTACCTCTATATAAAAAGAGGTGGAGAATGTGGCTATTTTCCCGCCCAAAGTTTTGTGTTAGCAATGGGCCGGGTCGGGTTGCTTAGCCAGGCTGTAAAATTGTGCTCCAACAGGGCTCAGACCAATTTATAAATCTGTTGCGTGTTCAGGGCCGGTCCTGATATTTTATGGGCCCGGAGCGATTGAAAAAAGAAAGCCCTTAAAAGGTTAAATAAATATATTGCAAAAGCTTAACTTTATATACGCAAATTTCAACATACAAAGTAATGCAAGTCTTTTATCAAAGTCTTAATATATAAACTAAATGAATAAAAATTATATTAAAAAATAAAAAATAAAACCAGAGAATTACATGTGAAATTGAAATTTCAAATTTGGAAGATATTTTTGAGAAAATTAGGAGAGTGTTGATTGCAGAGCAAAACGAATTAAAGTCCAAAGATGAAACCTTGAAATTAGGCCTGTCTAACGGGAAATGATGTCAGACCGGGGCCATTTGAGGCCCTTAGCTTCCCGGTAGAATTTTTTCATGAAAGTTTTAAAATATATTCTTCATGAAATCTATAATATCTTCACAAAGTTTCAGATTAAAATTCAACCTGAAAGTCAGTTAAATAAATTATTGAAAGATAGTGCACATTATTTATATACACAAAGCGCAGTGTGTTTCAATATTTTATTTAACTGACTTCCCGGTTGATTTTTAAACTAAAATTTTGTGAATGTAATTTACACTTGATGAAAAATACTCTAAAAAAGTTTCATAAAAAAATTCCTCCATGAAGGGCTCCATATGAATTGTCCTCTCTATATTTATCCATTTATATATAATTATGGGCCCCTGTAAATGTTGGGCCCGGGGCACAAGCCCGGCCTGCCCTTGTCCAGGGCCGGCCCTGTGCGTGTTGGAAAAATGTATAACCAAGGGATACAAGGGGTTCTTCTGGCTGATGCGAAAGGTCTTCGGAAAAGCAGAACTTTTTCACGGGTATGCCAGCTATATTGAGTTATTGACCATTGCGAAGTATAAGCGTTTTATGGAGAGAGAAAATTGCATGCATAATGAGCTGCATTCATTTACGAGGTTGCAAGTAAACTATAAAAAATCAAAAAGTCTGTAATGTATGGTGTATTCATATATCAGGTCATCATAATTTAAAACAGTGCAGGTTAATATCCATTGGTTTAATTTGTTATTCATGATTTAACTATATAAATAAGTCTAAATAGAGGCACAGGTATGGATTACCCAGTTTACTGGTTTGGAGTTCCTGACTTCCTGTTGTCACCACTGAAAAGAAGTCCGGATAACTCTCCTAGGATATTCTGGGTATTTTGGGATTTATTTATCATGATGTTCAGTAAGCCCTGTTTCCCTAAAGACTGCAGCTCGCCGGGAGGTGGGGCTGAAACCGACGGATTTGAATCGAGGTACTGTTGGTACTTTCCGATTGATTTTGTGCTTCCTCCCAACGCCGGCCATCGTCGCGCCTGGTGGTTGTGGCCTGTGGACCAGGTGGCCTGGGTGGTTGGGATAGGCGGGGCGTTTAAAGTCTGGTCCGACTTTGATACGTTTTTCCCTCATTTCTTTTCCCACCGGACTGCTGGGTGTCGCCGGAACTCGGTGGGGTGGGGGAATTTTACTGTGGTGGGATACTTTTCCCGGAATAGATGCCGGTGATCGAAGGACGGACAGAGATGCGGTTGGAGGCTGGTCGTCGACTGAGTAGACAACGTGGCGTAGCCTGTCCCACCACGTGTACAAAGGTTTTGAATTTCGGATCCCGCCTAACTGTTGCGGCGCAAAGCGTAGCGATGTAGATTGGGCCTGACCAGGAAGATTGCTCCTTAGCCCTTGGGTACTGTATGGGTCTTGCTTGTGCTGGACCGCTGACGGGATGCTATTCTTATTTGTTGAGTGGCCTGGTGACCAGCACTGTTTTAAACCATGACATGAAACATATTAATGTTGTTAACTATTAAATTAATGATTATCAGTTAAGAAACACACCATCACATGGAATATATTAATGTTGTTAACTACAACAATTGAGCTTTGAAAGTGAGGGTTGTAAGGCTTCGAAGTTCAACATGCCGATGGTGGGGATTGGGAAGAGTTGGTCATGTGTTGTACGAGAAAGAAGATTATTTGGTCAGACACATAGTTAGTTAAATACGGTACAGGAATTAAACGAGGTTTAATACGTACGTGTTTTATTCAGTAACACGAATGAAAAAACGGTCAAAAATTCATTGAAAAATATGTTGACTTTTAAAAAACGTGTATATTACATATACGTGTATAATGCGGTATATGTTACAAAAATTCGGACAAAAAATACGGGGTATTATTTTAAACATTTAAAGTATATAATTCACAAAATAAGATATGTTGTCAAAAGAAATAAAAATATACACATATTTAAGTAGCAAATTTCATTACCACATAAAAGAATATTTCGTAATTGCATAAGTCGATGACAAAAATAAAAATAATAATTAAGTCCAATGCATAATTTTGCAAAATAAAGTCAAAAATATGAGGCATAATAACCATAGATGAGACTAAGTTAAAATCATTATCTTGATATGATCATCAAATACTGAAGTTAAACTCATCATTTTATCAAGATAATGGATGACATATGAGAAAAGTACATTGTACGACTGCTACGCTTATTACTGTTTATGTGTAAAACTGTAAAAGTATACTAAAAATATGTCAGGTTCAGAAAAACCTTATTTTTGATATGTTTGATTGAGAAAACATCATACATCCAGCCGTATGTAAAGTTTAGGTATTTAATTTTAGGAAGCTAAGCTAGCTTTAGCCGTCATGCAATTAATTTTATTATTAATAATAGAAATTACTTCAAATAGGACTAAAACTATGACAAAAATTCAAAATAGGACTAAAACTATGGCAAAAACTCAAAATAGGACTTGCTATGTTTTTTATTCCAAAATAGGACCATAGTGGTCCTATTGGAAACATATCCATTTCTTCCTTCCATTCTTACCCCTCCTTTAAATATTAGTAAAAGATAGCTAAAAGTCATAATTAAATGTTTAATTCATAATAAATTCGAAAAAAAATCAATAATTCGTAGAAAAATAAAAAAAAAATTAATAAATTTTTATAAAATAAAAAATAAGAAAAAAATTAATTTTTTTTTTGAAAATTAATAAAAATTAATAAAAAATAGTAAAACTCCATAAAAAAAAGTAAAAAAAAAATATGGATACCTTTCCCACCGCCTGTACTACCTCCCTGAACCACCACCTCCGATCGGTGTAAAAAATGCCACTTTTTTTTAAATTCCACAAAAATGGCATATTTCTCTATGAGAATGCCAATATTTTCATTCTGCCAACTTGAATCCTTTTGACTTTTGCCAAAAATATGTCATTCATAATTTTTTTGGCATTTTTTTACCCCGGTGACAGGAGGTGGTGGTACCGCCTCCCTGCACCACCACCTCCGACCGTTAAAAAAATGCCATATTTCCTACAAACTTCCATTTTTTTGGAAAATGCCAAAAATATGGCATATTTCTCTTTGACAATGCCAACATTTTTTTTCTTCCATCTTAAATCATTCTGAATTATGTCAAAAATATGGAATTCATAATAAATTTGGCATTTTTTCCCCAAATGACTAGAGGTGGTAGTGCTGGGGCGGCAGAGGCGGCGGTGACAAAAAATTGATTTTTTTTTTATATTTTTTAATTTTTTTAATATTTTTTTTAAAAAAATTATTATTATTCAAAATATTTTTATTAATTTTTTGGTATATTTTACGATTTTTTATTATTTTTTATTATTTTATTATGAATTAAAACATTCCAATAGGTATAAGGGTATATTTGTCCAAGACACACATAATTAGTCCTATGGAAACATAGTTTATTTTTTGGTCCTATTTGTGCAAAATGAATGACTTTTAGTCCTATTTTGATAATTAACTCTATTAATAATTGCATTGTAACAATACAAAAAGACGCGGCCACGAGGATGATGTTTTCCTTTTTGCTTTTAAGCTATTGTTGATCTTTTATGCATTTTATGCACTCATTCAATTGATCAATTCATGTTTCTAATTTTTGCAAATTAAAATATGGAAAAAATATGTTTTATACGGGAAGTAGGAATTTTTTCCCTTTTTAAACGGACCGACATTATTTTTTGTTTTAAACGCGTTTTATTGTTCAAAAAAATAGTACGAGTTTAAAACGCAAAAAAGCTAAATAGCCTTAGACATGCCAAGGCCGTGGAACTAGACAATGGCATCCAATTGGACCTGAGTTTCATGGTTTTTAATCGGGTAATCATTTTCTAACATTTGTATGATTGTCATCTACGTGGTTCGTGGTAAGGACACAAAATAATTGAAGTGATTGTCATCTTCTATAGCACTTAAAACTTTTATCAATGTGTGACCTGAGTTCAATGTTGATCTACTCATTGGTGAGAATCAAATCAAAAAATGCAAAAAAAAATGTTTCAAAAATTGATTTTGTTTTAATAACATGCAAAGAAATCTAAGTACTACATCCGCGGCAGGGGCGTAGCTACGATTGAAGGTTGGGTTGGGCCGGTACAAAGAAATTTTCAGATAATTTTTTTTCACATAAATTTTTACACTAAAAATACAAAGAATTTTCAAATTTGGGTGGGCCGTGGGCCGGTTCGCCACCCCTCTATCTCCGCCCCTGCATCCGCCCCACTAACATTGGGATAAGAGAATGTGACATGGTTATTAAGAAAAGTGAGTTTATGTGGTTTGATTTTAAATTGATAAAGTAATACTACCTCTGTCCCACTATGTTTGGGACAGTTTGGTTTACGATGTTTAATCAACGATAAAGCAAACAGATCCCTTCAATTTATTTTTAGAAAAAAGAGTTACATAGATTAAAAACTTTACAAAATCGCAAAAAAAAAAATTGATAAAAATTTGATACATAAAGTAAGAGATTAAGAGTGATTTGCGTTGACCAAGTGAATAGTGTCTGAGACAATCTTCGCGGGACATAGGGAGTAATAGTTTATAGTCACACAAATTTTGTCAAATTTGGCATGAGATAATCTTACAAAGACGGAGGAGGTAGTATATTTTAATTGTGAAAAAATCATCAAAAAGATTTTATGGTTTAAATAAAAATAGGTCGCAAAATCATTTCCAATCATTATAATATATAATATTTATAAATTATACCTATACGGACTCTGTGCCTAAATTATCTTCCAAAGTACATTTGGCACATCGATTAAGGTAGTGATATTGTATGGTGGATAGTTGTGCTAAAGAGAGACAAATGTGTAAGAATGCGTAAGAAATGTTGTGAGACACAAATTCTTTGTCAAAGGGGGAAATAGAAGATTATTTTGGGACAGATAAACGAAATTTGGACCATAATACAGGGATGGACGGAGTATATAAATATATATTTTAATGCCATTAAAGTGATTTCTTAATTTAATCACTATAAAATTATACTTTTGAGTTAGAGTTGTTGGATTCATAAGTTATGATTTCTGTTTTATAAGTTACCTTATTGTCTCTATTAGTTAAACTTCGCAGTTTTCAGCCTAAGACTCACTGCTCACCTGATTTTTTCTCTATATACACATGGAAGTATATATTGCATTCATTTACAAATTAACTAATAAAGTTATTAACAAATTACTCCCTCCGTATCAAATTAATTGACCCACTTTCCTTTTTTGGTGTATCAATTTAATTGACCCATTTCCCTTTTTGGAAAGAATCCCACTCAAAAGCAGCTACAGTACTGCTACAGTACCGCTACAGTGTCGCTACAGTACCAAAAACCTCTTACTTTTAATAAAGTCTACAGTAATTGTCTTAAACTGCGTGAAAAAGAAACGAGTCAATTAATTTGATACAGAGGGAGTATATGATATAACTATTATTTACGGAGTAATATATATCCCGTGCATCGCACGGGTGAGAATCTAGTTTAAAAATATGAACTTTGAGTGGGGAAGTTTGACTTTCAATCAGTGGTGGACTCGGGCCAGTTCGGGTCCGGGCTGGGCCTAGGCCCGACCGG
Organism: Cuscuta epithymum; assembly: GCA_945859915.1. Lineage (NCBI taxonomy): Eukaryota > Viridiplantae > Streptophyta > Magnoliopsida > Solanales > Convolvulaceae > Cuscuta > Cuscuta epithymum. Next base: position 1,510,791 of record CAMAPF010000948.1, on the reverse strand, counting down.
CCTGCCGGTTGGGCCCGGGACCGGCCCGGGTAGCCACCGGGTCCGGGCCGGGCCTCGGGCCTCTAACATTTTTATTTTTATTTTCCTTTTTCTAATTACCCCCGATCCCCCCAACCACCAACCCCCAAACCACCCCAAATGGCCCAAAATACCCAGCCCAACCCAGGGATTTTAAAAAAAGTAAAAAAAAAAAGCCCGGACTGGCCAGGCCGGTTCATGTTTTGGGTGACCCGAGCCTGGACCGGAAACCCCTCGGGTCGGGCCTACCCGGACCGGTCACTGGCCAGGCCACCGGTTGGGCCGGGCCGGAACAGTACCGGTCCCGGGCCGATTCCCGGGTGGGCCACCTGACCCGAGTCCACCACTACTTTCAATAATCATTTAACTTCAACACCAAAAAGCATTTTAAATCCTACTCTGACTTTCATTTAAAAAATCTCTTGTAATTTCAAGCATTATCAACTATTACAGTTAAACAGATTCTCTACAATCCTGCAAATGTATCAATTCTCAAAAAGCTCTTGTATTTTGGAATTTCGAGCATTATCAACTATTACAGTTAAACAGTTTCTCTACAACCCTGCAAATGTATCAATTCTCACAAACACAAGCCAAAGCAAACACACTACTTAAAATGAAGAATGAAGCATGTTACAACTGCTATCTTTAGAAGGATAAGAGCACTTAGAATGTTCACTGCCCCATCGCCGCTGCCTTGCCCGCCTTTTTCTTCCATCCTTCTTCTCCTTGACTTTCTCCTTCAAATCCCTCTCCCCCCGTCGTTTATACATCTTGAAACTCGTCCCTGCCTCTTCAGCCATCTTCCTGACCTTCTCCGTTATCTCCCCAGCAATCTGCCTATTGTACATCTTCCTCAACCCCCTCATTAGCTTCGCAAATGTGTCTGGTTGAGGCATCAAACCACCATCCATCATATCCAAACAATATGCACAGGCTTCCTTCACGTACCCTCTTGAAAACAACGCATGAATCCAAATCGTCCATCCGTACACGTTAACCTCACATCCGCTACCTACGATGCAGCCCCACACATCTTTCCCCATCTCAAGCTTCTCTTCTCTTAATACAGAGTTCAACAAGTCCTTTAGAGTGCCATAGTGTGGAAATGAAAAAAGACCCCTCCCCACCATTTCTTTAAAGTAATCGCACGCTTCGACCACACGCCTCTGCTCTATTAGACCGTTAATCATAATGACAAAAGTGTCCACCCCGGGACTCAACCCATTGGCTTCCGACTCATTCCATAAACGAGCGGCTTCGTCCGTTTCGCCCAACTTTAATGCCAAACGGATGACAGTGTTGTAGATGGGGAGGTCCGGAGTGAGCGGTGTTTTTTCCATTTTCTTTATGAGTTCCAGACACTCGTCCAACTCTTCCTTCTTCTCGTGAGCCAACATGATATGGAGATACGTCGTCTGGTTGGGAGTACATCCCTTACCTGCCATCCTATCGAGAAGCTCGTAAGCTTTGTTGATCCCATCTGACTTGCAAAACCCACTTATCAAAGCGTTGTACGTTACCACATCACACTCCGACCCATGGCTCTCCATTTCAGAGAAAACTCTTGCAGCCTCCTCCATCTTTCTTTGAGAACAGAGCGATTGAATCACAACTGTGTAGGAGGCTGCATTTGGATGGCACCCTTTGCGCCTCATTTCTTGCAGAAGGTCAAATGCATGTGACATCTTTCCCGCCACAGTGTACCCTGTGAGCAAATTATTGTAGACCACAATGTCTGGTTCGAATCCGGCTTCTCTCATCTTCACCAAAACTACTTTTGCCTCTATAAGCTTCCCTTCTTTGCACCAACCATACAGCAATGATGTGAAGTGCTTTATGGTGGGCTTAAACTTGAAACTCATTTCATCAAACAGTTTGGATGCATCTTTCACGCTTCCGTTCTTGCACAGAGCATCTAACAAACACCCAAAGACATACTCATCTGCTTCAACCCCATATTTGGCCATCTCATCTAAAACATCAACAGCTTTCTTAACCATTCTGGCAGAGGCAAATCTCCTCATCAAGATCACAAACACCTCGGGGGATAACAATTGAGGGTTTTCTCTTCTCATCTCTTCAATGAGTGCCCAAACAGCTCCAAACTGCCTCATTTTCCCCAGAATCTTGATCATGGCTTTGTATACATCATAGGTATGGGTATATCCAGGTTGCTTCGAAACCCAAACGAAGAATCCATATCCCAAGTTCCCAGCATCGCCACATCGGTTCAGCACACGTTCTGTCAATCCTGCCCGTACAATAACGCCAGACTCTTGCAGAGCGCGTTCCAACTTCGGAACCCTAGAGTGGAATCTTTTCAAAATTCTGTATATCTTCTCGACATCACCAGTGAACTCATCCTTGTTATGATCCATTCCATGCTCATCTGGCACAGATCGTAGGCGGATGAGGTCAAAAGTCTTCACTGGCTTACTGGATATACTCTGAGACTCGTTACTAAAACTGGGCTGATGCGTTTGAATTGGCTGATTGAGCTTTGATAGGTAGGTGGTGCAGAGACGCTGAGCATTGGTTGATTTGTTGAATGGGATTAAGGGAAGTTTTGAAATGGATACAAAGAGGTGTCTCTTTGAAGAAATCCTCTGCATTTTCTTCAGCTCTCCTGGCAGGGGATAGAGAGTTAGTTAATCTATATTCTATACAACCCTTCGTCGCATTATTGCTGGAAGGCACCGAAGACCTAACCAACCCTCCGACCGTCGATTGTGCGGCTGTGGAGAAACAATATATGTAGTCACACTAACACACCCCATCCCTGAGGGCCCCCAACACCGACCGGACGGCACGATGTGAGGCTTTGTCCCCGATACTTGCAGAAGCCCTATGCATTTTTGAGCATAGTAACACATCGAGCTTGTTAGACACCGTTGCAAAGAGTTCTTTTTTTAAAACGTGCGTTTAAAAATTACTATAATTAAAATTACTATACATATAATGTCATGTTCAATCTAAAATTGAACATAAATTACTATAAACGAAGTTAGTATTATAATTATTATAATAAGATGTCATGTTTTTAAAACAGATGTTTTTGTCAGAAATAGGTAATTATTTCATAAACCCCGGCCCCGCAGGGTCCGAGGTAGTTACTCGGACCTCTAGTACTGTCCCCACAAATCACCACGAGCCTTTACAGCGCACTTTGTGCTCACCCATCTCATGCGAGCCCTGAGAAACTTCCCAGGGGGTCACCCATCCCAAGACTGCTCCCGTGCAAGTACGCTTAATTTTGGAGTTCATGAACTCTCTTAAAAGGAGATGCACCTCTGTTGGTATGAGTAATACTATTAATCCGTTTAAATTAAATCTGAAATGTTACAATATTTACTAAACATTCCAATTTTATTTTAGCAATTTCTAAAACACGATCCACTTTTATTAGTTAGCACTATCTCTAGAGTCACTTATAAACCACTTATAAAATTAGAAGTGAACCCAAATGCTCTGTTATTAACACTAATGACGTATGCTTATAGTTAAATTACGAGGCCGTTTGGTGGCACTATTTTTCGGCTTATCAGCCAACTTTTTCATCAAACACGTAACTTTTGCTTTCGTGCGCTGAATTGTGTAATAAGAAGAAAAAGTAAAGTCAGAGTTACTTTTCTATCTGTATTGGTTGAAATTACTGTAGATGACCATTTTAGCTATTTTTACATACTCCGTATATTTTTTCTTTATTTTAATAATCAAATATATTATAATATTTTTTCTTAAATCAGCAAAATTAGCCAATGCAGCCACTTCAGAACTTCATAAATTTCAACAGAATCAGTCAAGGCAGCCGATTTTTGTGCTACCAAACGGGCTCTACGTGTTCATTAGAGGTAGTTGTTTGGCTTTACAATATTTCTCTTGTAATGAAAATATTATATTATTACTTTTTAGCGTAGCATTTGGAAATAAGATTTTTTTTATGAACCGTGAATCAAATATATTAAAATCAAAATCATGTATCGAAAAAGATAAGAGTCAAATTATGTAACTAAATTAGCATGAAAAAAACATAACATTTCAATGTTATTAAAATCATAGTGCATTTAGGGCACATAAAACTGCACTGAAGTTTGAAGAAAAATAATACGAGTACCAATTAACGAGTCCTAGAATTGGATATTCTTTTCTAAAATTTGAAACGATTATATCAAACTCAGCCTCTTGATCATTCATACTTTTTACAATATCATCATCATTGTTAATATTACTACCTTTATTAGAGATTAACTAGCATACATCATCAACTAGCCCTATCCAATATCTACAAATTGCCCCCGTACATACACATTTTATATTTTACTCCGTAGTTTACTCATAAGGACCGTAATCTTGTTGAGCGCCCTAAAATGGATGCACATTTGAAGCGATCTATCATGCTTCTTTTGAAACAGCACGGGTGCGTCATAGGGTGCCTTCGATGGTTGAATGTAGCCCGCATCCAGCAAGTCTTCAACTGTCTCTTCATCTCTTCCAATTTGGGCGGTGCCATCCTTTATGGCACGGCCGCAGGTGGTGTAGACCCGGGGACTGTAGACCCGGGGACTAACACGATCTTGTGGTCTACATCCCTCTTGAGCGGAAGTCTCTTCGACAAGAGGGTAGATTTGTATATTTGTACATTATCAAAAACGTAATTTACTTGAGAAATGCTAGAGGTACCCCATTTTGGGGTGCCTCATTTGTACCTCACTCATTGAGTGACTCACAAAATCCCAACCCCACAAAATAATTGCTCCACTTTAACTTATTGCCTTTGTGAACCACAAAAATAGGGAGGATGTACAAAATGGGGTAGCTTTAGAATTTTTCAATTTACTTCTACTGGATTTCAAGTTTTTTTAGTGTTGACTTTAAGATTTATTCACTACTACAATTTAAGACCTATGTAATATTGAAGATGTAACATACATATACAAGTGTTACATTTTTTCTCTAATGTAACACTTTTTAGACCTAATGTAACACTTTCTAGAAGTATAAATGTTACATTAGAGACTATAAAGTGTTACAATAAGTCAAATGCAACATGAGCAAATGTAATGGTGAAAAAGTGTTACATTTTGTCTAATGTAACACTTTTCAGTGCTATTGTAACACTTTTGGATGATACATCAGATGTTGAAATGTTGTAGTGATTTATACATACTTTTTTATTATGTTGTATTGGATTTTTTGAAAATTTATTTATTATTTGGTTACTTTGTGTACATTTGCAGCATTATTCCAAGCAACACAATACTAATTTACGTGTCCATTTTATTCAGTTTTATTATCTTTAATAAATCATAAATGCTCAAAAGATCTACATGTATAATATAGAGCCCATTTGGTTACACTGTAATTGCTTGAATCAGTTGATTCTACTGAAATAGATTAAGTTCTCACTGAAGCGGCTGAATTGGCTAGATCTGCTGAATTATAAAAAGTTACATTTAAAATATATTTTATTAATAAAAAATAAAAAATATTTAAAATAGCTAAAATGATACTCTATAGTCACTTCAGTCAGAAAAGTAACTCCAACTTTACTTATTTTGATTATTACACATTTCAGAAGTTAAATATTTTGATGAAACTGATGATTGATAGGCAGAAAACAGAAGTCATCAAACGAGTTGATAATGTCAGATGTTATCCAATAAATAAATTTAATAACTCAAATAAATTTAAGGGCGGATCTATGAATGAGAAGTGGGGTGGGCTAAACAGTAAAAAAAATTGTTAGCACACACATAAAGATCAGCTTAGCCTCTTATTGAACCAAGCTTTTTTAACTACTCAAGTTCGAGCTTGATTTCTCTAATTTAACGAGTCAGGCTTAACAAGATTTGAACTCGAACGTGGGCTAAATTTTGAGTTCGAATAGTTATTCAAGCCGAGTTCGAAACTTTGAGCATACTAATGTTTGGTTTGATTCGGACTCGATCCTATCGATCACTTATAAATTATAGGGGTAATTTACATATATATCTTAAAATTTAAACATCTTGAGTGCCATTTTATAAATGTATTAATTATTATTAAAGATTCAAGTATTTATCGAACAATTCGAACACGAATCTATAAATGAGCATTGTCTAAACTTCTACATTCGAACATGTTTCTCGAGCTTATCGAGTCTCCGAATAGAATACCGAAAAACTCCATTAATGTGCCGCAATGCCATTAAACCATTTTGGTGTTTGATTCGGAGTTCGTTCAGAACTTCAGACCACTATTGTTTTCTATTACTTTACTTCATCACCTGATCCGCTTGTTTTAGGGCGTGTTTGGCAATCATCAATTATCAGTTAGCGGGTTATGTTACTGCATTGTTGATAGCCGGATTTTATCAGCAGATTGTGTTGACGGGTTACAAATAGTTGTTTTATAATTTAGCTTTTAGATGCATCGATTATTTTGTACTATTCTATTTCAAAATACTAAGCTCAAAACATTACTATTTATAGCGTTTCTATTTCAACGATTCTGTCTAAAAATAATAGGGACCAAAAAACTATATACCAAACAATATTGATAAGCGTTTTCGTTGATTGATAACAACCTTAAAAATAGCCAACCCGGCTATGTTTGGCCTTCACCATTTTCCAAAACACCTAACTCTTTGAGATAGAGAAACTGATCAGATCCTCTATCCCAAATCCAATACCATATTTTTTGCAAGAAAATCCGATATTCATATTAATTGATCAATATAAATTCAAAAAAGTGATCAATATATTATATTTTGTACGGCAATATGAGGCGTAAATAGAACTATGAGAAACAAAAGTGACATTGTTGAATTGAATAATTTTGATAGGATGGAAAGGGAAAGCTGGAAAGAGAGAGAAACGAGAAGGAAAGATACATTTTCTTCTTCATCTGTTCCTTCTTTTTCCACGTCCCTTCTTTCTCTCTTTGTTATCACATTTCCTTGAATTTCACCGGCTCATCGACCATCATCTCAGATTCCCCAATGTGTATATGAGATGAGAATGCATTGTTTGATATAATTGGCGGCTTGAGTTTGATGATGGACGGAGTCAAAACCATGGAATTGCCTCCTTCCATAGACCCTCCCAAGAAGAGGCTTTATCAAATGTGGAAGGGCCGAAATGTAAGCTCTTTTTGCCTGGTTCTTCTCATGTTTATGCTTTTATTTATTTAGATAAAATGAGTATTTACATATAACCAATTAACCATTGGATTTTCTACATTGTATATTCTCCTCATTGTCTATTTCACAACTCCTTGGTTAATTGGATTGAGGGAATCTTATGCGTGATATATAAACTTTCTTTTAATTGTGAAGTCTAGTTGGGGACAATGGGTTGTTTCTAACTTGATTATTATTATTATTATTTATTCATAATCTTCATGTTTCTTTGAATTTTTATCTGCAAATAAACAAGCAAACTAATAAAGTACAACCTTTTTGGATGATTTGCATTTCCATTGTCTCAATAAGTTCTTTTGTTTGAGGCTTATGTTTGGCTTTCATCAACATTTAGGTTCCTTTATAATAACTTCTGAGCTCACCATTATGTTGTTTATTGGCATTTTGTTCATGTTAAGTTAGAGGTTTAAGTTCCTATTTAGGAAAAATATAGTACTGTGTAGGAGACCACTTTATTTTTAATCCAACTTAGGAAAAAATCTTTAAAAATTAGTAATGACAGTTCATTGCAAATTGTTTATCTTTATTCTTATTTTATTAAATATTAAATCTTTTCATTACCTGCGCAAGTCAAGTAGGTATGTGCATGGAAAACCTTTATACCTTCTTTATGGAGGACTATAACACATCAAACTTTCTTAATTATTTCAGAAGTTCCTTTGTGGTGGGAGGTTGGTCTTTGGTCCAGATGGAGCATCGGTGATTTTATCTACTTCCCTAATAGCCACCCCAGCATTAATATTTTGTTTCAAAATGTTCTCTAGGATTTCAGAAGTGGACCCGTTACATGTCCATGTTGTTCCAACTATCGGGTTCATCCTCACAATTTTGGATTTGAACTTTCTCTTCTTGACATCCTCAAGCAACCCAGGAATAGTCCCTAGAAATTCTAGACCTCCTGAGGATGAAGGCAGTACAAAATCTGCAGATTGGATTAACAATTCATATGCTGACATAAAGTTACCGAGGACAAAGGATATAAGTGTCAACGGCCATTCGGTTAAAGTGAAGTTTTGTGACACATGTTTGCTATATCGTCCGCCACGTGCCTCTCATTGTTCAATTTGCAACAATTGTGTTCAGAGGTTTGATCATCACTGTCCATGGGTTGGTCAATGTATTGGAGCTGTAAGCTTCTATTTTTTGTTTGTTCATTTTATTTTATTTTATTTTATTTTATTTTATTTTATTCTTTATGAACTTCGTACGATTGTTCTTTTTTACAAATAAATTAATGATAATGAAACTATTCAAACTTTATCCCCTCATATAATTGAACCAATGTGCTAGTCATTAAAAACTTGTATTTGTGTTTTTGTTGAAAAATGTTCCACACCAGTTATATATGAAATGACTTCTTAGCAATAATGTGTGGTCATTACACATCATTGTGTATTCATATTATGGAACTAAGTAGTTCTTTTTTGTGACTATCGTATTCATTGGGCATTCAAAAACTATCGTATGTTCCCGACTTTCTGCATTAACCTGGTTTTAGTTTGCCCTCATTTTCGTGAAGCAATGTGGTCATTAAGTAGTTCGTTTTCTTAGGCATTAAGGAAATTAGACATTAGTTATCTATTCATTTTGAAAGAGTTTCTTTGTTGTTGTTGTTGTTGTTGTTGTTGTTAGTAGTAGTAGTGCTAATAGTAGTAGTAGCAGTCGTTTTCTAATATCTCTTTTTCTCATATAAGACGATCAGCGAATATGGCGGTTCACGGGTTAGCCCAGGCGGCATATTCCTTGTCTGATTGTATTTTTTGGGATAGTTTTCCTCCTAGTTTTATTGCACATTTACTGAATACTGATTCTATTAATGATAATTGAGTTATTTCTTTTAAAAAAAGTAGTAGCAGCACTACTTTTTTGAAAAAATAGTAGTAGTAGCACTATTATGCCTTTAAAATTTTCATCGTAGAGTACGCGCCAATTTATTTCAAAGGCAAATTAACATTATTTTTGAATTTGTTTTGTTTGCAGCGTAACTATAGGTGCTTCATCATGTTCATAACAACATCAACTATCTTGTGCATATATGTCTTCACATTCTCATTGTTAAACCTCCTTCAACAGCCAGGCAACAGCACAATGAGCAAGATGTCAAGGGATGTTGTGTCATTTGGTTTAATCATTTACTGCTTTATCGCTGTCTGGTTCGTAGGTGGCCTTAGTGTTTTACACTTTTACCTCATATGTACTAATCAGGTTAGCGTTCTCCACATCAAATTTCATTTGTTGTAAAAAGTCCTGTGTAGGTATGGGTTTAAGCTCGGGGGCCACCCAGTCATGGACGCATTCCAAGTTTGGTCAAAAACTTTTTCCTCATGTGGAATTTTTTGTGTTAAAATTTATATAAATGAATTATTTTTCCGGCCTAGCCCCAAAGAAAAAATTTGAGGGTCTACACCTAGGTGCTAAGCTCTCATCCCTCATATAAGTCATTTGGATAGAACCTTTGATCAAATCTTAATATTGTAAGAGAACTTAATAGAACATCTTGGTCCTAGTGATTATAAAAAAAAATGACTAGTGAGCTATTAGTTCTTAATTTGTCTCTGTTAAATGTTAGTTTATGTATATATTTGCAGACAACATACGAAAACTTTCGTTACCGTTATGATAAGAAGGAAAACCCATATAATCGGGGGATCACGAGTAACCTCAAAGAAATTCTTTTCTCAAGGATAACGCCACCATTGGTCAATTTCCGTGAGTGGAGGATTGAAGAAGAAGATTCAGTGATGAGCTCCTTCAGTCATAAATTTGGTGGAATCAACACCCGAGGCAAGTTTGACCTTGAAGTGGGAATACTTAGCAAAGACGATATTTTCCAGAGTTTGGATTATGACGCAGTTAATGATCAAAAGGTTAAGGGTACTGCATTTTTTGTATTTGATCCTCTTCTGTACCCCGCTTCCAAAGATGACATGAAAGGTGCACAAGATAATAATGTGGAGAGTGGTAAAACTGAGGAAGCTGACGTCATCCACAGATCTTCATCAATGGATTCAACGGTCTCTCTTAAGTAAAGGTAACGTTCTACCTGAGCATTTTGTGTTTAGTTTTTTTTTTGTTTTTTTTTGGGGGGGAGGGTCACTGTTTTTTTTTGTTTGGTTTGATTTTAATCCGTTTCAGTTTGGTTTGGATGGTCTCATTTCAAGAAAAACATTGTCAAGCTAAAACATGCTCTATATATATCTATTTGGTTCAGTTTGCTTTTGGGTTCGTTTAGTTTGGTCGAGCTAAAACATACTCTATAAAACACGGTTGATTTCGTAAAACGTACTCAAGAAAAACATTGTCAAGCTAAACCATACTCTATAAAAGTTTGATTTTGGCATCTCATTTCTAGATGCCATTAGACGTTTTTCTTGACACTTGACTAATATGCGGAAATTAGCGGGAACTTATGGTCTTGTTATGAATGTGAATATCAGACAATTATATTGCAGGTGTGGAACAAGTGTTCCTCCCGTGGTAATTATCCTTAATCTTTGGCGAAGTGCGAATCTCCAAATATCTATAGCTGAGTGAGACAGATACAAATGCAGAAAACACAGTATTGGAATGGGAACAAAACGAGGATACAATTCTTTCTTGTAAGTTATTAGATAGAAGTCTTCCTTTCGGTGCCATTTATATGCCGATTAGTGTTCCTTTTCTATGAGAAATTTGTACTGAATGGTCATTGCATTATGGGGAGGGATCCGTTCTGTGAAGCTTGTACCATTGTAGTTTTCTTAGCTTGTTCATAGGTAGATGCATGGTGTTCCCTTTCTTTCTAGATAAACAAATGCAGGAATGCAAAATTGAGGATTTGATTATATCCCCAGCCGACCAGTCAAGAGATGGCCTCAATGCTATCAATTGAGACATGAAAGACCAAACATCGAAAGATCTATGAATATGATCGAGAAGCGTCAAATGTAATCGTAAAGGAGTTTTACAATTATTATTTTTAGTTTGAAGGATAAAATGGGCAGAGTCGGCTTTTAACATGCTCCACGTGGTTCTCTAGAATAGGGCCCACCATTTTTGGGAGCCCCATTTTTTTCAATAATAATATTACTCATATTATATAGAAAAATACTTAAACTACAAATACATTATTAATAATAATATAAAAACTTTATGGGTTATACAGAGTATCGGACTAACTAGTAAGTAGTAACTACAGCCAACGAGATTAAGGGAATACCTAGTTAATTCTCTTTCTCCAAAAAAAGAGACTTCTCGGCATCTTCGCTAATTAAGTAATTGGTAAATCTGATTAAGGAGATTAGGCTTCTCGAGCTCTTGGCTAGGCGGCAATCCGAAATCGGCATAAGCAACTCTTCGCCTCTTCATCAAATGCTTCATTGAGTTCTTGAATTTCAGCTTTAATCAAGTAGTAGCATAATAATTATATGTAGTCATTTTAAATCATGTACTCCCTCCGTATCAAATTAATTGACCCGTTTCTTTTTCACGCAGTTTAAGACAATTACTGTAGACTTTATTAAAAGTAAGAGGTTTTTGGTACTGTAGCGACACTGTAGCGGTACTGTAGCAGTACTATAGCTGCTTTTTGAGTGGGATTCTTTCCAAAAAGGGAAATGGGTCAATTAAATTGATACACCAAAAAAGGAAAGTGAGTCAATTAATTTGATACGGAGGGAGTATTTTTTATATGAACACTTAGACAATTAAAAAACCCAAAACGAGACCATCCTTAAGAATGATGCTTCAAAGGCTTGGTAGTTGGTACATACGTGTATGTCATTATAAAATTGAAAAATTGACCTAATATGTGAAGTAAAACTATATAGTGTTAGTCACACTTGTCATTTTAAAATATTTATCGGATATTCACATAGTTATGATTCTCAATTCTTGATGGTAAGTAGATGAGTAGATCCTAATTCAATCCACCTTCTAAAAGTAAAAAACTTACAAAAAAAATTATTTAGACCATAGCGAAAAATAACGAGGAATTTACGAATTACGATCTAGTCACACTAGTCTTCAACTTATTACTTTCTTCGTATCACAATAAGTGTCTCACTTTTTCATTTTGGTCGTACTAAAATAGGTGTTTCACTTTCACAATTTTCATTTTAGGAAAAAATTCATACCAAAAGCATCTACGATACACTTTAATAAACTAAACAATACTGCTACAATACTGAAAATCTCTTACTTATTAAAAAGTGTATAGTAATCTTATAAATTATCATACGGAGGGAGTATATTTTATAAGTAAGCACAGTTTCACAAAGTTATACGAAGCATGTTTTTTTCAAAAATGTTACTCCATACTAAAATAAAGCTTATTTGCACAGATATGACAATAAGTTACTACAATATACTCTGTAGTAATTAGTTACTACTCCGTACAATATTGTCTCATGGTTACTTAAATTTTAAAACTGAACATAAGTTAAAATGAATAAGTTACTAGTATAGTCATTAGTCACATTTTTGTAAACAATATTTATTTTAATCATACATATCTAATTATTTCAACTTATATTGGTGTGTCCTACAAAGTACTACGTATGAAATAATCTCAAAATACCTTTGCTAAGAGCATCCGCATAATTTGATCAAATAATCTCAAATAATTTTCAAATAATTCAGATTTAGAATTTGATACCAGATTATTTGATCAAATAATCTCAACTTCTCAACCATAATCTCAAAAACTATGATCCACGTCATCAAAACAATTAATCTCTAAATAATCCTATGAATGGGGATGCCCTAAGTTTAAGGTCTCCACGAAAAAATAAAGCAACATCATTGTGTTCGTGTTGAGCATCCACAATGATGGGTGATTGTCTAGTCTATTTAAAGGGTGTCACATGAAATTAGACATTGTGTATTTATTTTGCTCTCTAATAGAGATAGTCTGAAATATGGTTGTGCTGATCGAGTTGGAAAGAAAAAACTAATTAAGCACTGTCTAGCTAGAGAAAGATCTAGGTGTGGTAAGTGAAGATAACTTAGTGACACTGAAAAATACCGTGCGTATATTCAGAAATTACGAGGAAGAAAAGCCCTCCCGACTCCCATCGATTTGCAATTTTTCACAACTGAATCGCTGGCAGTTGTTTTTTAAGATTGTAAACCTGGCAACGGTGAATCTGATCTAAAATTGGCATGTAAACATTTTGTTTTTGTATTTGATTTTTTAAAACATCAAATTCACAATTTAAACTTTGTAAATTTTAGTAGGTGTTACCGAATTGATGTTTCTAGATTAATATTAACACGAGCAATTGATTTTGGGAACCATTTGTTGGGAGTAAATTCTCTAAATAGGACTAAAATAAAGTTAAAGTTCATAAATAGTTATGCTCTTATCATTGTTTTATTCTCATAATATGAGTTATTTACTCATATTTTGGGAAGTTTTAATTAACTTATTCTTTTAATAAGATAAAATAAATACTATTTAGGGAATAGAATATACTTAATCCTATTTTTAAAGCAATTTCTATTAAACAAAAAGTTACTTTGATTAACTACTTTTCTAATTATCATGATTGCAGAAGAAACAAAAGATATGTAAAATCAATTATGGATTACATAACTAGTGATCCATTTGGGATAAAAGTAGATGAGGGAAGAACCGATCCAATCTAATAAAAGTTTAGGAAAAGTATGGAAAAAGTACTTGTGGTTGGGCCCGTTTTCAGATAGGGTTATGCATTTCAATTTTTTTTATAGAAGTGATTCATGTGTTTGAATTTGGTTTTGGAAGTTTTGACTATTTTAATGAAAACGTATTAATATTATAATTTTATGTGATATAATGGAAATTGTAGAAAACGTAGAATTAGTTTAAAATAACGATGACAATGTTTGACAGAGCATAAAAAGTGAAAAAAGTAAAGAAACTTATGTATATATAAATGATTTTTTTTTATTACAAAAAGTAGGAAAGTTGTGCATGTAATAAAACGAGTAAATCCAATTGGGCTGATGGCAAGAAGATGAGCAGATGAAGAGATCATATTTTGGAAACTGAACAGATGGCTATCGGGAAACATGTTATTTTCGGTCATATTCTGAGAGAAGTATTCTAGAACATTCAATACTTCTCTACACACATCTAAAGAATTATAGACATCTTCAATTCACAGTATTCTAGAATTCTCATTAACTTTTCGATTAAGGAGGAAAACCAACATATTTTCATGTTCCTATGTAATACTATGTATTCCTTAAAAGAATTAGCCAGAGCTAATTTTATAAAGAAACATGCATGTTTATACAATTATATACAAGCAAATATGTTTATTAGCCAAACTAACATACTGAGTCGAGGCTCTAACTGTTTAAGATTCTTCGGATCAAAATTTGTTTGTTATAATGAACTAATGATAGGTAAGTGAGATTGTTCACGAGCCAATAGTCCATCTACTTTTATTTTATGCACTTCCCCGGGTTTTTAATTGGGGTTTGGACATGGATATTAGTAAAATTTAGGAGTTGGACAAAAAAAGATACCCGTTTTTTAGTTTTCAAATATGTGCTTTACTAATTTACCCTTTCTTAAGTGTTCAGCCTGCATTCGCTCGCATAACAGTACTCGTAACATCGCATTATTTGCATAGCATACTATTACTCCGTAACATGCATTGCGTATGAGTGTACTGCATTCTCTAACCATTAATGTGTCTATTTTTGTTTTAAAATTATTTCTCAAGAAATATACTTCTTTTTTAATCATATCTAACCATTTTTTTTACATCAATCATATCTAACCATTAATTCTTCTTTTTAAAGAACCATTAATGCTTCTTTTTTATTTTGAAATTATTTGTGAAGATAGTTGGATATGGAAATATAAGTGTATTAAATATATAATTTATTATACTAAAATTTGTGTGAAAAAATTCTTAACTATAATTGTTTTACTAACCATCGTCTCAGTTGCTAACGTCCATTTAATGTCGTTCCAGTTACTAATACCCCAGTTACTATCACTTCAGTGACCATCATATAATTAATAACACTCCAGTGACCAGCACGCATCTCAATTATTACAACCTCAGCTACTAATGCTCCAGTGACCAAAATCGGTCAGTGACAACAATTATCAGTGACTAAAAATCTAAAATCCGTTAGTGATCAAAACATTAGTGACCAAAAAATCCGCCAAGTGACTAACATCGCTGCAGTGACCAATGTCGGCCCAGCTCGTCAAGTTGCAATTATTCAACTCGTCCAGTTACAATTATCCGACCCGTGCAGTTACAATTACATGACGTTCAGTTACAGTTACCTAACCCGTTCAGTTACAGTTAACCGACCCACTCAATTACAGTTACCCGATCCGCTCAGTTACAGTATTCCAATTCATCCAATTACAGTTATCCGGCTTGTTCAGTTACACTTATCAACTCCCTTACGAATCCATTTATAGACTTACACATACTCAATTTAACCAATTATCCAATCCAACAATTTGCAAGACCCGCTCAAAAATGACCACTGCCGACCATCACCACCGCCCATTACAAATGATCACCACTAGCGTCGACCGCCACCAGCGTTGACCACCGCCAATCTCGACCACCGCTGCTGCCGTCTTCCACATACCCCTGCCCCCATCCAGCCCCCTGCCTTGCATCACCCCTGCCACACCAGGCCTGCCCCTTCCCCAACCACTCTGCCCCTGCCCAATCACTCCACCTAGTTCCGCCCCTACCTCACCCATCGAATTCCGGCGACTCCAGTCCAACCACCGCAGAACAACCCCACCAGATCCGGCGACCGTTGTGTCTCTGTTGTCTCTCAATTCTAACAATCGACCCCAACCTTTCTCGAAAAGCCCTGGCCAACCCCACTCCAATCAGAGACCAACCTAGCTCCGTTCCGATCGTCGATGACCAACCCAACCGGATACCCCGCCGCCCGCCGCCGCCACAACCAACATTTCTCGATCTGAAAACCTAGCAACCAGGAACCCTAGCCGACGGAAATATTCGACACGGATATGAGAATTATAGTTTGAAGCCGATTTAAATCACAACAAAGTCACGGAAGAAGAATAGGATGATTTGGATCAGTAGATGTGAACTTCAAGCGAGGGATGTGAGGTTGCTTGAAACAATGATTTGCGTCTGAGGGAAACCACAGAGATAGACGAAGATTGGCGCAGAGATGGAGAGGTGGTTGAGGAGCCAGGGTAATTTCGTCTCTTCACTTCAAGTGCGGTCTTATTTCCGTCCAAATTGATAAGCAGTCTTATATCTGTCTTTGAGAACCGTCACACTAATATTCCTGTCAATCTTTCAAGTTTTAATTTGTGTTCCTAGATTGAGATTTAAAAAGAGGAAGCATTTAATATCAAATTTTTTGTTATATCCTTTCAAAAGGGTTTTATCCCTTACTAATGTCCTCCATTGCCATCGCCTCTGCCATCACCACATTGCACACCACCAATAAACTTACCTGATTGCCAAGGGAACTAGGGAGGGCAAAAAATTAATGGTGACAACCCCGGTAGCCATTTAAAAAACGGGGTACGAACCTACCACTCCCATGATTAGTCCAAATCATGATATCATTTTTAATTTAGATTTAAATAATTCAACTGCAACATTCTAATTGATCCAAATAGACAAAAGTATGCTACCTTTTTGGTACCATAGAATCTACCAAAATTAATTAGATTAGGAGTGGAAAATTAATATTTATTCCTATTTAGAGAAGATTTGAGATTGACTTCCCTTTCAAAAATTTGTGAGCATAAGTTTTCTTGTGAGGTGTTTGTGAGCATAGCATCCTATTGGAATTGTAACCAAATAAAGATATTATTATTATTATAAGGTACGTTGCTTTCCTTGTAAAATATTATTAGACGAAAATATTCATCTCGGGCTATTTTATAAATAATAATATTAATGGTGTTGTTTAGAAATGGCCAATATAGTGAATACGACAGTTATAGGTCAATAGGCGTTTTTTTCCTTGACGAAGGAAATAATGCATAAGTAGTAAACGAATAGGCGTTTTTTTCCTTGACGAAGGAAATATTGCATAGGTAGTAAATTAAAGGAACCAAATTGAGTCGAATAATAGGATTTTGTATTTTTATTTGTTTAATTTTTTCAAATACGAATTCGAATTCAAATATGAAACGAATATTAATTTCGATTTGTATTTGTATTTGTTTAACCATACGAATAGTTAACGAATCATATACGAATATCGAATCAATTTGACCATAGGTTAAATATGAGTCAAATATCACTTTAAAATAACTTTTCTTATACTCCGTATTGTTTATGTTGTAAATGCATGATATGACTTAATATGTGTTTTTAGTATTTAAGTTTAATGGATCGATGATTTTTAGATGGTGCACAATATACTAAAATGAATTAATTTTATGATTAATAAATAGAAATCTATTTCAAACTTTTTGAAATAAACACTAACACATACGTATTAGATATTATATTATAATGTGTGAAATAAGTTGTTAATTGTATATACCAAAGTCAAACGACTCTTAACTTTATTCTAATTATTTGTATTGTATTTGAAAGACATTTGAACAAAAAAATTGATTTGTATTGGTAATTGTATTCTGGTTTATTACAAATGGGCTTGGGATCTGTATGCAAAAATGTATATATCGGCTAAACTTTGAGGGTATTGCTATCTTTTAAAAGTTATTATAGTGTATTACTATTATTATTATTGATATTAATATTACCATTATTATTAATCGAATATATTTGATTAATATTCGAATCGAATACACTGATATTCTTATTTGTATTTTGATAACAACTCGAATCAAATTTAATATTCTTATTTGTATTTATATTTGAATTTTTTGAATTCGAAACGTCTTATACGAATTCGAATCGCGAATCAAACACAAATTATTTGATTCGTTTACAACGAATACGGCTTAAGGCCATGAATTTGTCCCACACCGTTACATATGGAAATAGGCTCTCCACTTTTCAGTCTCCACTACAGCTCATACCTTTCTCGGCCTTTTGGCTAAGATCGAGTGCAGTATCTGCTTTTATCAGTTTAATTAATACGATAGTACTATCTATCTGATAAGTGGGCCATAGGCCCACACGATGCTAACTCATTTTTTTCCGGTGAAGGGCTCAATGGGCTTGTTGCTCAGTCCTTCAGTGATTGGAAATTTTTTGTTTATAGATTTCGGAATTAAATTCTTTGTCATCTAGCCATCTAGGAAATAATTCTCCGATCCACCGCGCAAAACAATATTCAATAACAAATTACTTGTTGTGAAGCTAATACTACATATATAATACGGAGTAATTAAAAGATCAAATTTTTCCTCCAAAAAAAAGATCAAATTTTCAGACAGCAACATATACAGTCCAAAATGTTCTTGGTAACAATTGAATTTTATTGAATAATAAATGTAAGAGTTCAAATTACTATAGCAGTTTCTATAAGTTAGTTAATTCACGGATTAGTCGGAATATCATTTCATATTGATTTTTGAGATTCTTTAAGAAAATATTCAGTTATAAATTAGTATGGGATATTGGGAGATTAACTTTTGTTTGACAATTAAACAATGACTAATAGATTTCATCTAATTCTTTATCATGTTATTCAAAATATTTTTATTTTGTTTTTAAAAACTTTTTAATATATATATTTTAAAATTTTGAATAATTAATTGTACATTGTTTTAATTCTCAAATTAGCCTAAAAGTAATAAGGGGATAACTACAAAAGTTTCTAGTAGATTTAAATCGACAATAATGTGTTTAAAAAAGAGTAGTTTTTTTATCATCAAAAGATACAATTTATATTAAATCAATAAATCGTTTACCAGCTGGCTGACAATACAATAAGGATAATATCATAGGTGACCCTCTGATCTGATATAACAATGTGTGCCCTTGCTAACGCATAAGCAAAATGATTCACAGATCTTTTGCAAAGAGACAAGAAAATTACTCTTTGTATCTAAAACTTTCATAATATCGTCAATAATGAGATGGAGATCCGAAGAACCAGCTCTTTTTTAGCACTTGCACCATCGTGAGTGCATCCGTCTCAATCTCGACATTGCTCGAGCCTTTTTCTACAGCCCCAGAATAGCGTCCCTAACTCCGGTAGCCTCTGTTTCTGCCACCGACCAGCCAGCCGCACAGGATGTCCCTTTAGCTTTGATGAAATCACCATTCTCGTTCCTGGCCGCCCACCCCCAAGCCCGAATACCCCCAGCTTGGTTAACGACACCATCCACATTGATCTTTAAATTATACAACCGGTGGTGGGTTTCTTCCATTTCCTCTGTATCCCCGGTATGTCTCACCTTGACCGTGCCACTGCTCTGAGCCTCCTTCCATCTAGGGGTGGACTCGGGCCCGGCCGGGCCTCGGGCCAGGAAAGTTGGGCCCGAGCCCGAACCGCCGGTGGGCGGTTCCGGGCCGGGCCTAACCGGTTCTATTTTTTTTTTTTTTGGCTCTTCTATTTAACCCCCAACCCCTCCCCCTCAACCCCAAACCACCCCAAACCACCTCAAATGGCCCAAAATACCTAATCCAACCCAAAACTTAAAAAAAATTCAAAAAAAAAAAAAATTAAAAAACGGCCCGAACCGGCCGGGCCGGTTCACCAAAAACTGGGCCCGAGCCCGGACCGCCCAGCAGCCGGGCCGGGCCGAACCGAACCGGTGGACCCACCGGGCCCCGGGCCGGGCTGGGCCAAACAGTAACCGGGCCGGGCCGGTTCTGGGCCGGGCCGCCTGGCCCGAGTCCACCCCTACTTCCATCTAGCCATCATACCAGGCCAACAGCCCCGTTTAGCATGTTTGCCGCTTTTTGTTTTTGATCTTTCCAAACTGCAGTATTCCTTTGTTTCCATATGCTCCAAAGTATGGACACTAACCTGCCCCTGCTCTCAGTGTCCAGAGATGATAAATTCTTTCGCAACCAATCCTCCAAAGGAAACCCCGCATGTTGCCATGCCTCTTGAACCTAGGGACATGAGCGCATAGCATGGTCCAATGATTCCGACGCCTCGCCACATAACTTAGTCATTCTGGATCTCCACCCTTTTTCTTCTCAAATTGTCAAATGTTGGGAATGTTCCATCTAACACTTGCCATGTGAAATATTTAAATTTTGGTGGCACTTTAAAATCCCATAGATGCTTCCATCCATCCCAATCTTCAGTCTAAATCTCACCCATTAGAAGCCTATAACAGCTCTTAACCAAATACTCACCACTTTTTTCCCTAGTCCACCAAAAGCCATCTCTTCTGTCTTGAGCACTAATCGGAATACTAAGTATTAAGTTACTGTCAGCCTCATTGAACAAAGATAAAATTACATCTCTATTCCATAGTTATCCTGTTACATCACGCAGAGCTGCCACATTCATATCCCTTATACCTGGAGGACGAGGTGAAGAGATCTTCCCCGACCCTGCCATGGTAACCATGCATCCGCCCACACTTGCACGTCAATTCCGTTCCCCACTCTCCTTTAGATGTTATTTTTGAGAATGGATTGTGTCTAAAAAAATGCTTCTCCATATAAAAGAAGGATTGTTACCCAATCAAGCTAGCATTCAAATAATTAGAATTAGGAAAATACCTAACTTTAAGGACACGCCCCAACAGACTCCCTTCTTCATTAATCGGCTGCCACCCTTACTTTGCTAACTAGCTAGATTAAATTCCCTCGGCCGTCTGAACCCCAACAACAAAATAGTGCATAGTATGGATGAAAAAACCTAATAAAACTACATGAACCTAAAACAAAATGCATCGTATTTACAAGGACTAGAAACATTTCTAAGGCTAAAAAGTTCTGTTTTCACTAAAATAATGGTTTCTTTGATCTCCTTGTTTAAATATTTAGACAAGAACTAGAAAGATCTTAATATTTTATTGTTTATGATGTGCCAGTTGAGTTAAAAGAATCAAATTGGTGAAGAAATCACTACTTTTCTATTGTCATAAAGGTTTTCTACAAAATATTACTAAAATAAAACTTATTTACACAAGTTTAAAAATCGAACATAAGTTACTATGATATTATTACTACTCTAGTCGCTAATCACTAAACAATCTTCATTTTAGTCATAAATATGCAATTAGTTCTTATCATCATAAACAACAATAAGTCCTACGAAAGATCATGGATTGATCATCCAAATGTGTTCATCAATACATCAGATCGAGTATGAAACAAAAAAATTGTTATCAGCTGGCTGAATCATCATGTTAGTCATGTATACATAAATATACAGAATACTTACCATACATATATAGAAAACAAAAACACTGAGAATACTCATTTCAAATCAAGCACATCTGCACATGGTACACAATTTGCCCTATAAAAGATTATCAGCTGGCACTTAATGTATCCAGAAATATGTATTAATATTCTACCAGAAATATGTATTAATATTCTATTATTAATAAAAGATAATTTGTATGCTTCAATTATTAAAATTCTATTATCATGTTGTTTTTGTCACGCCCCGGACCTACCGGACACGTCAACAACCCGCCGTACAGTACGAATAGTCAACCGCAGTCCAACTCATCCATACTATACTAGGCGTCTTGAATACCATTCACACATAGTACATCCATAAACAAACATAATGTAAAATATTCATTTAAAGCAGCGGAAACATTTAATAAAGTGTTTATGCCACACTTTGGCAAACATGGGCATACAAGCCCCCAAATAATTATTCAAAAACAATATCCATGAGCATTAATTTAAATATTTTTAAAACAGGAGCGGAGGAAGCACGAACCACGTCTTCCTTCCTTGATCTTCCCGAAACAACTGGTACCGGTAGCAAGCTCAACTCCTACCTGAAACTGTGATGTGGCCTCCCCCGTGAAGGGGAGGTCAGTACTTGGAAGCATTTGACAAGTACAATGACAACTATACTAAGTATAATCAATGTTTCAACTTCTAAGACCCTCAAATAGAGTGATACTATAGTATAATAGTAATTCTTCTTTATCCCTTATTATCTTCATAATAAGTTAATTAATAAATTTGTCGGCACACGGCCCCTTTTCATACATTTCATTATACCCGTCGTTAGCACGACACCGCCCGTAGGTCTTGTCATCCTTTACGAGACTTGTCACCGCTCTCCGAGGCCTCATCGGGCCCTCGGGCCGGAGTCCAACATCCCGCCCCTGAACTCATACCCAATATCCCGTAGGAAGGTAAGGTCCATTCGGGGTCCTATCTTAAGTGTTACCGCTGTCGGGAGCCTCGTAAGGTCTCCGGTTCGGATTCCACCCTAACCCGTGATCATGATGTAAGTCCATGCTATCCAACCCCGCTCTCTAGAGTCGGGAAGGGTCATGGTCCTTACTATTTACCAATATTCTACCGGCTATCCTCAAGGACTACCGAATACACCCGTAGGCCAATCCTACATCTAGGATCAATTTATTATTCACTTTACTTTGGGTATCCCTTAAGGCCTACCCCTAGTATAACTTAAAGTTCATACTTATCCACCTTAGCATCTCTTAAGACTACTTAAGGCTCCATATTTCACAATCCAAACCTTGGATCAATTCTAGCATATTCTTATTCTAATACCCCGACTAGTATCTTAATACTAGTCGGATAAATTCCAACGAACCAATTTTCAGTTCATAGTCATATAGACAAATTCCAAACTAATTTTCCATTGAAAATATAGTTCACATAAATATACAAAATATAACTTTTAATCACTCATATACTCTTATATGAAGTTAAAATTATATTTCAACATATAGTTTATATAGTTAATTTCTCATCAAGCCAACATGCTTATAAAACTTAGTCATACACAATTTATTCTTAAATTTGTACATTATGCCTCCTTTCCTTATAGACAATAGTCTTCTCGTTCTTAGGCATTATTAATCATTAATAATCCTTAAAAAAACATATTTAATTACCTTAGGTAATCTCATGAAATTAACCCAAAGATTATAAGCAATATAGTCAGTCATCCTCACCTTATGAAGTGCTGAAATAGTTGCCTTTGTTAAGCCCTCCGATCAATCCCCGTTCTAAACCGATTGGAGATGAAAAATCTGGACAGCAGACGAAAGCCGGGCGGCTTTCGTGAAAGGTGGGCGGCTTTCGTGGTCTGCAGCTACGAACAGCCTCCTATACTTGGCGGTTTCCGGCGGTTTCAACTCCTATCGATTTCACGACTCTTCTAAGTTAAATACCACCACTTTATAACATTATTCTACACTTTTAAACGTGTAGAACTTCATGTTTAATCCACCATATGATTTATTAAAAATCATACAAAATAATACTAGTTAATTCATACTAGTTGGATTCTTACCTCAAATCCTAGCCTTTTTGTGTTGGGAATACTTCCTTCTTGCTTCCTCCAACCTTGGACTTTTTGAGAGCTCTTCCTAGAGGTCCTTCCTTCTTGATACGGCCAAATGATTGCAATGGGAAAGGGGGAGGTATTGTATCTCAATCAAACCTCCAAGTTGAGGTGTTGATAGGCCATATGGGGTGATGTTTTGTCTTGTGCAATATCATCATCAAATAAGTCCGCCCCTCCCATGTTCACTTGCCTCAAAATTATTATTTTGAGTCTACAAGACTTGTAGGAAAAACCCCAATTGGGTATAGAAAGTCCCTCCCAATTATTCTTGTTATTTTTGGCAGGTTGGGTCAAAATAGCGCTCGAGTTGTCCAAATATTTTTATCAACTTTAGTTGGCACTTTGTTGGGCTTCTATAATTATCACGATGACCCAACTAAATATTTGGTAGTTCATTCTCATATGCTGAACCCGATAAATAATTTAATTAATCATGCATTAATTAAATGTACCAATTCTGTCACACGAATTTATTCGCTAGGAAAATTCAATTACATGCCGAATTTCAAATTCAAGTACATCTGGGTGCGGTGTCACAGTTTTCCCCTAAAGTTCTTTGATTTTCAATTGTACCTGAATCAATTTATCATGATCATAAATGTGACTTTATAAAAAGAGACTATTAATCCTACACATGTTCTTCCGTTTTGTTATCAACGGGACCTAGGAGTGATAACAAATTGTGTCGAGTTAATAATAAATCACTTTATCTTGAACAAAGCCTAGTGATAATAAAATGGATGGTGATGACCTATGTATAAATAATCTATATAGATATAAGTCATATAACATTTGCAAATAATGGGCAGCTCTGTGTGTTCCTAAAAAAGCTGGCGGTTTGGGCTTAAAAAACTCCGAGACTTTAATATTTCTATGTTGTCTAAGCAGGCTTGGAGGACCTTCACGAATCCTAACTCTTTAGTGAGTAGAGTTTTTAAAGCTCGTTACTACCCTAAAGGGGGGTTTTATCTGCTAAACCAGGAACAATCCTTCCTTTATTTGGCGAAGCTTACTCCATACTCAGGATATTATCTGAGATGGTTATTACGGGAGAGTGGGGAGATGGTCACTCAATAAATATATGGGAGGAACAGTGGCTTCTGGATAAGGAGAATCCTAGGATTATTTCGGAGAAATTTGAGGAGTTGAAGAAGACGGTGGTTGCAAATCTGTTTTGCACAGATCGCATAGAGTGGGATCATGATATTATTGATGATATTTTTGGAGAAAGAGATGCAGCGCTCATCAGGGGAATTCCGTTGAAGAGGACTCCAATTGCAGACTCCTTATGCTGGAGATGGGAGGAAAGTGGACAATTCTCGGCTCGAATCTGTTATAGAAGCTTGGTGGGTGAGCTGGCATGGGTAGCCAGTCGGGGATGAATTGGACTGCTATGTGGGAGTTTAATCTTCCGCCTAAAATGAAAATGTTTTTTTTGGCAGGTTTGCAGTGGTTGTCTCCCCTCGAGACTAAATTTGCAGGTACGCAGAGTGGATTGCTCGGGACTTGTGGAGCGGCACCGGAATCGCTGGAACATTTGTTCAGACTTTTGCGCATTTGCTAAGGACCTATGGACCAAACTTCAGTGGCAGTGGAGATCCATTTAAGACGCTTCTCTTATGGATCAAATTTGTGAGGAGTTCCGGAGAAAGAAGAAAGCTCATCTTGAGTTGCTGGTTTGGGGTTGCTGGGCGTTGTGGAATGATCGGAATCAAAGGGTGTGGCAGGGAACAACTTCTTCAGCAAAGCAGACGGTAAACCGTGGCCGAGCTCTGGTCGAAGGTTGGCAGCAAGCACAACAGCAGGTTGCCAGGGGAAGACAATCACATTCTTCCCAGCCGAGCCGAGCATCCTGGAGCAAACGTGAGCAAGGAAGATGGAAGCTGAATGTTGATGCGGCGACGCGAGCAAGCAGTTGCGAATTAGGCTGGTGTTTGAGGAATACAGAAGGGCAGTTCGTGGCTAGTGCATCAAAACTTTGGCCGAGGGTTCTGACATCTTTGGGAGTTGAACTCTTTGGTATATGGGAGGCATTGTGCTGGTTAAAAGATTTCGATGGTATATGGGTCAAAATTGAATCTGACACAGCAGGGGCGATCTCACAAATTCTTAATGGTTCAAGCTTCTCTTTGGTGGGACTTTTGAGAGGCGACATTAGAGATCGATTTGGCGAAATCCTTTTCGTTTATTTCATTTTGTCATATTAGGTGATCAAAGAATAAGCCAGCCCATTTGTTAGCAAAGGCGGCTTGTTCTTTGTCTGATTCGCGGTCTTGGATTGATTGTCCTCCTTCTTTCATTGTATCGGCGTTAGCCAACGATTTGATTAATGATAATTAAGTCTTTTCCTTTAAAAAAAAAACACTGGCAAATAATAAATGAGGGGTTGTTTAGATTAACCTAAATAATATCCTAATTTTCACTCTTTCATATTTGAGTTAATGCATCAAATAGGACTAATAGCAAAGTTAATTGCACATTTAGGACTATAAAGGAAACACAAGTTTCATAGGATCATTTTCAGAACAGTTGGACAAAAATACCCCTCTTTTAATATTTTAAATTTCAAAAATGTAAAATTAAAAACTATTGAAACCCTAGCAGTAACACTGCCGCCGCTAGAGCCAAACCGCTCGTGCAACCTGCCTCCGCTCTCGCCGGAGACGGCGCTGCCTCTCGCCGCCATCGCCGGAAAATGCGCCACCTGTCACCGCCCTCACCGCCGGTTGCCGCATCCTTGCCTGCACATCATTGCCACCCATCGCCACCCCCTGCCGCCTCCGCTTCCCACACCGGTGTCATCATCCATGCCATCGCCATATGACCGGCGTCGCCATCCACCGCCGCCGCCATCCTCTCAGAACCACCACCACCGTAACAACTCAGGCGGAATAAATCTGTCATTATGTTGGCAAATTTAGAGTTGAGGATTAGATTCACATCCGCCATGACACAAGAGTTTCAGATCTGCCAAAGTGGCAGATTCATGTTGAAATAGTAACACAAAACTGCCATAAATTTGGCAAAAAGTGAAAAACATGAAGTAAATAATCAAATATTCGAACAACTAAATTTTTTAATGGAATAATTTTCTTAGGACAATCGGAAATTAGAAAAACGGTTCTATTGACAAAAAATCAGAAAAACCAATTTATACAAAAGCATTTCTGTCATAATATGATGTTAATGTACACATTTCTGCCATCTTGGCCAAATCCGAAGCAATCATCCAAAATATTGAAAATCAGAATTTGTTTTAAAACTCAGAAACTAGAAACTAGAAAATCAAAATAGAAGTCCGAAAATTAGAAAATTCAATTCAAAATCCAGAAAATAGAGGAAAATCGAAGAACAAGAGGGAGAGAAAGAGGAAGAACCTTAATGGCAGCGGCGAAATCGGCAGCGTGAGCGAGAACTCAGTCGATCTGGTGCGCAAGGCGAAGTCGACGGTGATGGCCTGTGTGAAGTCGATCGATTATGCGTAAGAAAGAAAGAGAATGATGTGCGTAGGAGAGAAGGGGGGAAGAGGTTGTGCGCAGGGGGAAGATGTGCGTAAAAGGGAGAAGGGGTAATAATGGAATGAAATATACGTATGTTTAGAATAGGAGTAAAATAGTCCTATTTGGGAAAAAAACATACATGGTCCTATTTAAGAATTTATCCCCTCTTTTAATCCTATACATGGCAATTACTATTCATATTTCCACGTATAGAGCATGTACTCAACTTCATTCTACATTTAAAAAATTGAAGAACTAACATAATGTGTGACAAACCTTAAATTTAATATTCTATCTAACGGAAGTGAGCAGAAAGTTCCGTTATGGTTCGGAAGCTACCTTAGCCGGTGTCGATTTGGGTTTAGCTTTTCAGCAAGAGAGCAGCACGAATAATGGAGGGCGAAGAAGCTGCCTTAGCCGGTGTCGATTTGGGTTTAGCTTTTCAGCAAGAGAGCAGCACGAATAATGGAGGGCGAAGGAGCTGGTGTTTTGCATATGTATTGGCTAGTCAGCACAAATCGCTCATAGATGGTAGCAACGCAGGAGGCGAGCAGGTCATGGGGGAGGGGAGAGTACGTACACAACATTGCTACCAAATCACTTCGGCCCGGAGGAGTGGGGATAGGCGGCGTGTCTGGCGGAAGGATTGGAGGTGCGATGGTGAACAAGGAAAATGAAATAGTGACGGTCTGCCCCCTCATGAACCGCGCCTTGGAGCGACTATGGGGTAAGGGATTGGAAATCGATGCTTCAAGGTTGGATTTGGTCACCTGGAGGCAATTTTGTGTTTTAATTTTCCATCAAGATTTTTTTTGATATGTTGTATTTTGTATCCAGTTAATACTTGTTTTTGGGGGTGGGTTTTGAGAACGTTGTGTGTTTTGTTGTCGTGGGCAGAAGTATTTTGGCTTGTATGGCCGATTGTTACTTTTAATCTCTCGCATGTCCAACAAAGAGTGTAGCTCTTTTTAGGGTGAACTCTTTTATACTTGATTAGAGAGAGAGTGGACCTTTTGGTTATGGAGCGCTACAAGGAGAGTTGTTTTGAGTTGTGGTGAGGTTATTGAGTTGTTTTTAGTAACAGTCCTTTAAAAAAACATAATATGTGACAATGTAAATATCTATCATACTTGTTTCATTTTAAAATATTTTTCACATAGTAATGATCATAAATGGATTTAATGCACAAAACCCCATCAAAAATATAAATTCGGCACATTGACTCCATGTGATATATTCACCTGTATCAAATCCCCACGTGCTATAATTATTAATTAGTCATGCACAAAACCCCCATTTCTCAAGTTGGTCCCGATGAAATTCATCTTGATAATGATAACTCTCTACCCATTTCTCAAGTTGGTTACACTTAACTCCCCATATCCTCTCAAAATCTTACTTTAGCCAATGTCCTTTATGTTCCTCAATTGAAAAAGAATTTAGATTTTGTCTCTCAACTTTTTCAAACTAATAATGTTTCCTTGATTTTTTCTCATTTTCTTCCTAGTCAGTGATCGACAAACAAAGGAACAAGGGTGTCTCTTATGAAGGATAGTGATATTAATGGTGTTTATTATGCATAAGTGTCTGTTTCACCGCAAATTCATACTCCAATTTGTTTGATGTCTCTCAGATACACCACATTTTGGTCATCCTTCCAATAAAATATTGTCTCTTATTGCTATTAAATGTTGTCAGACTCTTTCTCTTGTATTGTCAAAAGACTCTTATTGTACTAATTGTCACATTGTTAAAATGCTCTCTCTTATTGCTAATAAATGTTGTCAATCTCTTTCTCCTATATTGTTAAAAGACTGTTATTGTACTATTATGTGTTTGTATTTTTATCATAAGTTTGTGTAGGGTAATTCAATGTTGGTGATTCAAGTTTCATGACATAAGAAACTTTAATTTTAGATATACAACTCCCGTGAACAACACACAACTAAATAATGAGAACGGAATGAACATATTGTTCAATGAAGACACACATCCGTAGTTGAGATGCAAACTGACACGAGCTCGCCATTTTTGGCATTTCTCTTAAACTACAAGTCCATATATGACTATTTAAAATCCATTGCATAGATAAGGACATATACATCCTTTTTGAAGATAATATTTCTATTTGATGTGTCGTGGGAAAGGAAGGTAAATGCGATATGATGAAGTGCGGCCAGATCTAGCGAGAGGGTGCTCGTTCTCCATGAACTTTTTCAGCGAAATTGACCCTTGCACGTTACCTTGCCGCAACAAGAGCAAATGCGAAAAGGCTTGCCCGAAGGGTGATTGACCTTCCAACGCCTTTAGACAAATTGTGGGTACACGGGTCTTACTATTTATGTTAGTTGACTCCAAACTCTTCTGAGATTAAGGATGTTTCTATTTGGACCAGAGTTTTCTGATTTGGTCTGGTCTAGTCTAGTTTTTGTATAATTTACAAATATCGAGGTCTGATTTGGACTGATTTGGACTAGTCTGATCTAATTTGGTCTGACCTGGTATTGAAATAGGTCCAAGTAAAACCTCCTAAGGTTTGAATGTGGTTGGTGTATGACCAAAACATAGATTATGCCCTCCCCTCCCCCCCTATATGGAACTAAAGTTATCTTTATTTATGATGATCTTTAGTCAACGGATCTTCTACGTATAATGGTTTTCTCTATTTAGACTTTAAACAGCTCGGTCATACTCAATCATTCTATGATCTTTTTTATCGCATCAATTTTCATTATCTAGGATATTATATATTAAATTATAGATCAAACATCATTAACTAATTTAAGAAAGAATTGAAGATCAACAACAAAGCTTATAAAAAATTATTGTGCTAGCTAGCTAGTCTTACACTTGTAACCTCATATGTACGTATTTAGTCGTTCAAGGCCAGTACGTTACTCAATCTGTAGTCGTTGTAATCCCTGGAAATTAATTGTCATATTGATTATAGTGCGCCTAAACGTGAAGTGAAGACTAGAGTGAACCAATACTAATAAACTACTATTTAGTCCAACTAGTTACGTACATAAACAGAGCTAGCTTCTCAACCACATTCAAATTGCCATTAAATACTAACGTTATTTTTATTAATTAATAATCACTAGCATCTAGTACTATAAATGGTGAGTAGTTGGTAAACTCAAATTAATTATGTATGTAACGGAAAGACCAGTGATAGTATATAAAATGCCAATCAAGACTATCGCCCATTTATAGTTGTAGCAGCGTAAAGCTATCTAGCATATTCTGTGTGAAGATGGAAACAAAGAAAATCATTTGTTTGTTATACATTTTCTATGTTCTTTTAGCAAATCTTTGTTCTGGTTTGGTGACAAAACCTGACTGTTTTGGGAAGATTTGGTTCCCACATGAAGGGGGTGCAGGCAGTATAGAGGGTGATATTAGTGGCGGTGCACCCGCACCCGGACCGGGAGGCGATGCATCGGGCGGAGAACCCCCGGTTGCACTAGGGTATGGGGATCTACCAAGACATGATACAAGCGGAGGAGGTCACGGTCTTTATCAAGATGGCGGAATTGGTGGAGGCAGTACAAGAAGAGGTGGTAATCGTAAAGAAAGGACTCATTTCATGGTGGAGACATCGATGAAGGCAGTAATTAATCCTCATGAAGAAAAAGGCGGCAACGAAGGAGAGGCAGCGGGCGATGAAAGCTAGGGACGACATTGGAGGAGGTGACCACCGCTACAAAATGTTTAGATCACCGGTTGAATAATAATAGCTATTTAGGAATGAAGTCGATCATGTAGTACCAAACATATGAAAAATTATTGTTCAATGCAATTGAGGTATTACTTCTAGTAACATAATGCATGTTTTTTCATATTTTAGCGAGAAAATTGTGACATAAATTGCATTTTAATGTGTTAAACGCTCTCACATGCATGCTCACCAGAAGAGAGTGCTTATGTGGAGGAGATGACGGCGCCTCCAGATGAGAATGTAATAGTGTTAGATGAGAACTCGCCGCTGGACATGACTTTGGTCATGCTGGAGGTCACCACCACTAGAGGAGGAAGCAACAACATAGAGAGTTTTGGGGAACTCCTTAACAAATTTTTTTGTTATTTGTTTTTATTATAAACATAGACATAGAATTTCACTAAAAATATTTTTAATTAAACTGTAATTTTCTGGTCTTGTCTGATTTGGTCTGGTAAATGTCAGTTCTATATGTATTTACTTGGGAAAACTATCAAATAAACCCCCCAACTTTTCAAAAAATCAATTAGACCGTCTTACTTAAAGTTCACTCAATCAAACCCTTGAACTCATTTAAAAATATTAAATCTTCCTTTTAACCGGTAGTGACTAGGTTATCGGTTTTACATGTACACATGGCAACACATGTGGCTATTTTAATTTTTTTCCTTTTCTTTCTCATTTTCCTTTCTTTTTTCACTTTTCCTCCACCTTCTTTCTCATTCCACCAGCCCTTTCCATTCCAAACTTCCGCCTCCCCCCTTTGACCCTTTCTTTTCTTCCGATCCACCTTTTTTTCCCTTCCAAGTTCCACACTTCCACCCACCCTTTCTTCTGCCCTTTCTTCTTTCTTCTGCCAAGCAAAGGATTGGTCTTCCGTCGGCGCAGCACTGGATAGAGTCCGAGAGGAACCCATGTCGCTGCCTCACCGGAGATGCTCAAGTACTCGCACGCCAGTCTTCCCCTTTCCGCGATTCGATGGATTAGAAGTCGGGGAAGATGCTCCGTCAAAGATTCTGGGTCAACAAGTTCAAGACGGTGCTCTTGAAGCCTCTAGACCACTCCTAGATCCGTAGCTTCAATTTGGGTGTAGACCCTAGTCAACGGTAGAGAAGAGGCGTAGGGAGGAAAGTGAAGGTCGGGAAACCACGAGCAGTACACTGAGTGGAAGAAGAAAATGGGGAAATAAAGAAGTAAAGAAGGAAGAAGGAAGTAGTTGCAGACACTGTGAGGCGCAGGGAAGAAAGCGTAGAAAAGAAAGGGGAATAGGAAGGAAAGAAAAGAAAAAGGAAATGAAAAAAAAAAAAATGCCACATCACACACCAAATAGGCAATTAACCGGGAAAAATGATGGAGTACCTACTAAAAGGAGGATATGCAATTTTTAAATGAGTTTAGGGTTTTAATTGGATTAACTTTTAGTATGGGGTGTAATTGGTTTTTTTGAAAAGTTGGGGGGCTTATTCGATAGTTTTCCCTATTTACTTCTATCGGTACATTTTTGCTCTTGTGAAACATGCGACTACTATTTGTGTATATAATTGCTTCTATTAGGAGAATTATCTATTTATTTACTAAAATTAATATTTGTATTTATAAGTTAAAGTACTGTGGAGTTACTTTTGGCGGAATATGCTGAAAAGTCATTGAAAATGTAATTTTAGCAATTCTCACATAACTTTTTCTCTGTTTTCTGAAATAAAAAACATATTTTTAACAGTTTACTTCATAATTCGGTAGAATAAGACAAAGGTGTTGGTGCTTCGCGGATTTTTTCACGGACAGAGAGATCGAAACTGAGGGTGGCGCAACGGGCGTCCAGGAAGACGATGACTAACTATGGCAGCGATGGATGATAATCACAGACGTCGTGAGATATAGATGTTGGTTAATGCTCATAGGAGGATGAAGATGGACAAAGAGGACGAAGTACTGTTGGCGGAGACTACGACACCTGATGTTTTAGAAGTGAGTCTATCTCTTGTAGGAACCATTACATCAGAAAAATCAGTACGTTTTTTCATATTTCGTGATACTATGACGTCTATTTGAAAACCTATCAAAAGTGTTACTATAACTGAGCTGGGGGGCTAGACGTTATATGATTCAGTTTTATCATGAGAAGATATGATCCGAGTATTGGAGGAAGGACCATGGATATTTGATCAAATCCTAATTTTTCTGAGCAAACTCGGGGAAAAGGATTTAACTTTGTCGGTCCACCTAAATAGAGCTGATTTTTGGATACAGGTCCGTAATATACTGGTACAGTACTTTACTATGAATAATGCGGTGATAATCGATAATTTTATGGGGAAAATTATTAAGGTGGATGAATATAATTTTTCTACTAAATGAAATCTTTTCATAAGAATAAGAGTTAGTCTGGCTTTAGGTAGACCTTTGAAAAGAAAATTGTTTCTGCGAAAAGAAGAAGTGATGATTTTTTGTGTTGCCTTATGATACGAGAAATTGCCAAACTTTTGCTTAATGTGTGGATTCATTGGGCATGATGAGAGGTATTGCCCACACAATTCTGAGGGATGCGCGAAAAGTGGGGAAAAATATATATTTTGGGCCATGGCTTAGAGCCACAAAAGGGAGAGCACATGTGAAAGAAAATAAGCGGTTAGTTTCGGTTGGCAAAGGACGAACTAAAGGCAGTGAAGGGGTAGCGGCTACATCAATTTTGGAAGGACAGGACGACCTGATCGAGGGAAGGGGGCATGTTAATGTAGGAGATAAAACGGAGCAAAAACACAGGAGAATAGAACACGAGGAAGATAAGCCATCTAGCACTAGTATATATGGAAGTGGATCTGAGGGCGCCAAAAATGATTTTAATTGGACTATAATTTTATAGTCATGTCTGGTTTGGTCTGATAAGTGTTGCTGCTATATGTATTTTACATATGTCAAAGTTTGGGTTGACGTAGTCTGATTTGATATGGTCTGTTTAAGTTTGATATGTTTTAGTCCGATTTTGTCTCAGACTAAAACTAATGCAATTAAAAACATTATCGTAAGTCGTATTTTGTTAAGTCAGTTCATTTTGCTCTTAGCAAGCACGAGACTACTATTTGTGCACATAATTGCTCCTATTAGGAGAATTATCTATTTGTTTACTAAAACTAATACTTTTATCTATATGTTAAAAGTATTTTGTACCATAAAAAAAATATGTTAAAAGTATTTTGAAGTTACTTTAAAATTTTAGGGAATAATAATAAATTAGAACTCGATGCATATGTATTTTTACTTCTTTCCAAACACCAAGCAAAACGCAAAGTTTGTAAGCATAGCTTCCTATTGCTAGTTACTTGAGTGAAAAAACAAGGACACGTTGCTTCAATTCCTTGTAAAATGTGAGATGAAAATATCCATTTCTGGGCTATTTTTGGTGCTCTTTTCTTGTCTTAAGTTTGCACTGACTAATCTTATGAATTCGGTTGTAGGTGTTTTTTCCTTTCCAAAAGAAAGCAATACAGGAATATGATATTGAGAAACTGACTTTTTCCCACACCGATACATATAGAAGGAGACAGCGGGTTCCATTGCTACAAATACGCTCTCCACTTAACTTACACTCTCATACCTTTCTCGGCCTTTTGGCTAATATCAAGTGTAGTATCTGTTCTTATCAGTTTAATATCTGATATGTGGGTCATTGGCCCACACGATATTAACTCAATTTTTTTAGGGGAAGGGCCCAATAGGTAGCTTGCTATCTGGGTCCTTAAGCGTTGCCATAGTGTTGCACTTCTGCTTTGGCCTGGTGCACCCCACCAAATTAGTGTGAAGCTTCGTCGTGATTTGTAGTTCTCAATTTGGATTATTTATGGGACTTTTAGCCTTGTTTGAAAAACAAAAAGGGACTTTTGGCCTAATTATTGCGTACTTTCAATCTTCTTCACGCATTTGAATGATATAAATTTGAGATTCCCATATTTTGGGAATTTGGGGTACCCCAAATTTACCACATACCTTGTGTGGTCTGAGGCCACACGATAGATTGAGTTAGGCCAGACATTGTCATTTTGCAGCACGGTTTCTAGAATTCTTGCGAACTTACTTTCTAGTTTTAAGAAGCTACTTCCTACAATTATAGTAATAATCGTAGTTTTAAGAAGCTACTCCCTATAATTATAGTAGTAATAAAATATTACTCCCTCCGTCCCATTGAACTTTGCCCACCTTTTCTTTTTTGTTGTCCCAAAAAACTTTGCTACTTTCCTATTAAAGAACCTAATTTGTGGTTCTGCACATTTCTCTCTCCTCTACACAGATCTCAACCTCACAGTTTTTTACTATTCTTATTTCTCACCTACTTTGCACTTGACAAAGTCTACCGGGACGGAGGTAGTATGTATTAATAAAATAAACATACTGTTATATCATAAAATAGCTAGAATGATATCTACAATAACTTCAACCTATAGTCTAAAAAGTAATTTCAATCTTACTTTTCTTATCATCATGCGCGCGGAATCAAAAGTTATGTGCTTAATGAAAACGTTGAATAAGCCGAAAAATAGGGTCACTAAACAGGCAGTTAATTTTGCCACTTTCTGCATTGTTTGTGATTATGTAGGATTAAATATGATTTTTTGGGGGGGCACAATATTTTTCATATTCTTGGAATTTTTTTAAGATACAGAGTACTTTTAAGCATCTTTCTCAAATTTCAGAACTTGAATATAAATGTCGGGATCAATTTAGTAATTGGTACCAATATTCCATCGCCCCAGTTTAATCTTTTTCATTACATGAAGGATGAGTAAATTAAAGGGCATGGTATCATGATTGACTGAACAATACAATTACCTAAGCAAAATTAATCATGAGTTATTACTTTGTGAAACTTTTAAAAGCTAATCGAAGATATAACCTACTGTTCCTTCATTACTAATGGGTATAAATTTTACTCCGTAGTTTTTTTTGGATAAAGGGCAAGTGTATATATAGAGAGAGGACTGCTCAGGTCCCTCCGGAGGGACGGGAGGGACCGTCCGAACTTTACTGTTTAGGGCGGTTCCCGGTGGAAATTTTTGATGAAATATTTTGAGCATGTTCCTCATCAAGTCTAGTTTGTCCATACCAAATTTCAGCTCAAAATTCGACCGGGAAGGCAGTCAAATAAATTCTTGAAACTTACTGCACTTTATATATGCGCAGAATGTGCAGTAAGCTTGAAGAATTTATTTGACTGCCTTCTCGGTCGAATTTTGAGCTGAAATTTGGTATGGACAAACTAGACTTGATGAGGAACATGCTCAAAAAATTTCATCAAAAAATTACACCGGGAACCGCCCCAAACAGTAAAGTTCTGACGGTCCCTCCCGTCCCTCCGGAGGGACCTGATCTTTTCTGTATATATCTATATATATATATATCATTCAAAAGAGTTTATGTACATAAAAAAAATAGGGAATAAAAAGGGTTATCCCAAGTAAGGATAACTCATCACCTCAAAAAAGACTATAAACAATAAGCACACATGGCCGAACACAAGTTAAAGGGTGATAGACCATATCTAACACACCAAAGTATCCAAAGGTGATTAGCTCATACGGGTATATATTATAAAGGATCTTATACACCATGTATTGGATCCTAGGAGAAACATCCTCCACTTTGAATGTGGTGCCGTCAAATCTGGTTGTTTTCTGTCCCTCCAC
This sequence comes from Cuscuta epithymum, assembly GCA_945859915.1. Taxonomy (NCBI): domain Eukaryota; kingdom Viridiplantae; phylum Streptophyta; class Magnoliopsida; order Solanales; family Convolvulaceae; genus Cuscuta; species Cuscuta epithymum. Next base: position 1,474,293 of record CAMAPF010000948.1, on the reverse strand, counting down.
ATCCAATAGACTGTGTAGATGAACGCAATCCGGACTGCTTTAGCTTTGATTCCCGCCCCTCTATGATCTCTCTCGACCCATTTCACTGAGCTATCCAAGGTATGCAATCTCATCCATGTGCGCACTTTAGTCCAAATAGCTCCTGAAAATTTTCAACCAAAGAATAGGTGTGCTACCGTTTGCGGTTCACCCTTACAAAAAGGACAAATGTTAATCACTTCAAGCCTACTTATATTATCACACGTTGCAAGGCGGTTCCGGAAGGCTAGCCAAGCAATGAATGAGAATTTAGGTGGTATGTAGACTTTCCAAATGAAAGGCATCCAGACGTGTTTGGTGCCTTTGATTCTAATCAAATCATATACTTTGGAAGAGCAAATGTTACCATTGGTAACAAAGTGAGATAGGCCGGCAATTGTGGCATCAATTGTATCAAATTTAGCCACAAGTTGGTCTCGGATTAAGGCAATCTTCTTCATCATTTGTGAATCCCTGGTGTGTGGGGAAAAATCCCACACATTTCTACCCTTAAGATATACCCCATGCACCCATTTAATCCAAAGTGTGTCCCTCTTTAAGTGAATATCCCAAAGAGTTCTAAATAACAAAGCATTGTTTCAAGTTTTGGTGTACCCAAGCCACCCTCTTCTTTTGGGAGGCACATATCTGCTCGAGCCACCCTAGCAAATTTGCACCTCCAAAAGAAGATACGGCATATGGCAGTCACCCTACCAAGAATGGCTTGAGGTATTGGTACATTCCTCCAACATTGCATCACCCAAACCAAATTAAACTAAGATTTATCTAATTATATAAAGGTGGATTCTATGGTACCCATAAGGTACCATACCTTTGTCCACATGGACCAATTAGAATGTTACAGTTGAATTATTTAAATCTAAATTAAAAATGATAAAGTGATGTGGTCCAATCAAATGAATAGTAGGTACGGTACCCCCATTTTTTAAAAGGGTACTGGAGTTATCACCTTATATAAAATGATTAGGATATCCATATATTCTGCAATGAAGTGCCCAAAATTAGTAAATGAATATCCACGTAGGCTATTTTCATTTAAAAAAAAGTGTTGTTCCCTTGTTTATAATTAAGGTGATAACTCCGGTACCCATTTAAAAAACGTTGTTCCATTCACTTGATTGGTCCACATCATTATATCATTTTTAATTTAGATTTAAATAATTCAACTGCAACATTCTCATTAATTCATGTGAACAAATGCATGGTATCTTATGAGTACAATAGAATCTACCTATAATTAATTATATAAATGTTGTTTGGATGAACTATCAATTTCTTCCGAAGGGGTATTTTGTTTAATCGTGTTTCTCTAGAAATGTACTTCTGAGATTATTATTAACTTGATCGAGCTTAACATTTTATACGTCCCAATTATTTGGTAATATATACATATACAAATACATATATAAATGTGTTTTTTTTTTCAAATATGACTATTTGTTATTACATCATAGTGCCATGGTAATTAAAGTTTAAAAATTGAACAGCTAAGTTGTTACTAGGATTAAATATAATTACTAGTATAGTCACTACTCAAATATACGTAAAAAATCTTTATTTTAGTCATAAATATGTAATTATTTTTAGATAACTCATGTGATTTATGTTTATATTTTTTGAAAATTGTGATTCATATATATATATATATATATATATATGAAATGTTAATACTTATCAAACATGTTATTTGAAATGAAAACCAACAACTAAGTTAATGTCTTAGCTTTAGTGTCTTTTATGATTTATGATTTTCGTTCAAAAACTCTATTTAATATCCGCCTAAAGAATATATGAAGAATTTTAAGCATTACTTTCGAAGTTGGCTGAATTGAAGCACTTTAACAATTATTAGATTTAGGAATATGTACGTTAATGGTTAAATGCATTTGTTCTATATACGAAGTATTATATTTTCAGGTTGCAAAAAAACATGAAACTTTTTAAAAGGGGAAAAGTACAGAAAAGGTACCTATGGGCTATGGTTTGGGCCGTTTTCAGATAGGGGCACATGTTTCATTTTTTAACAAAGTGAGACATGTGTTTCAATTACGTTATCACAGCAGGGGCATGACGTCTAACGCCATTAGAAAATCTAACCCCAATTTTCAAGTCTCCGAAATATTTAAAGAAAAATACTGGGAGATGCGCCTCGTCAAGAAGACCAACAAACTATCTTTGTTTTTTGTTTCCAGCAACCATGTCACAAAAAATCCGCCGGAAAAGTGAAATTAACAAATTTATTTTTAAAAAATAATCCAAATAGAGACGAAAAGTTCAAAGAGAACGATAGTTTGTTGTGTCTCCTTGACGAGACGCACCTCCCAGTATCTTTCTTTTAATGTTTTAGAGACTTTTGAAAATCGGGGTTAAATTTTCTAACGGCGTTAGACGCCATGCCCCTGCTGTGATAACAGAATTGAAGCAAATGTTCCACTTTGTTAAAAAATGAAACATGTGCCCTTATCTGAAAATGGCCGAAACCACAGGCACCTTTTCTGTATTTTCCCCTTTTAAAAAACCCAAACTTTAACTGAAACAAAAAATGTTTTTTTGTAAAGTGCAAATTGAACTTAAACGGTAAATAATATACTTCCTCCATTCTTTAATAGTTGCAACATTGCGATTTTGACACTATTCGCACACCTTACTTTGACCATAATTTTTTGTAAATATATACAGTAAAATTATTATGTTTAAAATGTTATTAAATTTCAATCAATGTGAATTTTTAAAATATTAACTTTTTATAATGTTTACTAATATGTACTACGTAATTAAATATAATTAGATTCAAAGTTGTGCGTTGACAAACGTTAAAGTCAAACTGTTGTAATTATTAAAGAACGTAGAATAGTATATCATATGTTCTTATATCATCATAAACCAAAGTATGAAATACGTTATTTTCTACGGTTTTTGTTCGTTCTACCAACCAAAGCTTATTATAACCTACCTATAAAATGCAAGTAGCTATTATCTCTAATTTATGCAGTGTGTTATCACAAGAGAGCCCAAAAAAGATGCTTCCTTGTAAAATGGCAGAAAATATAAAAATTAGGATTTAGGAGTGTAGCCAAACGAGCACAAGGTGAGTCTCGGTGTATCCGTGTTCATTTGTTAAGTTTAAGGGTTCAGCGCGAACAAACAAATCAGCTTTGTGATCAATTTCTTAGGGTATGTCTGGAAGTTTAAAAGAGAGAGGAGAGATCGATGACTTTGAAAGTTAGTCATAGACTCATAGAAGGGGAAGGAAAGGGGACCGAGGAAATCCTTTCTCTTGTTTTGAGAGTAGCAACTTTGAAAAGATAAAGACTATGAATGAATTATAATTAAAATTACTTTATATATTATGCAAATTCAAATTGTTGAACTTATATTCATTTTAAATTGATGGAGCTAATGTTATTATTTGATTAGTTATCATTCCAAATCTTCTAATTTAGGGAAACTTAAAAAGTTAGCATTTGAAAGGTTTTGAAATGTCACGAGAACCTTTCAAAATCATTCTTTCCAATTTTTTAAACTCCCTAACAAAAAAGAGGGATAACAAATCTTCCTAACGCTTCCTCTAGCCTCCAAAATATAACTCTCAAACATATCCCTGTATTTTCAAACGAGGCATCTCACTTTACCCACAAAATCCACACTAAGTTAATGTCTAGCGCAAAATAAATTAAATCACACCCATATATTCAATTCTAGACTTCCCAAGACAAGTTTGTCATTATATTTTATAGAACTGTGTTGTACATATATAGCTAGCACAAAGTGTAAACAATATAGAGCTCGTTTGGTAACACAGAAATTGGCTGAATCGGTTGATTCTGTTGAAATTTATTAAGTTTTGACCAAAGTGGCTGGATAGACTGATTCTACTGAATTATGAAAAAAATCTATTTAAGATAGTATATTTTATTAATAAAATTAAAAAATTATATGAAAATATCTAAAATTGTTCTCTACAGTAACTTCAATGAATCCTGCCAGAAAAGTAACTGTGGACATATAACAATTATTGGGCCAGCTGTGGTGATTATTGGGCCTCTTTAAAATCTACTAGACTATTCTCAATCATTTTGGGCTTCTTTTGAATATATTGAGCCAACGTCGATTCCACTAGGCTACTCGGGATGGTTGTTGGGCCTTATAAAAGTATTAGTATTGGTCCATTCGAATAAAATTTAGAGATTGAATTAATTTGGGTCATTAAAAATATCCAATTAATTTAATTATAAATTAAATCTTTAAAAGAATGGACCGGTCCTATTATTTTTTTTTTGTTTTGAGCCCAATATTAAATAGTGGCCTAAAATATGAGAGGTTTTGGTCCAATTTATGAAGAGGGCGATGAATCGAAATCCGTCCAAACGCATGGAAAATAGCTACGAATCTTGTAAAAAAGGCTTGCAGATATATCGAACAAGTGTTGCTTTTTCTAGCTATTAAAATGCAAGGAAATAGAGCTCAAAGCCCATTTCAATTGAGGCCCTAAGCATATGGATGGATTTCTGCATCCCTAGCCCATATTTTATCTCCTCCACACCTATAAATAGGGGTCTCAGTTGAGAGGAATGGAGAAGAGAACTTCCAAATGAAGAAATTAAACGCTGCAGAAAAACTCTGAAGAACTCCCGAGAGACTCTGAATAGTTCCAAAGAAGAGGAAGAGATCAAGCCACGATTTTTATTAAGAATGTACGAATAATTCTTTGCGATTTCGTTCATTCTTGATAAAATAAATTCAAAAGTTGAAAAACGTTCAAAGATCTGAAGAACGAAGCTCTAATATTCGAAGAGCTGAATAACAATGCTTTGAAGATTTGAAGATATTCTTATAAAAATTGAATCAAAATTCAATTGGAGATCAAGCCATATATCACGGGAAGCCCTTAAACAGAAAATCAAGTCATAAAACGGCCCTTTGTTGAAGATCAAGCTACTTGAAATCCGGAGGCCCTTCAAACTGAATTTTGCATTCAAGAAGATTTGAAGATCCGAAGAATGAAGATTTAAAGATTCGAAGATCTCAAGAACGAAGATTCGAAGATCCGAAAAATGTTTGAATTTTTTAAAGATTAAAGATTTAAGTTTAAATTAAATTTTTTAAGTATATTATTTCAAATTGCAAGTGAAGAATCAAAGGATTCATATTTAGAGATTGTACTCAGTACTCTCATATATTATTATTTGCGATCAATTTTTGAGATTGTACCCATTACTCTCATATATTATTATTTGCGATCAATTTTCGGTTGAATATATTGAGCCAACTGTACAGTTAAATGCGCAGTTATCTTCAAGAATTAATTTGAATGCGTTCTCGATTGAAGTTTTAGCTGAAATTTGGTATGAGTAAACTAGCCTTGATGAATAAGATGTTCAAAAAATTTCATCAAAAAATTCCACCGGGAACCGCCCCAAATCGCGACGGCCGGACAGAGCCTCCTATATAAGGACTTATTTGACCTTTTTATGAATGTTTGAGGACCTATTTGACAGTTTTCCCAAACTAAAACGAAATAAGATTTAATTCACATTAAAAATTAAATCATACATATTTAAGTGATTGGAAATTCTCATTACTAAAGAGGCCCACTGCCCACATAATAATCGATAAGAACATATTGGCTTAACATTGAATTCAGATTATAGTTTAATTATTAATTAAAACGGAATAGCCTAAGAGTATTCCCAAACCAAAGGAAAAAGATAGTCCCTCTAAATAAAATTTTCATGAAAGTTTGGTTTGGTCCATGTTTTTAAGACTTTAATTTTTTTTAAATTAAGGTCAGCGACTAAATTCAAAGATTGAAAATTGAGTTGCCCTTAAGCGGACAAATTGTTATTCTTGGAGAAGATTTTCGAAAGGCACTATGAGTAATGCCTAAAGGCACACATGAGAATATGGTCATATTATGGGACTTTGTCCATATTAACATGACACTACCACATTGGTAGATTAGGAATTCAAGGAGTTCAATTTTCTATTAGAACTACAAATTTTAAGAGTACTAAATAATTATACTAAATTTACACATATATACCTACTTGTTTTTCAAAAATTCGGGTGTTCATGTGAACACTTTAGAACAACTGTGGCTTCGCCACCGCACTATCGGGACATGTCTCGGGTGTTACACTAGTATAGATCGTTCCTTAGAACAATAAACATACAATGTATTGACGATAGCAATATACCCTATCTTGTATGATTCGCGTGTGATATCTTAACATTCAAGAGGATTTTTTTCTGGATGAGTGTGTGTGCCGTAGCTAAAACCATCCTCTCACTGCCTTAACATGAGTGGGCAATATATATAATAGTGATATTATACTCATAAGAAATTAAGAATCGACAAATAAATTATATACAATTAACGTCAGGTGAATTTTAATGACTTGGTCTTTTTATCATATATTCATACAATCAATCAAAAATCCTTGCACTTTATCTAATATGCAGTTTAAATTCTCGAACCCCGAACTTAAAAAAACGAACGTTTCCTTATGGATCGACCTAATAATTTATCGCCATTTACGACTACAATCAGCACTTGTATACTTGTAAATTAAGTTCGGTTAGTAATCATAATTAGATGGAAGAAGTAACAAATCATATTGTGAAATAGGTTAGAGGCTAGTATGGAGGTAGCGAGTAACGAATCAAAAAAGGCAACTATGGTGGAAGGAGGTGGGAGGCCGTTCCATTCTAAATTGGTCGGGATTGTTGAACTTCTTAGGCCTAAGGTTCGCCCATTTGACGTGTTGTTATATGCTTAAATTTTGGCCGGGACTAGCCTGTTTTGATAGCCCTGTGTGGTTTGAAGCCAATTAAGTGACATTGTTCAGTTCAAACATTATCTACTTTCCAACTAAAACTTATCATCGTTGCTCTCAATAATGAACAACTAATCCTTTGTTTAATATGTAATTACATGTTATCAAATTGGACTAGGTATAATTGCTTTCAACATCGAGTTTTGAGTCCCGTTTAGTGACTAGACCTATGACTAGATGTGTGAGTTTTGAGTCCCCGTTTATAAACCAAATGTATTCATTTTCACATTTGAATTTTACGATTTTATAGAATTAACACCTTTTAACCATCAAGATATAAACCAAATTTATTCATTTTCACGTTTGAATTTTGCAATTTCATAGAATTTCTAGCGTAGTTTCTTGATGTGTAATCTTTAAAGTTATGAGCATTCCCTTTTGACCATGAATATATTTGAATACTTCGTATTTGATACTATGTACGTATATTACATGACCTACTTCGTATATGAGAGCTACCATTAAGGTTTTGAATGAAAGATAATAAAGTCATACGGTTATACCATGAAAAGTCTACTGGGAATTTTATGGAATCTATTCGGGTGTATTTTTTATTTCGTTTTATTATCAATCAATTGGTTTATTCTTATTCTCTTTTTATCCCACACCGTTCATTACAGATAAAGCCGTTGATTTCTTTGATATAAAATTAGCTTCTGCACTAAACTTTCAAGCTCATACCTTTCTCGGCCTTTTGGCTAAGATCAAGTGTAGTATCTGTTCTTATCAGTTTAATATCTGATATGTGGACCATCGGTCCACACGGTATTAACTCCATTTTTTTAAGGGGAAGGGCCCAATGGGTAGCTTGCTATCTGGGTTTTTAAGCGTTGCCATAGTGTTGCACTTCTGCTTTGGTCTAGCGCACCCCTCCAAATCTAGTCTAAAGTTTTAGTGTATGCGGAACATTCTTATCTGATCGTTATAGTTTTCGAGATACTAAGATAAGACACCTAATAAAAAAGTGTAGTCTCTGTTTGTTCAAGAAATGAATTATTAAATTATTTTTGTGGTGAGAAAGAAGCAATGGTGAGAAGATATTTGCAAGTTGGAAAACTCTTGCTCACAAAAAAGTAACTTAATACATGTATGTAGCATCGGTATCATGTAATTTTATTATGGTCATATATTTACGACATTGTTCTTTTACATTAAAGATATGTCATCACTGTAGGACAATTTTCTGATAGCGTGCACATTTTTGAAATTTATAATATGTACTAGCTAAGACCCTCACTATATTAAGGTTGGACATTTTTTTTACTACTTTTAAAATACGCATTAGCTTCAGCGCATTGCACATAGGATTTGCTAGTCCCATCATCCCATGCATAAATGGCAATGCTATGGAATACTGTTGGAGTATTCTCTATCAACATGATGGTTCTACTTCTTGTCCCTCATCGATGAGAGAAAGAGAAAGTGTCAACTTGATATGAAATGTCTTATAAAATGTGTGGTCCATGGGTCATTGACTCATTGGAACCATGAGTTTTGTGTGCTAATGTTAGTATATATGGTTATGGTTATATAATACTTCCTTCGTTCTTAAATAAATAAGTGCAACAGTCAACATTTCACATTTACTGAGACACAACTTTGACCATTAATATATATAACAACTTTGACCATTAATATATATAAATATCTATTAGTAAAAAAATTAAAAAATCAGATTTTGAAAATTTACAATGAGACAAATTTAGTAATATTTTTTCAAAAAAATATATTAATACATTAATAAATAAAATGTAGTCAAAGTAGAACATGTGAATACTGTAAAATTTGGTATGTTGCACTTATTTAAGAACGGAGGTAGTACTACATATGATTATATATAATCATATTTACAATCAAGAGCTAGCACTTTCTCACTGGAGCATGTATTATATATAAATATAAGGCTAAAGGGTCATAGGCCCTTGAGCTAGCTTAAAGTGTTCAATTAGCCCTTTATATAGGAGGTTCTGTCCGGTCGTCGCCAATTGGGGCGGTTCCCGGTGGAATTTTTTGATGAAATTTTTTTAGCATCTTCTTCATTAAGTCTAGTTTACCCATATCAAATTTAAGCTAAAAATGCAACCGGGAAGGCAATCAAATGATTTTCTGAAATGTACTATGCTGTTTAACTGCGCAGTTATCTTCAAAAAATCATTTGACTGCCTTCCCGGTTGAATTTTTAGCTGAAATTTGGTATGAGTAAACTAAACTTAATGAAGAAGATGCTCAAAACATTTCATCAAAAAATTCCATCGGAAACTGTCCCAATTGGCGACGGCCGGACAGAACCTCCTATATAAGAGGCTAATTGAACACTTTAAATTAGTTCAAGGATCTATTTGACTCTTAGCCTAAATATAAAATTAGCTATTGTTATTTTTAGTCAATTCGTGGAATCGTCCATTAAGAAAATTGTGGACACAAATAACACAATGAATGGTTATCAAGTCAAAGGACACAATAAGCATTCACATAGTCTCTCTATATACGTACTCGTAGTATATACTAGTATACCCCTAATGTACGTCGTATTAGACAGAAATATTCTTCTCAAACATAAAACATTTTACAAGATATATACCCATTTTAATTTGCAGAATATGTATATATATTATATTAGTCACAAAGTATTTACGATTAAATTATTAAGTGTAAATAATCCACTGAGATTCCATTATTATATCCTAAAGGAGTGTTTGTACCAATTCATATGCAAAGTACTTTGCCTGTACCAAATACCAATTCATAAATATTATAGATACATGCAAATCATTGGACTGCCTGCATCAATTAATATGGAATGTATTTTGCCTAAAGGAGAGAGATATGATTGTGACCTGAAGTCGATGTTGTTATAATTTCTGTTTTTAGTTGATTGTAATACAAACAATATTTCAAATTTTATAAGTGTGTCATTAAATATAATAATAATAATACTACGGAGTACATACATTCGTTGTGGAAAGACTTCTTAGCCGGAATCCTACATCTTAATTTTCTTATTCTCATTGTAATCTTTTTTTAGTGGGAACAATAACATAGACCATACTGTCAATAGAGTAGCCTGATTAGGAGCATAAATTCACCCTAAAGCTAACTCGAACTCATGAAGTGAAAATGTCCTTTTTTATATATAGGGAGGTGTTAAAGTGAGAGTAGGAGATCCATGGCAGGGGATTTGGCACCCCCATTCACCTGTATGGAATCCAAGCATAAAGCTGGAAACACACAAACCCAAGAAAGAAACCTTTTTTCCTTTAAAGTATTACTCCGTGTAATTTTTTTATTTCTACTCCTATTTTTATCAAAATGAATAAATTCATATAACACCAATATTGCACACTAAAAGTTAAGAAATATCAAATTTCAACTATTCGAGGTTAGGCCTAAAAGAGTTCTTATGTACATCCAACTATCCAAGTGTTAAAATTAAGATCCCGTATTTAAAATATATTTTAACATCTTCCAATTATTATTTTTAAAATACGTTTGAAATGACAATAAAAATTAAATTTCAAATTTATTTATTTATACATCAGAATGTCTAGCTTTTTAAATCACAATTATTCATATAACAAATTGTCAAAAATGATGTATAATAATATAAGTAAAACTTTTTTAATTAAAAAACTATGTTGGATAAATATATTGACGATCATAGAGAAAAATGTGAATTGACGGATTGAACACCAAAATTTTTGTGTAACTAGTGGAGTCGTGGAGAACTTGACTTATTCACCTCAGCACATTGCATGAGTTGCGGTTAGCCCAAAAATTGCAAAAACACTACTTTTCTAATGAGCTAAATTGTCAACTCATCAACTATTAAATAAACAAGGAAAAATTGAAAATAATTATTCCAACTATGACTGGTCCGCCATTAATAATCACAACTATCGATTATTCCTGGGAGGTCTCAACTATAGGGACCATTTTCCAAAAATAGTCTCTAACCTGTTACAACCGGGTATAGCAGATCATTTTTAAACGTGAACTATGTGTAAGATTTAAATAATCTCAATAATAGTTAATCTTTTTTTATTAATCCCAACTATTAACTCTCAATTTTTTGAAGATGTAAAATATTTTTATTAACTAAAATATTTTAAAATTGACCCCTCCAAATTATGCATATGCTTTAGAGGCAATTATGCTTTTGTGTCAAACTTTTGGAGGCAGACATAAAAAAGTTGCACCCAAATGATATTTTTAGAGGCAAGCCCACTATGGTTAGGGTTACTCCCAAATGATAGTTTTTAGGGGCGAGTACAATATGCTTGTCTCAAATGATAGTTTTTAGAGGCAACCATAACTTATATGGGGATTGTTTGGCAAACGGCTTATCAGCCGTTTTTTAGCTTGTTTGACTCAAAATAGATGTTTGACTAGGTTAAAAAGCCAAAAATGTTATTTGGTAATCAACTTCTCAGTTCGACTTATCCATAAGAAGAAGCAGAAATTTGAAAAGCCAAACCACACAACGTTTAGATCTAATCTCAGCTTATACCCTGTTTTTTTCCCCTCTATGCCCATATCCGAAATTTTGGATTTGTCAGATGGCATCTGAAACCCTTCGTCATCATGTGAAAGTCTAGGCAGAAAGATAATTTTTTTTCTTTGTGGGATAGAAGCCATCGGGGAAGATTTTATTCAAGGAAAAATACAAATTAATGACCTGTTAGCCTTTTAAATTAACTTTTATGTGTGAAATATGAGGTTTTTTTAAAAATAGGAAAAATTGATAATCTCAATTATTGTCGACTATTATTAATAATCCTAATTGTCAGATCAAGAATTCATTTTTTGAGAGCGTCTTCTCATTTTTCAGATAGAGCTCGTCAAATAATGCAGTATGTGACATTTAGATCCGGAGTTTATTAATAAAACCTTATTGTATTTTAAATGGTTTACTTAATAACATAAAATGTAGTATAACATAAATAATTTTGACCAACTTTACTTTATTTAAGCTAAACTAATTAAGTATGTCAAATGTTTGAGACACATTTTTACTTTTTATTAGTATTAATGAATTGTTTGGGACACGTGATTATCCTTTATTGTAATCGACGTTATTGATGTTTTTTGTAATATAAAGTCATCTAATTTATTTCTAAAATAATTATTTGTTTAGATTTATTATACTTTTATTTTAAAATTTAATTTATTCTTTTTACATTTCAAATAAATTTTTTTTTTTCAAAAATAATTTATTTTGCAAATAAATTATAGTTTTAACATTATCGCTATCAGCATTACTCAAATATTATATATACACTCATGTCCTTATACGTCTTTTTACACTCAAACAGTTGTTTATAACAACTAATTTTACCAAACATTTATTAACAACAAGCTAACATAACCAGTCAATCAAAACAGCTAACATAATCAGTTGTGATCAAACAATTGACATAACCAGTTAACAACTGACAGCTAACAGCCGATTGCCAAACAAGGCCATGATGGTAAAACATACTATTAGGGACAACGGAATATAAGTTGCCTCGAAGAATTGCCTCTATAAATCAATTTTTTTGTAGTGATAATGCATGCTTCATAGTAACTATTCAATTAATTAAAGAGACAAGTTTTTGTTTGTTTACGTATCGTAACTAAGACGTTTAATGACTTGTTCATGTGTTGCTATTCATTTATGAAATAATTACATATATATGATCAAAATTAATGTTGTTTACAAAAGTTATAGTAATTATTATTCATATTTGTGCAAATAAGTTTAATTTTAATAGTATTTTTGAAAAAAAAGGAAAATAGCCCCAAACAGGACCAAATTGTTGTTGAAACTCCTAAATAGGAGTATGTTTTATTTAATTCCCTAAATATGACCATTCTTCCAATTTTACTCCTCTAATTCATTTCAACCATTCGTTAACTCATAATGCACGCTCATCTCGTTCGCATCTTTGTGCATAGCAGTCTTCAACATCAGGGGGCAGCGAGAAGTGAGGGCTGACGAGTAGCGTCATTGAGCAACGGCGAGGAGCGCCGACGAGCAGCAGTGAGCAGCGGCGAGATGTCTCTCTTCCTCGCACTCCTCTAATTTCAATTTTTTTCATCCGAATCTGGTGCGGTTGGTGTGGTGCCAAGCCCCGGGTCTTCTTCCCTCTTCTTTGCATCCATGTTGTCTCTTTGCTTCTTCTTTTGTTTTATGCGAATTTGTTTGAGCTTTCGTTGTAGTTTCTTCTTCTTCCTCATGTTTGAATTCTAAAATTGCTCTGTGATCGTCAATGACGGTGAAATCAAATTGGCATGGTGTACTTGTTATAATTGCCATTTATTTTTTGACAATGCCATAAAATGGCATTCTTACTCTTTAAAAATTTCATATTTAAAAAAAACATTAAGATGGTATTCTCATAAAAAGGTTGACATCAGCGGTGGCATCAGTTAGTTCTGCAGTCGTGGCGGCCGGATCTGTGATGGAGGCGGTCGGATCTGCAGTGGAGGCTGCCGAATCTGCACTGGCAGCGGTTGAATCTGCAAGGGCGGCAGTCGACGGCCGCTGGAGGCCAGATCTGGCCCGATCTAGGGAGGCGGCAACGATCAGATCGGCAACAGCGATTAATTTTGAGGCTGCGGCGGCGGCCGGAGGCGGTCGTCTGCGGTCGGCGGTGGCCGGTCCGGCGATCTGTTAGCAGCAGTATATTTTGTCAAGCTTCAGGGGTATATCTGTGAACCTACAAATAATAACTCCTATTTAGGTAATTTTTAAACTTTAATACTATTTTGGCAATTAAGGATTTAATTACTCCCATTTAGGTAAATCTCCCAAAAAATCATTTATCCACTCATGAAAATAGACTTCTTGGTCCCTTTTAGGGCCTGTTTGGATGGAGTGTTTGGAAGTGTTAGTAATGGAAGTGTTAGTAAGTGTTAGTAAGGGCTCGAAAGGGAAGGGAAGTGTAAGTGTTAGACATAATTTTACCTTGTTTGGGAGAGTCAAATGAATGAAGTGTTAATAATGGGAGTGTTAAAGAAAGAGTAAAGAAAGAGTAAAGAGAAGAGATGAAAAAACAAACCATCAGACCCGTGGGAAAGTCATTCGAAGTGAAATGTCGAAGCATTTTATGTTTTTCGGGCAAATGAGAAGGGTAATAATTGTCCAACACCTCAAAACACTCCAAATCGGAGTGTTAAAAAAATGGACAATTGAGGTGTTGGGAAGGTTATTACTAACACTTCCTAACCATTACTAACACTTCTTAACACCTCTGGTTTTTTCTCCCAAACAAGTGTTAGCATCAACACTTACTAATACTTCTATTACTAACACTCTTCAACACTCAATCCAAACAGGCCGTTATGCTGCTGAGTACGTAGTATTTCACAATACTTGTATACGGAGTTGTAATTTTTGATTTGCAGTCGATACGTGCAGATTTATGCACCAATAATAGAAAACACAAAGTTCCACAACGGCACGACGTGGCTTGATTTGTTCAGATTGGTTGCGTCCCACACCGTTTGTTGAAGACAAAGCCTCTCGTTTCTTTTGTATAAATACAGCTCTACACGCGAACTATAAACTCATACCTTTCTCGGCCTTTTGGCTAAGATCAAGTGTAGTATCTGTTCTTATCAGTTTAATATCTGATATGTGGGCCATCGGCCTACATGATATTAACTCAATTTTTTTCAGGGAAGGGTCCAATGGGTAGCTTGCTATCTGGGTTCTAAAGTGTCGACATAGTGTTGCACTTCTGCTTTGGCCTGGCGCACCCCTCCAAATTAGTTTGAAACTTTGTCGTGATTTACGGTTCCAAATTTTGATTATTCAAATCAATTTCTGCCTAAATATTATTATTTTTTGTATTTATGTTTCCGTTCAAAACGATGAAAGAATTGTGGTTCTTTAAATTTTTACTCCGTAGATAATTGTTGCTTTCAGTAATTCAGGTCCCCCACCAAACACTTTCTCTTCACTTTTGAACAAAAACCAAAGGGATAAGCATATATCACACACTTATATAAACTTGCATATCCTGAAAATGATAATTATCATGATTGGGATATTTAAATGGTGGATACTGAGTGTGCCTTTAATTTTAAAAAGTGAAATAGAATCAATTTTTTGTCACTTTTCATGTCCCCCACCACAAAACCTCGTTTTGTATCTTCCCAATTCAAATGTGGAGTATTAAATTCACATCCTGCTCATTTGGAGACATGTGGGCCTGTTTTAAACATGCTAAATTGAAAATCAATTATGGATGCATAGAGAAAATACGCTTGACGAGTAAACTCGCGTATAAGTCGACGTGTATAGCATTTTCGTGTCTAACTAGAGCCTTTTTCACCTTTTATGTATTCATCCTATTGGTGGCACTTTTAACATTATAGTGTGTGACTATATATTTGGTGTGTTGTGTAAACTTAGAGCTGTCTATGGAGTCTTTTTAATTGTTGGGTTAGTTTGGACCCCTTAATTTTCGTGGTATAGGCCGTATAGCCATTATAATGATTTATGATGTATTGTAGTGAAACCTGCACAATTATAGTACTTATAGAATTGCTATATATTGATCGAGAATGAATGGAGAGTGAAACCTTTGTTCTCATTTCTAGCTAAATTGAATAGTTCCTTAAATGTCATACTCCTGAATCTGTAAGGCCTTTTATGAAAATGTTATAGGTGATATTATTCGGTTCTATCCCTAAATCAATCACTCTATTTCTTTGAAGAACCTAGAATCATGATTCACCATTGAATTCATGCACCACTTTCGTGTCTAACTAGAGCCCTTTTCACCTTTTATGTATTCATCCTATTGGTGGCACTTTTAACATTATAGTGTGTGACTATATATTTGGTGTGTTGTGTAAACTTAGAGCTGTCTATGGAGTCTTTTTAATTGTTGGGTTAGTTTGGACCCCTTAATTTTCGTGGTATAGGCCGTATAGCCATTATAATGATTTATGATGTATTGTAGTGAAACCTGCACAATTATAGTACTTATAGAATTGCTATATATTGATCGAGAATGAATGGAGAGTGAAACCTTTGTTCTCATTTCTAGCTAAATTGAATAGTTCCTTAAATGTCATACTCCTGAATCTGTAAGGCCTTTTATGAAAATGTTATAGGTGATATTATTCGGTTCTATCCCTAAATCAATCACTCTATTTCTTTGAAGAACCTAGAATCATGATTCACCATTGAATTCATGCACCACTTTCGTGTCTAACTAGAGCCCTTTTCACCTTTTATGTATTCATCCTATTGGTGGCACTTTTAACATTATAGTGTGTGACTATATATTTGGTGTGTTGTGTAAACTTAGAGCTGTCTATGGAGTCTTTTTAATTGTTGGGCTAGTTTGGACCCCTTAATTTCGTGGTATAGCCATTATAATGATTTATGATGTATTGTAGTGAAACCTGGACAATTATAGTACTTATAGAATTGCTATATTTTGATCGAGAATGAAACCTTTGTTCTCATTTCTAGCTAAATTGAATAGTTCCTTAAATGTCATACTCCTGAATCTATAAGGCCTTGTATGAGAATGTTATAGGTGATATTATTCGGTTCTATCCCTAAATCAATCACTCCATTTCTTTGAAGAACCTAGAACCATGATTCACCATTGAATTCATGCACCACTTTCGTGTCTAACTAGAGCCCTTTTCACCTTTTATGTATTCATCCTATTGGTGGCACTTTTAACATTATAGTGTGTGACTATATATTTGGTGTGTTGTGTAAACTTAGAGCTGTCTATGGAGTCTTTTTAATTGTTGGGTTAGTTTGGACCCCTTAATTTCGTGGTATAGCCATTATAATGATTTATGATGTATTGTAGTGAAACCTGTACAATTATAGTACTTATAGAATTGCTATATTTTGATCGAGAATGAAACCTTTGTTCTCATTTCTAGCTAAATTGAATAGTTCCTTAAATGTCATACTCCTGAATCTATAAGGTCTTGTATGAGAATGTTATAGGTGATTTTATTCGGTTCTATCCCTAAATCAATCACTCCATTTCTTTAAAGAACCTAGAACCATGATTCACCATTGAATTCATGCACCACTTTCGTGTCTAACTAGAGCCCTTTTCACCTTTTATGTATTCATCCTATTGGTGGCACTTTTAACATTATAGTGTGTGACTATATATTTGGTGTTTTGTGTAAACTTAGAGCTGTCTATGGAATCTTTTTAATTGTTGGATTAGTTTGGACCCCTTAATTTCGTGGTATAGCCATTATAATGATTTATGATGTATTGTAGTGAAACCTGCACAATTATAGTACTTATAGAATTGCTATATTTTGATCGAGAATGATACCTTTGTTCTCATTTCTAGCTAAATTGAATAGTTCCTTAAATGTCAAACTCCTGAATCTATAAGGCCTTCTATGAGAATGTTATAGGTGATATTATTCGGTTCTATCCCTAAATCAATCACTCCATTTCTTTGAAGAACCTAGAACCATGATTCACCATTGAATTCATGCACCACTTTCGTGTCTAACTAGAGCCCTTTTCACCTTTTATGTATTCATCTTATTGGTGGCACTTTTAACATTATAGTGTGTGACTATATATTTGGTGTGTTGTGTAAACTTAGAGCTGTCTATGGAGTCTTTTTAATTGTTGGGTTAGTTTGGACCCCTTAATTTCGTGGTATAGCCATTATAATGATTTATGATGTATTGTAGTGAAACCTGCACAATTATAGTACTTATAGAATTGCTATATTTTGATCGAGAATGAAACCTTTGTTCTCATTTCTAGCTAAATTGAATAGTTCCTTAAATGTCATACTCCTGAATCTATAAGGCCTTGTATGAGAATGTTATAGGTGATATTATTCAGTTCTATCCCTAAATCAATCACTCCATTTCTTTGAAGAACCTAGAACCATGATTCACCATTGAATTCATGCACCACTTTCAAAATAATGAATTTGTGCAAATCAGGGTTGACACCAAATGCCTTGAACATTCATCATAGAGTTGGTAGACCATACCTATTTGACCCCTTTTCATCAAAACTAGTATTTCACCCGTGCGATGCACGGTATAATATATTTTCCAAAATAATAATATGGTATTAATAGTTTATATAACTAAAATGTTATTATTGGAAGTAAATAAATAGGGGCATTGCCTATAGAAAATCAATTAAAAAAAAAAGTGAATCGGATAAAGGCACTCCGAATGAAAAGAAATGGGATCCATGCAAAAGATAAACATGATTATTATTTAAAATATTTTACCTTTTTATATATATTCTAATTTTTACAAAAAAAATATTAAAATTCGTAATTTTTTATAATCTTTCATATGACACCATATTGGATATATATAGTTTTAAAATTAAAGTTTCAACTCGAGAAGGTTTTCAAACCCAAAAAAAAGTTAAAATTTGTGTATTTAATATTGGTGTTATATAAAAGCTCATAAAAAGTTATGATTTTTGATATATATATTTATAAAAATGAAAATACAGGTAAGAAAATTAGAACAATTTAAAGAAAAATGGGGTTCTTAGTTTTTGTTTGGCCCCCACCCCTTTCAAAGTTGGGTTGGAATAGGGCTTTTCGAATCGTTTTATAATATTTGTCTTTTATTCCGAGGTCGTTTGATTTTTGGCTTATCAGGCTTACAAGCCAACTTTTTCACGCACTGAATTGTGTAATAAGCAGAAAAAGTAAGGTTGAAGTTACTTTTCTGGCTGTATTGGCTGAAGTTATTGTAGATGACCATTTTAGCTATTTTACATAAAAAGAAATTCTTTATTTTATTAACAAAATATATTTCACTTTTTTGGTTAAGTCAGCAGAATCGGCCAATGCAGTCACTTCAGCCAAAACTTCCTAAGTTTTAGCAAAATCAGTCAAATCAGCCGATTTTCATGCTACCAAATGGGCTCTCCATTTTCATCTGTTTTTTTATTAAATATCCTTCTTTTTGTTTTAGGAATGTTTTTTATAAAATACCCTTACTTTTATTACTTTTGTCCTTCTTACATTTTAAAAACTACTTTCTCTTTCCTACTTTATCATCATTTTACTCTACTTCATATACTATATCATCATTTAACTCTTTTTAATATATCTTTTCTTACTTTATCATTTACTCTACACACTCTATACTTACCCTATCTTCCGTCCCTAAAAACTTTGCCATCTTTGACTTTTCAAGTCAATGGTGGTAAAGTTTAGGCCGTGATTTTGATTAGTTCAATATTATGAAAATAGTAAGTTTTATACTTTTATGAAAGTACTTTTAACAAAGAACGTTTTCACATAATTTTTATATCATAAATAATTTTCTACAAAGATATATAATTGGTCAAAGTTGAACATGGTTGACCAAAAAATTCAAAGATGGCAAAGTTTTGAGAATAAATCAGACCCCTGTTTTGAGAAGGACATCATGAAAACCCGTAAATCCGTCATCATTTCCTTAGCGCATAGAATAGGATAATAGATTATTGTATACATAAATCACCGCTAAACAAAAAACAAATTGAATACAGTAAAATAGAACATTAAACGTTTTGGAATTATGCAATCGATGCATTTATGTTTCAATCACATGAACTCTCATAATTATCCATCACGTAAGCCATAACAATAAAAAAATATGTGTGAAGAAACAAAATTAAATAGAAATATTTTTTGAATTTACTAATATTTATCATTTGCTCAAAGGGAGATGTGTGGAAATGCTTTCAAATAAAAGCCAATTCCTAATTTATTTATTTATGCATCTAATTGTTTGACTGTTTGAAATTATAAATATTCAATTTTTTTTTTGAAATATACTATCTCATTAAAAGCTGTAAAATGTTATTAAATTTCTATTGATGTGAATTTTCAAAATATTAACTTTTTCTAACATTTACTAATACGTAATTAAATATAATTACGATTAAAGTTGCGCGTCGACAAACACGAAAGTCAACTTTGTAACTATTAAAGAACAGAAGAAATATACTCACTCCGTAACAAAAAAATCTTCTCACTTTCCTTTTTCATCCGTAACAAAAAAAATCTTCTCATTTCTAAATCTTCCCATCATACCCTCAATAATTCTAAAAATAATACACTATTACAACTACTTTTTTTGGATTTATCCTACATTCCATCACATTATTCACTTATTTTCCCATCATACCCTCAATATTTCATATCCTCTTTCACTATTCTTAATCTATCTACTTTTGAAATGAGAAGGTTTTTAAGCTAGGGAGGTAGTATAATAGTAAAGCTAAGGGTTTAATTTATGTACGGAGTATTACATTTTAAAAGAATTGTACTTTCGTACATATCACGGTTGCAAATTTGCAATAGGAAAGGATGACACCCCATTTGAAGAACTGAATACTGATCTTTTTCTTTAATTGATGGAGTAATGATTGCACATAGTCTAACCAACTACGGAGTAAGGTATAATACTCGTATGAGATAATGAAGGAACTTTTTTTTTTTTGAATGAAAAGATAATGAAGGAACTAATACGTAGTTTAAAAGATAAATCCAACGTACTGATAATAAGATACTCATTCTAGCCATGAACTCAAGAAATAAAAATTGAAGTTCCTAATTACACCTACAAAATTCTAGAATAGCTTTCAACATTGATTCTCCCCAATCGGTAGTATCCAACCTCTTGGCCTCACCCACAACTTATTTCTTTTGTACAGCTTCACCGATCATCTAGCGGAGAGGTATAATCTTTCACGTTCTTGAATTGCTAGGTCCACAGCCCTTTCATCCCAAACTTTAGCACCTACCGACTCCGGCCTTAAATTAATGGACCGAATCGATCTTCTAACGGCGCCGATTTCTCCGGCGATTGAGAGCTTGAGGGAGAAGATAAGCATGAGCTTTTGTGTTGTGATTATTAGCCGGAGGCTATTTATAGGGGAATTGAGACTTGGGCGTGAGCTGTGTATTGTTGTGCTATCTAATTTAAGGAGTGTTTGGAGTTGTTTAAAAAAGCACTTTTCAGCTTTTGGCTTAAAAAAAGTTGAAAAGAGTGTTTTCAAATGATAGCTTCTACTTAAATTAATCACTTAAAAGCTAAAAGCTGGAAGCAGGTAGAAGGGTGCTTTAAACCGCTTCTCACTTTTTCTTTTACACAAAAAGTACTTATTTTACCAAACACTACCAACTTTTACTTTTTCAGAATCACTTTTTTCTCAAACACTACCAACTTTTACTATTAATCACTTTTCCCAAAATCACTTTAAAAAATCACTTTTTTAAAGTTGAAGCAATTGCAAACACTCCCTTAATACTCCATAATACTGCGCAACACACTATTATTCCGTAGATAATCCATAGGCTAGCAGCACATGTTTTCAAATTTTGAAAAGTCAAGTAGCGTAGTGTAGAAGCTGGCAATAGCAAGTTCCAAGATAATTATTCTCCCAATGTACATCTGATCAATTGCTGCAGCAACCATGACCCGATTGTGATCCATATTTGACCCGTATCTTTTGGAGGGAAAATGACCAGTTTTTTCACCTCCTTTTATATAGAGTAAGATTGAGGAGTGTTGATTGTGACTCGTGTGGAAACTCGGTAAATTTTATTGTCCTGAAAAGTTCAGTCTTAAAAAACCTACAAAATTTCCATTTTTTGGTCTAATTTATCAACACAATATAAATGGGTATGGCTAATTTATAAGACATCATTAGTGCACGACATACAAATGGCACAAATAGAAGCTTGATTGATGTGGTAATATATATAGTTTGTCTATAGATAATCAGTTCTATTAGTGCAGCTGTGCAGTAGACCTTGGGCTTGCACTTCATGAGAGTTGCCTACATATTCTCCCAAAACTAAAATGAAGCAAATTAAGTAAACAAAACTAACAATAAAACGCAATTTTATTTATTTACCATTGAACATTAACCATACTATCATTTTTAGAAATTGTTTTTGCAGTTTTAGAAAATTAATGTGTGATGTTATATTTATTTCAAATTTAGTATTTAATATGTTACGTTGTTATGTTTATTGCTTAACTCCGTTTTAAAAATTAGTTTACACTCTCTTTCCTATTGTAATACAACGTACTACGTTGATCTATAAAATTTTTATTGAGCCTCTTTGGTAACACTGAAATTGGCAATCGGTTGATTATACTGAAATTGATGAAGTTCTGGCTGAAGCGGCTAAATGGGTTGAATTTGTTGAAATATGGAAAAATTATAGTTGCAATATGTTTTATTAATAAAATTAAGAAAAAATAGCTAAAATGGTCAACTAGTGTAACTTTTAGCCAATTCTGTCAGGAAAGTAAACTCATCTTTACTTTTTTTATTATTGCACAGCTCAACGCACGAAATCATATCAAAAGTTGAATGTTTAGTGAAAAAATTGATTGATAAGACTCATAAGTCGAAAACTAGGATCGCCAAACGGGCTTATCATATACTCCGTACTACGTATATACATTTGAGACAATTATGCTACCAAGTATTGGAATAGTTTATGGTGCTATATTGGTAAATTGACCGGTCATGTAAATCAGGCCAAAGAAAATCACCTAAATGTTGTCTAATTTACAATGTTAACGTAAATATTTCTGAAAGAATATTATAAAATGTCAAGACCTACCCAAGATTTATCAGAAAGAATGTATTTCCAGGTTTTCTAAAATCCTCGCCATGCATGTTTTCATAAACTCTTATACGAAGTATTGTCTTACACCGTCACACATCTTGTTTAGTGTTTACCTTTAACCCTCAAATCAAGAAAGGCATCGCTCCATAGAGTTGTCAAGTTTGTTGTAAGAGATCATATATATTCATAATAGAAGTGCAAGTCATTTGAAAGTAATATAAACTCATAATATTTCAAGATAAACCGATCAATATTATATTTCGTAAACATTTACTTGACAAGTTTTGAACTACTTCACGGAAATAAGATTCAGACAATGACTTATTAAATGAGATGAAATATTTGATGACAGGCTGAAGCTATATTTTACATATATCATTCCCAATAGGGGTGGACTCGGGCCGGTTTGGGCCTGGGCCCGGCCGGTTCGTGGTTCAGAAATTATAGGCCCGAGCCCGAACCGCCGGTGGCCGGTTCCAGTTCCGGTTCCGGGCCAAACCGGGCCGGGCCGGGCCGGGCCAACCGGCCCACATGTTTTGTTTTTTGGTTTTTGGTTCTCCTATTTAACCCCCTACCCCTCCTCCTCAACCCCAAATCATCCCAAACCACCTCAAATGGTCCAAAATACCTAATCCAACCTAAAACTTAAAAAAAATTCAAAAAAAAAAAAATTAAAATCCGGCCCGGACCGGGCCCGAACCGGCCGGGCCGGTTCACCAAAAGCTGGGCCCGAGCCCGGACCGCCCAGCACCCGGGCCGGGTCAAACTGAACCGGTGGACCCACCGGGCCACGGGCCGGGCCAAACAGTGACCGGGCCGGGCCGGTCCCGGTCCGGGCCGGTCCCGGGTCGGGCCGACCGGCCCGAGTCCACCCCTAATTCCCAAGGCTTCAGTAACCCTTATGAAAGCTACCTTCAAAGTCTTGAATGGGAGACATAGCAACACCACGAAAAGTTAGCTGGCAAATATTTTTTTAATCAAAATGTTTTTTTTGTTGTTTAGAAAACGACATTAGCGAATTCGTGTCCTAATGGCTAATGTTGATTGTCTCTTTCTGAACTGTAGTTGGACTGATCTGGTCTGGTCTGAAATGACCCAGTTAATGTCTGGTCTCTGTGTATATTTTTTGCAAAGTGTCTGTGTTTTTTATAACTACAGAAGTGTGTATTTTACATCACATCATCTCCTCTTTTAGGTGGTGCAATTTTTGTGTTAAAGAAAAACCAAAGACTACTAAATGATTCCAATGTATTTGCCCAATGTGCTACCTTTGATTAAATTAGGCTGGAAACATATTCTTCATGACTTAAATTAGGCATTCACTTTCGGGCAATGCGCATAATGTTCGCTTGTATATATACACATAAAACTATCATAAAAGGCAATGCTATGAAATGCTATGTACAATTCATACACAAGTCGATTGTATGCAGATTGAGAGGAACCATGGAAGGATTTTTTAGCCAAAACTACTTGGCATAACCGCATAACATGAATAGCTCGGACTAACAATGCTTTTTAATCTAACTTCTTGGATTTCTTCTTTTCATTGTCATCTTTTTGGAGCGGGAACAGCAACCTAAAAGACCATACTGCCAGTAGAGTAGCCTGAATAGGAGCCAGCCAATAAACTTGTATATGCTCTTTGGTTATGTGATCCCCACGAGCATAAGCCCACCCTAACACCTGTAAAAATAACAACATTTTATTAAGCTAAAATATCAACTCATGGACCATTATATGAAGTAGAGAAAATTTCATAAACAAGATGCATTTCTACAAACAGCAAAATCATTGTCTTTTCCTACAAATAAAACACATTGAAAGCCCATTTGGTAGCATTAAAGTTGGAGTAAGTGTTATGTTTTGATCCTATTTGGGTAAATCTCCCTTAATGTTGGTTGATTGTGCTAAAGTTGTGGCAGAAATGTATTAAGTAGCTAATGAAGTTATATGAATATATATATGAAATAATGAAAGCGAAATTCATAAGAAAAAAACGTAAGATTGCCGTTGTCAACAAATTCAGTCAGAAGCTTACTTACTTTTTGCCATTACACAATATAGCACATGAAATATAAAATTGAATGTTTCGTAAAAATCTAATGGATAAACCAAAAAATGGATTACCAAATAAGCACTCAAATTGTAGAAAGTGATTTATTAACTACGGAGTACTTTTATTCTTGCTTTATGGCAGAATGGATCCAATTTATAGTCAGAAAAACGATTAGTCTTATTTGTGTACAGAACACTTGTTTAACTCTTATTTGGCCGTTTGCATCAAATTGTTTAGTTAATATTAAGAATTGGTATTCTATCTCCACAAGATTAATCTGACAGTGAATGAGGATGGCATACTTACAGATGCGGGATTCATGCATCCACCAGTGAGATCAGAGCCAAGCAGATGAAGGGTGACTTTTGAGAGACTGGAGATCCAAGTCTTCATGAAAAAACTTCCAGGGATCTTTCTGGAAAGCCCGAGTGAGATACTCACGATCATGAATGTCAAAAAACCTTCTGTCAGGGCGCCTCCATGGATGCCAACATTCAGCTTCGGTCCACTTCCTATGTCAGGGTATGCGTAAAGGATGAGCTTTACACCAATAATTGACCCAAGTACCTTTAGAATGAAAGCAGAAAATATCATGTGATTCATCAAAAATATTAGAAGTGTTAAGTCATCACACACAGGTATCAAAGTCCATTGAGCTCAAATGAGTGATCTATGTGACTAAGCCTCAACAATGATTTTCAAGATTTGTTTGCTTCAACGAGCCACCTATCTTGTAAACATATTAAGTCGTGTGACTCATTTCACACCAACATATATGAATCAACATATAAGAGATTGCACCCCTCTTCCCATCAGATAATCCTCAGAATGGAACCCAGTATGTTCCAACTAGTAAATGTAAGAATCTGATCTTATTAAGTTGTATTCAAATAATATATTGAGAAGTATAGATTTATAAAATGAACTAGCTAATCAACTTAATTCAATCCTTTTAACGCCCCAACGCAGCCCAGAGTAATGAGAAAGCTGTCCATGTGATGAGAAATAATTTATGCAAGTCAAGTTTTGAATGTGAAGAAATAATGCACACTAAATAATAATTTCCAGGAAATATCATAAACATGCAATTCAGCATTAGACTGGGGAATCTCGATTGAAATTAGGTAAAGGTGAAAAGGTTGACCTGGGTAGGGATTCTGGCGCCAAGGGTGAAGATGAAATTGCTGAAATCGCCGGAGATGGCAGACGCCAAGACCGTGAGGGGATTGTAGGCGCCACCATTGGTGACCTTTCCGAGGAGAGCAAAGAAAAACATGACGGCGACGGCTAGGGCATGCTTGAGGATCTCACCGTCGAGATCGTGGTGGCCGAACACGAAGATCCTGTAGACGAAGATCTTGATGAGGGCGCTAGACCATACCCACATGAATGACATCACAAAATCAGAGACCAGCATCCTCCATCCGCCGCCTCCCCCCATTGTTGCCGGTCGTGGCGCGGCGGTCAACGGCGGAGCTCGCGCTTTGAGAAAATTGGAAAGGCAAACTCAGGTATGCATGCTTTACATACTCCGTATCTCGGAGGCATCCAAGATGACGAGGTTTGATTAAGGCTTTGTCACTTCATTTTGTCAATATCAGGGATTCAGGGGAACGTTTGTTTCAGCGTGCTATTATCCAGGCTCCCGAGTCCCGACTCACCTTGTCAACTCGCTGCTCTTGTTTGTATGGACTTGTTTGTTCCGGTTTAAGAGTTACTCCTTCCGTCCGCTTTCAAATGTCTCATTTTACCATATTGGGATGCCCCTATTTAATTGTCTCATGCCTTATTTGGTAAAGTTTGTGTGGCTCAAAATCATTCTTACTTTATTCTTACATTATCAATTAATATCAACCACACAAACCCACTTTTCTTAAAACACGTGCCACCCTCCTCTGGGACTTTTAAAAGGGGACGGAGGGAGTAGTTTGCAAATTCTTTTTTTTTACCATCAAATAGAAGCTTATATTAATAAATCATTCGTCACTTGGCTGTGAATACAATAAGAAACATAATCACAATCTATTCTATGATCCGAGAGAGTAACCTGGACCCGTGCCAGAGCATGAGCCACAATATTCGCAGATCTTTTACAAAAAGAGATTCCAAAGTTACTCTTTGTTTTCAGAAGACTTCTAATATCATCCACAATCAAATCAACATAAGCTGCACCACTAGTTTTCTTGTTAATGCTCTCAACAACTCTTAAAAATCTGTTTCTACCTCGACTTGTTGCCACCCCCGCTTCCAACGCTCCCAAAATCGCATCTCTAACCCCCATTGCTTCCGTTTCATCCACGGACCAGTCCACTCTTCTATACTCTCCTCTGGATTTAACAAAGTTAACAACATCATCCCTGGCTATCCAACCCCATGCTCGGATCCCTTCCATTTGATTAACAGCTCCATCCACGTTTATTTTTAACATACCTGAATTGGTCTTCTCCACTTGCTCCCTCCTCCCCCTGCCCGCTGCTTCTTCCCGCTGCTTCCAATGGAGTCATGCGCAGCCTTCCATGCGTTTATCATTCTAGATGCCACCTTCAGCACTTCAGCCGCTTCCATCTGCTTTCCCTCCCAAACAATCCCATTACGTCACTTCCAGATACTCCAAATTAGCGCCAGGAAAAGCCCGCCCTGCTCACCATTCTGTGTGGTAATATGGCTTCGGAACCATTCTTCAAAAACGGCCTGATTATCCCCCACGTCAACCCCCGTCTTATGCCAAATTTCCATGACCTTCGGACACCTTTGTAATGCATGAACTGTGTTCTCTTCCCCTGCTCCACATAATTTACATCCCTCCGGGATATTAACCCCCCAGCCTCCCATAGTCTACTCCACGCGTTCCAATCACTCGTTTGCTCCCCTCTCGGAATTCTATAACAACTCTTAACAGAATAAATACCACTTCTTTCTCCCACCCACCAATAACTATCCTTCCTATCAACCAGACTGATAGGAATACTAAGAATGTGATTCCTATCTTCCTGACCGAACCAATTATTTATTCGCTCATGCCTCCAATTTATCCCTATATTATCCCGAAGAGCAGCCACATTCATATCTCTTATCCCCTCTGGTCTATCAGAAATAATTCGCCCATTATCCCCCGGTAACCAGCAGCCTGCCCAATATTGTGTATCAATCCCATTCCCAACTCTTCTCCGGACATTATTTTTTAACACTTCTTGAGTTTCAAAAATACTTTTCCAAATAAAAGATGGATTGTTGCCTAGTTTAGCATGTAGAAAGTCAGAAGAGGGAAAATACCTTGCCTTCAAGACACGATGCATCAGACTACCTTCCTCAGTGATCAACCTCCACCCCTGTTTAGCCAACATTGCTAAATTAAATTCCCGGATCCTCCTGAAACCCAAACCTCCGGCTTCCTTTGGTTTACAAAGAGCCTCCCACCTTCTCCATCTCAGCCCTTTTTGGTCGAATTTTGAGCCTTTCCACCAAAACCCATTCATTAATTTTTCTATTTCATCACATAAGTCCTTTGGCAAAAGAAAAACATTCATAGCATAATTTGGAAGAGATTGAACCACATTACGGAGTAAAACCGCACGCCCTGCACGAGAAGAAAGCGGTTATTCCAGGATTTTATTCTGTTGACAATTCTTTCCTTTAGATATCTCAGAATAACTGATTTATTTTCCCCCGCTAGTGCCGGTAACCCCAAATACATGCTTAGATTGCAAAAGTCTCTAAATTGTTCTCCAACATTCTGGTTAAATGTCAAAGAAGATTTATTAAAATTAACCAGCTGCCCCGAAATAGCCGCATATTTCAGTAAAATGCGCTGAACCTCCTCACACTCGGCACCTAGCTTTAAAAAACAGAAAACTGTCATCAGCAAACAACAAATGTGATACTCGCGGCGCTCCTCTACACACCGCCACCCCATGCAGCTCCCCTCTCTGTTCAGCACGTCTTATAAGTGCACTAAGCCCTTATGCAATTAAGATGAATAAATAAGGAGACAATGGATCACCTTGCCTTAACCCCCTCTTCGGTTCGATCGGCCCCAAGTAATTATTATCAAACTGAACATAATACTTTACAGTGGTAACACACTGCATAATCAAGTTAATCCACCTCCTATTGAATCCCATCCTCTGCATGATTGTCTGTAAAAATTCCCAACTCACTCTATCATAAGCTTTGCTCATATCTAACTTTAAGGCCACATACCCATCTTTCCCCGAATTCTTCCTCTTCAAATAGTGCTGAGTCTCAAAGGCAACTATAATATTATCAATAATAGACCGTCTGGGAATAAAATCACTCTGACATTCGTCCACCGAATCCCCCCAAAAGAGCTTCAACCGATTTGCAAGAATTTTTGAAAAAAATTTGTAGACCACATTACACAAAGCTATCGGTCTCCAGTCCTCCATTCCTTCTAGTTTATCAATCTTCGTTATCAACACAATATTAGTAATATTAATTTCACTTGGGATAATCCCACTTTCAAAAATACCTGAACATATCCGAACAACTTTCGGGCCCACAATGTCCCCGAATTTCTGGAAGAAAGCGGGGTTCATCCCATCTGCTCCTGGTGCCTTATCCGGATGGATATAAAAAATGGCTTCCCGAACCTCCTCTGGATTAACTGGCTGAAGAAGCTTCTTGTTCTGCTCCGATGAGATTTCCTTAAAATTCCCCATATCGGTCCACTGTTGATCTGACCCTGGTTCCTGAAAAATATTAATAAAATATTCCCGAACTGTATCCTCCATCTGACCCCTGTCCGTAATCCATGAACCATCCTCCAATCGAAGTCCCTGAATTTTATTCCTCCTTCTTTGTTTCACAACATTATGAAAAAATCTGGAGTTCATTTCTCCTTCTTTCAGCCAAAATTCCTTAGCTCTTTGCTTCCAATAAAGATTCTCCTTCTCCATGAGCGAATATATGATCGTCTGTAGCCTAGTAAAATCGGCCACACTTCCAGCATCATATTTACCTCGAAGCCAAGAAAGTCTCTTTTTACAAGCAACAATACGGTTACGGAATCCTTCCGGCCTTATATTGTCCCTTCGAAGGAGCTCTCTCCCACAGAAAGTGATCTTTTCATTAACCGTCATATAATCTCCAGCACTTGAACTGTTAGTTATAATCGTTCTACATTCTTCCTCCTTTAACCATATGTTCTCGAATTTAAAACGTCGAGGCTTCCGGCTGTGGAGTGTAGGATTAAAACGAATCAATAGTATGTTCGAGCTTCCATAAATTGGCTCCACCAATCATCATTGACCAAGATCCGATCAAGTTTAACCTCAACCCAGTAGTCTGTTCCTTTTCCTCTCTCCCAGGTCCACTGAAAACCTTCAAATGGAAAATCTCTTAGCCCATTATTAAATACAGCATCTCGGAAACCACGCAGTCTCCAGAGGGGTTGCTGTACTGGCCCTCTTTTCTCAGATTCATACAATATATCATTAAAGTCTCCAATCAAAAGCCATGGTGAAGAGTTGTTCTCTGCCAAGTCCTTCAACATCTTCCATGCCTCCCTTCGTCGACATGTATCCGAGAATGCATAATAACAAGTTAACCTCCACTCCTGCTCCTCGGTTGCAATCCGGACGGAGCAATCAAAGAAATTTTGGCTAGCCGAGTTTACGTTCAACTCCAATTCATCATTCCAGCCAATCGCAATACCGTCGCTTGCTCCAACACTGTCAACTGCCTGTGTATAGGTGAATCCCTGTCGCCGCAGTATATCCATCATCCTACCTCCATCGACTTTCGTCTCCATCAAAAACAGAAGCGATGGCCGATTTCTTTGAACTAAGTCGGTCACCCCCTGAATAGTGGCTAGATTACCCAAACCCCGTCAATTCCAACTCATAATACTCATCTTGCCTTACAATAAATCAGATTCGCACCAAAGTGTCGGACACTCCGCCGCCAAGGACGTCGCCGAAATAAACCTAGGGAATTCCTAGGAGACGACCGCTTTTTTTTTCTGAGGCTAATTGGGAAAAGTATATTCTCAAAGAGTATATTCTGATTTATTGGTACTTTTGTACCGGCCTTTGTACTTTGTGTACTAGAATGGTTGGGCAAATCATACAAGCAACCCTGGTAGCTGCAACCGTTTTGTGTGTCATCAACCCTGATGACAACTGTTGTTAAGTGATGTAGCCATTGTGCCATTCATTACTCCCACGCCGAAATGTTTATTCCATAACGTAAATCTGAGACCTAGAGCTCGACTTATCCTGGGTGTGGAAATGCCTAGCTCAAATATGCACTTTAAGCTCGGGGATTGGGAAGCTCGGCTTAAGTGACTAGTGAGGTTATCTTTGATGTGCTTGAGTATTTGAGCCAGTTTTGACCCTGAGCGTGGCCGCTGTGCCAGATTAGGTCTTGACCTCAGTCATGGCCGACATCAGCCTCGCCTGCAGTTTTGGGCTCATCTCGATGATTTGAAAGTTGGTTTGGTACTGGGCCTTGGCGGGCTTGGTCTCGGCCGAATTTGTCTTAACCGTTTGTGGAGGTTCCTTTGCATAAGTCTTCTACCCTTGAGGTGTATGACAATATTCTCCATCACATAGCATTCTTCCGAAAAAGGACCGGCCCTACGTTTAGTTTTCCCTAACTAGGACTAATCATAAATTTTCTACCCTTAAATTAATTAATTAATGATTAACCTAATTAATTGATCACTAGTTAACTTGCATAACCAATGTCAGTCCATTAGTGACATCAACGTCAAGTCGGCAATAGCGAATTCCGACAGCAGTAGCAGAAGTCGATCAGGGGAAATCAACCCGCCGAGGAATGATGTAAGCATGTGTGGAAATTGCTCAAGGGAAAGTCAACCAAGGTTCTAGCAACATCGTCGACCTACGGGGGTCATCCTCATCGATCTAAAACTAGTAGGTCCTGTTTTTTGAAAAAATGCTATGTATGTTTGGTCTTGTTTGGATAAAAATCCCCATCTTCACACCACTCGCTTATCTTGTCTCCAATATTTGTCTCTGACAACAATTCAATTATATACATATAAGCACATATTTTGATTGATTCATACTAAGATTAATCTTACCTCATATTTACATAATGAACTAACATATACAATACAAATTAGATCTATTATTTTTAGTGAGTTGTAAAAATAAATTTGAATGTGACTAAAATATAGTATACATAAGTCAGAATATAGTTTAAAATTGAATATAAACTATAATGAGAAGTTGTATTCTCAATATATTTGTGACTAATATGAATCAATCTATATTCTGATTCATGTCATGTCTCTAAAAAAATCATTATTTTAATTATAAATATATAATTACTCCATATTTCATAACTTTTTTGAAAATCATTTTATTATTATTTTAATTATAAATGTGTAATTACTCCATATGTAATTAATTTTTTTAATTATTTTATACGGAGTAAATACGTATTAAAAAAGCACTTTCAACTTGGCCAAACATGCGATTAATTTTTTCTCCTTTCTTCATACGCTACCATAAAAACAAAATATAGCAGGAAGCAGAGCATACGCTATACAGCCACCGCTACCATTCTTTATTGCTTCACCGATCAGTGAATTTCATTGAGAATCGCGGGCAGTCAGATCTAAAGAACTAGGCATACGTAATTAACCAAAGCCAGAAACGCATAATCGCCGCAAAGAGGTGATCTTGTACTCTTGGTCTGCAATTTGCAAAACAAATAATCTGCCCCTTCAGTGTTTTTCCTGGTTTTTGTTATATTAAATACATACGGAATGCTTTCTCTTTTTCTTTTGCTGAAATGCTAATGGATATTGACATAATGGCCGCCCATTACTGCTCCTAAATTGCTGCTTCTTTAGTTCTTTTGTTTGAAATATAATTGATGGTGCTTCATTACATCTAATTTATATATGTATAGTTGGACTCTTTTTTTAATATTGATTCATAACTTTGATCATTATTCACTGGAATATCCGTTTATGCTTCTTAGATGTCTATCACATTATTTGGACCTTTCATGTTCCTTGCAATAAAGATCTTCAAAATAAGAGTCAGTGAAGTTTTACTACCTGCACTTGGTTTTGTTATAAAATAAGTAGTACTTCGTAATAAACTACTACCTCCGCCGCCCCATGTAACATTGAGCATGGGGAGTGGCATGCTTATTAAGAATGATTTAGAACCACTCAAACTTTACATATATGGCAAGGAACAATCTTAGTAGGACGGACCGAAAAGGAAAGATGAGACAATCTTAGCGGGACGGAGGGAGTAATATATAAAATAATGTAAAGCATCATCACAGATGTCTACTGTCCTTATATGTTAACCTTCACAGAATCACATGAAACCCAAAGTCTTAAAATGCTGGAGTAACAAATTTTGGAGTAATATACCATGTATAAGATTGTGGATTGCCTTTATCACCAAAATGTTAATGTATTCAGTTTTGATCCAATTTAGAGTCTTAATATTCTTATATAAGAGCGTCAACTGTATTGCGTTTTGGTCCAGTTTAGAGAAGTGTTTGCCGATTTTATGCAGTTTACACCCTGTGAGTTAATCGCCGGTTGACATACCTTTGGCATATTTCTTGCAGAGAATACACATTTGCAGGAATTGCAGGCAGGATTTCTTTTACTCATTCAGAAATCAGAATGGTGATCTTCTAACTTTAGTAGACTTTACTCATTCCCTTTTTTTACAATCAGATTGGCATTTCATTTGTATAGCTGCTGCCTGCATTGTGGCTTTGTGGTACAAGCCTGCAAAAAACATCATTTCACTCATTTACCTCTTGTTTATCATTGGCTTGTTCACATAGGCAACAAATGAAAATCTCCCACCAAATGTGATAAAACAATTAGCAAAGGAATTGAGAAATCTCGATGAAACTCCACCTGAAGGCATTGAAGTGAGTGTAAATGATGACGACCTCTCCACGATATATGCTGATATAGAAGGGCCAGGTACCATTCCTATCTACCCGCCGTTAAAAAGTGTTACTATTATTATCAGTCTTTAGGTAAAAAAATCTTAGTCGTTTTTCACCTGCATTGAAGTTGGAACTCCATACGAGAATGGTGTCTTCCGAATGAAGCTGATATTATCTCATGATTTCCCCCATTCACCTCCTAAAGGTTTGTCCTCTCAAACGCATAATAATTTTATGTTGAAAGTTTTCGATTTGTCTTCACCTTTTTGTATCATGTATTTACTTCCTTTCTTTCTCTCAATTAGGTTTTTTCTTGACCAAAATCTTTCACCCGAATATCTCAACCAATGGTGAAATATGTGTGAATGCACTGAAAAGGGATTGGAGTCCAAGTCTTGGCTTAAGGCATGTGCTAATGGTAAGTCTTATTTACCCAGAGTATTTGTTAAGTCTGTATTTACCATTGCCTAATATGTACGGTGTTTAATCTGGGTATCAACAGGTGGTTAGATGTTTATTGATAGAACCATTTCCAGAGTCGGCTTTAAATGAACAGGCGGGGAAGATGCTCCTAGATCACTATGATGAATATGCTAGACATGCAAGGTCAGGACTCAGGAGCATTTCAATCATTTTACCAGACTTCTTTTTCTAACCAATTTACTTGTTCTGTTATGATGTTGTATAAAGTTTGTAATATCTAGGATTAGAAAAGGGCATTCATTGCCAATGCTGAAGCTCCTATGCAATTTCCTTTGGGAGAGTGTGTATGGGAAAGGATAATCTAGGCCAACTTTCCCTTGTTTTTGCAAGGAGATAACTTGAACCCTGGACTGCCAGGACACAATGGAGAAACCCCATCAATGCCTGGTGTTGGAAATTGTCCCAGTTACAGACCAGGACCAACCGGTTCCTTAATTGCAAACCGTTTGACAAGCCCTAACCCGAAACACCTAACTTGTTACTTCCTGATCTGGCTCTGGTTCTCCTTCTAAATAGAACTGGACTGCGGCTGATTCCAATCTTATTGTCTTAAGTTATAAAATCAGGCAGGACCAGACCGGAACCGGATATAGTGTCAATTTTAGCAAACCCGAAACTGGACCGGTATTGCTAGTTCTGGTTACTGTTCCTATGTTAATGAGGTGGTTCCACCCCTACCAATGTTCCTGGCCCCAATATGTCATTTAAGGATAAATGCAAAAGGAGAAGACAAAAAAAAGGCAAGAGTATACCTAAGTTACTTTAAGGCCTTAAGGTAACTCGTTAGATATTCTTATGTGTTGCAAAAAGAAGAAATGAAAAATGACAAGAATGTACCTAAGTCACCTTAAGGCCTTAAATATTACCTCACCGTAGAGTTATTAAAATGCACTTTGTTCCTTATCTGAGAATTCATATGGGGAAGAATGCCAAAAATTGTAATAGCAAAGAGCAACTATTTGTAATATTCAACGCGAAGTGGAAGAAAGTTCATCAAATCGGCTTTGGTTTCTTTAATGACTTCTGTATTGCTACTACTGATTCTGAATCTCAGGCTTTATACTGGAATTCATGCTTTGAAGCCAAAGCCCAAGGTTAAAGCAGGGACTATTTCGGAGTCAACGATCACTCTGAATGTTATTGATCAACAAACTAACACCTGCTCAATAGACAGTGTTAAGCCGAAGAGTTGTAATCCTCTCCAACACCGGTCACTGATCAATACGAAAGGAGGGACGGGTCATCTAGATCACCCATCCATACCTTTGCATCCTAGCCCCATAGCACTTGTGCAGAAGGAAAGTGGTTTGAGAAGAGTACATGTGCATTCTATAAAAAAGAAAATAGATGCGAGAAAGAAAAGCTTAAGGAGATTGTAATCTGTTCGAACAAATGTAGTGACCTTTGCCCCCTGGGTGTTAAATTCATAGCTTGGGGAAAGAACAATGGAAAAAGGACATCAATATATTGTTGACTTCCTTTTTATGTGAAGTCTCTTTGGCTAAATCATATCTCCTTTTATTCATCATACCCCATAATCGTTCCCAGCTTACTGTTTGTTACTATTATACAGAGTATTAAATAGTACATCACTAAAATAAAAATTAGATCTATTTTTAGAATATGCATGTTTTATTTGCATATATTAACTTTAACACTAGAAAGGTGCATTTCAAATGGTTTCAAGTTCATGAGTATGATATTGTGAAATGCAACTCTCATTCCTATTATAAATGCATTAAAAGGTTACAACAATACTATATTTATCTCTACAACTCGGGCAAACTACACAAAGTGAATTGGGTCGAAAGCAATTAGTGTTGGGGTTTCAACATTCCCCTCAAATTAGAGCATATAAAGCATATGTACCAAACGTGTAACAAATGTATTCTATTCTAAGATCTCTAAGATATTTTGCTAAAACATTTACAACCTGATCTCTCACGCTGACATAATTTGTGATAATTTATTCATTCAAAGTCTTCTCTTAAATGAAGTGATAATCACCTCAACATGTTTTGCTCTCGTGAAGTACAAGGTTAGATGTGCTGTGCATTGGAGCTTGGTCATCTCACATGAGTAGCATTGGTTTCATGCTATCATACCTCAGTTCGCCTCCCCTTCAACACTTGATCTCGTAACAACATGTTGTTTCTTAGCTTACTCTTCCATAAAATCAAGTTTCCACTGATTGAGATACTTCGTACAATATACTCTTGTATACAAATAGAACATTTATCCGTTGGACATTCAGCCCAACCTGTACCATAGAGTAATTCTTGACTTGATGTTATTATTTTCCATGGTTTTCATAGAGTAATTCTTGACTTGATGTTTTCTATATGTATATCAAGACTCGGGTAGTTGAATCCCATTGGCCATCACATGTTTTCTATAAAATGACTAAGCACATTTACAAGGAAAGATATATTCGCTCTCGTAATCGTGACATAGTTTGGTTTTCTAGTGTCTTATGTATCGCTCTTGAGTGAAGGTACTTCAAAAGTCCCGACTTGCGTTGCAAATATGGATAAGTAGGAATGTTTTCTGCCCTTCACCGGCTCACCGCACATCGTCGATCACTCTGTTACTGATTCGACGATACACTGCCGCGTGTGGTCTGCCCGCTGACCGCCTCCGAGACATATTCGATATTCCATTCATTTTCTAATAAGTAAGTTCAATAGCTAACTTTTCATCTAGAGCTTTATAATGGATTGTAAATAGTATTGAGTTGCAAATTGTCCCTTTGTCCCTCAAAATTTAGTCAAGTTTGACCAGCACATGGATTAATAAATCAAAAATTGTGTGTTTGAAATTTGTGCAAAAGAGAAAGAAATGATATGAATCATAAATTAATTGATTAAAAAGAAAAGTGGGAGACAACCAAAAAAGAAAAGGTGACAAAGTTTTAGAGGAGTGAATGAGTATTTTGTTTACCTGAGAACTTTATAATTTTTTACTTGTGAATTTATGAGTCAAATAGAAACTTACTCATTTGAGTCAAAGCTACTTAATCTTGCCGAGTTAAATTCATACGATGTTCAATTGTTGAGCACATGGAGCTTAAAGAGCAACTCAATGTTTTGAGTTTTGATATGAGTGGAAATTCCCGAATGGAGCATTTTCTACTTTATGAAGTATTGCCGAGGATTCTAAGAAAATGATTGAGCTAAAAATTCTTAAGTCAGTGTTGTACCATCATTGCATTAGCTTTAGTATTATCAATTATTACAACGTCCAGTATTCCACAATGAATATTATCGAGACAAACTTCACAATGAAAGAGAAGATTACTTTCCTACATATTGCATAAGGGAAAAGGGGCAAATAAGCCCCCGAACTAATCAAAAAAGTGCAAATAAGCCCTTTTGTAGGAGGTTCCGTCCGGTCATCGTAATTTGGGGAGGTTCACGGTGGAATTTTTTGATGAAACTTTTTGAGCATCTTATTCATTAAGTCTAGTTTAGTCCTACTGAATTTCAGCTAAAAATTCAACCGGAAAGACAGTCAAATGATTTTTTGAAGATAACTGCGCAGTTAAACAACGCAGTATATTTCCGAAAATCATTTGAGTGCCTTCCCGGTTGAATTTTTAGCCGAAATTCGGTATAGCTAAACTAGACTTAATGAAGAAGATGCTCAAAAAAATTCATCAAAAAATTCCACCGAGAACCTCTCCAAATTATGATAATCAGACAGAACCTCCTACAAAAGGGCTTATTTGCACTTTTTTTATTAGTTCGAGGGCTTATTTGCCCCTTTTCCCTATTGCATAATGCATAGAACTTGTTGTGCAACACTTGCATATGAAAACTTGTGATAATTCATTACATTTTTGTTCTTTTTATTATATTTGAGAAAGTGTGCAATAATTTGTAGCCTTTGGTACACCCCTTTGACAAAACTTTGGCTCCAGTGCTCCACCACTGAGTGATATGACAGTTGTCCGAGCGTTACAAAGAACCCCTAAAGTTTAGCATGATAGTTGGTCTGGAAAATACAATTCGAGGAGGCTAATAATTATTGAAGTGCAACAACAATGTTTATACCGATGGTTGGTACTAACAATAATCAATTGGACTTTGAGACATGTATCCATAAACTCATCACGAGCACACCGTGATTACCCGTAAACATGACCAAAACTTAAGGTACAGCACATTTTGGTTCAAGTTTAACTCTTACAAACATTAATGGAAACAAAAGGAATTTGTTTTGGTAGATATGGCATTTTGCATCACAGACTTACTCTCCTAACCAGTCTCGTTTGTATCCTCTTGCTGACTATCACCTTCATCGCCTGCTGCGGTAACTTCCTTTAGTTCTTCCCCGGGGTTCGATGCCTCTGGTTTTGCAGGTCCAGGGCCAGCAGACACCTTCACCATTGAGGGACGCAAGAGTCTCTCTCTAAGTTGGAAACCCTTGCGAAATTCTTCTATGATGACGCCTTCATCGAATTCTATCGAATCTTCACGCATTATAGCTTCATGCAACTGCCAACAAGAGAATGATCATATATACATGAAAAAATGTCTAGCATCAAAATTAGAATTTCTTTTGAGAATTTGAGTACAGCAGAGTGGGTTCATGCTCTTACAAGTTACAAAAACTATTGCAGCCAACACAGCAATGTTATCATACAAATGTGAAACACTAAAAAATGCAAACTTTGTGCTTCGGGTTCAGTGTCATGATATATATTGTCAATAAATTGTCTAAGATTATTCCATACTATAAAATCATGGTTATCATGCAAAAGAACAGTGGCAAATCTGAAGTTTGCTTCAACTGGACTTAGTCTAGATGTAGCATGTTGCTTCAAATAATTCAAGATTTGATTTAACAACAAAAAGTGTTCAAGAAATCAAAGAGCATGGCCATATTTTTATAGCTTTTTGAAAGATCACCAGTCATTTGAAAGATCATTGAGCCAAATCAGAAGTTTGCTTCCATTGAGCCAATCGGTTTCCTAAGCCAACTTTATTTAGTAGAACTGGATCACAGATATATATATATATATATATATATATATATAGAAATTGCATGAAAATTGTAGATTTTCCAGCAAAATGTGATGTCAGTACAACATATTTTATGCTTGATCACTTTGATATATGGTTAACAACAATGCAGTATTTACATGAAAATGACACTTGATAAAGTTTGCAAAAAAGGCAGCTTCATAATTCTCAAGGAGTGTAAACACAACTGTACATCTTTACACACATATAATATGAATATGTTTGTACATAGATGTACTAGTATTGATTCTGGAATAAGGATAAATTGAGAGACTTACCAAAGGATCAAAGGCACTGCCAATGGTCTCCACAGCATTAACACCAAGAGATCCCATTATTTCCATAAACTGTTTAGAGATGCTCTGGTAGCTTTTATTGATTTTCTCTTCTCCCTCAGTTTCAATTTTGAGTTGGGTTTTCGCTCTATCAAAGTTATCCAATACAGGTAAAAGTTTCTCAACGACCTCCCCTTGTGCATTGGTAACCAAAGAAAGTCGTTCCCTCTCAGTTCGCTTCCGGAAATTGTCAAAGTCAGCGCTAATTCTAATAACTCGATCCTTCTCATTTGAGAGCTCTTCAGTTAATATCAGCAGTTTTTTCTCCAGCTGGACTTTTTCATCATCTATAGACTTAAAAAAAGCTTCTAACTCTGCAATTCTGGACTCATCATTATTGGCCAAAGCCTCTCTGTATGACTTCAATGCAATAATAAGAGTTGATGATATGTCCTCAGAAGCTGTAGCCTCAACGTCATTTGGAAGACCATCACTGCTAGGATTATCATCTTGATTGCCCTAA
This sequence comes from Cuscuta epithymum, assembly GCA_945859915.1. Lineage (NCBI taxonomy): Eukaryota > Viridiplantae > Streptophyta > Magnoliopsida > Solanales > Convolvulaceae > Cuscuta > Cuscuta epithymum. Next base: position 1,434,518 of record CAMAPF010000948.1, on the reverse strand, counting down.
TACATTATGTTGTCAATAACAATATAATCAACATACAGGGGTATCAAGCTAAAGAAGGATATTTGCAAAAGAAGAAACACTATAAGGAAAAAACATGCACCAAAAACTACATGTTATGTTGTTATCACATGTGAGCTGCAAATTAGGGCATGTGGGCATTCACTATTTTATGGATTATAACTCAAACAAATTTGTATCAAAAGAATCAATTTAGTTGTCCCAATTTCGTTTTAGGGATGCTCCATATTAGTGATCCCACCTGTTTTGTTTTCTGGAAAAGGGCTCACATAATAAGACTTCTCTAACCACCCTTTTTAATGCTCTTCCACGATAATATTTCACATTAGATAGCTGCATAGGAGAATTTTAATGCTTATAGTGCGATTGGCATGCAAAACTCCAAAAGGAATGGAGTACAAGTTTTCCCAAAAAATACATCAACTATGAGTAGAACACATACATTTCATTTAATACCCATCCTATGAAAACCAGACATCCAAAGTCCAGACTTCCCTCTTAAAATTTTAAAGCAGCTTTGTGGCCCCAAATATGATTTAAAAAAAAACAGTTTTTTCTTTTCCAGTTCAAGAATAATGCTGAAACAATAAATCGATAATAGTGTGTACTTGTACAAATTCAACAAGAACAAAAAAACATTAGTCAATTTGAGCTACACTTAAATTCGTAGCGTCATTGTGAAAGGTAATATACAAACCTCTGCCACAGACTCTTGAACTTGCTCCTGCGCTTGGGGTTCTGTCTGAGCAGTCTCCGCGACCTCACCATCTGAAGAAAAAACCAAAAATTTCCCTGAAGAGCGAGTCACGGGAAGTACAACTTCTGGTCCAGAGTAGCGATGGTGGATGCGAAACCGGGCAGGAAGACATGAGGAAGTCCGTCTCCGTCTGCTGCCACTGGGAAATGAAACGACGCACGAAAAATTATGCGATAATGCCGAAGGGTTAGAGGTGGTGCTGAAGGAAGCTGACGGCGGCGCTTTCAGAGCAGAGGCCGTCCTCATAACAGTGGCGGCCATAGAGTGGATATACGAGGAGCGGATTGAATGGGCGGAAATCGGTTGGACGGAGGACTAGAGACGAGAATTTATTGGTTGAGTCAGGCGATTAGGACAGGGTTTTTGGAAGCGGAACGAAGGTACTAGATTGTTTTACTAGCAAAATTTGTTACCCGTGGAATTTGGGAAAAAAACCGGTTCTATATGGTTGGTGTTTGAGTTTCGATATGGTTGGTGTTTCTCCCGGTCAGGCTCAATCACAATGGCATCGCATTGCCGTATTGGTATTTTAAGTCCTTATATAGTACGATATGTCCAGCCCTCGTCATTTGAGGCGGTTTCCGGTGGAATTTTTTGACGAATTTTTTTGAGAATCTTATTCATTAAGTCTAGTTTACTCATACCAAATTTCAGCTAAAACTTCAATCGGGAAAGCATTCAAATGAATTCTTGAAGATAACTACGCACTTAAAAACGCAATTATCTTCAAGAATTCATTTGAATGGCTTACCGGTTAAAGTTTTAGCTGAAATTTGGTATGAGTAAACTAGACTTAATGAATAAGATGCTCAAAAACTTTCATCAACAAGTTCCACCAGGAACCGCCCCAAATGGGGCCGCCCGGACAATAAGGACTTATTTGACACTTTTTATGCAATTTCGAGTACCAAACTGACCATTTACTCGGTTGAAAAGTCAGTGGCGCGAAGCTACTGTGTTGTGTTATGAGTGAACGCCGGGTCAATCACCGCTCCGGTTTTTACAACACTTAGAAAGTCACATTTTTACAAAGTACATTAAATGATTAGCTTGATTAAAATCTCACATGCTTTATGTAATTATCAATTGAAATAAAATTTTCATACATGTCAAAACTCTTATAACCGACCCTTTTTTTACCCAAAAAAAATAAAGACCACTTTTACTAGTTTTTAGGTGGAAGCGATACGGCTTGTGTGGTCGGTAAAAGCTTCAAAGCTCTCACATGGTTAGAGATTAATTGTGTTCATAATTGAGTGATGTATTATATTCCGTGTCTAATCAGAGAGTGAGAAGGCTGTTTGGCTACGCGGGGTCTCATAGGGAGGCTTGGCTTGTTGGGACTGTGGATATGTTTGGTTCTTTGATATATATGTAGTATAAATTAAGCTTTTTCCTTTTTTTAAAAAAAAATAAAGACCACTTTCATAAACAATGCAAGCCCTCAAAAAGGTAGCTCCTTAATGCGGTTTGATGCGTTAAAACGGCTTTTAATGACATCATAGAGGTAGTAGTGCTATTTGTAATATAGGAAGAGTTCTCCTACCTAACACATCAAGGATTTGGGGATGGATCTTCATAACCGTTTACAAATGAGGATTTGCGTAGAGTCATATCAACCTTGATGGTACTGGGTCTTGTAACATTGTTGAAGCGCAACAATATTATTCAAATAATTTGGAGCATGAGTGTAGAAGATCGACTAATATATTCTATATAAACAATTACGGTCAAAATCTAGATATATGAGTATTTTAGAGATTAGGTAAAGCTCGACAATGAATAAGACTTGTTACATGTTAAAGAGTTTATCAAATGTGTTTACTTAATATAATCTAGCCCTATTCTAAGACTTGTCTACCTCTATCTATGTGATAATGTACGTGAAACATCATGAGAGAATATAAAGATGAAGTTACGTACCAATGCTAATTAAAGTTCTTATTATAAAGATAGAGGGCTTGTAAAATGTGAAAGTTTGAGGGAATTTACTTCATTCATTTGATGCAATAATAATCTGAATTTGAAATGTATAACTGAAGGTTTGATCGGTTCTAAATATTGTATTATATTGGAGTAATTCTAAAAGAAATAGAAAGTTATGCTCAAGAAAGAAGAATTTTAAACCCTAACTAGAGCACTACTTCGATTGTTTTCTTTTGCCAATGAGTCAATAGTGAATTAATAAAAACATATAATCAACTAATGAACAAGAAAATGAATTAATCCTAAGTTCATAATAGTCTCAAAATGAACTCGTTTTGACAAGACCTATTATATGGCTTTACGATACGGCCTTACTTCCATATCGGTGATTAGACCCACGAGATGTCCTAGGCGTACACATTTTGTGTACACCTTTTATACACTTGTATGTCTTAAGTACAAAATATTGCATGTCCACAAATAATTCTACAGAGTTGTCTGTAGACAGACAATTCTTTGTGCGTGAGACAAACGAATGTATAAAATGTGTACACAAAGCATTTTTCTTAGACCCACAAGAATGTGTGTCTTGACGCTTAAAGGCTCTGTACAGGGACACAAAGGGTGTCTCGAGTCCATGTCTAACATTCCGAAATCACTTTTTAAAGTGTTTTCTTAGGTAATCCAATATTCCCATGTATAAGTATAACTACACATTAGTAGCTTTGAACATATAAAAACTCTATTACTCGACTCACAAACTTAACCCCTTTTCTTAATATGATTCTTCAAAAATCTGCCATTTTTGCTTCTTAATTTCCTCAGCAGCTGTCATGAATCTTTCTCACAAAGCCACCAAGTTTTTTTTTTCATTTTTACTGATTCTTAACTCTCACAAATCTGAGTGTTTTGTATAATCACAATTCGTATGGTCAATGCATGAATATATGTTATTACAATTACAATATGATCATATACCTTTTAAAATCATTATTGATTTGTTTTCATCTCCTTAAGAGCAATGTGGTGCTACACTTCAGGAAATGTAATCCGGGGACCAACGCATGGGCGTGGCTTAGAGTGCGTGAAACTCATCGTCGTTCTTCAATTCCATGAAGAGCCCATTTGGCCATAGAGAAATTAACCGTATTTGTTGAAATTGGTGAAATTCTAATTGTAAAATTGAATTGGTAGAGTTGCTTGAACTGTGAAAAAGTATATTTTAAAATACATTTTAAAAAAAAAATATTACAAAACTATGCGAAAATAGCAAAAATAGTCATATTCAGTAATTTTTAGGGAAAATCGTACTTTTGTTATCTCAATTAGTCACCATATTTAAATGAAAGACACGTGTTCTTGAAATTGTAAATGTCACCCTCCAATTGACAAATGTGTTTTAAAATTTAGGAACAATTGAAAATAATAATCCCAACTATTGCCAGCCCGCCGATAATAATCTCAACTATTGATTATTTTTGTATAATCCCAACTATATGGACCATCCGCCAATAATGGTCCATGACCAAATATTACCTTCTATAAAAAGTGAATTTTAAATAGAAATTAAGTGTAAAAATTAAAAGTTGGGATTATTTATAGGGATTACTTGTTATATTTCTTCTCATCCACTTTAGAAACTATAACAATTTATTAATAGGGACCATTATTGGCGGAAGGTCCCTAAAGTTAGGATTATTCTGAAATAATCGATAGTTGAGATTATTATAGGCGGACCGTCAATAGTTGGGATTATTACTATCAATTTTTCCTAAAATTTAAATGTCATCCCCACCGTTTATAATCCATCTCCGATTCAAGACTACCAATAAATTCAACGGTGATGACATTTACAACACATATATCAATTCAGGTGACATTTACAATTTCAAAAACACGATTCCAACATTTCAATATGGTGACTAATTAAGGGACCAAAATGCAATTTTCCCTTATTTTAATTATTGTATCATTTGGTGCGTAAAATCTAAAATTGGGAGCTGGGTACGGTAAAAAATGATCAATAAAGGAAACGGAAAATAGGTTATGAAATGAATTCTAGTTATACTGCATTTGCAAAAAAAAAAATAGATATACTGCATTTTTCCTTGAATTGGAGAGGAAAAAGTACCATTTTTGAGAGACTTCAAATAGAAGTCGTTTACGCAAAAAGCCAAAAACAATGTGCTCCCTTTATCTCAGCTGAAGGTTCTCATTTTTCTTTATTAGATATCCTAACCAAAAGTTATCATTTCTATTTTAAGAAATAAATAACACTCTTAAATGATAATTTAATCACCAGATATTAAAAATAATGCATCTATAATATCTCAATTTTCATCAATGATCTCATTATATTATATCAATAAAATATATTCCTCAAAATATATTATAAATTACATTATTTAATTATTGTCTAATTGATCGTGTTATATTGTTATGGGAACCTCGGACGAAGAGAGTACGTATTAGCTTGTTTTTATTAGACCGTTCAAATGACAACGAATTAATTAATATGATTAGTCTATGGAATATTTGCATATATTAAAGAATTCAAATTACTGGTAATTTCGGGAACCGTGTTACAACTTAAACTCTTTAATTGGATCGTGCACGAATTATTATACTACATTCGACATATAAACATTGGGATATAAGCATGATGAGATTGAAAATGGAATTGATGTGGTTGATATTAAATTGATAAACTAAGAATGAAGTAAGAATAATCTAGAAACACAAAAACTTTATCCAATTTAGTATGAGATAATCTTAGTGTAACAGATCGAAAAGGAAAGATGAGAAAAATGTAACGAGACTGAGGGAGTATAAGTATTTGATTCGTTAGCGATTCCACTCCAATTTAACGATATTGAAATATAAGATCCGTATTTTCGAGTTTGTAAATGTCACCCCTCAATTGTCCAAATTTGTGTAAATGTGGTCCAAAGTGGGCGAGGAACACATTTACACCAATTTGGACAACTCAAGGGTGACATTTACAATATCGGAAACATGGGTCTGACATTTCAATATGTTGACTATTTCATGAACTAAATGTGCTATTTTTCCCACTCCATATATATATATAGTTTGTCTGGGCTGGGATGAAAATCTATTCAAACTTCGAACTGAGTTTGTATTCTAGTTCGAAATTTATATTAACATTGAAAATTTTACGCTATTCACATATTCTATTTTGACTGCATTTTATTTATTAATGCGTGAAAATTATTTTTTTGGATAATATTGTTGAATTCATCTTATTACAAATTTTCCTAATCCGATATTTAAATATTTTTTACTAACATTAAATTAAATATGACGATGGTCAAAATTATGCGTTGGCAAATGTGAACATGAGAATGTTGCAACAAAAAAAGAATGGAGGAAGTATTAGAGTTCGAACAATTTGAAAAAAGTTTGGTTCATTAACCGCCCAAATTACATATAGATAACTTGATCATATATTTTAGGGAGAAATAATTCAAATATCTCAAACTTTGAAGAAGTGTAGAGCAAGTATCATAAACTTGCACGTGTAATATATAAACCCCTAAACTTTATATAAAAAGATATGTCAGTACCATTATCATATGTTTTTCTTTAAAAAATGTAAATTTGTGGTCTTTAGTATATAATTTAAAATACGCAAAACATTTAATTAAGAGGATGTAACTAGCATTAGATTGAACTGAATGTAGTACTACGTATTATTTATAATTTATTTCACAAATGGAGCTTTAAAATGTCAATTGCATCCTAATACAAACTTGGTGTATTTTAAATTATGTACTTATCACAATAAATTTATATTTAAGAAAGAAAAAATATAATGTCATCGCGAAAAAATAACTTTTTATATAAAGTTTGGAGTATGTATATTACATCTACAAGTTTGGTGTACTTATCTCTCACTCCAAGTTTGGCGTATTTATATTATTTCTCTCTATATTTTATAAGCGTGGAATGACAATGTTTTAAATGTAAATACGCATTATATATTATACTACGTATTACTCCCTCCATCCCGAAATGAAGTTCCCTATTTGACCTACACACATATTTATGTATGATAAAGTTTTATTTTGTCAAATCAAGCAAATAGTAGATAAAATGTAAGGGTAATTCTGACTTTTTGCTTAAAGTAATTTTCTTTTTGTTGAAATGAGGACTTTTTTTTGAAACATTCATAAAAGGTAATTACATAAATACGACCAAAATAAAGATGATTTACAAACATATGACTAGTTACTAGAGTAGCGATGAAATCATAGTAATTCATGTTCAAGTTTTGAACTTAAGTTACCACAGCACTACGTTGTAGTAATGAATGTAAATAAGTTTTATTTTAATAATATTCTGTATATTATTTGAGTTTTTTACAAGAATATTACTAAAATAAAACTTATTTACATCAATATGACTATTCGTTACTACAACGTAGTGTTGCGGTAACTTAAGTTCAAAACTTGAACATGAATTACTATGCTATGATTTCATTACTACTCTAGTAACTAGTCATATTTTTGTAAATCATCTTTATTTTTTTTGTAATTATTTCATATTATTATATAAAACTCGTCAACTCAACTCTCTCTCATGCTGTTAACTTTTTAAGTGTATTAACTTTAAAATGTATAGATCTTACTCTATACTCTGTATATTTAATGATAATCAATTCAAGCCTTTGAGATTAGGTAAAGTGATAAAAGGACAATGAACAGATGACCAGCTCACCGACCCCTATGCAAGTCCAAATTTTCTTCTTTCTAGTCCTATCTGATCATCTCTTTCTTGCATTTTATTAGGGGTGGGCGCGGTCCGGAACGGTCCGGTAAACTAGTAAAACCTGTAATGTATCCATTAGGTTTTTAACGGTCCAGTCCGGTCCGGTTTCAAGAATGGAACCGTTCAGTACCATGTCGTTTCGGAACGGTACAAAACGGTACGGTACAATGCCAAATACATGCTAAAAATTTGAACAAATCTTGCAATTAGTAGATATCTTCACACCAACCAACTCACATAAAATGTTGATATAAATACAAGAAATTGCATATGTAGTACTAAAATTCACAAATACACAAACAGTGCAACACAACTAAGAAAAAGTATAGCAAAACGATGATGTACGAGATAAATGTCATCTTTAATTTACTAAGTTCATGTGAAAATATAAAAAAGAATATCATCAAATTGTTGAATATAATAGAAATTTTTAATGTTCTTCTTCGTTCTAGGTTAAATATTACTCCATAGTTCTAATTTAATTTATAGTTCAATATTGAGAGCTAAGATTTAAACCATATTAATTAAGTTGTAAAATTGCGCAAACATGATATCACAAAAAGTCATGTACACTACATTACTAGAAATGAATAGTCCTTAATGATTTCTAAAATTTTAATATTCTTTGAATACATATCAAAATATAACATAAATTATCTAAAATAAAAACAATAACAATATATATATAAACACACACACTTAGCTAGTTTGGAACGCATGAATACATACTTGGGCTATAAATTAAAATTGTGTGTCTATAATAGAGATCTGTTGGTATAGAAAAATTATAAAAAATTTAAATGCATTATTTTCGAATTGTTCGGTCCGGCATTTTTCGGTTCTCAAAATATAGAACCGGTCCTGTACCCGTTTCAAACGGTTCGGTTTCAGTACGGGACAAAAATCTATAGAACCGTTTAAATACCCGGTATTCGGGTTCGGTACCATTACGGGACGGCTCGGTACCGGTTCGGTTCGGGTTTTATGCCCACCCCTACATTTTATTATCCAGAATTTTATTAATAAGATACTCAATTCTTTTTGTAAATTATATCGTGAAATCGTCACATTTGGTATACCGATTCAACTACATCGTATAAAGTACTACGTTATTTGTACTCTCTCTTTTCTCTCCTGCAGTGCATCCTTTTTTTTTTTTAAACTAGAATTCGAGATTTATATCAGATTAGTGTATAGTTCATAAAATTAGGAACTGATTTAAACTCTACTTAAACACAATCACAAGAATCTCTGAGCAGTAGTAATTGAAAATTGTAAATATAGTATCTAGACAATAAAACATAACATTATGCTCAGATGATCCCGATCTTGTTCGCAACATCCAGGGCATCAGAATCTGGAGTCAACCGAACATATGCCTTCTTAGTTCCATCTGGCCTGATTAGAGTGTTCACTTTCTTAGTCATGATCCCATACATCTTATTGACAGCATTCTTAATCTTCTTTTTGTCAGCCCGGATATCAACAATGAAGACCAATGTGTTGTTATCCTCAATCTTTTTCATGGCGGACTCAGTGGTCAATGGATACTTGAGAATTTGGAAGTGGTCCAACTTGTTCCTAGGAGGAGCACTGATGCGAGGATATTTAGGGTTTCTTTCCTTCTTCAATGTCCTGGGCCTGTGGAATGTGACCTTTGTGCGGATCTTCTTACCTTTCCTCTTGAAGGTAGTGCCTTTCACAGCTTTGGCAACCTTTGCAGCCTGAGCTTTGGGATCAACTCTCTTAGCAGATTCTTTGACTTCTTTTTATTCAATTCGTTTCTCCTTCTCCATCAAAACATTAAAAATTTATTTGCAATTTTAATTTTCTTTATTTTCAACTTAGGATGTTTTTACTTGGACTTTAATTTGTCCCAGACCATACCAGACCAGACCAGTTCAGACCAGACCAGACCAGACTTGGATAGTTATAAAAATACAAAGAAACCAGACCTTACCAGACCAGACCAGTTCAGACCAGACCAGACCAGATCAGACCAGACCAGACCAGCAAATTACAGTCCAAGTAAAAACATCCTTAAATTGCAACTCAATCTATTTTTGTTCTTTATCGATTTAGGACAAAAAAATCATTAATCTTAATAAAATAAGTATTTGCATTTCACATCCATACCCTATTTTTTCTATAATATTTTTTAATTACATTCATACTTTTTTTGAAATATATTTTTGGGATTTTCATATTCTTAGACTTTTTTATATAACACTCCCTCCGTCCAACAAAGAAATTTTTGTTTTGCTTTACGATGGTTGACCGAGTATAAAGCAAATTGATCCCCATTAACACTCGGATTCTTTTTTAGTAAAAAAATTACGTATTCAGAAACCACATTAAAAATTCCACAGTCGCAAAAAGAAAATTCAAATTTGATAAAATGTGATATATAAAGTAAATGATAAAGAAGATTTAAGTTGACCAAGTAAACAGTGATGAGAACTTCATTTTGGGGTGTAGGTAGTACTTTTTTTATCTCTTTTATGTTTTTAGTGGGGTTTTAAGGCATTGAGGTTGATTATTATGATTAACATTTGAAAATGAAATGTATTGAACAAACCGATGAAGGACAGCGCCGCAAATAGGGTCTGCATTTAGGGTTGGGGCCGGCGATTCTCCAAATCGCTCGGCGTTTTATTTACGTAGCAGGGTTAGGCGAGAAGGCTTCTCCAAGAGCGCAAGGTTTCTCAACCAGGCTATTGGTGGAGCTCTGTTTTTGGAGATTTTAGTGCTCGACGTTGGTTTACTTCACAAGAAAAAGCAGACGACGTACGGACGAAGGGCCAGAGAGGACAATGACGGACATGAACGCATATGGAGAAATTGGCAAACGCGTATGGCAAATTGGAGATGGAGGAAGGAGATGAATTTCTACATGTGGAGGCTAAGGCTCCAGGGATCGAGGAGGCATGGTTGACCTTGGTTGGGACAATTACTTCTGAAAAGTCGATATGTTTTTCTTTCTTTTGGGATACTATGGCTAATGTGTGGAAACCTGTTAGAGGTGTTACTATAAATGAGATAGGTGCACGCATATATATGTTTCAGTTTTACAGTGAGAGTGATATGAAACGTGTTTTGGATGAAGGACCATGGACTTTTGATCAGAATCTCATTGTTCTTGCTAAGTTAAAGCAAGGAGATCTGCCGTTGAAGGTTCCGCTGAATAAGGCTGACTTCTGGCTACAGGTTCATCATGATGTACCAATGGAATATTTTTCTGTGAAAAATGCTATAAAAATTTGGAATTTTGTGGGAAGTTTTATCAAGGTGGATGAGTGTAATTTCTCTCTTGAATGGAACCCTTACATGAGATTAAGGGTTAGTATTGATTTGAACATGCCTCTGAAAAGGAAACTGTTTCTTCAATCGAATGAAAGGGGAAATTTTTGTGTAAAATTTAGGTATGAAAAATTGTCTAGTTTATGTTTTGCATGTGGAATTATCGGCCGATCATGCAGAAAGGTTTTGCCCGCATTATCCCGATGGCAAAGGCAGGAGTGGAGGGTTTCTGTTTGGACCCGAGCTGAGAGCTTCTAAAGGTAACACAGCTATAAGGGGTAACAAATGGCTCGTCCCAGTTGGTAAAGGGAAGGGGAAAGAAGAAGAGGGGGGAATAGGGATGGTAAGCTTGGAGGCACAAGAAAGGCCGCAACAGAGGAAAGATCATACTCATATAGGAGATAAGGTGGAACTGGAGCGTAGGCGGGTGGATCGTGGGGAACAGAAGGCATCGCAGGAGGATATGGAAGTAGAGACGGGCACACCAAAAAACGGGGAGGAGGCGGGATACGACGCCCGCCTGTCAGGCAAATAAGAGATGCATTGGAGGAAGCAGAAAGGATGGAAGCTTTCAAACTCCATCACGTGGATGTTTACTTTTGCTGTTATTTTTCTTTTCGTCAGGATTCAATTTTCGGTTTTTTCATTTATCATTACTTACAATAAGGGTGTGGGTTTTGTGGGTCGTTGTGTTTTGATTAGGTTTCTTCTTGGTGGAGGCAATCAGGCTGTCACAACCGCTAATAGCCTCTTTGCTCTCACCGTTTCAGCGATTAGTCCCGCTCTTCATGGGTTGGACTATTTTATGTCTGAACATGCTTGAGAGGGGCGATGGGCTTTTGGTATTGTTGGGTTAGCGAGAGAATTGGGTCTTGGGGTTTGAATGATGTATTGCTCGTTTGATTCTAATATAAGCTTTTTCCTTTCGGAAAAAAATTACTCCGTATGATTTACACATTTGATAAAAATGATATTTTTCATTTTGTTTTCTATATTTTGATGTGTGTGAGTTACATCTATACATGATTCTTGAAGTTACGTTTGATAATACATGAAGTTACATCTTCTTATATATGCGCGATTTACATCTTCATGTGTGCGATCGATTTTCATCTTCTTATGCGCGATTTACCAGATGTACGCGAGTTAAATCTTCTCCCATGGTATGAGGATTCAACTCTTGTTGTTCTCCATAATACTATGTCTCACTCTCTTTCACATAACCTGTCATATTTATCTACCTATATATGTTAAAACATTTAACTAAATTTAACAATAAGCATAATAAATCAAACTTGAGCACGTAAAATTATATCTAAATTTTACTACGTATATTGCTTTATGGTTGTAAGTTGTAACGTTATAACGCCTAAAATAAAGTTTTAACTCGTCAATATTAGGACTTAATTCCATCATAATAACTAAAGCAGTGGTGAGCTAGAAATAATTCCTAATTAAAGGGGCCAGAGCTTCAAAAAATTAAGACAAACTTACAACATATATTTATATAGTTTACACACACATATATAAGGAACGGTTTGGATAAGAAAGAAGTCTTAAGAGTGAAATGACAATAAAATCTAACCCTTGACAATAGTAATCTAGCCCTCTATTGTTTGTCTTTGTAAAGAGCAAAATCTGAAACTCTAGTTAGAATATAGAATTCACTCAATATATTCAGGTAAGAACAATATGGTTCTAGTACGTTTGTATAGGAGACTATATAAGAGACTTATAACCCTGATTTTGTTTCTCTAAAAAAGGTTAATGCTCGTGTTTAGAACTGTCCAAATGGTCAAAACCCCAACCTAGATACTAGTAAATGTACATGATCTGATTCTGAAACTAGGGGTGGGATTTTGGAACCGGGAACCGTAGAACCGCTTGGAACCGAACCGTTAACAAGATCTAGGAACCGAACCGTTAACAATTAATGCCTCATTTGTTGGAACCGAACCGAAGCGGGTTATAATGGTTCGGTTCCCGGTTCCTATAAAAAATATGTGCATGGAACCGTTAAGGAACCGTTATTAAAAAAAATAAAAAATAAAATAATATTAGTAGTAGTAGTAGTAACAATAATAATAATAATAATAATATAGCAATAATAACCACCACCACCACAACAACAATAATAAAACAATATAAGATATTTAACTAACAATTCTAATTTAATCAACAGAAAAGAAGTAATAAATATTGTACATGAGGTTGATATATACATTAAACTCCTTTCTACAAATCAAGTTTTGTTCCATCACATAAATTTTATAAATATAAAATAACTCAAATAACTTGTAGTTGATTGCACATATTTTACTTTACTACTTTCATAATATTTCTAATTATTAGATTTATTATGAATCAATAGAATGTAATAATGTTTTTTTATATCTATACATGCAAACTCATTGTCTTTTTTTAATGTTTTGAAAGACTTGAAGTAGGCGTCATATTCTTGCTACTATGATAACGAGTAACCTTCATCGCTCCGACACTACAACGATTTTTAATGTTTCATTTATTACATGAAAATTTAAATCACTTTTGTTCTATTAAGTGTTCAAAGTTCATTAGTTAAGTTTGAGCTTTGATGTTTGAAGTGATTAAAGCTTCAAATAAATTTTTAATACTCGTGTTTTGAATTTTTGACGTGTTTAAAATTATGTGTTGATTCTTAGACGAGAAAAAAATATTCTAGGAAGCGGTAAAAGGAAGAACCGAACCGTTTACTACCGGTTCGGTTCCATAACGGTTCCTGATTTTTTATATAGGAACCGAACTGATTTCATTAGTTAAAACTTTTATAATGGTTCCACTCATTTTGAGTAAGAACCGAACCGGTCCCAGCCCTATCTGAAACTACCTTCAAAACCCCAACCTAGATACTAGTAAATGTACATGATCTGATTCTGAAACTACCTAACCGAATACGAGTCAATCCGACCCGTGTCAATCTGTGCTCTCTTTGAAACCCAATCCGACCCGTGTCGATCCGCGCTCTCTTCGAAAAATGTTCTGGATCCGTCATTATCCCTAAACCATGGGTATAACAATAACAACAACGTAACAACAACAAACTGTTTTCGGATGAGTGGATGACCTATATGAAAATCGCGTTGAAGATTGCATTGACTGACTACTACTTTGTTGAAGATGGAGCCTTGTTTGGAATGCAAGAGTATATACCCGACCGGGTATGTTGGGTTACCCGATCGGGTATGAGGTGTTGATGGGTCGAGTATTTCTCTGGTTTCTACACTCGATCGAGTATTGGTCATTACTCGGTCGAGTATGCGTGTAAGGGTTACTCGAGTTATACTCTGGAGTTTATACTCGATCGAGTATGGAGGTATACTCGGTCGAGTATGTGTAAAAACACTACTCGGGCAGAGTTCTGGAGAACATACCCGATCGGGTACAAGGGCTGTACTCGATCGGGTATACGGGAATTTTAATTACGGGCTTAATTTTGGGCCTGCGGCTCTAATCCTTGTTTAGGTTTTCTTAAACCTATTTAAACACCTCTAATGTATCTGTAAACATACCAGACGCTGGAATAATAATACATCTCTCTCTCGTTCGCCGTGGACTAGCGTAATCACTCCGATTGCGTGAACCACGTAAATTCTTGTGTTCTTGTTTTAAATTTATCGTTTATCTTAGCCTAATCGTGATAATTAACATACTTGATAACAAAAAAGCACAAATTGTCCCTAAACCATGAATACATGATTATACTTTTGCGATGTTCTTAATTGGGAATTCTACGTACATATCCTCCAATTTAGAAGTTGTTCCGTTCACCTGATCTGAATGTTTCTGATCTGAATTTTTTAAGTTCTGATCTGATCTGATCTGAATTTTTCTGATCTGATCTGATCTGATCTGATCTGAATCTTTCTGATCTGATCTGAATCTTTCTGATCTGATCTGAATCTTTCTGATCTGATCTGAATGTTGCTGAACTGGTCTGAATGTTGCTGATCTGATCTGAATTCTTCTGATCTAAATCTTTCTGATCTGATTTGAATATTTCTATAATTGTAATTGTAATTACAATTATAATTATTAGATTTATAATTGTAATTAAAAATATAACTTAAATAAAATTACAATTATAATCATAATTATAAAAAAAATTAAAATTAAATTTAAAATTATAACAATTATACCAATTACACTAATTATAAATACAGATACAATTATAAATGTAATTATATTCTTTATTATGATTAATTTTATAATTATTATTGTAACTATAATTATAATATTTATTTCTATAGTCATAATTATGTCTATAATTACTAATTTAAATATATAATTACTCCGAAGTAATAATAATTACAACAATAACAACAAGAACAACAATCATATTAATAATAATGATGATTATAATTATAATTACATTGTAAATCATAATTATAATTATAATTATAAATATATTATATTATATTATATTATATTATATTATATTATATTATATTATATTATATTATATTATATTATATTATATTATATTATATTATATTATATTATATTATATTATATTATATTATATTATATTATATTATATTATATTATATTATATTATATTATATTATATTATATTATATTATATTATATTATATTATATTATATTATATTATATTATATTATATTATATTATATTATATTATATTATATTATATTATATTATATTATTATAATATAATAATAATTTTATATTATTAACATTATTATTATATTATTATTAATAATATTATTATATTAATATATTAATATTATTAACAATAACTATAATATAATAATCATAATTAATATAATAATAAAAGTGATAAATCATGTTTGAATTTTTTGACCTGATCTGATCTGAATGTTTCTGATCTGATCTGAATGTTTCTGATCTGGTCTGAATCTTTCTGATCTGATCTGAATGTTGCTGATCTTATCTGAATCTTTCTGATCTGATCTGATCTGATCTGAATCTTTCTGATCTGATCTGAATAAAATAAGATTAAGGAATAAGTAATAAGATTAAGACGAACGGAACAGCTTCTTAATGAATCAATTAAATATAAAAATGAGTCAAAGAAGAAGTTTTTTTTAAGGGAAAAGTAATAAAAATACCCCAAACTTTGAAGGGGTGTGAGGTAAGCACCCCAAACTTGCATATGTATTTTAAATACCCCAAACTTTATATAAAAAGTTATTTTCGTACCATTTTCATGTATTATTTCTTTCAAAAATGTAACTTTATGAGTTAATTGCATAATTTAAAATAGAAAATTAAAAGTGTTGCAATTATATAGATTGGGTGTAACATTATTTATTTCGCAATGGAAGTTTAGAATGTTAATTGTGTCTTCATAAATTCTAAAATATTTTAATTATGCAATTAACATCATAAATTTACATTTTTGAAGAAATAATACTTGACTATATATGGTGTTAAAATAACTTTTTATATAAAGTTTGGGGTATTTAAATTGCATATGCAAGTTTGGGGTGTTCATCTCACACCCCTTTTTTTAAACAAAAAGTTACTGAAATAAAACCTATTTATAGTATTGTGGGATGGTCACTTAAGTATCAAAATTGGACATATATAATTATTACGGAGTATTTATTTCAAAAAAGAAGGAAACAGAGAAAGAATAGAAACCTTGAGTATATAAAAATGACATTAGTAACATTGAGTGTCTAAAAAAACGTTAGATTCCTAGTTATGTTATTCACTTGAAACTTTAGTCACAACCTTAGATTCACATATAGTACATGTTTGCCTATTGTCTGGTACTTGGTCGGTATAAGTCACATTCACTACCTTTTATCTTTTATACTACCCCTCCCTCTAAACAATTTTTCACCTTCCTTATTTGGATGTCCCTAATTTAACTCCTCATTTCCTTAAATGACAAATTATCTACATCAAAATACTGCAAAACCGTGTCAAAACAATAAAATTTACCCCTAGTAAATTTATTTCCTTACTATGTGTGTAAGTCAAATCGGGAAGTTATTTCGGGGACGGAGGGAGTATCTATTTGATAGAAAGTTTGTAGCTGTTAGTACGATAGTATTAATTAGTCACAACGGTTTGTGATATCATACAGAACTAATTCAAATAATAGATGGTTTTTCAAACGGTTACAACTTTCTTCTTTTAAAATCTTTTCTGTCATCAACAACCAATAATTATAAAAATCTCACAAAAGTATCTTTTGAGCTAATTCTTCAAACATAATACTACGTATATCCATAAACTTTGTATATGGTGGATCCGGAGCCTCTGCCTTGCTTCTTCACAGCCGTCCAATCGAAAATTCAATGACCGGAGATTTTGGGATCCACTCTTTTGTCAATCTCGAGGCCGTCCTCGCCGCTACTCGGCCGTCCGATGCACAATGGACTCTGTCGTGCGGCCGAGGATCCCGATCTATATCTCATGTAATCTTTCTTACGTTTCCCTTTGTAGAAGTTCTCAAGATGAATTAATTAAAATAAATATGGTAAAAGCTCGTAGAGAAAGAAATAAAAGCATAAATAAAATTAAAGCAAAGTAGCATTACTAAATTATATATATATATATTAAATTAATACTCCCTCCGTCCCTTATAACTTTGCCGACTTTCCTTTTTTGGATGTCCCATTAACTTTGCCACTTTCCCATTTAAGTAAAGAATTTGTGGTTCTAGTTAATTCTCTCTCCTCTGCACAAACCTCAACCACACAGTTTTTACTTTATTAATCCCCGTGCCGGTCAAACTTGGCAAAGTTATTAGGGACGGAGGGAGTATAAGAGAGAGAAGTTCAACATTCTGCAGGTAGACATTGCCCTCTGGCGTGTGAAAGCTTGTGGTTGGACATCCAATGGACTGATGGATGGATGAGGGTGTTAAAAAAATTATTTATAGGCATTTAATACTTTCTCCGTCCCATTTAAAACTTTGTCACATTTCATTTTTTTATTATAAAAATTTTACCACTTTATTTTTAATCTATCAATTTATGGTTTCTATTATTTGTCTCTTCTCCATACAAAATGTCACTGCACAATTTTTACTTTATTTATTTTCTGTACCGATCAAACATGATAAAGTTTTGAGTGATGAGAAAAAAATTACAGCCAAAAAATGAAAAACATGTACACTTCCCATTTTTCTAAAAAAAAATGCAGAACGCTTATTTTGGGGAGCCTTCCTGGAATATAGAGCATGCAAACGACAGAGCATAATAGATCACCAAAATGGCCAACCATGCATGTGCTACAGTGCTAAATTCTCAGTGTGAAATGACTGTAAGGGACTTGGTCAAGCTGTAGCACTGCGCACAGACTTGCAAAAGAAAAAGGACTCTCAGCGAAAAAGAAAGGAATGGGACCGACTTTTTTCTTTTTTCTTTTCTTTCTTTCCCACCATTGTTCTTTTCTTCTAACCACACCTTTCTCTTCCATTGCTTCCTTCTTCACACAATCCAATCCTCTCTATTTCAGCATAAAAGATTTAACCCTTTGCAGGAAGTTAAGAGGTATCTTGAGACTGAGAGCCGCTAAAAGTGGGGAAAAGATCAGTTTTTGTTTTCTCAGGTACTGTCCAATAATCGTCATCATCTCTTTCAATTAGTTCGTTGTGTTTTTGCTTGTTTCCTTTGTCTGACTTGATCTAACAGAGATTGGGTTGTTTCTTTAATTGCCCATTCTCCCAGATTTTGTTTAATAAATAAAGTGGGGTAGAGCTGGAAAAAGAGGACAAGAAGAAGAAATGGGTGTTCAGCTGCCAGATGTTGCAGTTGAAATGAGGAAAGTTCTAATCTTTTCCATCAAAACATGTTATAAAATTGTTTCCAGCCATCCATTCCTAGTGGGGTTGTTTTGTTTTTTGGCGTTACTGTACAGATCATTCCCTTTGGTGTTTTCTGTGTTGGTGTCTGTATCTCCTGTTCTTATCTGCACTGCCGTTCTCCTTGGAACTTTATTGAATTTTGGCAATCCAAACATACCTGAGGTTGAAAAGGAAGAAGGAGGCAAAACAGTTCATGATCATATAGTATCTCTAAAAACTGGGGTTTTGTCAAATTCCACTGTTCTTGAGAAGGATGAGAGCTATTATTCTGTTGAACAGTTCAAGGAGAATAAGAATATATTAGATCAGTTACTTGATGATCCATTTTGTGGTAAGGTTGAAAACCAAACCCGGGGTATTGAGTTGTATGATGGGAAAATTTCAGAGCATAAGTACACTCCAATTCCTAATATGGATGATGAGAGTCTTGATTCTGATTATGAGAAACCCTCATATTCCTGTGATAATAATATGGATGAACACAATCTTGATTTTGATAAAAAATCTGCGGACTCAAATGACTCTAAGATGGTGAACATTGGTTCCCCTCTTATAGATAGGGAGGATTTTGAACACCATCGATTCTCTCAGGTTCCTAATATAGATGACGATAGGAATCTTAAATTTGATGAAAAAGACCCTAAAATGGCGATGGTTGATTCAAAACAAGAGGAGCAAGAAGAGGATGCTGATTATGATGACGAGACTTCAGATTCCGGTTCGGATGGAGCAGAGAGTTCTTCCCCAGATGCTTCAATGGCTGACATCATCCCGATCCTTGATGAACTCCATCCTCTTCTGGATGAAGACGAGAACAACCCGCAACCCGTTAATGATTTAGATTCAGAATCAGACGACGGGTATGAAAACCAGGAAGTAGAAGAGAAAATCCGCAAAGAACAAGCAGAAACCAAATCTAGAATGATTATATGGACGGAGGAGGATGAGAAGAATCTGATGGATCTTGGAAGCTCAGAGATTGAGAGGAATCAACGGCTGGAAAGCCTCATTGCCCGTAGAAGAGCTAGGATGAACAGAAGGAGTACAATGGTTGAGAAGAATTTGATTGATTTCGAAAGTGTTTGTGATCTTATCCCATTCAACATTTCCCCCATTTCAATTCCCAAAAAAAATCCGTTTGATCTTGCTGCTGATGATATAGGACTACCACCCATTCCAGGGTCTGCCCCATCCGTTTTGCTTTCCAGGACCAACCCGTTTGATATCCCTTATGACTCGAGTGAAGAAAAGCCTGATCTAATGGAAGACAGTTTCCAACAAGAGTTCAAGACTGCCAAAGATCCATTCTTTAGTGTACGCCCATCATTATTCGTTCCAATTATACAAGATACGCACTCGGAAGGAGCAAGCTATCCACGGTTTCAAAGACAACCAAGTGAGCTTAGTGAGTCAAAAGTTAGTTCTATTCCTGAAACTGAGTCAAACGATTCAGCTATTGATTCAGAAGTCCAGAATTTGGCTGATGAGACCGATGGTATGTCATGGAAAAGTGAAGAGAATGGTCTGGAAGTGGGACCAAGTCCGGCCCATGAAGGATGTGCTTCTGAAACTTTGGATCTCATTGCAACTGAAATTCATTCACAGCCAGAAACTTCATTAGGAGGGGCAGATGTGGATGAGAATCATCAATACAGGGAGCCTATATATGATCTAAGTCCAACTCGAGCAGAAAAAATATCTTCATCATCCATTGCTTCAGATGATCAAGTGAAGGAAATTAAGGAAATGGAAAAGCCTACTCCAATCAGTGAAGAAATCTTAGCTAATACATGCTCCCAGCCAAACTCTCCCGGATATAAATGTGCTGCTGCAGCAATGTCATTTCTTCAGTCTGATGATGAATTGAGATTGTTGGATTCCAAAGACCAGACTGAAGTGCAGGTTGGTGATGTTACAATAGATATATCTTATTTCTTCTACCTTTTGCTACTTTATGAAGATTTCTACGGAGTATGTTATTTATGTAGATTCTTTTAATTCGTTTATTTGTGGTTGATAATAATCTTCATGTTTCTATCCATTCATAGCCTAAATTTTTTGTATGATATAATTTTTTGTAGGAAATATAAATTCTATCTCTGCATAGCCGACAATTTTGTACCGTGTCCACTCAACCTCAATTGCATTATTAAAAAGTGATCAAAAGTCTGTGCCTAGTCAAACCAATAATATGAAAAGAGGACGAGGAGTATAGATGATAATGCGTTATCTACGTTTGATTGCATACTTATAATTTTTTTCATTCAACATGACACTTTGATTCAATGGATCTTGCAAGTCTTTGTGCTCGTTGTTGAGGCTTAGTAAAATCAAATTATTCGTTAGGTCTTAACAAATTGTCAAACTCTAGTACCATATTATAAGTTGGCAGATAAAACCCCAAATTCAGAGAGGTAGCCTAAGACTTTATAAGAAATAATGATCTTGTAATAAGGAATTGGTTCAAAATGAGTAAAAATGGAAAAGTTTACATATAGGATTAATTATGTTTTATTCCTAAAACATGACTTTTTAGTCCTAATAAAAGAATAGAAGAAGCTAATTATTTTAGGAGTGAACGAGACTATTTTGGGGAAAAAACAATGTCGGTTCTATTTGAAAAGATGTGTTATGTTTTAGTTCGATTTAAGAAATTTTCACTTATGTACTTGTTTGATGTGGGATGACTTAACCACTTTAGACAGTAATGAACATAATTTGTAGGTAGGGTGTGAATTAGCTAGAGATTCAGATGCCTTCACTTGCCTGATCAGGATCTTTTTTCTTTCTTGGTGTGATGCTCAGTCAATGCACTAAACATATTAAGTAAAACCACTAAACAATAGTCAACGCACATATATGGAAAAGTTATGAAGCAATAGTTCTTGTGTGTAGAAATCTTAGTTATCTTACCTTCTTCTGATAAAAGCAGGAGACACCGCTTATTTTGATGGAATCACCTAAGAAGGCAAGTGATTCAAATGTGTTAGAAACGAGAGATGATGACAGCGAGGCTCATTCTCCACCATCTCCTGCGTTTAATCAAATGCTCCACACGGCTGATGATGGTCAAACAGACACAAAAGAGAGATCTTTTAATGAACTTGAAAATGATGACCACATTGATGTCTTATCACCCCATAAGTTTTTCATGGAAGCAATTGATTTCCATGAAAACATGCAACACGTAGATGACGAAACAGATGGCATCAAGGAAATCGATGAGGGGATATTATCCGAATTAGATGCTGTTGGTGATTTCAGCTTCAATGAACCGGTTGCTACAAGCTTCTCCAATGAGTTTGAAAGTCTATCCATTCTACACAATATCTGCTCTGTCAGCCCGAGTTTTCTTGAAGAAAAAGAAATACACGAAGAAAAAGAAGACTCCAATTTTGTTCATGAAAAGACATTTCCAGTTCTCGGACCTTCTCCATCGAACCAAAATTCAAGTACAGAAGACATCAACCTGGGAGTGACTCTAGTTGAAGAAGCAAGCTCACTGAAAGATCTAGAATCCAGTTATGAAAACAAAGGGGCTCTTGAGCTACCTGAGTTGCCTCAAGAAAATGAAAAATATGATCTTCTTGATAATCATTTTCATATCGATTCACCATTTAAGCAGATAGATCACGAAGAACGTGAAAGACACGACCTTCTTGATCAGTCCACTCATTCTGATATTAATAACAAGAAGGCGCCTGTCGATTCTGGGAGCCCGAGGAATGTGATACTGCATGAACATTTAACATTAATACATAATGAAATCCCATGTTCTCAAGATAGATTGGCTAGTAAAGTTGAACTGGATACTGAAGGGAACTTATCTGAAGAAATATCATGCAATGTACCCGAAAAGCTGGATTGTGAAGTTAACTCAAAAGATTCAAACTTCATTACATCTGTTGAAAAGGTTGATCAAGAAGCTCCTAAACATGACGATTCAAGTTAAGGAGATGCAGACTCCTAAAAACTGGGTACAAGATCAGGTGATTCTGATAAGGAATGAGAAAGTGTGAACCAATCTTTCTGGGAAAAGGAAGAATGATGAATTGGGTTTTGATTTTTTTTCTTCTATTACATGCTAGCAAGTCGCTAGTTACATAATTATTTGTTCCTTTTTCTTTAATTTTTTATTCTTTTTTGTTTTGGTGTGCCTTGTCTGAGGGCTCTTGGGATAGTTTGGACTATTCCATTTGGTTTTCTGTTTTGGTTTCATTTGTATGTCGATTTTTGAGAGAAAAGCAGTAATGAGTGGCTATTGCAAACTGTTAAATTGTATGCTGTTCATATATACACTAATACACTGTTAATTTTAATGTAAAGTGAGTGGCTATAGCATTATAAATCTCTACAATTCTATAGAGCAGGGCATGCTTCTCTTATGGAACCCCAAGACCCATCATTACTCTTCACTTCTGTGGACATGTTCACCGCTATAAAACAAAAGCAGATAAGAAATAAATTATATCGGACCTATAATTTAAAAATTAAAGGTGTTGTGCACTCAAATATCGGACTTCTTAAAAAAATTGTATTGGACCAACAAGGCATGGAAGCACCTCTGATTCCTGCCTCGAAATATAGTAGTAGTGTTTATGTTTTGGCTTGTTGTAATTCTATGGATGAAAAGTGGTAATTTACTCTTTTCAATCTATTGGGTGTGCAACCCTCTAAAAAATTGTACTGATGGTATATGAGGATCATAAAGCAGTTCAATTTTGTAAATTGTACTGATGGTATATGAGGATCATAAAGCAGTTCAATTTTGTTCCCCCTCTAAGGAGGGTGAACATCGCTCCTTCCTACCTGCATATGGCATGCCGTTTCTTAAATTGTTATAACTTTTTATTTATGTCCAATTTTTATGAAAATTTAGTACATTTAATGATTGTATGATATTTCCATTGTTACAATATTGCATACTACTATAAATTTTTTAAACAAATCTATTTTTTCTAAGTATCTATTTTAGTCATTTGCATTGTAGCCAAAAACTCAGTATTTCTTGGCTTGAGAATATGATGGATTGATGGAATAAAGTAAAATAACCAACTAAACTCTGTGTGCTTCTTTGTTATGAAGCAACAGTTAGTCTATGTAATTTTTTACGCGATTTTTACTATGAGTTATCCAGAAACAATCTCGATGTACTTTAGTATAGGGGTAAGGCTGCGTGCATCCTGCCCCATCATAGGTAAGAGCCTTTGCGGTACTGGGTGACATGATGATCTGTTTTAATCATTTTTTCAATACTTTACATATGCAAGGCTGGTCCGGAGAAGGGTCTCACACTCTCACGACAGGCATGCGTACGGAATAAACTTTACATTGTCATTTTGACAAGGTGCTACTCCCAAAAGTTGAACTCGTAACCGGTATGGCAAAGCTCCATTCCTTTCATGTCCAACCTATGTTTGAAATAATTGAATGTGGTGAAATATATAGTGATATAGTAACTCTTAATAATAATACTGAGTACATAAAATATGGTGATAAAACTTCCGTTTATCATTATTTTAGCGTAATAGTTTTATTAGGATGAATGTCATCCTATTAATTGAGTAAAAGAATTAGGGTGGATATATAGATTTTGGTTATATTTTTATCGGTTTTCAATTTAGTTCGGTTGTCAATGGATTGAAAGTATGATTACGAAATAAAAATCATACTATGTTTCGGTTCGGTTATGTTCGATTTGGATTGGGTTGGATTTACTATTTTTAATAATATATGAATATTTTATTGGTTTTTAAATTTTGGTTTGGTTTTATTTTGTTTTTCTCGATTTCAATCCAGTTAAGTTTAATACGGTTTGGAAGAAATGATACTAAATTTAAATTAAATTACATATGATTAGATTTTGATTCGATTTGATATAGTTCCAGTTCCGTTTGCCAACCCCTAATAAGAATAGTTAAAAAAATAGCAACAGAGTAATAGACGTGCCACAAATACTAATTATTATGACTTATCTCACCTGATTGGAATGAGTGAATAACAATGAAGATAATAGGCCCAATTGGGTAGAATATGAATTTAAGTTGGGGCAAAACTTGGTGAAAATTATGGCGGAAACAATTGAATTACTTGAATTATGAAAAAGTTAATTAAAATGCATTTTATAAACAAAATTTAGAAAAATCAAATGAAAAATACCAGAGATAGTTCACATAGAGATTTTAGCCAATCCAGGCAGCAAAAGCTGCAAAACAAACCACATATTTAGCTATTGTACAATTTCATCACACAAACGAAAATAAATTCATTTAGTAAAAAAATGGTAAAAAGGGAATGTAGCTCAGATGGTAGAGCGCTCGCTTAGCATGCAAGAGGTATGGGGATCGATGCCCCGCATCTCCAAATGAGTACTAATTTTTTATCTTTTTCTTCTTCTTTATCTATCTGTATATTTATGATATTTTTACATTTCTTATACTCTTATCTTTTTATCTTTCATCTTTCTTATGTTCTTATATTATTTTTAGGCTAAAGTGTCAAATAGGCCATCGAAGTCTCGAACTAACTTAAAAGGTGCAATGCACCCCTTATATGGGAATCTCTGTCCGGCCGTTGTCAATTGGAGTGGTTCCCGGTGGAAATTTTTGATGAATTTTTTTGAGCATCTTCTTTATTAAGTCTAGTGGAAGGCAGTCAAATGAATTTTTGAAGATAATGTGTAGTTAAACAACGCAGTACATTTCAGAAAATCATTTGAATGTCTTCCTGGTTGAATTTTTATCTGAAATTTGGTATGAATAAACTAGACTTAATGAATAAGATGCTAAAAAAATTCATCAAAAAATTCCACCGGGAACCGCCCCGATTGGTGACGGCCGGACAGAGCCTCCTATATAAGGGGTGAATTGAACTTTTTAAGTTAGTTCGAGGGCCTATTTGACCCTTTAGCATTATTTTAATCTTATATTTACCTTTATCATATCCATTTTATTTTACTTTATCTTTTTATTTTTCTTACCTTTCTTCTCCTTCTAACTCTAATATGTTCATGTTAGCCGACCCC
Organism: Cuscuta epithymum; assembly: GCA_945859915.1. Taxonomy (NCBI): domain Eukaryota; kingdom Viridiplantae; phylum Streptophyta; class Magnoliopsida; order Solanales; family Convolvulaceae; genus Cuscuta; species Cuscuta epithymum. The sequence goes on along the minus strand of CAMAPF010000948.1, from coordinate 1,408,858 downwards.
AAAGATTTTTGCGAATTAAGCTTGGATGTTGTTGTGGTAAAAAAATTGGTAGAGTGATAAACAGAAAGCTGAGTAAAATTTATCAAACGAGCTCCTAATACTTTTTCTGAAAGTAAAATGCTCAACTTTATATAAGTAAATCGTTAATCAAACAACTTACAATATAAGTAAGCTCCTAATATTTTAGTTCATCTATTTTTATTATAGTTGCAACTTGCAACAGAGTCGGATCAGAGCAAGTGAAGGGACTCCAACTGCACAATGCCCGAAATGTGGGAGATCCAAAAGAATTCAGTTAATTATTATTAATATAACAATGAAAAAATTGCCCGCATCTATTCTATTCTATTCTATTTATATATAATAAAACAAATAGCTCTACCAAATACCATTTTGCCCCTACATATGCATACGTGTTGCTCAGTCCTGTTTTTCCTCCTTTCATATTCTGATGCCACGTGGCTTCTAATATTAAAGTTGATGTGCTCGGTTCATGAAAGGGCACAAATTCATCTCCCAAAAAAAGGGAAAAGGGCCAAAAATGACACTAAGGTTTTAAATGAAGTTCAGATTGGACACTAAAGTTTTAAGTAGACCAAATAAACACAAAATTAAACTTTTTGGATCCATTTCAGCCACCCTTTAAGAGCATCTCCAATGCAAGGGTGCATTGGAGTTCCATGTCAGCAAATGCACATTTTGTTGTAAAATGTACTCTCCAATGTCAATGCCAATGGACCTTCAAAATCTGAGTTGGCAAGGGAGAAGGTCCAGCACCAGGTCCACAAATAGACCTTCGGTGCCACCTTCTGACATTCCAGCTAAGGAAGCAACGCAGGTATGTAGCTTTCCCTTCTTCTTTTATTAATTTTTCATTTATTTTTTTTTTGTTTTTCCCTTTCTGCATTGGAGTACACTCCAAATAGACTTTCTCTATTTGCTCTAGACCCACTTCATTTCATTTACACATCACCTCCAATGCACCCTAGGGTTGGAGATGCTCTAACAGCTACGTTAGATGACCCCTTCCCTGTCGTTAAACAACGCAGCCCCCAATTTTTGAAAACTAAGTTCATCTGGGAGGATGAAAAATCTTAGAGCTGCTCTTGAGATCAATTTCTGATGATGGTATGCGGCAATATTCTTCCGATGATGAGCAACAGCGATGTTGGTATTATCTGCAGATGTTGGTGTTCGTTTGCTGCGTCGTCAGATGCCGAGGCTATGCTGGTTTGTGGTGAAGAGAAGTGGGCTGATGCCCCTGTTTCTTTTCCGGACGGATGGTGCCGTTTGTGGGAGAGAAAGAAACCGGCAGCTGAAATTCAGAGGAGTCTTCATCTCCATTGCCAGTTGCTTTGCTCGTTTGCCAGAAGATAAAGCTAATTGGTGAGATGCTTCCGAAGTTGTACATCACTTGTCCCGTCGGTAATGGCATTGGAGAAGATGTTGGTGCTGACTTTTTGTTGCTAGCGTCAATTGTTGGAGCTGCTCGTTCTCCGATTCTGTATCAAAGGCTGAGGCGTTGCTGATTCTATTGGAAGCTGAACTTGATATCGATTTTCTTCGGCCAGATTTTAATTTCTTTGTTGAGCAGCAGACAAATATTTCAAGGAAGGTAGCATCGAATTTCTCATGTTACCCATGTGCCCGTCGAAGAAGGAGCTCCACCTATATTTATGCTGCTGATTTTGATTTGAAGTAGGTGTTTCTGTTCACAGCAAAGGATGAGTGCCGTTTGCTGCACTTGGGAGAAGAAGAGGCATATGGATCTTGTTCTGATTTCTAGCGGCATCGAATGGAAAAAATAACGGAGCAGTTAAGGAGAGTGGCTGAAATGGATCCAAAAGGTTTAATTTTGTGTTTATTTGGTCTACTTAAAACTTTAGTGTCCAATCCGAACTTCATTAAAAACTTTAGTGTCATTTTTGGCCCTTTTCCCCAAAAAAAATAACTCTTCCAGTTTCAATTATTATCTTCTGCGCAAGATTTTAACGCCCTGCGATAATATAGTGCCCGACTCTTCGCCGAAACTAGGAAACCTCCAAATTACATCGCCACTATACTTTCACTACCACAGTGTCAGAGGTACTATCTCTATCTAATTCTTCATTTCTCCAATTCTCCGTTCTGTAATCTAATACTCTATCCGAATTTATTACTTTATACGTAATATTATTGCCTTAACTTAATGAAACAATTCTATTGCTTAAGTATATGATGATTTTCTGAGGTTATCGAATGCCAAATTTCTTAAAACAATGTTGTTGCTTTTAAGTTTTATGTTTATTTGTCTCGGCCACTCTCATGTTTGCTTTTCTATCACATCAAGCACACAATCTTGGGTGCCCATAGCAGAGGTACTCTCTGAATATAGCTTCAGTCCAGCTTTGATTATATTTTGCACATGTGTTGTTTGATAAAATGTTTATGTGTGTGTGTCACTCATATTTCTGGCTTAGCTAATCAAAACTATAATATCTTTGGTTACTGCCTATTTTATTTGAACTGCTTTTTTCTCAGATCTAAAATTTTACATAATAAGTAATAATAAGGATGTCAGTGGTGAGGTGAAATTTTTGTTCTTAGATTGGAATAGTTAGATATGTTTTTAATTCCTTCAAATGCATTTTAGCGTTCTGTTTGGTTCAGGATGTTTTGATTTTGTTCTTTTGGGTCCAAAAGGAATGGCAATATAGGATGTCAGTGGTAAGGTGCATTTTTTTGTTCTGTTGTGTTTAGGATGTTCTGTTTTGTTTTTCTTAGAGTCAGGGGCGGACCCAGGAAGTTTATCTTGGGAGGACGATAACTTAAAAAAAAAATTGGGAGGGCGAAAATTATTTTTTGGTATATATATACACTAAAAAAAAATTGTTGGAGGGACGACTGCCCCCCTGGGTCTCTACTACGGTCCGTCCCTGCTTAGAGTGGCATGCGTAAATATGTTTTTCCATCCCTTCAAATGCATCTTTTTCTGTTTTAGCCAGTATGTTTTATTATTATTCTGTCATTTTCTTTTTCTTTGATCCATGTCAATTGATGTTTAAAAAATAGCTAAGTATATAGATGGGTGCTGCTCCCTTTTCTATCAGCTTATAATTTGTAGAGGTAGTCAGGAAGTCTGCTAATTAGCTTTAACATAAGAATGTAGCAACATCACAAAATTTTTAATGCATCTTTTAAAACATGTTTTTTCATTCCTTCAAATGCATCTTTTTCTGTTTTAGCAAGTGTGTTTTATAATTATTCTGTCATTTTGTTTATCTTTGATCCATGTCAATTGATGTTTGAAAAATAATTAAGTATATAGATGGGTGCTGCACCCTTTTTATCTGCTTATATTTTTAGAGGCAGTCTGCTAATTCGCTTCAACATAAAAATGTATCAACATCAGAATATTTTAAATGGATACCGGGTAATTAATGTATAAAAGATCTGTCCACATATTTTTTCTTAGAATATTACCTACACCCATAACACTCATTCTCATACTTTGGAACACATTTTCAATTGATCCAGAATTAGAGCCCGTTTGGTAATACCTAAATTGGTCGTATTGGCTGATTTTGCTGAAATTTATGAAGTTCTGGCTGAAATGGCTGTATTGGCTGATTTTAAAAAAAATATATATTCAAAATATTTTTTAATAATAATATAAAGAAAAAGTTATATGAAAAGTAACTCCAACCTTACTTTTTCTTATTATTAGAGAATTTAGCACGTCAAATAAAAAATTACGTTTTTGGTAAAAAAGTTAGCTGATAAGCATGATAAGATGAAAAACATGGTCACCAAACGGGCTCTTACTTTAATTGTGCATATTGAGTTGTTTCTGAGTTTCTTTTGTGTGACCATTGTCAAGAGCATTTTTTCCTTGAGTGCGGAAGGAATGATAACTTTTATCAGCTGGACCTTCATGGCATCTGTTTTTTTGTTCTTTTGCTTACCATTCTTTTATACGTAGTATACCTTTTGCTGCAACCATAGTGTAAGTAAGCAGTTAGGAATTAGCTTTGTAGGTTTATTTTAATTAATTGAGGCAATACTATATGTAGCTATTATATAACCTGATATGGTAATTCTATTGATCATTTCTGCTGCTTCAAGCATTGTATCAGATTTGTTTCTCATTGTTTTTAAATGAAGAAAGAGTGTGTTCTGGAACAAACTATTAAAAGTGTAGCTTAAAGCAGTCATGCTCATACTTTATTTGTTTCATTTGCTTCCTTTATTTGCACTCATTCATAATCTTCTTTAAAATCATGATAAGCATTAGTAAATAGTGTTGCTTTATTCATGTCTACACTGTGAACTTTCTGGAAGTGCAAGTAAATTCAAATAATATGGCCAAGAGTTTCTGAATTCTCAACAACCATCTCATTATGGATTTCATTTTATAGTACTACAATCTTGGAAGAGAGGTCTGCTCAGAAACAACCTGCTCAGAAAGAACTTTTTGATGGTTTATTATGTGTTCATAATAAACCTTTATTCTTTGAACATGATTAGGAACAATATTTTGATGGCTTATCATATGTCTAAATTATTACATTCCGTTATTTTGAATAATAGTACAAAAAGAGGAGAGTGATTGAGTGAATGATTCTCAATTGAATTTTTTACACTATTTAAATATTTTCCTTGCTTTATTTCAACTTTGATGAGTTTTCTCCAGGCTAGGAACTTACTAGGTGAGCTTTCTGAAAATAATATCATCCAACTCATTACTTTTATGTTATCTTTATTTGTTCCTTTCCTATCATTTTTAATCTTTTTTCACTAAAAAAAACTCGCAACAATGGTTTTATATGCAGTTTTCGTCAAAGCGCTCTCGCTATCTAAGCCGTGTTTGCAGATTCTCAAAAGTATCGAATCCAGATTTTCTGGAATATCATCATAGTTATGTTAATCGTTCCACAGGTATTTCAACAATCTTTAGTTACATTATAGTGCTAATTGTTGAAGATGTTTTTTGGCTTATAAAGATTAAAATCACAGCCTATCCACCAACTGTTCTTCTTGTGAGGATGTAGGAGTACTGTAGTAATTAATATAAGAAAGAATTAGAAACTACATGTTTTCAAGTGCACATAAAGTGTTTCTAACTATGAGTAATTGAAGGTATTTTTTTTTTTGAGTAATTGAAGGTATAATTGAATAGGTATAAAGTGTACTATATAAGAACTCTTTTGTTATGAACACGCTTAAGACAGGTATGCAGTGAACGTACTCCATTCTCTTAAGGTTCTGAAAAGTGTGTTTGTTAGAGGCCGAGTTTGAGAAAAACAGGGGACTGTTTGAAGATACACAAGTTATTGGAATTGTGGGAGCCGGGGAAGTTACTGCCTCCGGGTGTATGCAATCCGAAGCGAAGTTTTCTGATTCTAAATGTCGGTGTGAAAAGTTCTAAGGAAGAGGATCCAGAAATAGCGTTTGTCACTATCTTGCTTAAGGAAAGTTCTAAGGAAAAGTTCTAAGGAAGACGGGTAGGGAAAATAAAGGATGAGAGAACAGAAATGTATCAGAGAAGGTGGAACTTAAGGCACATGGGAGAGAAGAGTATAAATGTAATTTAATGTGCCTTTTGCTTTCTTACATAGTACTCCTTTTCTCACAAACCACAATATTCCTCAGCCATTTTTCCACTGTCACTTTGCTCATTTTTTAAAAGTCGTTCCATTGTTCTTCATTATGTTAGATATACTCATAGGTCATGCCCTTCTTATAGCTACATATTTCTCCTCTATGCAGGCATGGTAATTTATACTCAATTTTTCGGGTGTTATAAGTACAATTATAACAATAAACGGGAAACAGATTTTTAGTATGCTGAGTTGCTATATACAGGTGCTCTCTACCTCTAGTCAAACTCTTATAAATTAAAGTTTGCCTCTGTACGTAAATACGTATTACATTTAACATTCTCTCATTTCTTTTGAATGATCGGTAAGATTGAAGTGTTCAACAAAAATCAAGGTTTTGAAACAATTTTAATTATTGTTCTTTTGGTTAATTTTAACTGTGATTTTTTTGTTTCTGATCAAGCTAGCTATTGCTATGAGCCTATGAGAAGGTCAACCAAAATAAATTCGTGGTCATTAAACCAGTTTTCTGACTACATTATGTAGTAATGCGTTCGAAATGAAACTTAGTAAATAAATAAATAAATAAAAACTTTTGTGATGATCCTTAACCAGACTTAAAACACATTGAATTACTTAAGTCACCACTTAATTGAAATAGACTACATTATTTGTGCGTCAAATGTGAGTGTAAATTACCATGCATGAGCCGAGGAAAATTACGTAATTCAAACTCATGCTCCGGTTAGTTTCAACTGCGGTCACTTTTGTTCCCAGTCAGTCTAGCTATTTTCTCTGAGTAAGTAAAGAAGAATTCACAACTGCCACTATCACGTCTCCAACATAATTAGAACCTCTATATCCTCAAAAACTTCCCTGTTTCTCCCAGTGCTACCTCAACACAATGCACATTTTCAAGCCATTTGCCTTCTATGTATCAACTACTATTGGAGTACTTTTAACGTTTGTTTACAGGTAATCCCCCCAACATGGGGTCTTACGAGTTCCCAAAACATTACACTGTAATTTCAAAGTTCCCAAAACATTTTACATTAACTTTGAAATTACAACAATCTGAATTTGTGTATTCTATTATTTTGTCAAATACAACCACGTATGCCTCTGTTACAACAATGCATGCATCTCGAGCCAAAAATGAATGCTTGAGGGCTAAAAACAAGCTAAGTGCAGTTACTTTATGTTACTTAAGTGAATAAGTGTGGCTTGCGCTTGCAGACATAAGAGCCTTATAGGCTTCATTTTTCATCATTTCCCCCACGTTGATATTGTGTTCTCACTAATTTTGAACATCAAATTACATGTTCTTTAATTTGTCATACTTTACACTTGAAATCTATTGTAGTTTACAAGGGTTTACAGATTATGAAAAACATGATTTGGCTCCATTACTTGATTCAAAATTTTCTCACATATTATCTTATTATTTGCACAGGTTGGGTTGACCAGCAAAGTGAATCTTAACATGCATGCCAAATCAGATGTTCACATTTCTAATCTCATTTTTTTTTCAGTTTTACAATCGCTCTTAAAGTTTTGTCTGCTACTCAAATACTAGAGATGGGATATTGGTGGTTTTCATAGCCTTTTAAGCTCTTAAAAAGCTCATCAATATGAAAGCATTTTTCTTTCTCATTCTATTTGTAGGGAGAATACTATACTTACGCAATTGGGATAAATACTTATTTTATATAATGTTTGACACATAAATAAAGTGAGCTAGCTTCAACTGATGTATTCGAAAATTGATTTTTGATAATTGTAATATCAAATCCACAATCATTTTTTCTTGTTTGGCATTGAGTGATAGTTAACAATATCTCTGAAAGAGGATAATTATTCAGACTAGAGTTGGTTCCTAGAGAGTGTCACTTAAATTGCTTGAAATGAAAATGTATAGTATATTATGATGTATTATGTACAACATAGAAGTTTTTAATAATTTAGTTACTTATAAAACTACAAGTCATATTTTTTGTTTATTTTATGGACATGTTTGACAAAAAAATCATGTAATTAAGAAGGATAATATAAAAATAAATATATGAATTAGTGTAATATAATCATCATAGTAAGAACAAAAAATATTAAAATAAATGCAATAAAATATTAAAATTCGGGTAAAAACATTGAATAAAGAAGGAAAGTATAAGCACTAATGTAATGGAACCGAGAGCATATTTACAAATACAATTCTCATTTCGTAGTTTTAAACTTTCTTCTCTTTCTAGCTTCGTAATTTATTCACTTTATCTAAATTAATCGATAGTTGCAAAAGTTCACGAAAAGCCCTTAATTGTATTTGCAAATTTCAAACCTCGATGATTATTTGTTAGTCAATTGTAATAAAATGCTTTTCAAACGTCTCTAAGTGGCTTTAGTGATATTACCATGAGATGTAGTCCCATTGTTTAGATTATTAAAATGGTCATATACTCATATATGTGTCTCAAGTTATAACTCTGTGTCAAAGTTATAAAAGTTAACGATGTTATTTTAGATTTACTGGTGAGGATCACATTTATAACAATCCGAACAATTGAGAAGTGACGTTTACATTATTGAAAATGCGTTACGTTTACAATATTGAACAATTGAGGAGACTACATTTCAGTTTGACTACTACATAGTAGTATTTAAGAGTGAAAGTGTGATTTCCCCATTCAAAATTTTAAAAATTTGAATGGATTCATTTTCGTTACTTGGTCAACTTGGGCGAGTAGTCGTAATGTTGAAATGGACTTAAAGTTCTTGAGTGAATTCCCTAAATAGGACTAAAAAGTGGAAAAATTGCACAAATAGGACTACATTTTTTAAATTCCCTTAATAGGACTATTTATGTGTGCTTGGACAAATATACCCTTGTAACTTGTGAAATGTTTTAATTAATAATAAAATCATAAAAAATTAATAAAAATCGAAAAAAATACTAAAAATCGTAAAAAAAAATTAATAGAAAATTAATAAAAATATTTTTTTTTAAAAAAAAAAAATTATAAAAAATAAAAAATAAATAAAAAAATCATAAAATTAAAAAAAACACATTACCACCCCCCGCCACCCCCAACACCACCATCCCCCATCACCGGACAAAAATATGCCAACATTTTAAATAATGCCATAATGATGGCATAATCAATGAAAATGTTGGCATATTGAAGAGTAATTATGCCATCTTTTTGACATTTTCAGAAAAATATGGCATTTTTTTACCAAAAGTGGAAGAAATTTCACCAATCGGAGGTGGTGGTGCTGGGAGGCGGCGGGAGGCGGTGAGAAAGGTATCCATAATTTTTTTCATTTTTTATGGGTTTTTACTATTTTTTATTATTTTTTTTAAAAAATTAAAAAAATAAAAAATTAAATTTTTTATTTTATAAATGTTTTATAATTTTTTTTTTAATTTTTTTTACGTTTTTTAAATATTTTTTTACGTTTTTTGTGATTTTATTATGAATTAAAGCATTTCATTATGAATTAATACTCTTAGGGGTATTTAGGGTAGAAAATCAATGTTTAGTCCTATTTAGGGAATTTTAAAAATAGTAGTCCTATTTGTGCTTTTTAGGAATTTTTTAGTCCTATTTAGGACAATTTCCGAAAGTTCTTTGAGCATTGTTTCTTTGGATTTGTTCTTAGTTGATTAAATAGTTATGAAAACTAAGTTCTTTATTTTTATGGATTATTCCTAATCATTTTTATCTAAGAAATTTATCTAATGGGTATTATTTGTATAATACCTAATAAATATGGTCAATATATATACTTCAATTCTCATTTACTATACGCATTTATATAATAATTTCAATGTGTCCCCATTTTTTTTGTTTTAGCCAATGAAATACTCGACTTTCTATATAAAAAGAGACTAATTTATAAATCAAAATTAAAAGATGCCGATCACCCCGTGCGGATGCACGGGTACTGTATATGACCTGAAGACTTTTACATTCCAAAAATATGATTAAGTCTATTTTTCCCCAAAAAGTGACCCGTGCGCCCCCATCTCACGATAATCTCACTCGCGAACATCTCCTCCACGCCCACTCAACTGCGAACATCTCCCTTCAGTTCGTCTCCCCAAGCTCAGCCATGGCAGCCGCCTTAGCCATCTTTCACCATCGTCTCCATCGCTGCAGATTAAAGGTGATGCAGATTAAAGGTGATGCAGATTAAAGGTGAGTCTTTCATTCTCTTCCTCCTTCTACCTGATGGCATGCACATCTCTCTGGTTTCATCAAAATTGGTGATGCGGTGAAATGCAGTCGGTGATGAGACTGTTAGGGCTCGAGATGGCGGGGATGGCTTCAATACGGCGGCTAGGGTGTCAATTTCAGCTGTGGCGGTGATTTTTGCATTTTATTTGACGGTTGTGCCGCAAGATTTGGGCGACGATTAGGGTTGAAGGTGTGCAGGGGGTTGGGCAGTGCTGGGGCAAGGGGCTAGGTGGCGGGGTTGGCACTGGACGGGGCTGCTAGGGATGTGACTGAGTGCTGGGAAGGTGACTGGGGGTGGGGCAGTGGTTGCCGACGGAGGTCTGCGGCGGCGCTGGGATGGGGCTGAGAGGGCAAGGGAGGAATGGCCAGGGGACACCGGAGATGGCGTATCAATGTGTTTGACGACATTTATTCAGACTATCGAGCAGTCGCAATGGCCGTCGGGCAGTGACCGTCAGGTAGTCACTGTGGCCAGTGAGGCAGTCATTGTATCCGGTCGGGCAGTCATTGTGGCCGGTGGGGCAGTCACTGTGACCGGTGGGTAGTCATTGTGGTGGCAAATCACTGTGCGGCGGGCAGCAGAGTCACTGTGACGGCGGGGTCACTGTGGCGGCGGGACAATCATTGTGCTTTATTTAATTAAAATAAATTTAATTAATTTATTTTAATATCTATTTTTTGAAGTTGTAAATATAACTACTTCTTCAAAAAGGTTTCTAATCAGTTTCATACTACGTATTAGTTGTAAATATAACTACTTCTTCACAAAAGTTTATATTAATTAGTTTCTAATTTTACGCATTTATTTATATTTTTTTATTTTTTATTAAACTTCCAATTTATTATATATTTAACATTTTATATTTTTATATAAATTACATGAACTATTTAGAAATTTACATTACAAAGTCGTATTTTGTACCTTTTTACAATTTCCCGCATTTTTAACTGTCTCAAACCTTTTAATGTTAATTTTTGAGATTTTTGTTTCAGGTTTTCTATACGTTTTCTAATTTTTCCGATTAATTTTTTAAAATTTCATTTTATTTAATTTTTTATAATTAAAATTAAAATTTTCCATTTTTTGGAATTTGTTTTTTATTTTAAGTTTTATGTTTTTTTAAAATCAATCCCCTTTTTAAATTTTATTATTTTATAAGCATTATTGTTTATGAGTTAATGAATTTTTCATTTTCTATTTAAAAATAAAGTTTATATTAATTAGTTTCTAATTTTACGCATTTATTTATATTTTTTTCATTAAGGACAGCAGTGCTCAAACCTGACGTTGACTCGGTGTGCTACATACATGCAAATGGGTCTACTTTTGAAAACAAATTTGAGGTGGTCTGTTTTTGAAAGAAACATTCAAAGATGAAAAAAGTGATAAAACTTTCCGTTTTTGACTCTTTGCGAAAAATTCCCTTCTTATTTTCCCCTTACTACCCACGTAGCTTACTTCTCGTCGTATCTACCTTCCCCTGTCTCCTTAGGCATCAATTCGAAGAGAAAAGTTACTCCACTATGTATCTTCAAGTTTATTAAAAGCTAAGCATGCTTTTAATAAAATTAAATATTCTTTTCAATCTTTTTTATAAGTCATCATATGAAGAAGTTCAAGTTTTGTGCACTTTTAGATATCATTTTTGGTACTCTAATCTTTGTATTGTAAACGAGTCTCGAGCTTCGAATCTCTTAAACATATTTAGATTAGGAAGAAATGTCAATTAAGGGTTTGGGAGTTTTTTTCTCAAGCGGGATAGGTTGGTTGAGGTGGAAACAGGCTAATTCTAGTAGAGTCAGTTTGGGTCTCCCCATTAAAGAATCTTCAGTGAAATCGGGCTAACCATTTTGGGTCCTATACACATGCTAGTTTCGGTTGACTCTGTTTTGGATGGTTATAAATAAGAAAACTGCGCTTTTTTAAAGAAAAAGTGAACCCTAACTGCAATTGTCTGGTTTTGGATGGACATTTGGTTTTAGTGACATTCGATATTTAGTTTTATTTATTTTGGAACTCTAATTCAAAATTATGCCATCCTAAGTCATTCTTTTAATGCACTCACGGCCAAAACGGTTTTGGTTTTTTCTTGGGTTTTAAAAGATAAGGCTTTCTTGTTCGTCTTCTTCTTCACTGATGGATAGTCTACCCGGGGGTATCTTATCCGAGGGGTTATTGCGGGAATAACTAGAGAGAAGTCAGAGCAAAACAGGAGGAGAGAGAGTTGATTTATTAAATAAACTCTGCGTGTGTTGGGATCTTTTACAAGGAGAAATGGGCTGCTATTTATAGCAGTAATAAATGCGATGAGAGTACACGTGTCAGTAATCCGACGGCCGAAGGGTCACATCAATCGGGGTGGCACCGGCAGTGGCATGTTCACCGCATTGAATGCGGTGGGTGGATGTGACGTTGCATTAAATGCAGTGGTTGCTTGTCTCCAAAGGGAATCTTCGATGATTGAGCTGTTAGCCGAAGGCTCCTCGTGGGGTCGAGGGCTTCGTGTGACCGAGGGCTTCGTGTAGCCGAAGGCCCTGTGCAGCCGAAGGCTTCCCTGATGCCGAGGGCTCAACGGTACCGAAGGCTCCCGTTTTCTTCCGTTTTCTCCCAGTAGCTTCGTGTGCTCGGAACTAGCTGTCCTGTGTAATTTGGAGCCTTCGGCAAAGGGGGCCGAAGGCATCCCAGTGTGTATTCTGGGCTCATTTAAGACTAGGGCCGCTGCATTCGGGCCTGAGATGCTCCCCGGGCTTAATGGGCTTGTGTAGGAGAAGTAGGAGTCTATGGGCCGGGGGTTCCTGGGCCATATACTCCATCATTCACATTAGCAGTGTTCCTTGGCAGCCACTTTTAAAACATCCAAGTCTCTTGTTCTTCTTCACCTTAGCAACGTTCCTTGGCAGCCACTTTTACAACATCCAAGTCTCTGGTTCTTCTTCACCTTAGCTGTCACGCCCCGGACTTCCCCGGACACGTTCAACACATTCATATTATACAAGGCGTCTTGAATATCATTCACACACATAACATCCATAAACAAACATAATAAGTAATTCATAACACAGTGGAAAACATTGTTTAAAACAAAAGGGCCACACTGGGGTATTCATGAGTACGCAGGCTCTATAGTAAAATATCCATGAGCAAATTTAATAGGGAAAATGGAAACTAATAATCCAACCTTTTAGCGGTCTTCTTTTAATGGTCCGACCTTTGCGTTATTTATGAATAATCCAACCTTTGCACCTCATCTTCATTCATTGGTCCCCGGCCGGTTGATGACCTGCTATTTCGAGTTATTTTCTTATCTTTGCAAACTATTATACCATAAATTCCACCTTTCACAAAGATAATATTTTGCAAAGATAAGAAAATAACTTGGAATAGCAGGTCATCAACCGGTCAGGGACCAGTGAATGAAGATGAGGTGCAAAGGTTGGATTATTCATGAATAACGAAAAGGTGGGACTATTAAAAGAAGACCGCTAAAAGATTGGATTATTAGTTTCCATTTCCCCAATTTAATAATGTTTCAAATAGAATGGAGGAAGCACGAACCAAGTCTTCTCTCCGAGGAATCACTCGATCAACGAGCACATGATGCAAACTCTAGCCTCAACCTGAAATGGTGATGGGACGCCCCCGAAGGGGTCAGTACTTTATATGGCTATAAAGTACTGGTGTGACAGGAATCTAATAGATATACAACAAGTATTTCAAACACAAGACCCTCAAATAGGGTGATAGTACATTATGATTTGTAACCCTAAGTTACCCCGTTTGAAAATATACTTACTTTATATAAAAGTCAAGTAGACGGCCCGTGGGCTCATGTTCATTTAGAAATCACCATTCCCATTCCCCGTGGCTATAAGCCACGACAACTCATAGAGTCCAACCCTAACACATGACATTGTATTCTAGAGCTCGGCTCTACCACATCACCATACAATTCATGTCACTCGGGTCAATTTCCTTACCTTGCGTTCTAGAGCTCGGCTCTATCACATCACCACGCAAGCCCTAGAGCTCAGCTCTAGCTATTCAATACATAGACTACAAGTCTACCACCTTACCATGCATCCTAGAGCTCGGCTCTATCACATCACCATGCATGAAGGTCCAATTCTTAAGCAACCCTATGCCTAGAATTGACATATCAATAAACTACCATGGGTCATCCTTAAAGACTTCCCACCACTTAACCTTAGTTTCATACTAAGTCATCATATACACTTGAAGTATATTCAAGTGCATTTCATACAATCCAATCCCTAGGATCAATTCCATCAACAATTTCCAATAATCACTAATTAGTATTTCAATACTATTAAGATTATTGTTATCATACAAATATGCTCATTATTTGTAATCCTCTACATATTTATAATTATGTAGCAGCAACTTAAGTATTCAATCTCAATACATAAACATTCATTTATGTATCCACATAATTCATACATGAGTAAAATGCCTATTTCACAAAATAGTTCATTCATAACTCATTTAATCTCATTTTATTCATACATTCTCAAATCATTTCCAATTTCATTCTTTGGCAACTATATCCATATTTCATCATTATATAATCATCATAATCCATAAAAATTATGATTTAGGCATTTAGGTAATCACATGCTTAACCTACAAGTTGTAAGCAATTAGATGTCAATCCTCACCTCAAATGAATTTAAAACTTTCCTTCTCGATCCAATGACCAAAGCCTCGGCCAAGGGAGCTTGAGAACTGATTTCTTGCTTAGAAATGAGTGTTAAACAGCCCCCTGAAAGTGCTATTTCAACCCCTAATCGTTGATACGAAAACAGCCCCTAGAATGGGTGTTTTCCGGCTAACTCGTTTCTTTGTGAGAGTAAATCCGTTTCTGCGAGGTTGCGTTTTGCTCGGACGATTTGGAAGCCTTCCACTACTCCGATTGATGCAAACCAGACCTTCACGGATTCCCCGTCTTGAGAGCTTTCGTTTGGTATCTTATACGTTTTAATTGGACGAGTGAATCTTGAGTTATGGCTCAAACAATCAGTTCTACGCACTGAAGAATGAACCTGCGGACTGCTCTCTTCCTTCCTTCTCTCTTGGGTTGTGTGGATCCTTTTGCTCTCTTATCTCTTTAGGGGTTCGAATGGGGTGTAGGTGGGAGTGTATAGGAGACCTTAAACATGCTAAGAGAGCGTGTGGCTCACAAAAGAACATGGGAGATATTTGGTTTGCAATCAAATATGGGGTGGACCTCCCCCTTTTGTTTTTCTTGGAGTTTTTGTGCATGTGAGCCAAGAGTCCGCCCCATATAGTCATCTCATCTCTTTTCCTTTGTTTTGCAGGTACCAAGTCCATGTGGAATGGTTCCCAATTGATCTCATTCAACTTGGGGTCCAAAATATCTACCAATACTTCCAAAAATGGGAAAATGGGTCCTATTGTTTTATCTTTTGCTAAAAGATGTCTTTTTGTACTCATCCTAATTTATTTAGAACAAGTCAACTTCCTACATCACATTATTGATCTCCAATATGTGTAGTCTCATCCCAATAATTTACATGATGGATATTATAGAAGGAAAAATCCTACTCCCATTATTTAGCTCAATAATGTCAAAGATGGAATCCTAGGCATTTGTATTCTTCTATAATCATCCTATCACTTATTTTGACATTTTTCATTCATATTATTGGACTACTAACCGTGTGGGTCACCCCCGAGTGAGCCTACGACGCCATTCTTGAATACTTGCTATTTTTAGTAGGTTGAGCCCAAAATAATGTCTGGGCCGCCCGACCTTCCTCAACTTGTCTTGAAAAGTTAAGTATCATTATTTGGGAAATGTTGGGCTCTTATATTCATTAATAAGGCCCAAATAAGTATTTGCAAACCCGACACTAATATACGAGTTGAACAGTACGATAATCAATCATGCACTACGTAAAACATTAATCGTTTTACAATTGTTTGGAAATCGGAAATTCAATGCATAAACTTGAAATTTAACTTGAATTTTCAAGGACGTTCGAGTGCGGTGTCACATTAGCAGTATTCCTTGGAAGCCACTCTTACAACATCCAAGTCTAGCTCTCACATATAAGAATTGATACTCCCTCCGTCCCGTTGAAAGATTTTCACTTTCCTTATTTGGGTGTCCCATTTAAAGGTTCTCATTCCATTTTAGGAAATAATTTACTCAAATTTCTCTTTCCTTGTCATTACATGTCAAGTCTCACAATTTCCCTCCCCCAACTTATCTCCCTTTAATTACTTTCACTTTATATGTTTACTTTTTCTAATTTTTCTCTTTCCTCTCTTTTTTACCCAAATTACTTTATTTAACCACTGCCTGAAATCGTGTCATTTACCCATGGGAACCTTTCAACGGGACGGAGGGAGTAATATTTACTGAGAATGTAGGGCATATATATAAGAATCAAGTCTTAATGCTGTTTTTGGGGGATCAGAAGCACCCCAAGTCCCCATTTCCTCCAATGTTGATTAGTGTCGTCTACGAACTGTGTTTTGGTATTATCCTTGCCTATGATTTCTCTCTAATTGAATGTCATATGCACCAATGCGCTTCCTTGTGTGTAGATTTCGTTGATTTTTTTAAGTTTCGTGGTTCAACATTCAGGGGTGTTCACCTTTGACCTTTCTACAACATGTTCAAATTAACAAAATTGGGATTAGGCTGTTTTTTCCTTTCTAGTATTCTTGGACCTAGCTAGTAGTACAAGTTGCTTATCGTTATTTTTGCTATTTCATCTTTGTCCAGAACAGAATATAACTTTCCCGGTGTTATCATAGATCCATCTCATGATCTTATCACAATTCAGATTATTTCCACCCATTTTCTTTATTCTCTCTTTCTTAATGCAGTTTTATTGAGATTTCCTTCTTTATTAACATGGTTACAAAATACCTGTGAGGTTCAATTCATTTCTGTTTTGATAGTCTGGCATTAATCCTCGTGTCACATTTATTAATCAATAATTTTACTTTTTTTTAGTTGCTGGATGAATAGATCGTAGTTATGAAGTACTTGAAATGTTCATCTCTTTAGTAACTTTATCTCACTTGATTTCACAGTTCATTATGTTTAGTCATTATGGCAATTATGTTTAGTGTTCTAAATTCGCACTCCAACTCTCCAAGTACTCGGTGTCTCGGTGTTCGAAATGTTGCTGACCACCATATGAAATTTGTGTAGAGTTGTAGTTTATGGTGGCCCTATATGGCGGAACTTCGGCAATCTGCCATAATATGGCACCCGCCATTAATAACTTGGATCTAATCTATATAATATAATAAAGCAAACCTTTGTGGAATGCTTTAGAGAAATTTTTGACATGTGGCAATTCTCTTCATTCAAAAATCCGCCAAGTGGCAGCTCCATATTAATACAATATCATTATGAAGCTCAAAGCAAACCTTTTGAGCTTCTTAACCCATGTTACATACATCAATTATAAGCATTTAAAATGATCAAGAAAAATGCATTCACCTTCCAAAAAACTCCACATATATATACTTCGTATTACAGTAACAGTTTTGTCCAGTCGGATGGACATGACCTTCTGTCTGGCCGACATCATTAGGGTCTGTTTCCGGTTGAAGTTTTTGAACATGTTCATGAAATCTAGATTATATCCACAAAATTTCAGCTTATATTTAATCGGGAAGTCGGTTAAATAAATTATTGAAAAAAATCTGCTGTTATACTTAATCGAGAAGTCAGTTAATTAACTTATTGAAACAAACTGTGCCAAACTATATGGAGTACATAATTGTCGATTTTTTTCAATAATTTATTTAAATGACTTCCCGAACTGAAATTTTGTGGACATAATCTACACTTCATGATGAACATGCTAAAAATTCATAAAAAATTTCACCGGTAATTTTCCCAAACATCGGTCTGTCGGTCGAAGGATCCTATCCGGAAGACTGGACAAGATCTTTTTCCCTCATAAGCAAACGATGCCCCCTTATAATACATCGATTACTTATGTCATCATATTTCCTTTTAATGCATTGATCCCACTTCTTATTGCACTCGCTTTTATGGTTATTTTGCCCACCTACTTATCTGCTTTAGCAGCTGAAATAGACACATAATTATTAAAATAAAGATTAAAAATTCTCGAAAAGTTTTAGTTAAAATTCTTCAAAGCTAGATTACAATTTCTCTAGACAGGTTTTTGATAGATCATCAACCGATAAAACTATTTCAATCTCAATTTACTAAGCACACTGATTCACTTTATAGATTAATCATTACAATTTTTTTTTATATCAAGTATGGTGTTCTATTATTGTAAGTATATTGCTTATTCTAGGGAATCAAGATTCATACAACAATTAGGGAGATGTTGATTTATAAGTTTGAGAGACTTATGGATGAGTCCAAATTCTACATATGAAATGGTTTGAAAATCATGCATAAAATACCTATAAAACATAATGTTATCAATTAGACTAGACCATGTCACCTCCTAATAATGATGGCGATGATAATATTGTTGTTGTTGTTGATGATGATATTAATAATTTGATAATAATAATAACAATAACAACAACAATAATAACAATAATAAAAATAATAACAATAATAACAATAACAACAACAACAACAACAACAATAATAATAATAATAATAATAATAATAATAATAAAAGTAATATATCATATCGATTTGATTTGAAAATTTCACGTCTGGTGTGGATATTTTTTTATGTGATTTAATTTGATCTGTATCGTCTGATCTAATCTTCTGATATGGTCTGAATAAAATAAGAATAAAGAATAGATATTGGACATACATAACAGCTCCTAGATCACAAGGTCTACCACATTAACATGGATGTAGAGGGTCGATTCAATCTTTTGTCTAAGTTTTATTAGTATCTTTCTCCTAAGTTAAGATTTATCTGTCTTCCTCCCATTCTTGATTCAACTATATATTCAATTCTATTTTTCAACAATAATCTTTATGATTTCTAAATTCCTTCTTGGCGACTCGATATAACTCATTGAAGTGCACAGTTTATGAGTTCACGTGTGATTTAGTATCGCTTCTATTTTAAAATTTATTTTCATTCGTAATTTTTCATAACAAATACTAGAACATATTTTTCCGTGCGATGCACGGGTACATATACTAGTTTATAATAAGCTGCACTTTGTATTTTCTTTTTACTAATTTCACAAACACAATCTCTTCATAAAGTCATACCAATTTCAAAGTTCTAACATCTTGCAGTATCAAAGCATCAAACTTTAAAGTGGAGGAAGGGATTTAGTAGCTATAGCATAGGCCCACCTTTATTTAGAGAAAAATATTATGCCAATATGCATGTTTGATACACCTTTCATTTTTGTAAGTTGTGAAGGTTGTTCTTATCATGGTTGACATAGCTTTAGGTGCATTATCATGGTCTTCTCCAATTCTATAAAATAATTTGTGAATCTTTATTTTTAAGGCACAAACACCTAAACAACTGTTTCCAAAATTTCAACAAGACAATTCCATCAAATGATCGTTTGTATAACATTTTTGTAGAGAGACCCATTCAGTCCATGAAATTGACATCTTTCTTAGAGAATATTAGAATTTATGTTATGTATACTTTTAAACTTTAAAGTGTTGCATAATTATTGTTATTGTAACGGTGTGATATTGTGATGGATGAAAACATAATTGCTATGTTTGTAATACTAACTACCCAATATCGTTGTTAAAGATGTCGAGTCGAGTCTATGATGGTAACGTAAGCCTCACATCTTTAGAATCCTTTAGCTCAATTTAGCTGGTATAAGAACCTGGTCTGATAATTGTTGGTGTGGCTTGGGCCACACATTTGAGACTTGGTTTGGGCCATTTTTTCCATCCATTTAGTTATCTAGTTTTTTTTATGAACCAGGACCCACACCTTCACAGTTCTGGTGGAACCTCACAAACTCAGTGCCGTGTTGCCCGCCACCGGTGTTCCATTGCCAAACTTGGTCCATCAACATCAACCCTGAAAAAACACAGCAACAATAAATTTCCCATAGTGACCACCGGCAACCTTGGTAGTAGTTGAGCCTAGGTGGCAAAGTTACTAAAGACGACTCTTAAACGTGCCTTTGAGGCTTTGATGCCAGCAGAATGACTTGTTTCAGTTGTTTAGCTGTCTAATCCTGCTTGGGCAATGGGGGTGTTAAGTATCCTGAAACCATTGTTCACTAAGTTTGAGTCTAGTCTTGTATGCAATTGTATTAAAGTGTAATTAAACCTCACTCTTAGGATCTTTTTAGGGTGAGTTAGGCCCAATATAACAATAGGACTAAGTATACTTCTCCCCGGGTTTTCTTTTGTGTTTCTATTAGCATGCCTATTACTTCATATATCATGTAGAAATATTGTGTTTGTGTTAATATCTGGAAGGAAATGTCATGGTATTATTGTACAGGCTGCATAACTATCAAGGAGCTTGGGATGGTAATGAGGTCTTTGGGACAAAACCCAACTAAAGCTGAGCTACAGCCTACAGGATATGATAAATGAAGTGGATGCCGATGGTAATGGAACGATTGACTTCCCAGAATTTTTAAATCTAATGGTGAGGAAGATGAAAGACACTGATTCTGAGGAGGAGCTGAAAGAGGCGTTTAGAGTTTTTGACAAGGACCAGAATGGTTTCATCTCCGCTGCTGAACTACGCCACGTGATGACTAACCTTGGGGAGAAGTTTACAGACGAAGAAGTTGATGAAATGGTCCGGGAGGCCGGTGTCGATGGTGATGGGCAAATCAACTATGATGAGTTTGTTAAGGTTATGATGGCTAAGTAATAATTCCTCACCTCGCTCCCTTATATAAAAATCTTTCTGGTTTTGATATGGTTGAAAAATGGGAAAGAATGCCTGAAACTTGGATTAGTTCAGCAAATATAACTATAATGCATTTCTGTTCACTTTTTCTTTTCTATTTGGAAAGGATTCATGGTTCGACCTTGGATCACCGTATGTTTCCATAGTACTTTTATCAGTTTTATGCCCCTTTTTGTGCGAGATGAAGTGCCTTTTTTTGAACTTTTTATTTATATTGTTGTCTCACTTGTAAAATCATCTACATTGGGGCACACATGTTATACACACACACATTATTTTTAAAATAAAAAAGTGCAATGCTTCGATTAAAATAATGTGCTGACATTTTGATTAAAAATCAAACTTTTCTCTACCCACCAACGAAGAGTGCATAAGGCTTTTTCGGAAAGAAAATAATGGTACTTCAATTTAAGAAAATATGTGCAATATTTTTCTCAGGAAACGTCTCATCATTTCACTTGTACCATTTTGTGAGATACATGTTTTTACTTTTTACTCTCCAAAAAATGAACACTTGACTAAATTCTCCTTCACTGAGTGTATATTCCCCCTTATATATTCCGTATTATTTTATCTATTATTATATATTTTACCATTTTCTATAGGATTTTGCCAAATTCATAATCTTTTTGCTAAATTTCTGCATTTAATTATCCCACAAATTTTGTGTTTAAAATTATTTCTCTTTTATCCACATAAATCTACATAAATCTCAACCATTGAATTTTCACATTATTATTTTACGCGAAAGTCAAACTTGGTTAAGTGTTGTGAGAAAGGGATATCATTATTCTCACTCAAAATATAATTGTATTTCTACATTGTAAAAGCAGTGTCAAATCTAATGATTCACACTTTTGAAACGGAGATTATTAAACTATGAGTGATGTTCTAAAAGGTGTAAGACGTGGTAACGTGTTGAGACCAAGTCTCTAGCCTTTGAAGCTTTGATGGGAATAGACAAAGCCTGGACGTGAAAAGACGTTTTAGATTTCTATTGATAATTACTCCATCTGTATCCCTATTATTGGGACGGAAGGGAGTTGCGTGGTTTTTAAGAAAAATAGAATTATGTGGTTGATAATGAGTTGATAAGGCGAGAATATAGTAAAAATGAATTAGAGTCACACAAATGTTACCAAATATAGTATGAGACTATAATAGAGGGACATCCAAAAATGGAAAAAATGGACAATTATAGGGGGGCGGAGGGAGTACTATGAAATATTTTATAGTGATATGTGAAGACAAAGATAAATCTCCAAAATATATTATACAAGATTGAGCTTAATTGCTACTTTATTCAATATATACAGTTTTTGAGTATATAAAAGTGCAAATGTAAAATGATATATTGTTGTTTTTCGCCTTTTGTCATCTAAGGGCATAACCATTGGTTAGTTTATTTCAAGACTAATTAGATGACGTGGTAGATTAGTTCAAACATTAACATTGAGGTAAAGAGATTATTTAAGTGGAATCAGTGGATTATTTAAAAAGAAAATTCGGTATCAAGATTCAAATCCCGGATTATTGTAGATTATAGTTAAAACGCACTTAATGCATGTCATAGAAAAACTATTTATATGAATATCATTGTTGATGAATAATTTTAACTTTTGAGTTTATTCAACATTTAATGCGTAAGAATGATGTGGCAATTAGGTGTATTAGAAAAATCGATTATTTGAATATCATGAATGAAGATGCTCTAAAGAACACTGAGTGAAAGTAGTAATTACTATGAAAGAGAAGATAAAAAAATTGAAGAAATAAACATACTCCCTTTGTCCCTGTATAAAATGCATACTTTGAATGACACACTGTTTTGCACTGTTTTGATTGCAAAAAGTAAAATGACCTTTTATATAGGGACAACCCAAAAAAGGAAACAATACCTTTTATTTAGGGACGGATGAAGTATTTTTTTATGGGCATGATAATAAGACTTACCAAATCAAATAACTGGTCCAATGATCAAAAGAGATTTTTAAAGTAATACAATGCAAATAAAAAAGAAAGAGGTTGATATTATTGTCATAAACATGAAAAATAACATCTACATTGCTACAATTTATAGCAATTCTTATTAGAAGGGGTTTTCACAAATATTACCAAAATAAAACATATTTACAAAAATATGACTATTAATTACTACAATGATATGTCATGGTAACTTAAGTATAAAGAATGAACATAAGTTACTATAATTTCATTACTACTCTAGTCACTAATCACATTTTTGTAATCAAGTTATATTTTAGTCATAAATATGTAATTATTTCTATTAGTAAATCTTTAGTTTGCTCAAAATGAGACATCTTCTCGTGGGATTACTAGTGCTAGGCTGTTAGGAAACTCATACAACGTCTCACACTTTTTTTTATCATCAAAACAAACTGTTTTATATTAAAATCATTAGGAAAGGAATCGTTACAACAAACTCAAAAAGACCAACAAGCACTATCAACCCATATGACTAGCCTTAGAGACGATCACATCTGAAAGAGCAATACGAATCGCTAACCACCAAACGAGTGTGACACAACAATCACTGGCCATATAGATCCTTCCAACGACATAATATCTAGCAGATTTGTCGATCATAATTGTAGACATAAAACTAAAGACATCAACAAAAAACAGAGCAACAAAAAAAACGCGAAAATAAAACCATACAAAATAAATAATTGATAAATCTCCCAAATCTTAGCATCTCGACCACTCCAAGGCGACGGTTCAGGAGGGGGACGGACCGCCGATGTGTCTTCTCACTTGCTTAGCCCTTCACCCTCTACGTACTCATGTTGATTCGCCGGAAATCAACTCTTCTATCTCCTTCTCAATTGCAGGAATGAAACAACGTTGTTTTAGATCTTAGGGATAAAGTTCAAATTGGACACTATGGTTTCATCAGAATCTCATTTTTTACACTAAGGTTTTAAATGGACCAAATTAGACACTATGGTTTCATATGTATCTCATATTGGACACTAAAGTTTCATAATTCAATATAAGTGAGTGTCCAATTTGATCTTTATCTAATATAAGTGAATGTCCAAAACTTATGAATTATGAAACTTTAGTGTCCAATATGAGATACATATGAAACCATAGTGTCTAATTTGATCAATTTGAAACCTTAGTGTCAAATATGAGATTCTGATGAAACCATAGTGTCCAATTTGAGCTTTATCCCTAGATCTTACATAGAAGATATGATTGTTGTTTCTTGAACCTTGGGTTCGTTTCTAAAAGATGTAGCCGCACTCACGCCTCCTTTAAGATCGACAACAACCATGAGAAAGAGAGAGTCAAACGAAAGTCTTATGTGCGACCTTCTTACAACAAGAAAAACGTCGGAAAAGAAGAGTCAAATCTCTGCTGGAAAAACTCAACTAGGAGAACCTAGACTATGGCCGGAGGACTTCGGTTCGTCAAACTGTTGTAGGGGTATCACTTTATTAAAAAAATCAAAACCACCAACCGTTTTGGAAGTTAATAATAATACAACAACATCCAAGCCTTAATCCCAAAAGATATTGGGGTCGGCTAACATGAATCGATATATGATATCACCCCCAAAAGCAAAAGGAATAAAATAAAGATAAAAAATAAGTTATTATGAAAAAGATAATATAAAAAGAAATGAATATACGTAAAAATGATAAAATGAAAAAGATAAAAATAATGTTTATATATATAAGGATAAAAGGATAAAAAAACAAGAAAAACGAATGAGGGGAAAAGATAATATGAGATCATCCTCCACACGAACACTCGTCCTCCACTTTGCTCTCTCTAAAGCCATACCCTAATCTAACCCAATAAGAAGCATATCACTTCGAACTCTCCTAACCCACGTCTGTTTGGACCTTCCTTTCCCTCTCTTCCCTGCCTCTTCTCCACACATCTCAACTCGTCTAACAGGTGCATCACTCGGTCTTCTACGAACATGACCAAACCACCGTAGGCGCAACTCCCACATATTGTCTTCAATATGTGCTAACCCCACCCTTTGTCTGATTGTCTCATTCCTCACGTGGTGTAACGCCCCTCTCAGGGTTAAAGGAAACGTTACACTAACTTACTACTTTTAAAAATAACTGCAATATAACGGCCGTCTATTTAAGAAAGTAACCCTGATATAATCTCAAAAGTAACTAAAACAACTCCAAATAAAAAAAAACTTAATAAAATCTAGTTATCACTAGCAAATGTGATAACCACCTGGATCCAGGAATTTATTCAAACATCAAATTCTAAAATAAAATAAAATAATAATAATCTCTTTATTATAACACTTGAATACTGAAGCAAAATAATATCTAGCAAAAAGCCGCCAAGGTCGTTCCCGTTAACTCATCTTGGCACGCGTTCCACTCTCTCATCATCTTCCTAGGCCTTGGCCTTACCCTTAGTATCTGTACATGCGAAGAAAAAAAAAACTGATAAGCTTTACGCTTAGTAAGTCACTATGGATCCACAAAAATATCTAGAAGTCTATGCCAATTTATCAATAGATAAAATTTAGGCTATAAGCATGCACTGAACAAACAACTAACACATAACTTCTCAATTACATTCTGAGAGAGATCTCAAAGGAAAAATATTTCCTAAATTATTTTTCTCAAAACTGCTAGAGATCTCAAAACTTATTATTTTTTTTTTCTGAAAACATCTCTGTAAAGCTCTCTGAAAGAGATCTCAAAAACTTTCTGTAAATCTTTCTGAAAGAGATCTCATAAACTTTCTATAAACTCTTTGTGGCTAATTTTAACTGTGGGCCCGTGATATGTACTCAATGGCGCCAATCCGACAGCTCAGGGGAGCGACCCACTAAACATATCGGACTATCTAAAACTAAAACTGCTAATCTGAGGGATCTAGTTCCCGAGTACATATCACTTAATCTTTCACTTTAAGTATTAGTTCTTTTTATGGTGACGTTTGACTAAACATCATTAAATCTGGAAACGAAAGTACTAACAAATCTTGACTATGCCAGATAATAAACATAACTTAATTTAGCAATAAAATAACTCATCACATAATTCACATAGTTCACATAATAGCAAATAGTCTAAAATTATCTATTAAAAATCAACCAGACTTCTTGCATTTGGTTGAACAAACATGTACAGGTGGTAGTGAACTTACCTGTTAGAAGCTGAACTGAAACTACTCAAACAAACGTGGCACCGTGATAGCGTCTTCCGGTAAGCTCTTCTCTTAAACCGTCTTTAATTTAATGTAATAGACGTAAATTAGAAATTTCTCAATCTTAATCATTACCCATAAAAATATTAATAACATGAAATCACTGCTGCATTAATAAGAATTCACTAACGTCCTTAATATGAACCCCAACCATATTTGCATATAAAAAACTTTGCTAGACAGATCATAGGAAAAGAGTTGATCACTTATCAACATTATCTCTAATCTGAATGAATGAAAATACGAACTAGTGGAATTAAAATTTTTAAAGGAATTAACCCACTGGAATGACACTAATGCATTTCCATTTAAAAGAAATCCCCAATGGAACTAAGAAACACATCTCAGAGTCTTCTCAAAATAAACCCAAGAACAATTACCAATGGAGGAACTCAATACTCCCTATACCAGTAAACTTATACGGACTAAAAAAAAAATACTACTCTGGTTAATCTATAAAGCCACCCGTTAGAAGAATAAACCCACTGCCATATTAAGAACTCAGTTCCTGAAGACTTAACAGAAACCACTTGACTGCAGCAGGAGAAACTTTTTAATTTTATACTAGGTGCTAAAACGATTAACCCCAAACTACTAGGATTTCAATCAAGAAAAGAAACCAGAATTTGCAATACGATTTACAAACCGAAAACAATTAACAAGGCCAATTTTGAACTTTGGCAACTAGAAACTTGAGATGCAACAGATACGTAAATATGAACCTGATAATCAAGTACATGAATAACTAAACCAACCTACTGAAATTCCACAAAAGATTAGAGTGTTGTTTAACAACAGAAATTCCGTGAGTACCTGTAGGGAGGCCGGCTAAGGACAGAAAACAGGAATCCGACTACGCTTTGGCAGAAACAAAATTAGACGTTGGAGGAGATGAAAAATACGAACTACCAGGGTAGAGGCCATGGAGCGATGACAGACTTGTATCGGCTCTTAGGATAGAAAGAGGTGTGGGTTCTCTAGGGATTTACAGAGTAGTTTATAAGAGACTTATTTGGGCTGAACTTGATTTGGGCTCCTAATACTCTTTTAAACAAAAATGCTTTTGCCCGAGCTTAAAATAATAGTAATATTCTCTCTTTCAAGATAAATTGATTAAAACTGTAGAACAATATTTATTTATTTACTTGAAATTCTTGGAGCTTACCGGTCAACGTTATCTGCCATAAACAAAATGATAACACAATAATCACATTATTCACAAAAGAAACATATTTAACTGATTAAATGAAGTAAAAGATTAATGTCACTTGATTGTTAAAATCGGGGTGTTACACGTGGTCCTTCCTAATATGCCCACACATCCAACGCAGCATGCACATCTCCGTCACACTCATCTCTTGAATGTGACATTGTGTCACCGCCCAACACTCTACGTCGTACAGTAATGCAGGCCTAATTGATGTCCTATAAAACTTACTATTCTGTCTAGTCGGCATACCTCTATCACATAGAAATCCTGACACACTCTTCCACTTCATCCACACTGTTCCGATTCTATGGGATACATCCCCATCTAACTCACCGTCCTTTTGAATTATGGAGCCCAAGTAACGGAACATATCGTTGACCGATATCTTGTAACACTTGAGATTTAATATAAACGGACTAATAGTACTACTCATACCAACAGAGGTGCATCTCCTTTTAAGGGAGCTCATCACCCAAGAACTCCAAAGTTAAGCGTGCTTGCACGGGAGTAGTCTTGGGATGGGTGACCCCCTGGGAAGTTTCTCAGGGCGCGCACGAGTGAGGACAAAGTGCGCGGTAAAGGCTAGTGGTGGTTTGTGAGGACAGTACTATTGGTCCGGAGTAACTACCTCGGGGCCCACGGGGCTGGGGTGTTACAGGTGGTATCAGAGCAACCCTGCGACAGTGTGCTGATCCGTTGGATTTCGGGCAGACACTTAGCAGGGGAAAAGATTCTGGGATTTGATTGAGATTAGTTTAAGGGCGCAACGAGGACGTTGTGATCCTAAGTGGGGGTGATTGTAACACTTGAGATTTAATATAAACGGACTAATAGTACTACTCATACCGACAGAGGTGCATCTCCTTTTAAGGGAGCTCATCACCCAAGAACTCCAAAGTTAAGCGTGCTTGCACGGGAGTAGTCTTGGGATGGGTGACCCCCTGGGAAGTTTCTCAGGGCGCGCACGAGTGAGGACAAAGTGCGCGGTAAAGGCTAGTGGTGGTTTGTGAGGACAGTACTATTGGTCCGGAGTAACTACCTCGGGTCCCACGGGGCTGGGGTGTTACATATCTCCTTACCATCTAGAGTAATTCCGCTATTATCACTGCTTCTACCTCCACTAAACTTGCACTCCATGTACTCTGTCTTGCTCCATCTTAGTCTGAAACCCTTGTTTTCCAATGTTTATCGCCATACTTCCAACTTTTCTTTAAGACCTGATTACGCCTCATCAATCAATACAATATCGTCGCCATACATCATGCACCACGGAAGTTAATAATAATGCATTACTGAAATTGAAGTGGTGCCACTAGGTTTTTACAGCGTCTCACACTTGAATGATTAGAGTCACTACAATGCCTCTTTTAGCAGGGCATTCCACATCGGATAATGTAAATGTATGCTCCCCACTCACTCTTATATAGATATGTTCTATCCGTCCGGTTAAATCTTGACGTTTGCTTTTGACACTGTATTTTAGGAGGCTAATTAATAGAAGAACAAATGTTTTCATACCATTTGACCTATAGGGTTAATTAATGCTATCTAATCAAGTGTAAAAAGTGGGTGCTTAGTGAAGGATAATTAGGACAATTAATGTAAATGAGTTGCCAAAAAAGAAGATGTAGAGATTTAAATTGAACGTCCCAAAAAGAAAAGTGAAAATTTAAATGAGACGAAGAGAAGCATAGAATTGTAAGTAAGATGTCCCGACAATCATGCTACAAACCTGGATGAATATAAATAACTCAAAAATGGTTTGAAATATCCTCCTAAACATATTATGTATCTGCCCAAACAATGCTAACATTCTTGATTGAAATGAAACTTGAACTTGCGACTTTCTCTTTAAGAGATCAATGGTGGTTGGGATGAGACTCGAACATATAACCTCCTCCGTGGAAGATCACATGTGATTTTATTCCCCGTTTGTGGGAGATCACATGTGATTTTATTAATCTCCAAGGTACTTGGTAAATTATAATTGCTTGTATGATATTTTTTCTAAGAAAATTGTAAATTTGTTTCTCGTACTATCACAAAAAGCCAATGAAATCCCCACACTTAAAAAAATCAACTAATCCCCAAACTTTGAAAAAAAAAATGCTCAATTGAAACAATTAGCAGGTTACCTGTCATGTTAGCAGGTCACACATTGACATGGCGCATACGTGTCAGTTTATGTCTGCACCACGTCATTAGTAAACGGCTGACTACGCTTTCAAGTGTGCGCCACGTCAGCAAAGTCATTGCGTACCATGCTGCTACATGACGTGCACTTTGTCGTGGTGTGCACTCAAAATAATATTCAATACAACAATTATACGTAGTATAATGAAGTAAGGTTCGTATCCACAGGGAAAGGAACACTTCTCTTTTTATAGAAATAAATAAGTAATAATAGGGGGTTTTTATGTTTGGTTGATGAACTTAAATTATATTTAAGCACGAAGATGAACGAGTTATGTGGTTTAATTAATGAGAAGGAGACTTGGTTTTGCTTTTATCCACTTAATGAAATGTTCGTCGATCCCGGTTATATCTTTAACTATCTTCCTCTCGAATACTCAATCGAGGAGTATATCCAATTCACCGAGGGTAGTTATTAATAACGAGACGCGTTCATTAATAAAACTTACTACCGAGTTTATATAGAACACGCGCCAAATATTCACTCGATAGTAGCAATAAAATCAAGATGAAAACGATTGAGATTGATAACCTCAACACAAGCGGTTTATTGGTTTAATCAATATAATTAATTTCCCTTGGTTTATTAACCATGAAACACATGCATTAATAACCCAAGTTTACTACCGTGAAAGGACCGAATTAATAACAAGCGTATTAATCGACCGATTCTAGTAATAATTAATATATGAAACAAAACTAGTTGATCCTTTAAGTAATGTTCAAAATATTAATATAAAATATGAATAGGAATTAATTAATATTCAAGAAAGAATATTAAAGAAGATGAATCCTACTATAGTTAATATCAAGATGTTAACTAATTGTCATCTTAGTAACATGAAACAATATTAACATAGAGGAAGAAATAGCTATTACTATAACTAATGTCAAGATGTTAACTAATTGTCATCTTAGTAACACTCCCCAACATTGATATAGAAATAGTATTTAAAGGAAGAAGTAATATTCAAGGAAGAAGATTAAAGAGAATAACTCACAATTTACAAATTCATTAAGCTTCAAAGTAGCAAAACCAAGATAGAAGAGTTTAGCTCCTCATTTGGAGACTAAACATGATGAAAATATAAAGAAAACACTAATCTAAACTGAGCTAAAGAGTATATGTGAATTGGTGATTTTATTGTGAAGGAAAGGGGTGTATTTATAGGCTTTAAGGAGCTGCAGGGTCTGATACCCGACCGGGTATATAGGATACCCGACCGGGTATCTCAGGAAATTGCCCAGAAAGTGATTTTTCTGGGCATACCCGATCGGGTAAGGGTATATACCCGATCGGGTATGTGACAAATCTTTATGAAAATTTGCTCCCACGATCACTTGTCTTCGGATTTGATTTGGACAGTCGAATCAAGCAATTACCCGATCGGGTATAGGCAATACCCGACCGGGTGCATGAGTATTTTTTCCAAATCGAAATCTTTCTTGTCTCCTTGCACTTTCCTTGATCTTTTAAGGTCCAATCTTGATCCCTTAGATGATCTTTGACCTGTTTAGCTCAGAAAAATCATAATCTAACTAAATTACAAATAAAAATGAAAATAAAGTATTACACCAAAAATTTGTATTTTCCACAACTAGAACTAATAAAAACTAGTTAAAAATACAAACATACACTTGGAAATTACACGAATATCAACTCCCCCACACTTAGCTTCTTTACTCGTCCTCGAGTAAAGTCAAATGTTTAACAGTTCCAAGTCCTCAAGAGTTCAACAGTCAACAAGAAAAAGCAAAAGACCACCAAGGATAAAACATCTTCTTGGGTTTCATGGTCTTCTCTGCTCATCTCTCTTCTTCTCCCCTTTTCATGTTCAAGAGATTAAATGATGTCCTGTAAAAACAAATATATCTCTCATATCTCTCATTTTGCCTAGGAGCATTTTCAGGTTTTCATCCTAGCATCTCTTTTTATTTTTCCATCCTTTCCACTCACTCAATTTTTTTATAAGCCATTTTTGCTTAGATTGCCCGTTCTGGGTTTTCAACCTAACTAGCGTTTTTTTTTAAGAAAATAATGCTAGTTTACAAGGTATGAAACATAACTACGTACCAATGAGTGACTCCCCCTCACTTAGCTCGAAGCACTGTCCCTAGTGCTCGCCTCCGTCATTACCAGGCAGAAATGGGTATCCTCATAACCTAGAATTGGTTCCCTAGCCTTGGAAATTTTGGTCCTATCCATCTTCGGTGCCATTGATGCCCTTTTGACGCTTTGAAATTCGGACTTGGTGTTTTTTTGGGTAGGGTTTCAGATTTTTGGGGAGGAGGAGAGATGGTGTAATTGGTGGAGAGTGAGGGAAGTGTTTGGTGGTGATTTGAGGGAATTTGGTTGAGTGATGATGGATATATGGAAGGAAAGAGGTCCAAAAATGGTGGGTTTGGGAGAGAGAAATCGGTCATTGGGGTTTGGGGAAGAAGTGACTTGAATTGGGTTTGATTTGGGGTAAAATGCTCAAGTACCCGATCGGGTGGCCCGATATACCCGATCGGGTATAGGTCGAGTTCCTCTTGTTCTGGGTTCGTAACCGATCGCGTCGGGGTATACGCGATCGGGCGTTTCTCGCCGAAGGAATTTCTCTATTTCAGAATAAATCACCCGATCGGGTGACTGAAATCCCCGACCGGGTATTACACCAATTTAAAAAAACTGCTCCAGGGGTTTGTACCTGATCGAGTTTGGGGGTACTCGATCGGGTATTTTGCTTCGAAGTAATTCTTTAATTTTTTTTATTTATACCCGACCGGGCCTTAGATGTACCGATCGGGTACGCTCTTGATTTTTCTCTTATGCCTCGATCGGGCATGGGTTTTCCGCCCCCAATCTTGCCTTCTTCATTGGTACCCGATCGAGTAGAGTGATGGGGCCCGATCGGGTACACTACCCTGGGGTGTGTTTTTGTCCATTTTCATCCTCTTTTTGGCGTGGATCCGACTGGGTAAGTGATGATGACCGATCGGAGGTTTTTCCAGGCTTTGAAAACATGATTTTCCCTTATTTTCTTTTGAGAATTTCCTCCCATTTCTCTCAAAGTTGACATTCAAAAACAAGAATTTGAAAAGAAAAATTGAAAAATGCGTACTTTGGCTTGGGTTGCCTCCCAAGAAGCGCCTTAGTTAATGTCGCAGCACGACATTATTATTTATTTTTATTTTCCATTTTAAGTGGGATCATGAACATCCCTTTTCTCCTGCTTCGAGGCCCTGTTTGGCCGTGTTTCAATTTTATTTTTCAACCTTTTCCAGTTAGGCCGAACTTTCGCTCTCATTACCATCTCAACCGCAGGTGGTTTTGGTTGATAAGTTAACAACTCCCTTTTAACCGCAGATGATTCCCCATGCTTAGTTTCCTCTTCTTCTTGAAAAAATGGGATTTTAATAGACTCCTTCAAAAACTTTGGTTCTTGTGATTCCAAAATATTTAAAGAGCAAAAAGATTGATCTTTAATTTGCTTTTTCGTAGAGTCAAAGATATTGAACTCTACTTTTTGGTCATCGAACTCTAAAGTTAATGATCCACTAGACACGTCAATTTTAGTTTTTGCGGTTTTTAAGAAGGGTCTACCCAAAAGGATGGGTGTTGCTTGATCAGTATCGCCCATTTCAAGGACATAGAAGTCGACAGGGAAAACCATATTTTCTACTTCTACTAGCACATCTTCTATTACACCCTTTGGGTAAGTAGTAGAACGATCCGCTAGTTGAATCACTACATTGGTTTGATGTAGTGGACCGAGTTGTAGGGACTTATAAACAGAGTAAGGAATGACATTTATAGATGCCCCTAAATCCAACAAGGCTTTAGAAAATGTGGTGCTTCCTATCTTGCAAGGGATAGTGAACATGCCCGGGTCGCTACATTTTTCGGGAAGTTTAATTTCTTTTGAAATAGAGCCGATACATGTTCACTAACCTTGACTTCTTGTTTTTCTTTCAATTTTTTTTTTGTTTTTGTTTTGCATAATTCTTTTAAAAATTTAGCAAAACGGGGAACACTTTTAATTGAATTAAGGAGCGGAATGTTTACCTCACACTTGGCGAAAGTCTCATAGATGTCAGCATCTTTGTCAAGATTCCTTGTCTCCCTCAATGCCTCGGGGAATGGGGCCACTAGTTCATATGATGAAGGTGGAGGAAGTTTTGCCTTTGTGATTCCCTTCTCAGAGTGAGTTTCCTCTTCATGATTAACCTCCTCAATCTCTTGATCGTTATTTTCCACCTCCTTCAACGTGATTGCATTCACATGTTGTCTCAGGTTTTGCTCCGTTTGAGATGGGAGTTTACCCGAGTCCTTTACTTCCAGTCGGCTCACAGCATTTGAAATTTGGCTGACTTGAGTTTCCAAATTATGAATGCTTGACTTTGTCTCATGTTGAAATTGAATCATGGTTTGTTGAAATTCTCCCATGTTTTGTTGCATGGCAACCATGTTTGAGGTCAAAGTTCGGATCATGTCATCAGTTGACATATTAGATTGAGAATTGAACCTTGGGTGTTGAAGGGTGGTTGAGAAGATAAGTTGGCTTGTTGGGGGTTCCCATATCTCAAATTTGGATGATCCCTCAATCCCGGATTATAAGAATTTGAGAAAGGATCATACCTTCTTTGTTGATGTCCTTGGAAACCGAGGGCGTTGACTTGCTCTTCTTGGAGTGATGGACATGAATCAGTGGGGTGCCCAGTTGATGTGCAAATGCCACAAGCTTTGACATCCTGAGTTTTTGGTTTTAGGAGTTCTTTTACCAAAGAAGTCAAGCCGGCAACTTGACTTTCTAGAACGGTTGTGCTGGACTCCGCAACAAGAACTCTTCGGGTTGATGATTTGCGGCTGAATTGCCGTGAGTTCTCGGCCAACTCCGAAATTAAGCTTGTCGCTTGTGAAGGGGTTTTGTTAACAATGCCACCTCCACAAGCGGCATTCACCATTCTTCTATCATCATCAACAAGACCATCATAAAAGTATAAGATGAGGTCTTGTTCAGTGTATCCATGATAGGGGCAGCTAGCACATAACTTCTTAAATCGTTCCCAAAATTCATACAAGGACTCATCTTCTTTTTGTTCAATGTTGCTTATTTGTTTTTTCAAAGAAGATGAGATAGAGGCAGGATAGTACCTTTCCAAGAAGTATTTTTTCATAGCTGCCCATGTGTTGATACTTCCCGATGGAAGATAGAAAAACCAATCTTTTGCGGTGTCCTTCAAAGAGAATGGAAAAGCCCTCAGTTTTATTTGCTCTTCCGTGACACCATTTGGGCACATGCTTGTGCACACAATATGAAACTCCGACAAGTGTTTGTTCGGATCTTCGCCTCTTAGACCATGGAAAGATGGTAGCAGATGGATGAGCCCAGATTTTAGCTCAAATGTATTACCCTCATTGAGTGTAGGGAAGGTAATACATAACGGTTGTTGATTGAGGTTTGGAGCAGTGAGCTCCCTTAAGGTCCTTGTCTCGAGAGCCACGTGGAATGACTCTTCGGATTCGCTAGAGCTAGAGCTAGCGTTCGAGGATTCCTCCGAGGGTGTGTGCGGAAATAAATTTCTCAACCTCTCGAAGGCTTGTTCTATTTCGGGGTTTGTTTGGTAAGTAAGTTCGTTTATAGAACGAGTTTTTACCATATACTCATGTAAGCTCAGAAATAGAAAAAGTAAGAACTCTTTATATTTTTTTTTCTTGGAATAAAATGAAAAGAAAAATAATTGCCTTTCCCCGGAAACGGCGCCAAATTTGACGTGCACTTTGTCGTGGTGTGCACTCAAAATAGTATTCAATACAACAATTATACGTAGTATAATGAGGTAAGGTTCGTATCCACAGGGAAATGAACACTTCTCTTTTTATAGAAATAAATAAGTAATAACAGGGGGGGTTTATGTTTGGTTGATGAACTTAAATTATATTTAAGCACGAAGATGAACGAGTTATGTGGTTTAATTAATGAGAAGGAGACTTGGTTTTGCTTTTATCCACTTAATGAAATGTTCGTCGATCCCGGTTATATCTTTAACTATCTTCCTCTCGAATACTCAATCGAGGAGTATATCCAATTCATCGGGGGTAGTTATTAATAACGAGACGCGTTCATTAATAAAACTTACTGCCGAGTTTATATAGAACACGCGCCAAATATTCACTCGATAGTAGCAATAAAATCAAGATGAAAACGATTGAGGTTGATAACCTCAACACAAGCAGTTTATTGGTTTAATCAATATAATTAATTCCCCTTGGTTTATTAACCATGAAACACATGCATTAATAACCCAAGTTTACTACCGTGAAAGGACCGAATTAATAACAAGCGTATTAATCGACCGATTCTAGTAATAATTAATATATGAAACAAAACTAGTTGATCCTTTAAGTAATGTTCAAAATATTAATATAAAATATGAATAGGAATTAATTAATATTCAAGAAAGAATATTAAAGAAGATGAATCCTACTATAGTTAATATCAAGATGTTAACTATTTGTCATCTTAGTAACACTCCCCAACATTGATATAGAAATAGTATTTAAAGGAAGAAGTAATATTCAAGGAAGAAGATTAAAGAGAATAACTCACAATTTACAAATTCATTAATCTTCAAAGTAGCAAAACCAAGATAGAAGAGTTTAGCTCCTCATTTGGAGACTAAACATGATGAAAATATAAAGAAAACACTAATCTAAACTGAGCTAAAGAGTATATGTGAATTGGTGATTTTATTGTGAAGGAAAGGGGTGTATTTATAGGCTTTAAGGAGCTGCAGGGTCTGATACCCGACCGGGTATATAGGATACCCGACCGGGTATCTCAGGAAATTGCCCAGAAAGTGATTTTTCTGGGCATACCCGATCGGGTAAGGGTATATACCCGATCGGGTATGTGACAAATCTTTATGAAAATTTGCTCCCACGATCATTTGTCTTCGGATTTGATTTGGACAGTCGAATCAAGCAATTACCTGATCGGGTATAGGCAATACCCGACCGGGTACATGAGTATTTTTTCCAAATCGAAATCTTTCTTGTCTCCTTGCACCTTCCTTGATCTTTTAAGGTCCAATCTTGATCCCTTAGATGATCTTTGACCTGTTTAACTCAGAAAAATCCTAATCTAACTAAATTACAAATAAAAATGAAAATAAAATATTACACCAAAAATGTGTAATTTCCACAACTAGAACTAATAAAAACTAGTTAAAAATACAAACATACACTTGGAAAATACACGAATATCACTACATGTGTGCCACATCAGCAAATGACTTGTCGACGTAGCGAGTAACCTGCTAATGGATTTAATTGAACGTTTTTACAAAGTTCGAAGATTTGATTGACTTTTTTAAAAATATGAGAACTTAAATGATTTTTTCGTAATAGTACGAGGACCAAATTGCCCGTTTTCATTTTTCTTGGATTAATTTCGTTTTTGAGAAATAATTTGGTTTGCAACAGCTTTAAAAAAAGCACTTCTCAGTTTTAGGCTTAAAAAACACTTATTTATCAAACACTACCAATTTTTTGCTTTTTTCGGCTTTTGTGTCAAAAGTGCTTTTCTCCTTTTTATACACCAAAAGCACTTATTTTACCAAATACTACCAATTTTTACTTTTCAAAATCATTTTTTTCTCAAACACTATCAACTTTTATGACTAATCACTTTTTCCAAATCACTCTAAAAGTGCTTTTTTTTTGAGCAGGTGTGCAAACACTCCTTAGTGACTCAGTCCCAAGGAACTGACAGATCAAAGAAGTGGCGGGAATCTAATCAACCCTTTCCCTCACTTCTCTCCAATTCCTTCACTCCGGTCGATTCCTCAAAGCTCAAGCTAACTATGAAGGCCGCCAATGCTCGGAAGCGACCACCGTCGGCGGTGACGCCATCACCACAGCAGCAGCAGAAGAAGCAACACGCTACGGTGGAGGAGGACGTAGACGAAGACATCTTCCTTGAAGAAACATTGCTTCAGTACGACGAGGACACCCAGGTCCTTCGCGAACTCGAGGAGAAGCACGCTCTCGCTGAGCGTCTCTGCAAATGGAAGAGGCCACTACTTTCCCAAGCTTACCTTTCGCAGTCTCAAAGCATAAGTGAGTGAATGTGCACGAAATTTATAACTTCATTGCTTGGTTTTATTTCATCAATTAGCTTTCAACCGGTCCAACTTTGTGCCGCGTTTTTACAATCCATTATTTTCTGATTCGGAATTATTACATTGAGTGTTGATGTCTAGGGTTATGAAAGGTCAATCTGTTAATTACAGTTTCTAGTCAACATAAGACTGCAAATATAAATACAGTTTTATGTTATCCAATTGGTTGTGTTTCTAAGTAATCATGTTTCTGAAATTTGTGCAATTCCTCTCTTTCATAGTATTTCAGCAACTGGAAATAGACTATGTGATCGGGGAGAGCCACAAAGAATTGCTGCCCAAATCTTCTGGTGCCGCTGCCATTATAAGAATATTTGGAGTCACCAGGGAAGGTTGTTTAAACTCCATGTCTTTCTCATGTGCACACTATTCTGGATCAATTTATTTCACACTAGTGATTTCTTACAAATATTGAAGATTTGTGTTGTTCTCTAAAAAATCTAGAAACTTGAATCTGAGATATCCATGTGGGTTTGTTTGTAAACACATTCCTAAAATGAGCTGGAATAGTACCAAAATTTTCAGCTTCTAGTGCACTACTCTCTTTGTTGTACCTTTTTAGGAATATTCCTTTGACGGTGTTTGTCAGGGCACAGTGTTTGCTGTCATGTACATGGATTTGAACCATATTTCTATATCAGTTGCCCTGCAGGGATGGGCCCCGATGACATATCTCGTTTTCACCAAATTCTTGAGGTATGTCACATGTGAGATATAAATGTGTGTAATTAGATTCACTTATGATTTTCTTGGCTATAATATCTTTTCCTATAACATGGTTTGAGATTCACTTGACTATTTGGTAATATCTTTTTTTTTTTGTATATATGCAGGATAGAATGAAAGAGGCAAATAGAAGCAATAGGGTCCCTAAATTTGTTCTTCGCATTGAAATGGTGCACAGGAAAAGTATAATGTATTACCAACAACAGAGCTCTCAACCTTTTCTTAAAATCGTAGTGGCATTGCCAACAATGGTTACAACATGTCGTGGTATGCATTAGTTTTTAGTATCTCCTGTTCATCCGTGTACCTTGATGTACACACATGCATAAATCACACTTATCATTTCTGGAACTCTTACCCCCCGGAAAATGGATTACACCATAACTTTTACCCTCAAACTTAATGTATATCCACTTAATTCATTCTGAGTGACCCTATTTGATGCACTAGTGCATTTTTTTCCTCTCATTCTTCTATTATCTTGTATGCGTATTAAGATAAAACTCAAAGATAATGAGAATGTGCTTTGGCTTTTCGCCAGGAGTTTAAATGATCGTGATGGTGATAAAATTCTGAATGATCATGTGCCTCTCCACCATAAGTGAACATGGCGAGTTATTGCAATCATGGTCCTAAACTTTAATGGCAGACTTATTGAATGCAATGCACAAAGGAATAGAAATTTGATTCCACATGGGATTAAATAACATTACTATGTCAGTGTTATGGGATAGAAGGGAACATAAGGGGAATAATATTCCATAATTTGATGGATCTAAAGATTGGAAATTGAACATTAGTGTGCTTAAAAGAGTCATTACACGCACATATAAGTATATGCACACACACAACATTCTCTCTGACCAAAAAGTTCTTCTCATTCTCCTCCTTCTCCGGCGGTCCAAAGGTTAATTTCCATATCTTTTAAGTTGAGATGTATGTGATTGACATTGTCTCTTCCCTTCCTAAATAATCTCATCCACACTTCCATTTTCTCAATCTGAGAGTTAAAAGCAAGTGATTTTTTTTGGCATTGAGAATGCTTCATTGATCTTACCATATAATAAATGAAACTAAATTTTGGCCTTGCATCTTAACAAGTTATGGTTGGAATTTATTATTTTTTAAAATATACAGTGATGTTTATATAGAAGAGTGAAAATTTAATTAAAAACATGGTGACATTTTGTAAATAAGGTACTGTGCTTTATAGAAGGACATTATAGGTGTATCTGCATATCAGCTTAAGTGCACCACTGATATATAAGTGTTTTTAAAGGTGTTGTTCTTTGTTAGATAGTGATGCATTTGCTACCAAGTAGCACATTTAAGTTTAAGTTACCATAATGCCACAATTTTTTTGATTGTAATCAATCCAATCCGCCCATTTTTAGGTAATAGAGGACCAGAATTTTGTTTTGACTTGATATTATTTTCATTTGTTGCTCAAGGAAATTTCTCACCCACCCTCTCACACACAATACATTAATACACATACAATAATATCCTCAGTTCTCACATGGATGTTGCTTTCCTTGACCTTTAGTTTCGAAGGTAGATAGTTGTGTTTTAAAAAATAATAATTACAACTAGTTTAAGTAAATTGGTCTCCCAAGTCCTATGTGGAAATGGGTCACATTCTGATTACCGAAAGTTCAAAATGTGCTCTTTTAGTCTTTTGTATTTCTGGATAGGGTGGGTGGGTGAAATAGTGAACTTTTTGCTGGCTGTTTGATATGGATGAGCCTTATAGTCAGTAAGCTAAAATACATATTACAGTCAAATTGGCATGAACTAGCTACTATATTTTCTGAATAAGTGGGGTTATTATCATCTACTTTGTTTTCGAAGGTAGTTACAAAGTCATTTCCTGACTGTAAGGAAACAATATGTGGGTTATGAAAACCAGAGGGCACATTTCATACTTTAGATTCTGTGTTGTTTTCATGTGCATTACTTTGGTCAACTACATTTCTATTTATGGTTTTATAAGTAAAATAATTAAAATTAGTTTCAATGAAAATGAATCTGGAAGGAACTAGCATTTACCAGCATAATTGGGTTGACTAAAATGGTGTTGAAGTTTATGCTACCCTTCAACCTTTTCCCTTGATTTTTCACAATTAATGCGATAAAATGTATTTTCATCTCGTCTAAATAAAAAACTTTGCAGGTATACTTGATAGAGGCATTCAAATTGATGGATTGGGTATGAAGAGCTTTATGACATATGAAAGTAATGTCCTCTTTGCTCTTCGCTTTATGATTGATTGTGGCATTGTTGGTGGAAACTGGATTGAAGTTCCTGTCGGAAAGTACAAGAAATCTGCAAAAAATATCTCCTATTCCCAACTGGAGTTCGATTGCCTGTATCCTTATACATGAGTCAATGAGGTGTTATAGAACCCACACGTGCCCCAGGCTTCTTTTGTTTACATATTTTCATGTTACAATGTGTTTTCCTTTATTATTGTTCTTTAGATATTCTGACTTGATCAGCCATAAACCTGAAGGAGAATTCTCAAAGATGGCTCCTTTTCGTATATTAAGTTTTGATATAGAATGTGCTGGGCGTAAAGGTCACTTTCCTGAACCTATCCATGATCCTGTTATCCAGGTTTAACACTAATGCATTTCATTGAAAATTGTTGCACAACATATGCTGCTTGTATTGACTATTTGGCTTCTTGTTACCAATGCAAATTCTCATTTTGATATAGGTAGCAAACCTAGTTACATTACAAGGGCAGGATCAGCCGTTTGTGCGTAATGTTATGACCCTTAACTCTTGTGCACCAATAGTTGGGGTTGATGTGATGTCCTTCGAAACTGAACGGCAGGTTTTACGAGCTTGGAGGGTGAGTTTCTTAATTTAGGTCCATCTGTTCTAGATGAAATAAACTTTACAATTTGAAAGTGATTTTTAATAGCAATCTATGTTTGGTTGCCTGTTGATGGCTTGCGAATTTGGCTTTTGCGTGCTTTATAATTAAGGTTTTCTTAGCTGTTTCAATCTATTTTAAGTTTTATTTATTTGGTATAATAACTTCCTAACATTTTAGGATTTTGTACGTGAAGTTGACCCCGATATTATAATCGGGTATAACATCTGCAACTTTGATTTGCCATATCTCATTCGGGTGAGTCATGAGTGGACAATGTTTTAATAATCCGCCTTGCCAATATTTACTAATTTCAACATTTATATATGTCTAATTATATTTAGTTGATTCACTGGCACATTTTCCTGGATGCAGAGAGCTGAGGTTTTAGGGATGGCAGAATTTCCTATCCTTGGACGGATAAGAAACAGCAGGGCTCGTGTGAAAGATGCAACCTTTTCTTCAAGGTCCCATGATATTTTGTTGCTAAAATGATCACTATTAGAAAGTCCCCTCCCTGAACTCCCACTTTAACTTCTCTTTGTTTTAGATGAACTGTAAATTTATACTAAAAACAATAGAGTCACTTACAAGTTACAGCAGAAAAAGAAAATCCCATATCAGATCTTTCTAACTTAATTTTTGCAAGCTAACATTAATTCCAAACATCCATCAACCCCAAAACAGAATCAACAAAACACTCACATCCTAACAGTATGAACGGAGGGCTCAAAAATCAATCATATGAATTGGGTATAAGTGTATAACGTATAAAAGATCTTATATGTTTGGACTTTTATCTGCAGAATAATATTCTGAACAATAGCAGGGCAGCCTTCAAAAATTCTGGAATTTCTAGACTTCCAAATGGTGAAAATACAGCAACAAAAAGCCACTCTTATGGCCTTACTCCTCAACCTTGCTCCTCTATACTCCTTTTTGCAGCATTTAACGACACTACTCATTGTCGAGAGATTGTTTCTCACACCTAGCCAATCACATACCCCCTTCCAGATCTGGTTAATAATCGGGCACCTGAAAAATAGATGCTCTACACATTCTGGTGCAGCAAGACAAAAACATGTATCATCAATTTCAAGGAACCAAAGAGAACTAGCTGTTGAGAGCTTATTCTTAAAACACATCCAGACTGTAAAAGAAAACATAGGGGGGATATAGGATTTCCAAATGAAGGTCATCCACGGCTTACTGAACCCTTTCACTCTCGGAATATTGTAGACTCTTGACGGCACAAGATCACCTGAAATACAACAAGATTGTAGTTTCCTCATAGCAGCTTGTTTTCCACCCAGTATGCTAACAAGCTTATCCCGAATGCTTTCCAACTTTAACTTCTCTGTGATAGTTTGTGTTTTTTTTTTTCATGAAGGGCATCTAGCATCTTGATTTTATAGGTTTATAGTGAATTAAGTTTGCTTACATTTACAATTTGATAATGGGTCGGGAATTTCATGTTTACTCATGTATAGTTTATCTTCCTATGTTTTAAGTTGCTCACACTACAAGCTAATTGGGGGGACTTGGGAGTTGGGAGGGTTGGTCTTATGTACTAATTTCCGACTTTTTAAGCATTTAAAATGAGCTAGAGATGTAAGATTCAGTATTACCTAATAAATGAAGACCAGCATCCTACTCCAGCAGTTAGTATATGGTACATCTGGATGTACCATGATAATCATACATCCAACAAAAATGGGCAGTTTTTAGAGGAAATTGAGGAACCTTCATATGCAAATGAGCATTCTTCCAAGGAAAATGAAAAAAGCATCCTTTAGTGGAAAATGAGCACCCTTTAGAGGAAAAGTATCACCGGATCAACTAAAGCCTATATAGCAACTAGCACGGAAACTGTCAGAAAAGAGTACATTTCTGTTTCGGAAACTCTACAGAAACTCTTTGGAAACTCTCCAAACATTTGTTTTTCAAGTAAAAAATGACGTTTCCCGTTTCCTCGTGATTTTCATGATTCCGTGCAACATAAACTAACACTGTGTTTGGATGGAGTGTCAGAGAGTGTTAGTAATGGAAGTGTTAGTAAGTGTTGGCGGCGGCCCGGAAGGGAAGGTAAGTGTAAGTGTTAAATATAAATTAACCCTTTTGGAAGAGTAAAAAAATGGAGTGTTAGTAAAGGAAGTGTTTTCACATAAATTTACACAAGTATCCTCATGCTTTTAAAATGGAGTATATACACTACTTAATTCGATAAACTAACGCCGGCGCAAATTGCACTAGCTCAGCACTAATTCAATAAAAAAATGGAAACTGCTAATCGATCGAAGGTTGACCAGGAGTCAATCGTGAAAAAAAACCCGATCCATATATCATGAAAAATTGTCCGATTCCAATACAATAAATGGAGAGCAAAGCGTGATCTACAAACAGATAGTGCAAAACGTAGAAACATACAAGGAGTATGTAACGTCTGTCTCTCAGAGAACTAAGATGAAGGCAGAAGATGTTGACAAGGAGTGAGATGTTGCCGCAGAAGAGATTGCCGCAGAAGAGATTGCTGCAGAAGATGAAGGCAGACGAGCGGATGACCAAACGAGAGGCCTATGCGGCAATTTTTTATCCGTAAATGAAGGGCAGTAATTGTCAACACTTAAACACACTCCAAATTGGGGTGTTAAAAAAGTGGACAAATGGGGTGTTGGGGAGGTAATTACTAACACTTCTCAACACTTATTAACACCCTTTAACACTTCTTAATTTCTCTGCCAAACAGGTGT
The DNA here is from genome assembly GCA_945859915.1 of Cuscuta epithymum. Classification (NCBI taxonomy): domain Eukaryota; kingdom Viridiplantae; phylum Streptophyta; class Magnoliopsida; order Solanales; family Convolvulaceae; genus Cuscuta; species Cuscuta epithymum. The sequence goes on along the minus strand of CAMAPF010000948.1, from coordinate 1,365,025 downwards.
TAATATCAACACTTGTTAACACTTCCTTTACTAACACTCCCTAACACTCAATCCAAACATAGCGTAAAGCAGATTGAAAAGAAAATAAGATCCTTTAGAGGTGAGCAACCTTTAGAAAAATTGAGCAACAATTAAGAAAATTTCAAAATACCACCGGATATGCGTACTCCCGGATGTACAATATAATTTGTGCCTACTCTAGTTGTTAATTTACTTTCACGACTAAATCTTAACCTGGTGCCTTTTTTATCCATATGATATTGAAACAATCCCATTGCAGTGCTTAAACTTACCTCCCTTTTTTAAAATATTCCTCTTTGGTATTCCTCAGAGATGCTTGCTGATGTTTATGGTGTTTTTATATTTCAGGCAACTTGGAACTAGAGAAAGTAAAGAAATTACTTTAGAAGGAAGGGTTCAGTTTGATTTAATTCAGGTTTATAAACACACAAATTCATTGAAAGTGCATGTGAAAAATAGTTCTTCATGGTTTTATACTTTTATACTTTTGTCTGACTGATATATTATGCTCTATTGGCAGGCTGTGCAGAGGGATTATAAATTGAGTTCATATTCACTTAATTCAGTCTCAGCACATTTTCTTAATGAACAGGCAATGCTCGTGCTTCTTATTAATAGTACCTTTCACATATTCAGACATGAATTTTATTGAAACTTACAGAAAGTACCTTTGTGATCATTATTGGAACAAAGTAGTAAGTTTATCCTATATGATTGTCATTAATTTTTTCTTTAACTACTCGCTAGCTATCCACTTCAGCTTTCCTTTGCATTTGTCCAATTTGCTATTTTGTGCCATTTAGATCTGTTTTTCCAATTTACATGCTCTTTGCTTGATGCACTCTCAATAAGTTCTAGAGCTATCTGTGCAAATTGGGTTTAAGCAGAATGGGGTTGTTATATACCTCCTTGTGAGTTATAGTTACTAATAATTTCCAATGGCCTTCTTCATGTCATTCCTTTGATTTGTTTTTATTGCTTTCTTTATGTTCTGAGGTTATTAATTTGCTTTCAGAAAGAGGATGTGCATCATTCTATCATATCTGATCTTCAAAATGGTAACTCCGAAACAAGGAGGCGTCTTGCCGTATACTGTCTTAAGGTAAGTATGACCTGTCAGTTTAGTTGAAGGGTTACTCGGTTAGGTTTTATCATCCTTTCGTTTGAGGCTTTGAATTACTTTAATCTCATATGCAGATGTGCTTATCTTAACATAAATTTTAACAGGATTGTGTGCATGTATACTTTAATAGTTAAATGGACTCCTAAGCTTTCTTTTTTATCATTTGTCTCTGTCTTAGTAATCTTTTGTTTTTTATGACAGAAAAGTTTCTCTTAGTAATCTAGGATAGGATTAAGCAATTATAATGCAACTACTTAATGCAACTACTTAGTGTTGTTTCTCTGGAATAGAAAGTACAGCCAAATGCCAAGAGAGGGGGCAATCCATAAAAAAATCGCCACTGATCCTGAAAGTAATCCCAATGACAAAAAAATGCTTAGCTTTTGGTTATATTAGATGTTTTTTAGTAATCAAAGACTGCTCCAATTGTTGCTCTCAAAAATAGCTTTTTGAAACAATTGGTATAGTTTGTAGTTTGAACAACTTTACTCTGGCCTACATAGCTATGCATGCCTCAATAACATTATCTTTAATTGCAATTGGCATTTACGTCAAAGGTTATGAACATTTTTTTGTGAACATTTACGCCAGAGACTACGATTGGTGAATGCCTGTTTTTCTTCTTCCTGCAGGATGCTTATCTTCCTCAACGACTTTTGGATAAATTAATGTTCATTTATAACTATGTGGAGATGGCTAGAGTTACTGGCGTTCCTATTTCATTTCTATTGGCTCGAGGACAGAGCATTAAGGTTATTTACTTAAGTATATAATTTTCCCTATTCTCTATTTCTTCGTTCGGTAGTGAAAGATGTGGATATGCTTAAATTGCAATTAACTGTTGTCAGGTTCTTTCTCAACTTTTGAGGAAGGCTAAAGAAAAGAATCTCGTCCTTCCAAATGCCAAACAAGCTGGGACTGAGCAAGGAACATTTGAGGGTGCAACAGTAAGCATATACATTTTGTTTCAACAACAACAAAATCCAAGCATATACATTTTGTTTAATCCACTAAATTCTTGACTTCAATTAACAACATCAATTTAATAATGTAAAGTTAAAGATATTCACATCTCTAGACGTACTTACTATTGTGTAACAATAGCCCACGAAATAAGTCATTAAGGCTTGCGTTAACTGTTAATTCTTGTTTATACTCGCCAATGTTGGTAGCAATGATTTCTATCTCTGAATCACAGGTTCTGGAGCCCCGTGCTGGATTCTATGAGAAACCAATTGCTACTCTGGATTTTGCATCCTTATATCCATCAATCATGATGGCTTATAATTTGTGTTACTGCACACTTGTAAAGTATTTTGCCTTTTGACTCTAGTTCACTCTCTTGCTCTTTTCGACTCCTGTTAAGAACACAAAAATTTCTTGAAACATTTATAAATAGTTGGTCATAGTAACTTAGTTACCATATCTGTCTAGGTAACCCCTGATGATGTGCGCAAACTCAACCTCCCCCCGGAGTGTGTACACAAGACTCCTTCTGGTGAAACATTTGTCAAATCAAATTTGCAGAAGGTTATTTTGTATTGATTTTTTTTTGAATTTTGTATCACTCCTAATGAATCAGTACCTTGTTTATATTTAATTCCATTGTCAATCACAAGGAGACTGCTATTATCTTAGCATATTTAATTTTATTCTTTTATTCAGGGAATACTCCCAGAAATTCTTGAAGAACTCCTGGGGGCTCGTAAAAGGGCAAAAGCGGATTTAAAGGTGTTTGTTATCTCTGAGTCTTAACTCAAATATTGGTTCTTGAATTATATTTCTCCAGGAGTTCTTTGGATGCATTTTTCAAAAATCTACTAATCTGCGCGTACTCATGACGTGTAGAAGACAAAAGAAAAAGTCCACGGAAATCTTTGATGAGGAGAAGAGACAATTGGAGAGAATTAATGTACTAAGAATGAGTTAAAAGTCCATGAGAATACATGGATTTTTTTTAAGTCCATAAGAATGAATAGAAGTTTGAATACACTTAGACTTTTTTAGACTTTTAAAAGTCTAGATTGAATACACCTAGACTTTTTTAGACTTCAAGTCTACATTGAATACACCTAAACTTTTAAAATCCGTGGACTTTGAAATATTGCCATCAATTCCTTATACAACCCCCCCCCCCCCAAAAAAAAAAACGTTTTATTATAATCCTTTTAACCTGATGAGATGAAACCCCACCATGTTTATCAATTCGAAACCCTAATTAAGATGTATCCCATGGGAAAAACAATTCAGTTGAGAGTCCTATGCTCAGACTGGGAAAAGAGAGGATTCACTCATCCACCAATCATGGGCAGACTCCCATCACTTAATAATAATAATAATAAGGCTAATAATAAGGCTAAAGGGTCAAATAGGCCCTCAAACTAACTTAAAAAGTGCAAATCACCCCTTATATAGGAGGCTCTGTCCTGGCCGTCGCCATTTGGGGCGGTTCTTGATGGAATTTTTTGATGAAATTTTTTGAACATCTCCTTCATTAAGTCTAGTTTACTCATAACAAATTTCAGATAAAAAATCAACCAGGAAGACAGTCAAATGATTTTCTGAAATGTACAACGTTGTTTAACTGCGCAGTTATCTTCAAAAATTCATTTAACTGTCTTCCCGATTGAATTTTTAACTGAAATTTGGTATGAGTAAACTAGACTTAAAGAAGAAGATGCTCATGAAATTTCATCAAAAAATTTCACCGGGAACTGCCCCAAATGGCGACAGCCGGACAGAACCTCTTATATAAGAGGTGATTTGCACTTTTTAAGTTAGTTCGAGGGCCTATTTGACCCTTTAGCCTAATAATAATAATTTCGTTAAAAGCGAGAAGTTTTTTCACTGGCTGCAATATTCTAATATGACTAGAACTTGTTCAAACTTACATCTTTCCTCATTAAACTAGAACTAGAGGTTGGATTTCCAAACCAGGAACTGTAGAACTGAACCAGCCCTTGGCTAAACCCGTGACAACCTTGGCTAAACCATATGATATGGAAAGAAGAAGCTCATTATTTCTATCATCATTATTATTTATTATTATTATTCATTATTATTATTAGTTTCCTAGAGTAAGTTTCCTAAAGTATTGGGTGTTAGTTTCCAAAGGTTGTTACTCCCTCCATCCCAATTTGATGGTACCATTTCTTTTGGACACGGAGATTAAGAAAGGGTATGGGAATTCCAGAATTGCCCTTAATTCTTCTCTTGCGTTGCTCTTCCTTTACCAGGTACTGCGACTCCCTGACTTTTTCTTTTCCATTTCCCTTCGTCCATCTTCTTCTCACTATGACTCCCATACCTCTATCTCCATTACTCCATACCATTCTTAAATTTAGAAATGTAAAATCAAATATATTTGACGGATTGGACTCGACTGAACAAAGCAAACAAAAATTGGGGATAGGGAACCAGCCAGATTACATCAAAACATATGGCCATTGAAACTGTATGAAACTATTAATCAGATCTATGCCATTTGCAGCGGCCGAGGTACATACTAGTGGAATTTCTGGTGGCAATTACACCCGGGTCACCCGTGATTTTGAAGAACTGGATGGAGAACCTGGTGGGTTCGGTTGGATCTTTCCGGCCTCCGAATTCCAACCTTCGGTTGGGGATCTTTCCGGGTTCGGTTGGAACCAGTAGATTTAAGATCTGCTATTTGCCAACCAACCAAAAAAAATGAGATTTCTTGCTTCTGTCAGTTCTATGGCCGCCGAATCCCAAGAGCTTTAGAACTTTCGAAGAGGGGGAGGAAGATTGGGAGACCAACTATTCAAGAGGGGGGAGACGGACATACAGAGTATAAAGGTGGTCGTAGGGATAGGGGAAAATGAGGAAGGTTGGGAGCAAGAATAGGATGGCAAAGTTGCAGATTGAAATTAATAAGAAGGGTAAAAGTGAAAATGAACATCAATATTTTTGCCAAAAAAGGAAATGGTACCATCATTTTGGGACTTCCCAAAAAGGAAATAAGGTATCATCAAATTGGGACGGAGGGAGTATTAGTTTCCTAAAGTAAATTTCCTAAAGTATTAGGTGTTAGTTTCCTAAGGATATTATTAGTTGCAGTTTCCTATTAGTAGAGATATTCTATTTTAGTTAATTTTCTAATAAAAGTATTGTAATAGAATTAGTGTTACTCTAAGTACTAGACAACCAAGACTCTTGGGACTAGTATAAATAGAAGTTCTATATTAATGAATAAAATCATCAATCTTCTGGAGAATACTTCTTCCTGTGCACTCAGTGGAACCAACGGACACTTCCTTGCCTAGGGCGGGAAGCTGAGTTGTTTTTCCAACTATTATACTTATCGTTCTTCTTTTTTATCTCCCAACCACGCCCGTAACAATTTGGTATCAGTATCCAGGATGATGGGGAACTATCACGTCACCACAAAGACACTCAAAACCTTCATGCTAGATATTAACCAGCAACAAGGATCACTTGAAGCAAAATTACAGATTTCGTGACATCTTTTTCCACACAGCTTGCTGCCCTGACTAGTAAATCTGCAGGGCCACACCCTGACTTCAACAGCAACAGTCCCTCTGGATCCCAGGGTGAGAATAGGGAGTTTCAGGAACACCACCATGAGTACATAGCGCGAATAACATTGTGCCCCACTATTCCAAACTCAATTTCCATAGCTGTTGTTCTATGAGGATATGTTACGAGGTTCCATCACCGGAAGATGAATTATCCCTACTTCAGCAAATAGGTACTCTAGATGAGTATATTCAGTTTCAGTGTTTATTGGCACACACGGAGGGCTTACCTTCACAGACTCAAGTGAACTTCTTTGCAGCAGGACTTCAAGATGACATTCGTCTTGCATTGGAATGTCAATATCCCGGCAGCGTGGATATGGCAATCAGTTTGGCAAAAGCTATTGAGCGCAGGCAACACTCACAATATGATTCTCTATCTTCGCCAACAACAGCCCTTGTGGCGACATTGCTGGAAGCTCCTCCACCAAAAGGTCAATTTTTTCATGTATGGTCGTCAGCATCTCCACTGTTCCCACACCCGTTGTTGGATAAGCAATCTTTGCTATCCACACCACTGCCAATTTTGTCACTGCCAACAGAGCAAGTTTTTTCGCAACAAGCCAATCTAACACTGTCAACAACACTCTTGCTATCACCCGTGGAGCTGAAACAACCAGTGTTGGCACCTTCATCCTTCCCTCCTGCATATTTGCTGCCCACGACCAAGATGCAAGAAATAATATGGACCTTCCTAGCAAGAGGAAATTTTGATGAATTTGGCCAGATATTGGGACATTGGTCCATTACTAATAGTCATGCGGCTACAACCAACATGGTGATGATTGATCATATAATAATGCTGTTTGATCGTGGAAAGACCGGTTGTCATGAGTTATTAGCTTCAAGCTTGAGGAGTTGAGGACAAGCTTGATGTTCAAGAGGGGAGTAATGATATGGAAAGAAGAAGCTCATTATTTCTATCATTATTATTATTATTATTATTATTATTATTATTATTATTATTATTATTATTAGTTTCCTAAAGTAGGTTTTCTAAAGTATTGGGTGTTAGTTTCCTAAGGTTGTTATTAGTTTCCTTAAGTAAATTTCCTAAAGTATTAGGTGTTAGTTTCCTAAGGATATTATTAGTTGCAGTTTCCTATTAGTAGGTATACTCTATTTTAGTCTATTTCCTAATAAAATTATGGTAATAGAATTAGTGTTACTCTAAATACTAGACAACCAAGACTCTTGGGACTAGTATAAATAGAAGTTCCATATTAATGAATAAAATCATCAATCTTCTGGAGAATACTTCTTCTTGTGCGCTCGGTGGAACTGACGGACACTTCCTTGCCTAGGGCGGGAAGCTGAGTTGTTTTTCCAACTATCATACTTATCGTTCTTTTTTTTTTTTTTAATCTCCCAACCACACCTGTAACACCATATAGTTTTGTTTCAGGAGGCAAAGGATCCTCTTGAAAAAGCTGTTTTAGATGGACGTCAACTGGCTCTGAAGGTTAGACATGTCAAGCTTAGTTATATATACCAGCCAGTATAGTTTTTTCCCCTTTGCATGGCTCATAAGCTGGTATTGTATTTCTAGCATGCAACTAGTGACAGTGTGAGCCATTTAATGTCTTTGGTTTCAGATTAGTGCAAATTCTGTATATGGGTTTACTGGAGCTACCATTGGCCAGCTACCATGTCTAGAAATATCTTCAAGTGTGACAAGCTATGGTACTGTAACTTTATTTTTTTATAATCAGTTTTATCCATGGAAGCGCATAATTAATACTCCGTAGTCCGTACATAAGAATTGAAGTTTGCACCCCATATTATTGTCTAAATTGGACTTTGCACCCCGTTTTTAAAACTCTTCGTTTTTGCACCCCAACCCCATATGAAAAGACAAAAATGCCCTCAATCAGGAATATGTTGAAGGTCAACAGAATTATTAATGGAGGGGCATTTTTGTCTTTTCATATGGGGTTGGGATGCAAAAACGAAGAATTTTAAAAACGGGGTGCAAAGTCCAATTTAGACAATAATATGGGGTGCAAACTCAAATTACCCTTTTTTCCCCCCAAATTCACTTGATCTTACCATGTCTAGAATGGAATTGCACAATAAATTCAAAACAACTGCAGAATAGTCCTTTTCAAATTCACTTGATCTTACAAAAGTATCTATGTTTTAAAAGGGCGTCAGATGATTGAACACACTAAGAAACTTGTTGAAGACAAGTTTAAGGTACTTGGGGGCTACCAACACAATGCTGAGGTATATTATTATCAATTTTTATTGTCACCTGTTAGCTGAGCTTAAACTAAGACACATTTGCATATTGTATTTATATGATTGTAGTCACACTATAAATTCATGCTTTTTGCATGGTTTTAGTGTTAACAACCCATAGAAAATTAAGTGACTATTTAGTCCCTCTTTCTTAAACAGTTCAACCTCTTCTCTTAAGCTTAAACTGATGAACATGCGTAATGGGTATTATGCCCTCCCTCCCTTTACCATATTTACTGACCACATTTCCCTTCTGAGATTTTCAAATAGCCACTCAAACTTCTATTTGACAATGAATGAAAACATTTTAAAAAATCCTCCTACATTAAACAATGTTAATACTTTAAAAATCATGGTGCTTATTTAGTAACATACGAGCTGATGAAGGGGATCTTAAGTGGGAAAGGATAGTAGACTACTAGTAACATAAGTTCTACCTGGATATTCTCTATCATCAAGCACTTATTTTGTACCAGGTTATATATGGAGATACAGATTCAGTCATGGTGCAATTTGGTGTGCCCACTGTGGAAGAAGCCATGATCTTGGGTAAAGAAGCTGCAGATTTCATCAGTGGTACATTCATCAAAGTTAGTGCTTGCTCTTCGCTTGCTATAGTATTTTACCCAAATTACGCCTCTAATCAATGTAATAGTTTTCCTTGTCATTTCAAATGTGAATTCTTGAAATTTTCTCTTTTCTAATCAATTAGACCCTTGTTATATTATCCCTATTATTAACTGTGATATTTTGAAGGGAAATGATCCTTTTTGCGATGCTTGACATTCTTAACCTGATATAATTTCTATTAATCTTGAGGAAGCGGATTTAGCATTAGTGAATGTTTTTCCATTTATTGTGTTACTCACGTGAGAGTGCTTCTTTCCAGAGATGGTTTGTTCTTTTTGTCACTTATTTAAAAGGCGCCTTTCTTCACCGCTTTATGGTCTAGGATGAACTTAGGTGTAGTTTGGGAAGATGCATGCAATGTAATGTAATCAATTGCCTGTGAAATGTGAGCTTTCACAGAAATTATATTTGATTACATTATCTTACACGTTATTGCAGACCATTAAACTACATCTTAAAACTTCCAAGTCCTATCAACAACTTTAGTGGAATCTTTTAACTGTATGAACTGTATATATTATGCTCTCAATACCTAGTTTAAGATGTAGCAAGCTGCAAGCTATATTGTTTAAGGTCAGGAATGGATGAATGTTATGCTTTCAGATCAAGCTTTCTTAATTTGTTTATAGTGTATTCTTTTTCAATATCTTTTCTGATGTCATTTGTCGATTCATGTTAGCGGACCCCAACCTCTTTTGGGATTATGGCTTGGATGCTGTTATTGTATAACGTAGTGATGCTGTTTCAGCCATTTTCCTCTAGGCATTCTGATTATATTTACTGCTTGCTAAGATATTAATTAATATTTTCTTGATGTTACTTTTCAAAAGGAAAAACAAAAAAAATCTCCAACTTTCAATTTTCACTATCTCGCTTTAAAAATTGCATGTAAAGGCACATGCTTCCAAAATGGTAGCTAAAATATCCTTCAGCCTCCAGTTCAGGTTTCATATTGTTGCCCTCAAATAAAAAAAACGAATGCTTTTCTAAAGATGCAGGAGAACCAAAAATCTGGAGTCGTCTATTCAATGCCCTAGACCTAATCTGATAAGAATGTTGTGGAGGAGAAGTGTAGAAGACCAATTAGAAATTTCAGGGATTTAGTTACACTTTTCCTTCTCCCGTATTTCTTTGTTCTGCTGGATTTTTTATTTCTGATTTCGTGGTAGTCTGCCTAAACCTAGAAACCCTTTCTAGGTTAAAAATTTCTTAAGTTCAAAATTTAGAAAACTACTTATTGATTTGCAATTTTTTTTTGTGAGTTAGTGTAGTGAAAACATTGACATTTGCTGATTTTAGTCGTAATTAACCCTTTAGAGTTGCATTTTATCTCTTTGGTTTTCTTCTCTACTTGTTATGAAGTAGCAGTCAATCTATGCAATTTTCGACGCGTTTTTCACTACGGGTCATTCGGAAACAGTCTCTCTGTGCTTTAGTACAGGGGTAAGACTGCGTACATCCAACCCCCCTTACCCCATCGTAGGTGGGAGCCTTTGCGGCACTGGGGTAATGATGATGATGATGGTTTTCTTCTCTACTTGTCCTTTCCATGACCTTTCTTTTCACTTATTGTGTACTTTGTCTGACAGTAGTACATTTGCTTTTTGTAGCCTATAAAACTCGAATTTGAGAAGGTTTATTATCCATATTTGCTTATTAGCAAGAAGAGATATGCTGGCCTTTTATGGACTAATCCAGACAAATTTGACAAAATGGATGCTAAAGGTAATTGAATCTGCATTTTGGCATGTTCTATAAAATGGTCCCCACCCACTCCTATCCCAACCACCACACACACATGTGCACCCACCTAAACAAATGATAAGCCAAGCCCATCGTTGTCATTATATATATGACCATTAATTCACCATGGGAATTGTTACCTTCGTAAAGACGATACTATGTCTCTCTTGCACAGGAATTGAAACAGTTCGTAGGGATAACTGTCTCTTGGTCAAGAACCTTGTAACTGAAAGTCTTCACAAATTATTGATAGATAGAGATGTTCCTGGAGCTGTTCAATATGTTAAAAATACTATTTCTGATCTTCTAATGAATCGCATGGATTTGTCTCTTCTCGTTATTACCAAGGTAAATGCATTTTCCCTCAATTAAACTAGGTCATAACTCATAAGCGCACATATATATTACACTGCGTAGAAGCTACTGTTTACCTTTATCATTAATTGCTCATTTTGTATTTAAAAGGGCCTTACAAAAACAGGAGATGATTATGAAGTGAAGACAGCTCATGTTGAACTTGCAGAGCGGATGCGCAAGGTTAGTTGTAATTCTTGTACTTGGTCATTAATTCAAATGTAAATAGATTATTGCCTCTATCTTGCTTTTTGCCCCTTTTTCTCTCCATAGTGCCTAAAATTCAATGTTTTGTGTGACCAATCTTAATGCTAAAAGCACTCTGGTGCTCTCGTGTCTTGGACATCAGGTGAATCTAAATCTGCTTGAAATGGGGATGCTTTTCTGGTTTTGGTTTTAAATAGTTTTTTAGACTTCTATGTATTTCGAGTACGTCTAACAGTTTTTGTTGACCTTGTTATTGTTAACATCTAAAATTTGTGTACGCTATTATATTATATTGCATCAAATATATGGTAACCTTTGGCCTACCCTAACCTAATGGAATAACATTTTTTTTTAATAAAATGTTCCATTACCCCCCAGTTTGTCATGACTTCTGAATATTTAGCATTGTATAATAAGTTTAACAATTAACATATCTATTTGCACAAGACTTGTGGTTGTATACTTACCAATAGAAAAACCTTTCGATTTTTGTAGCTGAATATCATTACTTTATTATCACTTGCTGAGCTAGTTACACCTAAAACATTCGCGCATAATACTAGTCTAAAAACTTAAAGACATACATATATGAGAACACCAACAACCAGCTAGGGAATTCGTGACTAGAACCTTGGAAGCAACATATTTGACTGAGAAGTCTGCAATTTGAGCTTCTACATCAATCCTTTTTTGTCATTTCTCCTCTTCATCATACCCTTTTAGCTGTGTGAATGTGACATTGGTCGAAAATTTTGGTTAACAGCGAGATGCTGCTACGGCTCCAACTATGGGTGATAGAGTACCTTATGTCATTATTAAGGGTGCTAAAGGAGCTAAGGTAATTGATCCAAGTAATTTAGTACTAGAGCTCATTTAAGTGTTCAACATTTCTGTGGCATTAGTTTTAATCATGCTTAATTTGTGACATACAGGCTTATGAAAAGTCAGAGGATCCTATATTTGTCTTGGAAAACAACATCCCAATAGATCCACATTACTATCTTGAGAATCAGATTAGCAAGGTAAGTTGGCCACATAAGTAATTTTACTCTACTCAAAATTTAAGCTTAGCTGATGATTTTGAACTTGGTGCAGCCACTTTTAAGGATTTTTGAGCCCATCTTGAAGAATGCCAGTAAAGAGCTGCTGCAAGGAAGCCATACCAGATCGATCTCCATTTCTACTCCTTCCAATAGTGGCATAATGAAATTTGCCAAAAAACAATTAACTTGCCTTGGCTGCAAAGCACTAATTAGGTATGTTTCAACAATGACAAGGATCATTAGTTTATTACACAATGTCCTTCAACCTCCCTGGATGGTGTGGATCATTAGATTTCTTTGCTTCTGGCAGTTTAACTTTCATGATCATATAATCTATTTCTGATTGTATAAGGACATGTTCACTTGGACTTATTTGATTATTTCAGCTCCAAGCTACACTTAAAGAGACCAGACCAAGCTTAAATAGAACAAGTCACAAGATGTTTAAACAGACCACATCAGACCATACTTGAATAATTTTAAAATACACACAATACCAACCCGTACTTAGACAGAAACAGATAAATAAATTTTTGTCTAAATGAACAGATTTTTTTTTTCATTGTAGAAAGTAGAAGTGTTAGTTGACTACTTAATTGTTGTGCATTTAACCAGTGAATCTGATCGGACTCTCTGCAAACACTGCAAGGGAAGGGAAGCTGAACTTTATTGCAAATCAGTCGCCAACGGTATGGATGGCCTACTATTTGTGCACGACAAAACCTATTTTGTACAGTGAAATATGCTGGAAATCTGTTTAGGTTATTTAACAGTTTATTAACTGAACCAACTGTAGTGGCTGATCTGGAGAAGCTTTTTGGGCGGTTGTGGACACAGTGTCAAGAGTGTCAAGGCTCCCTTCATCAGGATGTGTTGTGCACTAGGTTGATATTCTTCAAAGTCATACTTATTACTTATTTATTTCCCTATATAGAGGAAAGTTCATGTCAGGCCGGCCTGACGGGCTGCTCCGTCCGTCCGAGCCCGTTTGGGCACCTTCCCGGTGGAATTTTTTGATGAAAATTTTTGAGCATGTTCCTCATCAAGTCTAGTTTGTCCATACCAAATTTCAGCTCAAAATTCGATCGGGAAGGCATTCAAATTATTTTTTGAAGTTGACTGCAGTTTTATATGTATATTTTGATGCAGTTAACTTCAAAAAATGATTTGAATGCCTTCCCGATCGAATTTTGAGCTGAAATTTGGTATGGACAAACTAGACTTGATTAGGAACATGCTTAAAAAATTTCATCAAAAAATTCCACCGGGAAGGTGCCCAAACGGGCTCGGCCGGATGGAGGTTCCCGTCAGGCCGGCCTGACGAGAAGAGTACTCTCCCTACCTGTGCTCCATTCATGGCATTATATCCAAGTATTATCTGCAAGATCATAATATTTTTCACTGTAAACAGCACAACACATTATTTTCTCATTTTTCACTGACTCTAAATGGTTAATTTTGTCATTGCAGTCGAGATTGCCCAATCTTTTATCGGAGAAAGAAGGCTCAAAAAGACATGGCGGAAGCCAAGACCCAACTAGATCGGTGGAACTTCTGATATGAGACATGACTACATGAGGTTTGTCTTCAGTATGTGGCATAAAATGTACAGGTACTGTCGCAAGTATTTCAGTGGAAGACAAACACAAACTTAAAAGTTGTGACGTAGAAGGTTTTGCAAACCTCAGGTTGTTAGACCATTTGGAGTGGTGCAAGAGTCCAAATGTCAAAAATGGACTCCGTCGATATGAAAACAGTGTTTTGACTCCTATTCTCTGCATTCCAGCACCGTCAATAAAATACACTTTGCACATTTTTTTACATATCAATTTAGTAAAACATTAATTAAATTATTATAAGTAATGTTTTCCTTTTAATTTTTTCTCTGATTAATCATAAAATAAAAAAGACACATTTCGATGTAAAAAAAATAAATTTCATTATTTTTTTTTTACGTTTTTTCCTGAGTGATTTTCAACACATTAGAGCATTGGATTCTCTTCTCAACTTTGTGTCTATCCATAACACTTGGATTCCCTTCTCAACTTGTTGTATCTTTTCAAATCACATTGGATTCTTTTTTCCATTATTTGTGTCCTTTCATAGCACATTATATGACATTGGATTCTCTTTTTCACCATGTGTAATCTTCCATACCACATTGGATGCTATTCTCCACTTGGTCCAAACATATTAATTTGGATGTATCCTCCACTTGGTGTGAACATCAAAGAACTATATTACTATAAATACATGGCCTCACTTGACATTGGAATCACACACCTCATCTTTACTTCTCCCATTTTCAACAAGGCCAAAAACATCATGAGTTCTTTTCCCGCATTTTACAAATCCATTAATGAAGATGAAGATGAAGAAGCTTATTCCGACCGCATGCGCATGGCTTTGATGGCTTCTTTGGTTGCAACAAGCTCCAATAGTAGTCGTGATTACATAGACCGTGGTCGGGAAGCTGGACACCGTTTGTTGATGGATGATTACTGGAATCCAAATCCCACCTACAATGCACGTATCTTCCGTCGTCGTTATCGCATGCAACCGGCTCTATTTGATCGAATCATGAAAGATGTCATGGCTTTCGATCCCTATTTTGTAAGTACAATAGATGCAGCAAACAAGGTATCTCTTTCTCCTAATCAAAAACTCACTAGTGCGATATTTATGCTCGCCAATGGTTGCTCGGCTGATTCATTAGATCAGTTATGTCGTTTGAGTGAGACAACTACACTTTTGTGCATGAAAAAATTTTGTAGGGCAGTTATTAGTGTGTATGGTTCTTGGTACCTACGAACCCCTAACCCCGGAGATCTGCATCGTCTTCTTGAAAAGGCCTCGAAAAGAGGCTTTCCCGGGATGATTGGGTCCATTGATTGCATGCACTGGGAGTGGAAAAACTGTCCTACATCTTGGGCCGGCCAGTACACCGGGTACAAAAGAAAACCAACAATTGTTCTCGAAGCAGTTGCTTCTTATGATACTCATATGTGGCATGCATTTTTTGGCACAGCCGGTTCCAACAATGACCTCAACACTCTTGCAAGCTCTCCAGTCTTTGATGCTGTTGTAAATGGATCTGCCCCTCAAGTACAATTCCGCGTGGATGGTAAGCTATATAATCAATGTTATTATTTAGCTGATGGGATTTACCCAAGTTGGGGAACTTTTGTTAAGACAATAAGTCATCCAGACACTCCTAAGAAAAAGCTTTTTGCTTCAATGCAAGAGGCTTTTCGTAAGGATGTTGAAAGAGCATTTGGAATTTTACAAGCTAGGTGGGCTATTGTGCGAGGTCCTGCACGGTTGCACGACATACGCACATTAGGTGATATAATGCTGGCATGCATTATACTGCACAACATGATAGTGGAAGATGAATATGAAGAGAATGATGAAGAACCAACCCAACAAGACTACCGTGAAGACTATGACTATATTGGTGGTATTGTTGAATTGGATCTTAACCATGATGGTCCGACCTTGAGTCAATATATGATGCGCCACAATCGAATTAGAGACTCCTCGGTGCACACATCGCTTAAAAGTGATCTCATAAATCATCTGTGGATGCACCATGGAAATGGAATGTAGTTTATTTGCTTCCCCTAAATATTTATGTGTTTTCTTAATCTAGTTGTGTTTCATGTATTTCATTTACTAGTGTTAACTTCGTAGTTGTACTGTTTATGTTTTTCCGAAAAACTTTATGTATTTCTGGAACTTTTATGTGTCTTAATAAAATATTCGCGTTTGTGTAAATTACTTCTATCTTTTTAGAATATTACTTAATAATGTGACAAACTTATAAGTCACTAAAATAAATTTAATTTAAATAAAAATAAACGTGAACATTAAATAAGCACACATAATTAAAATAATAACACATTGAATAAATTAAAATAACAAAACATGGAATTTAAAAGTGAAACATATGTGAAATTCAACTTACAACACAATACAAAATAAAAACAACAAAACATAATAACTAGAAATCAAAGTGGGGACGGTACACTTCTTCTGCGGGAGTGTCGGGAACATCACTTGAGGAATTTTGAGAATACCCCATTATTTCATCTTGTTTTTGCTTAATCCACCTTTGCTTCCTCGGTGAAAACTTTGAAAGGTCCGCAGCTAGTAAGTCATACTGGTTTCTCGTAATCTCCGACTCTACGGCTTTGTGTTGAAGCTCATCACGCTTAGCTCTTCTTGAAGCTTGTTCTCTGCCTTGCTCAATCATTTCTTGTAAACATTGCGTCATCATTGGATCTAACTTAGACACCTTTGCTTTTCCACTTCTTTTGGCCTTTTGCTTGTCCCGGCCTTCGGGACGTTGAAGTGGCTCTCCATCCGAGGGAGAGCTAGCACTACCTCCGAGTGTGGGCGAATCGTGCGATTGTGGAGACGATATTGGCCGGGAGAAGGATACCGGAGCTTCGTATTGTTGGTACCACTTCGGACACACTTGGAGGACACGCCACGCATGCTCAAATTTGGATGTCTTGCCATTGTTATCATTCATGAAAATGTCTTTGGCTTGAAAGTTCTACAATATAATAATAATAAAGGAGTAAAGTACATAGTAATATAATTAAATGTTTTAATTACATAGTTATATGTATATTGTGAATATAACTAATATAACTAATATACACTAATATAACGAATATATATACTAATATAACCAATATAACTTATATATATATACTAATATAACTAATATTATACGAATATATATACTAATATTATATATGTACTAAAATAACTAATATATATTACTAATATATATATATATGTTGGAAAAATGTGTGAAAAATTGCATTAAATGGCTATTTTGGGGCAATTTTTTGAGTGGGGTCCACTTCCGATTTGGATCGGGTGAAATTGGTTTCGGATTGTCCTTGTTAAGGGCTACAATTCGATACGTGGTACACTCAAAACGGATAACGGGTGAATGAGATATCGATTTTCGAAGTTTACCCGTTGAAATGGAGCAGCAGCCGGCTGCTCCAGCAGCCCACTGCCGGCAGGACAGTCCGCAGCAGCCTGCTGCCGGCAGGACAGTCCGCAGCAGCCTGCTGCTGAGACGTCTTCCGCAGCCTGCTGCCGGCAGGACAGTCCGCAGCAGCCTGCTGCTGAGACGTCTTCCGCAGCCTGCTGCTGAGACGTCTTCTGAAACACACCCAACAATATATATATATAGAGAGCTCTTCTCATCAGGCCGGCCTGACGGGCTGCCCCGTCCGGCCGAGCCCGTTTGGGCACCTTCCCGGTGGAATTTTTTGATGAAATTTTTTGAGCATGTTCCTCATCAAGTCTAGTTTGTCCATACCAAATTTCAGCTCAAAATTCGATCGGGAAGGTCGTCAAATGATTTTTGCAAGTTAACTGGTCCGGAAAATACATATTCCGGACCAGTTAACTTGCAAAAATCATTTGACAAGCTTCCCGATCGAAATTTGAGCTGAAATTTGGTATGGACAAACTAGACTTGATGAGGAACATGCTCAAAAAATTTCATCAAAAAATTCCACCGGGAAGGTGCCCAAACGGGCTCGGCCGGACGGGGCAGCCCGTCAGGCCGGCCTGATGAGATGATTTCTCTATATATATATATATACTAATATAACTAATATATATATATACTAACATAACTAATATATATATATATATATATATATATATATATAATACTAACATAACTAATATATATAATATACTAATAAAACTAATATATTATACGAATATATATAAATGCTTTAATTACATAGTTATATATACACTAAATATTATACGAATATATACTAATATACTCTAAAATATTAATATAGTTATATATATTTCAAAAATATATTAGTATATACTTTATGAATTAAAATCAAATAATAGAGTAGTTTAAAAATTACCAAATCGTCTAGGTTTGACCCACTCCTCGGAGTTGCGTTCGCTTTCCGCACACAACCTTTCCATTGAGAACATTGATTATTGATGATCTTGAAACGAGACTCAATTGCATCTCGAGTTCGAGGAATTTGACTTTGTGCCGAAAATATCTCGTGAATTCGGCCCCAGAAAGTCTCCCCCGGTTGATTTATTCCAATGGCACCATCTTCAGATATGGTGACCCAAGCATTACATAGAACAACATCCTCTTTAGCATTCCAATTAACACCCCTTTTTGAGGAAGACATAACAAAATTGTAGTGAAAAAATATGATGAAGAATGAGAGATATGGAAGATGTGTGATTAAAATAAGAAGGAATGAGGTGTTTATATAGGATTTTCGAGCAAAATATCAATTAAAAATAATAGAAAAATAAAATAAATTATTTCAACCGTTGGATTTAAATTTCAGCCGTTGGATCATTTTTTTCCCGTTCAAACAGTGTCAAGTTCATCACAACCGTTGGATCTACCAAATATTTTTTTATACAAACAATTGAGCCGTTGGTAGTGCATGGTGCCTCATGCTGACATCAACATGATGTCAGCGAGGCAAATAATTCCCCCTGGCAAGCCTTCTGCTCCCGTCTGCGCACAACAGGTATGCCCCCACTCCCCTTTTTCTTTTCTTTTCCATTTAATTTTTGACTGTCTAAAATTCCTCCAAACTTAACCCCTTCCCTCCCCAAACCCATTTTTAATACCCTCCACACTCAACCAATGTAAGAAATTAGGAGTCTAAAAATGCCATTTTAACATTTTAGACTCCTAATACCTCACCACTCCATTTGGTCTTAGGGTTGTAAAACTGAAAAAGGTTCAAGGCTCTAGTTTAGATTCAACAGTTGTTGCGCCTTGACTTATTTTTGTCCATTTCTTTATCTGTTTACTTAACATTTAATTTAACTTTAGACTTGCGTAGTTGGTTGATGTTATCTTTAGCGGTTGTAATGTAGTTTATTAGTCTGGAAGAAGTAAAATTCTTAGGCTAATCATTTATAGCAATTAAAAAATATATAACAAAGGATTGATCATTTAGTAACGTAGTACATTAGCACTTCCACAGACCACACTCCCGAATTATGTTTTCTGGCTTTGACACGATGTTTTAGGTGAGATGGGAAATGCATTGGTTGTTTCATTTTGCCCTTTATCTGTTTTTACTCAGCAAGTTGGGATCTCTAAATGAATAAAAGTAAAGTCTCATAATCTCAAATCATCCCACTGTCTCATAATGGGCTAGAGCTAGAAAAGTGTGTGAGGGGGTCGGAGTTTAATTATACACAGTATTAAAATGATGGATAACTATTATACAATACTTGAGTTAAATGTTTCATATGTAGTTGAGATAAATGATAGTATATTGAGCCTTTTTCAGTTAATGTATTGATATATATGTAATGTATCATAATGTTCACACAACTAATGATTGAATAAAGTGTTTTATTTTTAAATTTAAGAATATAATGAGCGTCACACATCAAATTTTGCTTATTTCAAGTTAAAATGGTGCTGATTTTTCTAGAAGTCATAGCTTTTTACTTGTAATGACTTACGGGATCCATAATATATAAAATCGAAGATATTTCAGAGCTCTACATTATTGAACTTTTAGCGGGGTCGGCTGACCACCCTGACCCCCTGGCTCCGCCCCTGGTCTCATACTAGTTTTAAGTCGCTATCTTTTGTATTACTTAAAACTTATAAGAAATTAGGTGAAATTCATAAGAATAATCTCTATTTTTAGGGATTTTACAATAATAATCTCTACTTAGATTGTCCACAAAAATGATCCGAACTAGCAAAGGTGTTCATGAGAATAAATTTGGGTGAATTCAAATTAATGTCCGTTTAATACTCAATCCTTGTTCCCAATTTTCTCTTCTCGACTCTTATTTTCAGTTACAATTCAAATTAAAATTTATTTAATATCAACATCATTTTCGTCATATGCGATTCTCTCTAAGTTAAAACATAAAAGTGTGAATTGAAACGGAGCAGGGGTGGACTCGGGCCGGGTGGCCCGACCCGGAATCGGCCTGGTGGCCCGGTCAGTGACCGGTCCGGGTAGGCCTGACCTGTTGGGGTTCTGGTTCGGTCTCGGGCCCCCTAAATCACGAACCGGCCCGGCAGGTCCGGGCCCAGTTCTGGTTCGTTTTAATTTTTTTTTTTCGTTTTTTTTGTTTTCGGGTTGGGCTGGGTATTTTGGGCCATTTCGGGTGGTTTGGGGGTTGAGGAGGGGGGTTGGGGGTTAACTAGGAAAAGGGGAAAAAAAAACTAAGGCTCGAGGCCCGGGCCGGCCTGAATCGAACCCAAGGAGTACTCGGGCCAGTTCCGGGCCCCCCATTCCTGAACCGCCGGTCTGACCGGGTCTGAACCGGCCCGAGTCCACGCCTGAAACGGAGAATGGTGAATGCATGGGAAAGTGGAGGTAGGGCTTGTGAGTATTAAATGGACATTAATTTGAATTCTATCCAATTTATTTTTATGGATACTATTGGTAGTACGGATAATTTTTATAAACAATTTGAGTAGGGATTATTATTATTTTTTGGACGAAATAAGCTTATTTTATTCCTTCCAATTATCAATCAGTACAATCTACTCACTTAACAAAATCAAAAGGGCAAGCCCAGTAACCCCAAAACATCAGGGGAAAACAATCCAAAACACCAAAAGCTATTACTAGACTAAATCATAGGATAATGAGAAAAACCATTAAAGAAACTAGCAATCCCTACATCCTTAGCACATCTACCAATAACCTTTTGTACTACCTGTTGAAGGATAACATGTAACTCCAACCATAAAAGTAGAGATCATTGCATCCTTGCATAATATAGGGAGAAATTGAGCCCAACTACTAATATTAAATCTTCTACCCAACCATAAAAGCAGAGATCATTTTTGTGAATTTTGCCGAAAAATGATACTTGCAGTTTGACACAACAATGTTAAGAACTTCGTAAAAGATATTTTTTAGAAAGTAGCTTTTGGAATTAATTATTTAATTCTGAGTTGGGATCTCTAAATGACTAAAAGTAACGTCTCATATAATCTCAAATCATCCCATTTTCTCATACTAGGCACAAGTCGTTATCTTCTAGCTTTTGTATTATTTAAAACTTCTAAAAAATTATAGTTATAGTTTGACACAACAATCTTAAGAACTTTTAAAATAGAAGATATTTTTTTAGAAAGTAGCTTTAGACATTTAATATTAATAACAAATTTACAACAGGTTGTTATGACACCAAATTGAATTGAATTTACATCATTCTAAGATAAAATATCCTTATTAGCAAAAAGACACTTAAATTAAAAATAATTAACATCCATCTAAACTGGTAAGTGATAATACCGAAGCGTGGAATAGCTTTATTCTAAGCGATGGGGCTGTTTGTTAACCAGTGTTTCAAGCCCAACATGCTGATATTATTAGCGTTTAGGGTGTGAAAAACATATTCTTTTCGTCCCAAATTGATTTGTGAAATCAACATTTTTTGATCAATCAATGTTAAATTTAAATCCCACATATTGATAAATAAATCAATTTTTAATAATTAAAATTTACATATTCAAAAATGACATTAAAATCTCTTTAAAGTTGCAAACTCTAAATTATAATTTAATTAAAAAAGTGACATCTTGATTAAGTGATATAATGAAACTGTTTGACCAAGAAAAAGTCAATTTTGAAAATAAATTTGGGATGGAGGTAGTACTACATCCGTTCCGCTAAGATTGTCTCATTTTACCATTTTGATCCGTCTCACTAAGATTGTCTCATACCTTATTTGGTAAATTTTGTATGGCTCTAAATCATTCTTACTTTATTCTTACTTTATCAATTCAATATCAACCACATAAACCACTTTGTATAGATTTGCGTGTCACTCTCTCTTGTCCCATTGTTAGTGAGACGGAGGGAGTAACATTTCTGCTCAGCACACTGATGTCCAATATATCTATGCACAATGTCTCAAAACGAGATTTATAGAAATAATCATACGTGTGATCTCATGATATTGCAGAGCCAAATAAGGAAATGTCTTCTATCAAAGAAATCAAGTTCAAATGAGAGGAACCACCTTTCTGAACCGCCGGTTTGGTGATAACTCTGAAGCATGGAATAACTTTATTCTAGAATAATCTATCAAATATCACAAATGTTGTTGGTACACATATTTTGTTCACATGTAGTGTACGCACGTACTCTAGTAATTGTCTGACTACATAGGCAATTCGTTCAGAAGTTGCATTCTAAACAGACAACTAGAAAGCGTGTATACAATATGTGTATAAAATTTGTGTAAGCCAAGAATGATTCATTAAATAATCAAAACGAGATTTATAGAAATAATCATACGTGTGATCTCATGATTTTGTAGAGTTAAATAAGGAAATGTCTTCTATCAAAGTCATCAAGTTGAGATGGGAGGAACCACCTTTCTGAACCGCCGTTTTGGCCTTTCTCCCTAGCTCTTTGACTTTCCTCCGACACTCTTCTCCTTCTCCTTCCATGAGTTGACCAACTCCTTCTTTCACCTCCTCCCTCTTCACCACCACTCTGCTCATCGCCGTCGTCTCCTTTCCTTCCCACAGAGCCGACACCTTCACCCCGAGGCTGACCCCGACCCCCAATACATCCACCACCAGCTTCTCATTCACAAACTGCTCCGCGAATATCGGCCATGTTAGCATGGGCACTCCGGCTGAGATGGCTTCCAACGTGGAGTTCCACCCGCAGTGTGTCAAAAACCCTCCGGTGGAAGGGTGGGAGAGAATGTGCAGCTGCGGGGCCCACCCGCGGACCAGCACCCCTCTCCCCCTGGTCCTCTCTTCGAACCCATCGGCCAACACCCACTCTTCAAATGCGTCCAACTGCTCGTCTGCCCTCCCCAACGCCCAAATGAAGGGCCTCCCTGATAGCTCTAACCCCAGAGCCAACTCAGTCATCTGCTCTGTCGTGAGCCTCGCCAAGCTTCCCAGGGATATGTATATTGTCGATCCTGGCGCTTGCGAGTCGAGCCACTTCAAGCACTGCTCCTTCTCTTCCCCACTCTCATTCTTCTTCATCACTGCTTTACCTTCTTCTAGTGCTGGCTGATCCTGGTGTTTAGGATTTACAAAGTCATCATTTCTTTAAGACAAAATAACTTTAATTTAAAGTATCAACCATGTAACTATAAATTAGTAATAAGTATTTGGAATGTACTTTTAATAATACTGTTCTTTGAATATATAGCAAAAATAGAGTGGAGTCACTTTCCAACTAGAAATCTATTCATTTAAGACATCAAAAATTGATGTTAAATCATAAAATAAAAGCTATTTCCAGATGAAGTCATTTATTTGACATTCAATATTAGTTCTTGATGGGTTAAATGATTCAATTTCTAGTGGAAAATAGTTTTGCATCATTTTTATTGAGAAAAAATGACATAAATAATACAATATGCTTTGTAATGGACAACAAAAACCACACTTAAAACTAGACAAAAGGAGATGATCAACTAAATCTAATATTACCCCTATCTTCTCTTTCATTCTCGCCGTTTCGCTTCAATCACTAAGGGAGTGTTTGCAACTGCTTAAAAAAAAGCACTTCTCAGCTTTTGGCTTTAAAAAACACTTATTTACCAAACACTACCAATTTTTACTTTTTCTCGGCTTGCGTGTGAAAAGTGCTTTTCCCTTTTCTATTACACAAAAAGCACTTATTTTACCAAACACTACCAACTTTTACTTTTCAAAATCACTTTTTTCTCAAACACTATCAACTTTTACTACCAATCACTTTTTCATTACTTCTCCAAAAGTGCTTTTTTTTTAAGCAGAAGCAGTTGCAAACACTCCCTAAGTATCCTCCATCTTCAAACTCTTCCATCATTGTTGCTCCGCGAGGCTGTACAGGCTCCTCCTACATGTTGCCTCATTTTCGTTGTCTTCTGCAGCTTTCGAACCACATTGCCGCTGTCGAAACATGATGCCTTCTGAAGCATTGCAAATCACACCTTTAGCACCCACCTTCACTGCAGGTCCGCACCTTCGTCGCTCGCCACCATCGCTGGTTGGCAGCTTACCTTCATTTCCATCTCGTTGTCTTACGTCAGGATGGCAGACTAAATAAAGCTCCAGAAGCAGTCGGTGTACAATTGTGACCCTGGAAGATCGGTGATGGCAGTCGATGGAAGACCGTCCCCAAATATATTTAACTTTAAGTGATTAATTTATTGAACCTTATGGAAGGGTTAATGAATTTAAGAATTTGTGAATTTTTATTAATTCTTTCGCATGAATAGTAAATTTGCACGTGGGGCCCCACAGCGGGAGCGAGGACCTCCCAATATTCCCGAGACCATATATTTTATTCATCTTGATCTAGATAACATTTATATGGTGGTGGATATTTCATTTGGGCCATGGAAAGGCCCAGAGTTGACCGATTGGTCAATTGAGGCCCAATTACCAGTATTGGTAATTTAACAGATAACAACCCGAAATGAATTTCAGAGACTTATAAATTAAAGTTGGGGAATGTATAATCATTCTAAATGTCATTATGACTAAGAGCACATAATATATTTTATTTGACCCGATAAAATAAAATATGTTTAAACTAGTCCGAAAAATACAACTTTCGGGAGCAATTGTACACATCGGGACACAAGGGGATGACCTCCCACATTAGTGGGGGCCACCCCACATTTTTGTGTGCTAGAGTATACAAATGTGAGGCTGTTTGACTTGGAAGGAGAGAGGTGAGGTGATGAGCATCAAAGGTACACCCATGACCCCATTTTCCTCACTCATTGGTCCAAACAAGACAAAAGCCACCCATCCGCTCTCACCACCTCCATTCATTCGACCACCACCCTTCAAGCAAGAGAAAACCTCCCAGAAATCTACATTCTCCATAGCCAAACTCGTGCTCCAACTCAAACAAGAAAGAGGGAGAAAAAGGGAGAAAAAACGTGTTGATTAAGGTAATGACCTTTATTAAGTTTTTCCTCTATTCATTAACTACCATATGACTTACATAGCATATGAGTAACCCTTATAGTAGCTCTACATTTTTATAAATGTAGAAGGAAGGGTTGAGAGGGAGTTCCAAGTCCAAGAACGGACATAAGAGCCAAAATAACCGGTTCGCCGGAAAATAATCCTTTAGAGGTTTGTATTAATATGAGTTTTATGATTATAAAACCTTGTTAAGAACTTATATAAGGTATTTCAAGAGCTTTCATGGAGTTGAAAGAGTCGCCGGAGTTGTCACCGGAGTTTGTCAAAAGTCGCCGGAGTTTCGCCGGAGTTCAACCAAGAGGGGTAGAACTTCATAACGCTAATTCGAGGTGAGAATGACCGACTATATTGCGTATAATTATTGGGTTAATTTCACAAGATTTCCTAAATGAATAAAAATGTGATTTGCATGGATTATTAATGATTAATAATGCCTAAATGAAATTACTATTGATTATAAGTATAGTATGCATAATATACAAATTTATGAATAAATTGGGTATGTTTATGTGATATGAATATGATGGTATGATGGTATGATGGTTGTATTAACCATGAAGTTTATTGTGATAAATATACTTTTATTTCATGAGAAGAAGTCATGAAAGTATAAAAGTGATATTTTGATATTAAGGCCAAAATACACATGAATGAGAAATTATATTGAAATGAATAAACGACTAGTATTGAAATATTAGTTGGAAATGTTAGTTAAATAATTGATGAACTTAATCTTAAAGAATTGGATTGTAAGGAATATGTCTTAAGTAGCCTTAAGAGATAATTTAAGGCGGACTTTACGAATAGAGTACATGCCAAGGAATGGCTTAGATATGCAAATAGCGGTGATTATGAGCAGAGCTCTAGACTGATGTAAATAGCGGTGATTATGAGCTGGGCTCTAGACCGATGTAAATAGCGGTGATTATGAGCTGGGCTCTAGATCGACGTAAATAGCGGTGATTATGAGCTGAGCTCTAGACCGACGTAAATATCAGTGATTATGAGCAGGGCTCTAAACCGATGTAAATAGCGGTGATTATGAGCAGGGCTCTAGACCGACGTAGGAGTGACTAGAAGTAGGGCTCTAACACAGTGAATTGATATTAAATGAACGGGGTTAACTATAATGTAATAATACCCTAGATTGAGTGTCTTCGAAATTGAAACATTGATTATACTTAGTATAGTTGTCATTGTACTTTTCAAATGTTTCAAAGTACTGACCTCCCTTTCACGGGGGAGGCCACCTCACAGTTTCAGGTAGAACTTGAAGGTTGCTACCACCGTCGTTGCTTCGGAAGAGTTTAAGGAGAGGAGATGTGGTTCGTGCTTCCTCCGTCCCTGTTTTAAAAACAATTACATTTAATGCTCATGGATATTATTGTTTTTTCTGAATAACTATTTGAGGGCTTGCATGCCTAATTTGCCAAGTGTGGCTTAAACACTTGTAATATCGTTTCCGCTGCTTTAATGAATGATTTTACATTATGTTGGTTTATAGATGTACTACGTGTGAATGATATTCTAGACGTCTCGTATAGTATGAATGTGTTGAACGGAGGTTGACTATTCGTACTGTACAGCGGGTTGTTGACGTGTCCAATAGGTCCGGAGCGTGACAACTGTGTTTTTTAGATTTGGTTTCTATTGAAGATGTACATAACCCATTGATGATTATTGAACCTGAGCAAACCTCCAATGAATTTGCACAACTCAAGAATTTCTTTCATGACACTGTGAGAAATGGGTGGACTCAGTTTCACATTACTTGCTTTGTGAATTTGAGATACTTCTTACTTCTACTTTGGATAATTTGACTTTGAGACCCTGTAATGATGAAAAATATTTTGAAATAGAGAATGCTTCAGATAAAAAAGAAAACTCATGTGGCGGTATTAGAAAACAAAAAAAGGGTTCCATTTCCAACGATGGAGGATCTTTGGGACTCAAATAGAAATGAGATTATTTCTCAAAAGCTCTATTGGTCATGCCAGATAATTGTCTGCATACTCAGAATTTAAACACCCACAAAAGAATGTACAAGAAGAGGAATCAACGATCACATCTTTTGAGACCTAGATCTCAAATTCGAGCGAAACTATGCAGATTTGTCTGAGGGTTGAGGTTTAGTTTCAGAGGTTTTTTGCTATAC
Source organism: Cuscuta epithymum (assembly GCA_945859915.1). NCBI lineage: Eukaryota > Viridiplantae > Streptophyta > Magnoliopsida > Solanales > Convolvulaceae > Cuscuta > Cuscuta epithymum. The sequence goes on along the minus strand of CAMAPF010000948.1, from coordinate 1,337,964 downwards.
ATTGGGAGGTATTTATGTTTAGCTTTTTTTTTATTTGCTCTCGTTTGTGTTCTCTCTCGTATTTTGTACTTTTTAGTTTGTTCTTTTTATTAATAAAGTTCTCTTTTATAAAAAAAAGAGAGGTGAGATTACATTAATTAGTAGAGTTGTAATAGTGTCATAGGATGTTTTCTTTTGGACTGTTTTCAGTCCCAAACCAGGCAAGATCAGATCAGACTAGACCAGACCAGACTTCCGTAGTTATAATACACAGAGACCAGACATTTACCAGATCAGACGAGATCGGTTCAGACCAGACCAGACCAACAAATTCCAGTCCAAAAGAAAACATCCTTAAACTCTTTCCGGTCTCATTTTTGGATACTAAGAAAAAAAAATCTCCTTTTTATCTATAAGTCATTTTTTAGTAACACAATTCCCCAAAATCACCTCAGGGTAGATTCTCTGGTACCCATAAGGTACCATACTTTTGTCTACATGGACCAATGAGAATCTAGCAGTTGAATAATTTAAATCTAAATTAAAAATGATAAAGTGGTGTGGTCGAATCAAATGAATGGTAGGTACGGTACCCCATTTTTTAGAAGAGTACGGGAGTTGTCACCAATTAAAAAACGCCTCCTTGATGCCTACGTCTCCTTGGGTGATTTTCACTGCTAGTTATTCGTTACATATAAGATGCAACATATAGGCCCTAAAAAGTATTAACTCAATGATATTCTCATTGCGCGCGTGAGACCTACTATCCAGGTCAATCTGGACCTGGTTAACCTCGTAGTGTGCTTGGATGTCCCTTTTCATGCTAGTAAGACTCGTTTATCAATCTCCTATTTCGGCTGACTCCTGGCCTTCTCGATCCCTTTTTGGGTCTAGCCTGAGTAAAGTATTTGTTTCCCAATTTGGACTATTGATCGAGGATGGACTATTGATCGAGGCCTATGTTTCACGGATACGAATACGTCGATACGCGAATACGAGTATAGTGATACGGCAATTTTAAAAATTATACAATACGGGTACGAGAGTATATTTATAGATAATAAATATATAGGGTATAATTTGCAAATATATATAATTGAGGTGTTCATAAGTAAATAATAATAGCACAAAAGATTAACTATTATGATAAAATTGCAAAGATTAGACTAAAAAAACTAAAGTGCTAATGTTTTAATTTAAATTCAAATAATATTGTTTGTTTTCTATTTGCATTTACATCCAAGTCTTGTTTCAATTACAGCTCATCAAGTGATAAAATGACAAATTATAGTATTCTATTATTTCGCATACTCCCGAAATCATCTTTATCAATGTTTCACATCTTGTAGTCGCTTGGCGGCAACGTAACTAAATTTTCGTCATGTCGTGTATGGAATGAGGGTTATAGGGTCAGATACGCCTATCAGTTCACGGATACAGGTATCGGAAGTGTCGGTATTTTAAAAAATAAGCCTGATACTTCTATTTAATTACGGATACGGACCAATACGTACATGACGCGTATCGGTGAGTATCGCCGTATCAGTATCAGATACATATCCAATACGGGATATAGTATGAGGGTGAAGTATCCATGCACCATAGATTGAGCCTATAGTATCATCAATTAAAAAGTCTATATAAGCAAAGAAAAACTGGGATAGTGTAGAAAAAACACAAATTAAATACGTTGACCTAAAAGTATTAATGAAAACAAACCAAATAAATAAAGAAACATTTCGTACAAAATGCAGCAGTTGCAACTTAGTGGAGAAGCTAAGATGAAATGGAGCTGAGGTAGCCGGTGGGAAGCAGGTAGGAAGTACGTACCTGGACGGATTGGTGGGTGCTCAAGGAAACAGGGCCGACGCACCACACTCTCCCATGGTGGAACTTCCTCTTATACTCCTCCACAAATTCCGGCTCCATCTCCGAGAAGCTGTTCACGATCGCGCCGTGAGCCGAGCTCATTGCCCCGACCAGCTTCTCCGCCAGCTCTTTCTGGGCCTCGCTTTTGATTACACTCCGGTCCACCACGCACCCCTTCACCTGAGCTTTGCAAAGCTGAATCTTGTCATCGTACGGCGGCGGAAGCCCGGCCACGGTGAACATCTCCGTCTCCGACTCCACCGTCCCTAGAATCTCCGACTCCATGATCTTAGTCGAGCAGACGAAGGAGAAGCAGCACGACCCGTTGAACACGATTCTTGGGATGTTCATCCCCTCCGCTAGGTCCGCCGTCCACACCATCAGCATGTCGGAGACTATGCAGGTCACCGGCGGATCGCTTCCTCGAATGGCTTCTTCCGCCGGTGACTTGAGCATGTAGAGGGCGACCAAGAAGGCGGACTCGAGGTTTTGACCCTTGGGTACCAAGTCCGCATTCTCGCACCCCTCCGGCAGCCCGGCCTCCGCGCACGGAAACCGGACCACGTGGTTCCGGATTTTGTACCCGGAACGCCGGTCCTGGTCGAGCGTTGACTGGAACCTCTTTGCGTTGACGGGGGTGGTGAAGATGGTAACGGTGACGCCGCTGTCAGACCGGGCTAGAATCCTCGCCACGTCTATCATGGGGATCATGTGGCCAGGGGCCATCATCGGGAACACCATGAAATGGAGTTGCCGGCGGCCAGACTCCGTCGCCGTTGCCCCCATATAGAGTATTTGTTTTGCTTTAATTTATTACTGGGGTTTAGGCAGTAGCTCCGACACATCAATGTTGCACTCACTATCAGCTTATATAACCTCAACCTCGTGCGTCGTCTAGCTAACGCGCATTAGCATTAGTCCTTTAAGTGTTTAGGTGTCCGACCATGTTTTTTTGACCTTTTTATTAGATTTATAAGTCCTTGGGCATCCTCATAATATTTAGAGATTATTTTGATAATGTGGATGATCTTTTTTGAGATTATGGTTGAGATGTTGGGTTTATTTGAACAGATTATTTGCTAAAAAATCTGTTATCAAATTCTAGCTAAAGCTGAATTATTTCCAACTTTTAGGCTCATCTTCCCATTTTCTAGGCATATATGAGATATTACCCGAAATAGGACTAAAAAGGTTTGAAAATTTCAAAATAAGACTGTCATGTTTTTATTCCCAAAATAGGACTAATTACTGTCATGTTTTGGCAGTACCAGACTTCAAACATGACAGTATTTTCCAAACTTGACAATAATTACTCATATTTTGAGAATAAAAAACATGTCAGTCCTATTTTGGAATTATCAAACTGTTTTAGTCCTATTCCGGGAACTTTCCCGGCATATATTCATAATTAAGATGATAACTAGCTTTGTAGCTCGTCCATGCGTACGCTCCGTTCCAAAAGATGAAGAGTTTAAACTGCATGCAATACTTGTAAAATTAATAGCACCATCTCTTGTTGCTATTAAATAAAGGTAGTTTCTAATAAAGGTAGTCACCTTAAATAAAAACTTGCACAATCCGTTGCACTATTAGATTAAAAAATTAATAGCACCATCGGTTGCTATTAAATTTAAAAATTAATACGTACTCCCTCCGTCCCAATTTGATGATTTTCTTTCTTTTGGGCATAAGATCAAGAAAGTGTGGTAGAAAAACTAAAGAATCTTACTTTATTGTACTATCCATCCTTTTACTTTACTGTTCATTAAAAAGGAGGGATATACGTGGTAATCCACTTTTAGTTCTTTACCAAAAAGGGAAACAAGACCAACCTTTTTGGACATCCCAAAAAGGAAATACATGACCATCATTTTGGGACGGAGTGAGTAGCACTGTACAGATTAATAATATACTCAAAAAAAACTTTGTTCAAGTATTTTCTCAAAAAAAAAAACTTTGTTCAAGTATTTTTTCAAAAAAAAAAAACTTTGTTTAAGTATATCCGTATTAGTAAAAAAACCTCAAGAATGTTTTTCTATTGTACTACCTCCGTAACGTAAATATCTTCCCACTTTCCTTTTTTGGACGTAACACTAATATCTTCCCATTTCTAAATCTTCCCATCATACCCTCAATAATTTTAAAAATAATACACTATTACACCTACTTTTTTTGGATTTATCCTTCATTCCATCACATTATTTCACTATCTTCCCATCATACCCCTAATAATACATATCTCCTTTCACTATTCTTAATCTACCAACTTTTCAAATGGGAACATCCCAATGTTACGGAGGTAGTAAATGCTTATAGCAGTAAAGGCAATACTTTCCAAGACATCAATCCATATCGGTATATAGAATAGTACATTTTTTATGTCTATAGTGTACCTAATAATATGGAGTGCATATGAGTGTGTGAGTGCATTTATGTTAGAGATCTTGAAATTGAGTGTATGTCTAATAAAAAATCTAGGTAAATTAAGATCATGGATGAGGAGAAATTAATTAGTTTGGAGATTATTTGAGATTTTCTTATGTGGAAGTGACATGGCAACAACAAGCCAACCGTAATTTTTTATTTCGCATGCTGAACTGTGTAATACTCCGTAATAAGAAAAAGCAAGGTTGTACGGAGTAGTTACTTTTATGCCTGTATTGGCTGAAGTTACTGTAAAAGACTGTTTTAACTGTTTTTTCATACAATTTTTTCTTTATTTTATTAATAAAATATATTTTAAATATATTTTTTCATAAATCAACAGAATCAGCCAATCCAGCCTTTTCATCCAAAACATTGTAAATTTGAGCAGAATCAACCAATACAGCCGGTAGGGTATTATCAAACTCTAAAAATGGGCTGAAATTCAAATATAGAAACTTTTATGTTTTTTCACAAATAGAACCGACCTACTCCCTATTAGGAAACATGCTGGGAGTGGTTATATCGTACACCCGGGTGTACAAGTACATCCAGGTATTTTTGAAATTCTCTCTAATTTCAATGGCAATTCAGTTCTTCTGTCCATGTTCTTCGCTGCGTAACTGGACTACGTGCATATGCTGTCTTTAGCGGCCAACTTCGGCGTTAGTGGACTGCGTAAGTGGATTTACCTTGACTTTTCTTAATTCTTTTGCTTTTTAGGTGGATCCGTTTTTATTTCCGTTTTCTTTTTTTCTTAACCACCTTGTTCATTGATTCCTAATTTTCAATTTCTAATGAATATTCAAAATATTAGTGTTTTATTTTTCTGTTTCTAATTTAAGATGAATATGTATTACTACGTAGTTTATTAAATATCATTTGTTAACTACTTTGTTATACTAAAATGAGTATAGTGTAAAATAAATAGGAAAAATTGATAGTAATAATCCCAACTATTGGCGATCCGCTCATAATAATCCCAACTATTGATTATTACAGAATAATCCCAACTTTAGGGAACTTCCGCCAATAATGGTCCCTATGAATAAATTATTGTAGTTTCTAAAGTAGATGAGATGAGATATAACAAGTAATCCCTATAAATAATCTCAACTTTTAATTTTTACGCTTAATTTCTATTTAAAATTCACTTTTTATAGAGGTAATATATGGTCATGGACCATTATTGGCTGATAGTCTCTATAGTTGGGATTATACAAAAATAATCAATAGTTGGGATTATTTTCAGCGGACCGGCAATAGTTGGGATTATTATTTTCAATTTTTCCAAATAAATATACATGGATAAACATTATAAAAAGCACCAGGTTATATTTGTAATTCCAGAACGAACGACTATAAATAATTTTTAATATAAAATTATTATATTTTTCATTATTATATTTGTCATTATGATACATGTGCACAAATGAACATTTAAACACATTAGAGAGTTGAAACAAACTTTTGAATTTTTTGATGTCCATTGTTTGAAACAAAAAATACTCCGTATTACATTTAATTTACAAATTTTTAACACGTATTTACATTTATTAAATTAAACAACATCAAACTACCTCTATTGAGATGAAAATCACGATTTCTGTTAAATGAGTATTACGGAACTTTTAATGTGCATCGGACCTATTATGAGCATTTAAACACTTTAATGAGCATCCGAATTATTCTGTTGAGTATTAGGAAGAATTATTCGGTTGAGTATTAGGAACCTAACAATGAGTATTGTAATCTCTGCTTCATATCTTTTAATTCACTTTTTCTTTTATAAAAACTTATTAAATAATTTCTATAATCAAGTTCTATGAACTTCGATCAATAAACGAATCTAATGTCATATGCAACTTTTAAAATTTCCATGGATATGACATTTTAAAAATGAGCATAACATTAGTATCAATTGAGAATACGTAAAGTACAAAATGAGTATTGATATGAAATTCATAAGTTTTTTAGTTGAACTTGAAGACATTTTTATTGAGCATCAAACCTCCTTTATTGAGTATTAAAAACATGTAATTGAGTATCATAGTCTGTACTGTTATATCTATACTCATCTCCTACATGAATCTAATTTAATTAATATGAAACTTTTGAAATATATATTGATATAACATTTCAAAATGAGCATAACACCGGTACAAAATGAGTATTCATTACTTATCAAATGAGCAATGATATGAAAATCATAAGATTTGTTAGTCGAGCATCAAGACATTTTCATTGAACATCAAATTTCCTCTATTCGATGACATTTTTGTAATTTAAGTGAAAAATCACGGCTTCCGCTAAATGAGCAATGGTGTACTTTTAGTGAGCATCTGACATATTTTATTGAGTATTAGGAGGCTAAGAATGAGTATAAAGATCTCTGCTTCATATCTTCTAATTGTTTTTCTTTTTCTTATTTTCTCTTTTATAAAAACTTATTGAATTATATCTATAAGCCAATCCTATTAATTTCAATATGTGAATCTAGTGTAATATAATCCTTTTTTTTTGAAATATGCATTGATATGACAGTTTAAAAATGAGTGTAACATCAGTACCAAATTAGCATACATAACTTACGAAATGCACATTGATATGAAAATCGTAAGGTTTGTTAGTTGAACATCATGATTCACGACATATTAATTGCACATCAAACCTCCGTTGTTGAGATGAAATTCATGGTTTCTAGTGAATGAGCATTGATGAACTTTTAATGAGCATCATACCAATTCTGTTGAGTATTAGGAGTCTAATATTGAGAATCCTGATCTCTGCTACATAAGTTCTAATTCATTTTCTTTTTGTTATTTTTTCTTTTATAAAAACTTACTACCTCCGTCCCATTTTATGTGTCTCCTTTGGTTTTGGCACAATTTTTAATTAAGTGGTTGAAAAGGTAAAAGTTGTGGTTGAGATTTGAGTATAGTAAAGTGAAATGTTGTGAACCACATATTTCTTTTCAAAAAGGGAAAAGTGACACTTATTTTGGGACAACCCACAAAGGAAAGTAACACAGGTAAAATGGGACGGAGGGAGTATTAAATTACACTTATAGTCAACTTCCTTGAATTTCAATATATGAATTGATGCAAAATAGTACTTTTAAAAAATGCATTGATATGACATTTAGAAAATGAGCAATAGTCCAATTTTAATGAGTATTGAGCGTCCAATAATGAACACCATGTTATTACAAGAAAGCTGATATCACAACTAAAAAGCGGTGACATTGTCGTAATTTCAGTGAAAATCGCGGTTTTCATTAGATGAGCATTAATACACTTTTAATGAGTATCATATACATTCTTTTGAGTATTAGAAGCCTGACAATGAGCATCACGATCTTTGCTTAATACTCCCTATTTTTTAATTCACATTTTTTCTTTTATAAAAACTTATTAAATTATATCTAGTCAACTTCGATGAACTTCCAATATGTGAATCTAATGTAAATTTGTACTTTTCAAATATGAATTGATATGACATTTTCAAAATGAGCATCACATGAGTACCAATTGAGCATATATAATTTATAAAATGAGCACTGATATGAAAATCATAAGTTGTTTAGTTAAGCATCAACACATTTTCATTGTGTATCAAACCTCATATATTGAGTATTAGAAACATGCAATATAGTATCATGGTCAGTGCTCTCTTATTTATAATCAACCCATATGTTAATCTAATGTAATATGGTGCTTTTGAAATATGTATTTATATAACATTTTAAAATGAGTATAACACCAACATCAAATGAGCATACATAAATTAACAAATGAGCAATGATACGAAAATCATAAGTTTTCTTAGTTGAATATAAAAACATTTTCATTGAGCATCAAATCTCCTAAATTGAGTATTTGAATCATGCAATTGAGTATATATTATCAATCAAATCGAAAGAGGTAGAATTGTTTTTAATCAAATTTTCATCTCAATTAATTCATTATAAATTCTCAAATTAAAGGTGCTAACGCAATTAAAAGGAATGAAACCGAAAAAAATAAGTGGACGTCTAAAAAAGAGGTTAACACTGGAAAAGTTATATTCATTGCAATTGCCGACATCTGCAACTCCCTAGCAGGATCCACCTTTCAGTCGGTTACTCCATCTTCTTCCACGATATAAATTAATCAATTGTTTGATTCATTCTATTTTCGCCGCAATACCGTCTTAATTCCATGAAAATTATCCGAATTGGGTTGTTGACAGTTGATTTCTTGAGAGGAAGCATCAGAACGGTTCGAAGATGAAGTGCCGGGATTGGGGTTGGGAAAAACAGATGCAAAACGGAGGATTAAATGCCATCTCAGTTGTGAGTAGTTGCAGAAATACCCGGTTGTAAGGTGAGGATTAGTATGACAATCATAAGTTTTTTAAGTTGAGCGAGCATCAAAATGTTTTCATTGAGCATCAAATCTTCTCTATTGAGTATTAAAAACATGCAATTGAATATCATGGTCTGTTATCTCATATCTGTAATTAAAACTCCTACTTCAATCTAATTTAATATGTTACTCTTGAAATATGGATTGATATAACATTTTAAAATGAATGTAACATTAGTACCAAATGAGCATACATAACTTACAAAAAGAGCATTGACATGGAAATCGCAAACTTTGTTAATTGAACATCAAAACATTTTCATTGAGCATCAAACTTTCTTTTATTGAATTACAAATATAATCATGGTCTTTTTATAATTAATGTTTACTCATGCACATTTATTTTACACTATAATAATTTTTGTATAAAACAAAATTGAGTAATTAAAACACAATATATAATAAACTAATAAAGATATATAATTAAAATAAAAAAATAGAAAAATAAAAAATCAATAAGTAAAACTTTTTATATTACACAAATTAAAAAAAAACTAAGTTAGAAAGTTGATTGGAAAAAGAGAAAATCTGGGACATTAAGTAATATTTTATATTATAGAGTTTCATGATAATTTAATTTGAAATTAAAACAAAAAATTGTTAAAGAAAAAAACAAAAACATGAAAAGGAAGAACCGAAAGAAAACAAAAAGGTTGTTACAGAATAAAACAAAAGAAAACAAAGAACTGAAAAAAGGAGTAAGCAGCAAACGAACTGAATGCTAAGCAAATTAAACCACCGGATGTACGTACCACCGGCGGTACGATATAATTTACCAAATTAAATTAGTACTTCGTATATACTTCGTACTACTACTACTATGTATTCAGTTTTTACCTCGGGAACGTTTTACGCCTCATATCGCTTCTAATTTCCTTTTCTTAATTTTCCCTTTTCTCGCGTTAGTTAATCTTTGAGTTATGCGCATCTCTTTTTTCTTCGTCAATCTTCGTGTCTTTCCTTGCGTATGTTACGTTCCGTTCTCTCATCTCTGCAACTCAACGAAAATCTCTGTAAAGCTTTAGCACTCGCAAGTTAACCACGAATTGAATATTATCAATTCGTCTATGATCGGTGATGGCGGTGGTCGGGGCAGCATTGTCGGCTGAATTGGTCATGATCATTAATTGGGTTGATCACTGGTTGAATTGGCCACAGACGATTTGGTCATGGTCGCATTGGTCATGGCCGGGTTGGTCATGATCGGATTGATCATGGTCGCATTGGTCATGGTCGGATTGATCATGATCGGTTTGGTCATGGTCGCATTGGTCATGGTCGGGTTGGTCATGGTCGCATTGGTCATGATCGGTTTGGTCATGGTCGCATTGGTCATGGTCGGGTTGGTCATGGAAAGGTTTGGTCATGGTAACTGTACAGGTTGGTCGTGATAATTGGACGAGTTGGTCATGGTAACTGAACGGGATGATCATGATCACCAATTGAGTTGGACACTTGTCGGAATGGTCACTATCAGAATTGTCACTGATTGGATTGGTCATTGTTCAATTTAGTCACTGTTATAAAATCCCACAAAAAAAATCTGGACGAATGATGATTAATACGTATAAGGAGTGGTGTATTGAGTATTGACTAACACGGGAGCAGGGGCATACGGAGCATTTTTTTAAATGTTACACACTAATGGTCTCTTTTTTGAAGACTATTATTTTTTACCTAACCCCTATTAATAATACAATTAGTCACTTTACGTAGTAAGATATAGTCATCTTTCTAATATGGACGTTTCATATTCTATTTTAATGATAACAAGTTTATATTAAAATAATACTGTAGTAACATGCATCACAATATCAAGGACAACGTTTGCCTTATAAATCATTTTAATAGAATATTTAACACTCGGCAGAATCCTAAGTAGTAGGTTGTACGCATCAACAAATCACTTTATTAGAATATAGTAATATAGTCATATACTACGTATGATGTTTTGCCTGTTTCACTCCTGCAAGTATTGTATCAGTCCTCCGATCATTTAGTATTCTGAGTACAGTGACACTTTTAGTCCTTTCATCGTGATTTTTAACATAATAAGGGTAGAACTAAAAATGTCACTACTATTGTAATAATAGTTGCTTGAAGGACGAAAAATGTCACTTTTATGAAAGTCGAATGATTAAGTATGAAAATTTTCAAAGAGGATTGCCAAAAATATCTTTCGCACAATAGTCGAAGGACTAAAAGTGGAAAGGTCAAAGTCGAGTACCAAAAATGTCACGGACATAATAGTCGGAGGACTAAAAGTTGAAAAAACTCCCCGGATCTGTTTCTTGAAACTGCTTTTGCCCCTTCAGAGAGCAGAAACATATATTGTAGTGTTTGAGTGAAAATGTAGAAGTACTTATGGATGCTCCAAATTACTCCTAGAAACTGTTTTTATAAGGTGAGGGAAACCAACTTCTGAAAAACCGATTCTGCTTTTAAAAAAGAATAAGAAACATAATCAATTCCAAAAAGAAATAGTACGCTTACGAATTTCTAAAAAAAAAATTAGAATGTGATTACGAAGTATGAGTGTGACTAACTAATACGGTGTACCCTCTAGTCCTTACTTCATACGGAGATTTTTTTTTTTGCCAACTTTAATCATGGAGCTTTACTTCAATATAAGATAAATGATTTTTTTTGCTCGAAGAAGGCTTAATTCATAAAAATGGCATTCAGCAAGAGGATAAAACTAGAAAAGAACCACAAATAACCATCCGCCCGTGGCCGAAACTGAGAGCTAACCACCTGTGCAAAAGCAATATAAGTCGCTAGACCAATTTTGGGCATCAAAGAGCTAATGACGGTTACCGCAGCCTCTTCCTCCCCCAACCTTAATGCGAAAGTCTTACATAGAATAAACGCATAACAAAAAAACATAACAGAGCAATTCGGGTAAAATAAATCAAAATAGAAGAAAATAAAGATGCCAAAGCTAGTTTTCTTTCCCACCGCCCTCCACTGCAGCCACGGCGGGTCTAGGGAACCAGACTCGCCTCCTCTCCGTTTTTTGCCCTATCCATGACCATATCTTCACCAGTGGCACCTTTCCCGGGTTGAACATCCCCGGTCCTCCTGCGTTTAAGCTCCCCAAGCATCTCTTCCTCTTCAATGCTCTCAAACAATGCCGGTTTCATGCCCTTGGACTCCGCCGAGTACTCTCCTCCAGATTCAGATTTCCACTGGTCCCCATACCCTTCTGAACTAGAAGCTCCTGCAGATGTCCATTTGTAAGATCCTGTAGGACTGGTCTTCACCCTTCCTCCAGCTCGAAGCTCCACTCCATATGTCTTCTCAGCGACAAATCCCTCCTCATACTTCAACGGGCATAATTTATCAGAATGGCCAATAATGCCACAAATGAAACAAAAGCTTGGTAGTTTCTCATACTTAAAATCTACCCAGTGTTTAACTCCATCCTGTGTCAAATTGGTACCTTCTTTCAAAGGTTGACGAACATCCAAAGAAACCCTAATTCGCAAATAAGAAGCCTGTCTTCCATCAAATTGGCTCATCTTAAATTTTATAAATGAACCCAAAAAGTTACCAATTCTCCTAGCAGATCTCAAATTCCTATATTTTATAGGAGCATTATGAACCTGTACCCAGAAACTAGCCTCATACAGATTCATTGATTCAGGTATGTCATCAGGCTGAACAGTTTTAGTAATATCAAATCACGCTCAAAGAGCCAGGGACCTTCCTGAATCACACGCTTCATATCCAAGACATGATTAAAAATTAACAGGTACCTTTTGTCGCCGATATAAAAATAAACAGGTACCTTTTGTCGCTTCATTTCCTCTTTGAAAAATGCTAAAGAGGAAATAAAATAAGTAAGAATGAAATATCATATACTCAAAACGATTAAATACAGAGTCTGTTTGATAACATTGAAATTGACTAAATTAATTGAATATACCGAATTTGGTGAAACTGTGCATGTGTGAACTCTGAAGCGGTTGAATAGATTGAATCTGTTGAGTGATGAAAAATGATATTTAGAATATAATTTATTAATAAAATAACGAAAAAGTAGGCAGAGTTGTCCTCGTTGGCAATTTCAGCTAACTTAGCCAGAAAATTAACTTCAATCTTACTTATTATTATGCATTTCAGCACGCGATATCAAATGTTACGTTTTTTGTAAAAATAATTGATTAAGATGGTAAGTAAAAATTAATTGTCTAGTTTTTAAATATATGATCTTAATTGCTTGACAATGAAAATAGGCCAAAATTGTTTTAGGGTGTTTTCAATCATATTGATTTTTTCTGGTTTTATCAAAAACTTATAAACACCAATGATAGTTAGGGCATTTTAAGAATGATAAAAATGTTGGTGTAACACTAATGCAGGATATACTTGTACAATTTGTTTTAGTTGTTGCACCTTCATCATTATAATATGTTTGCTCCTTAACTCCGTTAGTTAGGCTCTGTTTGCAACAACTTGTGCTTAAATAAAAGCACTTTTTGGAAAAAAGTGATTAGTAGTAAAAGTTGGTAGTGTTTGGTAAAATAAGTGCTTTTTGTGTAATAGAAAAAGTAAAAAGTAGATTCTACACGAAAACCGAGAAAGTAAAAATTGATAGTGTTTGGTAAAATAAGTGCTTTTTTCTTAAAAAAAAAAGCCAAAATCACTTTTTTTAATTGATTGCAAACAAGCCCTTAATTAAGTTCAGAAAACGTTAGAGCTTCCACTTAGCATTTTATCCTTTAGCTTTTTTTATTATTCTATATGCTTGATTGCTTTTATTTCCATTTAAAGTTTTCATTTATTTTATATTTTTTCTCTAGGTTGCTTATTTGTTACATAGAAGATAAATTTTCATCTTCTCTTTTCGGAATGAAATTACTGATACCCAACAAAATCTCAGCATGGATTGCAAAAATGATTAATTACTTTGAAACTGCCCCTTTGTTATTAAGGCTCTTGTGGACGCAACGATTTGGTTTTATGTCTTTGTTAGGCCTGGGGTAAACTGGGATCAATCTCACTCTATTGAAACATGAATCCGGGACCTCCCATAAGGGAGAGTGAGTCAACTACCAGCTGGGTTGGGCTGCTTCCTCCAAAATTGTCTTTTGAGAGTCATCCTATTCTTATTGCTTATTGTTTATTCTCATTTCGTTTAGATCAGATATTATTCTCAAATCAGATCAAATCAGAAAAAATCATATATTGTTAGATAATAACATTCGAATAAGATCACATAAAAAAGATTTAGATCAAATCAAATCAGATGAAAAAAGTTCAAACATGATTTATTACTTTTATTATTATTATTATTATTATTATTATTATTATTATTATTATTATTATTATTATTATTATTATTATTATTATTATTATTATTATTATTATTATTATTATTATTATTATTATTATTATTATTATTATTATTATTATTATTATTATTATTATTATTATTATTATTATTATTATTATTATTATTATTATTATTATTATTATTATTATTATTATTATTATTATTATTATTATTATTATTATTATTATTATTATTATTATTATTATTATTATTATTATTATTATTATTATTATTATTATTATTATTATTATTATTATTATTATTATTATTATTATTATTATTATTATTATTATTATTATTATTATTATTATTATTATTATTATTATTATTATTATTATTATTATTATTATTATTATTATTATTATTATTATTATTATTATTATTATTATTATTATTATTATTATTATTATTATTATTATTATTATTATTATTATTATTATTATTATTATTATTATTATTATTATTATTATTATTATTATTATTATTATTATTATTATTATTATTATTATTATTATTATTATTATTATTATTATTATTATTATTATTATTATTATTATTATTATTATTATTATTATTATTATTATTATTATTATTATTATTATTATTATTATTATTATTATTATTATTATTATTATTATTATTATTATTATTATTATTATTATTATTATTATTATTATTATTATTATTATTATTATTATTATTATTATTATTATTATTATTATTATTATTATTATTATTATTATTATTATTATTATTATTATTATTATTATTATTATTATTATTATTATTATTATTATTATTATTATTATTATTATTATTATTATTATTATTATTATTATTATTATTATTATTATTATTATTATTATTATTATTATTATTATTATTATTATTATTATTATTATTATTATTATTATTATTATTATTATTATTATTATTATTATTATTATTATTATTATTATTATCATTATTATTATTATCATCATCATTATTATCATCATCATTATTATCATCATCATTATTATCATCATCATTATTATTATCATCATTATTATTATCATCATTATTATTATGATCATTATTATTATGATCATCATCATTATCATCATCATCATTATCATCATCATCATTATCATCATCATCATCATCATCATCATCATCATCATCATCATCATCATCATCATCATCATCATTATCATCATCATCATTATCATCATCATCATTATCATCATCATCATTATCATCATCATCATTATCATTATTAGTATCATTATTACTATCAGTATTACTATCAGTATTACTATCACTATTAGTATCAGTATTACTATCACTATTAGTATTAGTATTACTATTACTATTAGTATTACTATTACTATTATTATTACTATTATTATTACTATTATTATTACTATTATTATTACTATTATTATTATTATTATTATTATTATTATTATTATTATTATTATTATTATTATTATTATTATTATTATTATTATTATTATTATTATTATTATTATTATTATTATTATTATTATTATTATTATTATTATTATTATTATTATTATTATTATTATTATTATTATTATTATTATTATTATTATTATTATTATTATTATTATTATTATTAGTTTATTATTATTATTATTATTATTAGTTTATTATTATTAGTTTATTATTATTAGTTTATTATTATTATTATTATTATTATTATTATTATTATTAGTTTATTATTATCAATATTATTACTATTATTTCGTATGAGTTTTATCTACTTTTAGTCCTCCGACTATTATGTCGTTGATACTTTTAGTACTCGAATTTGAATTTTTCCATTTTTAATTAGTCCTTGAATATTGCGCTAGAGACACTTTTAGTACTTGTCTTTGAAAGTTTCTATATTTAGTCCTTCAACTTTCATAAAAGTGACACCTTTGATCCTTCAACTATTATAATAGTTACATTTTTAGTCTTTCACTTATGGTGTCAAAATCATAATGAGAGGACTAAAAGTGTCGATTTGACAATAATACTCAGAGACTAAATGTGGGAAATCTTGAAGTTGGGGACTAAAAGTGTCTCTAGCACAATAGTCAAGGACTAAAAATGAAAAAATTAGAAGTCAAGTACCAAAAATGTCATTAACATAATAGTCGAGGGACCAAAAATGGCAAAAACTCTATTTCTTATTGTTGTTGTTATTTTATATTATCATAAATGTACAAGCATAAGTTCATATTATTAATATTTAAAAAAATAATAACATTATTAAACTGTATTACTAAGATAAAAACTCAATTTTATGTAAATTTATATCTTCTCCTAATAAAAAAATCAATTTTATGTAAATTTTTATCTTCTCATATTTAAGTCCATTCGACAATTAAAAGCATTAGTTCTTGTTATTAATATTTAAAATTATATTCTTATATTCTCATAGCGTGTTTGGGAACGATCCTTAACTTGCTCTGGTTACGGGAAAAAAGAAGTCTCACATTTTTTAATCATTTGTTATGGCAAAAAAATATACATAAAGTTTATGTGCAATTTCAAACAACTTAAGTATATTCATCATTAACATTCCATTATGTTAACCTTATCAGAATAACTTTGGGCATCATCCCTTCGCGCATCGCGCGTCGTACCACTAGTAATCTAATACGCCATATACTTGTGCTGATTTGTTTAGGTCAGGTTTGGTCTCAACTATTCTGATAAAAGTGTGTTATTATGTATTACTCTAAAAGGATTCAGGTCTAAGTGAAAATATGTTATTAACAAATGGACACTAAAGCAAAGATATTTAAGGAGTGTTTGGTCATTGCTTCTACCTTAAAAAAGTGATTTTTAAAGTGATTTCGGAAAAAATGTTTAATTGTAAAAGTTGGTAGTGTTTGAGAAAGAAGTGCTTCTGAAAAAGTAAATATTGGTAGTCTTAGATAAAATACGCGCCTTTTGTGAAATAGAAAAAGTGAAAAGTAGTTTAAAACACCTTTCAAGTTGCTTCCAGCTTTTAGTATTGGGAATATTACTAATTACTATTAGTCCACTTAAGTTATGTCGTCATAATTATTAATGCAACCTTGTATTTTCAAAAAACAATTAGTTACCCGTTGAGTTTTGATCATTCTCACTTTATCTCCCCTCACATTAATATTTGTTAAATTAAATTTAATATAAGTCTTAAATTCAATGAAAGTTGCCTATAAGATTAATTTTTAAAGCATAATACTAAACTATGTACAATTTATTATCATAATTATAAGTCATTGTTCTTGATCGTTATTTTTCTACTTATTAGCTACTCGATCATGGAATAACTATTAATGAGAGTAGTTAAGAGGAAGACTCACAAGTAATATTCATGGGATGCAACAAATAAAGTTGTTTAAAAATGTGTTATCAATAAAGGAGCCACAGAGAACCATCAGCCCTCGAACCAGACTTGGAGTTAATCACCTTCAAACAAGCAATATAACTCGTTGATCCTATAATGAGATTACATGAGCCAAAGACAATTGAAGTAGACTTACTATCCCCAAACTTAATGAAAGAGTCTTACAGTACAATCATAAATCAAAATAAAAAACAGTAAACAGTCTAATTAAAGCAAACAATAACCAAAAAACAGAAATAAAATAGTTCTTGTCCAACGTAAAGTGCCGCGCCAAAAGCCAGCCAAGTGGTCTGTCCAGCAACCTCTCGCAATCAAAAAGCTTATTTTGTTTTTTGCGAAACTCCCTTAACATCCAACTAAATTGATAGTGATAATTTCGAAGCATGAAATACCATTATTCTAGAACATATATTCTCCATGATCAAATAATCAACACGAGATACATTGAACTACTAGTAGTGCGAGGGAATCTCATGATTTTGTAGAGCCAAATAAGGAAATGTCTTCTAACAAAGAAAGCAAGTTGAGATGGGAGGAACCACCTTTGTGAACCGCCACTTTGGCCTTTTCCCCCAGCTCTTTGACTTTCCTCCGGCACTCTTCCCCTTCTCCTCCCATGAGTTGACCAACTCCTTCTTTGACCTCCTCCCTCTTCAGCACCACTCCGCTCATCGCCGTCGTCTCATTCCCTTCCCACAGAGCGGACGCCTTCACCCCGAGGCTGACCCCGACCCCCAACACGTCCACCACCAGCTTCTCGTTCACAAACTGCTCCGCGAATATCGGCCACGTCAGCATGGGCACTCCGGCCGAGATGGCTTCCAGCGTGGAGTTCCACCCGCAGTGCGTCAAGAACCCTCCCGTGGAAGGGTGGGAGAGAATGCGCAGCTGCGGGGCCCACCTGCGGACCAGCACCCCTCTCGCTCTGGTCCTCTCCTCGAACCCATCGGCCTGCGCCCACTCCTCAAATGCATCCCGCTGCTCGTGTGCTCCCCCTAGCGCCCAAACGAAGGGCCGCCCCGATAGCTCTAACCCCAGAGCCAGCTCCTTCATCTGCTCCGCCGTGATCCTCGCCAAGCTTCCCAGGGAAACATATATTGCCGACCCTGGCGCTTGCGAGTCGAGAAATTTCAAGCACTGCTCCTCTTCCCCACTCTCATTCTTCTTCGTCACTTCTTCTCGCGCCTGCTGATCCTGCTGTTGTTTAGGATATACTCCGTATATGAAGTCATCATTTCTTTAAGACCAAATAACTTTAAACGAAGTACTACCTCCATCCCGAAAAGGTTCGCGACTTTTCTTGGTTCTCATAAACTTTGGACAATGATTTTAAGTATATGATTTATAAATTTTTTACTTTTAAGAAAATATTTTGAATAAGGAACATTTTGATATATAATTTTCATTTTCTAAAAAATTTCGTATTAAAAATATCATTGGTCAAAGTTGATTACCATTGATCAAGAAAAGTAAATTTGACGACCTTTTCGGGACGGAGAGAGTATCAACTATAACCATAAGCCAGCAATACATATTTAGAAATCACGTTTAATAATACAATTCGTTTAATGAACGAGAAAAATAATGTGGAGTCACTTTGCAACTAGAAATCTATTCGTTTACGACGACATAAAAAACTGATGTTAAATCACAAAATAAAGGCTACTCCATATTTTGAAATGAAGCCACTTATTTGACATTTTAATATTACTCCCTCCGTCCCATTTATTTTGTCCCGTTTTACCTTTTCGGGAAGTCCCACTTATATTGTCACATACCATATTTGGCAATGTTTGTGTGGCTCTAAATCATTCTTACTTTATTCTTACTTTATTCTTACTTTATCAATTAATATCAACCACACAAACCCACTTTTCTTAATAACCGTGCCACCCTCTTCCGGGACAATATAAATGGGACGGAGGGAGTTTCTTTTTTGGGTAAAATGACTCAATTTCTTGTGGAAAATAGTTTAGCATCATTTTTATGAAGAAAGAATGACATAAATAATATGGAGTATAATAGGCTTTGCAATGAACAAAAATAGGACCATATATTAAATACATTTAAAAAGACCATATTTTAAATGGACAAAAATATTCGCTCCCATCACTAAGGACACGTTTACTTCACAGGTTACTAAACGGTGCTTATTAAGATCCGCGTTAATAAACGGCGCATAAAATAAGCAGTGTTGTAAGCTCATGTTTATTTCAAGGAATTTAAAACACTGTTTTACATTTAAATGTCCAAAATAACTCTATACATACATAGACACACAAACATTCATGTACATACACAAGTATATATAATATAATACGTGGCCTGGAGGCCTTCTCGTGCGCGTACCCCACCTCAACCCATACCTGTAGATAGGGTAGGGGCGTGGCGGGGGGTGGGTAGAGGTAGGGATATGGGTAGAGGGTGGGGTCGGGGTCGGAGTGGGGTCGAGGTAGGGTAAGGAAGGTTAGGTGTGGGGGTGGGGGTGGGTAGAGGTAGGGTTAGGGGTAGAGGTAGGGTACGTGTAACAATAAGGGGTAAGGGAAAAGGGGTAAGAGTAAGGGTAAATTCGGAAACTGAACAAGCTTAAAGTGCCGTTTAATTACTACATGGGATTTTATATGCTAACTAAGCGACACTTTAAGAACCTCTTTTGGTTTGTAAGCGACTCTTTAAACAGCTTACATGTTTATTTCACATGTCTTACTAACCTAACCGTGACTTTAATAACGAAGTAAACACGTCCTAAGGCTCCTCCATCTTCAAACCTGCTATCGTCGTCACTCCACGAAGTTGCACTACTTCATCCTACAGGCTGCCTCATTTCTATTTCTTCCGCAGCTTCTGAACCACATCGCCGCAGCCGAAGTATATCACTGCCACTGAAGCACTGCAGATCTGCCTCCGCAGGTCCGCCAGTCACCTTCTTTTCCATATCCTTCTGTCTCGCGTCAGGATGGCGAATCAAAGCTCCAGAAGCGATCAATGTACAACGAACCCCATGGACGATTGGCGATGGATGTCGATGGAAGACAATAATGACGGTCTAATAAGGATATATCGATCAGTGACGGTGGTGTTCGATCACTGCTTCGTCGTTTGTAATCCAGATAAAAAAAGTCATTTGCGGTGTCTAGAGATGGGTTGGTTGGGGGGGTGGGGTGGTTGGTTAGTTGGGGAATATAATGGCGGCTAGGTCTGAGGCGGGTCAGACATTATGGTGGCGGCTAGAGTTGGAGCTGGGCTTGATGCGGTCCGATTGGGGGCTAAGGATGGTACGTGGTCACTGGACGGGCAGTGCGGTGTGCTCAGTGGCAGTGATAGGGCAATGCGGCCGAGGGTACTATAGATAGCAATTTTAGCTATATATTCATATAAAATATTCTTTATTTTTAATAAAATATTCCCTCCTTCCTGAAAAGGTTTGCCAACTTTGACTTTTACGTTGATTAATAAAGTAAAAACTGTGTGGTTGAAATTTGTGCAGAGGAGAGAGAATTAACTTTAGCCACATATTCCTTACTTTAAATGGAAATGACAAATCTTTCTTGGGACATCCAAAAAAGGAAATTTGGCAAACCTTTTCGGGACAGAGGGAGTATATTTTAAATTTATTTTTTCATAATTTAGTAGATGTAAAATATTCGGCCAGTTTTAGTGTTACCAAACATGTCTTACAAACTAAATTCTAAAAATTTATTTAGAGCCCGCTTGGTAACACGGAAGTGGTTGAATTGGCTGATTCTGCTGCATTGTGAAACAAGTATATTTAAAATATATTATATGGATAAAAATGAAAAATATGAAAAATAGGTTAAATATTCCTCTCAAACATCAGCAAATTTAGCCAATTTGGCACAGAAAGTTTGGGAGCAAGAAGGAGAAAAAGATAACAGGGGCTGGGGCACTGTAAAATAATCCCAAAATAATCCCACCTTTGTACCTCATCTTCTTTCATTGGACCCTGACCATGTTTTTTACCCTTTCTTTGAAAATTATACAAATAATCTCACCTTTCACTTTTTAATTATATCCTTATAAATGTGAGATTATTTATATAAGATTTTTAAAAAAGGTAAAAAACTTGGTCAGGGTCCAATGAAAGAAGATGAGGTGCAAATGTGGGATTATTTTTGGATTATTTAAAGGTGGGATTATTATGAGAAGACCAGTGAAAGGTGGGATTATTCTTATCAATTTTTCCAAAAATTTATTAAAAGCTCACTTGGTAACACGGAAGTGGTTGAATTGGCTGATTCTGCTGCATTGTGAAAAAAATTATATTTAAAATATATTATATGGATAAAAATGAAAAATAGGTTAAATATTCCTCTCAAACATCAGCCAATTTAGGCAATTTGGCAGAGAAAGTTTGCGAGCAAGAAGGAGAAAAAGACAGTGACAGTTGAGGAGGCAGCAGGGGAAACTACCTAGACGGTGGCGGAGAAGGCTGACTCGCACTTATCAAGAGAAATAGAATATAGGTGGATAACAGTCGGCAGATGGTTGAAGCAACAAGACGCAAACGATGGATTAGAGTTTATAAAGGGTATTTGAGTAGATTATAAATTAAATGTTCTCTTTTTTGCCTTAGCTCCTCACCGCGCCTACTCAACCGCTTCCCCGCCTCTTCAACTGCCACAACCCTCTTTTCTTCTTCTACTCCTTTCTCTGCTACAACCGTCGATCAGATCTAGTTTTCATATTTGAAGGATTTCACACATTTTTTCGTTAGATCTGGTTTGTGTCGAGTGACTCAGATGCGGTAGGGGTAGGGAGGTGGCTAAGGCGGGGCTGGAAGCTAAGGAGTAGTTTGCAGGATGGGGTGCAACCTTGTTTGGTGAGGCTGGGATGCGTGCGTTATTACGGTGGCTGGGATGTAACTTGAGATTAATTTAAATGGATTGATATTACTACTCTCGTTTTTTTACTCCAGAGGGGTCTGGAGGAGGGGGTCTGGGGGCCCTGGAGTAATAGGGTTGAAACTCACCCCATCGAGTTTCAAACCCTTATGTGCCTAGCGGGATTCGAACTTGAGACCTCCCACTAGGCACGGTAACCTCACAACCAGCTGAGATGGAATGCTTGGTTTGATAGTACTACTCATACCAACAAGGTGCATCAATTTCTCATACCAAGTTAAGTGTGTTTGCACAAGAATAGTCTTGGGATGGGCGACCCCATGGGAAGTTTTTCATGACGCGCATGAGTGAGGACAAAGTGTGCGGAAAAGGCTTGTAGTGGTTTATGAGTACAGTAATAGAGGTCTGGAGAGTGTGAATGAGTAACTACCTCGGACCCTAGAGAGCGGGGTGTTATAGGGAGTGGTGGGGGCAACGGTGGTCCGACAATTTTGGTGACAGGGGCAAGGGAGATGAGACTGTTCCATGATGATGGGGTGGGGGAGCTTTGGGTCGAATGGGGGCATGGGAGAGGGATTGGGGATGGGGAGGTGGCTGGGGGCTGAAGAGTGACTTGGGGACCGGAGGGGGTTGAGGAGGGGGCTGGGGGATCAGAAGGGGTAGGGGAGAGGGCTAGGGGGATCGAAGGGGGTTGGGGAGGAAGCCAGGGAGTCAAGCCGGGGGCGGGGTGGTGGTCAACGGCGGCGGTGTGCGTTGATGGTTGGAGGCAGACACTTCCCGGGGACGACGACGGTCATTGGCTAGGGGAGGCGGTAGTCACTAGCCGATAGGTGGGTGAGGAGGCGATCACTGATCTGGGGGTGGGGGGTGGGTGAGAGTCACTTATCAGTGTGGCTGCAGTCATTGGATGGGGGCGGCAATGGCAATTAGACGACGGGGCTTCGACGTCAATTACTAATCGGGGCGGCGACGAGAGTCACTAATTGGGAGGCGACGACAATCACTTATCCGGACTACGGTGACAGCACTTCACGAGTGGTCATTATTTGGTGGTCTAATTCATATCACTAAAATTGTAAGTCACAGGGAATACACCAATCACTCACGAGTCACAATATTACTAAAATAAAACTTATTTACACAAATATGACTAATATATATGTGTGTGTGTGTGTGTATACCAGTGCAATTTTTTTTAGTCACATATGTGTAATTGTTTCTATTATCTACGTTATTATTTATATGTGTAATTGTTCGTACTATCCTCTGTTTTTTTAATCGCAACATGTTGAATTTTACACTATTCACATGCTCTACTTTGAGTCTTTGACTACATTTACACTATTATTCACAATTCATCTCCTTACAAAATTTCAATTTTTTTCCCTAACAGTGAATAAGATGTGCCTCTACAAATGTGAAACATTAACCGTTCCAACTAAAAAAGAACGGATGTAATATTAGATACACGGGATATGTATACGCCCCCTATGGATACGCCTAGGGGTGGTTCGGTACGGTATACCGAATATTTTGTCGCATACCTTTACCATAAACTTTCGATATGCAAAAAAAAAACCCGATCTCCAACAAAAAGTACAAATAATTCAAGAAACATGGATATAAAGTCATTTATCCTTGAATTAGTGTTGTGTTTCTAGTTATTTTTATAATTTTAAGGAAATTATTGGCTTGGAATTACGGTATGACGGTATACCGGTATATCACTTATTTCCAAAATTAAATATATACCGATACCATACCGAAGTAATTCGGTACGATATCATACCGTACCAAAAGTGTCGGTTTACCAAACATTTTGGTAAATTTGGTATTTTTTTATATGGTAAGTCTGATATACGGAAAATTTGTATTTTTTCCCGTTCCTAGATACGCCCCCGGAATTACGTACCTGCACGGACTGGTAAATGCTCAAAGAAACAGGGCCGACGCACCACACTCTCCCATGGTGGAACATCCTCTTGTACTCTTCCACAAATTCCGGCTCCATCTCTACGAAGCTGTTCACGATTACGCCGTGAGCCAAAGTCATCGCCCGGAGCAGCTTTTCCCCCAGCTCTTTCTGGGCCTCGTTTTCATGCATCAGGTCCACCACGCACCCCTTCACCTGACCTTTGCAAAGCTCAATCTTGTCGTCGTACGGCGGCGGAAGTCCGGCGATGGTGAACATCTCCGTCTCCGAGTTCACCCTCCCCAGAATCCTGGACTCCATGATTTTCATCAAGCAGACGAAGGAGAAGCAGCACGACCCGCTGAACACGATTCTTGGGATGTTCAGCGCCTCCGCTAAGTCCGCCGTCCACGGAATCAGCATGTCCGAAACTAAGCAGCTCACCGGCGGATCGCTGCCGCGAATCGCTTCTTCCGCCAGTGGCCGGAGCATGAAGACGGCGGCCAGGAAGGCGGGTCCGAGGCCTTGACCCTTGGGTATCAAGTCTGCATTTTCGCATCCCTCCGGCAGCCCGGCCTCCGCGCACGGAAACCGGACCACGTGCTCCCGGATTTTGTACCCCGATCGCCGGTCTTGGTCGAGCGTTGACCGGATCCTGTTTGCGTTGACCGGCGTGGTGAAGATGGTAACGGTGACGCCGCGGTCAGACCGGGCTAGAATCCTCGCCACGTCTATCATGGGGATCATGTGGCCAGGGACCGGCATCGGGAACACCATGAAATGGAGTTGCCGGCGGCCGGACTCCGTCGCCTTGGGTTCCATATACTCCTTTTGTTTTGCTTTTATTTACTGGGGTTTAATTTAGGCAGTATCTCTGATACATCAATGTTGCACTATAGCATGCTTTTATAACCTCGTCCTCGTCGTCTAAATGTCTAATCTAACACGCGCATTAACATTAGTTGTATCACTGGTATGTTTGATGACATACGGAGTAATATTTTAATTTTAAGAGCCCAGTAGTGCGTAAAATCTTATGCAGCAGGTGACTAAACTCGTAGTAGGTATACCTTCGTTGTGGCTGGGGTATTTTTTTTGGAGGAAGGGGCTTAGATTGATATCATAACATTCACACGTATATACTACCTCCGTCCCAAAAAGAGTTGCAAATTTAACTTTGCTTAGTCAAATGGTCTCGTTTTGTTCACTTAATTAGGATGTCAATTTTTAATTATGTTCTAATTTGGAGTTTACAACTTTGAAAAAATTTTAATGTAGTTTTTTAATAAGTAAATTTTAATTGTTAAAAATTTAATTAGTTGTCCATACGGAGGGTTGACTTTTATTATTGATTGACCAAAAATTGTTGACTTTGCAAAACAAATTGGGACGGAAGGAGTATAATATAATACGTGGGGGCCACCTCATGCACATACCCCATCCCAACCCATACCATAGGGGAAGGGGTAGGGGTTAGGGGTAGGGGAGGATAGGTGTAGCGTGGGGTTGGGGTAAGGTAGGTTAGGGTAGGGGGTGTGGCGGGGGTGGGTAGAGGTAGGGATAGGTAGGGGTGGGGTCGGGGTCGTGTTAAGGGTAGGGTCAGGGGTGGGTAGAGGTAGGGATATGGGTAGAGGGTGGGGTCGAGGTCAGGGCGGGGTCGAGGTAGGGTAAGGTAGGTTAGGTGTACGTAGGGGTGGGGGGTGGGTAGAGGTAGGGTAAAGGGTAGAGGTAGGGTACAAGTAACAATAAGGGGTAAGGGCAAAGGGGTAAGAGTAAGGGTAAATTCAGAAACTGAACAAGCTTAAAGTGTCGTTTAATTAATACATAGGGGGTTATGTGTTTAGTAAGCGATACTTTAAGAACCTCTTTCGGTTAGTAAGCGGCTCTTTAAACATCTTGCATGTTTATTTCACATGTCTTACTAACCTAACTGTGACTTTAATAGCGAAGTAAACACGACCTAAGGCTCCTCCATCTTAAAACTCCGCTATCGTCATCACTCCACGAAGTTTCACTGCATCATCCTACAGGCTGCCTCCTTTATGTTTCTTCTGCAGCTTCTGAACCACATCGCCGCAACCAAAGTATATCACTGCCACTGAAGCACTGCAGATTTGCCTCCGCAGGTCCGCCAATCACCTTCTTTTCCATATCCTCCTGTCTCGCATAAGGATGGCGAATCAATGCTCCAAAAGCGATCAATGTGTACAACGAACCCCACGGACGATTGGCGATGGCGGTTGATGGAAGACAATGACGGACCAATGAAGATATTGATCAATGACGGTGGTGTTCAATCACGGCTTCATCGTTTGTAATCCAGATAAAAAAAAGTCGTTTGTGGTGTCTATAGATGGGGTTGGTTAGGGGGTTGGTTGGTTAGTTGGGGAATGTGATGGCGGCTAGGGTTGGGGTGGGTCAGATATTATGATGGCGGCTAGAGTTGGAGCTGGGCTTGATGGGGTCCGATTAGGGGCTAAGGATGGCACATGGTCACTGGACGGGCAATGCGGTGTGCTCACTGGCAGTGATAGGGCAATGCGGCTGAGGGTACTATAGACAACAATTTTAGCTGTATATTCTTATAAATTTTCTTTATTTTTTAATGAAATACTCCCTCCGGTTTTTAATAAACTTCACACTTTCCTTTTTGGGACGGTCTAAAATAAACTTCACACTTCCTTATTTCCTTTTTTGGCAAAGAAATATACATCAAAACAATGCCAAACAGTGCCAAACAGTGTCTCTACAGTGCCAAACAGTGTCAAACAGTGCCTCAACAATGTACTCTACAGTAAAGTCAAATTTCTTTCCTTATTTTGTGTGAAGTCAAAGTATGAAGATTAAATAAAACCGGAGGGAGTATATTTTAATTTTTCATAATTTAGTAGATGTAAAATTTTCGGTCAGTTTTTGTGTTACCAAACATGTCTTAGAAACTAAATTCTAAAAATTTATTAAGAGCCCGCTTGGTAACACGGAAGTGGTTGAATTGGTTGATTCTGCTGCATTGTGAAAAAAGTATATTTAAAATATATTATATGGATAAAAATGAAAAATATGAAAAATAGGTTACATATTCCTCTCAAACATCTTCCAATTTAGCCAATTTGGCACAAAAAGTTTGGGAGCAAGAAGGAGAAAAGGATAACAGGGGCTGGGGCGACGACGATGACAGCTGAGGAGGCAGCAGGGGAAACTACCTAGACGGTGGCGGAGAAGGCTGACTCGCACTTATCAAAAGAAATAGAATATAGGTGGATAACAGTCGGCAGATGGTTGAAGCAGCATGACGCATACAATGGATTAGGGTTTATAAAGGGTATTTGAGTAGATTATAAATTAAATGTTCTCTTTTTTGTCCAAGTTAAATATCAATCCCATTTTTTGAGTAGAAGCCTCTAATATTACTTGTGGAGTTTTGATGGACAAGAGTATGACCATTTTATATTTGGACATAACATTGTCCCCCTTAAAATTGAATTGTTGCGTGAAAGTTTCAAACCCGTTGTCTTCCACGTCTTTCTTCTTTGCGCCTTTTCTCTTCCCACAGCCTTTGCTGCGTCAAACCGCCGGTCTGCCTTGCCGCACAAGCTGCCGCAGCTCCTCGCCATGCCTACTCAACCGCTGCCCCGCCTCTTCAACTGCCACAACCCTCTTTTCTTCTACTCCTTTCTCTGCTACAACTGTTGCTCAGATCTAGTTTTCACATTTGAAGGATTTCACACATTTTTTTTGTCAGATCTGGTTCGTGCCGGGTGACTCAGATGCGGTAGGGGTAGGGAGGTGGCTAAGGCGGGCCTGGAAGCTAGGGAGTAGTTTGCAGGATGGGGTGCAACCTTGTTTGGTGAGGCTGGGATGCGTGCGTTATTGCGGCGGCTGGGATGTAACTTGAGATTAATTTCAAAGAATTGATAGTTCTACTCTTTGTTTTAACTCCAGGGGAGGGGGTCTGGGGGGCCTGGAGTAATGAGGCTGAAACTCACTCCATTGAGTTTCAAACCCTTATGTGCCTAGCGGGATTCGAACTCGATACCTCCCACTAGGCACGATAACCTCACAACCAGCTAAGCTGGAATGCTTGGTTTGATAGTACTACTCATATCAATAAGGCATCAATTTCTCATACCAAGTTAAGTGTGTTTGCACAAGTTTAGTCTTGGGATGGGTGACCCCATGAGAAGTTTTTCATGGCGCGCATGAGTGAGGATCGGACAAAGTGCGCGGAAAAGGTTTGTAGTGGTTTGTGAGTACAGTAATAGAGGTTTGGAAAGTGTGAATGAGTAACTACCTCGAGCCCTACAGAGCGGGGTGTTACAGGGAGTGGTGGGGCAACAATGGTCCGACGATTTGGGTGACAGGCGTAGGGGAGATGAGATTGGGCCATGATCGATGATGGGGTGGAGGAGCTTTGGGTCGAGATGGGGGGATGGGAGGGGGATTGGGCATGGGGGATGGGGGGGTGGTTGGGGGCTGAAGAGGTGACTTGGGGATCGAAGGGGGTTGAGGAGGGGGCTGAGGGCATCAAAGGGGGTAGGGGAGGGGGATCGGAGGGGGTTGGGGATGAAGCCAGGGAGTCAAGCTGGCGGCGGAGTGGTTGTCCGCGGTGATGGTCAACGATGGTTGGAGGCAGACACAGTTCGGGGACGACAATGGTCATTGGTTAGGGGAGGAGGCTGTCACTAGCCGGGAGGTGGGGGAGGGGGGCGGTCACTGATATGGGGGTGGGTGGGAGTCACAGATCAGTGTGGCGGCAGTCATTGGATGGGGCGGCGGTGGCAATTACTGGACGGGTCGGGGCTTCGGCGTCATTCACTAATCGGGGCGGCGACGACAGTCACTAATTTGGGAGGCGATGATAGTCACTTATCCGGACGACGGTGACAACACTTCACGAGTGGTCATTATTTGGTGGTCTAATTCATGTCACTAAAATTGCAAGTCACTGTAATTGGGAATACACCAATCACTACATCAGTCACAATATTATTAAAATAAAACTTATTTATACAATATTACTAATATATATATATATATATATATAGAATAAAGATCAAATGAGAACGGTGCTTAACGTGAGAACCCGTGAGAACCCCTGAGAATGGTGATATTTTTGGACGTGAGAACCCGTGAGAACCCCTGAGAATGGTGATATTTTTGGCTGAAATTTTTTGTGTATGTTCCTCATCAAATCTAGTTCATCCATACCAAATTTGAACAAAAAATTCAATCGGGAAGGTCGTCAAATGATTTTTGAAAGAAAACTGGTCCGGAACATACATATAAAACGCAATTTTCTTTCAAAAAATCATTTGACAACCTTCCCAATTGATTTTTTTGCTCAAATTTGGTATGGATGAACTATACTTGATGAGGAACATACACAAAAAAATTCAGCTAAAAATACCACTGGTTCTAAGGGTTCTCATGAGTTCTCATTTTAAGAGGGGTTCTCACTAGAACCCTCCCCTATATATATATATATATATATATATATATATATATATATATATATATATATATGTATGTATACCACTGTAATTTTTGTTATAGTCATATATATGTAATTGTTTCTATTATCTTCGTTATTATTCTTATGTGTAATTGTTCCTACTATCCTTCGTTTTTTAATCGCAACATGTTGAATATTACACTATTCACATGCTCTTCTTTGACTACATTTAGACTATTATTCACAATTCATCTCCTTACAAATTTTCAAAATCTTTTTTTCAAATGTTTTTGTTAATAGAGAATAAGATGTGTGTTTACAAATGTGAAATGTTAACTCCGTTCCAACTATAAAAAACCGATGTAATATATACACGGGATATGTATACGCCCCCCTATACTATGGATGAATTTTGCTTGAGATACACAAAATGTGTACACATGTCCGTCTTTCCGGGAAAATATGTGTACCAAAAGCATTTTCCAATATGGACATGCCCCCTGAATGAATTACGTACCTGCACGGACTGGTGAATGCTCAAGGAAACAGGGCCGACGCACCATACTCTCCCATGGTGGAACTTCCTCTTATACTCTTCCACAAATTCCGGCTCCATCTCTACGAAGCTGTTCACGATTACGCCGTGAGCGGAAGTCACCGCCCGGAGCAGCTTTTCCGCCAGCTCTTTCTGGGCCTCGTTTTCATGCATCATGTCCACCACGCACCCCTTCACCTGACCTTTGCAAAGCTGAATCTTGTCATCGTACGGCGGCGGAAGTCCGGCGACGGCGAACATCTCCGTCTCCGAGTTCACCCTCCCCAGAATCCTGGACTCCATGATTTTCATCAAGCAGACGAAGGAGAAGCAGCACGACCCGCTGAACACGATTCTTGGGAGGTTCAGCGCCTCCGCTATGCCCGCCGTCCACGGCATCAGCATGTCCGAAACTATGCAGCTCACCGGCGGATCGCTGCCGCGAATCGCTTCTTCCGCCAGTGGCCGGAGCATGAAGACGGCGGCCATGAAGGCGGGTCCGAGTTCTTGACCCTTGGGTATCAGGTCTGAATTCTCGCACCCCTCCGGCAGCCCGGCCTCCGCGCAGGGAAACCGGACCACGTGCTCCCGGATTTTGTACCCCGATCGCCGGTCTTGGTCGAGCGTTGACCGTATCCTGTTTGCGTTGACCGGCGTGGTGAAGATGGTGACCGTGACGCCGCTGTCAGACCGGGCTAGAATCCTCGCCACGTCTATCATGGGGATCATGTGGCCAGGGGCCATCATCGGGAACACCATGAAATGGAGTTGCCGGCGGCCGGACTCCGTCGCAGTGGCCGCCATATATGGAGTATTTGTTTTGCTTTAATTTACTGGGCTATAGGCAGTATCGATCTCTGACACATCAATGTTGCACTATAGCATGCTTTTATAACCAAGTTATTGATGTAAATAGGAGTAAATTATTAGGAAAATTCTTAAATAGGAGTACACTTTAATTTATTGTCAAAATAGGAGTTAATAGATGAGTCACCCGTTTCCTCTTCCTATTATGCCCCCAATCTCTAGTATCTTTTCTCCCCCTCACCGTTCACACCCCCCAAATCCCCAATCTCTCGTATCTTCTACTGCCATAACACTTTCCCCTCCATCTACATCTGAAGTTTGATTTCTCGAAGCTTCCTAACAATCAGCAAGTAGCAGCATCTTAGGTAAGTTTCGGTCTGCTTCTTCTTCCTCCTCCGACCTCAGGCCTTCTCTTCTTCCTCTCCTCCTTTCTTCTTCCTATTTTCCTTTCTTCTCCAACAATTCGTTCCCACTCTTCATTTTTTTTATAAAATTTCAATTGTATTTTTACTATAATTGATTTCATTCGATATTTTTATGAATTTCAATTTAGATTTTTTATTTCAACCTGCAATTGCTGTTTTCAGTATTAAAAAATTTAGTAACTGTTCGGTATTAAGAAGGAGATATTACATATTTCAAAATACAACGCTAAAATGTCACCGATTCCACCAAGTTGTCTATATAATGTCACTGCAAATCCAAAATTAATAATTCCATGTTGTTTTCCATATAAACTGTGAATTTGAGTTATAATGTCTGTCATCTATGTGCACATAGTGTCATCTCTGTGTCACTAAAGTTCATCACGATGACAATAAAGTTCATCACGATGACAATAATGTTCATCACGATGACAATAATTTCCCTTTGCAATGTTTATAATGCCATGAAATTCTGAAGATTGGCAATAAATTAGCCTTCTCTGTTTTAGTACAAATTGCATTAAAATGGCATTAAGATGGATGGTGGTGGTGCCAAAGGTGGAGCCGGAAGACCCAGAGGATCTTCCAGAAGTGATGCCAAATGAGGCGGCGGCAAAATGGTGGCGGTTGTGCCAGTCAACATCGATGGTCACGGCAGCCGTGACGACGGCAGAGGTGGCCGCATCGGCGGCGGTGGTGTCTGGTGATAACAACGATAACAAATGTGCAAAAACGATTTCTCGCTTTGTAGTTGCACACAGAGAATAGGTTGCCCATTGCGTGTCTGCTGCTTTGAAATTATTCCGTATTATTTTATTTATATTTTTGAAATAGAAATTAAGGTTTTCATTAAGGGTACATTGGTCAACTTATAACCTTTTACTCCTACATAATTGAACGGAACTTTCCACTCCTACTTTTGCACTTTTCTATTGTTTTACTCCTAATTAGAGAATTATCTCTTTATAACCCCGTCCTCGTCGTCTAATCTAACGGGATTAACATTAGTAAGAGAAATGCGACTTCTACATGCTCGGTTTTTTTTTAAAATCAAATAATCAGATCTTAACCAGAAACATAACAACTAAAAGTCGAAGCATTACAATCATAACGTTCAATATTATACTAGGGTGAGACAAAGAACAGAAACGCTATATAAAATCACTCATGTTTGCTACTCCTGCAATAATGTAGACTCGTACCGCAGAGTGTGTGCTCATGCTACTCGAAATGGGTTCGATTTGACCAGTAATCGAAAAGGAATTATTGAACTTGCCGATTTTTCCAGCCACGGGTAAGGAGCAAAGTGAAGAAATTGTTCCGGTTTGACCAGCCACCGGAAAGAAAGCAATCCATCCAATGTCATCTTCCTGGATCGGCGGTGGTTCAGAAGAAATCCTGATTCATTATTGATAAAAAGTCAATACAAACCTCTTACTAGCACACACAATCACCCGGCCGATGATGGCGGGGAATATAGATCTGGAGAACAAAACTTCGCCACCGAAAATAATATCTCTAGACAACACTAGAAAATAAACGTATAGATAGAACTGAAAATACTGATTAGACGAAACTTTTTTCATGATTAAAGACAAAAGAAGAGATGAAAAGAAGGAAGGAAGAGGAGACGGGGTTTCCCTTCGCCGCTCCTTTGATATTCTTGAACATAAACGTTCTTATTTACACACTCGGTTACATGACTCGATTTAGACATTGTATATGGAGAAAAATCTAAAATAACTAATCTTTATGAAGTGTTTTGTAAAGTTTAATGTATCTTTAATTAATAAAAAGTACTAGATTTTATCATGTAAAAAGTAATATTAAAAAAATCTCAGACTATAATTAAACAATTTTCAGTGAATATAATCTAAATTCAAAATATAAATGGTGACGTTAAAACTACACAATTTCATTTAGTTTCTTACTTTTCAAAAAGATTTTTTTTGCATAATTAATAAACTTTAAAACATTCTAGTAATAATACAAAACAATATGCAAACCCTGTGAATTAACAATATTATTCTAAAAAAAAATAATTGTGACACTAATGAGTTTTTTGAATAAAAACTAGGCAGAGTCTTAGGCTAAAGAAAAAAGAAAGAATGACATAAATATATACTCCCTTCGTCTCGAAAAGGTTGGCCAAATTTCCTTTTTTGAATGTCCCAAAAAAATTGGTCATTTCCATTTAAAGTAAGGAATATGTGGTTAAAGTTAATTCTCTCGCCTCTGCACAATTTCAGCCACACAGTTTTTACTTTATTAATCTACGTGAAAGTCAACTTTGGCCAACCTTTTCAGGACGGAGGAAGTATTATCTATGGGGTTTCAAAAGACAAAATATAACTACATTTGAATTTTCCAAAAAAGTGACCTGCTTTCTTTTCTCTGACATACAAGAACTCCTTCGTTTCTCTTCCGGCTGAGGGACTCCATCTCCATTTGGGAGATTTACCTTTATAGGAGCAAAACGTGGCTTTTTTCCTAAAATAAAACCACCTAGTTTAATCATCCTTAAATAAGAGTCTTTATTTGTGATTGGACCAAAATATCCCTCACAACATTTACCACTGCTACCCCAGAACTGCCGGATCGCTGCTTGCCGCTTGCCGCCGGAATTTCGTCCGTCGGAGTACCGCTGGAAAATTCCATATTTTTTCGTGACAGCCTACCAGAGTTCTGCCGCCGCCGCCGGAATCCGTCGCCGACCACTACCGTAGTGCTGCCGCCACCACGGACTGCCCCGTCACCGACGGGCTGCCTTGGTTATGCAAGGAAACTAGGGAGGACAATGATTTAGATCAATTAATTAATTAAATAGAATTAGGGGTAAAAAAAGGTAAGGTTAGTCCTATACTCCTTTTTAGGGAAAAACATACATGTGGTGCTATTTTGGGAAAAAACATGAGTTTTGGTCCTATGTTGGACAATTTTCTCTCTCCATTTATCCCAGCTTGTGGGACAGACCAAGATTGTGTCATTTGTGTGGATGGCCAGGGATGACGACGGATACGTCGACGACCAACGACAAGGACATTCCGCCTCCAACCTCTCCTTCAGCGAAAGGACATCGGCGCGCCACCGTCTGCCGCCCCCCTTCCCCTGTCGTTGATCGCCATCTTCTTCTATTTCTCCGGATCTGTGATGTTGGACGAGTTATTCCTTTTTTATTTGGGATCTAGATCTGTGCATCGCCGGTTTGAATCAACAGTGGCTAAGGTTTCAGGCGGACGGTGGCGAGTTTATGGTTGGACGGGTGGGGAAGGTTGATGTATTCCGGTCGGTCATCTGGTGGTGGTACGTGGTGGTTACAGGAGGCTCTCACAGTTGAGGGTTGGGCGAGGGACGTGGCTGGGGACAGGTCAGCGGGATGGGTAGGGTAGGGGGTGCGGACTGAGGTTTGGGTGGCTGTGATGTGGGGAAGGGGAGTGGGCAGTTGGGTGATGTACTATGAGGCGACAGTGGCGGTGTGGTGGCGGGTGGTGGGCGACAGAGAGCAGTGTTGCTGGACGGCGGGCGACAGTGACACGAACAGTGGCTACAGTGACATGGGTGGTGGGTATAGTGAAAGGGGAGGCGGCTACAGTGACAGGGGCGGCGGCTACTGTGACACGGATGGCGGCTACAGTGACACGGCCACACGGGCGGCAGCTACAGTGACACGGCCACACGGGCGGCAGCTACAGTGACACGGCCACACGGGCGGTGGCGATAGTGACATTTGATAGTGACATTAAAATTTGGCAATGACATGAGTATGACGTTTTAGTCACATTTTTGTCCTAATGTTAATGTGGCCACATTTTTTGTCCTAATGTTAATGTGGTCATATTTTAGTAAAATTTAGGTAAAAAAATGCCATAATTCATGGATTCGTTTGTGCTTATCAGTGGCACACCCAAAAATTTGTATGAGTAGGGCACACTGAACACTAAACTTAATTTATAATAATAAACTCTACATGTAAGAAAAATGGTAAAAAATAAGTTATTAGTGTAAATTATACGAGGTAGTTAATTACATACTACATCCGTTCTCTTTTATTTGCAACATCGGTGAATTTTACACTAGCTATTCACAATCTCTGTTTTAACTTAAATTTTTGAAAAATATTGTTAATTCCTCTCGTTTTAATTTTTCAAAATCTATTTTATAATTTTTAACTATTAAGAAATGAAATATATTTAAGGTCAAACTTGTACGTTAACAAATGTGAAAAGATGACCGTTGCAACTAAAAAAGAATGAATGAGTTTTAAATAGTTCATTACTGCAACCTTGGTAAATCAATCCCGCGAGTTTTCATATTTTGAAAATGTTGCATAATAGTTTCATTGCCAATGTTTCTAAAAATATATCTTGATGTAGTGTTAAGCAATTGATAAAATAGTATCTCTCATCTTATTGTGAAGATCTGTCTTAATAATATTCATCGCGGAGAAGCTCTTTCAGCGGTGACTGTTGCAACTAGTAACACTAAAGCTAACTTAATGAGACGATATACCAAGTCAAAACATAAAAAAAAATTGTGAATTCTAGGCTCAATCATCTTTATACAAACTTTACTAATAGTTTGAATGACATAAAATAATTCATCTATTCTCATTTAATTTCATATATCCATATCTGAAGTTGTTCTCTCAGCTCCATTCAATCAACAGACGAAAAATTAAATGAATATAACTCTACAAGATTCAATAGCTTTGATTCATAGAAATTGTATAACTTACCTTTAGGATCAAGACGTGCTAAACAAGTGACTAATTCTGCATTTGACACACTAATTTCTTGAGAACTATTCATCTTTCATTTTTATTCAACACAAATTTAAATATTTTAAATTATCATTTTAATTTATATGAACATGTTGTTTTAGTATGCTGGTATTTTTGTCCAGGTGGGGGCAATGGGGGGGGGACCGCTTTGTCCGGGTTCGAAATGCAATGGTGTTTTACCATTAGTACTAATATCTTTTGAACAAGGAACATTTATATATAATTTTCATATTGAAAATAATTTCGTATTAAAAGTATCATCGGTCAAAATTGATTGTTATTGATCAAGAAAAGTCAATTTAATTTAGCGAATCTTTTTGGGACGGAGTGAGTAGTCATTTTCCTATATATTCTAAAATATACGCTTTTTTTTGCTGCACTTTTCTCTTCTCTTATAGTATCTGCTCTATTAAATGTCAACATCCGAGAAAGCGGTCCAGCCCAGCTGGTCGCAGACTCACTCTCATTTACAGGAGGTCTCGGGTTCGAAACTCTATGGAGTGAGTTTCAACCCTCATTACTCCACCCCCCAGACGTCCCTTGACTGGGAAAGGTTTTGAACATGTGACCTCCTCCTTGAGAGTGTCACAGTGATGCAATTAAACCAAAAGGTGTTTGACATATTCTCATTTTATGATAAAAAGTTTATATTAAAATATTACTTGTAGTATTTAGTACAATACTACCCCATAACATGCAAGACAATATCAAGTACAACGGTGGTAAGTGTACCAATAAATCACTTTATTAGAATATTTAATAGTCGGTAAAATCATAGGTACTATGCTTACGAATATTCAAAATTTTCTTAGTACGAGATTAAATTACGAAGTATGAGTATGACTAACTAATACAGTGTACTATTGGGAAAACTATCAAATAAGCTCCCGTACTATGTCGAAAAAGTCGATTAAGCCCTCATACTTTACAAACACTAAATTAAGTCCTCGAACTATTAAAAAACGTTCAACTAAGTCCTTTCGGTCAGTAAGTAACCGGTTTCCCGGTTAAACAGCGGCGACGGCGACGATGTGCTCGAACCCCAACAACGGCGGCTGCCGGGAAACGGGTTACATTTAACCGGGAAACCGGTTACCTACCGACCGAAAGGGCTTAATTGAACGTTTTTTAATAGTTCGAGCACTTAATTGAGTGTTTGTAAAGTACGAGGGCCTAATCGACTTTTTCAGTATAGTACGGGGGCTTATTTGATAGTTTTCCCGTGTACTATTTAAAAAAAACTATTGCCCGCAGTGTACTCTCTAGTAGTAGTTCTTAGTAGTTATTTTTTTGATAACTTTGATTTATTTTTTTGGAATAAATTTTTGATAACTTTAATTATTGAGCATTGATTCGATATAAGATTAATAAATATCTACTTGAGAGATATATACACGTGATATGATATTTTGACTTTGAACTCCACTTTTTGAGTGATATTGGACTTTACACATCATTTTCAAAAAACATATAGACTTTGTACCCCCATCATATAACATTTTGTGAAGAAAATTTTCCGAACGGGGTGCAAAGTCAAAGGCTTTTTACGGGAAATAGGGTGCAAAGTCTAATTTTTTTGAAAAAGAGGTGTAAAGTCTAATATTACCCAAAAAGTGGGGTGCAATGTCAAAATATATCCCTTTCATAAAATTTTAATGTATAATTAATAATAAGTTATTACGTTATTTTTCATACTTAATCTCTCCATATGAGTAACAATTAAATTGAGGGGAGGAAATATATAGTTATCAAAGTACAAACTACCTCCGCCTAAAAAATGTTTGTCATATTTTTCTTGGTCAATAGTGACACCCTTCAGATAATAATTTTAATTGTTATATATATTGGTATATAATTTATAAATTTTATAGTTTTAAGAAAACATTTTTAATGACTAGAGAGCTATGCGACGAAGAGAGGGGAGTGGCGATGGGGAAACCTAGCCGCTTCATCCTCTTCTGTTATTCTTTTCTTCTATTTCTCAATCTTCTTTTACTTGAATCTTGAAAAAGGTATAATTTTCGGTTCAACATATACGTTTATTTCCTACCGATATTTAGAGATGTTATTTTCAGTGGCGAAGTGGTGCTTGCCAGATGTATAATTCCCGCCATCATCGGTCAGATGTTCTTGTGTGCTAGCAAGAGATTTGTACTAGCTTCTTCATCAATCATGAATCTGCAGGATTTCTTCTGCATCAATCATCAATATACATAAAGGTCGACCCCCCCCCCCCTCATGAACCACCGCCGATCCAGAAAGATGGGATTGCATGAGTTGCTTTCTTTCCGGTACAGTGGCTGGTGAAACCAAAACAATTTCTGCACTTGGCTCCTTACCGGTGACTGGAAAAACCGGCAAGTTTAATAATTTCATTTTCGGTGGCTGGTCAAACCGGTTACATTTGGAGTAGCATGAGCAGTCACAATGCGGTACGAGTCTACATGGTTGTACGTAGCCATAACGATTTAAGACGCCTGTATAGAGCTTTTTTGTTCTTTGTCTCACCCTAGTGTAGCATTGAACGTTATGATTGTAATGTTTCACTTTTGATCGTTATATTTCTTGTTACCCTTATAAAAAATAATTAAGTTACTTTTTCTCAAAAAAAAAACACAACATTTTTAATATGGAACATTTTAATATAATTTTGAGGAAAAATGTTCAAATAAGTTTTTTTTTTTACTCCGAGGGGGGTCTGGGGGAGGGGGGCTGGGGGAGCCTGGAGAAAATGTTCAAATAAGTCCTTGTACTATTTCTAAACCATCACTTAGGCCCCTATACTAAAAATAAAAGTATCATATTAGTACGCCTACTTTACAAAATGGGTCAACTTGACCATTTGATTAGCTTTTGACCTATAATAGCAGATTTTTATTACTTAAAAATTCTAAAAAAAATCAAAATTTGAAGAAATATATACAAAAATTGTGAAAAATTTCAGAATATCAAAGTCAACATTTTTTAATTTTTTTAAAATATTTGTATATTCTACATCTATTTAAAAGGTTTTAAAATTATTAATTTTTTATTTTTTAGTTTCACATTATTGTTTTACTTTTATGATTTTATTTTTTATTTTTTCTACTTTAATGTTTTTAAAATTTTATCTATTTTTATATTTATATTATTTTTTATATTTTTATTAGATTACTTATTCAAATTTATATGAATTTTTATAAGATTTATGAATATTTCTAATTTAATTTTTGAATAAATAACCTGCTACAGCAGGTCAAAGGGCTTGGTTGATTTTATTTTAAAAGTAGACGTACTTATATGATAACTTTTTTTAGTACAAGGGCTTAAGTGACGGATTGGAAATAATAGAAGGGCTTATTTGACTCTTTTTCCTAATTTTGAGGTTGTCATGTGTAGGTGACATAATATATATAGGTACATTTGAGTGGGAGACACAAACACAAACTCAAAAGTTGTGATGTAGAAGGTTTTGCAGATAATACTGTACGAGTTGTTGGGTCGTGTACATATGCAACTAGGGGGTGTACGTACACATTATCTGTGTGCAAAAACAATTACGTACATTGTGTGCGAAATGTGTACAAATTTCGTATACAAAATACTTCATCCGTTCTATAAAACTTGGTTAAAGTTTACTTGCACGTAGAATAATAAAGTAAAAACCGTGTGATTGAGATTTCTACAGAGGATATGGAAGTAACCTTAGTCATATATTTATTACTTTAAATGGAAATGTCATAGTTTTCTTAGAAGGTCAGAAATTGCCAGTTGACCAAGTTTTTTGAGACGGGGGTAATATATAACAAAGGATATATCAATTGAGCTCTCATTTTTTTTTACTTTTGTAGTCGTAGTTTTCCGATATGCAATGGCCAAAATTTAAAATTGAAAACTAATTTTGAAACATGTATTACTAAAAAAAATATGTAAATGTTATGAATCAGATAAAAAACAATCTTTCATTCAGAATATATGTAACACCTCGGCCTCGCAGGACCCGGGATAGTTACTCTAGACACACCCTCCAAACCTCTAGTACTGTCCTCACAAACCGCTACAAGTCTTTTCCGCGCACTTTGTGCTCACTCGTGCGCGCCCTGAGAAACTTCTCAGGGGGTCACCCATCACAGGACTACTCTCGTGCAACCACGCTTAACTTTGGAGTTCTTGGTGATGAGCTCCCTTAAAAGGAGATGCATCTTGTTAGCATAAGTAGTATTATTAATCCATTTAAATTAAATCTCAAGTGTTACAATATACTCCATATAAACATACAAGAGAGATAGGGATTAGGGCTACATGTTCTACTTATGGATTGGGTCTTAATATGAATGAGTTAATGAGTAATGAACATCCACATATTCTACAACACCCCATTGAATGTACATTGCTAAATGAGTCAAGGGAAAAAGAGTGCAACACGTATATATGTAATCCCCTCATTGACTACATCACTTCAAAACCTCTTGTAGGATCCAATCTAATCTGGTTACAATTTCTTGTAGCAAAAAATTGTATTATGGGTATGTTTGGCAAATGGCTTATCAGCCGGCTTTTAGCTTGTTTGACCCATTTCAGCTGTTTGATTGGTCAAAGAAGCTAATAATGATGTTTGGTAAATGGCTTTTAAAATTAGCTTGTTGAGTTTGAAAAGCTGAAAAAATGGATTGTTGAAGAAGCTAAGGGGGGCAGCTTATTCATTCGGCTGGTTCAATTTACACTCTATCAGCCATTTCGAAACAACCAATTTTACCAAACAATTATCTATAATCAGCTAACATAACCAGCCGGTCAAAACAGCTAACACAACCAGCTGTTAGGAAACAGCTGACACAACCAGCTAACAACAACAGCTAACAGCCATTTGCCAAACATACCCTATGTGTATGGCAAGGAAACCCCTATAGGACAAAATCTGGTGTTGATAACGTGTTATGAATCAGCGCAAAAGCTATTTCATTTCTTCATAAAGCATTGATATGATCGAAATTTTAGAGAGAGAAAAAACATTGAGGGCCCCCGTTTACTAACATGAGTATTCTACGTTTATCCCAAAAACTGGATAAATGAAAATTGGAAAACATGTTCACTTGTTTATGCTCCAAAATTGGAAACCAGAAACATGTCTCCGGTGTTCTTTCTAAGTTGGAGAACTCACGTTGCGGTATTTTCCAAAATGGAAATACGCAGCACTACAATGCGTCAAGTATTTGTTTCGCATTCGGGTATCCGATCGGGGTAACTTTTTTATATAAACTACTCCCTAGTCATTTAAAATTTTGCCAACTTTCCTTTTTTTATTGTCTCACTAACTTTGTTACTTGGGAGAAAGACCTAAATAGGACTAAAACAAGAGCTGAGAAGGTAAATAAGAGTCCAAGCTTTTTAAACCCTCAATAAGACTAATTTTGAATAAAGGGACAAAATTGCCCTTACTAATACCGTTTGCAGGCCGCAGCATCTTTTTCTGCCCATCTGCATCAAATTATGGTCGGAGTGGTCGCTGGCGCGAAGCATCATTCAAGTGGTCACAGGAGTGTCCTTTTCCTCTTGTCCTTCCTCCCGGCCTCTTCTTCTTCTCCCTCTTTTTCTGCTACTTCCCCGCGCCTCCCTTTAACGAGTATCTTAATGGGTGCAATGAATGTTGGTAGCTTTCTATCCTGAATTTACTTTCTGTTTTACTTCTTCTCCTACTTTTCAAATTATTAAGACTGGTGCGATGTTTGCTTTTATATATACTCCGTAATCGACCGGCCACGAATGGCGACATATGCATAGCAACCCGATTATATATACTTACATTTTTGCTTTTCTTTTTCTAGTTTTTTATACGGAGTATTATTTTTCAAATACATCAAATGAATTTGATTTTCTGCAAAAGGTGTATTGATAATGAAATGATTAACACTATCATGTTTGTACGTAATGTATGTCAATATTAATATTAATAACCATCTATGGACGGATTTTGTGCTTATGCTTTGGAAAAAGCTGCTACGGGCCATGTTGGAATGCTTAAACGGGCTGATATCCTTAATGAAATAATTACATGAATATTACCAAAATAAAGATGGTTTACAAAAATATGATTATTTACTAGAGTAGTAATGAAATCATAGTAATTCATGTTCAAGTTTTGAACTTAAGTTACCACAACACTAGGTTGTAGTAATGAGTAGTCATATTTATGTAAATAAGTTTTATTTTAGTAATATTCTTGTAAAAAACCCTATTATCCTTACAAATATTGTCACAATAATTAATGTCATAATATTTAAGCGTTATCAAACCATAGAGAAACTGTCACAATGTTAGAGAAATGTCACAAATAGTGATGACAATGTCAATGTTATAAAAATGACATTGTAATAATGACAATATCATTGACTATTATAACATTGTCAACTCTGTAAAAGTTTACATTTTTAAAAATGACTTCAGTGCTTTAAAATGTGAGAGTGCATATAAAAAAGTATTGTTGACAATGTATTATAATATAATAATGTCATTATATGACAATGTAATAATATACAATGTCGTGATATGATAACGTAATGATATAATTGTTTGAAAATTAATATATGAGTAAAATAAAAATAAAACAACTTGTTAGAAAGAAAATAAAAAATGTGCCAATGTTGACATAATTTATTAACCTTTTTATTGTTAACAACATGACATTGTGATATTGTGACATTGTGTAAAAACTTTAATTTATATTTTCTTTTCATTATACATAGTTCTTTTAAAAACTTTGCATAACGGGGAACACTTTGGATTAGTTTAAAGAGTGGGGTATTTACCTCACAATCGGCGAAGGTCTCATACATGTCCCGATCATTCTCCATTTTTCTTGTGTTCTTAAGCGCCTCAGGGAATGGAGGGAGTGGCTCATATGATGACAGCGGAGGGAATTTTGTCTTCGTTGGCTCCTCTTTCTTGTGGTCAACCTCATTTTTGTCAACCTTTTCTTTCTCAACTTCCCTTGCTTGTAATTCCGGGCTACTCCTTAGCATGATGGCGTTGACTTGTTGCCTTGGGTTTTTCTCAGTTTGGGAAGGGAGCCTACCTGAATCTCTTGCTTCAAGTCGATTTACATCATTCGAAATTTGGCTGACTTGAGTTTCCAAATTTTGAATGCTTGACTTTGTTTCTTGTTGAAATTGCACCACATTTTGTTGTAAGGTGCCCATGGTAGTAGCAAGAGTTCGAATCATGTCTTCTGTAGACATACTCGATTGAGAAGGTGGGTTGTCTTGTTGAGGGTTTCCATACCTCAAGTTTGGATGATCCCTCAACCCGGGATGGTAGGAGTTTGTGTTGGTCCCAGTTTATGCAGACTAACTATCAGCTAGATGGATATCATCGATAAACAGAAAGAAAGAAGATCTGATAATGATCAAACAATGTCGAGAACAGAGAAATTCTTCTTTCTGTTGTATCGAGAAGAAACTTGGCAGCGTAAGGCTAAGGTCTATTAAAATCGATATCGGTACCTGTACACAAGGCGCATATTTATAGGCGCTGTACAGGTTACCGATTTAGGTAAACCTTGGAAGTTGGGCCAAGGCCTTTTTGGGCCTTATTCCCTTTACCTTATTTATTACATAATAAATACTAATCTAATACCATAAATGGTATAACTAGTCTACTTTATTGAACAAGACTTAACAGACAAACTTGACCCACAATAAAAGTTCTAACAATCTCCCCCTTTGTGGTCAAGTGCCGTCTTGCTGGGTTTCCTCACTTTTGAGCTTTGTAATAATTCTTCCTGAGATTTAGCGCATGCTCATAGTTTCT
The DNA here is from genome assembly GCA_945859915.1 of Cuscuta epithymum. Taxonomy (NCBI): domain Eukaryota; kingdom Viridiplantae; phylum Streptophyta; class Magnoliopsida; order Solanales; family Convolvulaceae; genus Cuscuta; species Cuscuta epithymum. The sequence goes on along the minus strand of CAMAPF010000948.1, from coordinate 1,293,999 downwards.
GAGTGAATTTCTTCTATCAAGTTGCTTTTCAATGACCTGTAGGATGCTGTCGATTCTGTGTGCTTCCTTTAATTCAGCATCTGTCACATCTGCATACTGTTGTTGTTTTTCTTTGAATGCTTCTCTGATCGGTTGCTGCTTCTCTTTCACAATCTTCTGGGTTCCGTCACAATACTTGTTAATTTCATCAATGAATAGCATACGTTTCTCACCATTGTGATTCAGATAGATAAGCGTGATTGGACTATCAAAGATGTAATACTCAGGGAAGTCCTCAAGTTCTTGTCCATACAGCTTTGGTCTTGTGAGATTTGTCTTTGGCATTTTTGTTTCAAGAGCCATCTGAAGATCATGAGAGGCAAAGAATTTGATCTGCCTGATCATAAAGCGCTTGAGTGCATCCAGCCCGTCTTGTGTAGTTTTGTCACGAATGCTTGGGATTTCCTGGAATGCAAGATACATCTGATATATGTCGTCCATCTTTAGCATGTAGAGATCATTTTCTTTGCATGTGAATACAGTTCCGTCGGAGCGCTGTAGATGGTAGACAGAGAGTTTGATATCTTGAAAGTTAGTTTCGGCTACATTGAGAACAGCCCAGACTGGGTCCTTGGCAGTTTGAAGTTCGTGTTGCCAGACCTCTCTCTGTTTTCCCATATAGTGATGACTAAGTAGAAACAACAGTCCGCCCTTGTTTTGTCCTCGTAGATGGTTAAGACCACGGATCTTCAGTTCATCCAGTTCTCTGACCTTATTCTCTTTTCGCCAGATGTTATCTCTGATTTCCTCTTGAAAGGGGGCGTTGATGTCGATCTTTTCCCAGGGCTTCTCATTTCTGGGCATTTGAGCCGCTATTTGTCTAATGATCGACTCAAGCTCCTTAGGTGGTGTCTCGTAGTTCTCTCCCTCCTTGAGTTCATCTTGATCAAGTAGAATCACATCAGTAGCACAGTTGACTAAGAGATCTCTGAGGTATGCTCTTCGTTGTGATTCGTCTACATCTGTCCAGAGTTCAGACCATTTGTTGTGCACCAACATTTCCTCAAGTTCATCGTGCATTTGATCATTGTAGTAGCTGGAGGGATCCTGCTGCTGCTGTGGCGACCTGTCGGGCGTAGCATCGGGATCCTGGTGAGACTTGCAGGGATCCTCAATTATCTTAACACGATGCTCTTGCGCAGAGACCAGACCTCTATACTTCGTTACATGCGGCCAATCCTCCCTTGGCTGAGTATGGGTGACTCCGGGATCCTCAGGATTGCCCGTTGACATCAGTTTCGAACTAGGTTCTAGCTGATGGCCTGAATAGGAAGATGTACTCGTGGTAGCATCATCAGGACTTCCATTCCGTCCTTGGTCAACATCTATAGGAGATGCACCTCTGGATGTTATGTCTAGCTCGACCATGCTAGAAAGAGTGGCTAGGGATTTATGGCTAGCTGAAGTAGTGGGTTGCTCATTGGTAGAGGTGGAGGGTTGGTTTGGCTTTGAGGGTTGGCTAGTAGAAGCAACATGCTTAAGTATCCGTTAGCGCTTGTTCTCCTCCTCATGAGAATCCGAATCATCAGGATCCTCATGTGAACGTTTAGCGCCACGGAGACTGTCACGACATGTGTTCTGTGTATCTAGAGCATGGAGAAGGGCTTTTTGAAGAGGGGTGAGGTTGCCTTCTTCCACGTCTAGTATACGGTCGTAGATCTCAGCTACAAGATCCTCGAAGGGTACGGTTGTTAGGTTGGGTTTGGTCGTTGTAGGGGAGAATACTAGTTCTGTATCCTGGGTTCCCCTTGATGTGGATGGTTGTTGGTTTTCTATGGCTAAAGGTGTGGAAATAGGTATGGAAATGGTTGGGGGCTGTGTTGTCTGGGGTTTGGATGGTATATTCTGAACAACTGGGGTACTTCCAGAGTCTTGTGCATTAGCGGTTATTGCTTCATGCACCCATGGTTTAATGGTAGACTCTAGAAAGCTGTTCAGATATACAAAAATGTCTTCGGGAATGGTGGTACCAGTTACAGGGGTTGTAACTGTTGTCACAGCATCAGTGAAGATGGCTGATGTGTGGCCTGCGTTCAATGATTGAGGCATTGTTGGCGTAGCAGGACTTCCGACCATCATAGTTTGCACTCCGGTCGTTGCATTCAGGGTGAGTGCACCTGTATGTGCAGTGAATAGTGTAGGTGTCCTAGAGAAATTTAAAAATGTAGGAATGGTAACACCTAGACTCGATGTGATAGAACGGATGGGGGTAGTGGTCCGGGGCTGTTGACCACTAAGTCTCTCAGCAGATTCGGAAGGAATCAGTGAGGTCGGTGTAAGTTCCCCTTGAGTTATTGAAACTCCAGTCTGTTGGGAGACTGGAGAGTGGATGGGAGATGGCTGTGCATGCGCAGTTGAACCAGATGCTGCGACTTCTACCCGGGAACTGACAAGGTCAGCTCCTGCTCCTAGGGGCGTGGTTCGGTCTATGGTGACAAAGGTGTCGCAGTCATCGTACAGTGCCAGCTCCTCCTCCACTGCACTCTTCTTTCTTAGCCTCTTCTTAGGCTGTGATGATGCAGGCTTTTCACTTCTGTTCTTGGAGCGCTGCTCACTTATGACTATGCCTTTGAGCGGTCGGGGTGTGAGAGCAGCCTCCATATCTTCGGATGAGGAGTCGGAGTCTATTCGGATGGCCTTCTTTCCGGCTCTTTTCCTGTTGCTGATCAGGACTCCCTCCATGTCATCATCATCATCATTTGCATCATCATCATCACTTCTTCGCTCATTCCCTTTGGCCATGCTATCGGAGGCCTCACCACCAGCCTTATTTGAAGGGGCCTGGCTTGATGATTCATCGGCAGTGTCCTCAGCATTGATAGGGTGGCCCTCAGCAGTCTAAGTCCTCTCGGAAGAGTTAGCAGACTGATCATCATTTGGCCGGGTTGCCACTGGTTTCTGTGGCGGGGCTCTCTTCTTCTTACCCTCACTTGCTCTCGGCTTAGTTCCCGGGGAAGGTCCAGCTGGGTTTTGCTGAGCCATGGGAACCGTTCTCTTCAACGACTCCATGTAGTCAATGACTGCCTTATCCCTCGGGTTTGCTAGATCAAGCAGTGAGTCCGGGATAGGCAGTGCTTCAGCCTTATTGCTGTCTCTCTGAAAGTACTTGAGCTTGGGCGAAGTGAAATGCTTGTCCTCCTTACGCTTTGGCATTGTCGAGGTGGCTTCCATAATGTTGTGGATGATCAGCGCCAGCCACCGAGCGTAAGGAATTGTGTTGCCCTTATGATTCTCCTTCATCTTCACTTGATCCATCAGCTCCGTCCAGAAGAGCTGAACCATATCGTACTGCTTGTCATATGCGATCCCATGGAAGATTTGTCGGATCTGCTTGTTGCACTTGTCATGTCCGGCGTGCTTAGGAGATAGGCACTTGTTCACTAGGCCGAACAGACTCTTCCACGGATGGGGCAGATTGGAGATTGTGAAATTTGACAGCAGGGGCAGTGGGCTATCGTATCCCAGATCTTTCATTCCCTTGATCAGCATTGCAGGGGAGTGGTGCATAGCTTTGGTGCACTGGGAGCTTCAGGGTCTCCCGGATTGTAGAGGGTGTGAGCACCACTCTCTTGTCGTTCAGCTTGGTCATGATTTTTGACCTGTCCTTTTCTGAGGCTGTGTGCATCAGGCCCCAGAACTGTTGTAGATACACCATTGGTACTGGTTTGGCTTCGTTGAAGGCAGTCCAAAGGTAGTGCTTCTGTAGGATTGAGAGAATGACTGGGTCCTGACATTTGAAGAGCTTCAGGTCCAATTGAAAGTTGTTGTCATAAAGTGGGACCCAGTTCTCTTTTGGGTACAGTTCATTGCTTGATTGTGCATTCCTGTCTGTTCCTGACATTGTTAACTGAAAGAATTGGGTTAGCACATTGTTCATCTGAAAATTTTATTTTTGTTCTGTTTTTGCAATTGTTCAGATCAGGTGTGTTCTGGTGGGACCTCGAGAAAATTTCTGAGTGTAAACCACGAGAACCACCTTCTCGAGGTTTGAATATCGAGAAGTAGGTTCTCGAGGTTTAAATACCGAGAAGCTCTTCTCGATACTCAAACATCGAGATCTTGGTTCTCGATGTGAGAATATCGAAAAGTCCTTCTCGAGATTTAAACTTCGAGAACTTCCTTTCTCGATGTTTAAATATCGAGAACTGCTTCTCGGTATTTCAAACTTCGAGAAGTAGGTTCTCGGTATTTAAACATCGAAAAGACCTTTTCGAGGTTCAAATATCGAGAACTGACTTTCGAGGTTTGAAATATCGAGAAACAATTCCTCGAATTCAAATATCGAGAAAGATGTATTCTCGAGTTCGTACTCAGAAGAAATGTCGAGAACCACCTGCAATTACACATTCATAAAAATATCAAAAACAAATTTCGATGTTTATTAAGATTCAGTTCTCGATATATCACTTCAAGAAATTCTTTTTGAGTTCGAGAACCGGTGCATTTTGTGCGAGAACCATCTTATTCAAGATTTTCATCAGAATCACTACCTTTAGTGCGAAAGGTGTGAAGATTTGAGAAAGTTTTTGAGGAAGACGGTTGAGAGCTCTGGACTTCGAGAACTTTTAGAAAAAATGTGTGAGAAGAATGGGTTGTCTAGTTCTCGAAGTCTTCTTATATGCGAGAAAATCCTGGGCCTTGCGAGAAAGTAATCTGGGCCCAAAAGTTTGAGTTGGGCCCGGTTCCGTTTTTAAAATTATTTTGAGCCCCAAATGTTTATTCATGAAAAAACTCCCCCTCAAATTGTGAACGTTTTTTTTTTTTTTTGAATTTCACACACACTCACATACACACTCACATACACACTCTTTTTCTGATTTTCTTCTTTTCTCACTCACACACACACACTCTTTTTCTGATTTTCTGATTTTTACACACACACGCACGCACACTCTTTTTCTGATTTTCTGATTTTTACACACACACACACACGCACACTCTTTTTCTGATTTTCTTCTTTTTCCCCTTCAAAGTATTCTTCCCTCTTTTATTTTCTCCCTTTTTCTCCCCCTCAACACATGCAACGCACACCACACACACACACATTTTATTCAGACCATGGAGATAACACAATTACATGGGATCGAAATTCAACATGCCTAACTTAGATACTAGGAACTGGAATCTCTTTTCATCCAATGCCTTAGTAAATATGTCAGCCAGTTGAAGCTCGGTGCTAACAAAGTACAAATCAACATCTCCCTTCTCCACATGGTCCTTGATGAAGTGATAGCGCAGGTCGATGTGCTTGGTGCGCGAGTGATGAACTGGGTTGCTGGTTATGGCAATTGCACTCTGGGAGTCACTGTAGATCGGGATGTGATTGAACAAGAAGCCATAGTCTCTGAGTTGGGTCCTCATCCATAGGATTTGTGAACAGCAACTAGCAGCCGCAACGTATTCTGCTTTGGCTGTAGAAGTTGACACACAGTTCTGTTTCTTGGAGGACCAACAGACTAGCTTCTCTCCCAGAAATTGAGCACCACCGGATGTACTTTTCCTGTCTAACTTGCAACCTGCGAAATCTGCATCTGAGTACCCAATGAGGTCAAAACCCGTGTCCTTGGGATACCAAAGTCCTAAGTTGACTGTTCCTTTTAGGTATCTCAGGATTCTCTTTACTACATTCAGATGTGATTCCTTTGGATTTGCTTGAAAGCGAGCGCACAGGCAGGTTGCGAAGACAATATCCGGTCTACTAGATGTCAGGTACAGCAAGGAACCGATGATAGCCCGATAGTTGGTAGCATCGACTGAAATCCCGGAAGGGTCAGAGTCGAGCTTTTGTGAGGGAGACATGGGGGTTTTCATTGTTGACTTGCTGTCCATCTTGAATCTTTTGAGCATTTCATGGATGTACTTCGACTGGCTGATGAAAATTCCGTCGGGCAATTGCTTGATCTGTAGCCCTAGAAAGAAGTTCAACTCTCCCATCATACTCATTTCAAACTCAGTGCGCATCAAATTGCTGAATTCTTCGCAGAAGTTCGGATTGGACGAGGCGAATATGATGTCATCGACATAGATTTGTATCAGCATGATGTCACTGTTCTCTCGCTTGATGAAAAGAGTTGGATCCATCTTTCCCTTCGAGTAGCCTGATTGCACAAGAAAATCAGATAGTGCTTCATACCAGGCTCTCGGTGCCTGTTTTAGTCCATACAGAGCTTTCTTCAGCTTGTAGACATAATGTGGGCGTTCAGGATCAACAAAGCCTTCTGGTTGTGCCACGTAAACTTCTTCTTTCAGTTCTCCATTCAGAAACGCAGTATTTACATCCATTTGATAAACGGTGAAACTCTTATGAGCAGCATAAGCAAGGAACAGCCTGATTGCTTCAATTCTGGCCACTGGTGCAAAGGTTTCATCATAGTCAATTCCTTCTTGTTGATTGTATCCTTTTGCGACCAGTCGAGCTTTGTTCCTTATGATCACACCGTCTTCATCCTTCTTGTTCTTGAAGACCCACTTGGTGCCAATTATTGTTTTCTTCGGGGGCCTCGGTACCAGGGTCCATACATCTAATCTTTCGAACTGATTGATTTCCTCCTGCATTGCGATCACCCAATCAGGATCTGCTAGAGCTTCAGAGACTTTGGTTGGCTCAGATTGGCTGATGAAGCAGGAGAAGAGACATTCATTTGCTGTAGTTGTTCTTGTGCAAACTCCTCGACTCGGATCTCCAATGATTTGTTCTGCAGGATGTGCCTTCGTCCATTTCCGCTCATGAGTTAGAGGGATTGGAGTTATGATGGGGTGATCCGGGTCCTCAAAAGTAGTAGATGTGATTTGTTGAGGAGTGGAGTGCACAGGGGTCAATTCAGGTTCTGTATCTGCTTGAGCTGGTATTTCTGAAACTTGTGCTGGTGAAGTTGCTTGTGTTGCTGCCGTGCCATGATCCTCAGTATCTTCGTGATCTGATGTATGGGGTGAGTCAGCTTCTTCCTCACTGAGGTCAGGCATGAATGGTGGTTGAGCAGCTTCTGTTGATGATTGTGGGTTGGCAGTGCGTGCATTTTCATAGAAATGTTCAAATAGAGAGTCAAGAATTGCACTGTCAGTTGTTGTTTGCTTCGTTGCTTCAGCTCCATCAGGTTGCTTCCTTTGAGCAGAGAGTGTGGGTTCTATCAAGAAATGTTCAGAAGCAAAGTCAGCCATTTCATAGAATGCAACATTGACACTCTCAATGACTGTTCTGCGTTCACGTAAATAGACCCGATATGCCTTTGTTTGCGTGGAGTACCCAATGAATACTCCTTCGATAGCTTTCGGATCCATCTTGCTTCTTTCATTTCTGTCATTTAGAACAAAGCACTTGCAGCCAAACACTCTGAAGAATGAGATTTCAGGAGTTCTATTGAAGAGTATTTCATATGGGGTCTTGTTGAAGCGCTTGTGAATTGACGTTCTGTTCTGAGTAAAGCACGCTGTGTTGATTGCTTCAGCCCACATGAAATGGGGAAGCTTTGACTGAATGAGCATGGTGCGTGCTGCTTCAACAAGAGTTCTATTCTTTCTTTCAACGACCCCGTTCTGTTGTGGTGTCTTTGCTGCAGAGAATTGCTGTGTGATACCCTGAGTTTCATAGAAGTCAGCAAGAGACTGATTCTTGAACTCGGTACCGTTATCTGTTCTGATGATCTCCACACTCTTTTGTAGAAAATTTTGGATTGTCCTGATGAAGGTTATGATGGTTGCAGCTGTTTCATCCTTTGTCCTCAGAAATTTGGTCCATGTGTACCGAGAGAAGTCATCCACAATGACCAGTGTATATTTGCGTCCATTGATGCTTTGGACTCTCATTGGTCCACACAGATCCATGTGAAGTAGTTGCAGCAGTCGGGAGGAGGATGGAACAGGTTTTAACTTGTGAGAGCTCCTTTTCATCTTGCCTAGTCTGCAGGCATCACAATGAATGTCAGCGGAAGTCTTCAAAGGAGGCAGCCCTTTCACAAGTTTCTTGGAGGACAGAATGGTGAGATATTTGAAGTTGAGATGTGAGAGGCGTCTGTGCCATAGACTGTTCTGTGCAGAGGAAGCTTTGGACAGCAGGCAGATGGAAGAAGGTAATTGTACGCTCTTCAGATCAATGGTGTACAGGTTGGAAGTTCTCGTGCAGGTCAATAATACCTTCCCAAACCTGTCCAGCACACAACATTGTCTGGCTATAAACTTTACTTCCATGCCACTATCACAGAACTGTCCAATGCTTAGCAGATTATGCTTCAATCCTTTCACGTATGACACAGCCTTGATGGTGACACTTGCACAGATGACATCCCCATATCCTAGGATTGGAGATGCTGCATTGTTTCCAAATCTCACGTTTCCTCCGTAGTACTTTGTGTAGTTGCTCAACAGTTCTTTTATTCCGGTCATGTGGTTTGAGCAGCCAGAATCTAAGTGCCACACATGACCGTCCTGCAAAACAGATTAAGGACTTTTAGGTACCCACCGCAGGATGGGTCCTTCCTTATCAATTGAGAATATCTTTTTGAATTTTTCTTTCAGCTGTGATCCAAGGTCAACAGCCTTTTCAGATAATGTTCTTTGTTTTTCAAGTTCAGCTTTTGGTATCCATTTTTGTTTGATTTTAGGAGCGGAGGAGACAGAGTCATTGTTTCTATGTGTGAATGGCTGGTTCGTGAGATAAGGTTTGAAAATTTCTTCTTTAGAGAGACGTTGTAAATGTTTCTTCGAATGAACTCTAAGAGGATATCTTTAGGGCTGGGTCCGAAAAATCGAAAACCGAAAACCGAATCAAATCACACCGAACCGTAACCAAATAAAACCGAATCGCTAACAAACCGAAACCGAATGTAAAAAACCGAACCGAACCGTAGTTGTTTGGTTCGGTTTTGATTTTTACTCTTCAAAACCGAATCGAACCGAACAACCGAACTAATTAAAATATAAAATTTATTTGTCAATTGTTAAGCATTAATCCTGACAAATCCTAAAATCATTAATAGTCTTTGGTTTTCTTGTGCTAGAGAAATAATGTTTGTGTTATGTTTAGTTTAGTTTATAAATTCATTTACACATTCATTGTCCGTAATAATGTAGCTATACGGAATGATGATAATATGTTTTTACTAGTTATTAGTATTAATTAACTTTTATTTTTATTTAACTTAAATAATTCATATTGATGAAACAATAAATATTCATCTCAACTATATCACATAGAACGTATATAATTATATACTCATGATTTTTTTTAACTAGTCACAAACAATGTAGATTAATAATATATACTTTTATCTCTCTCGCATACTCATATAATTCAAGACATATTTATTTATTTTCATTTTTATTTTATTTGTTGTAGTGTGCTTGCATTCTTTATGTAATACTATGTATATGTTTGATCCCTCAAAGTATTGTAAAAATTTTAAATCAAATGATAATTTTTTGGCAAAAAACCGAAAAAACCGAAACCGAATCGAAACAAACCGAACCAATCAAACCGTGGTTCCAAGTTTTGAAGTGTAAAACCGAACCGAAACCGAACCGAACTTTTTAATTTGATTCTATATTTGGTTTTAGGTCAAAACCGAACCGCAAGAACCGAACCCACCCCTAGATATCTTAAGTTTGGAAGATTATAGACACCCTCTACAGTTCTATTCTCAGACTGTTTTCTTTGTTTGCGCTCTCTTTTTTCTTTCTCACGTACAGCATTTACATCATGATCAGAACCAAAAGTATCATTGCAAGGATTCACAAACCCAGAAGTAAACAACTTTTCATTGATAATGAAAGTATCAGATTTAAGCTTAGAATGATTCAGCTTGGGACACAAGACTGAACTAGAACTACAAGATTGTGACATAGAACTAGATCTACGCTTATTGGAATAGAAAACAGCATTCGAGCAAGGCTTTTTATTCTCAAAAAACATCTTCTTCTTTCCTTCAGCAATCTCCTCTCTCTTCAACTTCCACTCTCTTCTTCTCTCCAATCTCCTACTTACTTCTCCTCCTGCTTCCAAAGGAGATTCGGAGTGAGTGAAAGTCTTTTTGAGAAATTTAGATTTGTTCAAATTTCTTTGAGAGGCATCAGTATCACTAGATGATTGGGAAGTTGTGCCAGATTGAGAACTTTCTTTTAAAATGGTGAGTTCCTTCAACAACCTCTCCCTCTCACTTTCAAATTCTTTTCTTTCTTCTTCAAAACTTTTTCTTTGATTTTCTAAAGAAATGTGTAGGTTTTCAAATTTTCTTATCAGTGGAGGGATATAGGGTTCTTCTCCACTTGAACCTGAGGTTGATGGGGGTTCAGGGTCTGACACAAATTCCTTCTCAGAAGGATAGAGACTCACACTCTCATCAGTTGACAAAACAGGTTCAGCGTTTTCATAGCTTTTGTTCAGGGAATCATAACTAAAAGGAATTTCGGCTTTTGAAGGATTTGACCGTTTTACCTCTTCTTCTTCTGCGGTTTCTTTCCCGTAGGTAAACGCCATCAACTTGGTCAATCCTAACCCCATGTACTTTATGTTGTAAAGTTGGAGACAATCAATCTTTTTCAGATTGTTGGGGTTAGTAAAGCCAAGACCTTCCTTTGAGTTATAAAACCGAGTGTCCCTGTTTTGGTTTAAGAAGATTGTTTGTTCAGTTTGTCCTCTTTTGACCAGTAGATCTTCTAATTCTTTGATTTTTGTGTAAAGAGCACATCTTTGTTTGCGTAGAAAATCGTTTTCTGCTTTCGCAACATTTCGTTCGAGTTCTGTGTCACTGACCTTCTTAGTTAGTTCAGTAATTTTTTGTGTAAGCTTTTCTGCTTCTAAATTTTGTTTCTGAACTCTTTCTTTCTCATTTTCTAGTTGTAACTTCAGGGAGTGACTCTTGTCTAGAGTATCAAGTACCCCTTTGTAGTTATGATCTAACCTGCCTTTTAACTCCTTTATGGTGTTATCGTTTTCACATGAGGAATGAACTTTGCAGGTACATGAGCAAGAAGGTTCAGAAGTACTTACAGTGGTGTTTGAGCTTGAACTTTGACTTTTTCCGGGGATCGCAGCATCACCCTTTTCTTTTTCTTCTTCTTCCACAAACGCCATCAGGGCCAGATTCTCTTCTTCTTCATCATCAGAACTCTCCTCCTGCCATGGATCATTCTCAGTAAGTGTTGCAGCACTATCATCATCTTGCTTAGCCATGAACATCTTCTGCTTGTTTCATAGCATCTTTTGCTTGTAATAGTGGTAGTCCCTCTTCCTTGGTAAGCGACAGTCCTTGATAACATGTCCAGCTTTTCCACAGTTAAAGCATTTGAGAGGGTCTTCTGCTGCAACAACTCTACTAGAAGAGTTTTGATCATTGTTTTTTGATTTGTAGTTGGCAGAGGAGGTTCGGAGCTTGTTTGATGAGCTTCCTTTCTTGGTAAACCTTTTGTTGAACTGATTAGTCAGTAGTGCCATCTTCTTCTGTAGATCAGCCAGCTCAGATTCAACATCCATTTCTTCTTCACTTTCTTCTTCTTCTGATTCAATCTTAACTGCTTTCTTCTTCTTCGGACCCTTAGATGAACTCTTTGGCTTAGCTTCAATCATGAGTGCTAAAGGATTAGCAGAGAAGCTTCCTTCCATCTCAGCAGTGTCATTAACAAACTGCTGTAGATGTTCATGGACAGTGCAGAGGTCAAGTTCATCCAAGTCCAGGTGCTGTCGTAGATTCTTAACAGTTCTTCTCCATTCTGGCGGCAGGCTCGACAAGAAACGTATGTTCATCTCCATATTAGATTTGACAACTTTGATCTTTCTCATCTCATTGATCAATTGTACGAATCTGTTATACGTCTCATGGAGCGCCTCACCAGTTAGGGCTTTAAAGGCATCATAGGCAGTCAAGATGTTCGCTTTCTTTGTCTTCAAACCGAGATCAGTTCCAATCATTAACTTCTTCACCTCATCCCACATTTCCTTTGCTGTTTCCATGTTGTCTATCAGTATGTAGATATCATTGGGAATAGCTTGCAGCAGATATGTTTTTGCCATGAGATCAGCTTTGATTCTCAACTTGTCAGCTTCAGTGTATTCGCCTTTTGTCTTCAGTCTTTTCACACAGTTAACAGGGGGGTTGTTTACATCTGAGGTATCTACTTCAGTATAGATCTCAGCAGGACCTTGTGTGAGTGATTCAAGCATGGCAGATGAATTATCTTTCCCTTCCAGAAAGTTCAAGAATCTTGTCTTCCACATCTGATATTCTCCTTTTCTGAGGATGGGTGGTCTGTTGTCATTTCCAAGTGCTAATGCTTCCATCTTCGCTGATTGAGCCTTAAAAGATCGTTCGAGTGTTTTGATCAGGTAAAATTAAATTATCAAATAAACAGAATGTCGAAAACCTAAGTTTCAAGAATAGGTTCGAAAACAGAGTTCGAGAAGCTCTTTCGAGAAGCAGTTTTCGATGTTTTATATCGAAAACCCTGCTATCGAGAAGCTGGGTTCGAGAAGTTCTTTCGAGAAGTCAGGATCGAAAACCTGAGTTCGAGAACTTGGTTTCGAGAACTGACTATCGAGAAGATATATCGAGATCATGCAAATCGAAAACAAGGTATCGAGATATAATGTCGAAAACTGAGTATCGAGAACAGCAGTTCGAGAACTCAGTTCGAGAACTTATGTCGAGAAGCCAGTATCGAGATCCTGCAATTCAAAAACTTAGTTTTAAGCAGATAAAACAGCCAAAGTTTAAAGTCCTAAATCCAGAGATCTTCCTTGAATGATTTTCAGCTCGAAAAACCTGCTACAATGTCGAGAACTCTGCTTTTCGACATCATACTATCGAGAAATCAAGATCACAAAATCTACTGGAATCGAAAAATAAGATATACCCTTGGTTCGTTTCTGAATGGCGAATCCAATGGTATAACTTTTACAGTTTATCGATCAGAAACAAGATTACAGTGATTTAAAACAAAAAGATCGAAAAGTATGAAAAAGCAGAGAACTTCGAAAACTTTTCTTTGACGATCAAACTCGAGCAGGCTCTGATACCAGTTGTTGGTCCCAGTTTATGCAGACTAACTATCAGCTAGATGGATATCATCGATAAACAGAAAGAAAGAAGATCTGATAATGATCAAACAATGTCGAGAACAGAGAAATTCTTCTTTCTGTTGTATCGAGAAGAAACTTGGCAGCGTAAGGCTAAGGTCTATTAAAATCGATATCGGTACCTGTACACAAGGCGCATATTTATAGGCGCTGTACAGGTTACCGATTTAGGTAAACCTTGGAAGTTGGGCCAAGGCCTTTTTGGGCCTTATTCCCTTTACCTTATTTATTACATAATAAATACTAATCTAATACCATAAATGGTATAACTAGTCTACTTTATTGAACAAGACTTAACAGACAAACTTGACCCACAATAAAAGTTCTAACAATTTGAAAATGGGTCGTACCTCCTTTGTTGATGACCTTGGAAGCCCAAGGCGTTGACTTGTTCTTTGTCTTCTTGAAGAGTTGGGCATGAGTCCGTGGGATGCCCTTGTTGTATACAAATACCGCAGACCTTGACTTCTTGGGTCTTGGATTTTAAAAGGAAATCCTTAACCAAAGAAGTCAAGCCGGTCACTTGACTTGTCAAGCCGTTCACTTGACTTTCCAACGAGTTGTTGGATTCCGCCGCCATAACTCTCCGAGTTGAGGACCGCCCGTTATAGTGTCTGGAGTTCTCGGCCAACTCCGAGATGAGATCTCTCGCTTGTGAAGGGGTTTTGTTGACAATGCCCCCTCCACACGCCGCATTCACCATGCGGCGATCTTGATCCACAAGACCATCATAGAAGTAGAGGATGAGGTCTTGTTCGGTGTATCCGTGATAGGGGCAACTTGCACATAGCTTCTTGAATTTCTCCCAATATTCATATAGGGATTCATCATCTTTTTGTTCGATGTTGCTTATTTGCTTCTTGAGTGATGATGAAATAGAAGCGGGGTAGTACCTGTCAAGAAAGGCCTTCTTCATTTGTGGCCATGTAGTGATACTTCCCGAAGGAAGATAGAAAAGCCAGTCCTTTGCAGTATCCTTCAGAGAGAATGGAAAAGCCCTTAGCTTGATTTGTTCCTCGGATACGCCATTGGGGCACATGCTTGTGCACACAATATGGAATTCCGATAGATGTTTGTTCGGATCTTCCCCCCGTAGACCATGGAAAGAGGGAAGTAGATGAATGAGCCCAGGCTTTAGCTCAAATGAAACCCCCGTATCAAGAGTTGGAAAAGTGATACATAGGGGTTGTTGATTAAGATTCGGAGCTGTGAGCTCCCTCAATGTTCTCGTCTCAAGAGCCATAGTGATTGGCTCTTCGGTCTCGCTAGAATGAGAGCTCGCGCTTGATGATTCCTCCGAAGAAGCATTCGGAAATAAATTCCTAAACCTTTCGAAGGCTTGTTCCGTTTGGGGGTTTGTTTGGTAGATGATTTTGTTTATAGATCGGGTTCTTACCATATACTCAAACAAAGCTCAGAAGAAATAGAAATCTTTATACTTCAACTATTTTTTTTTCTTTTTCTTTAAAATAAAATAAAAAGAAAAATTAATTGCCTTTCCCCGGCAACGGCGCCAAATTTGACGTGCGCTTTGTCGTGAGTGCACTCAAAATAAATTCAATACTAGCACTTATACGTAGTATAGGTGAAGTAGAGTTCGTATCCACAGGGAAAGGAATAACTTTCTTTTTATATAAATAGTAAGTAAAGGGGGGTTTTGATTGTTGAGTGATTTAATTAAATTAAACACGAAGATGAACGAGTTATATGGGATTTAATTCAAAGATAAAAGTGACTTGGCATTGCTACTTTCCACTTGTTGATATATTTTAGTCGATCATTGTTATATCTATAACTTATCTCCTCTCGAATACTCAATCGAGGAGTATATCCAATTCATCGAGGCATTGCTACTTTCCACTTGTTGGCAACTCTTCTATTATAAATATATCTGTCAGGACTCCTATTGGAGTACCTCTTTCCCATTATTTCACATGGTATCAAAAGCTCTAGGTTTGTAGATACAATTTTTTTCTTTTTTCGGTTCCCATGAACCTTATTATAGCCGCCGCCTCCTCGGGGTCGACTGCCGCCACATTTACGGTTGTCTCCGATCCTTTGAAGATGAGCGCGGCTAATATGGCGCAGATCACCTCCTTCGCGTCGCTGAACACGGTGCTTGCTTCCAGCATGCCGTTGAGTTCGCCACCTGCTGCTGCCTATGTCCGCGCAGCCCACCTTCTCTGCGTCGCTGACCACGGTGCTTGCTTCAAGCGCGCTGTTGAATTCGCCGCTTGCTGCTGCAGACATATATTCTCATGGAGATCTTATTGTCAAAGATATGTCTTCTAATCTTCCGCTCACGGATATATTTACTAAGAGTTTTTTTTTAGTTTGCAATTTTATTTTTTTAAAAGACAACCTGCGCGTTGTATCTCTCGCACAGTTTGAGGGGGTGTAATAGGCTAATATAATTAGGAATCTACCTAATAGATATTTAGGAATCTGTCTAATATCTATTTAGGAATACTTTGTATTTTGGCAACTCTTCTATTATAAATATATCTGTCAGGACTCCTATTGGAGTACCTCTTTCCCATTATTTCACAAATAGAACGTGGCCAAATCTTTCCTTGCATGTTCATTTGTTCCCGGATCGGATCCTTGAAAATCAGTATTGGTACTCGATCGAGTAATGGGCTCAAAAGTGTCCTTAGAAAATAATTGTGAGAAAAGTTAACAAGTTCACATCTACCTCCACTTGAAAAACTACACTTTTCCTACATCCACTTTAACATTTCAAGAACTAGTTTTCGGCTCATTTCAAACTTTGAAGTCCAAGTTTCAAATCCAAAATAAACACTAGATCAAAGCTTCCAAAAGTCAACCTTCATATTAAAAAAAATATCAATTCGATCTAAGAAAGGCATAAGCTTCAAATTAGAGCTGGTCAACACTACAAGGTACGAAAACTTTTTTGGATGAATTCAATCAACATGTCAACGATCCCTACCCTACGATAAAACATGGATGGTACTCGAACTCATAATCACTTTATGACACTCAATGTGATGTATCTTCTAACGAGTTTGTGGCAAGTACTCCGTAGTTCTAATTCCAATTTCACCGAACACGTCCATTTCTTAGAGATAAATACTTTCCACGATTAAGAACGACGTAAGTCCATTAAAAAATTAGAAGCTTGTTTAGCCAATAATGAAAGTGATATGTGAAAACACTTATTCGAGGAATCAAGCCGTTTCGCCCCGCCCCGACCCGCCATGTTCAATATATAAGTATATATACATAATTTTATTTAAATTATACTACAAATATACATGTGTACATATGTGTGTAAAATAAATCATAAATTTTCTGGTCTTGTAATATATTAATTTTTATATTTGAATGTGATGGATGATTAATTGTCATTGTCATTTTGTATTTAGCATTTTATAAATTATTAATTTTCATTGTTCTTTTATTATTGTTTTTTGTTGGTTTTACTTGCTTAGTTTATTGTGTGATGTACTCTTTAGATTCATTATGTATGATGTAATTTGCATTTCTTGTGTGTGTTTTGTTTTAAGTACCAAAAGGGGGTGTGAGGGAGTATTATAGGACCAAAAGAAGGCAATAAGAAACATGAATGTAAGTGCTGGTACAAAATCCAGTCGGATTGGAAGTGACTTGTGAAGCTATCAGGAAGCTATCGACTGAAACCCGGTCGAGTTTGAGTTGACACAAGACAATCAGACGTGTCGAAGAACAAGAGACCTTGGAAAATCGGGTTTGATACGTGACCCGGTCGGGTTTAGCCTTAACCCGGTCGGCTTGAATGTGATTTCAGCACATTCCGACTACCTAAAGTACCCGATCGGGTACCCTATATACTCGGTCGGTACTCTACCCTACCATCTCCAAACACTTATAAATACACTCTTTTTTCTCCCCATTTATGCTCAGTTTATAATAGTAATTTTTTATTTATATCTTCTAGCATGTTTAGTCTCCAAATGAGAAGCTAAACTCATGTATCTTAGTTTTTCTCCTGAACCTTGTTGAATGTTAAAATTGTGAGTTATTTTTCTAAACTTCTTTCCTTAACTATTACTTTGTAATTCTTCCCTTAGCCTATCTTTATATTAATGTTAGGGTGTTGCTAATTAAGTGATGATTAATTTTTTTAATGAAAAAGAAAACTTTATTAATAAAGAAAATTAGAAAGTACAAAGGTGAAAAGCTAGAAAAAAAAGGAAAAAAAATGAAAGAAAAAAAGCTAAACTTAACGTAATACCCAACCCAAAGATTAGCAAAAAGCCCTCCTAATCTAAAACTTAACCCTCAGACAAATCTTCATAGCTCCGCTCGTGATTGAGATCTAGTTCTCATAAGATGTGATCGTTGATTCCTCATTCTCAAATCCCAACCGCCTCCTCTTCTCTTGAAGACCATCCGTTAGTAGATGACTGCTGCTAGAAGAGCATTTGTCATGGCTTGAGTTGAGATCGAACAATGGCAGAGCAAGCATTACTTAAACATAGCTAGAGTGGAGATAACATGATGACAAAGCCGGAAAAACACACAAGGGAAAGTGGTGATAGAGTGAGGACCGAGATAAAGCAAAGGATATCCAAAAATTGAATGTTTTGGACTAATAGTTCCAGACTTGATGTGCTTCATCATCAGGACTTCACCGGCTTCACTAACACGTGAAGTCATGGAGACTGGAGAGGATTACACATTTTAGGAGATATGTAAAACTTATAGTTGAAACAATTTTTTTAGATTTTTTCCTATAATTATGAGCAATATATGTAAAAGTTTCTAATATGATTCATCAACATATGTCTATCTCTTATTTTATTTATATGTATGTTTTTGGGGTATAGATCTAGCTTTGAATTGCGATATTGAAATATTATTAAAGATTATTGTAAAAAAAAAAAGTGATCGTTGATTCCTCTTCTTGTACATTCTTTTTTGGGTGTTTAAATTCTGAGTAGGTAGACAATTTTCTAGCATGACCAAGAGAGCTTTTTGACAAATACTCTCATTTGTATTCGAGTCCCAAAGATCTTCCATCGTTGAAATAGGAACCGTTTTTTCATTTTCTGAGACATGACCGAGAAATTCATCCCCTGAGATTATGGAGTTGGGGCTGCCATAAACTCCCTCAAAATCAAAAGCGTCAGAAAGGTAACCTGTAGAGACCCATCCCGATTGAGCACGTCTACTTCTAAAACAACCATCTGACTTTTCTTTTTGCTCTGAAGCATTCTCTATTTTAAAAGATATTCCATCATTACTTGGTCCCAAAGATAAATTACCCAAAGTTGAGGTAAGAAGTCGCTCAAATTCATAAAGGAAATAATGAGAAAGTGAGTCTTGCTCAATATCAGCTTGAAGTAATGTGCCCGAAATGGAAAGCTCGGTTTCACAGGGATGAAGATAATCTCCAACACAAGGTAAAAAGTCCAAATTCATATCAGAACTCCTCACACCCGCAATCTCAAGAGAATCTTGTTCAATTGCTAATTTTTTGGAAGCAATTGAGTTCATCAAGTTAATTACTTTTGTTATCCCTGAAAGGAAAAGATTGATCCTCTGTCCATTCCGCCCCTGTGGAATAAAGAGAGAGTCAAATCCCCTCTTAATTATTCTCACAAATCCTCCGAAAAAATTAGTATCATACAAAATAGTAAGGGAATTATGCAGCTCCAATCTATTACAATATCTATTACCCGAAAAGATCTTGATTATGGAGTCCTTCAACCATTTAACCCTAGCAATATTAAGATTTATAACAGATGATATTCCTTGCTTGGTTTCAGAGATGAACAGCATTGCAATCAATAATTTTAAAATGGAAATTTTTTATTTCAATAAAAATATCAAACTCATCCGCCTCCTTTCGAATCAGATCGTTGCATCCTGCTATTCCACCCACCAAATGCTTCGTATCAGTAAAACTCCTGCCTTGATAGTCCCTCGGTTGCAAGTAATATTTGGAATCATGCTTCGAACGCAGATTTGTATCGGGCGAACTCCAATTTGTTCTCCATCGGAAGCCCCTACGCAGATTCAGATTTGGCTCTCAACGCAAACTCCAATTACCCTTTGACAGTAATTACTACTAGAAACGATAAATGAATCGATGGTTAATCATTAATGGTTTCATAAGTAAATAACTCCAGGTTTTTACCAAAAAAAAGTAAATAACTCCGGGTTATTAATGCACAACTCCGGGTTTCAACTAATTCTCAAAATTCCTTCAACCCACTTCAAATATCAATACCGACCAACACTTCTACTCCTCCACTGAGGAGCCGTTCGTAGCAAGAAGCAAGGGCTGTCGTGAACAGTGGGATGTCACAGAGAATAGAAAGGAGTGTTTGACCCATTATGCGGATCTCCATATCCCTTCTCTTCCGGTATGGAACGTCGTCGATTGGATTCATAATAAGCGGTACTTGCCTTCATCGGCAAAGTAATGCATATTAGGGTAATAGTTACTCCTTGAATTTATGTTCATATAGGGTTGGGATTTTTCTCTAGTTTTAATAATTTGTATTCTATGTTGAATCTTTGAGTATGTCATTTCATTGGTATAAGTTTGTGATGTCAACTACTAAAATTATAGTTGAAGTGTTGTATTTCATTGGTATGCCCATTAAATGTTTGTTGAAATGTTTGAATGAATTCTTTTATATATTCATATCGATTGTTTAAGATGCTTTTGCTCCTTCTTTTATTCATATCGATTGTTAAAATTACAAATTTTTGTTTTGTTTTTAGTAATGATAAATGACTATTTTGTGATGTAAACCATTGAAATTATAGTCTACGTATTATATTTCATCTGTATTCTCATTACATGTTTGTTGAAATGTTTCAATGATTTTTTTCATACCTAATGTGCTTTTTCTTTTTCCTTTAATGTGTATTTTTGTTTAACAGGAATTGTATTTTTTACTTTTTATGTTTGTGGTTTAAACTATGTAATATGTTAACTGTTTGAATCCAAGGCTTTTCTTCTTCTCCTTGTTTTGTTAATGTGCATTTTAGTATTCTTAGAACCCTGGCTACAGAAAGAGGGTTGCCGCTCTATGGGGAAACAACAACTTCGGGAGGCTGGGACATAGCGGCATCAAATTGAGTCAAGTTCTAAGCCTTTGTTGCCTTAAAGTAGCTATATCTATATGTAGCTATATCTATATCTCATGAGCTTTGAAGACATGTGATCAGCAAGAAGTTTAGCAGATCTACTGGTCCTTGGAGTTGACAAGGTATGGCGAAGGGAACACGGTGATCTTGTGAAGAAGAATTCCAACTAATTTAGTCATAGGTCGAGCTCATCAAATCATATAGAATTGGATAATCTCAAATTAGTTTCTCTTAGATTAGTCGACATTGGAATGTGTTGACAGTTGGGTTGTAAATGATAATGTTGTTCTTTTATATTAGTTGGCATTGAGATTTGAGATGTTGGAGGGTATATAACATTTTTGGTGTAAATGATAATGCTTGTTCTTGGTAATGGAACACTTTGTTTGTAAATATGCTTGTTTTTCACTTAAGAATCAAAGACTGTAAATATGTATCTTTTGCTTGTAACCAGACACTTCATGTCGCGTTCACAGACATTTGCAATCAGCACATTTGTCTGTTCCAGTGGCTATTGCCTGTGCCCAGACATTTCATGTCTGATTCACAGACAATTCCACTTAGCACATAAGCACATTTGCTTGTTCCAGTGGTTATTGCCTGTGGCCAAACATTTCGTTTCTAGTTCACAGACCATTCCACTTAGCACATGAGCACATTAGCTCATTCAATGGTTATTGTTTGTGGCAAGACACTTCACGTCCACAAACACTTTTACTTGGTACATTAGTTTGTTCAAGTGGCTATTGTTTGTAACTGGATAGTTCATGTCTGGTTCACAAACAATTCTACTAAGCACATTAGCCCACATTATTGCCTGTGGCCGGACATTTCTTGTATGATACACAGACAATTCCACTTAATCTATTAGTTCATTCTAGTGGCTATTGTTTGTGGCTAGACATTTCATATCCTGTTCACAGACAATTCTACTTAACATATTAACTTGTTTGAGTAGTTATTGTTTGTGATCGGGCACTTCATATCTAGTTCATAGACAAATTCATTTAACACATTAACTTATTCCTTCTTGGCACACACACCTATTATTCATTTCTTTGAGCACTTTGTTGAATGAGGTATGTAATGTCTAAGAGAGTATTGATCAAAATAATATGGAAGAGTAAACAATATTTAAACATGATTAATTAATAGGATATAAAAACCAACCAAGCAACAATTAAGGAAATGAGATTGATAAACCAAAATGAGGACATTTCTTCCTAAGACGACACAATAAACCAAAATATCACCCTTAACCAATATGCATGATGAATATGTCAATAAATAAATTCAATGTCTAATTACATAAAGTAAAAAACACTCCAACAAATGGATTTTTCTCAAATAAATCCAATATGTCAAGAAATAAGGTCAAGGTATTTAATGGTTATGTAACCACTAGTATCTTTATTAAAAAAAGAATGCCAACATGAAGTTTTCTTCTCTTTCCAACTTGCTCAAGTGTACTTTAGCAGCTACAATCTCTCCATAGTCTATTATCCCACCACTTTCAATGTCTACAACATATGTAACATCCTTAATCTCAGATTCCATCAGCTCTGCTCTAATTCTCGTTAAATCATCTTGTAATCCATCAATGATAAAGTTTTGCTAGTATCTGTGTCAATCAGGTCAAAACTGTAGATGAAAAACGTCGCACTAATGATAGCATTAAGCAAATGCAGTAAAATTCTAGAAAGCTAAAAGCATAAGAAAAACTACTTGAAGTAATTCCACATTGATAAACTGCCAAATTTGAAGGACATAAAACAAAGAGCATTTATGCACAATTAAGCTTCACATTGCCAAATCTTATGTGAAGCAATTTATTCACCATAATATGTAGCAATGTTCATAGGGGCCTATCTTTATCATAGTTTCCAATTTTTTTAACAAGTTTAGGCTAAGGGCATAGGCTTCCCTATATTTCTCGGCCTGCTGTTTGGGATCGGAGGGGCAGAAGACCTTTTTAGGTTTGTTTGTTTGGTGTTGTGGGTTGGTTCCCCATTAGATTGTGTTTCTCTGGGGTCCAATTCCATCACCTTGCTTGTTAATGTTATCCCTATTTTGGTTTAAATCATTTAAAATAATGTTTTGAACAATGGTTGGTCAGGTTGTAAAGCTGGTGATATGGGCGTTTGAGGGGAGGAGTTTCAATTATAGTAGCAGATATCTCTTGTATCATTGTAAGGATATCAGTGCTATTTTCATAGGTTTTTCCAGGGCCAACATTCTGTTCATTTTGCTTCCCAGGTTGCTCTATCTCATTTGTGACTTCTGCAGGTTCTTCAGAAGGAACATTTTCTCGATCTGCCTGCTGATATGGTGACTAGTACACATCACCAGTCCATAACAATGAAGCCCAATAGTCAAACATTTATCACCATAGTAACATACATACAATCTGAAAATTAGAAACAAAGATAGCCCTAAAAGAAGAAGAAAATCTAGCAAATTCATAATAATTAAATAATAGTTAATTAATAATTAGTATATCATAGTAAAACTGGAAAACCAAAAAAATAGAGTCTAAAACTCATTAAAAACTAGACTAATGTACATAACAAAAACGAGAACAAAATCTATTCATTGAGTCATTTTGACAAACACTTCATGAGCATAAATAAACTAGAGTAATTACCCTAAAAGTTTCAAAATTAACACTTCATATCTCTTAAAATAAAACGATTTAATCAATTATACCAGGTTATAACATACACATATACATAAAATCAGAACAAATAAATAAAAACGCAAAACACACAAGAAAATTGGAAATAGATATTACCTCATGGCTTGAGAAGAATTATCAACTACAGAGAAAAGTGAATCGTGCTTTGCAACTGAATGGGGAGAATGATTTAAAATGTTTTAGAAGTTAGAGAGATTGAAAATGAAAAAAAAAAAAAAGGAGACGGAAGATAACGTAGTGCACAGAGGAGAGAACGAGAGAAGAGGGAGGGGTGGAAATAAGAGAGAGATGAATGGGTAAAAAAATAAAAATGGAATGGTAAAAACAAAAATAGATATATATACGGTGTACAGTTAGTGTACATTGCATGTACACTAAGCATTTCTGAATCTACTAATCTTGTCCTTTAATAGGGTGTATATTCATGATTATACTCGCTTGCAATCCGTGTCCAATACTTTTTCCATATATTTGTCCTTTCTAAATTTAATGTACTTGTAATGTTTTTCAAAGCACTTCAATTATAAAATGTAAAAAATTAAACATGAGTTTAAACTATATATAGAATACTCCCTCCGTCCCCTTTTAAATGTCTCGTGTTACCATATTGTGATGTCCCTATTTAATTGTCGCATACTTTATTTGGTAAAGTTTGTGTGACTCAAAATCATTCTTACTTTATCAATTACTATCAACCACACAAACTTACTTTTCTTAAATCTTAAAACTCGTGTCACCCTCTTCCGGGACATTTAAAAGGGGACGGAGGGAGTATTTCCAAGAAATTTATTGCCTGTTTTCCACATAAAGGAAATCCATAATGTACGAATCATGGAAATCGGGTACATTCCTAAACTTCTATGAATCAGTTATTATTTCACAACCACATACAACGATTTAATGCCTTAGATATGAATCATATGATGATCATCAGATGTTTTCTTTTTGGCAACCAAATACGGGTATTATCGATTAACCAAATATGAACCAAATAGTATGGCTATGATCAATCGACCAATAATTAAAACTATAACCTCAAGATTTATTAGCTTATTAAAAATTGTTACCATATTATGAATATATATGATCATCTTATCAATATAAATAGCAAGCAATATTCCTTCAATCCCCCATCTTGCATACACGAGCTATAACTGCTAATTAGTGCTAAGTGCATTGTAGTTAAAGCTAAAAAAACCATGGCGAAGTTTTCTTACAGCAGTCTCGTCCTTGTTTTCCTCATTCTTTCTCTTGCAGGTAAATAATTACTCCGTAAATTTTATGTACTGTATTTAAATTCATGAAAAGTAGCACGATCTGAACTTCTTTAATTTATAAAAATTTGTTCAATGACACTACAAAAAAACTTGATTTGCACGGATTTAGCGATGCTTTCGTGTCAAACTGTTTTTGACATGGATTTGGCATAGAACTACCAAAATCTCTGCCAATTTTTGAAAATTTCTGCCAAAAATCTCTCTCAACAATCTCTTGTTTTTTTGTAGTGTGAATGATTGAATGAATTGAAAAAGTGGTATTTAATTTGGTATACATGCAGGTACGAATGCAATTTGCGTGGTGGATCCGAATGGTTGCGTGTTACCGAATTGTAGAAAAACGTGCTTTCTCCAGTATCAACAAGCTTTTGGTCAATGCATCCCCAAACCCGGCGCGGGTGACCCGCTCAACCCGGAATATCAATGCATTTGCACCGGCGGCAAATGTAATTAGAATATATAGTTTCCACGCCTCCTAATTATATGGAGCAATTATCCGTCAATTTTGCAGTTTAAATTAAATTATTATGATTACTCTTACGAAGAGCATTTAGTCTAGTCTAGAATAATGTTGTTTAGTTTTAATTCATAAATCATAATCACTGGTTCTACATTATCACATCAGTAAAAAATATATATTTATAATTATTTATTTCAATGGTGTTATGTTCATATTTCAAACAACTTTGCTTCTTGTACACGCCAGTATGTATGTACATAGGCCGGTTTTTTTATTTGTGAATATATAGCTAAAAACATTGCCTCGTAGATTAAAAAAGAAAAAGAGATATTACCCAAAATAGGACTAAAAAAGTTTGAAAATTCCAAAATAGAACTTCCATGTTTTTATTCCCAAAATAGGACTAATTACTGCCATGTTTTGGCAGTACCAGACTTCAAACATGGCAGTATTTTCCAAATTTGACAGTAATTAGTCCTATTTTGGGAATAAAAACATGACAGTCCTATTTTGGAATTTTCGAACTTTTTTAGTCCCATTTTGGGAACTTTCCCATTAAAAAATTGTCTATGATGGACAAATAATGTTTGTTCACTGGTAAAAAAAATGAACGTTTAAAAAACAGAAAAGTTCTACTTCGTATTTCACATTGCATCAAATAAACATCTCACATGAGTGTTGTGTTTTATTTATACGAGTACTATATGTTTTTTTTATATACGAGTACAATGCTGTTTCTTATTTGTAGAATTAGTATCGGAGTTAAGAATATGAACATAATCTCGATGTACGTGTTCACAAAGGTTCCATAAACTTTTGTCAGAATGATGAGTGAAAATTGCATTTATTTCTATACATTCTTGAAATATATAGGGAAAAGTAATATTTGTGGTTGGGCACATTTTTAAATAGAGTCATGTGTTTACTTCGTATTTCTTATCAAAATGGTTTGTGTGTTTGAATTCTGTTATCACAAGAGAGTCATGCTGTTAAAAACGTTTGAGAAAGACGGTTAATAATAACTCCGATTTTCAAAGGGGGCCGAAAATTAAAAGAAAAATATCGGAAAGTGCGTCTCAACAAGACGACCGCTAGGTCATCTTTCTTTTTTGTTTGCAACCACCATTATTACCATAAAGTCCAACGGAAAAGTGATATTAGTGAAATCATTTTTTAAAAATAATTCAAACAGATCCGAAAAATCCAAAGACGAAGGTGGTTTGGAGGTAATCTTGATGAGGCGAACCTTTCGATAATTTTCTTTTAACTTTCCAGTCACTTTTGAAAATCGGAGTTACTACTAACTGTCTTTTTCAGACTTTTTAACGGTGTGACCCTCTTGTGATAACGGAATTCAAACACATGAATCAGTTATTTACGATACAAATCATGCAATACTTATTGATCGATCAATTGGTACACATACACCTACTTGTCTTAGACTATTTTCGATATAAAAAATACAATAAATCCATTAATATTTGTTGAATTGTAAAAACACTAAAACCAGCTAGCTTACCTAGCTAAAAATAAAAACTCATGCAATGACACCAAAAGAGTCCAAAACATCTTTCCTGACTGTCCATATGAATTCAGGGTCGGCCCTGGTGCTGTGCAAGCAGTGCGGTCGCACAGGGCCCAATTTGGGCGGAAGGCCCAATAGTTAAAATATATATTAGCCCTTCTGAATCAAATAAAAAAACCACCACAAGTAGGAGTCGAACACTCGGGTTAGTTACGAGGAGATATTTGTGGCTTACCATCTTACCACGTCAACATATTGAAATTCTTCGGTCATTAGCTATACAAATATAAACCATCTTTAGTGAAATAAATTACGACATACTCCGTATATACTTATTTGTTACTTGAGTACGGTATTATTTGTATTATTACTTTACTATACTACCCTGCTCCTTATATACATTTGTAAGTTACTTTTTTCATTTCCTTATAGTTACAATTCTTATTAATTTGGATTTATTTTATTATGATACTTTTTTGTTAGCAATCAAAATAAGTTTTTCATTGCATTTTATACTCACTTTTTGTATTTTTTTTAGTTTATTATTTTCACTACATGTGTTATACGTAGTATATAATTATTCCATCAATCCCAAATTGAGTTGTAAAATTGACTTTTATGAATAAAACAAATTCCTTTTATTCACGGGATATCAATTTTTAATTAAATTTTAAATTAAAATTTTAATATAGGGCCTTTTACTTAATTTTGCACAGGGCCTTAAATATAGGACCGGCCCCTGCATATGATTGTTACTCCCTCCGTTCCCAAAAATACTTCCCACTTTCCTTTTTGGGTCGTTCCCAAAAATTCTTCCCACTTTCCCTTTTTGGACAATTTGTGTGGCTCACATTCATTTTACCTTTTTCTCACATAACCACAACCACACATTTCCACTTTATTCCACTTTCTTAATAGGCGTGCCAATTCAAACCGGGAAGAATTTTTAGGAACGGAGGGAGTATCATTTAACTCATACGTGCAGTGAAGATTTTGTTTCTCACTGAGAATATGGCCTTGTTTGGCAATCGGCTGTTAGCTTTAGATGTTAGATGATTGTGTTAGCTGGTTGATAACAGCTGATTATGTTAGCTATTTTGATTGCCTGATTATGTTAGCTTGTTGTGAGTAAGTGTTTGGTAAAATTAGCTGTTATAAAACAATTGTTTGGGTATAAAAAGACGTATAAGGACACGAATACATATATGAAATATATAATACGAGTACTTGAGTAATGCCACTTGAGTAATGCCACTAGTGATAATGTTAAAACTATAATTATTATTTAATAAAACAATATTTTATTTGAAAATGTTGAAAAAATAAATTCATTAAAATAAAAGTAAAATAAATCTAAACGAACATATCCTTTCCCAAGAATGCTAAACTAAATAATGCTCCACTAAGCATTAAAAATGTGTTGAGTATTATTAAAGTAGTGAAATAAACTGAAAAAATCCAACTAATAATGGAAAACCCAGAAAAAGAAAATTAAAGAATGAAGACGTGTACGTGTGTCTTTATAGTTTGTAGTTGTTGGCGAACAAGGATGACAGATGACTGGAAGAACATAACGGAGAAGGTAAAATTGGGGGCACAAATGTAAAAATTCAAACAGCTAAGATCAAAACGTTGCATAGCGTGGCTTTTCATTTTTTGGCTTGTTCATATGGATAAGCCGAATGGACAAGCCAATTACGAAACAACATTTTTGACTTTTTCATCTGGTCAACCAGCTGTTATTAGTCAAACAAGCCAAAAGTTGGCTAATAAGCCATTTTCCAAACAACCCCTATGTCATACAGTATGGGTTATTCGTTATACGGAGGTAATTGTTTTGGAATTTTACATATGTACCCAGGGACGGAACTATCAACAAGGTTAGGGGGCCTTGGCCCCTCCCAAATATTTTATTTCTTAATAGTATTATTAGTATTATCTAAGTATTTCATATGTCCTTTTTAATGTTTTACGAGTAGTTAGTATTTATCTGCTTATTCCTATGTCCTTTTTAATCTTTTAGTTCATGGAATTTATCTTCCGGTAATTTATTTACGAATTTTACTTGTGAATGGTTTTCTAGTTTTCCTTTTCATTTGTAATTTTTTAGTACTTGCTTGATAATTTAGTTGTGTATGGATAGTTATATGTTAATATACATGCAATATAAACTTTATAATACTCCCTCCGTCCCTGAATGTTGTTCCAATTGCGGATTACGAAGGTTGACCGACGATAAAGTTAAATCATCCCTGTGAAAACTCGGATTATTTTTAGTAAATAAAATTTAATTTGCATATTCAGAAACTACATTAAACCCGCTACAAAGCCTGCAAAAAAAAAATCAATTTTCATAAAGTTTTGATACAAAAAGTAAGAGTTTAAGAGTGATTTAAGTTGACTCTTGAAAAGCGAAATGGAAGTAAATTTAGGGACAGTAATATATATCATATGTAGTATTAAATTAAAGTGATACATAGTATTATTATATATGGTTGATAGAAATATCATATATATAATTTTAAATTTATTACTTAAGTCATCTTTAATTAGTGAAAAAATAAATCTATAAGGTTTTGTTTCGAGCTCGAAGTATACGTAGTATATACATTTTATTACTTGCGTTCATTCTTGGCCCGCCCCCCTATCGTCAAATCCTGGCTCCGCCCCTGTATGTACCAAAGAAAGATATGGCACGATACAAAGTTAATTACGACTTCAACGTATATTTCTTTTTCAATTTTTAAATTTGTTCATGACTTATACAGATACATATTGGGATCGATCAGATTTGTTAAACAATTGCAATGTCCACTACGGAATAATTATTACATTTGTGCAATACTAATACGTTAGTTAATTATTATTACGTCCATCCCTTCTTTGATAGCGGAATGAAATATGTTGTAATCAACATTTATTTTGTTACGAATTACGAATTTCCCATACCTATTTGGCAAACAAGTACAGGGACGGAGCCAGGGCAATGGACCGGGTCGAGCCAATACAAAAAATATTTTTGGAAAAAGTTTACACGAAATTTTTTATACTAAAAACATAGAGATATATTTTAAATTTGGGCTGGGTCGGAGCCAGGGTTGGCCACCCCTAGCTATACCCCTGGTATGCACACGCTTTTTTTTACCCACTATGACAATGGTACATGTAAAAACGTGTACAAATGACATGTACAAAATGAATTTTTCATTATACTCACCCTTTTCGAAAGGAAGTTCCCACACTTTTTAATGTCTCAAAATGAAATTAAAGAATTTTAATAGGAAATGTCATTTACTTTTTACTACCTTTTACTTAGTTAATTTCACATAAGGTAATGATATTCTTAGCAAATCAAAACATAACTTTATCTTACATGAATATGTAAGTGAAACTCGACCTGACCTGATAGAAACCGGATCATAGCCAAAAACCGGATCATGACTATTCCAATTTAAAAAACATTTACATAAGGATTGTAGTTATTACTCCGTATTATTATTACTGTTGAAGTTATTATTATTTTCTTTTGTTACTTAGGTTTAGAGAGAAAATTGAGTATACGGTAGTATTTTTTACAAGGCAATGACAATGAAGGAATAACTTTAGTTATTATTGTTGTGGTTGTAGTTATTATGAATAAAGTATTGTTGATTTAGAGAGAAAATTGAGTATACTGGTTGCAGTTGTTGTGGTTGTAGTTATTATGAATAAAGTATTGTTGATTTATATATCTAAAGTTATAACTCAACATATTTTGGGTCAAACACGATCCGGAGTAATCACTAGATAGTTGGAAATCAGACGTACTAGATATCATGCCGATTTGTGATGCTTTTTCCCGTATATAACAGTTTTCTTATTTGAACCAACTTTTGCACGCACTATAAGGGCGAATTGTCCAAAAGATCATGAGCAAATAAATGACTTATGAAATGAAACTTTGTGACTGGCTATTTAGTGACAAGATAGTACCTTTATTGATAGATAGCATTTTGAAAATAAATGGTAGAAGTGAGATGAACAAAATATTCATGATCATGTCATATACATGATGGGTCTTGGCATATACTATCTTTTGTACATATATATACCTTTAGAAGTAGTGGTTCAATTCCGATTTTTTAAAACACAAAAAATAGGTGAGTAGTGCACGTACGTTTTAGTTCAAACTTCAAAGCATAACGATTGAGAATGACATTATGGCAAGAAACTTGATTTATCCCAGAAATGTACGTAATTGGTGGTAGTGAGTTTGATGAGTGGGACAATGCACTTTGGTACAATGATATCAACAAAGATGTCTTTTGAGGAGAATGTGACGTGGCAAGTGACAAATGACAAATGAGATTATTAGGCATTTGTAGCTAGATTGCACTACAAAAAAACAGCGTTATAGTCACGGATTTTAGTCACGGATTTCGTCCGTGACTAGTTTAGTCACGGTCTAGTCACGGATTTGTCACGGAAATTTTAAAAAAAAAATAGTCACGGTCAGGGCCGTGACTATGACCGTGACTAACATTAGTCACGGTCCATGACCGTGACTTAATTTCTCCGATAGGCCAATTCCCGTTTCCGGCGCAGTTTTTTTGATTCCGATGATTTAGTCACGGCCAAATCCGTGACTATGCCCGTGACTATAATTAAAATTTAATTTTTTTCAACTCCCTTGGTTAATTCGCAACGGCATTATGTACGGATAATTGTAGTCACGGCCATATCCGTGACTAGTTCCGTGACTATGTTGATTAACACGTCATTTACACGTAATTAACACGTGTTGGACGCGTGTTGGACACGGTTTTGCTTAGTGACGGACAAATCCGTGACTAAGTCCGTGACTAAATTTTTTATATATGCAGGAGCAGCTCATTCATTCAACAGAACCACACCAATTCATTCCCAGTATATACAGTATCCGTAGATCGAAGGATGTAGTCTATCTTCTATCATTTTCCCTGTTTATGCAGATAAGGTATGTTATTTGAATTATAATTTTTATTTAGAATTAGTTGGTTCAATTTAAATTATTAAAACTATTAAATTAGTGAGGTTGTTAATTAATTTACAACATGTTTTAACTATAAGCGTAGTAATGTCATAAATTAGAATTAGTTAAACTTTAGTGAATTGTTATATTATTGGGTTGAATTTGGTCATATTATTTAATTTAGTGAATTGTTAATTGTGTATTACTAATAAGATTAAATGTCATTAACGTAATAATTTAGTGTAGGTTTAAACGTAGGTTTACAAAAATAATTTAATTAAAATTCGTTTGCTAAACGTAGGTTTGAACGTAGCTATTGATGTGTTAATTAAGTTAAATTAGGTAGCTAAACGTAAGTTTAAACGTAGTGATGCATTAAAAGGGGACGGAATGAACTAGTTAAATTTAGTTAAATTTAACTAAATGAATTAGTTAGATTTAATTAAACGTATGTTTAATATAGTGAAATTATCTGCATTATTGTGCATTAGGGGACATATATATTGTGCATAACTAAGATGTGAATTCTGTGCATTTCATTTAAAAAAAGTGAAAATTAGTTGATTATATTTAGTGAAATAAATTACTTAAAATTGTGTGCATTGCATTTCATCTAATTTTTTATTATAATATTCAGGCATAATGTATAAAAAAAATAGAAGTTGGATGTATGATAAAGATGCGGTATTGTACGGAATGCAATCAAATTTTCTCGAGGGAGTCGGAGAATTTATTGAATTTGCACTTGAACATCCGGCTTATATGAGTGGTGATAAAATAAGATGTCCATGTTCAAAGTGTAAAAATCTCAAATTTAAAGACCCACACGAAGTTGGGTATGATTTGTACGCGGTCGGTTTTGTTCCCAATTATTATAATTGGACTTCTCACGGCGAACCTTTGGATCCATCTGTTATACCACAAACGGTAGGTTCGTCTCGTTACGTCCCTCCAGAGATGAGTGCGTGGGGAGACCGTGCTGAAATGAGGTGGGACCAACAAATGGTATATGACGCATACGGTGTACCGTCTCAATTCAACCCCCCACAACCACCTAACGACCCCCCTGAAGCCTCAACCTCGTATCAACCAGATGCGGATGAAAATCCGACATTTTATCAACCTTATGTGGATGAAGGTTTGGCTGAGAGATTTCAGGATGTTCTAAAAGCTGTCGACCAACCTCTGTATGCTGATTGTGAGGGATACGCCGGAGTGGGGTTCCGGCGTGAAATATTAGTCACGGTCCAAAGCCGTGACTACTAAAATTAATTTTTAAAAAAAAACTTAGTCACGGTTTCTGACCGTGACTAATACGCCGGAGTGGGGTTCCGGCGGGTATTATAGTCACGGCTTCTGACCGTGACTAGTCCGTGACTAAATTTAGTCACGGTCCGTTGGACGTGACTTCAATTTAGTCACGCCCATTAAGTCACGGATTTAGTCACGGCTAGCGACCGTGACTACATCATTTAGTCACGGAAAAATTGAACTGCTGTCCGTGACTAAGTCCGTGACTACGACCGTGTTTTTTTGTAGTGTTGATTTAAGTCATTTAACAAACAAAAAGAAAAAAAGATGTGAAACGTCAATGCTCAATAGTCAATACCATCCCGAGATTAGAGGTTTGGAATGATATAGAAGAATATAAACGATTTCAAAGTACTACTAATGATTTCAAATTAGGAATACAACATAAATTTAATGTGTGCAAGTGTGTTGGTTGTTTATTTTAGTTAATTATTACTTCGTATCGAGATACTTAATACGAGTATAAATTATGGAGATTTAACAATTATGTTAAAGACGGTATCGAGGATTAGTTCGAGATTTTATTATGAAGAAAGTTGTGTTAGTTGGAATAGATTAAACTCATTCATGCTTATGTTTGAACTATACATTATAAAGCCTCTTTATCCATTCTCGTGATGTACGTACGATACTTTGATTATCTTTAATATGAGTCTCTTAGGTCACCAATATTACTAATTATAAGACTTCTTTCTAATTCTTCCAAAAAGGAGACTACCGTGTGACCATTTAGTAGTAACTTAGATCAAAACATCAAAAATACCCCTAAGTAATACTCTATGTCTCTATATACAATAACTAAATACTATCACTACAGTTGTACATATGTACTACGTACTCCATCCGTCCCTTAAAACTTTGCCAACTTTCCATTTTTGGATGTCCCACTAACTTTGGCACTTTCCATTTTAAGTAAAGAATTTGTGGTTCCAGCTAATTCTCTCTCCTCTGCACAAACGTCAACCTCACAGTTTTTACTTTATTAATCCTCGTGCCGATCAAACTTGGCAAAGTTTTAAGGGACGGAGGTAGTATCATTCTAAAATCATAATGAATACGTATGTACTAAGTTCCCGTTGCCATTTCCTAGCTCCTCAAAATGCTACCGTCATTTTCAAGATGTGAAAAGTTTTACTACCTCCGTCCCAAAATAAATTTGATTTTACTGTGGAGTGCACTGTTTTGCACTGTTTAAACACTGTTTGGACATTGTTTGGCACTGTTTGGCACTGTTTGGCACTTTTTTATGTAGATTATTTGCCAAATAAGGAAAGTTTTGAAGTGTGAAGTTAATTTCGGGACTGCCTGAAAAGGAAAGTGAGAAGTTAATTTTGGGACGGAGGGAGTATGATGTTTTTACATCCGGAATTATGGTTATCCCGTTACACCTCCAACTACTTATAGTTATCCGCTCGACGCCTGTTAGAGTTACATGTCATCAATTACAATTAGTTGATCAGTTATAGTTACTCGACACGCTAGTTTCCATTACCCAACCCGTCCAGTTACAGTTACCTGACCCGTCCAGTTACAGTTACCTGACCTGTCCAGTTTTTAGTTACCCGACTCGTCCAGTTACAGTTATCTGACCCGTCCAGTTACAATTACCTGACCCGTTCCAGTTCCAGTTATCCGACCCATGCAGTTATATTTATCCGACTAACCGTTATAGTTACTCATGCTGATCAGTTACGATTAACCCTGATCAGTTACCCTGGGCCGACCAGTTATAATTACTGGATCCAATAGTAACCATCGCCAAAAACCACCGTTGAAAACCACCACCACCCCGCTGTCGGATGTTGGCCGCCAACCCCAGCCGGCCGGCCCGTCACCAACACCAACCCCAACCCCCTTCCCCCTTTCTAGCCTACCCCAACCCCCTCTCCCGCCTGCCCCAGCCTCACTGCCATTGTCGGCCCTTGCTACCCCGACCACCACCACCGCCCCCATCCTTCTCTGCATGCCTGTGCCCAGCCTTCTACGCAACGACGGATCCAGGATTATGAGTCAAGGGGGCGAAAAAATTTCACTAGTGTAGTGAGGCGAAATTTTTTCACTAGTGTAGGGCTTTGCGGCTATTTTTTATTAAAAAAAACCAATTAATGCATACACAACGACATATAAATGTATTACTGCGGAATGACAAATCAAAGGAGAATTATTTAAAATATATATATAGTATAATTTTTCCGAATTATTTGATGAAAAATGGTTTAAAAGGTACACATTCACCAATTAAATAACTTCTTCCTTGTTTAACCACATGAATCTTATAGGCATAAAGAATTGGTTTTTCAATCGCATGTTTTTGTCAACCAAAGAAGGTGTTCGTGAGTCACTAGGAATTTTCTTAATATTACAATGGTATGCATGAGGTTATTATTTTTAGAATACTATTATATTTCTAATTCATATATATCGTCCCTATTATATTTGTATTAATGCTAAAATAAGTTAAAACTTATTATGTATGCAATACATTGTTTTTAGAAAAGTAAGAAGTAAATGAATTGTGTAATTTAATGTCAACAAAATACATAGTATACATTTTGGATTCACTTCACATGATCTATAAAGTACTGTTTAAGTGTGTCTACTATTTAATAATGTTTGATATTTTAAGTACTAATTATCTAATAAAGATTTTTTAATAAAGATAATTAAACATTACAAAACTAGAAATTTTTATGTAATAAGTATCATGAAGTATGAAAATATAATTAAAAAAAATGAAAGTCCAAGGGGGCAGTCGCCCCCGCCCCCCTAGATCCATCTCTGCTTCTACGCCAACTCGATCCCAGCCCCCAGCCCTTACTCATTCGCCGCCAATTCATCAAATTGGAGGGAGTCCATCGATCTGGGTTCTGTTTTGCCGATGGAGCAACCGTCGTCGGTCTTCTTCATCAAAGTCGGACGGGATATGTCTTCGTAGAAGAAGAGAGCAGCGCGCGTTGCAGATCGAAGTAAAGCTTCACTGCCGCCGCTGCCGGAGAATAAATGTCACGCCCCGGACCTACCGGACACGTCAACAACCCGCCGTACAGTACGAATAGTCAACCGCAGTCCAACTCATCCATACTATACTAGGCGTCATGAATATCATTCACAATAGTACATCCATAAACAAACATAATGTAAAATAATCATTTAAATCAGCGGAAACGTTTAATACAAGTGTTTATGCCACACTTCGGCAACATGGGCGTACAAGCCCTAAATAATTATTCAAAATAATATCCATGAGCATTAATTTAATGTTTTAAAAATAGAACGGAGGAAGCACGAACCACGTCTTCTCTCCCTGAGCTCCCCGAAGCAACGGGCGATGGTAGCAAGCTTTACTCCCTACCTGAAACTGTGAGGTGGCCTCCCCCGTGAAGGGGAGGTCAGTACTTGGAAGCATTTGACAAGTACAATGACAACTATGCTAAGTATAATCAATGTTTCAACTTCTAAGACCCTCAAAATAGAGTGATATCATAATATAATGATAGTTCTTCTTTAACCCTTATTATCTTCATAATAAGTTAATTAATTAATTTGTCGGCACGCGGCCCCTTTTCATATTTCATTTCAATCATCGTTTACACGACACCGCCCGTAGGTCTTATCATCCTTACGAGATTTGTCACCGCTCTCCGAGGCCTCACCGGGCTCTCGGGCCGGAGTCCAACATCCCGCCCCTGAACTCATACCCATCGTCCCGTAGGAAGGTAAGGTCCATTCGGGGTCCTATCTTATGTGTTACCGCTGTCGGGAGCCTCGTAAGGTCTCCGGTTCGGATTCCACCCTAACCCGTGATCACGATGTAAGTCCATGCTATCCAACCCCGCTCTCTAGAGTCGGGAAGGGCCATGGTCCTTACTAATTTCCAATACTCTATCGGCTAATCCTTAAAGACTACTGAATACACCCGTAGGCCAATCCTATTCCTAGGATCAATTTACTATTCACTTTATCTTGGGTATCCCTTAAGGCCTACCCCTAGCATCACTTATCCACCTTAGTATCTCTTAAGACTACTTAAGGCTCAACAATTTACAATCCAAACCTTGGATCAATTCTAACATATTTCATTCCAAAACCCCGACTAGTATCATAATACTAGTCGGATAAATTCCAACAAAACTCAGTTTCAATTCATAGTCATGTATACAATTTCCAAACTAATTTTCCATTGAAAATATAGTTCATACCAACATACAAAATATAACCTTTAATCACTCATATATCCTTATATGAAGTTAAAGTTATATTTCAACACAATATTTATAATTAATCCTTTCATCAAGCCAATATGCTCATATTACATAATCATACACAATTTACCCTTAATTTGTATATTATGCTCCTTTATTCATTGACAACAATATTTTCATTTAGGCATTATTAATCATTAATAATCCATGAAAATCACATTTAATTACTTTAGGTAATCCTACGAAATTAACCCAAAGATTATAAGCAACATAGTCAGCCATCCTCACCTTATGAAGTGCTGGATTAGTTGCCTTTGATAAGCCCTTTGATCAATCCCCGTTCTAAACCAATCAAAAGCTAAATCTGGTCTGCCTGGACAAAAGCCGGCCGGCTTTGGCAAAAGCCGGGCGATGTTCGTCAGTCTGCTGCGCAGGCAGCTTCTCCTTCTTGGCGGTTTCCGGTGGTTTCAACTCCTATCGATTCCACGACTCTTCTAAGTTAAATACCACCACTTTATAACAATATTCTACACCTTTAAACGTGTAAAAACTCATGTTTAATCCATCGTATGATTTTCTTAAAAATCATATCACATAAACTAGTTAGAAGAGTAGAAGTTGTGTTCTTACCTCTTCTTGCTCTTTGTTCTTGGATTCCCTTTTCTTCTTGGTTCCTCAAGCTCCAGAATGTCTTGAGAGCTCCTCAAGTCCTCTCCCTCTCCCTCTCTTGTGTGGATGGCTCGAATGATTGGGATGGAGTGGGGGAGTGGTTTTACTCACAACTCAATCACTCATGTGATGAGTCCAAAAGGGAATTAATGGGTGGGTGTGGTTTTTGTCTCAATGAGACTTCCTCATGCACGCCCCTACCCCTGGAAACGTGGGGTGGTCCCCCCTTATGTGGGAGGTCATCCCATTATGTCTCGGTGTGTACAATCGGCCCCGAAAGTTGTATTTCTCGGACTGTTTTGACTATATTTGATTTTATCGGGCCAAATAAAATATATCACGCGTTCCTCATAATCACGGGTCTTTAGAGAAAATGTATGTTCCCAATCATTAATTTAGGAGTCCCCGAAATTCTTTTCGGGCTGTTATCCGATAAATTACCAATACCGGTAATTGGGCCTCGTTTGACCAACAAGTCAACTCCATGCCCTTTCCATGGCCCATCTAAATATTTGGGAGTCCATTTCCATTATTAGGGACCCGATAAATAATTTAATTAATCTCACATTAATTAAATATACAAATCCATTACACGAAAATTATTCGCTAGGAATTTCAAATACAAGTCGAGTTACAAATTCAAGTACACACGGGTGCGGTGTCACAAGTTCACCCCCCCTTAACGGGAATTTCGTCCCCGAAATTCACAAGTGCTTATTCAAACAGGAATGCATACTGTTCCTTCATTAAGACTTCCGTCTCCCAAGTTTCTTCTTCAACTCGATCACTTTTCCAAAGGATTTTAACCATTGGAACTTTCTTGCTTCTCAGCTTCTTTACTTGCCTATCAAGTATCCTCACCGGTCGTACGGCATAGTTCAAATCTTCACGTATTTCCACGGGTGGTTTCTCTAACACGTGAGACGGATCCGGCACATATTTCTTTAGCATAGACACGTGGAACACGTTATGTATCTTCTCCAATTCTGGAGTCAACTGTAGTCGATATGCTACGGCCCCAATTCTCTCAAGAATCATAAATGGCCCTATGTAGCGTGGGTTAAGTTTCCCTCGGCTTTGAAATCGGATGATTCCTTTCCAAGGTGAAACTTTCAAGAACACCTCATCTCCCACCTGAAATTCCAAGGCTCTCCGGCGCTTATCGGCATAGCTCTTCTGTCTATCCTGGGCCGCCTTAAGTCTCTCGCGAATCATCTTCACTTTAGACTTGGTGATCCCCACCAATTCTGTGCTCTCGAGTTTGGCCATGCCAACCTCATCCCAACACAAAGGTGTACGACATCTCCTCCCATACAATGCCTCGTATGGAGGCATGCCAATACTCGCCTGATAACTGTTGTTATAGGCAAACTCCACGAGTGCTAAATGGTTGTCCCAACTCCCTTGGAACTCCAATGCACAAGCTCTCAACATATCCTCCAAAATCTGTATAACTCTCTCGGATTGTCCATCCGTCTGTGGATGAAAAGCAGTGCTGAATTTCAATTTCGTTCCCATGGACTCTTGGAATTTCGGCCAAAATCGTGATGTGAATCGTGGATCCCTGTCGGATACAATGGTTATAGGAACCCCATGTAGCCTCACGATCTCATCCACATACAATTTGGCTAACCTCTCAAGTGCATAGGTGGTGTTGATAGGTAGAAAATGTGCACTCTTCGTGAGCCTATCAACCACCACCCATACGGCATCATAGTTCTTCACAGTCCGTGGTAGCCCTACCACGAAATCCATAGTCACGTGTTCCCATTTCCATTCTGGAATGGAAAGTGGCTGCAATAACCCCGCTGGATGCTGATGTTCTGCCTTGACTTGTTGACAAGTAAGGCATCGACTGATGTATTCAGCTATCCCCCTCTTCATGCCCGACCACCAGTAACTCTCTTTCAAGTCACGGTACATCTTCGTGCCCCCCGGGTGCATGGCATAAGCCGATGAATGAGCTTCCTCTAAGATGGACTTTCGGAGCTCATCATCTGCCGGTACACACACTCGGTCACGAAATAGTAAGAGACCATCATCTCTTTCCCTGAAGTCCTCCACCGGTCCCGCTTGCATGCGTTCCCGGATCTTCATAATTTCCTCATCAGTTTCCTGACCCTTCTTGATCTCGTCAAGCAAAGTAGGTCTCACCTCAAACCGTGCCAATAAGGCTCCATTACTGGACACCTCCAGTTGGGCTATTAAGGCCCTCAAGTTAGCTATCAATGCCACAGATGAGCTCTTCCGGCTCAAGGCATCTGCCACCACATTGGCCTTGCCTGGATGGTACTCAATCACCAAGTGGTAGTCTTTTATCAACTCCATCCACCGTCTTTGCCTCATGTTCAACTCTTTCTGAGTAAACACGTACTTCAAGCTCTTGTGGTCAGTGTATATGTGGCATGTCTCCCCGTAGAGATAATGTCTCCATATCTTAAGTGCAAACACCACTGCCCCGAGCTCTAAATCATGAGTAGGATAATTTACCTCATGCTTCTTCAACTGTCGTGAAGCATAGGCAATTACCCTCCCCATTTGCATCAACACACATCCAAACCCTTGGATGCTAGCATCACTATAGACATCGTACCCCATACCCTGTTTGGGTAAGGCAAGTACCGGTGCCTCGGTCAATCTCTCCTTTAATTCCGTGAATCCCTTCTCACATTTGTCATCCCATACAAACTTAGCTCCTTTTCGAGTGAGCTTTGTCAATGGCGATGCCAAAACGGAGAACTTCTCTACGAACTTCCTGTAGTAACCCGCCAATCCAAGGAAACTACGAATTTCCTTGACATTCTTTGGCCTCTCCCATTCGGTGATGGCTTCTATCTTCTTGTTATCCACCGCAATTCCCGATCCTGAAACCACATGCCCGAGAAAGCCGATCTCCTTAAGCCAAAATTCACATTTAGAAAACTTGGCATAGAGTTGCTTCTCCCGTAGTGTCTCGAGAACGAGTATCAAGTGCTCCTCATGCTCTTCCTCACTCTTTGAGTAGATTAAGATGTCATCTATGAACACAATCACGAATCGGTCCAAGTATTTGTGAAATACTCGGTTCATCAAGTCCATGAATGCCGCCGGGGCGTTTGTCAACCCAAACGACATAACAAGGAACTCAAAATGTCCATACCTAGTGCGGAAAGCACTCTTCGGTATGTCATCCTCTTTGATCTTCAATTGGTGGTACCCCGACCTCAAGTCAATCTTCGAGAACACAGTTGCTCCTCGTAGTTGATCAAACAAGTCATCAATCCTAGGCAAAGGATACCTATTCTTGATTGTGACCTTGTTCAGTTGACGATAGTCAATGCACATTCGAAGTGTTCCATCCTTCTTCTTCACAAAAAGGACCGGTGCTCCCCATGGGGAGTGGCTTGGTCTAATGAAACCGTTATCCAAAAGCTCTTGCAATTGGGTTTTCAACTCGTTAAGTTCTGCGGGTGCCATTCGGTATGGCGGTATGGAGATTGGTTTGGTGCCGGGCTCGACCTCGATCACAAATTCAATCTCCCTATCGGGTGGAAGTCCCGGTAGGTCTTTTGGGAAGACGTCCGGATACTTGCACACCACCTTCACATCGTCGATGTTCATCTCTTCTTTGGTCTTGTCCACCACATATGCTAGACCCCCGTGACATCCCTTCCTCATCATACTCCTAGCTCTCACGGCGGAGATGATACAACTATTGGATTTGGCCCGATCCCCCTCGAAGCGTAAGGTTACTCCTTCACCGCCTTCGAGTTCAAGTATCTTTGTGTAGCAATCGACCCTAGCATGATGTTTCTCAAGCCAATCCATCCCCAGGATTGCATCGAATTCAATCATACTCAGCGGTACGAAATCACACGTCAAGTTTTGGCCCTCCACTTCCACCTCACACGATGGATAGTGGCTATCTCTCTCGATGTCTTCCCCTAGAGGTGTGGATACCAATAGGGCTTGAGCCATCGGTACAAGTGGTTCTTTGAATCCCCCGGCAAACGCCTCACTCACGAATGATCGTTGCGCCCCGGTGTCAATGAGGATTCTTGCGTCTCTCCCGTTAATCTTTAGTGTTCCTACATTCATAAGCAATGTAAGACACACTCCCCACTCATTAGACTCATTTCTTAGGATATAGCGTACCCCGGCTATGGTTTGGATGATCGTCATCTAACGCCCCATCCCGATTCCATCCCGGTTCCCACCCAAAACCAACACCGTGCACCAATAAGTGAAAGCCGGCCGCTTTTCGTGAAAGCCGGCCGCTTTTCGTACCTTGGCCTTCGGCTCGGAACGGCTGGTTACGTAAGCCGGCCGGTTTTTGCCAAAGCCGGCCGGTTTTCGGTCGCCGAAAGAATTCCAACCTTTTAATTATAAAAGCCGGCCGGTTCTTACGAATGCCGGCCGGTTTTCGTTAACAGCGCCCCATACCGGAATTCCTGAACACAAGCCGGCCGGTTTTTACGAAACGCGGCCGGTTTTTATACGCCGAATGATTTAACCAAAAATCAAGCACGAAAGCCGGGCGGCTTTCGTCAACGTCGGGCGGCTTATGGTCGCCGTAGGATTTATGTAATAAATCATAGACAAACGTCGGGCGACGTTCTCCAAAGCCGGGCGACTTTCGCCCCAGGCAGATATCTGTCCACTCCTTTGAACTTTAAACAGGCGGGGTTGGCCATATAACTTATACATCTCAACATTTAAAAGGTTTACAAGAAATTAACATCAAAAGTTCATGAATTTACCCACAACGGAGTCCGGGTTAGCACGTGCATCGGCCTCCGTAATCGTATAGACCCTCGCTTGGGTCCTCCCTTGATTAACGGACGGTGCATTGCTTGTGCTAGCTCCACCGTGCCCCATACTTGCACTCGGTGCTCCCGTTCGGTTCCTGCTCACCATGGTCCCACTACTCGGTCCGGAACCTGTACCTCGCCCAAGCTGTGGGCAACTCACCTTCATGTGCCCGACCTCCCCGCATTGGTAGCATCTCGGGGGATCACGACACTTGCCGTGGTGAAGCTTCTTGCAGTTGCTGCACCTTGGTACTCCCGAGTTTTGAGACCTCGAGGCTTGCCCGCTTGGGCCTTGATTCGCCCTCGATGGTGGTGCAGGGGCCTTGAATGAGCCACCTCCCCCGTGGTTTCCCTTCTTGTTAGAACCTTGGGGGCCATGGTTCTCCCATTTTCTTTTCTTCGCCTCCTCGGCGTCTCTTTTCTTCCTCTCTTCCCACTGTTTCTCGCCCTTCAAGGCTTGGTCTACTACTTGGGCAAAAGTCATGTTAGGCAATTGTGTTGCACTATCACGTATCTCCAAGTCAAGAGCGTCCCAAAAGTGGTTCACCATTCGGTTCTCGTCACAAGCATACTCCGGTATGTAGTCGGCGAGATCCCGGAACTTGTACTCAAGTTCCTTCACTGTCATGTTTCCCCCTTGGGTTAGGAGGGTGTATTCCCTAACCTTCTTGTTCACCTCAAAATCAGAATAATATTGGGCAAAGAACTCCCGTTGGAAGTCCTCCCAAACGACGCCCTCGCCATACTTGCTCTTGGTTCCATCCCACCATTTGGATGCCATCCCCTCAAGCAACCTTACCGCTATTCTCAGTTTAAGGTTAGGCGTGATTTGCATGTCAAGGGCTGCCTCATTCAACCTCTTGATCCATTGAGCGGCAACCGAGATGTCCCCGGTTCCGTCAAAGGGTTTGCACCCCAAGTCTCTTGCTTCCTTGATGAACTTGGAGATCCTTATGGTTGGACCTCCATCGTTTCGACCTCCATGTGGTTCCACATGGACTCTAGATGCATTGTGGCTTCCTCCTCTTGAAGCCATACCCGAAGGTTGCCCCGCTCGGCGCCTTCGGCGTTCCCTCCTCTCCTCGCGCTCTCGGTGGTATTGTTGGAGCAGCGCCTCAATTCTTGCCAAGGAGCCATCTTGCTCCTCGTCACTAACATCATCATCATCCCCCTCATAAGGGGTCTCCACCGGCTCGGTTTCCGGCCTATAGGTTGAGTCCTCATAGGACCAATAAGTCTCACTCTCCGTGTCGACGTGGCCATCGCTCACGGTTTGTTGTTGGCCTCCACGGCCCCTTCCCCTTGACACCCTGGTGGACCCCCGGCTGCCACGTTCGGATCCACCCGGTACACGGCCCGTCGGGTTCCTCCTAGTGATTCTTCCGATTGGCTCCATTTCTGAAAGAAGTTTAGAATGAGCCATTAGACTCGTATCAATTGTCAAGTGACGGATAGGTACTTAAAGACATCTTTTGGCTCAAATCACCGCCATACCAATTGTTAAGGGTACCATCTTAACAATTAGAGACCTTGCAACTCAAGTACCAAAAGTTCTATAAGTACAAAACTTTATGCTCATGGTTTGCAAAATCATTTTCAAAAAGAATTTTGAAGCTTCATTATGAAGTTTACGGACTAAGGCTCTGATACCAACTTAATTGTCACGCCCCGGACCTACCGGCCACGTCAACAACCCGCCGTACAGTACGAATAGTCAACCGCAGTCCAACTCATCCATACTATACTAGGCGTCATGAATATCATTCACAATAGTACATCCATAAACAAACATAATGTAAAATAATCATTTAAATCAGCGGAAACGTTTAATACAAGTGTTTATGCCACACTTCGGCAACATGGGCGTACAAGCCCTAAATAATTATTCAAAATAATATCCATGAGCATTAATTTAATGTTTTAAAAATAGAACGGAGGAAGCACGAACCACGTCTTCTCTCCCTGAGCTCCCCGAAGCAACGGGCGATGGTAGCAAGCTTTACTCCCTACCTGAAACTGTGAGGTGGCCTCCCCCGTGAAGGGGAGGTCAGTACTTGGAAGCATTTGACAAGTACAATGACAACTATGCTAAGTATAATCAATGTTTCAACTTCTAAGACCCTCAAAATAGAGTGATATCATAATATAATGATAGTTCTTCTTTAACCCTTATTATCTTCATAATAAGTTAATTAATTAATTTGTCGGCACGCGGCCCCTTTTCATATTTCATTTCAATCATCGTTTACACGACACCGCCCGTAGGTCTTATCATCCTTACGAGATTTGTCACCGCTCTCCGAGGCCTCACCGGGCTCTCGGGCCGGAGTCCAACATCCCGCCCCTGAACTCATACCCATCGTCCCGTAGGAAGGTAAGGTCCATTCGGGGTCCTATCTTATGTGTTACCGCTGTCGGGAGCCTCGTAAGGTCTCCGGTTCGGATTCCACCCTAACCCGTGATCACGATGTAAGTCCATGCTATCCAACCCCGCTCTCTAGAGTCGGGAAGGGCCATGGTCCTTACTAATTTCCAATACTCTATCGGCTAATCCTTAAAGACTACCGAATACACCCGTAGGCCAATCCTATTCCTAGGATCAATT
Source organism: Cuscuta epithymum (assembly GCA_945859915.1). NCBI lineage: Eukaryota > Viridiplantae > Streptophyta > Magnoliopsida > Solanales > Convolvulaceae > Cuscuta > Cuscuta epithymum. The sequence goes on along the minus strand of CAMAPF010000948.1, from coordinate 1,249,266 downwards.
TACTATTCACTTTATCTTGGGTATCCCTTAAGGCCTACCCCTAGCATCACTTATCCACCTTAGTATCTCTTAAGACTACTTAAGGCTCAACAATTTACAATCCAAACCTTGGATCAATTCTAACATATTTCATTCCAAAACCCCGACTAGTATCATAATACTAGTCGGATAAATTCCAACAAAACTCATTTTCAATTCATAGTCATGTATACAATTTCCAAACTAATTTTCCATTGAAAATATAGTTCATACCAACATACAAAATATAACCTTTAATCACTCATATATCCTTATATGAAGTTAAAGTTATATTTCAACACAATATTTATAATTAATCCTTTCATCAAGCCAATATGCTCATATTACATAATCATACACAATTTACCCTTAATTTGTATATTATGCTCCTTTATTCATTGACAACAATATTTTCATTTAGGCATTATTAATCATTAATAATCCATGAAAATCACATTTAATTACTTTAGGTAATCCTACGAAATTAACCCAAAGATTATAAGCAACATAGTCAGCCATCCTCACCTTATGAAGTGCTGGATTAGTTGCCTTTGATAAGCCCTTTGATCAATCCCCGTTCTAAACCGATCAAAAGCTAAATCTGGTCTGCCTGGACAAAAGCCGGCCGGCTTTGGCAAAAGCCGGGCGATGTTCGTCAGTCTGCTGCGCAGGCAGTTTCTCCTTCTTGGCGGTTTCCGGTGGTTTCAACTCCTATCGATTCCACGACTCTTCTAAGTTAAATACCACCACTTTATAACAATATTCTACACCTTTAAACGTGTAAAAACTCATGTTTAATCCATCGTATGATTTTCTTAAAAATCATACCACATAAACTAGTTAGAAGAGTAGAAGTTGTGTTCTTACCTCTTCTTGCTCTTTGTTCTTGGATTCCCTTTTCTTCTTGGTTCCTCAAGCTCCAGAATGTCTTGAGAGCTCCTCAAGTCCTCTCCCTCTCCCTCTCTTGTGTGGATGGCTCGAATGATTGGGATGGAGTGGGGGAGTGGTTTTACTCACAACTCAATCACTCATGTGATGAGTCCAAAAGGGAATTAATGGGTGGGTGTGGTTTTTGTCTCAATGAGACTTCCTCATGCACGCCCCTACCCCTGGAAACGTGGGGTGGTCCCCCCTTATGTGGGAGGTCATCCCATTATGTCTCGGTGTGTACAATCGGCCCCGAAAGTTGTATTTCTCGGACTGTTTTGACTATATTTGATTTTATCGGGCCAAATAAAATATATCACGCGTTCCTCATAATCACGGGTCTTTAGAGAAAATGTATGTTCCCAATCATTAATTTAGGAGTCCCCGAAATTCTTTTCGGGCTGTTATCCGATAAATTACCAATACCGGTAATTGGGCCTCGTTTGACCAACAAGTCAACTCCATGCCCTTTCCATGGCCCATCTAAATATTTGGGAGTCCATTTCCATTATTAGGGACCCGATAAATAATTTAATTAATCTCACATTAATTAAATATACAAATCCATTACACGAAAATTATTCGCTAGGAATTTCAAATACAAGTCGAGTTACAAATTCAAGTACACACGGGTGCGGTGTCACAATAAAATCATTGAAGAGGAAATTGCATTGCAGGTCGGAGAAGAACGTCACTGTTGTCGGTGGAGAAGAAAGCATCGGAGAAGAGGGAGGTTTCAATTTGAAAAAGAGAATGCACGCGTCGATGGAGAACAAACTCATGCATAGAAGAAGAAAAGGATGCGTGTGTGTTCTATTGGAGAAGAAAGTAGGAATCAACTAGTGAGGGAATTTGTAATTAACATTTCAGGTGAGCTTTAGTCCCATATCTATCGGGATAGAAATTAGTACCAAACTTGTCCACCCCAAAGCTAGCACTCTTACTTTCGTCATTTTTTTCCTTATTCACTCTCATGGTGTAGGACACTATTAGTCATAGAAATATAACATAATGTCTTTCTTGATATGAGTTTTACATGAAGCAGTTTAATTTTGCCTGTGTATAATGGTTCTTAAACTCGGCTACTCTCATAGCACAAGATTAATTGTGTGCGATTGTGTTCTAAGATTTATAGTAGCTCTTACATGTAATTAACGAGACTTATAAATTAAAACGAAATATAATCACACGCAATATATACGCATGAGCACATTTGGACTCTAATACTCAAAAATGAGGCCCAGTACCCCAGGAGGCCCATTCCATATATGGGTCCATTAAGCAGCCCAGACATTCGGTAAGCCCGCACAGCGTACCGGCCTGCATGGGATAGGCCGCTTGGCTCGATCCTTCGACTTGGGCTTCTCCTTTTGATCCAGCATCGTCCAAGGCAGAGCCCTCAGCTCCAAGCAATTGGCTTGAAAACCTGGAATTGACGGGAAGCGCATTTAATGAATCAGATAATATTTTATTATTGGGGTTTAGCCACTCAGGGTTGGGCACGTCACTCCCATCACCTACTATCTTGTAGTATAAATAGCATCATTTATTTCATTGATCTAGGGGCTCGGGCTCAACATTAGTGTTGTACGCGTACAAATAACTTCAATAGAACTGGATTCACTTTGCCTCTAATCTTATTTGCAATCCTTCTTATTCTATTCTTGCCTAATACATTCATCCAGTGGCGGAACTACTAAGGTGCTTGGAGGGGCCTGTGCCCCTGCGGCTCCGGAAATTCTAAGGTTAGTGTAATCGCGCCCCAAGAGATCCACTGCTCTCTCTGCTATGTATTCGCCGGAAACAAGGTTGGTTGGGGTGCTGAATTGCTGTTGGTGCAACCATAGAAGATAAAACTTCTATTTTGTTTTTTAGATTTAGACCAAAACGATGTTGCTGTATTAAACGATTACATCGATGTTGACTACATCAGATAAATGGTTAAAACCCTAAGCTAAATGACATCGATGTTGACTACATCAGATTTCAAAATTGAAATCAATCCAGAAGGCATAGAGGAGATGAAGCCTATCTGAATTGCAAAGAGGTGCTCTTTCGACCTTATTGAGCAACGAGCAGCAACTGGGCAAGGGAGTAGCTTTGCTTCTTAGCTTTCCATTAAGTTTGATTTTAACTATTTGAGTTTGGGCGTGAGGCTTCTAATTAATATCCAGTTTGTTTGTTTACTTAATTGAGTTGTTTTAATAGAAGCCTATTAATTGAGTTATTTATTTGTAATTGTTTGCTTGTATAGTAGTATTATTGTTTGCCTGATACATACCTTGATGCTTCATAGAATAATTTAATCAATAATAATGACTTAATATGCCTGTATTATTTGTTAAAAAAATTAGAGTATGATTTATATATCTTTATGGTGACTTAGTAGACTTTTATGAGTCATGTATGTCTATATACGGAGTATAAATTTGTAACATGGGATGGTGAGTCTTCTAGAAAAATTACCCAATAAAAAAAGAATGTAATAGTCAAAAACATCCTCAAAAAGTCTTTTAAGTCTTTTAATAAGTCTTTTAAGTTTGGATCTACTATTTAGCCCCCTCGAAAAATAATCCTGGTTCCGCCCCTGCATTCATCTAAACAAACTTATTAAAAGGGACTCCTACGAAAGTCTAAAAGGTTGTATTGGGCCTTTGGACCTCTAAGACTTTACCTCAACAATCCCTTTATGGGAACTACTCACACGTCATGGCAATTTATCTCTCACTACAAAAAAACACGCATGTAGTCAGGGACGCTAGTCACGGATTTGGTCCGTAACTAGTTACACGAAATTTGGAAAAAGTTTACACGAAATTTTTTACACTAAAAACATAGAGATATTTTTAAATTTGGGTTGGGTCGATCTACTTTGAATAGAACAAGATAACACTATGGAAAAAGAAGTGCACATTGAATTAAATCTAACTCTTATTAGAATAATATTAATAAAAGATATAAAAAAATTTTGAGCTGCTACCTACAAATTTTATCCATAAACTAGGCTGGGATAACTATTTCTAAGATGTATGAAATGCCTAAAAGTGTTCTTCCATACCTATCTTATTTATTGAGCATGGAAGAGAGCACAAAACTCATTTTTCTTCATGATATGTTATTTCTAGTAATTATTTTGTGGTCTGACTTTCGTGCCCTTTCCAACGATCGCGTCAGGATCAACTTTTAACATGTGATTAGGTTAAACAGAACATGGGCCCACGTCCCATGGGGACCCATATTTCAAGACACTAGTAGTATTATTTTTCGGGCACTAACATTATTTAATTAATCTATTAATTAATTATTAATTAATAATATAATATTATAGTGTGTATTATCTTATATGAAAATGGATTGTGACTACAATCATACTCCGCTACTCCGTAGAATAATACATGCCCCCAATAAGTTGAAACACTTTACAGAAAAGAAAATTGTAGAGATAAAAATTATTTTAAAGGGAAAATTTAATTTGTTACCTGTGATTATTTATTTGCATTATTTAATGAGTATTCAATTGATTTGAGTATAAGATTTAGATTGATAATATGTTTTAGTTTTTTACATTAAAGTGGTGTCTCAATTTTATATTTTGCACCAAACCTCTAAATTAAATAGACAGTTCTGGATCGTGTTGCACATTTTTATTAATTAAAATGTCTTCATAAAAGTTGTAGGCCATTAAAATATATCTCCACATCTGTTGAGTTCAATGAATTTGGACAACTCACATAAAGTTAGAGAGAATTACCTAAGCATGAGTAAAACATTACAAAAGTGCAAGAATAGGAGTTCAATGTTTCGTAGGAGTTAAAATCCATGAGTTTGACAAAAATACCTTTGATGAAAAACCTAACTCCTCTGACATGATCGGTGTCCATTCCTAACTTGGAAAGACAATCAAATAAAATGTCATCTTTTAATTTTAATGACATTTTTCAACCTGGAATGACATCTCAAAAGATGAACCATATTGCCATCTTGGCATAAGTAATTGCCGAAATTTCATATAGAAAATTTCATTATGGCATTTTCAAATAGGAAATATAGTAATTTTAGACCACAAACGATCACGATGTAAAAAGTTTTAAAAAAATCAGAAGCATCATTGCCATCTTCATATAATTAGTGCCAAAATTTTTACAAGTGACATTTTTAGATGGTAAAGCATGACATTACTGATATAGACAGTACACATACAGAGGAGGAGAAATGTCATCTTATTAAAGAGGTAATGCCATAAAATGGTATTATCTTGGAATCGATGTCCCTATCATTAGTATTTACTTGAAAATTATAAATAGTAGTTATGACATTTATGGAGTAAAAAATAATCGTGAATAAGGTAATAGATATCAAAATAAAATAAAAGTAGATTGAGGAAGCGGTCCAGCCCAACTGGTCGCCGACTCACTCTCCCTTACGGGAGGTCTCGGGTTTGAAACTCAATGGAGTGAGTTTCAGCCCTGATAACTCCACCCCCCTCCCCTCCCCCCCCCCCCCCCTCCCCCCCCCCCCCCAAATGCCCCTTGGAGTTAAAAAAAAGTAGATTGAAAAAGGAAAAATAAGAGAGGCAAATTAACCGATAATAAAAACAATGATGGTTGAAGGAGGAGAAACTAATGAGGCGGATGTAAAACGGAATGTGTGGCGTAACAGCGGAGAAGAAGAAGAAAAAGGAGATGGACACATACCTACGACACTCTGTCATGCCGACATAGTCCCTGTCGCCGGAAAGGGGAAAAAGTTGAGGTTGTGTAGATACAAACAAGATTGACAAGGTAGAACGACACATTGTAAATTGTTGTTTCTATCATTAATTGAATCTCCATCTTCCATCAGTTGTCTGATCAGAAGAGAGAAGTCCAGCAGTCTACGGAAGGGGATGAGACACAAGTTTTGGAGAGGTGGATGAGAGTATCGATGAATAGTTTAGGGATTTGGGTTTTAATGATATTAAGGGTAAATAAGTAATGTGCAGTCCCAATTTAGTCCTATTCAAGGAATAAATCATACTAACTCCTACTTTAGAATATTTTCAATATTTAGTCCTATTTGGAACAATTTCTTATAAAGTTATGGCCAAAATACCTAGAGGCTAGAGCTCTCCATCTTGAACCTTTGAACCAATCATGTAACTTCATGAGATAAATGAGTACTTATCATTTGATATTTTGACATGGCTTGCTTGTTCACATGAAATGTAGATCAATAACATATCTTCCATGTGCCACAGAAAATCTGAAATCATATTATTTGAATTACTCCATAAAGAAATAAGTTTCATTCTTCGAAGTGTAGGCAAGATATTATTTGAAGACAACAAATCGTGTTCTCGACCATTACAACGAGTTTGATCCTTAAATGTAGTAACAAGCTTCTATTCCTGAAAACATATTTATACAACAACAAAATACTCAAAATCCATTTTGTACGTAAAAAATACAATATTTGGCAAAATATTTACTAAATAATAATTAGAGTGATTAAAATGATACCAAAAAGATTTACTATAATATACTACGTACTATATTACCATAACCCCCTGCACAGACTGAAAAAGCATGTAAAACCAAATACACGCACACAGTCACACACCCTACAGCAAAGTAAACACTTCCTACTATTTTTTTTGGATGAAAAACACTTCCTACTGTAAAATTTATTTTTTATTTTCATTTTTAAAGGTAATCTTGTTACAATGGCTCCCAAAACTTTTCACATGTAGCAAGATAGTACTACCAAAGTAAGTAGAAGTGTAGAACTTTATGAGATACACAGGTGAAATATGGTCCTACACAGCACTTTTTGCGAGAACAAATAACTACGTCCCAAAACTATGTTCTAACAACATAGCTTCAAGTTTTAAACTATGAAATTTACATACAAAGAAAATAAACTAATAAAGTAATAAGTGTGAGGGAGGGGAGGGAGGGGCCGGGTAATGTAAAAAACCAACAGGAGCTCCAGATGACATTTTCAAGGCATCTCTCTCACACCAGGTTGTCCAGACCGGTACCAACACTACTTTATGAAAGTTTGAGTGACAAGAAATTATATGCAGCTATATATAGTTGTCATTCACAAATTATGTTGTCAGAAAGGGGACGAGCTTGTTCTTCGCAACTGATACTTCGGCTCCTGAGGTTGGACGTAAGGCAACAGCTTCTCTTTCTCCTGCAAAATAAACCATGATAATCAGGACAATGTAACAGTTTCTAACTTTTTATGACACTAACATCTTTACCAAACGAGCTCTAAAGCAACTGAAGATCAAATGAACAGCATCTTTTTTTATAATATTGTTAAGAATGCTGCACTAAAATGTTAAAGATGGATAAAAGTGTTCAAGTGAACTTGGAATACACGAGCTAGTAGCTAGGCACTAGCCAATTTAAGTTAATCTTTTAGTGTTATTTGTAGCAGTTTTTATCAAGAAATTGCCCTAAATCATCATCATCATCATTACCCCAGTGCCGCAAAGGCTCCCACCTACCGGTGGGGTAAGGGGGAGTCGGATGTAAGCAGTCTTACCCCTGTACTAAAAGCACATAGAGACTGTTTCCGGATGACCCATGGCGAAAATCACGTCGGAAATTGCATGAGCTGGCAGCTGCTTCATTACAAAGAAGCACAGACAGTTTAGTGAGCCATTTTGCTTTATTCCATCATATTCACGGGCCAAAAAATAGTGAATCTTTGGCTCCATTGCAAATGATGGAAGAAGAAATTGCCCTAAATAGCAGGAAAAAATGTTGTGAACTTCGAAATAGGACTACTTTGTTTTTATTCCCTAAATCAGAGGAATTATTGTCATATTTTGACATTCCCAGACTTTAAGCATGGCAGTATTTTCCAAGTTTGGCGGTAATTACTCCTATTTAGCGAATAAAAACAATAGTACTTCTATTTTGGAATTCCAAAAACATATTTACTCCTATTTCAGAACTTTGCCATTTTTTATCACACTAACATTTGTACCACACAGTGAAAAAGAGTTAGGTTGGGTGCACTTTCTGGTTGAAGTTGAGCGTTGTAGCCTTTTTCTGTTTTTCTGTAACTTTTTATGAACATATTTTAAATTTGACTTTTTTATAATTAAGGAGATTCAATCCGCCACAAACTTCAGCAATTACAGCAACATCAACAATTTTAAGCCTTACCAAACGAGCTCTAAAGCAATTGAAGACCAAATGAACAGCAACCCTTTTTAATAAGGTTGTTAAGAATGTCATACAGAAATACTCCGTATTAAAGATAGATTAATTGGTTTCAATGATCATGGAATAGACTAGCTAAGTGATTCAAGTTAATCTTTTAGTATTATTTGGCACTGTTTTGCCTAAATGAGCGAAACAGAGCTATGTTGTGCAGCACTAGGCATCTGTCAGAGGCAGCTCAGAACCTAAAGCCTAATTACGACTTCAATAGGGTTAGGTGGGATCTTGGAATTAAGAGGGGACTTAGTTGGAGACTATTTATAGAATGTTTGAATAGGCAATTAAGTCTGGACATGCATACCATCTAAGCATATCTGAGCTACTTCAAAAAAATTTAGCTGGGTAAGACTGGTTGAAATATGTAATAAGAATTTGTTCATTTATGCTAAATTTTCTGGTTTGGTCTGAACATGTTCAGCATAGTTGTTACGGCGCCGGTTTGGTCTGAACATGTTCAGCATAGTTGTTACGACGCCGCCTAGTCGGCGACTAGGCGTCCTGGGGGTGGAAAGTGTTCACCAAGCATCATCGCCTCACCTGAAGAAGACCAGGCGACTTCGTCGTCCAGGCATAGGTTAGGCAAAAAGGTGATGCCAGAAAAGATTAGAACCGACTAAATCCAAATCCGCAAAAGATTTCTAAACTAAATATAAAGCCTTCGTTGAACTCCAGTCAAAGATGTGCGATGAGTTTCAGAATTAAAATCGCAAAAGAAATCCAGTTGAAACTCAAAAGATGTCCAATGAGTTTAAGAATTCAAGTGGCAGAGTCACATCTAAGTCCAGGAGAATAAGCAAATCATTGATTGAAATTCTGCAGGTCTTGCTGGTTTTCTTTCTATGTTTTCCCATTTCTGCCCCCCCCCCCCCCAGCTTTTCCTCGACTGGAAGTTTCTTGCTCCTTCGCATAATATATTGCAGGTCCTTTTAGTCTAATTATAAGTCCCTATATTGCAGGTCCTTTTGTTGAATTTAATATTTTAGCTTATTTTTTTCAAATTCTGATATACTCTGGGTTTGATTTAGTAAACCCTGTTTTGAATTATTAATTGTTGCTTCCAACACTAGGTAATGTATATTTTTATTTTACTATATAATACTCCGTATATAATAATTTACAAATTAGAGATATCTTTAAATATATTATTTTACATATTTATTTTTTTGGATAAACTGTAAGTATATTAATGGAGCCACCCAAGAAAAAAGAGGTTCAGAATGTACAAGCAAAAAGGGAAACAAAACTGCAGGTTATCCAGGCGATAAGGCGGTCGCCTGGTCGCCTTACATATGGTGCGACTAGTCGCCTAATTGTCACCTAGGCGGGCGCCTAGGCGATAAGGCGGTCTGCTCGCGCCGCACCGGCGTGACAAGTATGATGTTCAGTCTGTCTAAGTTGGTCTGATTTGGTCTGATATGTTTTGTTTTATCTTAGGTGTAGTTTACTACTACATTGTTTAATGTTAATCTCATCTGATGTGATTACATTTCGGTCTGGTATGCTTAAAATTAGTCTAGTTTGGGAATAAATAAGTTAAAGTGAGTGAACAGGTCCTAATATTTTATATAACTCATTCCCAACTTTAACATCAAGTTTCCTCACAATCCAATAGGGAGGTCAACTTCTGTCTTTATGTATGCATGTATGTGGACAAATCATGATTGGAAAGTTGTTCCCCATCAAAATGTACACTAGCAAATATATCTCAACTGAAGGCAATTTCTGAAGGTCAGATGACTTAGCTCTTTTCTAAATAGACGCAAGAAACGGCTTTTGATGTCTAAATTTCAGAAGGATTTGCAGCAAAAGGGGACAAAACTAAATCTTTGAATGAGGCTAACATGGTTTGAAAACTACAAAGAGAACTGAGAAAGGGGAAAGGAAAGACAAACAAACACGTCCAAAGCATGATTGCAGAGCAAATTTCAACCTTAAAAAATACTACAATGTACATTACAGTGCAACATATTTTATGATATTGCCAGGTCACTGACTCACTTCAAGTCCTATAAATTTAACGAATGATCTTATTTGTTTCCATTCAAGTGTGCAGGAAAGTTCCAACTTAGTGCTACATTGAGTTATCAGAAGGCATGCAAAACAACCAGACTGACCAATACACAACAATCTGGCTGAAAATTTCGATTATGAATTTTAAAGTTGCAAAAAAATGTCACTTTGGTTTTTAAAATGGCTTGTTATTTCAATAAATGTTGGGATTCTTGCAAAAAAATGTCACTTTGGTTTTTACAAGAATCCCAACATTAATGTTGGGATTCTTGTACTTGTGTGAAACCGCCAATTCTCCCACCTTCAATGACTCATCAGTAGACAGCAAGTGGACCTTGCCCCATTTCCTTCTTGTTAAATTGGACCTAAATTACCCTCCAAAAGGATACTCAATGAGCAGTCAATAGGTTACATACTAGGCTCAAAGCAGTAAAGAACTGATGTTAGATACTTGACACTCTTCAAGACTTCAAGACTCAATCGAGGACGCAAAGTGACCCTAAACAGCCTAACTTCATTCTACATTGCTTAAGTGGTAAGAATAAAGTTGTGGTCCAGTGTGTTAGTTTCACCAGAAATGACTTTCCCACAGTCCTAGCAACCTCAAATACCAACAGCCAACAACACTTCTACCTTAGATTCAGATTATTCTATATTAAGACATGATGCATTTGAAGTTAGAGAAGTGATCAAAATTAATTGCTTAAACTAGAAGGAACTGTGATTAAAACATGAAAAAAAGGTCTAATAAAAACTTAAAAAAAAGGACTCTGATTAAATTGGGAATAATTTACATGCATAACTTTTTGAAAAAATAAACAGCTCATTGTCAATGAAACAATCAATGCATGTAAAGGCACTTTGATTCATTAATAATAGCAAATAAAAACAAAAAATTCAGATATAAAAAACAAAGTTACTAATACCATGAATTAATGAATGCAGTTGCTGTGCTGAAGCATACCTTTTGCTTTTTGAGTCTGTCATTCTCTTCTTCTAAACGAGAAACCTTGCTCTCTAGCTCTTGTGTGTAAGCCTGTCACATGAATGCGGGTATAAAAAACACTTTATCACAGCAACACAGGAACTTAAGCATGATTCCTATTATCCATTTTTCAAGGATAAAAATACAGAATATAAAATCAAATTCACCTGCTTCCTTGCTCGCGATCGGGCAGCAGATTCCCTATTCTTTATCATCCTTTTCTGCCTCCTTTCCACGCTTTTCTCAACCACAGTTTCCGGGGCAGTTCTCTTTCTTCGAGAGCCTTGTGTGTCAGACATTGCTCCCATAAGAGTAGGAGACATAGTCATCTGCTCAGAATAACTTACATCCATCATTGGATTCGGAACAACGGGCAGGTTCTGCTGACCTGTCATGAAAACGGGCAGCATACTGTGCTGTTGCTGAATAGTATTTGGGATGTGATAATTCGGCCATTGAGCATTGAGTTGTAGAAGTGCCATTGAATCTGCAGCTAGGACCGGTCCTGAGTTTTTCATTCCGGGCGATACTATCCCAGCCTTAACCAAGAAATCCTCAAGTGTCATCTCACCCAGAGTGGCTTTTCTGTCAAGACTACTTCTTTTCTCCCCTTGCTGTATATCATGCCACACCTCATCAACAGTCTTCTTGCTAAGATCCCCCGAAAAGTGATCTTGACAGGAAGCATGCTGGACTTGTCCAAAATCTGTTCCTTGACTGGTCGCCTCAGCAGTGTATACACTCCTGAGAAGCTCGTCGAGATTCATGCTGGTTAGGGGCTTCCCCAAATGCCCTAACTGATTTTGAACCTCGTCTAGAGTGAGGGTGTAGAGTGATCCTTGCCTAGCCAATCCATTGGATTTCGGGTCTTGATTCTGTGTATGGTTTCTTCCGCCCACCCCTTCTCCCCCTCCCCCTCCACCACCTCCCTGAGATCCCATACCTATCTCCACACTCAAATCCCCTCCCTAAACCGAATCTATGTAAAATCAATTAACCAGTCTATCAAAAAACACTTACCACTCCAGCCAATTCAACGAGCAAAGATCAATGCTTTACATCGAACAGAGACAAGACGCTAATTAATCAACAACCTTAGACGTTCGCAACCATCGAGAGAGATCAATTCATTTATTGAGGGAAAGAACAAATTATTGATAATTAATAAGAGAGAGACTGAGCTGCATTTCGCGAAAGAAATAAATAGATGAACCTTTTTCCGCTATAGAATAATGGAGGAAATGGCTGTTGGGATTTGCATGGGTATCAGTCGAGCTTCAGCGTATGTATGCTGAGAAGAGAACAAAAAACCCATAGCCCGTGGATTTTCTTTCTACTCTGTCTAAGCTGAGACGCTGAGCTAACTCGTTCTAACTCCTCTTTTATTTTTACCAACTATACTAGGAGTAAAGCCTAAATGGTACTCCCTCCCTCTCATAATTATCTTCATTCTTTCCTTTTTGATCCGTCCCAAATTTATCTCCTCTTTCCCTTTTTAGCAAAGGATTTGTGGTTCACAACCATTCTTACACATTTCTCTCTCCTCTGCACAACTCTCCCCCACACATTTCCCACTTTGTTAATCTCCGTGCCCAGTCAAAACCGAAGTTAATTCTGGAATGGAGGGAGTAGTATGGTACTCCCACTACTCCGTATATTTACTGAAATTCCCCTTTTCCTTCTTTGGGCTCGGGTCGAGAGTCGCATCTCGGATGAATTTGGGAGGTTTTCTTGATGACATGGCGGTCTGGTCTGGTTTGCACGTTTGGTCTGAATTAGGAGTGGGCAAAAGACCCAGTCTCATTGGTCTATTCCGGAATGTTCCTGTTCCGTTTTGAAGTTATCCCGTTATTTTTGGGACATATTATTTTTGATTTTTTGTCTCGTACCGGTCCCGAACAGTTTCAAAACAAACTGGGACCGGGACAAGTAAAATATATCTTGTTCCGTCCCGTCATCACGAATCCAAAATTGCACTTTGTTGATTAATGAATCTATCTAGGGGTGAGCAAATAACCGATACAACCGATCTAACCGAAAACCGATGACCGAACCGACCGAAAAATTCGGTTTTCGGTCGGTTTTCGGTTGTTAAAAATTTAAACTTTCGGTTTTTCGGTTAATCGGTTATTATTCGGTTATTGTTATCGGTTATCGGTCGGTGACCGATAACCGACCAAAATATATAAAGCTTTACTAAAAATACTATTTGGGGTAGTTCCCGGTAGAATTTTTTAATGAAATTTTATAAGCATGTTCCTTATGAAATATAGATTATCTCCACTAAATTTCACCTTAAAATTCAATCGGGAAGTCAGTTAAATATTTTTTTCCAATTTACAGCGCCAAAATACATAAAAACACAATATTTTTCAAAAATTTATTTAACTAACTTCCGGATGGAATTTCAAATTGAAATTTGGTGGAGATTATATACACTTCAGTAGGAATATGCTTATAAAATTTCATAGAAAAGTTCCACCGGGAACCACCTTAAATAAAAAAAAAATGCTAAATATTTCTACATGTTCGGTTATGGTCGGTTTTTCGGTTACCGACCGAAACCGAACTTCGGTTTTTCGGTCGGTTAGAGTTATACTATCGGTCGGTTATCGGTCGGTCATTCCAATTAAAATTTTTGGTCGGTTATTCGGTTATCGGTCGGTTATTTGACCGACCGACCGACCGAATGCTCACCCCTAAATCTATCAATAACTCATTATGTAATCCAAATAATAATAATTATCCTTTTTAGTAATAAAAAAATACTAATAGTTATCCTTTTACATTTACACCAAATAATAATTATCCTTTATAATAATAATTTTCTTTTTCACAACCCAAATACCAATGATTATTAAAATATTAGTTTTGTAACAACATTACACCTAAGAAAAATTTAAACTGCCTAGTATGAACTATGAACTATCATTTATCTACCAAAAAAAGAAAATAATTTTTACTCCCAAAGACCTCACTTCTTATAGTACTCTTTTATCAAATTTTTACAGACTTCGGGAGTGTTTGCGATTGCTTTTGCTTTTCAAAAGTAATTTTTTTAAGAGATTATTGGAAAAGTGATTTATAGTGTTTGGAAATAGAAGTGATTTTTATTAAAAGGTAAAAGTTGGAGTGTTTGAGAAAGAAGTGATTTTTAATGGAGTATTTTGTTAAAGTTCAAAATCTTTTGTAACAACATTACACCTAAGAAAAATTTAAATTGCCTAGTATGAACTATGAACTATCATTTATCTACCAAAAAAAGAAAATAATTTTTACTCCCAAAGACCTCACTTCTTATAGTACTCTTTTATCAAATTTTTACAGACTTCGGGAGTGTTTGCGATTGCTTTTGCTTTTCAAAAGTAATTTTTTTAAGAGATTATTGGAAAAGTGATTTATAGTGTTTGGAAATAGAAGTGATTTTTATTAAAAGGTAAAAGTTGAAGTGTTTGAGAAAAAGGTGATTTTTAATGGAGTATTTTGTTAAAGTTCAAAAATGCCCATTAAATAAATTAGATTTTACTCGGTTACTCCATAGTGAAATGTCCACCGGTCCCTTAGACCCTATCTACACTTTTCTCAACCCTTAGATCATTCGAGCTATGCTTTTCTCACATATTCTCCAACACGTCGGCAGCTCGTTTGGTCTTCTCAATCGGACAATATTCCTGTGTTTCTGCCCAACTTGTAGCCCTCTTGAGTTTCAAATCAAATAACGGAGATCTGCGTCGAAATCTGTGTACTGTCCACCGGAGGCGACACCGCACCTTCATCACCGATAGCACCGTTGGGGAAGAAGGGCATCTTTATTTGGATGTTGGAGCACCTTCTGGTTCTTTTATGTTAAGTCAGGTATGAAGGATGTGGGGAAGAAGGGCATCTTGGAGATTAACGAATATATTTAGGAATAGGCTTGCCCTTAAAGTTAGTCTTATTTACAAAAAAGCCTAGAAGCAGATAAAAGCACCTCCAACCCAGCTTTTTACTTTTAGCTTAAAATCACTTAAATTAAGCAGAATCTTGCATTTGCAAACACTACTTTTGGCTTCTCCAAAGCCAAAAGTCTAAAAGTGCTTAAATTAAGCAATGGCAAACACTGCCTTCTTATAGTACTCTTTTATCAAATTTTTACAGACTTCTTGATAGTTTTTGTCTAAGAGTTTTTTCTCTACCACTTTTATGTTTTGCCGCAAATCTGGTTAGTTGCATTTTTTCTCACAATTTTCTAGATTAGGTCATTTTGTCATAGAGTTTTTTTGCGCTAGGTTTTTTTCTTTCCCAAATAGATTTAACTTATTTTTGGGATTGCAATTTTTAACTAAAGTTTCTTGGGATGTCCTGAACCATCCCGTTTTGTCTTGGTAGCGATTTAAATGGGACAACAAAAGAACAACTTCTTGTCCCTTCCCGTTCCGAACCGTTATAATAAACCGGGTTCAGTACCGGGACAACCCAATTCCCGTTCCATCCCGAACCGTGCCCACCCCTAGTCTGAATTGATTTGATTTGTTCTGTATAAGTTTGGTCTAGTCTGATTTGATCTGAGCTTATTTGGTCTGGTAAATGTCTGGTCTCTGTGTATTTTATAACTGTTCAAGTTTGATCTGGTCTGTTTAAGTCTGGTCTGGTTTGGTCTGGAAGTGAAAACATCCTAAGAAACCAAAATAGAAAAGGTAATTCCCTACATAGGAATGATAGGAGTAAATACTCTAAATCCAAGTTAAATTACAAAATATGATCATAACAAGTAATTCTTTATTATTCTGCACTTTTATCATACTTTAAATAGAGTTTTCATAATAATCAAACATAAAAAATAAAAGGGACAATGTTTTTTTACTCCACGGGGTCTGGAGGGAGGGGGCTGGGGGCCTGGAGTAATCAGGGCTGAAACGTACTCTATTGAGTTTAAACACTTATGTGCCTAGCGAGTTTCGAACTCCAGACCTCCCACTATGCATGGTAACCTCATAACCAACTGAGCTGGAATGCTTGGTTAAAAGGGACAATGTTTATTACTATGGTATTATGTTTTTTATAATCAAACATAAAAAATAAAAATGTAAAAATAAATAAGAAATGATAAAAGCCTCAGTCATCACCTTAGCTACCTTCGTTGGGAAAATATGTTAACCTGCAAAAAATGATGTTGTTAGCAGTTTGAACAGCAAAATTTGATGGTTCAAAGAGTAAAAACGTCGTTTTCGTGACATTTTTTAGAGTAAGATGAAATTTTTACATAGGATTTATTCATTTATTTATTTATGTTTTTATTTTTTATTTTTATTTTTATCGTAAAACAAGTGGCTTTATATTAAAATCAAGAACGCATACAAGACAATCTTCAGACAGATTTTACGGATCCAATCGTGAACCTTAGGAGTAAACATAGAATCAATCACCTCGTACAAAGTAACCTGACTCGCTAAACCTGAAACGGGTAAATTTAAGCCTAAAACGAACTGATCTGAAACCCTGCCGCTCCAACCCCATATTGATGGGGTGGCGGGAAATCTCAACCCCTACAAAGAGGGGAGGCGGCCACTAGGTTTTTAGAGAGAAGCCATAGCTCTATTTATGTTTTTATTATAAATACAAAATATTTTTATTCTTTTTATGTTTGATTATAAATAAAAATATGATTTTGTTATGAATAAAATAAGTTTTACTTTTACTAGGAAATATAGGAAGATAGAATAGGGAGTGGTAACATAAATACTTCTGTTTTGCAAAAAGTTGTTAGTATAATTTTATTGATTCATTTTGGACTAATTGTATTCCTACTTAGGGCTAATGTTTTCATTTTGGATTATTTTTTGTCCCAAAATAGATCAAATTAGATCAAGTTTAAACAGATTAAATTAGATTTATATTAATCATCCCAAAACAGGCAAGGCTTAGACAATAGTGAAATATACATTTTTTCCCAAATAGACCAAACCATACTTAAATAGACCATCAAACGTGATTGTGAAGATAAAATTCCCTAAATAGAAGTAAAAAAGTTTTGAAATTCCAAAATAGGACTGTCATGTTTTTATACTCTAAATATGAGTAATTTCTGTCAAGTTTGCACTATCGGGCTTTTAGCATGGCAATTTGTTCCAAGTTTATACTGGACAATTTGTAGGATTATGAAATGATGTCTATCCAATTGAAATCATGATTGTTTGTTTAAATGATCCATTTTCTCTTACATCATAGGTTTATTGCTCCAAAGCCTCGGCCCCAGTGATGATGCAAATTCTTTGCATTAGCCACTTGTGCTTCAAGTCTTAAAGAAGTGATCAAATTAAATATCATGTGTTATAGTTAACCATGCACATAACCCCTGTAGCAATAGTATGAAAATCATGTATAGAAGAGTTATGATTAAACATGCAACTAAATTTGGAGAGATCACTAAATTATACTACGTACATATTAATCAATTAGACAGTTAAATTTTCTCTTTCTGAAATTAAACATATGAATAGTTATGACACATGAGTGTTTGACGCAATTGTTAAATCACAAACGATTAATGTGTGTTAGGTCTCCTAGATTTTGATGGTTAATGTAATAGTTTTGATGATGTCACCTTTTTTTATTATTCTTGTATTAGACTAGTCTCTTGTTTATGTTCTACTTTGTTTAAATTGTAATGTGCTCCATATTAGTGATAAAGTACTCATAAAAAGCAAAGAGTATTAAAAGAGAAGTTAAACGTACCATAAAACAAAAAGAAAAGGATAAAAAAGAAAAGGTACAAAAAGAGTTAACTGGTATACATTGTTAGGAATGACCTTGCTGGAAAACACCAAAAATAAGCAAAGGATATGCTTGTTTCTAGATTTCTAGGCTTCTACCTAAACAACCGCTAATGAAAGGTTTATACTATATAAATCCTTTATTCTAATTTACATGGGTATTTCTTTTTTGAGATATTACCCAAAATAGGACTAAAAGAGTTAGAAAATTCCAAAATAAGACTGACATATTTTTATTTCCAAAATAGGACTAATTACTGACATGTTTTGGCAATACCAGACTTCAAACATGACAGTATTTTCGAAACTTGGCAATAATTACTCCTATTTTGGAAATAAAAACATGTCAGTCCTATTTTGGAATTTTCAAACTCTTTTAGTCCTATTTCGGGAACTTTCCCTTCTTTTTTTTGGATGAAAACATGAACTAAGAACTACGAACAATATACATGAAATATGAACTATGAATCACAAGGGGAAATACCTACTTTTATGGAGCAGATTATGGCATACTGCATTGGAAAGAAATTTGTATGGAGCTGGAATATCACTAGAAGCAACAAGAAATCCATTTTGTAGAAAAAAATATGCAATACGGAGTATATTTCTATACATTTAAGGAAAAAGAGATTTAACATAGATTTATGGCAATAAATATTTGGTTTTACAAGAAAACAAAAAACTTCAGTAAGAGCAATAAACAATCAAAAAATTAACCAAAATTGGGATTCATGTGATGCATCCCTAGAGGCTACAAAAAAATCTCTTAGAGCATCTTCAATGCTATAATGTCCACGGTGCACATGTGGCATGAGTGATAGCCACATAATTATTAGCAAATAAATTATTTTTCTCCTTATTTGAATGATTTTATACAATTTTGGTAAGTTTTTCCCTGCAATGTCAACAACAATGTCAACATTAGACGGTCTCCTTGACATTGTGGAGAAAAACTTACCAAAACTGTATAAAATCATTCAAATAAGGAGAGAAATAATTTATTTACTAATATTTATGTGGTCATCTCTCATGCCACGTGTGCACCGTGCACATTGTACCATTGAAGATGCTCTTAGCGCATATCTTCACTGCAGCAATTGTACCTCATAAGAATCCATATTCATACACCTCACTGTTTTCTAATACATTTCAACCGTGTTTGTTTTACATAGAAAACACACACAAGAAAATAAAACATGATTAATGTATTTCAATATTTTTTACATATGCCTCGCGCCCTAGCCTTCTTGTATAAAATACAAACAATGAGTTTGAGAAAATATCTAAATTAACTGAATTGAGTTTAAACTTTATCTATGCCTTATTTTCTACAAAACATCTTTCCTTCCAATTTGCTCATTACTTCCCGCACTTCAAACAAACCCTTCGGGGATCATAATTTAAAGATTTTCTCATCCTTAGACCATTTGTAGTGGTCAAGAGTCCAAATAGTTAAATTTGGACTCCGTCAATTTGAAAACAGTTCTTAGACTCCGTCAATACTGTTTTTCCCTACATCCGTGCACCGTCAATAAAATACACTCTACATATTTTTTACATATGAATTTAGTAAAATATTAATTAAATTATTATAAGTAATGTTTTACTTTTAATTTTTTTCCCTGAATAATTATGAAATAAAAAATACACATTTTGATGTAAAAATAAATAATTTTCATTATTTTTTTAAACATTTTTCTGTTAAAAAAATGAATTTGTTTAAGTGAAGTTTGATTATAGAATATTCAATTATTTGTGAAGGTTTCATGAATTAAGAATTCTTGTTTCATTTTTTTAGCTCAATAAACTGTAACAGTTAAAGTTTCAAAATAAAATCATTTATATATCACATATGGATGTCATATGAAAGATCATAAAAATTTATGAATTTTGATATATTTTTTGAAAAAATTAAATGACAAATAAAAAAGTTATATAGGTTTAGAAAAAATTGGGATATAATGATGCAAGGGTGACGCCAGCATGACATCATCCTCACCAAAAGAAAACATGTGGCCGTGCCTTTTTTCTTTATTTTTTTTTTTTTTTTCACTCCTCTAAACTCACCCTCTATATTTAACACCTTCCATCCTCTTTCCCACTTTTAGCATCTCCAATAAGAAAATGGATTGATAAAAAATGCATTGCCATGTCAACAAAATAGATGGTGGGATTAAAATATGCCCTCCAATGGAACTGTCTATATTTTTGGTGGTGGTGAGTTGGAATAGAAAACCGTCCACACCGTGCTTTCCGCTTTCTACTTTCAGCAACCATGTTAGACAGCCAACTCAGCGGCAAAATATTTTATTTGGCCGCAGTTCGTGAAAAAAATCTCCAAAAAAACTCAAATTATTTGGAACAAGAAAACCCACCCATAACATATTTCAGTCGTATCTTTCATTCTTTCGAAGCTGGTAGAACCTCCAAGCCTCCTGGCATCTTCGAAGTGGTAGTCATTATATTTTTAATCTCTTTCTGTGGAAAAACTAGAATTGAAGGCTATGTATTATTATTGACATAATAAGGAGTATTTATACAATGATAATGGGCTGCAACGGTAGTGCTATTCTAGGCAATAAATCAAGGAATAAAAGTAATCTATACAAGGTAGTATCTAATTATGGAGACTAATGCCATAATAGAATTTAGCCGTTACACTCCCCCTCAAGCTCAAGGTCGAGTCATGAGCTTGGAAGTTAAAGACCGAAAAGAAGCAGGTGGTAAGCTTTTGGTGAAGACGTCGGCTAATTGCTGATCAGATGGGACAAAAGAAGTGCAAATTGTGCCATTTTGAACACGTTCACGAACAAAGTGACAGTCTATTTCGACGTGCTTCGTACGCTCATGAAAAACCGGATTGTTGGCAATATGCAAAGATGCTTGATTATCACAATGTAACTGAGCGGGATGAAGCGGAATGTGTAACTCGCGAAGTAATAATTGGAGCCATGTTATCTCGCTAGCGGCAGATGCCATAGCACGATACTCCGCTTCGGCTGAGGAACGAGAAACAGTCGGTTGCTTTTTTGTGCGCCAAGAAATGGGGCTTGGGCCAAGGAAAGTGCAATAGCCTGTGGTGGAGCGGCGAGTGGTCGGACAAGAGGCCCAATCGGCGTCACAATAAGCATGCAAACGTAAAGAGGTGTCAGAGGAGAGTAAGATTCCAAGATCAGGAGCCGCTTTGAGGTAGCGAACCACACGAAGAGCGGCATTCCAATGGCAATCCTGCGGAGAAGACATAAATTGAGTTAAGAGGTTAACGGAAAAAGTAATATCCGGTCGTGTGACCGTAAGATATAACAGACGCCCAACGAGGCGTCGGTATGGCGCGGGGTCAGACAAAGGTGACCCAGTAGAGGAAGCAAGGTGAGTATCGGGATCCATTGGTGATGGTGCAGGTTTGCACCCAAGAAGGCCAGTATCCGAAAGAATTTCGAGTGTATATTTCCTTTGATTGAGAAAAATGCCATTTTTGGAGCGGGCAACTTCAATACCCAAGAAATACTTCAAGGGACCAAGATCTTTGATCTGAAAATGCTGGGAAAGATAACACTTAAGTAAAGGAATAATAAAAGGATCAGCACCAGTTATAATAATATCATCAACATAAACAAGTAAAATAGTGAGGTAAGAACCACGAAGATAAGTAAACATAGAATAATCAGCTTTAGATTGACGAAAACCGGCACGCAAGAGGACATGAGAAAAAGTGGAAAACCAAGAACGAGAGGCTTGCTTAAGACCGTACAAAGATTTGCGCAAGTGACATACACGAGTCTCCCCCTTTCGACCATACCCCGGGGGAAGGGTCATATAGACATCTTCATGTAAGTCACCATGAAGAAACGCATTGGAGACGTCAAGTTGATGAGTGGGCCAATGTTTAGCGGCAGCTAGACTAAGGACGGTACGGACAGTAGTGAGTTTGGTAACTGGGGCGAAAACTTCTGTGTAGTCGAGCCCTTCAAGTTGAGAGTAGCCTTTGGCCACGAGGCGGGCTTTATAACGATCAACAGTACCATCAGGGAGATATTTAATTTTGTAAACCCAACGACAACCTATGGCTTTTTTATGGGGAGGGAGGAGAGTGAGATCCCAAGTGTGATTGGCTTCAAGAGCTTGAAGTTCAGACTCCATAGCTTGACGCCATAGAGGATCCTTCTGGGCAGCGGAATAAGAAGTGGGTTCCACAAGTTTGGTGATATTATTAATAAATAGGAGGTGTCGGGGTGTGTAGTTGGGGGTGTGGAGGGAGGAGTGAATAGGATATGGAACCGGACGGGTGTGAATGGTAGAGAGATTGCAAGCATAGTCCTTAAGATAAGTCGGAGGTTTAGAGATGCGGTTAGAGCGGCGGGGTGGCTGCTGAGAGGACGGGTTGGGACTCACGGTGTGTGGGAGGGAGCTAGATGGGTCTGGAGTAGCCCGGTTAAGGATAGGTGAATGAGGGTCAAGGACGGGGTGGGAGGTAGTTGCTGGGATAGAGGGTGATGGATGGTCAACACCTTCATGGTTAACAGGATGGGGCACAATATCCTCAAACGAGGATGGTCGCTGGGAGTGGCTGGAAGGTGAGGTGGTGTGCGGGTGTGTAGGTGAAGAAGGAAGATCAGGAATGGGAAGGGGCAGAACATGAGAGGGTTCGGTGGAATCTTCAGAAGTCGCATGGAAAGGAAAAATGTGTTCATGAAAAACGACATCGCGACTAACAAAAACTTTTTCAGTGTCAAGATCATAGAGGCGGTAGCCTTTTTGACCGTGCGGGTATCCAATAAAAATGCAACGCCTAGCGCGAGGGGAAAATTTATCGGGGTGGTAATGGATGGTGGAAGCATAACAAAGACAACCAAAGGACCGGAGATGACTAAAAAAAGGTGGTTGGTGGAAAAGAATTTCATATGGAGTTTTGTGTCGAAGGATGGGAGTGGGGGTGCGATTGATAAGGTAAGTGGCGGTAAGGAGACAATCACCCCAAAATTTGAGAGGGAGGCCAGCTTGAAAGCGCAACGCACGAGCCACATTAAGGAGATGGCGGTGTTTGCGCTCAACAACCCCATTTTGTTGGGGGGTGCCGGGACAACTGGTTTGGATAATAATTCCATTTTGGAGAAGCAGATTTTGAAAGGATGATTGAGTAAATTCCAAGCCATTGTCGGAGCGGAAAGTTTTAACACAAGTATGGAATTGAGTTTTAACATAATTAAGAAAATGCACAAGTAATAAATAAGCATCAGATTTAAAATGCATTAAATAAGTCCACGTCATTCTAGAGTAATCATCAACAATAGTAAGGAAATAAGACTGATTAACACGAGTTGGGGTAGAATATTTTCCCCAAATGTCAACATGAATTAAGTCAAAACATGCACTAGTAGTAGGATGATGCAATGGAAAATGTAAACGAGTTTGTTTAGAGAAATGACAAGTGTGACATATATTATTAAAAGAAGAACATCCCAATAAAGGAGCTAAATGATTAAAAACAGTAGCAGAAGGGTGTCCAAGGCGAGAATGCCATGTGCCAGAAGAAACACTTAAAAGAGCATTTAAAGATTCAGAATGGGAAAAAACATATAAGCCACCGCGTTCATGGCCCCGACCAATCTCCTTCTTCGTCAAAAGGTCCTGAAAAATACAATAATTAGGGAAAAAAATAACAATGCAATTGGAGTATTCAGCCAATTTTCGAACAGATAACAAATTAAACTTGAAGGTAGGCACATATAAGACATTGTCCAAAAAAAGATGAGAAGATAGTTGAATGGTACCAACTCCATGGACAGGAATAGCCGTGCCATTAGGGACAGAAATATTTAAATCAGAAGACGGGGAAACGGGAAATGTTGAGAATAAATTAGAATTAAAACAAACATGGTCCGTGGCACCTGTATCAATAATCCATTCATGAGAATTAAAAATGGAAGAAGATAAAGCAAGAGGCATACCAATCATATTAGCTTTAGGTTCCTTAGAATCTTGAAGCAAACGAAGGAGTTTTTGAATAGGATCATTACCACCATTAGGAGCGGGAGTAGGAGTGGAGCTGTGAGTATTACCTTTGCGGTAGAATTTGTGACCAGGAGGGTAACCATGGAGGCGATAACAAACCTGCTGTGTGTGACCAAGAAGACCACAATGAGAACATTTGGATTTGGAGTAGCTTCGGGTGGACTGCTTGTTGGCGGCTGGATTCTGAGCTATAAATGCAGAAGGTGACGGAAGTAAACCAGGTAGAGAGGTTCCAGAAGAGGGCGGGTGTCGGGCAGAATCTGGCAGCAAAGGTGAAGGAGCAGATGCAGCCAACTGGAAGGCAGTGTGTTCCAAGGAAGTAGATGGAGCGTGAAGTCGTTGGGCTTCATCTTGGAGGAGAAGAGAATATGCACGCTTCACGGAAGGGAGTGTGGTATTGAGAAGGAGTTGACTACGGGACTGAGCATATGTATCCCGAAGACCCATCAAGAACTGCATCAAACGACGGCGTTCGATTTGAGAAAAATATGCTGCCCGGGCAGTACAAGTGCATTGCGGTGGAGGGTCCAGGAGATTAAGTTCTTCCCATAATCCTGAGAGTTTGTTATGATAGGCAGGAATTGAATCATCTTGCTGGCGGAGAGTGGCAATTGAGCGTTCAATCTCATAAATGCGAGGCCCATTGGCGGTGGAGTAGCGGTCCTTGAAGTCGGACCAAACAGTGGCGGCATCTGGAGCATATAAAACCGTGGGAGAAAGAGATGAATGGACTGAATGTAGAAGCCACGACATAACCATGTTATTTATGCGTTGCCATCGAGCGTGGTCCCGATGACCCTCGGGAGGAGGCGGTAAGGTCCCGTCAACGAAACAGAATTTGTTGCGACCTTTAAGCGCCATTGTCATGGCAAGGGACCAAGAAGAATAATTCTCGAGGCCCATAAGAGGCTGGCCGACGAGAGAGACGCCGGGATTGTCGGAAGAGAGCAAGTGATAAGGGCTTTCAAGGTCATAAGGAGAAGACTTTTCATGGCCAAAAGAATGAAGTGAGCTGGTGGGATTAATGTCATCATCATCATGGGTGGAGGAAGCATCATCGTTGGCCATGGAGGTGCTGAAATTTTTGTAAAAACTTACAGCATGTTAAGGAGAAGTGGGAAAAGAGGAAAAAAATCTCTCTGATACCATGTGGAAAAACTAGAATTGAAGGCTATGTATTATTATTGACATAATAAGGAGTATTTATACAATGATAATGGGCTGCAACGGTAGTGCTATTCTAGGCAATAAATCAAGGAATAAAAGTAATCTATACAAGGTAGTATCTAATTATGGAGACTAATGCCATAATAGAATTTAGCCGTTACACTTTCTATTTTTTTTTGACGCATCTCTTTCTATTTTATTTAATTATGAATTACTACAAAGTTTTTTTTTATTTGAGAGAATTACTGTAAAGTTGTTGATGCTCAAGTGCATGGTATAAATGATACGAATTGATCTCCTTTTAGATAATGCTTTTGAAGAGGGATGGTAGAAGGAAATAAAGAGTTACTGAGTATGATTTTAGCTAGGGCGGTTGTAGGCTTGTAGCCATAAACATAATTTCTTAAGCACCGTTGGAGAGAAAATTTTAATTTACCCGTCTGTGAGTCCATCTCAGCTTCACGGCCTCTCTACATAGTTGATGTGTCCATTTTTTATGGGATGCAATCCACATTCCCATTAAAGATGCTCTAATACCCCATATAAACCACCACTACACCGTCTACACACAATTAGGATCCAAAAGTTCCACATTTAACATTTTGGACTCCTAATACCTCACCACTACAAATGGTCTTAGGCTGGGATTTGCTGAACTGAGACTACATCCATCTTACACGAGATTAAACTGCATATAAATTATTTTATTTGTAGTCTCGTGATTTTCTTACCCGATAGTATATTTTTCAAAATTATAATCACGAGACTACAAATAAAATAATTTTGATTTGATTTGTGATTTGAAAAATATGAATTCAGATCAATAAAAATAAAAATATTACTCCTTATAATATTTAATTCGAACATTATTTGAATTATACTATGTATATTTGCATGAATATGTTCATACAATATAGAGGGTATAATACTTTGGTTAAATAACCATAATAAAATGCGAGAATATTAATAAAAAATATTGTACCCTGTAAATTCTCGCATTTTATTAATATTCTCGCATTTTATTAATACAAGAAACGCAAAACTGTACATTGGATTAATATTTTTATTAATCCCACCCAAGAAACCATTACAAAAGAAAGTATTAGATCTCAACCATAACCTGTTTTATAATTCAACCCTCACATATTGTATTCTTCACAAACCTTATTATTGATGAATGTGCCTGAGTTAATGTGTGTGATTGTGTGATACAAAGTAGCATGTGTATGGATTATTACAGCAAGCAAGTCAAGCCTAGCTAAGTTCTAAATCCTAATACAGAAACTACACTCTGATTTACTCCATTTATCACCAAAACAAAGGAAAAAATCATTTACACTGCCTCTTGGTGAAATACCGAGGGGAAAGCAGTTTAGTGAGCAGAGTTTTCAATCTCCTAGCACCAGTCCCATGCTGCAGAACCCCGTACATCTCACTCTGCAATGCCGAACACTTCTTCTGGTCCTTATTGTAACACCACCCACCCAATGAGAAATGCCCATCCCCCCTCCTCTTGAGGAGTTCACGGTCTATCTTGTCAAGGACTGCTGGATCGTTCCTCTTGAACTTCCTCGCAAATGGCCGGTTGCTTAGGACCATTCTTCTGTAGTCTTTCAGGCCAAGAGACTTGGGGTGTTGTTTGGGAGGGACATCCCAGGTGATGTAATGGAGGTCATGATCAACCGTTGTGTTCTTGTACCCCTCATCGGAATTGCACACGAGTGTCTGGAAGTAACCCTCCGGAGAGGAGACAAAGTTGGTGTAGTAGAGGAGAAGCCTTCTCGGCAGGTTGTCCCAGCCTACTACACAGTACTCTGCAAAGGATCTTGACAATACCATCCAAGCTGAACCTGCAAAGGATTTACCCAAAGGGAGTTTCAATCTGCAAGTGACTAGAACAGAGAAATTGGAACCTCTAGGGTCTGTTTGGAACTCAGAAAATGCTAGGAAAAGAACATAGGGAGGGAAAACAATAGAGCCAAATTGGAAAGAAAGCACATGCGGAAGGTAAAAAGGATAAGGTAAAAGTGTAAAACTCAATAAATTTAGTTTGACATTTGGTGATGCTCATACAACATTTATGTAAGGCCTAGAAAGTAAGTATATGGGAAAAAAAATACAGTATCACATTTCATTTTACTTTTCTTTTCCATAGGAAAACCATACAAGAAACGCAAAACTTTCTTTTGCATTTTTTCTTTCCCTGGCAGAAAGACACAAACCAGTTCTGGTTATTCTTTTTTCTTGGGTGGGAGGGGGTACATCAGAAAGGATTTCTCCTCATTCTTAAAATTAGATTCAGATGGTACTTCAGGACACTACATGATTATGAACATATCTTGGAATATAAAGGTGGGCTGGATAAAACTTTAAGGTTGGATTTATAATGCAGGATGAATTGAAAACAAGACAATTCATCATTTATTTATTTAAGTAAATCAACCTAATGCATTCATAGGTAATATTTTCATAAAGCGGATAACTACTACATCCAGTTTTCTTATTAGTTTTCACGGATAGAGATGGTTGACCAATTCGTATAATGATATTGGATCATATATTCCATATAGTAATCAAATGTAAACGAAACAATGTTTTGATGGATGTAGAAAGTTTATTAAAAAAGCACTTCTCAGCAGCTTTTGGCTTTTAAAAAGCACTTATTTTCCCAAACACTACAACTTTTATTTTTCTCGGCTTCCGCGTCAAAAGTGCTTTTACTATTACACAAAAAGCACTTATTTTACCAAACACTACCCACTTTTACTTTTCAAAATCACTTTTTTCTCAAAAACTATCAACTTTTATTTAATCACTTCTCTCCATTTCATTTAAAAAAGTACTTTTTTAAAAGCAGAAGCTGTTGCAAACTGACGCTAAAGGTGGTCAACTGGATAAATAAAAAACGACTGGAGCACACATAATCCATACTCCGTATAATGTAAGGATTGGGTGTGATCCACTATTATCAATAGTTTAATGTATGGATTAGGTTAGGACGTTAGGTAGATTTACTTTTGGATGGACTTTTTCACACGCCTACTTACTAGATAAAGGAAAATATATTTAGGTGAGCTTTCAAATAGGATATAAATGTAAGATTTTGAACTTCAAAAACTATCATGAAAGTATCTCGATATTTCCAAAATTTTCATTGAAATTTGAAAAAACTCCTTGAAATTTCTGTATTTTGAGGTCCAGTTATTGATACTGGGAATGACAAATTGTATCTAAAGTCTCTTGAAAAAATCACAAAGTGTTTGCTAAAAATGTTTTTAATCTCATTATCTTTTCTAGAAAAGGCTAGCAGAATATAGTTTTTCTTAAGAGACATCACGATATCGTTTTTGACGTTTTAAAATTGGAATATCCGCGGATTTTCCCATAAAAAGAGTGCCTATATTTCCAAAAACTACTACGTAATCGTATCTCCGTCTCTTAAAATTTTGACATCTTTTCAAAGTTAATGTTGATAAAGTTTAAACCATGATTTTGATTAGTATAATATTTGAAAATTTATAAATTTTATACTTTTATGAAAGCACTGTTAACAATAAATATTTTTATATCATTTTTATATTATAATAACTCCTTACCCAAGTGTGAAAACAATAGGTAGGTAGGATAGGAAAAAGAACCTGTATAGAGCTTGAAAGCTGTCGGGAGAGTTCTCTGCTTGATTGCCCACCAGATTTCTGATTTATTATTACTATGCAAACTTGGGTCTAATATAATCGGTTTGCCCCTCCTATTACTGATATAATAAATAATAAGATAATTAAGCAATACAAAACATGGTTAGGAAGCCAATACATTAACCTTGAAATCAATCAATTCAACAAGCCAAAATATGTGTGAAATCTTACAATTTCCAACCAAGGCGACTGGTATGCTGTATGAAGTTCAGATCTCTGGGCAAACTTGAGAAGGAATGGATCAGATCTGGGGAAATTACAAAGAGAAAATGAAATTGAGTAAAGTGTAAATTATCATTGGAGTGGATTTTCGGAAGGTGAGGCACTCACCATACCATCTTGGGTTACGAGTGGATAATCAGAGGCGCTGAGATTGATAAACCAGTCCCAATTTGCAGTCCTCAGAAGAAGAGAAATGGCGTGGAGAGTAGCGGCAAGCATTGTCGGGCCTCTGTAGGTCACCAAGCTGGGCTTCCCTACCACCCACACATTCCCGATTTGGCCGAACACGGCGTTCCCGGCGACAAACCTCGCCAGCTCTAGATGCTCCGACCGGGGCGCATCCGCATCCAGGTGGATCAGGTAGTAGTTCCCGGGGTGGTAGAGGGCGTACAGTAGGCGGCGCAGCCTCGGGACGTCACCTCTGGAAGCGGAGATCAAGTAGGCGAAAGAGACGGGATACTGCCGCCGCTGCTGCTGGTCACCAGAACTAGGACGGAGGAAGAAGGAGGTGGTTGGGCGGAGAATGGCGATGCTGGGGTGGGAGAGTTGGGTGAGGATGAAGAGGAGGAACAGGAGAAGAGAAGCAGTGATGAGGCAGATCTTGAAGAGTCTCGCGCCGGCCATTGTTGCCAGTGAGGTGAGCATTGGCTTAGGAAGAAGTAGGCGGCTTGTGGAGTTGAAATGGGCGGTTACGGTGGTTGGGGGCGGAAGGCGAAAGAGTAGTGGGGGCTGGTAGCAGTGACAGTACTGAAATTAGATGAATGAATGAATAAAAATGAACGAGAGATTCTAGCGAGCGGGTAAATTCCTTTCGTGGTATGGAAGACTTCACCCATTTGTAACTTCCCATTTCAATGGTTGTTGTAAGTTTTATTTTCATTTTATTTTA
This sequence comes from Cuscuta epithymum, assembly GCA_945859915.1. NCBI lineage: Eukaryota > Viridiplantae > Streptophyta > Magnoliopsida > Solanales > Convolvulaceae > Cuscuta > Cuscuta epithymum. The sequence goes on along the minus strand of CAMAPF010000948.1, from coordinate 1,219,369 downwards.
CTTGTCGGTTGGGACTTGGGGTAGATATAAAAACTATTTAAGGAAATAAAATACGGAGTAATACTTCTGTCCCTCGTTTCATACTTCTTCCGTTTCATAATTCTTGCAACATTTTGATTTTTACACTATTCACAGATCTTACTTTGACCATGATTTTCTACTAAAATACATAATCAAATTATTACGTATAAAATGTTATTGAACTCTTATCAATGTGAATTTCCAAAATATCAACTTTTTATAATGTTTACTAATACATAATTAAATATAATTACAGTCAAAGTAGTACATAAAGATTCTTATTTCTGTTTTAATACTCCGTAAACAATTAACACTCTGAAAGTATACTTAATAATCAAATACATTTGACTTTGCATCCTATTTCATTTAACAATCTTTTAACATTGCACCCCATTCAGAAAATTTCCTTTCACAAAATGTTGTATAATAGGGTATAGAGTCAAAGTTTTTTTTAAATGAAAATGTAAAATTCAAAACACAAGTAACGCTGAACCCGTTATTCAAAACATGAGGTGCAAAATCAAATTCACCCTACATTTTTTGTAATATTAAACCGAGTAACGCTGAACCCGTTGTTAATACACAAGCTAGGCATTTTAAAAAAACAAAACAAATACACAAGCAGGGGCGGAGCCAGGGGGTCAGGGTGGTCAAACGACCCCGCTGAAAGTTCAAGAATGTAGAGATCTGAAATAACTTCGATTTGATATATTATGGGTCTCGTAACTCATTACGAGTAAAAATTTATGACTTCTGGAAAAAACAACACCATCTTAACTTGAAATAAGCAAAATTTGATGTGTGAGGTTGATTATATTCTTAAATTTAAAAATAAAACACCTTATTAAGTTATTAATAATTGTGTGAACATTATGATACATTACATATATATACACACACGCACACACACATATATATATACATATTATATATATATATATATATATATATATATATAGGAAATCTTTCCGGTAAGGTATACCTTACCGGAGCCTCTGTGCGGCCTCCACGTTTTGAGGGCTTCCCGGTGGAATTTTTCGATGAAATTTTTTGAGCATGTTCTTCATCAAGTGTAGTACATGTACATCCATTCCAAATTTCAGCAAAAACTTCAATCCGGAAGGTAGTCAAACTATTTTTGGAAGATAACTGCACCCTTTATATACATATAAAACGCAGTTATCTTCCAAAAATCATTTGACTGCCTTCCCGATTGAATTTTTTGCTGAAATTTTGTATGGATGTACTAGACTTGATGAAGAACATGCTCAAAAAATTTCATCGAAAATTTCCACCGGGAAGGCCTTCAAAACGTGGAGGCCGCACAGCGGCTCCGGTAAGGTATATCTTACCGGAAGTTTTTCCTATATATAGGGGTGGGTTCAAGTAAAAAAGTAGTTTTCCCATGAAAAGTGAGAATAAATCTTGGTCTTTGATCACTTGAAAATGGATAGATTAGATGAACTTTAAACATAAAAGACGGTTTCAAAAAATGTGCAAATGTTTGTACTATAAAGTGGATAGCTACTAACTAAAAGTGCACTCACGCGTGTCAAAAAGATTGTCAAAAATTTCAAACTTGTGCACTTTTTATTTGATATCGTATTGCACTTTTGTGTTCTACGTGTGCACTTTTTTACTATTCTGATACACATTTGTCACAATATTTTCAAAAAATGTTCTCCATAATTACACAAATGCCACCGCGTTTCCCATTTAAAAATTGATCTCACTATCATTTATCTCAACTACGTATGAAACATTTAACTCAAGTATTGTATAATAACTATCTATCATTTTGATGATGTATATAATTAAATTTTGACCCCCCTTACATAATTTTCTGGCTCAGCCCCTGTACACAAGCCTAGGCCTATACGACTATACCTCAAAGGCTCACACTCTCCATTTAGGAGGCCGTTTGGCAACACTATTTTTTGGCTTATTAGACTTTTCAGCCAATTTTTTCAGCAAACACTTAACTTTTGCTTTCGCGTGTTGAATTGTGTAATAAGCAGAAAAAGTAAGGTTGGAATTACTTTTCTGGCTGTATTGACTGAAGTTACTGTAGATGACCATTTTAGCTATTTTTATATATAACTTTTTCTTTATTTTATTAATAAAATATATTTTAAAAATAATTTTTCTTAAATCAGCAAAATCAGCCAATGCACTCACTTCAGTCAGAACTTCATAAATTTCAGCGGAATCAACCAAATCAGCCTATTTTCGTGCTAGCCAGCTTTGGATTTTTTTTTCCTTTTGAAAGCACGGGCTCTGGATTTATACCCCAAATTTCTACAATAATGATCTGCACTGCATTATACGGAGTATTCTACAATTCATCATTCTTCCATATCCATCTATCAGGTATTTCCTTTTCTACTCTCCACCCTCAGTCTTAGCTGCTTCAGCTTCCAACCTTAACAAGAATTCTCGAACAGTAATTAGGTATTATTTCATTTGGTAGATGTTATTATCATTAATACCTTTTTAGATGGCTGGAATTTCAGAATCTGAAACGCTACTCTACAGATCTTCTGTTAGACCAATATTTCAAAAGATGTGTACAAAGCACCATTCAGCAGATCTTAGTTTCACGTATTAGATGAGATTTGCTTGGTTAAATTTATTTCAACTTTACGACAGACTTATTTGGCTGTATATTTTTTGTTTTTTAATACTAATTTTTCAGATTTTAGAAGTATTATCAGTATCTATTACATCAAAATGTCCATTTCAATTTCAGATGCTTATTATGTAGTATATACTGGGTAAGACTTTTGCATTCCTTCCAGGTTTATTTATTTCTGAGGTTAGAGGATGTTTAATGCGGCAATTGGATTTCTGGTGTGGAAAATAGTGAACATTTTTTTGTCAATATACTCCGTAATATATATAGATTGAGAAAAGCTTGATTTTTTATTGAGAAACAACCAGAGAATAATTATTAATATTGCTATAGTTAGTCTTTTACAGTACTTTGCACATTTTACTGAAAACTTATAGATACGATTAGTTAAATAAAATAATAAATATATTTGATGGATACTTTAACAAAAAACATGAAACCCTTGAGGCAAGGCCCATCTGTCTTTGTCACAAGAGAAGCTGCTTTTCATCACTGTTGTTTTTTCTTCATTTGGCGTGGAATTCGGCAAAGCAAACGGCTTTATTATATATAGAAGATAGATAAAATAATAAATGCAACTCTCCAAATGGTCTATCAGTATGTTCAGGGCTAACACCAAGCATCTCCTACTTCACTAGTGGAAATAATTTAAGTTGATGCACAGAGTATTAGTGGTTCCATTGTAAACTATCTATGGTTATTCATGTGTATATATGGCTACATATTTTTGTATTTTGATAACTCTTTTCAAAATTTTGCTAGGTTTGCTAAGTGAGGGATAAATGGGTAAGATGCTTGTATCAAGAAACTTCAAAATTTTCTCTTTTCCCCCTCATTCACTTTTGAAGTTGTGTGATACTGTTGGTTGTTGGCACGCCCCTTGTCGTACATAATGCTACATTCTGAAAATAGAAAAACAAATTCTTTTCTTGCCGTTTTATTTACTTGTCCTATGAAGTATGAATACTGTAGGTGTGTTGCTTCCTTGTACCCAACCCACTTCACTTACCCGCATTCAGTTCAGTTTGCTAAGAATGCGGTTCTACCTCACCTCTAAAGCACTCATTTAAGCTTTAGAAACTTTATGAACTTAAACAAACACAAAATATGAAAAACAATATCGGGAAAAGTTGTGTTATTTAATGTTTAAAAGGTTGAGAATGAAGGTAAAAGAACATTACTCAAAATGAGAACCTTTGTAGATTTGTAGAGTCAATTTTTTCCTTAATTCTCTTTCCATGAAAAAATTCACTTTTTTTGTCTATGGAGTGCATATTGGAATTTTTACGTGCATCCTAATTTTCTTTTTCTTTTAGTGAGCACACTGTTGTGCAATATGACATGGTCAAGGCACTAAATGCGTGGGGAGATGACATCACCTCGCTCGTCTGGTTATGTAGATCCTGGTTGGGAACATGGTGTAGCCCAAGACGAGAAGAAAAAGAAAGTCAGATGTAATTATTGTGCGAAAGTAGTCAGTGGTGGGATATACAGATTAAAACAGCATTTAGCCCGCCTCTCGGGTGAAGTGACTTATTGTGACAAGGCTCCTGAAGAAGTTCGTTTCAAAATGAGAGAAAATCTAGAAGGATGTCGTTTCAGTAAAAAGCCTAGACGTGTTGAATATGATGAACAGACATATATGAATTTCCACGGCAGTGATTATGCAGAAGAGGAGGATCAGATAGGGTACAAGAATAAAGGAAAACAATTGGCTAGCTATAATGACAAGGGTTTGGTTATAAATTTAACCCCCCTGAGATCACTAGGCTACATTGATCCGGGATGGGAACATGGTGTTCCCCAGGATGAGAGAAAAAAGAAAGTAAAATGCAACTATTGTGAAAAAATAGTGAGTGGGGGTATAAACCGTTTTAAGCAACATATAGCAAGAATACCAGGGGAAGTTGCACCATGTAAAAATGCTCCTGAAGAAGTGTATCTTAGGATAAAAGAGAATATGAAATGGCACCGAACAGGACGAAGGCATAGACGACCTCACACTAAAGAATTATCAGCCTTCTATATTAATAATTCAGATAACGAAGAAGATGACGAAGATGAGTATGAAGATCTCGAAGAAGATACAGTGCAGAATATGAGCAATGAAAAATATTTAGTGGGAGATAATAAAAGAGTTGAGAGCGACTCAAGAAGGCATTTTAGAGGGGCATTTCCTGAACCATTAACAAAAAGGTCAAAGTTTGACACATATGGGGCAACACCAAAGGCACTCATTCCTCAAACTCCTCTTGGGAAAGGAAAGGCAGGTTCCGACAAAAAGGCCTTCAAGGAGGTTGTGTCTGCAATATGTAAGTTCTTCTATCATGCTGGAGTTCCTCCTCATGCAGCAAATTCTCCCCATTTCCATAAAATGTTGGAGTTGGTTGGTAATTATGGACAGGATTTCGTAGGCCCTTCCAGCCAAATGATATCTGGAAGGTTTCTGCAAGATGAAATTGCGGCTATAAAAAACCATTTTATTGAGTATAAATCTTCTTGGGCAGTCACAGGCTGTTCTGTTTTGGTAGATAGTTGGAAAGATACACAGGATAGGACATTAATCAATATTTTGGTTTCCTGCCCCCGTGGTATGTACTTTGTTTGCTCTGTTGATGTAACTGATGTTATTGAGGATTCAATGCATCTATTCAAGCTTCTTGATGGAGTAGTTGAAGAGATGGGTGAGGAAAATGTCATGCAGGTAACTTACCATGTCATCAAGCTTAATTCTTTCCCCCATTTTGGTCAGTTATCATTATCCTTCTATTAGCTAATTACCATGTGCAACACCCATGCGCACACACATACACAGAATAATAACAGCAACACCAACAATCACTTTTACCATACAAAAAAGAGCTATTTCAAAGCTTAATTTTGTCCCTAAAATACACATTTCGTATCTTTTTGTTGTCCCAAAAAACAGTCACATTTCCACATGAAACATCATTTTTCATTGGATATAATGTATTATTTAAAGAAAGAAGTGTTCAAACAAGATAAATGTGTGGAGTATAGTTGAAGAAACAAATAAATCTAAAGTAGTGTTGATCATCTATAAGAGTTGTACCTTAAGGAAATGTAAAAGTTGTACCTTGATGAAATAAGATTTTTTTTAATATTTTGGACAAAGTAGTAATTATCTGTCCGTGCAGGTGATCACTCAGAATACACCAAGCTATCAAGCTGCAGGAAAGATGCTTGAAGAAAAAAGGAGGCATTTGTTTTGGACACCTTGTGCTTCAGATTGCATTGATCGAATGCTTGAAGATTTTTTGAAGATAAAATGGGTTGGAGAATGTATAGAGAAAGGACAGGAGGTCACGAAATTCATTTATAACCGACTTTGGTTGTTAAGTCTAATGAAAAAAGAATTTACAGGGGGGCAGGAACTTCTAAGACCATCTTTCACCAAATTTGCTTCAAGTTTTACCACCGTCCAGAGTTTGCTGGACCACAGGAATTGTCTTAAGAAAATGTTTCAATCAAACAAATGGCTCTCATCTCGATGTTCAAAATCAGATGAAGGCAAAGAGATTGAAAAAATTGTTATGAATGCTTCATTTTGGAGGAAGATGATGTATGTGAGGAAATCAGTTGACCCTATCTTGGAAGTTCTTCACAACATCAATAACAATGAAAGCCATACAATACCTTTTATCTACAATGATATGTACAGAGCAAAACTTGTGATTAAAGCTAATCATAACGATGACGTGCGTAAGTACCAACTCTTTTGGGATGTGATAGACCGTCATTGGAATATTTTATCTCACCACTCACTCTACCTGGCTGCTTACTTTTTGAATCCTTCATACCGGTATCGTCCTGATTTTATCCCGGTAGGAGAGGCTTATTTCTTTTAAAAGTTTAAATAATGTAATTATTCAAAAAATGGCTTAGCTATTACATCTGTTTCTCTTTGTAGCATCCAGAGGTTGTACGTGGGCTGAATGCATGTATTGTTAAATTGGAAGCTGACAGCACCCGTAGAATTTCTGCTTCTATGCAGGTTGTACTTGGGCTCATTATTAATATTAATATTATTATTACTATTAATATTATCATTATTTTTAAAGTTGTTTTATGAAGATGGCTGAATCTCTTCCGTTCTATCTTGCCTGCTGCTAACAGCAACTCCTGTGATATCTAGATATCTGATTTCAATGCTGCTAAAGCTGATTTTGGGACTGATTTGGCAATTAGTACCAGAATGGAGCTGAATCCAGGTTAATATTCTATCCATAATCTTTTGAGAACAGTTTCCTTAGTGGAACCAGAGATGATAATATATGTGTTTCACTTATTCTGTATGGAATTTTGAAGTTGTACTGACATATATAGTCCTATCTAGCTGCATGGTGGCAACAGCATGGGATAAATTGTTTAGAGCTACAGCGCATAGCTGTACGAATACTAAGTCAAACTTGCTCATCTTTTGGGTGTGAGCATAACTGGAGCATTTATGACCGAGTTCATGATCAAAGGCATAACTATTTGGCGCAGAAAAGGTTGAATGATGCGATCTTTGTCCATTATAACCTGCGATTTAGGGAACGACAGAGGAAAGTGTCCAATGATCCCATTGTACTTGACAGTGTGCTACAAGAAAGTTTATTTTATGACTGGATTGTAGGGTCAGACAGAGAAGTCCTTCAAGAAGATGAGGTACTAACTAGCCATTCCCTGCGCATGTGATGTTTTCCGTGGTTTTGTTAACGGATGCTCATTTTCCTCTAATGTGTGCTTATTTCTTTGTCAATTAAGTCATCTTTTTCCTAATTTTTAGAAGTTTACTCATTTTTCTAAATGATGCTTATTTTCCCTTTTTTATTCTCACGAGTCGCGATTCATTTTCATTCTGATAATTTTATCTGAAGTATGTTTATTTGCATAAGACAGTTGTTGAATTTTCTTTAGAGTTTTGCTCACTTGCACATGTTTGATGTACATCCGGATGTACCATATACACAACTGCCCTAGGCTACCTTAAGTAGTTTAATTAGTTGAGTGCCCCACACCTATACGGCTTCTGCCTGTCTGTTCTGTTAATTACTCCTTTATTTAAAGATAGTTATTCAAATAACCATTCATTGGGATCCTAATATATACATTTTTTTTTAAATGGTTCTCCTAATAATTATAATCTTATTATAATTATTCATAATCTAATGCAGGAAGGTCTGTACAGTGAAATGGAACTGGGTGAATATGATGATAATGATTTCACGGAACATGATGGTGGTGGAAATGGGATGGAGATGATGTCGCTAGCTGGTGCTGCTGGACCTCTGGAAGTTCATCATTGGAGAACAGACGAAGATGAAGAAGATGATCTCAATTTTTTAGATGATGACATCAGTGATTAGAATCTCCAGTCTAAAGCCAACAGACTACATGAAATCAGTTTTCAGGCTTGAAACACAAAATTTGAGTTCCCCCCAGTAAGACCTCATTGTATAAAAATGGCTCACATTGAAACACTAGAATTTCGGAAGCAGCCACCCTCATATTTTGTACTCACACAGAGCAAAAAGAAACATCCAATCCGGGGTAGCTATTTTTGAGCCGCTATAAATCAGCCAGCAGCCTCATACCAAGTAATAGAATTTTTTCTGGTTTTGTGCAAGGGGGTTTGTGAATCAATTTTTGTGCTATACTGAATGTAAACTTTTTCTTGAAATGCAAGAAAGAGGGGTGATGAATAGAGAGGGTTATTTTGTTGTATCCCTTTTTGAAGGGAAAAAAACACATCACGATTACATTTTGACCTCTTACCTACAAGGCTACAATGCCGCACGTTACCAAAACTTCTGTCATTCCGTGTCTTCTGCATCTTTTGGTAAAGTTTTCGAAATAGGAGTAAATAGATTTCAGAAATTCAAAATAGTATTGTTATGTTCTCTTTCCAAAATGGGAGTAATATGATAGTATTTGCTACATCTTGGTGTCATCTTGGTGTCATTACTGTCAAACATGTGTAGTACTAGGCTAACAATATTTATTGTCATTAGTAGCATAACAACTCCTATTTTGAAATGAAAAATACATACCATTCATATTCATATTTTGGAATTTGAAAACGTATTCAACCCTATTTAGGGCAATTCCCCCAACATTTTTCATTCTTTGAGAAAATGAGGGGGTTAACCGCAAACTGTAAACTAGGCCTGGACTCGGGCCGGGCGGCCCGACCCGGAACCGGCCCGGCCACTGTAGCAACCGGCCCGGCCCGGTGGCCCGGTCCACCGGCGGTTCGGGTCGAACCGGCCCGGTGGTTCCCGGTTCCGGGCCCGGGCCTTCCATATGGTGAACCGGCCCGGCCGGTTCGGGCCCGGTCCGGGCCGGATTTAAATTTTTTTTTTTTTTGAAAACTTTTTTAAGTCTTGGGTTGGAATAGGTATTTTGGGTCATTTGAAGTGGTTTGGGGTTGAGGGGGAGGGGTAGGGGATTAAATAGGAGAACCAAAAAAAAAAAAAAAAAAAAAAAAAAAAAAATTGGACCGGTTTGGCCCGGCCCGGCCCGGTTTGGCCCGGAACCGGCCACCGGCGGTTCGGGCTCGGGCCTCCCCTTTCTTGGCCCGAGGCCCGGCCGGGCCCAGGCCCGAACCGGGCCCAGGCCCGAACCGGGCCCGAACCGGCCCGAGTCCAGCACTACTGTAAACCTATCCTTTTGCTTGGGACTAGTGGTGGACCGGTTCCGGGGCCGACCGGCCCGTGGCCCGGTACGACACTGTTTGGAACCGGCCCGGTGGCCCGACCAAAGACCGGTCCGGGCGTGCTCGGGTCATCAAAAATAGGAACCAGCCCAGCTGGGCCCAGTTCGGGCTTTTTTTTTCAAATTTTTTTTGTTTTTCCCGAATTGGGCTGGGTGTTTTAGGGGGTGGGGTAGGGGGGGGGGGGTCGGGGATTAATTAGAAAAGCAAAAAAAATTGAAAACGCCCGGGATCAGCCTGGCCTGGCCCCGGTGGAAACCCGGGCCGGTTTGGGGCCCGAAGCCAAACCCTAGCCGGTTCCGGGCTCCATTACATGATATATCTCTAATCTCTAATAACATAAAAATGAAGTTTAACCACTCAAATATTACCACATGGTATTAGTGCTGGACTCGGGCCGGGCGGCCCGAACCGGAACCGGCCCGGCCCGGTTACTGTGTGAACCGGCCCGGCCCGATGGCCCGGTCCACCGGCGGTTCGGGTCGAACCAGCCCGGTGGATACCGGTTCCGGGCCCGGCCCTCCATTTGGTGAACCGGCCCGGCCGGTTCGGGCCCGGTCCGGGCCGGAATAATTTTTTTTTTATTTTCTTTTTGAAATTTTTTTAATTTTTGGGTTGGATTAGATATTTTGGGCCATTTGAGGTGGTTTGGGGTGGTTTGGGGTTGAGGGGGAGGGGTAGAGGGTTAAATAAGAGAAGCAAAAAAAAAATGGGGCGGGTGAACCAGCCCGGAACCGGCCCGGTCCGGCCCGGAACCGGCCCGGTCCGGCCCGGAACCGGTCACCGCCGGTTCGGGCCCGGGCCCTCCTATTGGTGAACCGAGGCCCGGCCGGTTCAAGGCCCGAACCGGGCCCGGCCCGAACCGAGTCCAGTCCTACATGGTATGTGACAAACAAAAAAGGTAAAACACGACAAGTTAGAGGGCGGGGAAATTAATAATGATCATATTCCTGCTCAGTTATTGCATATAATGACTACTTAAAAAGCCTGATATTTTTACACCAAGTTACAACTCACAAACAAGTACTAAAAACAAAATTTTAATTGCAGGTTGAAGACAAAATTCCCAACGGATAGCGATAATAAAATAATTAATAATGCATACAACGTCTCAACTAATTCCGCTAACTGCTTCATCTCCCATAAACTTGGTCCTCTTTTGCTCATATCCAATTCTGAGAATATAGTTTCATTTACTATTCTCTTTTTTATGTATCGTTGCCACCATAGGAATGCATTTCTGCACGATTGCAACGGCTCCAAAGTGCAGTGACCAACCTAGCAAAATAAGAAGTGGTGGCTTATTTTTAATACCTTTAAATGGAAGAGAACAAAATGTGTTGTATTTACTTGCTACACCCCTGAAATAAAAAAGATAGTATATTTGTTGCTTGCACTCTAAAACACATGAACATTGTTTGGATTGAGGAGCTCAATTACGAGGAAAATGGACAAGCTAAAAATTTCTCCAATCTCATAACTTAGGGGATTTTAGGGAGTTATTTTTTTTCTTAATTTCTTTTGGGTTTTGTTTGAAGTGCGAAAATTGCTCAATGTTATTATTGAACTCTCATTCTTTATTAGTTACAACAATTTGACTTTTCTATTCAAACACCAACTTTGACCACATTTTATTTAAATGTCTTAAAAACTGTATTTTAAAAATATTTGCGAATTTCTCTCAATGTAAAATATCATCATCTTCATCATCATTACTCAAGTGCCGCAAAGGCTCCCCACCTATGGTGCGGTAAGGGGGATCGGATGTACAAAAATCTTAATCATGTACTAAAACACATAGAGACTGTTCCTGAATGACCCATAGTGAAATTTGCGCAAAAATTGCATGGACTGATTACTGCTTCATAACAAAGAAGCGCAAACAGTTTAGTGAATCATTTTGTTTTATTCCATCATATTCCGATGCCAAAAAATAGTGAGTCTTTGGCTCCATTGCAAATGATGGAACCATATGAACTTTTTATAATTTTTAAAAAATAACTAGCTAATTATACTAATTGTCAAAGTCATGTGTTGTCAAACATGACAGTCAAACTTTTGCAACTCTATAAATATACCAGTTTTTAATGATAAAAAAATTCAAGTTAAATATAGTAATTTTAGATATCTTTTCAATAACTAATTGCACCCCACTCTTTGACCTTAACACAATATTTTTTATCACCTTGTACTCCTCTTTCCATTATTTGAAATGGAGCCAAAAACCAACTATTTTTTGGCTTGAGAATATGATGGAATAAAGCAAAATGACTCACTAAATTGTCTGCGCTTCTTTGTTATGAAGCAGTAGTCAGTCTATGCAATTTTTGGCGTGATTTTCACTATGGATCATCCGAAAACAGTCTCTATGTACTTAAGTACAGGGGTAAGGCTACGTACATCCGACCCCCCCTCACTCAACTGTAGGTGGGAGCCTTTGCGGCACTGGGGTAATGATGATGATGACCTTATACTCCTCCTCTCCCCTCCTCCCCTCCTCTATTGAACCAAACAGGGGCTTAAGGTGGGATGATGGATTTGGCACAAATTGTGGAAATAACTCTATCCTTTGTTGGTCATTTCCTACAACTTAATAATATCAAATCCCAGAATTAATAATATCAAATCCCATAAATACTAAAGAGTATTTGATTAACGAATATAGTTCATACCTTTGTTTGCTACAAGGGGAGAGACCATATCCACCAAGTTAGAAGAAAACTGGAGTGGAACACAACATTCGCTATCCCAATTTTTGGTCTACCTCAACATTTGCTTGGAAGGTTGATCGCAGATTTACCACTTCCCTTTGATGGCTTGTTTTCAGCTGCACTTCGCCCATGCTTAAAGGGGCTCGCCAATTTCTTGTGTGGACTTTTAAGTTCTAAGACAGCACTCTTGATTTTAGCGGTCTTAGCATTCTCTAACTCTAAGACAACCTTTGATACGCTCATCTCAGGTTTACTTTTCTCAGGAGATTTCTGTAAAACAACAGTATCCTTTGCACTAGGGTTTTCTGTGTCAGGTTTTGGCAACAATGCACGACGGCTTAACCTAAGTTGTCCTTTGTCATTGATCTGTAATCAGGCAAATTGGTTTTCATAATTAAGGTTGCATTTTATTAAGTGTAGTGCAATGCAATCAGATACTCCCTCCATTAAATAAGATTCATGTTTCCAGCACTACATCGCAAATAAAAGGGGCAAGTTTTAAAAGTCAGCTTTTATTTCAGTAAAATTCCTTTAAAGACAAGCAACAACCAGTTTTAGACGATTATGCTAAACAATTTTGGAAATATGTTTTAGTGGATTAAGTAGTCATTCATAATTTGTAAAAATGTGTAGCTTGGTTGCGTTGACTATAACTAAAAAACATCTGACTCAAATGACGCTTTCTTTTTGGGGAGGGAGGTAAACTATAAGTGAATTTTACATCACTTAAATTTGATTACATGGCATCACACTTCATGACGTCGTACCGAACTACACCTTAGGTTTTGGAATTTTATATCATGTCTAAGAAATAAATACTAGTAAAAGTTACTCAATAAAATCATAAATACAAGTCCAACCTCAATAAGCTTGACATCAATATGCTCTCCTACTTTAACGACCTGAACCAGTGATGAAAAGAATCAAAGATCACACATCTGAACAGAATTGTATTTTTTAATTTGTAAATACACGAAGTTAGAGAAGCTTACGTCTTCTGCTTTGTCCAGCCAATCTGTACTCAATTCACTAATATGGCATAGTCCCTACATTAAAAAGTGTAGATGAGCCATTTCCAGATTACAGGACAAAAGATCCGATGTATACAAGAAAACTATTGAAGTGACAATACCTCTCTGCCAGGAGCAATCTCTACAAAAACTCCAAAAGCAGTAATTGATTTGATCTCACAATTCCTGCTCGAGGAAAAAGAATGCCAAAAAAGAAAGAAAAAAGTATTCAATAACTTAGTAGTTAATAAGTCTATGTTAGTTTGACAAAAATGTTAATTTCAAAAAAGTTAAAAAAGAAATTTGGGGACAAGCCTGTTCAGACAGATTCTATTAGTATGATCATATCATGGCGCAACATAAGCATTTCAAGTGTTAAAATCTACTACAACAAATATGCTAATGATGGCAAATAGTTTCATTTTTAAGGTGAAACTAATTTTGTAAGAGTGAAAAGAGAATAGGAAAATAGTTCCAAGCAGAGGGGCTATTTCTATTGTGGATCTGTGACACCAAAAAGTTGTATAAACAATGACAGTAAACAAAACTGCATTTGCTTTAGGTTAACAGTAAACCAAATCTTAATTGACCTTGATAATGAAACTGTTTTAATTCAAAGGCAGTTTAATAAAACAAACCTGTATATGTCACCAACCGTTGGAACCATTGTGAGATTAAGGATGATGGCTTTGGCCTTTTCTAAAGTTTCCAAATCCTTCGCCATTATCTTCACCTGCAAATTGGCAGGGCAGATCGGTGGCTCTTAAGAATGTAAGTTTGATCTTCTAATGTGAAACATAAACAACCAAATAAGATATTTCTCTAGCTTACGACTCCATCATTTTGTATCTGAATATCTTCAATTCCACTTTCTTCAATAATGCCCTTCACTTTTTTCCCACCAGATCCAATTATAAGATTAATTCTATCAGGTTCGACCTGTGAAATAATTGAATTAGGGAAGGAAAATACATGATAATATCATCATACACTAAAAATATGGTATTGCATCAAGAACAAACCTTCATCACATGAATTATTGGCGCATACTTTGATAGCATCTGTGAAGGAGGTGGCGAGCTCTTCAACATCTCAGCTAAGGAATACAAAAAGGGGAGAAGCGAGCTTAATTTACAGTTGAATGTTTTAAGCAAAACACAACGTAATACCCCGGCCCCGCAGGATCCGAGGTCACGCTCCACAGTACTGTCCTCACAAACCAACACGAGTCTTTTACCGCGCACTTTATCCTCACTCGTGTGCCCCCTGAGAAACTTTTCAGGAAACCACTCATCCTAAGATCACTCCCGTGCGAGCACACTTAACTTGGAATTCTTAGTTGATGAGCTCCTTTCAAAATTGATGCATCTTGTTGGTATGAGTAATACTATTAATCTTTTTTTAAATTAATCTCGAGTGTTACACACAAGCAAACACCGTACGAATGGTACAATCACCAGCACTACTGCCGCAAAGCTCGTATGTATATGAACATACTAGACACTGACGGTATCCAGTGACAGTAATGAATGCATGCATTGCATAAAAAATTAGGGCCGCTAAAGTGTTCTTTATTGTACCAGCATGTTAATGCAGAAAGTAATCTTAAAATCAAAGTATCTAAAGTAGAACATCCAGTGAAGCTTATCCCCATATACACAAAAAAATATCATTCATTTCCATTGATTAAAATTCAAGCACAGGGATATGGAAATAAAGTTAGGGTGAGGGTACCAAGGATCTTTTTTCGACCGTCTTTTGCTTGTAAAAGAGCTTGCTTCATGATTGGTAACGTAATTCCAACCACCTAAGAATGGCATGAGAGATGTGTTGAGGTGAAATTGTATAATCATCGTCATAGTCAGATAGTCTAAGTCCCCACAAACCAACATAAAGTTGCTCATGGAATAGTAGATATCCTTCAACAGTTCAACCAATATAAAAAATTGAACCGAATATAAATGTGCTAATCAATTTCATAATAACAAGTATATTAGCTACCTTAATGTCCATTTGGAATGCAGTGATTCCATCATCATTTCCAGCAACCTACAGTACAAAAATGATTTTATTAAATATGACATTAGTGAATAGAGCTTCATAAAGTAGAAAACCCTATCTATAATACCTTATCTGAATTCCATTGAAGTCCTACAGTTAGATTGGGAGTTGAATTAATATTATACCGTTAGAATTCGGTTACATTAGTGTAGTTGTTTTAGGACCACTGTTATGCAATAGTGATACAATTTTACTAACCACTTAGAAAAGCTTACACCTCAACCTAGGGACACTAAAAAGGTTGACAGACTCTAATGTCACGGACCCCTTTTTGTGCAACAAAGACCGGATTCTTAAATAATGTATCACAGAAACACTAATTGATCCCTAAACGTCTAATAACCCAAGCTTGCCAGGAAATCAGGCGGGTTGTTTCTTTCCTTGAAGATATGATTAGATAGTATTCATCTCCTCATCAACCCCCCTGATTCTGTCAAGAGTATGAACCAATTACCGAGGCAGTTTCTCCTATGCAATGTGTACAGGACATAAGCAGAATTGAAACCTGTTTCTCTCCCCACGTTATTAATAACATGATCACTTGCATAACTCAACACCATCTACAATAGCATTAAGGCCACGTTTGCGATAAACTTAAAAAAAGGTGTTTCAGCGTTTGGCTTAAAAAGCTAAAATGGGTGTTTTGAAGGGACAACTTCTTCTTAAAATAAGCACTTAAAAGCTTAAAGTTGGAAGCAGGTCAGGAGGTGCTTTAAACTTCAAATCACTTTTTCTATTACACGAAAAATATTTTTTCCCAAACACTACCAACTTTTACATTTTCAAAAGCACTTTCTCTCAAACACTACAAACTTTTACTACTCCATATTAAGCATTTTATCTAGAACCACTTTTAATTTCACTTTTTAAAGTAGGAGCAATCGTTTTGAGTTGGAAAGAGAAGCTTTTTTTGTATTCCTTATTTCAGATCATACATCATGACTCCCATATATATAGGGAAGTAAATGATACATTAAAGGACAAAAGAAACTAAAAGTAATGAAGGAAAATGAAGTGTTATGCACATGCTGGAATATAAAAAGGCATATGCTTTAAATGCTATTTCCAACAAATGTCAAACACTCCCTAAGCATTGCATCCAAGATAAACATGTTTGCCATAAAACTAATGAATCTTTGGACAAGTTCCTATCTGCGTTTCATATAATACTAACTCTTGCAGCAAATCGGTCCTCTTTAAGCACACCATCTATATTGAGTTTCATCTTTCCCATGGTAGGCTTGGACCACAAGCTCATTGCTTTCTGATAACATGGGGGTGGGGGTCAGTGTGATTCTTATTACAATCCAGCTTTTTACGCAGTTTATGTATCTACCACATCAGCACTTTTCAATCAGTATAGACTATAGAGTATAGACTATAGACTCTTATATGCTTCAGGTAGTTTCTACAATTCCATAGATGCCAAATCACAAGCATAGGGATCAAACTTCTTTTCCATAATTGCATAGTTTCCCCAATGAGCTGATGGAAGAAATCTCAAATCTCTGTATCTACCATATCAGCACTTTTCAATCAGTATAGACTATAGACTCAATTCCGAAATAGAATTTGATGCCATTCTTCATTTGTTCAATTCCGAAATACTACCTCTGTCCCAAAATTAACTTCGCATTCACTATTCACATGGTCAACTAAAGTTACTCTTAGTCTTTTACTTTATATATCAAACTTTTATCAAATTTAAATTTTCTTGACCAGCCTTTGTAGCAGTATTATGAAGTTTTTGAATATGTAAATTTTATTTACTAGAAATAATCTGTGTGAATAAGGATCAAGTTGCTTCATCGCCAATCAAGCATCGTAATCCGAAATGGGAAGTTGTTTCAGGGTCGGAGGTAGTATTAAATAAGTCTATTTGCTCCTATGAATTGAGAAGGCAGGCAAACAGGTGGTAGTGTTAATCATATGGCAACTGCACCAGATCAGCAAAGGTAACTTGGCATTCAACGTATTGGAAATGTTCTCGCATTAGATACTCTAGGATACCCGTACCGTGCATTCCGGGGGCGTATTTATAATTTATTACAAGTTTCCAACTTTTTTGGTAATTATTTTAAAATTTCGGATACACGTATCAACTTTATTTTATAAAAAAGCACCCAAAATTTACATAATAAAATTCTTAAAAAATGAAAAATTAAAATTAGATTTTACCTTGTTTTAATTCCGCACACAACTAAGTATATGAACGACAAGTAAAATGTGGGATGTTGGTGGAGATGACTTTGGGAGCATAGAGGGCATAGGAGTACTTGAGTTCGCCAACCATTTCATAGATGAACTAGAATTGGAGCTTATCTTTTTCGAAGACGATGTTATCCTTGGATATTAGTAGCTCAAGTGGAAATATGTATTAGAATTTTTAGTTTTTTAATAGAGTATTGTTTTCTATCTCCATTATCCAAGAACTTTGAGTACTTGCACTTTTAATTTCAAAATTGTGGTTGTTTGACTCATTTCTCATTTTAAATTAATAACTTATTGACTATATTTATATTTAGTGATGCATTAATGTATATGAGATAAAGAAGGAATTTATTTCTAACTATCTTGATAATGTGAAATGGTTCAATACCATGAATGAGCAGAGGCTAGAGGATAATATATGTATATATTTTCAAAAAAATCTTGTAATTTTTAATATTTATAAATACAACCCCATAATTTTTAATAGGGAAAAGGTGCAAATAGACCCATGTACTAACCAAAAAAGGTCAAATAAGCCCTTATTTATGAGGCTCTATCCGGCCGTCGTCATTTGGGGTAGTTCCCGGTGGATTTTTTTGATGAAATTTTTTTAGCATCTTATTCATCAAGTCTAGTTAACTCATACAAAATTTCAGCTAAAACTTCAATCGGTAAGGCATTCAAATGAATTCTTGAAGATAACTGTGCTTCTAACTGCGCAGTTAATTTCAAGAATTCATTTGAATGCCTTCTCAATTGTAATTTTTAATATTTATAAATGCATCCCCATAACTTTTAATATTTATAAATATACCCCCGTATTTGTATCTTGCTTTGTTTGTTTTATCGTATCCCCGTACCTGTTTCCGCGTACCCAAATATGATTGTCAGTTTGTCACTACCCAAATATCACTACCCCAGGACTATTTTTATTTATAAATACACCCCCAAACTGATTGTCACTACCCAAATATCTTTGTCAATTTGGGTTCCCAAATTGCAAAAAACAATGATAGGCAACCATAGAAACATAAATTCACACAAGATATTCTACAAATAGCACCTTAAAATCCATATCGCCGGAAGCATCCTCTGATCCTGTGATGTCTGAAAGAATTAGGGGAGTTACATTACCCCCAAATTCTTTGGTGTCCAAAACCATACCCATAGCTACACCCGCGATAGAGCACTTCACAGGAACACCGGCATCCTGCAATGCTAAGCACCCCCCACATACGGATGCCATGCTGTCTCACAACAATTAATAAACAGTCATGTGAAGAGGGCAACATAAATCCAGAGGGGTTTTAGGATTTTTACTCTACCAGCAGTAAGAAAGTAGTGCACATACAGTAAGAATCTAATAATTATAAATATGTGTACATAGTTCAGTAAAGTATTAAAAACCAAACCTTGATGAGCCATTGCTTTCAGTTATTGTACTCTCAACACGTATTGTGTAAGGAAAATCGTCGTTAGAAGGCAGTATGGGTTCTAGGGCTCTCTCAGCCAGCATTCCATGACCAATCTCCCTCCTAGATGGTGCTCCCATCCTTCCAACTTCCCCAACACATGAAGGCGGAAAAGAGTACTAGACGCAGTCAAAAAAAGATAAAGTGTTCTACTTAGCAATGGTGTTCAAATAACAATACTGAGCAGCATTGAGGCTCACTGGAACAAGCAGAGGAAAAAAAAAATTAAGCGGCTCTCATCTTTAGATATTGGAGTAATAAAATAAAGTGGAGGAATGAAGATATAAGGAAAAACATAAAGATGAAATATAATAAAATTTGAAATTCTTTCCGGGAGCTTCCCAGTTGTTACTTCTATATGCAATGCATGACGATGGAGGTAGCTGAAAAAGTGGGGGAAAACGTTGACTAGTGAATTTACTACACAGTAGTGTTAAGTTTGGGTATGAATACTAGTTAACATACACTAAAACAAAAAACATCAAAACAACATGGATCCAAAACAGTGAGATAATAGCATTCATTAAGGAATTAATTGAAACATGATACGGGTCTTGAACTCTTGACCAGCAAAATCAGAGGAGACTTGGGGTATCAATAAGGGACATAAATAAGCAATAAATCAATAATCCAATCAGCATAAGTTTAGAGATTGCTATTAGCAAAACTGATCTATTATGAATATTTCTTTACCTTATTTAAATATTGTGAAAGATTATAATAAGGCTTCCTTTAGAGTTGAGAGATGAGAAAAATTCATGACTATTTTAGAGTTGGGCAGCTCTAGGCTATTGAGCAAGTTTGTCTTGCTGGGGATACCTTCGGCACTTCATGTTCTTTTCGTTCTCCTTACACATGTTTGTTTATTCATTTTTATTTCAGTTTTACAAAACATCTATTTTTAATATTTGTCCCCTTGCCTCTTTACTCTCTATCAACGCCATTCAATGCTTTTGATACCGGTAATTTACAGAAAACAAAATACAACACAAAAATGCATCAGATATTCCGAATAGCAATCATACAAATTTGCGCAACTGATACCTGCAGATAGAATCTCTTATATTCATCTTCATCAACAATGTTATCTATCCTTTGTGCCATTTGTCTGTCACCAAGTGTAACCACTGCTAAAGACTAATAACATGGGCAGTCGGAAAGAGAAGGAGATTAAGAAAACGTCATCGTTGAGTCATAATAACATCACTTAAAAAAACACAGATGAATTCAAAATAACAGGTTCATTTTCAATACATGAGGTCATCAGTTTTAAATGAGCAACTTCTTTGTACTATGTGCTTCTCCCACAATCGTTTGGCATTCCGTTTGTCTTCGAGATTTTGTTGACGTCTGTGAGTCAATCAATCCCAACCCTCCTTAAACACTTTCATAGTTTAATAGGGACCTGCTTACTTAGTGCTGGTAAGTAAAAAGTGAAATTTGGACAATAAAGACTGCATTTTACATGTTCCGAGAATGGCATCACTAAAATGACTGATATTCACAAATTTTTCATGTTCTCTGTTATTTTATGCACATTTTCATATACATATTATATATGCATTACTTTATGCATGCATACACATATCTTAATATCTGTTCTAAAGGATGTGGTACACATTTGAGCAATATATTACAGTACTCTAAGTTCTCTTGCTGTTGACCTGTTTGATAACGCTTTAAACTTTACATGTCTAGTATGTCTCCCAAAGACCTACACTAGAGTACGTACTATGTTGTCTACAATGTAAATCGTCTTAGAAAAACAAAGTTGTGTTCACATTTCACACATATATAAACACAGCAGACAGTCAATGCAGATAAAAACTTGATGCAAATTGTTGTTAGGCCAAACAAGCATCCACCTGTGTTTCTCCTCGCGTAAAAAGAGCACTTCCATGTGCTCGGGGGAGTAGCCCGCAACTCGAACTGATTGGACGTAACTCCTTAAGAGTTCTTCCATCACTTCTCTTTCCTCCCTGTCAAAGTGTCAAACAAATACACGTAAGGGCATAAAACAACTTTTTACAAATAGTAACATAATGACCTTAATTGATGGGAATAGAGATCAACTAATAGAAAACACTCCAAGAGCCTTAAGAGGCTTACGAAAACAACACAAAAGCATTTTTTGATCACATAATTGATGATGAAGTATAAAGTTAGAGCATCTTCAATGCTACGATGTGCACGGTGCACATGTGGCATGAGATATAACCACATAAATATAAATAAATAAATTATCTCTCTCCTTATTTGAATGAGTTTATACAATTTTGGTAAGTTTTTCTTAACAATGTCAATCACAATGTCTACATCTAGATAGTCTCCTTGACATTGCAGAGAAAAACTTACCAAAATTATATTAAATCATTCCAATAAGGAGAGAGATAATTTATTTACTAATATTTGTGTGGCTATCTCATATGCCACATGTGCACCGTGCACATTGTAGCATTGGAGATGCTCTTAGATCGACATGTATTCTAGATACACCCAAGTAATCTCAACTAACTTTTATTATAGCCATATAAAAACACATGCATACTCATAAGATATACCTAGAGTAAAACAATCTGTTCACAAACGTAGGCTATACCCAAAAGCCAAATCACAGGTGAAATGTTGTTAACTCAACAGATATCAAGAGTGAAGTGACGGTATCTACAAATATGCCAAACTGCCAAATAGAGATATCTTGAATGGCAAAATGATTTTCCAGTTTAGAAAAGTCACTTCATTAAGTCTGTACAAAATATAAGGTGCCAAAATGAACTATCATGGTTATCTAATTTTCAAGATAATCTTTATATATGATTCACACTGAATATTCACCTCCACAATCCGCTTGCGCAACAATCTGGATGTGATCTCTTTAAATACCAGCTTCACGTCTACCTCAGAGAATAGCTGGAAGTGAAAACAAAACATGGCAAATTAATAAAATTATAGTAGTTCAAAAACAAAAATGGAACAAATAGAAAAGTTAATAAATGTGCTTAGTTATTATATAGTATAGAACTTCAATTTCTAGAATTTTACGTATTTGACACAATTTTTTTTAATGACTTTAACTTGGAAAATTCTTGTGAGTGTTTACCTAAGGGGATATTTTTCAACCAGATAGGACCACTACGAAAATATTAGAATCCAACTATGTCTTCTATAGTTCTACTCACAAATTCTTGACATCTGATTTAGTAGAAAAGCTGCAACATGCAGACTCCCGAAATTGATAATTGGTAGTGTAAGAAAAGTCATTTCCAAAACAAACAGCATAAAATATGCAAAGTTCAATAAGTTTAACCACATCTAAACTCTAAAGATTAAAAGATGTGAAAAACCCCCACTACAAGTTACAAGTACACACTTCAAATGTTAATACACAATTATCTAAGACTGCATACATTCTGAAGTCAAATATAAATATATGTGTAGTACAATAATACAACACCGCATACATCCCAAAAAGGGTCTGCTCAACTTTGTAACGTGACCTGTTGGAGTTGTTAGCTATGGAGAGAGCAACATCTAATGAGCAAAATATAATTTAGCTTCTTTGAAACATTAATAAAGACAGCAAAACACAATATCAACCTTAATAATAAAATTAAGTAGATAGTCCCTCCCTACAAGATTTCATATTTCTCAATTTTAACATTTGGTTTTCTTCCAAAGGACATCGTGAAAGCAAATTTACAATAATCTAATTGAAACAAAACAGCAAGATATGTTTTACTTCAGGGTAAAACTGAAAACATCAGTCTACAATTTTTTTAATTCAAATACATAAAATTATGCATGTAAAAGATTACTTTATGTGATAAATTGTTTCCACATATCATATACTACCTATGTCTCATAAAATTGCTTATTCCACAAGTGGCAGTTTCAAAATACACTTGACCTACAGCATGTCCTATAGGTCAGCAAGATATGTTTAACTTTTGAGTAAAATTGTAATATCATTCTACAAGACTACAATTAAAAAAATACTTGAACACATAAAACTCTGCATGTAAAATTAAAATATGTTTGTAGATATAACATAATCCCTCTGTCCTAATTTATGGTTTCCACTTACCTTTTTCGGGGTATCTCATATCAAGGTTCCCTTTCCTTTTGGGAAAAAATTATACGTAGTAGGTGTTAAAAAATAAACACACTCATAATAATACCACTATTCATTAAATACTCCACCCAATTACATTCTCACCCACCCAACTATTTACTTTAGCTATTTACCTTTTTTGATCTTTCTCTTTCCTAAGATTTGTCCTCAAACTACTTTATTTAATTACTTGCCTAAAAATTGTGCCCTTTTGCTATGGGAGCTTTTGCTGTGTCTTGTAAACTTCTCTTAAGTGACAGATTCAAAAAATACTTCACCTGCTTTTTCTTACTTTTCTGGTAAACATGTTCCATTTGAATATTCAAGTATATAGTTCCCTCTCTATCAAATCAACTACTTCCTCACTACTCTAATTATCTTATCTCATCTGTTATCACCTACCAATTAAATATTATATTTTACATTTTTATTTTGTATTTAACCTATTTCTTAACAAGTGTGTTAAAACCTACTTTGAACTTTATACGAGATAAGAGAGAATGACCTTCTAGATTATATAAAAAAATCATATGTATATTATTGTGTACAACCTCCGTTCTTTAATAGTTGAAACACCTCGACTTTTGCACTATTCACATACTCCCCTTTGACCACATTTTATTTATTGATGTACTCCCTCTGTATCACTATAGGTGTCACCCATTCTTTTTTAGGCCGTATCAAATTAATTGTCACATTTAATGGTCATGTTACAACATACATAGCCAAACTACGTGAAAAGTGTACCGTGACTCATGATACGGAGGGAGTATAAAACAATCATATATAAGATCTCTTTTTAAGTTTCTCTTGATGTAAAAAAATAGCCAAAGTTGTTAATGGTCATGTTTTGGAAAACATGAAAGTCAAATTTTTGCAACGGATATACTAGATTTACATAGCACATTGATTATCACTTATGTCTCCTTTGGTGATACCAAAGAAAAGTTCAAAATGAGACTACAAAGCTATCGAACCAATTTCTTTTTTAAAGGACTAGTGAATTGAGAATGCATGGAATTATGAATAAATAGACTCAGGGTACTACCAAGGGAATAAATTTCCTTCCAGGTGGCTTTATGTGAACATCACCTTCATCAACTTCACCGTCAACAACGACTTCTTCATCCTCTTCTTGCAATGACTCTAGTGAAAGTTCATTGGGTACAAGCTCTTCTGTCTTCTGAACATAGCCCTTTTCTGAAAGTATGCTTGTAACCTCAGACTCTAACAATGATAATGCTTTCCTTCTAGGAATCTTATTTTTAATTTGTAAAAGTTCCGACAGTTTAGCCCCAGCAATTTCCTGCAAAAAATATAAAAATGTATGTAACAAGGACCAATTCAAATCCTATGACTTGTGAGAGCAGAAACTGAATAGTTAGATGAAAGATAACAAGTGCATTAAACCATGGCTCAGGGAGTCGGGGTGGCTACAAATACTGCTAATTACTCCCTACATCCCATTATGTTAGTGACAAAGGGGATAGACATGTATAATATGGCTGATATTGTTAAGCATGGATAAGTGGGCAACTGAATATAGCCCAATAAGGTACAGGACAAACATTTTGGAATGGACCAAAATGGGAAAATTTGACAAACAAAATAGGGTGGATGGAGTAAATAATTACATTAAGAAAGAACAAGGCAAAATGTCTATGATTTATAATAGATAGAAAATTAGAAGTGTCCCTGAAAAGAACCAAATCTGCTTCATGAAAAGATCTATAGCATACTTCGACCAGATTGTAGAGTTCCTGAGGAGGCAGCTTGATTGCATCAAACATTTTTGGCTTTCCACAATTATCCACTAAAGCTTCAACCTCCTTACATATGGCTTGTACTGCGTTCTGAAACAGTAAACAAATAAGAGTTCAGTCAATTACCCAAATGTTACCTTTTTGAGCGCATTACATTTAAAGTTGCAAGTTCATATGCAACTGCTTATAGCACAAAAGATAAATCCCATTAGTAACAAATACAAAAAAATTAATATTATGTTCTAAGAAAATGATAACAGATTAACAGCTCTGTAAAAATGCAAGATGGAAAGTATTACTCCCTCCGTCCCATAATTATCTTCATTCTTTCCTTTTTGGTCCGTCCCAAATTTATCTCCTCTTTCCCTTTTTAGCAAAGGATTTGTGGTTCACAACCATTCTTACACATTTCTCTCTCCTCTGCACAATTCTCCACCACACATTTCCCACTTTCTTAATCTCCGTGCCCAGTCAAAACCGAAGTTAATTCTGGGACGGAGGGAGTATGACTTGGAAGTAGCATACCAACATATAAAAACACTTAGATAAAGTGCATCGCAACCGATGCCACATAGTGTTAAACACATGACTAATGAGCCAACAATCAAACCCTTAAGACACAACCAAATAAATTATGAATGTGGTGAAAATAAGTGAACTGATACTAAGGATGTTTTTACTTTGACTTATTTCAGTCTCATACTTAAATAGGCCAGACCATACCAGATTTTAACAAACCAGACCAGACTTCTACCGTTGTAAAATGCACAGATATCAGGCATCCACTAGACCAGATCAGACTAGACTTAAACAGACCAGACCAAATCAGACCATACAATTCCAATCCAAATAAAAACATCTTAAACCAGTTGTAAACCTAACATGAATTGCCTACCTGTCCGACTTGTACAGCTTCAAGCAATATTTCCTCGGAGAGAAAATCACAATATCCCTATGATAATAAATCATTAGAGGCTAGAGTCAAAATAAATGAAAAGGATAATAAAACATAATACTGTGATAGGATAACATCACCTAGTGAAAGCATATTTGGG
Source organism: Cuscuta epithymum (assembly GCA_945859915.1). NCBI lineage: Eukaryota > Viridiplantae > Streptophyta > Magnoliopsida > Solanales > Convolvulaceae > Cuscuta > Cuscuta epithymum. The sequence continues at coordinate 1,193,604 of CAMAPF010000948.1, read as the reverse complement.
GACTTGGGGCATTGGGCAATCATTGAGCTGTTATCTTAAGAATAATTTCACTACTCGGTCACTAAAACAAATTTTTACACTGTGGATGTTGAACCATAGTAATGAATAACATACTACATCATGTTAACAATAAAATGCAACATATTCTTTGAAAACCTGATAAATAAAAGGAAAGTTCACTTCAAGGAAATATTTTTCACATTGACGTGAACACATCAACATGATTTTGAAACCTCCAGTTAAAGTTTATTGGATACACAAACGGAATGCCTTACTTTACTTTTAAGTTATGCTCGACATACATATTTCTGCAAAGTGCAAACATATGATTACAACCAGAAGAGAGATATAGAAGGTTATTCCCGTTTGGCTTATCGGATATCTATATATGTGTGCATGCACAAATTAAAGAAGAAATGCATTGCAGTTCCGATTGAACTTCTCATCGTCCCTATGAATACGTGCATACAGGCTAGCAACAATATCAGGGGTGATGGATCCAACATAACTAGGTATCTGTTTAATGCAAAGTTGCAAACCAACCTCAATCATCAATATTGCATCATCTGTGCCTGCCAGTAACAAATCCAGCCTTGACTCCTCCATCTCTGTTGTGGTTGGATTTATAATGAACTTATCCCCAATAAGACCAATTCGTACTCCAGCAACGGCCTTTGAATTTGGTACTTCGGATAAGGCCCTATATCCCATTTAAGTTTTAAGCTATGTTTTATGAAGTGCATCGCCACAAAACTAATGTGAGAAGGTATACAATGTTAAGGTCGACAAAGAGATCAGCATACATGGCAATTCCAGCAGCTGTCACTGCCAAAGAATCGGGGGGATGCAAACCATCATAACTTAATACCTGCAAAGCACGGGAACTTGGTACTTGAATATGATATAAAAGGTGCATAACGCATATGAATTCGATGCTCGAACGAAGCGCTCGATAAGCTCGATAAGTATGCTGGAATGTAAAATTTTAGGTCATGCTCGAATTATTCGACAAGTACTCAATTCATTAATAATCATATTTTTATTTATAAAATCATAATAATTACATTTAACTTTTGACATATATATAAATTGTACCTATAATTTCAGGGTGTTCAATAAGCTCGAACTCGAACCGAGCCAAATACTACTATTCTCGAGCTCGGCTCGATTATTTATTCAAACTTAAAACTCAGCTAGTGTTCAAGTTCAAACCTTGTTAAGCTCGGCTTGTTAGGTCCGAAATCGAGCTCGAACTCGAATTGTTCGAAAAAAGCTCGATTAGTTAATAGGCCAAGTTTCGATAGATAAGCTTATTAGCGTACAGGTGTAGCATGCACAAAAAATGCCGAAAGATGTCGTATAGGAGGGGGGAGTGTATACCCAAGAAAGTACTTGAATTTCATGGTAGAATCCCTTAAGCATGGTTGGCCGCAGAGGCCTGTCTATCAATCTACAGATATGGACCTGCATAAATGATGTTCTTTCTAAATGAACTCTTACATCTACAAAAAAAAAACATTGGAATTGAATCTCATGAAAAGTGATGTTTATTTTGTAGACTCCTCATAGATCATCTTCATTAGAGTGAAATTAAATTCAAACAGACACTTATTTTTTAGTGTACTACACGAATCAAATGAGTGCTTGTATTGTGGTCTAATAACATAATGTGTAGAGAATATAAACAAAGTACTACTTAGTACAACAAAACGTAGAAGAAACTAAATGCAACTATAACTTGCAAGCCCAAAAATACAGTAGTCAAAGACTCAAAGCATATAATATGATAGGTGAGACTATAGCATTGAGATGAGTGGACGACCAATAACAGTCAGCAAAAGAGCTTATGCAAAAATTAGTACCTCATGATCCTTTGCTCTACCTTCTCTTTTGAAAAATCCTCCGCTGGAGATGGATTACAAACGTCACACAAAACAATAACAAAGAAAATATGGTAAATTAAGAAGTGAGACCTACCTGGTACGACCAACTGCTGAAAATCTTTCTTGGTATTGAACGGATAGAGGGAAGAAATCAGAAGGCTCACTCGGATCTTCAGAAATGCAGACAGTTGTGTATATAATCTAAAGAGCATAAAATATATCCATGACTCCATCAGAAACTAACATCAGTATTTGTTTTCCTTAACAAAGCTCAAACGTAAATGCAGTTTAAAATCTGAAGTCCTGAGGTGTGGGCGGATACACATACATGTCTTGATATGGATCAATATTTCTTTTTTGAAGGTTCCGGTATTGGTACAAGAATTATCAATGATTTTATTGTCGCTATTGCCTATTGATTTTTAACTATATTGATATTCATAATATCAATCAATGTTTTAATAAAATTTCGTATATGCCCTTCTATCAATGCATACATTTTCAACCTTAGGTATAAATAATACTAATGCAGTTTAGCTGAGAGTTCCATATGTGCAGAAACGTATTGGCAAAGCAAGTAACATCAAACAGCTAACAGATTTCAAACAACGTCAAGATATCAGAATCAATTGGGATAAAAACTCACAGTTTCTCCATCAGTTACAGTAACTGCGCCGCTGGCTTGCCTGCCTATACGCCCTGTCTCTACCGTTATCTGAAAATGACCCCCACCCCCACCCGCCCGACCACACGCGTGAGTGCAGAGATCAGTCGCCTTTCTTATAATGAACTTGAAATTTTCGGGAACAGAACTGATAAAAAAGGAGTACTGACATAACGATCTCCAGCAGGAATCCTGACAGAATAAGGGTGGGGCAGAGCTGCATAAGAGCCAGAAGGCAACGAAGTCGAAGTAGCTCGAACATGCAATTTATGCCAGAGTTTGCGGCTATTTCTTCTTCTGGTTAAAGCACTTCTACTGGAAATGGAGGACGTTGCGAGTTGCAGAGGATATAATCTGTAACGAGCTGTAGTTGGAGTGAATTGCAGAGGCCCGCCATGGAATGTGGGATTTGCTAGCATTTGGTCTAGTTGATGAGAGTTGTTTTACTGGGAGAGTGTTGGGACGAAGCTTATCCGTTTTGTGGGAAGCAAAAAATGGCGTTTGTATGAACTTCACGGTCCTCAATTATAACCCCTAACCTCTAAAAGATGCAAAATTAAATTTAAACAAAACTAAAGAATGTTAAGGAGTATGGTTTTAATGCACCAAACCCTCTTATTTGGAAATTCGGCGCATTAGCCCCCTGTGATTTAAAAAATGCGTCAAACCCCTTTGTGTTTTAATTAATCATGCACAGAACCCCCTTTATGAATAAGTTTAATGATTTGAAAATCATTTTTCCTAATATTTTGATTGAATATGCAAATAAATATGTCAAAATCTCTGAATCATACAAAAATGTTAATCATTTTTATTTTATTTGACAATTGAATTTTTTCACATAAGGGATTTGGCGCATGATTAATTAAAACACAGGGGGGGGTTGACGCATTTTTTAAATCACAGGGGGCTAATGCGCCGAATTTCCAAATCACAGGGGGGTTTGGTGCATTAAACCCTACGGAGTATTTTAAAAATTCTAGAAATGTGTTCGAATTTTCGCAATAATATTAAAATTAATATTTATAAACTTGAAGTATTTTATTGGGGTTTTGTTATTAAAAAAAGCTTTGGACAAAAAAGTGAACATTTTTAAAAAATTCCAAAAATGAGACTAAAAATAAGTCAAAAGACTATTATACCCCTTATTTCACTCACTGATGCTACAGTAACGATACAGTGACCAAAACCCAATAGTGACCAAAACCCGATAGTGATCAAAAACCGATAATGACCAAAACCCAATAGTGACCAAAACCCAATAGTGACCAAAACCCGATAGTGACCAAAACCCAATAGTGACCAAAACCCGATAGTGACCAAAAACCCGACCCCGATCAGGTATAGTTATCTAACCCGACCAGTTATAGTTACCCGGCCCGACCAGTTACAGTTACCCGACCCGATTAGTTACAGTTACCCAACCCGACCAGTTACAGTTACCCGACTCGTCCAGTTACAGTTACTCGACCCGTCTAGTTATAGCTAACCAACTCGTTCAGTTACAATTATCTGATTCATCCAATTAGGATTATCTGATTTATCAATTATAATAATCCAATTTGACCAGTTCTAATCAACCAATCCAACTAATTAACGTTGCCGGATTCGGTTACCCACACCAACCACCACCCTGCCACCATTAGCAATCACAACTTCCGGCAACAACTGCCAGTGACCACCGCCAACGACCACCGCATCCCAGCCACTGCTTTACCCAGCCCCCTCCACTGCCTCACCCAGCCACCCTTCCCCTGCGTAACCCCAGCCCCTTGCCCCCACCCCCAAGTTGCATCTCTAACCCCTGCACAATCGCATTCCTCCACCACACCCGTCAGTACCGGCCGATTGCTCATGACCCTCCCCAACCACATTCTCCTCACCTGCTCCCCAGTCCCTTTTTCTCCAATTCCGCACTGCCGTCAACCCAATTTTGAAAACCCTAATCGCCGGATCCTGGCCTTAGATCTGGAAACGCAGACAAATAAGAAGAAGCTTTGTGGGGCGGCGATATGGGACGGCGACGTGAGTCAAAGGAGGAGTCGACGGAGAAGAAAGAAACCAGGTGTCGTTGCTGGTGCGAAGGAACGGGATGTTGCTGGTGCTGGTGCGAAGGAACAGAATGTTGCTGGTGCTGGTGCGAAGGAACGGAATGTTGCTGGTGCAATAGGCAAAGAAGAAACCGATGGATGATGGAGTAGAGCTGAAGGCAGCGAGATGTGATGGCCTGATGGGCGATGGTGCTGGTCTGCTGGACTGCTTGCGCGATGTGCGATGGAGCGATGCGCGAAGGAAGAGAGCTGAGATTCGACGGTGTTTGGGAGCTGGTGCGGTGGAGTAAGGGTATTTGGGTCCGTGTACTAATAATCAATCTCTTTTTTGTCCACTTTTAAAATTGCTCTTATTTTTGTGTAAGGGTATGCTGGAACTATTATTTTTGCCATTCTTTCTATTTTATTTACCAGATAAAAATAATAATTTTTCAATTTAAAATTAAATACTACCTTTGTCTCTTAAAACTTTGTCATGTTTGACCGGCACGGAGAATAATAAAGTAAAAACTGTGTGGGCGAGGTATGCACGGAGGAGAGAGAAACAACATGAACCACAAATTAATTGATTAAAAGGGAAAGTGACAAGTTTTTTGGGGACGTCACAAAAAGGAAAGATGACAAAGTTTTAAGGGACGGAAGAAGTAGTTAACATTTTAACAAAAATTAAATATTTGTATTAACTTTTTAGTTTTTATTTTCAATTTTGGATTTTAATTTTGTAATTTTATTTATTTATTTTATTTTTATTTATTTAAACTCAATAGGGCTAGATTTAATGTTTTATAAGAACATTAGGGATATTTTTATACTATTTATAAGTTCTTGAATATATCTCGACTACCACATACTACGTATAATTCAGTGGTATATTCACACATTTCTCCCTCGTAAATTTGTACCAAAAAACTCAAAAAGATGGAAAGCTTGTTTAGTAATTCTAAATAGATTGAAATTTGTGAATTTCCATACAAACATCAAACATTTGAATTGTTTGAATCTATTAAACTATTTAAAAAAAATCTAATTTTCTTTAATAAAAGCATTATATTAATAACTAGTTAGAATTATTGTTTTCAACAAATTGTGCCAAATTCTTCAAAAACAAAAAAAAAACAAATGGTTCCAAATAAGCTCCAAAACTTAAGTTATAAATACATTTTCTTATAGAATTCTATCTTACAAAAAAGGCATAGCTTCTTTGTTTTTACACTTAATAATTGATAGATGAGTACAAAATATTATTAATACAAGCTATAAAATACTTTATTCGTTGTAAAAAGGTTCGTCAAATTGACGTTTCTTAGTCATTCTCAATCAACTTTGACCAGTGATATTTTTTAATACAAAATTATTTTGAATATGAAAGTTAAATCAAAATGTTCCTTATTCAAAATAATTTCGTAAAAGTATAACTTTTATAAACTATTGTCCAAAGAAAAGTCAATATGTCATACATTTTCGGGACGAATGTAGTATGTGATAGCTCACTGATAACCCACTGGTGGTATTGTATAGAGAAGAGAGAGTTAAGCGTTAGAGATAAAGTGACATGGTATAAAAAGATTTTTGAACCCTTTATATACATCCTTCTTGGGGTATTTATAGTATAAATAAATGTTAAGTGCATTAAATGCATATACACGTGTCGACTGGTCTATGGGCGAGAGTTCTGTTGTGCGGTAGAATGTGATGCATGGCTTTGTTAGTAGTATGTTGATCTAACGGATGAAGTGTCTCAGGACAGAGTGCCTGAACCCTCGTCCATGTTATTTCTTGCCTCGAGTGACTCTTGCTTGGGCTAGCCCAGACTAAGGGGGGCTATACAGACTGAAGTTGATCCAATGTGCTTGTATCCCGATTTTGTTATTTATGGTAATTTTTTTGTTGTTGTTGGCCCCAGTCTGGACGAAGTGGGTGGTCCAGTTGTTGTTGGCCCGTTTGTCCAAGAGTATGTGGGTCGTGGGGCAGAAAGGATGGCCAGTGATTTACACGTAACATAGATGTACGTCGGACCCTGCGGAAGAGTCGAAGAATCAAAGCAGACGGGCAACATGCTCAAGCCGCCATTGGGGTACTTTGGAGTACATGCCCCATGTGTGTTTTCGAGGTGTTGCAGTGCCATCCTTCATCCCTTCCTGATCAAGTATTTGAAGCCTATGAACTTGTTGTCGTCTCAACTGGTGCCAAACAATTATACCTTCATAGCCGGATTTTTGATTGACTTTGACGAGCTTAAAACCAAGATTTCTTTGCGCTTACTCTGAGGTGTTTCGGTTGCACTCGAACCTGGGCGGATAAAATGAGAATGAAATAGAAGATCATGGATGCGGTGACGGGGGGTCAATTTCTGGAGGGCAGGACTTATCACATCTAATGTTGTATATGAAAAGGTAGATAAAATGCACAACAAAAGTTCTGAAAATGAGAATGAAATAAATACATTTTTCTTTACATTCTTTTGTTTACAACACTTTTCTTTTCAGGTAATATGATATGCACTAATTAGTAGTGCATAAGTGTATGTTTTTATGTTTGATTTGTGTGTATTGTTTATCGTTTTATTTAGTTTGTAAACATTTGTGTGATTTTAGTTGTAATTGTATTTTAGTTCTCATTTGTAAGTTGTAAAGTAGAATTAGGAATTATGGTGTTGAAAAGGAGGACTTTGAAGTGGAGAAAAGGGAATTTTGACTGTCCAGGAGCAAATACCCGACCGGGCATAAGACGTCACCCGGTCGGGTCTGATTCAACAACCGAAAGTGCCTGGAAAGTGCACTCACCCGGTCGGGTCTCCTACCCCACTCGGTCGGGTCAGACATGACCCGGGACCAAACGACGTGCAGAAGCATGATAACATGGCGGATTATTTGATTTTGACATGCACCCGGTCGGGTGGGCACTTGACCCGGTCGGGTACCCGGCCCAAGGTGTTGAAAAACACCTATAAATAGCACACTTTTCCTTCACAAATAATCATCCCTTCTTCCATACTCTTAAGCTCAGTTTAGAATAGTATTTCTTTTATATTTTTATATCATGTTTAGTCTCCAAATGAGGAGCTAAACTTCCATTTATTGGTGTTGCTCTTGAAGCTTGTTGATTATTAAAGTTGTGAGTTATTTTCTTAACTTCTTTCCTTGAATATTAATTCTTCCTTTAAATACTATTTCTATATCAATGTCGGGGGGTGTTGCTAAGATGACAATTAGTTAACATCTTGACATTGGTCTTAGTAATAGCTATTCCTTCCTCTATGTTAATATTGGGGAGTGTTACTAAGATGACTATTAGTTAACATCTTGATATTAACTATAGTATGATTCATTTTCTTTGATATTCTTCCTTGAGTATTAATTAATTCATATTCATATTTCATATTAATATTTTGAGCATTACTTAAAGGATCAACTAGTTTTGTTTCATATATTAATTATTACTAGAAACGATCAACGAACCGATGGTTAACCGTTGATGGTTTCACAAGTAAGTAACTTCGGTTTATTAATGCACGGTCGTGGTTAATAAACTTAAGAGGGATTAATTTTGTTGGTTAAACCGAAACCGTTGTGTTGAGGTTATCAATCTCAATTGATTTCATCAAGGAGTTAAGAGATTAAATGCTACTATCAAGTTGGTATATGGCGTTGTTCTATACTTGACTAATAGTAAGGGTTATTAATGAACGGTCGTTGTTAATAACTTTCCTCGATGAATTGGATATACTCCTCAATTGAGTATTCGAGAGGAGATAAGTTATAGATATAACAATGATCGACTGAAATATATCAACAAGTGGAAAGTAGCAATGTCAAGTTTTTTTTATCATTGAATTAAATCACATATAACTCGTTCATCTTCGTGTTTAATTTAATCAAATCACTCAATCAAGCCCCCCTTTATTTACTAGTTCCATAAAAAGAGAATTATTCATTTCCCTGTGGATACGAACTCTACTTCACCTATACTACGTGTAAGTGTTAGTATTGAATTTATTTTGACGCACCGTGACAAAGTGCTCGTCATAATATTTCAATATTTGGGACACATCCGTTTTATGGAAAGATTCATCTATTAAAACTATCTCAACACTCTGACCTCTTGCCCTTAATCATCACTTTACTCTCTTCCCTACCTTATCACTTTATCAATTCGAACTACCCATACTACTTTTCCCTTAAGTTGTGTGTCAGGATATAATATTGCAAACAAAAGAATAAGGGGCGGTAACAAACTTCTAAAGAAGAAATAAATGACTATTGATAAAACGAAGATAGAGTGTCACAGCAATTTCACAATTGGTCCACGTCTTTGACTTTTGATCGCGATTATTATATTTTCGCCCATATACGGTCCTTCCGTTTCGGTGGTTAAAATCGTCGGAAAAGTACCACGAATGGTGAAATGGTAAAAAAACATTAGTTAAGTATCAAAAGTGAACAAAGTGAAAGAAATGAATTAAATGTGAAATTGACATAAAACTCACAGGTCAAAAGTGGAATTAATTATAACATTCTCAAGTATTAATCCTTTTGTCCTAGGGCAGACATACTTCCAATTGTTGATTTGACTAGACAATCGTTACTTTGTCGTCTACCTCTCCCGGCTCTAAAACGGCTACCGTCCCTGTGATTTGATTGCCGCCCACCACGAAAGCTCATGTGAAAGCTCCCATGTTGATCAGCATTTCAAGGGCGCTCTGGCGTGCCAGAAGGCCATGGCCAAGAATCTTACCATATTCACTTTGAGGTGTTGCATTGTCAGTGAGTGAGCCAGACTTGTTGATTGGGATTCATCATGGGAAACCTTATCCACTAAAATGGCGGTGGTTGGTTGAATATCCCAAAACTTGGTTATCCACCAAGCAACATTATGTTAGTCAGAAACATTGGACCCACATTGTCGTGTTCATGGAAAGCTATATTTTTTGCCTTTGTTGTTAAATTGATTTTCTCGTTCTTTAAATTGTGCATCTAGCATTCTAGCATAAGTGCATTGTTCGTTTTGCTAGTTTTTCGCCATCCATTAAATATGGTTCTTCTTATAAACTAAATTCCTATGTGTTCGAATATTTTTTAAAGCATATAGTTTCGGTGTTCTGTTTAGGATCTAAAACGAAAGCAAGGTGCCATGAAACGAGGTATGTCTATGTATTATCTACTCACTATTGCATAGAATCAAAATGTTTTAGTTAAGCTCTCATATGACCCAGACAATCTTTCATATTCTATGCTTTGTCTTTGAGTAGTTGAGATCATTATAGAGGGGAAAAGTGTCCACCATTCCTTCCTATTATTCACCATGATATTGCAGATGGCATTCATGAAATTGTTGGGCAAGACATCAAAGCGTAGTTTCACTATTTTTTCAGTTTGCGTAGCACCCCTGCATTGATGTTTCAGCTAAATACTTCCATATGTGTACATCTCCTTAGGTGATACTGGTGCATTTTCAAGTTTTATTATGACCATCCTTGCATGCTTTTGTTTTCCTTCTCATGCTTGTTTGAATCTTGATGTGATTTGAGAAATGCCCATAGTGTAATGTATCTTGGGAAAATTAATTACAATCCAAGCAAAGGGAAAAAGAGTAAGAAAAACTGAAAGATATATGACATTACATTCAACTGAGTTCAAGAAAAACTATTCAAACTTAGCTATAACGAAATAAGAAGTGCTTCTTTGTACATGAACTATAAATTAAAGATTACGTGTTAATTTTTTTTGCAATGCACACAAATCACAATTACTCAACCTTGACTATTTAATTGTCTAATAAAAGATTGTTTGGGTTAGTGAACTTTTTTGTTTCTTTTCTTCTCGAAAGAATAAAAAAATAGGGCCATGACTCTTTCAATTGTCTTTGCAACATCACTACCATGATTTATTGTTTGTTTTACATTCAACCATGTATGTCAAGACTGAAAATAGAATTGTCATCAAAATATTGTATCTTTTGTTAAATGTATTTGTATACGGTTTTATAAAGTTTGTAGTTGCTATTAGAATTTTTCCTAGTGGAAGAGTTTTTTCTGAATAGAAATATGAATGCACCACACAAGTGCAATCACTTTTAGCTTTTGTGATTTGTAGGTCTTGTTATGCCTTATCTGGAACATTGTATCTATTACCATAGCCGGGTTCAAAGGAGAAGGTTGGTTGTTGGGGTTCAATCTTATATTCAGCCACTTCATTAAGATTAGTCGACTTTTTCCAGTTTTAGACTGTCTTTTTATGTTCACTCGGATTTTCTTTTGTTCTTATTTTTTTGCCTGATAGTTTAAGGGGTTCCGAACGGACCCTTAATTATGAATTTTTTTAATATGTAAATTTAGCGTGTAACTTGTTCATTTTGATCGTATTGTTTGCTGTGGTATCTTGCCAACAATTGAACTTTTAAGTGAAAATGTTCTGGTTGGGGTAAGTGCAATCTGCAGTGATTTTGTACTATATTGCCAAGAGTTGTATTATATAGTTTGCAAATTTTCTTTTTAACTAAGGCACAGTGTCCACCCGTTTATTGTTCATGTCTTTTTTCATTACAGATCTTTTACTTCGTTAGATTTGGATTCTTTTGTACTTAATCAATGACGAGCATATGAGTCATCCAAGTTCTTTTTTTTTACTAAAGCATGATTTGATTATTTGCCAAGCCTCATCGTGTGTTTTACAAATGACATAAGCAACAAGTTTACATGTATTTTCAGGGAAGTGAAAAAGCTGCAGAGACGAGGAGAGAAGGTGCTAGACAAACAGTGATGGTGGCACTACGACGCACAACCTGTTTGGGTAGAAGTATGGGCTTGAGCCTTGATGTTTCTAACTCTTTGATTTATTTATGTCTTCTTTTCATGCTTGGTAGCCGGAATAAGCTTGCCCGCTGCAACACTACTTTTTTGCTACTAATTGAATACATAACCTGTAATGCATGATGACTTGTTTTGAAAGTTCTCATAGTCTTACACATAGTAGACAATTTTTTTGAAACTGTGTTGTGGTGAGTTCCTTGGATTGCCAAAAAAGACCTTCGAGGTCAAGATAGTATACCATATATTCAAATCTCAGCCAAAGTGTCTTAGTGAGGTTATATTGTATAGGGTTGGTTTATTCAAAATTGTGTTTTGAGAATTTTGAGGTTAGTTACTTTCTTCTAATTCTTTCACATTATTTGATCTGTTAAGCGCAATTGAACAGTGGATTGATTATTTTTTATATTTTCATTGATTGATACTCCCTCCGTCCAAAAAAGGTTTGATAAATTGACTTTTCTTGATCGGATGGCGGTCAGTGGTCCAACGACAGTCAACGGTCCTCTAAATCCCATGAGACTATTTTTTTTTTCAATCACAAAAAGTCCCATCATGACATTTTAAACTAGTAGACCATATTTTTTAAAAAAAATGCTATGTATTAATCTTATCTGGAGAGTTCTCCTAAAGAGGAAATCGCCCAATGGGCAAAAGTATTTTGGTTCTAAGAATCGAGGAAAACTCATGTTGTGTCAAATAAAAACATAAGCTTCCTAGCCCACGGTATAATAATGATGATTTGTCTGTTTCGTCTATTCTTTTAATATTCAGAATGCTTAAAGCCAAATCTTCAATTGTAAATCAAATGTCAACTTTAAAATTTAATGTCGTTGCTGCAAACGGAGCAAAAGCTCAAAGATGAGTGTGGGTTGGATTTGCAGAAAATAGCAATGCTTTATAAAGGCTTTATGTTAGAACAAGAAAGGCGTGTGGAGTCCAACTAAAGCCGAAGCCCTGAAAATGTGGGAAGCAATACCGTGGGCTAAAGAGGATCATCGAGACAAAGTGATTGTCGAAACAAATGCGACTTTTGTAGTGTCTGGAGTTCAAAGGGAAAGAGTTGACGTCGAAGTGAGGGTCGTATATGAAGATATGAATGCCCTTTTATAAAAAAAAAGGTATATCAAATCGATGGTGCAGAAAGCCATGGAATCAAGCATTTCGTGCTCTAGTTAAAATAGTTGTTTCTGTGTCTGGTTGGGTTGTTAATTTCGAATTTCCGTAATTTTCAATTGTAAGCCCGACAGACGAATGATTTGTTGAAGTTGAATCCATTGATGACATTTTCATCAACAAAAAAACACCAACTGTGAAAACCAGGGGTGTGTTCGGTTCTTGTGGTTTGATTTTGACCTAAAACCAAACATAGAACCAAAGTAAAAAGTTCGGTTCGGTTTCGGTTTGGTTTCACACTCCAAAACTTGGAACCACGGTTTGATTGGTTCGGTTTGTTTCGATTCGGTTTCGGTTTTTTCGATTTTTTACCGAAAAGTTATCATTTGATTTAAAATTGATATAATACTTCGAGAGATCAAACATGTTACATAAAGAATGCAAGGACACTACAACAAATAAAATAAAAATGAAAACAAATAAATATGTCTTGAATTATATGACTATATGAGTATGCGAGAGAGAAAAAGTATATATATTATTAATTTACATTGTTTATGATTAGTTCAAAAAAAGTTCATGAGCATATATGTCCTATGTGATATAGTTGAGATGAATATTTATTGTTTCATCAATATGAATTCTTTAAGTTAAATTAAAATAAAAGTCAATTAATACCAATAACTAGTAAAAACATATTATCATCATTCAGCAGGCCCGGCCCAGGTGCAAGTGGTGCAGCTGCACAGGGCCCCCAATTTTGGAAGGGCCCCCAATTTTTATTAGCCTTTAGTGTATACTCCTAGGCTCACTAGCAAAACATATTCGAGTAGACGGCCCAATCAAGTGGAAAGGAGAAAGCAAGCGGCTCATCCGACGTCCCTCGCTTCCTCATACGGATATTCGACGCTTCATCTGCGAACAACTAGAAAATCGAGAGACAGGGCGGCACCACAATTTTCGAGGAGATTACCGAGATTGACGACTCAAGCGGCTACGAAACGCTTGAACTTTATACTTTTATCGTTAGTATTTTAAAGTTAAATATATCTCATATAATCTGCTACGGACAGTGAGCCGATTCCCAGAACCTGTGAATTTCGGTCTTCCAATTGCTTCATTCTTCTTCAATCTTGATTCATCGATCAGTGAATTCTGTCTTCTTACTCGCGTGTGCGAGCCTGCGACTTTCGAAGGCAACTAGTCAAGCGACCAGATTCCAGAAGGCAGAAAATAGGGCTGCAGAGCCAACGTCTACCGGCAACTCGATAGGATGATAAGCCAATTAATCAATAATCAATTTATACCCAAAGCAACTGATAAGCGGACATGTTCTAATACAGGTGTTTTGTTCTCATTCTTTAATTTGTAATTATGGATTCTTCTGCATCTTATAAATTAGAATTTAGAACTTTGTAATACCTCCTAGAATAAGAACATATGAATCTAGATGCAGTGTACAATGACACAAGAGTGGCTGAATGCATTAGTTTTAGTTTCATATTGGAGATAGTTGCATATTATGACATTATGGAATATTTTATTACAAAGATCTTAGGATAGCAATAATAGCATTTTTGAAATTTTGGATGTAGTTTTGATCACTGATGCGTTACTTCAATATGTAGAATTGCATATTAGTATGAAGAAGTATTATGAAATTTGATACTCTGTATTTCTTTTTATTTTATTATTATATTAGCACTTTGTATTAAATATTAGGGTCTCATATTTTAGTTTGAACAGGGCCTTCCATTTATTCGGGCCGGGCCTGTCATTCAGTATAGCTACATTATTACAGGCCATGAATGTGTAAATGAATTTATAAACTAAACTAAACATAACACAAACATTTTTTTTCTAGCACAAGAAAACCAAATACTATTAATGATATTAGGATTAGTTAGGATTAATGCTTAACAATTGACAAATAAATTCTATAATTTTAATTAGTTCGGTTTCTTCGGTTCGGTTCGGTTTTGAAGTGTAAAAACCAAAACCGAATCAAACAACTACCGTTTGGTTCGGTTTTTTACATTCGGTTTCAGTTTGTTAGCGGTTCGGTTTTATTTGGCTACGGTTCAATACAATTTCATCCGGTTTTCGGGTTTTCAGACCCATAGTGAAAACACCAATTCACCCTTTTTTTAAAAATAAAACTAAATAAAAAGCACGGCCTACTCCAGTTCTCCCGACGGTGACCTTTTCGGCGGGTCTAGTTCATCACTTCTTCTGTAAAACCAGCAATTTGGCGCGCCCTTAAATCCGAAATCCGCTTTTTGCTGTAGGTGGACAGCAGAGAAACACGAGCGATGAAACCGCACTCGGCTTGGAGTTACGCAAAGACTCCCGTCAAATTCAAGATGTAATTCCCCATGTTTTCAATTGAGCTTCACGGTTGTCATTTTTGCCCATCGCCTGCAAAGCTTAAAGTCCCCTCAAATTCAATCCTTTTGTTAGTTCTATCGTTTTCCGCATTCAATTTGTCACAGGAATGATGATATGTTTAATTTTGTAAGACAGTCCGACGGCTGACAATCTGGTTCCTATCCGTCTCGACATTGAAATCGACGGCCAGCGGCTCAGAGACGCTTTTATTTGGAACCCTTCGGGTAAAGTGCCCCAGCTCCAAAGTCTCTCATTATTGTTAGTATGGTTTCAATTTTATCATCAGCCAAATAACTTGCTAAATTCGTGACTACAGATCCTGACACAGAGGTGGCGTTATTTGCAAAAAGAACTGTAAAAGACCTGAAACTCCCCCCAGCTTTCGTCACACAGATTGCTCAGTCCATTCAAGTATATATAAACACCCATGCTTGCTTTATTTATATATTGGTTGACTGTGCTCTCAGTATTCAGTTATCTACTAAACACATTAAAAGATTTGCCCAAATGTTTATCTGAGTTCAAATAACAAGCAAACTAAATTTGGTACTTGCAGAGAAAAATTATTACAGGCTGAAACTGGTCAAATCAGCCTTGAGGATTAAAATATGGATTGCTTTACTGGGTTTAGGCTAAAGATAAAAATCACTGATATCTTTAATGAATTGCATAACCCAGTGGAGATAAATTTAAAAGATTAAAATACAAAGTGTTAAACTAAAATTCAAATAAATCACTGATATCTATAACGCATGGTGAATTTCTATAGACTTCTGCTACTCTGAAAATCAGAAATTCATTATCCTTTCTTCAATTGTTACATGTCTCTTCTTTTACAATTTGTAATTGCTTTCAACTTTGTAGTCACAACTGGCAGAGTTTCGATCATATGAGGGGCAGGATATGTTCACTGGAGAAAAATTTGTTCCTATAAAGGTTGGTAACAATTATATCTGGATGTTCAGTTCTTTTCTTTAATTTTCTATGTTTGCTTTAGTCTGCCAACACAATTTGTCATTGTGAAATATGATTGATTAAATATTGTTGGTTTGCTCAGCTTGATCTTCGAGTTAATCATACCTTGGTAAAGGACCAGTTCCTGTGGGTAAGCGTCCAAAATTGGAGGTGAAACTCTTCAATTCTACAATATATTGATACTTGGCTTTCAGATGAGATATCTTTAAACTTTTAAACTATTACCTCTGTCCGTAGACTTTGCCAACTTCGAATCAGGTGAGAAATAAGAAAAGTAAAAATTGTGAGGTTGAGGTTGTGCAAAGGAGAGAGAAACAAGCAGAACCACAAATTCATTGCTTTAAAAGGAAAGTGACAAAGTTTTTGGGACAAACAAAAAAGGAAAGTTGGCAAAGTTGAGTGGGATGAAGGGAGATCTATTTTTATCCAACCACTTTATCACTGACAGAAGATGGGCAAAACTATTTTATCAGGACTTGAATAATTTTGAGAGTGACCCAGAAGAATTTGCAAGGAATCTTTGCAAAGATATGGGAATTGAAGACCCAGAAGTTGGAGTATGGACATTCTACTTATAATCGCTTTTCTATTATTGTAGCTTGTAAATGGAATGTATGTTCATCTAACTATTAATAGTAGAAGAAAATCCTCTTAGTAAGAACATTCTACCTTATTATTAGTTCACTTATAGTAGAAAATAAAAATGAATAATATTGGAATTTTTATGTCATCATTATCATTACCTCCAGTGCCGCAAAGACTCCCACCTTTGGTGGGGTATGGGTGGGGGTCGGATGTACGCGGTCTTACCCCTGTACTAAAGCATCCGGATGACCCATAGTGAAAATCGCGTCGAAAATTACATAGTGAGCCATAACAAAGAAGCACAGGCAATTTAGTGAGCCATTTTGCTTTATTCCATCATATTCCCAAACCAAAAAATAGTGAGTCTTTGGCTCCATTGCAAATGATGGAAGGTATTGGACTTTTTAAGTATTTACATTTATTTTGGAGTAGGTTAAATTTGATGTGCTCAAAGTTTCTGGTATCATTTATTTATAAAACCTTCTGTCTTTGCAGCCTGCTATTGCCATTTCTATCAGAGAACAGTTGTATGAAGTAAGTACTATACAATAATGCTTTACCTCTACCATGTCTTTAAAAAGTGTTCTCACTTGTTATATTTGTGAAGTACTTATGTTGTTTAGTGCACAAAAAGAGTTGGGCAAATACAGGAAAAAGGAAAATTGGGGAAAGTGATTATGTAAAATAAAACATAATCACTTTTTTCCATTTACTGCAATTTACTTATCACACTCCACAGAACAACTACAGAATGCTTCTCTTTAATGCCTAACTTAAAAAACAAATGACTTCAACTTATAAAAACTTTTGTGGTTCAACGCACCGGCCTGAGACTCTATGGTAAGGGAGGTCTCAGGTACTCCTTCCTGTTACATGTGCCTTGATTTTTTATATTAAGTTCAGATCCTGGGAAATAACAGGCAAAGCAAAAATGGCAAGTAGAGGTTATTTTCTTATGTTTAGTTTTGCACTTGGTCAAAAATCATTTTGCGTATAATTAGAGCTCTTACATAATAGACATAAATTAATAAGATGAGTTTGAGCAAATATCTAAAATAATTTTATTGAGTTTCAGCCTATCTTTCATTTTCCCCAACTTTTTTACTTTCCAATTTTTCTCTATGTTTTCCTCCCTATTTTCTCTCCCTGGTACGGAGTATTTATTTCTCTATAATCTTATTGGATTTATTATAGGCAATGTGAACATTTTGTGAGATGCTAAAAAATTGATGGGGGATTTGACTTTGCACCCCATATGTTGGGCAAAATTGGACTTTGCACCCTATTTGTTAAAAAAATGTCGGCATCCCAATCCTTCCCAAAATTTTAAATTGATGGGATGCATACATTATTAATATTTTAAAAAGGAAAAATTGAAAATAATAATCCCAACTATTTCTGGTCCGCTTATAATAATCCTAACTATTGATTATTTGTGTATAATCCCAACTATATGGATCGTCCGCCAATAATGGTCCATGACCAGATATTACCTGCTATAAAAAGTGAATTTTAAATAGAAATTAAGTGTAAAAATTAAATGTTGAGATTATTTATAGGGATTACTTGCTATATCTTTCCTCATCCACTTTAGAAACTACATGAATTTATTTATAGGGACCATTATTGGCGGAAGGTCCCTAAAGTTCGGATTATTCTGAAATAATCGATAGTTGGGATTATTATGAGTGAACCGCCAATAGTTGAGATTATTACTATCAATTTTTCCTTTTAAAAATGGGTTGCAAATCTCAATATCTCCTAAACATCTGGTGCAAAAACAAATTTCTGAAATATGATAGATGTACTCATCTCAGGATCCATAGTGAAATGGCATTACACATGTAAAAATGGGCTGGAATACATTATAACTCGGTATATCATGTAATGCCATAGATTGCTGTACAAAGTGTTGCATCAACAAGGGAAATCAAAATGCATAAGAAGGGTCGCAGAGGATTTGAACATTTACCTGCAAGGTAATCTTTTGTTTTCTAGTTTTCCTTTTTGATTTTCTGCTAGTTTGGAGATGATAAATGATAACTCAGTAGGTAGTTTATGGTTGTAAGTTAACTAAAAGCATATAACTAATAGTCTAGTAATGTAAAAGTCAGTTGATCTCAATATTAAGGTTTGACGAAGTAAAAGAAAATGTAGTTCAAATATACGAAATGCCATCAAAGGTTATGGTTAAAAACTTGAAATAATTTTAGAAACAGAAAAATGTATAGAAGAAAAGCAAACATATTTGAAAGCTAACACAAAAGCAAGAAGCTCAAAACTAATAAATACCTTATATTTCAAGTTTTGTCATGCCAAATAGCATTTGTCTGGCTCAAACCTTCACAGCCCACTTCCTCACCCCTAAAGAATAAGCAATAATCATTCCTTTATCATCACAATAATTCCTTTTATCTCACGTATCCTTTGTATCTCTTTTAGTAAGACAGCTGGAGCTGGAGTGGACGTGGTGAAGTTATTTGGCAATAAAAACAGTGTTGTCCGGTAAGATTGCTTACTAACGTTTTGTTGTTGAACATTGAGGGGGGAGGGGAACCAAATATGAGAATATGAATCCATTTAGAACCCATTCAGAATCAAGTTTGTGAATCACAATTATAAGTTTTATAACTTGAACTGGATGATTTATGGTTGATTGCTTGGTTCTTCTGACTTTGCTCTCTCCTCATGAATTTATTACCACGTGTGTTTGCAGCAAAAGGAGGGATTGGGATGTGTATGAACCTGTTATTGATCTCCTGTCAAATGAGGAATTGGATGCCCTTGAGACCAGAGAAGAACGGATTCCTCGCTAATCTGGGAAAGAAAATAAAAATGAAAATCATGAAAAATCAAATTGAGGATTCCTGCGCATCATATCACACCCTAACGACTCTTCTCACTTCTCGTTAGAAACGAGTTGTAGTGTTGTTCATGTTGTCATATTTTAATTATTACTCATTTATATACTTCGTATTAGGCAATCTTGCCTTTTCTCACATCATCTATATTCGATATATATTCTTTAAATTCAATTTAACTTATCAACCATATTTGGATTGGTCTGAAAGTCAAATTCAGGTTCGGTAACACAGCTTCTTCAAATGGCTTTTCGATCTAAAAATCATTTTTACTACAAGCTGCAAATGCCAGCATTTTCAGTTACAGTTTTGTGTATTTTTAATGTACGCAGTAAACAATATGGTGAAGAGTCTAAGTGTCTATCTATCGTGATGGAAAATCTAATACGGAGTAGAAGTAAGCAATTTTTTACCCTAGTTTTTCGAAAATCATTTCTAGATTCCTACTGAACGTACTCAATTACGTTGTACATACTACATACTTCCCAAAATAATAATCTTCAATTTCTATGATGACAAAAATTTGTTATACATATCATTTCACCCTCTTTCTGTACAATTTTCATTTTCTTAATCTATGTGCAAAATGTATTTGGAAGATTATTACGAAACTGTAGTATTTTTGTGTTTTTTCTTTTAAAATAATCATCTTATTTTTTAACCATATACATTTAGATGATAAATAAACTTTTGTTTCATACAAAATTAGTTTTTTAGAACATAAAAACGAGCACGTTTTCAATTACAATGAGTAATATTCCGTATTATTAATATTAGTAAGTAATAAAAATGTTATTATAGTATTCTTTAATTATAAAATGAACAAATTGCTACAAAATTTCAAAAATAGTCAATGTAAAGTTATGGATGATGTAGTTGGAATATTTTCACTCCCATATCAACTTGAATAGAAAAAATTAGATTAGACCAGAATTAACTCGATTAGATTTTAATAAATGTGAAATACATTCATATTAGACATAAATGTATTGCCCCACTTAAAAGGACTGAAATATGCACACAATGCGTGGGGTAAAAATGGGATATCCAAAATGGGGCACCTATAGCATAGTTGTAAACTTAATAGAATAAAAAAATTCAATCTAATTGAGAGCATATATGTTCCAACATACCGAATATGTTATATTTTGTACACAAAAAAGTGTAGTTAAAAGAGTGCGATTTGGTAAGTTCCGGTTAGGGGTGGACGTTTTGGTTTCGATTTGGTTGATTGATTTTCGGTTCGGATTGAAATAAATTGAAAGGGTGATTAGCAAACAAAGATCATACGTAGTATTATCTTTTGATTTGGTTCGGTTCGGTTTTGTTTGATTTAGTTCGGTGCGATTTAATTATGTTTGATCCGATTTGAATTTATTATTTTCAATAATATATGAAAGTTTTATTGAATTTTTTTTTAATTCGATTTTATTCAACTTTTCTTGATTTCCATTCAGTTTAATACAATTTGAAACAAATGCTTTAGAATGGTACAAACTCCAAATCAAATTGCATATACTTCCATTTCATAAGATTTTGTTCATAAAACCAAACCGGTATGCGTTGGAGTCGTTCCCATGAAACGACGCATGGGATAAAATTGGGGACAATTTTGGGTGAACTATCTCTCGCTACTCTTGAATTTCTGCATCATTTCCCCAGTTTGACTCCCGTTGGCGGCTTATCTGGGCAGAAAGGAGGATTCTCATAGTTTAGGGTTTGGGGAGAAGTTAAGTAGGTTATTCACACCAATTAGCGCCCTCTTCTGATCTTCATACACCATATACAGGCGTAGGCAGAGCGAGAACGAGAGGTTCGGTGATCACTCGCTCATCCATTCATTCATTACGGCAGAGTGCTGAGTACTATGGGTGTCATTTCGGCTGCGATCGGCGATGCGGTGTTGACCTTCATGTGGGTCTTCTCCGCCTCCACACTCGGCGTCGCTACCTCCATTGTCGCCTCCGCGCTTGGGGTTGTCCATCCGTTGGCGTCTCTCTTCATCACCACCGCCATGTTATTCGTCCTCTTGTTCGTTTTTGGTATTCTGAGCGATGCCCTCGGCGGCGCCAGCTTTAACCCCACCGGTATTGCTTCGTTTTACGCTGCTGGATTCGGCAGTGACTCTCTCATCTCCGCTGCCGTCCGTTTTCCCGCTCAGGTTAGTCTTCTTCGTTTCTTTCAGTAGTAGTACTGATGGATAAATCAAAGCTTTTTTCGTTTATGCAATCAATCTTCCCCTGCACCTTGTTCTAAATTGGCGTCATAGTGATGAATAGATAGTCAAATTCATTATAATCTTTCTCAATTGCCTTACTGGATACTGCCTCTCGTTGTATAATTGACAGGCTGCTGGTGCTGCTGCTGGTGCAATTGCGATACTGGAAGTAATCCCTCCACATTACAAACATATGATTGGTGGGCCTTCTTTGAAAGTTGATGTTCACACAGGAGCCATTGCAGAGGGTGTCTTGACTTTCATCATGTCCTTTATTGTCTTCATCGTCGTTCTGAGGGGTCCTAAAAATTCATTTGTCAAGAATTGGTTGCTTGCCATATCAACTATTACTCTAGTAATTGCCGGTTCTAGCTATACAGGACCTTCTATGAATCCTGCTAATGTAAGTATATTTTTTCACCTGTATTTGTATTGTATATCCGTGGTCTGCGGAATATGCATAATGCGTTCCTTGGTATTTTCTCTGTAGATCCTTGCTTCAATTCATGCCTTATTTGCTTAATCTAAATGAGATGGCCAAAGAAATATTGGATCTCTATTATTCAATTTTCTGTGGTCTAGGTTTCATGAATTTCTGTTCTATGCTTTTGCATTTTAGTAATCCAAAACTATGTTTTCTCTCTTTTCCCTCCCTTGATTTGTTCAGTTTTACATGAAGACCTGGATTTTTTTACCCTTGTTATTGTCTATTTTAGTTTTTACTTAGCAGAAGCTAGAGTAGTCCAGTATGAAAACAAAGTAGTGAAGGGAAAGAAAGAAATGCACATTTGTGTTATGTATGCTTCAATGTCATCCTCTGAATTTTGTTGACATGATTGCACTCTTTATCATTGTCACACGTTTTACACTTTAAAGTCTGCTTTTGAATTTCCAGGTAAGAGGAAATAGAAAAATAGATTGTGCATTATAAGCTATTTGATATTTGATATGTACATCCTCTTTTACCTCTTTTAGTTGAGCCACTGCCTCTTTTTGGCAAGTACAAATTACAAAATTATTAAAATCCTATATACCCTTCCATTTTCATTCTCTTTCCAACATTTCCTACTTTCTCATCCTACTCTTCCCTTTTTCTACACTTTCTACCATCCTTAAACCTTTGCTCATAATCTATCAAAAATCTAATGGAGTGAGTAAAATATGAACAGAGAGAGCATGTGTTTATATCCAATATTCTCTCATTTTTTTTGCAGAATTTGCATCATCCTTGTGTTCTAGTAATACAGTGTTACTTGTATAATGTTCAAATTGATTTTACTGGGACACAATTAACTACGGAGTACAGTATATTCTTCTGTTTGTCATTTACGATATGTGCTAATTTATTATACAACGATTTGCTGGTTTGTATGGGCAGGCATTTGGCTGGGCTTACTTAAACAATATGCACAATACGTGGGAGCAGTTCTATGTGTACTGGATTTGCCCCTTCATTGGAGCAATATTGGCAGCTTGGATTTTTCGTGCTGTGTTTCCACCCCAAGTGAAGCCCAAGAAGCAACCGAAGGCAAAGAAAAACTGAAAAGGATGGTTTGAATCGATGGTAGGAATTTAGGTCGTGTCTACATTTATAATTGGCTAAATTCACCCCTTGTAAATGGAGTGTGGGATTTAGATTGCTTATTGAACTAGAGGCTTCATTCAATAAATATCTTCTCAACTGTATTGTAATTCTATGCCTCAAAATTATTTATATGATGAATTGTGCAAGAGCTTTTGTTTATCAGAAACAAGTCCTACACCAGTCTACTCTTACTGTATAGTATCTTTGGGTGCTAAATTTATGCTTAGGTTGTGAAAACCACGCTCTAGGATACATATACTGGCCAACTGGGTGAAGTGTTGGGATTTGGATCGGGGGATGTGCAGGGGCGGACTGTAGTACAGACCCAGGGGGCAACCGCCCCCCAACAAAAAAAATTCTAGGGTATATATATACGAAAAATAATTTGCACCCCCTAAAAAAAATAATTTTCACCCCCAAAAAATATTTTGAACCCCCCAAGACGGATTTCCTGGGTCCGCCCCTGGGGATGTGAAAGATCAATATTTATACTCTACGGTGGTGCTTTTGACTTGACTTCAAAACTAGTCGCTGCACCTCCCTCCAAATCCTTGGCACAATTAGAGCATCTCCCGCGAGGGAAATAGTTAATTGTCCTTATGGCCTTACTTGTCACATAAGTAAGGGGTGGACCGATCCGTTGACCGGACCGGACCGGCACTGTTCTGAACCGGCCCGAATTGGTTGGCCGGGACTGGGCCTTGAGCCCGACCTGGGGGGTGGGGGGTAACAGGCTAGGGGTCTTTTGGAACTAGCCCGGCCGGTCCAGGCCCAAAATGTTTTTTTCGGGTTGATTGGGTTGTAGGTGGGTTGTGCTTAGGGGTGGACTCAACCGGGCCGGCCCGCCACTGTGCTGGCCCGACCCGGAACCGGGACCGGTGAACCGGTTCGGGCTTTGACCCGGCCTGGGGGGTAGGGCGGTTCAGGCACGGTTCATTAGTTTGGAGGCCCGGCCCGGCCGGTTCGGGCCCGGTCCGGGCCTAACGGATATATTTTAAATTTTTTTTTTTTTTTTGTTTCTCAGCCAAACAGGCCTTATGGCCGTTGGCTTTCAACCCAAACGGCTCTATAGCCGTTGGGAGCCTTCCAGGGGGTCCCGGGTTGGGGGGGTGGGGGTGGGGGTACTAAATATCTATAAATACTCCATTTTTTCTATACACTTTACTACACATCTTCTCCAAATATCTCTACTCTCTAAATCTCTAATCTCTATTCTCTACTAATCTTCCCCATCTTCATCTTCTCAATTTCTCAAATTTATTACTACATATATTATATTTATATAATTTATTATCTACTTATATTAATATCTAATTATTATATTATTGTTACTTATATAAGTATATTTATTTACTTATATTTACATATTACATATAGAATTATCTCTAATTTATTTACTTATATTCACATATTACATATACTTAATATATACTTATATTAGTTATACATATATTAAAGTATAATATATAAGTGTATTACTCATCTTATAGTAATATACTTATATATTAAAGTATAATATATAAGTGTGTTAGTCATCTTGTAGTAATATACTTATATTATATATACTATCAACATAATATTATCTACTTATTATCTACTTATAAATATATATTTACTACATCTACTTATACACTTATTTATACACTCTTACACTCCCATTAATTTTGTTTACACACTAATACATTCTTCATTAATATAAAAGTAGTTAATTGTTTCACTTATCATTTTAGACTTTTAGTATTAGTTCATTGCTATAAAAGTAGTTAATTGGTAGTTGTTAGTTTATTGGAAATAGTTACATTAAAAATTGTTAGACAAGAATTCGAAATTAATTGTTTACTTGTTAAACTAGTTAATTGTTACATTTCTTCTCCTATAATACTAGTTAATTGTTACATTTATTATTCTCCTATCAAACTAGTTAATTGTTAATTATATTATAGTTGTTCGAAAATTTATCTACATATATATTTTTTTTATAAAATTTATTATCTAATTAATATATTAAGTGTATTCCTCATCTTATAGTCATATATTTATATTATATATACTATAAACATAATATTATATATTACTAGTTAATCTACTTATTATCTACTTTTAAATATATATATATTTACTATATCTACTTATACACTTAATATAAAAGTAGTTAAATTTCTCCTATCAAAATAGTTAATTCATTGTTACATTTATTATTCTCCTCTAAATTTCATTGCATTGTTACATTTAATGTGTAGTTAAAATTTCTCCTATTAAACTAGTTAATTGTTAATTACATTGAAGTTGTTCGAATTTTATAATAAAAGTTAATTTAATTGGTACATTTTAATTGTTACATTCTAGTCAATTTAATTGTTCGAATTTAATTGTTACATTGTAGTTCGATTTGTTAGATTTGTATTTCAAATTCACTAGTTTAATTGTACTTCGAATTTAATATTTGTTATATTTTTAAGATGGAACGTGGTAGAGCTTCAGTAGATATGGGTAACCTCCGCCGCAACCGAACAAAGGAGATTGCGAGGAATCATCCAAGCTTACACAAAGGTAAGAGACGGGCCGGGGCTTCATCTCAAACCCGAGATGATTTTGATGCGGATTATAACCAAAGATATGGCTATTCCTAGATTGCGTGAATTGTGTAGTTCATCTTCTTTGATGAGTAGGTTTTTTCATCAGCGTTGTGCATGTCATATTTTAAATTTATGTGTAAAGGACGGACTAGCGGTGTCGGGAGATGCTTTGGAGGTGGTCAAGGGGGGGATTAAACTTATTTGGGCTAGTAATCCACTTAAGATGCTATGGAGAAATTATTTGAAAGAAAGACGTGTCAAATATTGTGCTTTTCCTAAAGATTTGTCTATTCGTTGGAATAGTACTTATAATTTAATTAAAGTGCTTATTAGATATAAAAACCATTTTCCCACTTTTTTAAGAGAATATGCTAACTATATTATAAACCCGGCCGATATCGACACTTGTGAAAAAATTGTGAATGTTTTGGTGTTTTTTAGTAATGCCACTGAAACTTTTAGTCATGTTTATAAACCTACCGCAAACCAATTTTTTGTTGAAGCTGTTAATCTCGCCGGCGCTTTTTCTGAATTCTCTGACGCCGCTTACGTTAGTTATTTTTGTGACTTCATGAAACAAAAGTTTTTAAAATATTATTCCTATATTCCGCATATATATGGTATTGCATTTATTCTTGATCCTCGTTTTAGACTTGCTTCTTTGGAGAAATGTTTAGATTACTATTATGCTTCTTTTTTTGGTCCATTGCCTATGTACGACGACAAGGCCATAGACCCTAAACAACAATTCCAAGAGGTTAGTAATTTATTATATCAATTATTTAATGAGTTTCATGCACAATATGATAACGCACCCCCTCCCCCGCCACGAACATCTTCTTCATCTAAAGGAAAATCAATTTTCAAATCTGCATTTGGCAATCTTATGAAAAAAAGTAAATCAACTCCGGTTAATGAACAAAGCTCGATCAACGAGCTTTCTTTGTATCTAACATTTCCTGTTGATTATGAAGAAGGGGATGACTTTGACGTTCTTCAGTGGTGGAAGGAAAAAGAGAGAACGTTCCCGATCTTATCAAAGATGGCTAAGCAAGTGCTAGCAATGCCGGTATCAACAGTTGCTGTGGAACAAGAGTTTAGTGCGGCCGGCAACGTCCTAACGGATTATAGAACGAGATTAAGCGCAAACTCTCTTGAGACGCTTGATTGCTTCCACGATTGGTTGAAGGCCAAACGTAGAACTCAAGAAATCAGCATTGAACCCACCCGCCACTTTATGGAAGAAACAACTGAAGATGGAGGAAATTCTAATTGATTCATACTTAATTACTTATTACAAAGTGTATTTCATGTCTTTATTTTTGCTCAATTTTCAATGGTACTACAAATATGAAATTAATATGTTTTTACCTTTTTTTATATCCAAGTAATCTTAATTTGGTATGTAAAAAAAAAAAAAATTAAAACCCCGCCCCGGCCCGGCCCGGCCAGGCCCGCACCGCCCGGGTCGACCCGACACGAACCGGACCCGGTATCACCCCGGGCCGGTTCCGGGCCAAACATTCTCCAAAAAAAGCCCGCCCGGGCCCGGCCCGGAACCGGAACCGGCCCGGCCCGGGTCCATCCCTAGTTGTGCTCGGTGGTTTGGAGGTGGGGGTAGGAACAAATAAGGAAAACAAAAAAAATTATACATGACCCAACCCGGGCCGGTCTCGGTAGAATCCTAGGCTGGTATCGGGCCTAAAGCCCAAAAAGTGAACCGCCCAAGACCTGACCCGGTCCCGGTCCAACCCTACACATAAGTGTTTGTAGCAAAATTATTTTTAGAGTAAAATTAGTTCTAGCTTATAACTTCTTCCTCTTCATTTATACGGAGTAATTAATAATACTATATTTCACAATTCTCTTACTTCAAGCTAGTATCTTCTTTTGGCAAATTAATTTTCTCAAGCAAAAGGAAAATCCATGTTCAAATGCTCAAATGATAAGCTGTTTAGTACTCCGTATTTATTAGATTCACAATTCACAATTGCAAGCAAGTCTTTTAAATGAACCATTAACCATTGAAGATGCTCTTACGGGTATCATCATGACTTAGTTCAGCCACAAACAAATCAAACTGGTAGGGAATTTTTAGAAAGGGTGACTTAACAACTAACATAAAATCTTTATAGTTCTAAATAATTTCTAATATCATCTTATAAACTGATAAAATTTGGAATTGTTTCCTCATCGTGAATCCCAAGTCCTAAGTCCTAACAGGAGAGTAACTATCAAGCATATAAAAGAGACTAAATAAATGGTGTGGCTTATAGCCTTTGTATTGATTTAAGACATCACACATAGTTTCAATAAAGGATGTGCGTCAAATTTCGGGAAACATGAACGTATAGTAGGACAATCAAACCATCCAATTTTATCATGATCAATAATGAAGGATCCATCTAACTAGGTACGGATAAACACTATAAACATATTCGCAACCAATATGCATACACTGAGATACAATACATATTGTTTTAGTATGACAATAAACAATGTGCATATAATGTAAAACTACACCTCTTGATATGGTGTATTTACTAGCATTAAGCAATGTGAAGCCACAAGATGATATAATAAAAAGTAATGACGACATGAAATACTGAAACATGTAATAAATTTATAAGGACATGGTGTTACTAATGAATAAAAGCATCTATAATGACATTGAAGACAACTATAGGTCTATAGTATTTACAATAGAGAAAATCATATAAATGAGCTAATTACTGAAAAACACAACTAGAATATAGAAACACACACCGGTGTCATCCAACAGTTATTATAAAATTGCATTATGAAATGGTAACACATATGAAGATAATCCTTATTTTACTCAAACCAACAGGATCAAGCAAAAAATGTAGAGAAGAGGAGTTGGAAACATAAAAGCAAAAATCATGAAGGAAAACAAAATGAATTAAATAGATACTGAAATCATGATCGAATATGAAGTCAGGAGCATTGTATAAATTTCATATCAAATTTAAGGAAACAACTATATAAACGTAAAAACATTGCTCAATAAAAAATGAAAAAAAAAAAATAACAACAGAGCTTCAAACTCATCGTGTGAAAGCATAAAGAAAATCCAGAATTTGTTTCAGAAAGCAAATAAGCATTCAGAAGAACACTAACTCATGACTCATGAGTCAGCAAAGATGAATAAGGGAATAAATTTTCGAATGAAAGAAAGGAAGAAAATAATACTATCGTATATGACCAATAATCAGAGGTGGTGGCAGATAGTTAATAAAGGAGAGACATTTTTTATGTGTTACGAACGGATGAAATTTCTCATTGAATGACTATAATATAGCATTTTTAAATATAAGACTATGTTCGTTTTCCCCTCAATACGATTAATCATGACCTTTCTAGCTCTAATTTAATATCAATCTCAAATGAGTATAATGTCTATTAATATAGCATTTTTAAATATAAGACTATGTTCGTTTTCCCTGAATACGATTAATCATGACCTTTCTAGCTCTAATTTAACTAGTAACTCACCCGTGCGATGCACGGTTGGAGATTTTTTTCTATGTGCGTTATGGGAAATAAAAAGAAGTATATACCTATTTCGGGACAACATATATGTTGTAGCAATTTGATACATTTAATGTTGTGACAATAAGATAACTGAAAAAAACGCTAAGCACACATGTAATATTATTATGAGTGCTATTATATTGTACTACGTATAAGTTTATTTGATACAACCCTATTAGACGTTGTAGAACACTTCTTTGAATACAACATTTTGACTATGTTGTAAAAACCGGACCGGTGAGCAACCCGGTCATGTGACTGGGTCACGGGTCAACCCGGTCAAAGCTGGAAAACCGGTCAAGGATTATACGTCTATATAATAATAATAATAAACATATAATTATATACACTCTCATTATATATATTTATTTGTATTGTACATTTATATTATAATTTGGCATGATTTTCATTCTTAAATAAATATATAAATATATTACATAGTTTTTCTTTTTAGGGATTTGAAATTGCAATTTTATTGGTTTAAAAAATGCATTAAAATTAAAAAAGAAATTACCTTTTTTTGGAAAAGACCGAAAACCGGGTTTTCCCGGGTTTTTCGGGTTTCTTGGGTCGGATCCAGATCGGATTTTTCGGGTCAGTCGGGTTTTTCCGGTTTTTGACCATTTTCGGGTTTTGAAGAAACCGAACCGGATTTTTGTCCGGGTCACCGGGTTCCGGGTCAACCCGGCCGGGTCGGATCGGTTTTTTAAACATAGCATTTTGAGTGTTTTTTTTATCTTCATCACATATTAAATTTTCAAGCCACGGCGATTGGTCAACCTTGAAAGTGCAACATACAACTATATTGCCCGTGGATAAAAACAGGCTTTTTCAACAACAACCTTACGCGAGACAAAGATTGGCCCTGACTTTTATTTATTTTCATTGCATATGAAGTCATAATAAGATACTATCTTCTTTGAAATTTGAATGGCAAGGTAGCATCGTAAGGGGTCAATGACAATCTTGGGATCGAAATTTTTGTCGAGCACTTACACAGGTTAATATTTTCCACAAAACATGATCACTGAGACTCGTTAAAATAAGATGGGTTCCGTTGCATAACCCCATCGAATGGTCTATGTTGCGCAATAGCATGATAGGAGTCCTCACCTTAATGAAGTGTAAACTCATGATTCGGCACACCAGACAGTTTTATACAATTCAAGAACTCTAGTGTGTGCAATTCAGCCATTAAGTCGGTCGTAGAATCTACCTTAGAAACACTGTCAGAACTAAGATATGTTCTTGATACTTGACCAACATTAAGACATGTCATATAGTCATTAACAGCTTCGACAACAGCAAGTGTGGGACCAAAATGGCACGGTCAAGCAAACAACCTATATTTTCAGAGTTTGGGTTGGAGTTTTAGAAGGTTGCAAAAGCATACAAAAAGGACGCATATTAAACGGGCATACGTATTTATTGAAAAGATATGTACCCCTTATTTATTTATTAAAAATAAACATATTTTAATAATGTATTGAGTAGTTAATAGTATGCTGATACCTTCAAAACAATAATAGTGCCTATCGAACGACTTTTTCTTCATAGAATAAAAATCCACCGAACGGTATAAAATGTTTTTATTTTGAATTTATTGAATCAAACACTAACCTTATTGAAGTACAAAGTTAAAAGATTTTTGCTGACATATAACATGAAGTTTCAATTGTTAACGTTCTAGGAAAAGATTAAGAATACAAAATGAGCCTTGACGCAGTCATTAGTATAAATAATACTTTTTTCCTGAATATATTAATATGTATTTCTTTATCATTTTGTAAATAACCGCACTGTTAGACTATGAAATTCCTCTTATACTACTCAGAAAGTAAAACAACATGAAAACAATTTTTTTAAATAACCCAAACAATTACAAAAATGAAAAAAAATTACAACCTATAGCCCATTTGTACCGCAGCTCACATTGTTGTTTACTCAAGCGCCGACGACCGAACCGCTAGACGGAAATGACACACCGATCGCCAGACGGCAATTCCGGCATTCCGGCCACCTCTTTCCGTTTATGCACATTAACCGGCGTTACAACGGATTACGACCACACGGCAACGGTAAGATCTGAAACCCATAACTACACCGAAGGACGTCGATATGAAAACGTTTTATAGTAAATTAACTACTACGTACATTTTAATTTGAGCCACAACACACAGGAGCTACAGATATTCCAGATCTGCGGCCATTGCCTCACACGATGTTCATTACGGAGCCCAGCTGTTGACAATTGCGATGAAGGTGCAATTGTCACGAACACATGCACGCACCAAATTAAATTTGTAGAAGTCCGTTTTCTTTTGGTTCTTCCAATATTTATGTCTATTCAATAATAATGTAATTTTAAAAAAAAAAACCTCAGAAGCCAATGCCACAATATATATACTAAAAACATACACAACCGTTATTCTACATGCATGATCAGAATATGTATGAGTTCAGAGTTCATGCCATTAGCCAGCCGACCCCATATCCCCTAGAATTTTTATAAAATGTATAATTTAATACAGTGTGATATGACAGAGGAGTATAATTTTTAAAACATTTAACCGAGAACTATTTTTTGTGAAAATAATATTACACATTTTTCTAGATCCTCCCACAAAAGCAAAAAAAAGAAATTCAGGAGGGACCTTGTTATACATGGAAATTATAATTTTGTGGGAGGGATGCACCAATTGTGAGCCAGAATGCAGAACAGGTGTAATAATAATGCCGCTGGCCTGGAGGGACCTTTTTATACATGAACTCATCAACAACAATATGGGCGAACGGTATGGGCCATTGCAATACACTGTTCAAACCTCTCCTTCCACCAATAAAAATAAAGTTAGGTGGACAGCAAGGCAAATGACGGCAGAATTTAAGGCAATAGTGTTCACCACCCATTTAGACCAATAGGAGCAGCATTAAATGCATTTAAAGTATTCGCACCTCCATGCCATGGAAAATTTAGCGTTGAACCTGAGCAAAAAAGATAATGCATTTGTGAAAGCGACACATTTGAGCGGGAAGACTGTACAGGGAAGTTCTTTTGCTTTTAGATTAAGGTAGATGTCAAACTCAAATGAGTATAATGTCTAAAAGGAATAAACATATACTCCGTATAATTGAATATTGAACACATTAGAAATGTGTTTATGTTAAACTCAAATGAGTATAACGCCTAAAATGAATGAGCATATACAATTGAATATTAGACACATTAGAAATGTGTTTATGTTTGCTCATTTGGTACTATTTTTTATGTTCATTTTAGATTCACATATATTGAAATTGATTATAGATATAATTTAATATTTTTTATAAAAGAAGAAATTATAAAAAATGAATTAGTAGATATGAAAAATAGTTCATGATGCTCATTATTAGACTCCTAATACATTAAACAATAAACTTGATGCTCACCAAAACTAAAAGCCCGTTTGGTAACATTGAAATTGGCTGAATCGATTGATTCTGCTGAAAACTATGAAGTTCTGGCTGAATTGGCCGATTCTACTAATTTATGTAAAAATTATATTAAAAATATTTTTAATTAATAGATTAAATAAAAAATTATGTGAAAAAATAGCTAAAATGATTCTATACAGTAACTTCAGTCAATAAATAAATTGAGTTCTTTCTTTTTCTTTCTTGTTATCCCACAATTTAGCAACTGAAATCAAAATTAGGCCGTCTTCAACCAGACTACTCCGTATAAGAAATTGCCAGCCTTGCAGCCCGTGTTGTACCGGATACACTCCACTCCGGTTGCCACTGTTTCAGATAATCAGATTTTGAGTGTCGCTTGATATCAGCCCCGTAGTGTCTACGGTATAATCCAAATATAGGAAAATGGGATCTCCTTTTGGTCATCGCCACTCTCGCCATGGCGGCGAAGATGATCCACCGCCGCCTACGGGTCTCAGCTATGTCCACCACACCTCTCACGTAGGCGGTCGTGAGCCACACCCACCACCTTTCGGATATCCAACTCCACCAGAAGTTGGATACGTCCAACATCCTGAACCGCATAACCGGCCTTCTCCGCCTCCTCCATCCGTGCACCACCCTGAACCTGAACCGTATGGCCGGCCTTACCCGCCTCCACCAGCCGTCTACCACCCTGAACCCCACGGAGGTACTTATCCTCCACCGCCAGCTATCCACCAGAATGAACCCTACGGTGCTCATCATCCATCGCCAGCTGTCCACCATGTCTCTCACGAAAGCTATCAGCATGGATTTCAGTCCAATACTCCTGATGTTGTGTACAAGCAATCGCATCCGCACCTCCCGGAGATCAGTAATCGGCCTACTGTTCGTGTTTTCTGCAAAGCAGGAACTAATCATTCGCTCTCAATCCGCAATGGGAAGGTCATTCTGGCCCCTACAGATCTATCTGATGAATATCAAGTATGATCTGCTCCCATCTCTCACCTTTAATTTTAACTTGATCGGATCAACTCGATGTTGCTAATTCACATGTTGGGTAAATTTTGCAGCACTGGATCAAAGATGAGAAGCTGAGCACAAAAGTTAAGGATGAAGAGGGACTCCCTAGCTTTGCTCTGGTGAATAAAGTTACAGGGGAAGCTATCAAGCATTCTATTGGTGCCACTCAGCCGGTATGTGTTTTGATGTTCCGCTGTAATTACCAGTGGTTCTTGCCCCTGTCATTGTGCTTATAATCAAGTCGGTCAATCATTTCTTATCTAGATATGTGTACCCATTCTCTCAATTCGACCAGTTTGGGCAGTTAGCTTTGTTTGAATTACTGGAAAATGAGCTGAGGTGGTCAGGTGGAAAACACATTTCTGCTAAAAAAAAACTTGCATTATTTTTTTTTCTTTGGAAGATAATGGGTGTGTTTAGTTTCTAGGGATGAAAAATTGCAACCGCACCTGTTGGATAACTGACCTATTCAACTCGAAATTATAGATGAAAACCTGAAAGTTTTAGGGCGGAAAAAGGGTGATGGACAGATAGAATGATAGTTTGGATACAGCCATACAGGTAGACATGCACCCATCCATCCCCGATCTGCCATCCACCCGTTGTTATTATAACTTTTATTAAGTACAAAGTATTAGTATAGCCCGGCTATACTAAATTATTAATATTTGTAATAGCCCAATACTCATCATCATACTCATCATCGCTACACTAGTGCCACAAAGGCTCCTATCTACGATGGGGTGAGGGGTCAGATGTACGCAGTCTTACCTCTGTACTTAAGCACAAAGCGTCTGTTTCCGAATGACCCATAGTGAAAATCGGGTCGAAAATTGCATGAAGTGACCGATGCTTCATAACAAAGAAGCGCAGACAGTTTAGTGAACCATTTTGCTTTATTCCATCATATTCGCAAGCCAAAAAATAGTGACTCTTTGGCTCCATTGCAAATGACGGAGAAATTGTAATAGCCCAATAAAGTTACATATTTTTCTCTCTAAAATCACTAAATCTAAACATATTAAAGAGCCCATTTATTTTCTTTTTCATTATTTGTTTTTTATTTTATTATTGACTTGATGGAGAAGACATGCATTTGCCGTAAATGTAAGTTTGTTTGTTTGATTTAGAGTGTTGGGCAGTTTGTTTGATCTATATGAACTTTTATTTTTATTTATTGTTCATTTGTTTTGAGATAATTTAGTGTACTATACTACTATATACTCTGTATTATTTATTGTACTTTTCATTAGCATGTTTGGATGCGTGTGGACCTCTGCCTGACTCTAATCCAGCCTATCGTCACCCCTACTGCTTGTGAAAGTTTTTTCCGTATTAGTTTTTACGCTCTAATCTTAAAAACATATTTGTCACATATATATTCTGGAGTCACTTCCCTAATCTATTTTTACGCAATAATAAGTTATGTTATGGAATTGTTATGGTGGGTTAGGATTATTGACATTTGAAAATTGAAATTGAAAGAGGTAGTGTGGGGTTGTTACTGATGGCTAATAGGTTCCTGACAATGTTGGTAGTTGCTGGCAGCCTGGCAATGCAATGGGTGACAAATGCTAGCAGCAGTTGATGGAGGCTGCGTCAGGGATTTGCCCTTCAGAATGGTTGCATAACCACCCAATAAGTTCCATGACTTCCCAAGAACATCACCACCACCAATCATACATTTCTTCGCATAAATTCCAGATTGGAAGGGCATCTGGCCCATTACGACGTAAAACATTGCCACTGTTTTTTTGCATGAATTTGTGATATTCATTGATTATATACAATTAATTAAAAGCACTAAGTTCAATGCCACTGAAACCAACTAATTGTGATTATGTTGTTGGCAATGATAATGCTCTCTACTTGATAAGAGGGTCAAATTTGGAAGTGTTCACTAGGACATCAAACCAAACCAAAAGCCCAGACTTAAGACAAGGACGGAACATGACAACTCAGACCAGCCTTAGTTACCACGTAGTAATAAAATGAAAGAATGACCGGAATAACACTCCTGAGGTTTTCAAAGACATAAATATGAACACTTGTCCAAATGGACAGAAATAGGACCAATCTTGAAGCAAAGAGACTAAATTACCCTTCCCCAAACAATTTCCCATATGCGGTTTTCGTCTATACGACTATACCCTCTGGAGTCCATAATTGCAGAGACCGTTCTCTGAATCTTTGCTACACCTTCACCCGTGCTGCTCCGCCTTCACCTGTCGTCACCTGCCGCTCCACCCGTACACTCCATCGCCGTTGTAGGCAAGTTGAAATCCTTTGCTCGAAGTTCACCTCTATTGGTCAATGTTGTCTTTTTTTGGAAGATTGGTTGATGTTGTCTTAGGATGTTTTTACTTGGACTGTAATTTACTGGTCTGGTCTGATGTTCACCTCTATTCTTTTTTTTTGTGCTTGAATTGCTTTGCTCGAAGTTCACCTCTATTCTTTTTTTTGCGGCTTTGATGTAATTCAAATCGGGTCCAAACTTTCACTCCCAGATCTTTGTCGATTGTTGCTTCGAAGTTCAATTCCTTAAGGTTTTAGGTTGGTAGGTTTCAAATCTGAGAAATTTTGCTCCGGCGATAATAATTAAAAGTGATGGTGATGTATTCTGGGATGAAGCTCTCCGGATTTCGAATGAAGTAGGAGTGAATATGATCATGTCCGATCACATAGATTGAGAGGGGATGGCCGGATGGGGATAGATAGGGGGTTACAGCCAGGGAGCTGGGGAGGGAGTGGGGGTTGCCGGTGGTCACCAGGTTGGGCTGGGCGATTGTACATGGGTTTTGGAGGGGGTTGGGGCTAGGGAAGGGGCTGGATCTGGGCTGGGGTTGGGGAGGGGGAGGGGGCTGGTGCGGGGCAGCTGAAGTCATTGGGCGGTGGAGGCTGGCCGCCGGAATATGGTGGTCGGGAGTAGTGGCTAGAGATGATGGTTGGCGACAGCAGTGGTGCCCGAGGGTGGCCAAAGATGGTGCTCGGCGGTGGTCACTATCATGTCAGGTAGCGGAATGATCCGAACATATAATTACAATTGATCGGGTCTGAAAACTATAGCTAATTGGATCCGATATTTGTAACTAATTAGATTGTGTAACTGTAACTTATTAGATCGGGTAATTGTAATTTATTGGATTTGGTAACTGGAACTAATTTGTTCATGTTGGTCACTGACGCGGTGTCACTATGGTGTTGATCACTGACACGGTGGTCACTATGACGTTGGTCACTTGCGCTGGGCTCTAGTCACTATGACATTGGTCACTGGATGGTGGTCACTGGGACGATGGTCACTGGAGCGGCGGTAGTAACTGGGACGGTAGTCACTGAAACGGTGATAGTAACTAGGACGGTGGTCAGTGGAGCGGTGGTAGTGGAGCGGTGGTAGTAACTGGGACGGTCTTCACACTTATTTCATGTAATAATTTTAATATTCAAGTTCCTTTAATATTTTTGTAACTGTGATGTTTTTTTACAACTTTTAGAGTTTTAATGCAATATTTAAATATTTATTTTGAGATATATGTATTGTATTATCAGAGTGTTAGATTTTTTTTTTTTTGACGAGAGTGTTAGATTTTTTTTTTTGACGAGAGTGTTAGATTGTTAGAGTTTCCAATGTTAACTAGAGGCTTAAAGGGATGAAGTTGACAAGTTGTATGTAGTGGATCGTTAGTGCAATAGTGCAATGTTACGGAACAAAGGCATGCGAGTCTAGTGTTGACCGTTGAACTAGAAGGGCAATTTAGGGAAGAAGGAGCTTATTAGTCATATATTTGGAAGTAAAAAAAGAGGTCTCTTTTTTGTCCATTACC
Source organism: Cuscuta epithymum (assembly GCA_945859915.1). Classification (NCBI taxonomy): domain Eukaryota; kingdom Viridiplantae; phylum Streptophyta; class Magnoliopsida; order Solanales; family Convolvulaceae; genus Cuscuta; species Cuscuta epithymum. The sequence continues at coordinate 1,156,060 of CAMAPF010000948.1, read as the reverse complement.
TTTTTTCTTTTTTAAGTAGTATTTATGCCAGAACCCCTAATAAAATACACGTTACACGTGATAACACACCTTGCTGCACCATACCAGAATTAAACTGACAATTCTAGGCCAGACCAGGCCATTTTAAACCAGACCTGAAGAGGAAATTGTAATGTAAATGAAAGAGTACATTAGTGGGAGAAAGAAGGGCCCAGAGATGAACTTATGGCATTTTTATTCATTGGACACTCCCTTCAAAGAAAAAGTCGAAATGGAAGCAAAAACAACTCCTGAATACTCCGTATATCTAAATAAATAATTTGTGTCTCAGTCCCAATTAGACTATCTATGCAATGGGTAGAAGTGTAGAACTACATGTTACGTAGTATTTATTTATGTTACTATATCCTTGCATCATTTCCGAACATGTTTCATAATTTGGATTAATCAGCTTTTCATCGAATTATTCTCAGGTGCAGCTCACCCCTTACAATCCTAGTCATCTTGATGAATCAATCTTGTGGACGGAGAGCAAGGACACAGGGGATGGGTATAAAGCAATCAGAATGGTTAATAACATTCGCCTCAATATGGATGCATTCCATGGGGATGAAGACCACGGGGGTGTCCATGACGGGACTACCATTGTTCTCTGGGAATGGACAAAAGGAAAAAACCAAAAATGGAAAATCATCCCCTATTAAACTGTACGTCCTTTTTAACATTATGCATATGCGCTCTCTCTGATCACCCAAGACCATTTGTTAATACCTGTCACTCTCCCAACATCGGGTATTTATATTAAAGGATTTCACTCAATTGATAAAGTTCCCTTCTAAGGACCCATTCACCCTCAATATAATGTGCATGCAATTGGGAAGTTAATCCACTGTTTGGAGCTATATTTTGCCTTTATTTTACTTGACAAAATCTTTCTACTTTCTATAAAACCAACCATGTTGCACTGGATATTTTTCACGGAGTGCAAATGTGCAATGTTAAGGATAAATCATTACACATCGAATAAAACCAACATCTAATAAGACATTGGAAAACTTGAGAAGAATAATCTCAACTATGACATATGCGTGAAATAATCCCAACTATTAATTTTTTCAAAGTAATCCTTTAAGTGGATAATCTTCTCTAAATGCTCCCACTTTGTTAATATTCCTCAAGTCTGATCACACCTTGCGGGAATATGGGGTTTGGTTATGGGGTTATTCTTATTTGGATTATCGTTTTGGGCCTGTGGACGTAATTTGGGTCAAGTCTGGTTAGACCGTCAGAGTATATTTAGAGTGCGTTGTTTGCCAAATCTTTGTGTGCATTCTGTAATTTCAAACCTAGTGTCCTAACAAAATCGGAACTTCTCCTATGTCGGCAAACCACATAAATGGGCTTGCCTTTTCTTGCGTTAATATGTTCTTTGCTTTGTGGGAAATCGACCATAACACACTTCTTGGCAATTTATTCTTCAGGTAATAGCTAACTATACTTTATAATTTTATCAGACCAAAGGTTTAACTTCTGCCACAACTATGCTTTCTCATCTTCATAGGCAAATAGTAAAAAGGTTCTCTTAGACGCAAGGTATAAGGACTGGAGCTTCAAGGAAATTACATAGCTTTCCCACAGAAAATAGAACAAGAAGGCTAGAACTATTAGTAGTACCACCAATCAGGGAAAAATCTGAAAAAACACTTGAGATGTGTGCAATTCTAACCTAAAAGCGTGACCAAACAAGAATAATCTATTGTGCGTTGAACTATTTCATATTAATGCAGAGTTTACGATTTTCATATTAATGCATATTTCAAAAGTACTTCCTCCGTTCTCTTTCAGTTGCAAACGTCCACTTCCTTCATCCTAAATAAAGTCTTTGACCACCCCTAGAATCAGAATTGACCATTTTGAATATAAACCAAGCCCTAATACATTTAATTTAATATGCTGTTTGTCAGTGCGCCTTTCCAAGTGACAACATTCAACATTCCCGAATCACAATTTCTGTGATATCTGATCTTATATACTCATGCAGTCCGTATAATTACTATTGTTTTTATATTAATTTGATTGTATCTATCCAAATGCTCCATGCAGGACTACATATTGCAACTATCAAGTATCAAGGCAAGCTGCATGTATCCTGTTAACTGTATTTGCATGACCTTTAATCCTCGGTGATTATATTAATGAAGCGATGCATTGTTTGTACTCTGTAGTCTGTACGAGTAATGTAAATTTGTACACTGCCAATTTCATACTTACCAGTTACCAAGTTACCTTTAACCCTGGGTGAATATATTAATTAAGTGATGCATTGTTTGTATGAGTAATAAATAATTGTTACCAGACAATTGCATAGTTTATTGCGGTATGTGTAACGAATATCATACATCATGACTTCATGAGTTTGTATCTATTCATATTTTCAGCTTCTCTTTGGTCACACTTTTAGGTTAGAATTGCACACATCTCAAGTTTTTTTTCGGATTTTTCCCTGATTGGTGGTACTACTAATAGTTCTAGCCTTCGTGCTCTCTTTTCTGTGGGAAAGCTATGTAATATTCATCAAACCTCCTTTATTGAGCATTGAAACTCTGCAATTGAGTATGAAATATGTATGAATACGAAAATCGTAAATTTTGCTAGACGAGTAACAATACATTTTCATCGAGCATCGAACATCCTATATTGAGAATTAGAAGCATGCAATTAAGTTATTTTTTGGAAATTTTTGGCAGCCTAGGTTATCTACCGATTCATGTAAAGAGGGCGTATTGGATGGGCTTTTTTGGTTTTCCGTCTTTTAGATTCTAATTAATTCGGGTTAGGTTCGGACGTTCGGTCCCCTCGAATTGCTTTTTTCTGTTTGATTTTATTTCAGGTGTTGTCTTGGGGGTATGCCTCCAGAAGTGATTGGTATATCCACCCTTCATCCTGTACCATCTTCCTATATAATACAATCTGGTAAATGACTCACGGCATTTACCCCACTGATTTTGGTGGTTGGCCTTCCGGAATTAAAAAAAAGGGAAAGTTCCCGAAATAGGACTAAAACAGTTTGAAAATTCCAAAATAGGACTGCCAAGTTTTTTATTCCCAAAATAGGAGTAATTACTGTCATGTTTGGAAAATACTGCCATGTTAGAAGTTTGGTACTGCCAAAACATGACAGTAATTAGTCTTATTTTGGGAATAAAAACATGACAGTCCTATTTTAGAATTTCCAAACCTTTTTAGTCCTGTTTTGGGTAATATCTCTAAAAAAAAGCATGCAATTAAGTATTGTGATCTCTCCTCTCGTGTCTTATAATTCACTTTCTTATACTTTTAAAATATTTATTGATATGATATTTTAAAATGAGCATAATAACTTACAAACCGAGCATCGAAAAATTCAAAAGCTCATTTGTAGTCTCTAATGTGCTCGAATATTCATTCGTATATCTTCATTCTTTTTAGGCGACATACTCATTTGGGTTTAGCATAAAACTCATTTCCATAATAAGCACATGTAATAGATACATTATTAACAATTTAGTCGATTCGTCACTCTTGAATCATGTGACAAGGCTAGATGGACGACAAGCGGTGGTGGCGCTAAAAGACGGCAAACAAAGGCGATGGTGGACCATCGACAAGCGATGGCGGCGTTGGACTTGCGGCAAGGGAAGACAGCCTTTTAAAATCGGTTATACATGCAACGAGGACCGCCAAAGTTTCAGAGGCAAGATCTACTGATGTGGTGAAGGTGGCACGACTCGAGCGCTGGGATTCTTGGTCAACGAGTGTTGTGATGAGGGCAACAAAAGACGGTGGCGGCAAATTTATTCTTGACGAAGAAGACGATCAGTCAGGACATACCTACGTACGGTTCATCTGTTGATGAGAGTTTTATTCACACGTTTAAAGTCCCTATATATTTATTTGTTGAAGAAGATTATTTTACTATTTCATATACCATTTTTTATTTTATTGATGAAAATATTTTAATATTTTATTGTTTTTGGTAAATAAACTTCGTACCATGTTCTATATTTTTCGGAAAAACATATCTCTGAAGTATATCTGGAAATGCATATATAGTTATATACCCCTGAACTTTTAAAAGGTGTAAGAATACATCTCTTATTCATATAAAAAAGCAAATGTACACTTATTGACTTTAAGTTAATAAAATAAATTTCACAAAACACCAAAAATATATTACAAATTTGAAATTTAAAAATAATACTTTTTTTAAATGTTCTTCTTTTCAATTCTCCCTTATCACAATTTAATATTGTTAATTAGTATAAAATATTATTTCAAAATTTTACTATATATTTAAAATTCTTTAAAAAAGGTGTTAATATATGTGTTGCAATGTAAAAAATATATATTAATTTTTTGCATTCTTTGCACTATAAAATTACATATTTTGGATGATGATAAATAGTCCAATCGGGATGGTGAGGTTTTGTTGCTGGTGGATGACAATGTTGCCCTGGTTGATTTTTTAGATTAACTTCGGTCACTTCGAGTCCTCGCTTACTCACCCCCCTCTAGAATCAGTGTCGTGTTATTTATGAATGAAAGAAAGATAAAACATAGTAAGATTATTTTCGGAATCAACTCTTGAGAAAATTGTTCATAGGTCCATAATTTTCATAACTCGAGACCTTCCGGATAATTTTCGGGTTTAGCAAAAACCTGATCCAGTCCGGACCGATCCCACCCCTCGAGATTCTAGCGCCCAACAGGCGACAACAACGAGTCAGCGACCCGCGCTCCGACGATATCTATCTATCTATCCATCCATCCATCCATCCATCCATCCATCCACCCATCCATCGATACATCGATCCATCGATCCATCGATCTATCCATCCATCCATCCATCGATCCATCCATCCATCCATCCATCCATCCATCCATCCATCCATCCATCCATCCATCCATCCATCCATCCATCCATCCATCCATCCATCCATCTATCTATCTATCATGTAACAAGGTGTAATACCTTGCTTTTCTCTCTAATCAGTCATTTAATGTTTCATACCCATTAAAAAATAAGAGTTGTATGAATATTGGAGTAATTGGAATATTTTCAATTCAAAATAATCTATAATGATGATGATGATAGATAATACTACGTAATAATTATTTTTATTATAATATAATAATAGTGATACATAATTGGCGGGACTTCACTTACACAAAGAAAAAAATAAGAACGTTTACAATATTTTGATTTAAATGTTTTCAATTATAAGTTAGACCACACCAGATTAAAAGAAACTACACCAAATCAGATCAAATTTAAATACAATAGGCTTGATCAGATCAGAATAAGTTAGTAAAATATACATACATTCGACACTTACCAGACCAGATCAGTTTAGGTCATCAGACCAAACTTAAGCGGACCCGATCATAAAACTTTAGTCTAATTAAAAACATCATTGTTATTGTTTTGCAGTACAGTAATAGTTATATTATTAATAACAATAGTCTTCTACAATAATATAAAATAATAAAAAGGTGCAGCTTGCGTTTCCATATTTAATGATATCATACTCATTTTCTCTAAAAAATAATGTGTAAATTAATAGTTATCAATTAGCAATTATAATTTGAAAATTTTGATTTTTAAAGTTATACTATCAATTAATGTTTTTGCTTATTGGATGTTTACAAAAGATTGATCGGTAACATTTTTAGCGTTCATCAATTGCATGAATCCTTTGTATTGTAAAGATCACTATATTAGGCCTTGGCACAATATTTGAGGAAATAGTAGGGGTAATGAATAGTGTAAAAAAGTAGGAGAGAAGGTGAACAAGTAGGAAAGAAAAGATAAAAAGTAGAAAAAATAAGGGTATTTGGGTATTTTTAAAAGAAAAAACCTACCAAAAAAGGAAAATGTAGCAAACTTTAGAATACAGAGGGAATAATATATTTTATAAACACAAATACGTAACAAAATATTCATATATCTAATGAAAAATATTTTTATTATTACGAATTGATCCCAACTTTATCCAACTTTGTGCTCTGAAAAATTCATTCCAAATTTTTAACATATGTAAATCCGAGTTTGTTAAATTATTCATTAGATTTCCACTGTCATCTAATAACATGGTTAAACATATAACATATGCATATATAATCCAACGCAATTTTTTTTTTATTTATGAAAATTTAAACAATTAATCCTTTTTTTTAATGAACAAGTTTTGGTCGAGGCATTCTCTTTAACTCTTGTGCATCCTCCATATGTCCCAATTCCCGCCTGCCCAAATACAGACGGTGATTGCTATTTCTCCACCGTCAGCGGCGGGCTTTGTTTCTCCGAAAAAATGGCTACAGAGGAAGCGTCGGAGACCATATTGATTCGGCATCTCCCGGAAGCTATCCCTCCCGAAACTCTCTCTAGACTTCTAACTCACTACGGCGCATCTTCTGTCCGGCCTTGTACTCATGGAAGGTTGGTGCACTCCATTCGACATTAGAACTTACGTGCTGATTCTGCTTATATTTTTCCTTTCCAATTGAACGGAATGCATAAATTTAGTCAATTATTATTCGTACGCTTACAACTTCTGGAAACAATTGGTTTACTCACTCAAAAATCAGAATCTTTAATAGGCTTTCAGTTTGAGTAATAATTACAGCGGGTTATAAGATGTGTGAGTAATAAATATGGGATACTGACCTTGGCCTCATTTGGCATCCCCAGTGTAAAAAATTGTGCCTTTGTAGATTTCAAGGATGAAGCCCTGGCATATCAAGCACAGAGGCAGTTGAATGGGTACTATTTTCAATTCATTTATTTATTTCATTTTTCTTTTGTTGTCCGGTTTCTAGCTATCATTACCCTGAGTACGTTTACTTTTATCAGCCTACGGTTTCTTGGTAAGATATTATCTGTTGAAAGAGCTAGTAAACGAACTGAGGCAGACAAACAGCACCAGCAGAGTGTTCGTGGGACCGGCAAGGATTCAATCAATTTGATCAAAGATAGTGCTTCATACAAAGAACGTGATGGAAGCTCACTATCCTATCTACGCAATGAACCAATTGCTGAAAGACTTGGAGTGGACTATCCGTTTCCACCTCATCTTGAGTAAGCACGCATATTGGACTTCATTAAATGTTCATATTCTTCATTTCCATCTACTATAGTTCCTTGCTTTACTTTGTGACTATGAAAGTGCATCCTTCCATCAACGTCGATTGCTTTTTTTTTTCTTCTATCCAAACATGTACCGCTGCAGCCATAGTTGCTGCATGCAAAGGGAGTTTACCAGCATTGCTAGGTTTTCTATTCATAGATAAACAACATGATTGCATGAGTAACTATAAATTGTATACTAACTAATGAGGAGATTATGTTTGTGTGCTGCTAATTCTCATAAGTTCTCTAGCCATCAATGACGTTTGCTTATCACTGACGAATCTGCTTGGGAACAGATATGCATACCCTCCACCTGATGGACACATTTTGACTAATATTGTAAATGCTCTTATCGCTGTCCCACGGTTTTACACACAGGTAACACTAGTTTCCTATTTTGCCTCGACTAGACATGGCCTGTGAAGTTAATCAATTATAGGGTATTTTCTCCTTTAGTGTGCTTGTTCTGTACTTGTAGTCATAGGTGAAGTTATAGACTTCATTGGGATAATTGATAAGGCCAAAGGCATTTAAATAAAGTAGATCAGGATATGAACTAAAGACTAGGAAACTAAGAGCCCATTTGGTAACCCTTATTTTTTTAGTTTATCAGCCATATACCAGCCAACTTTTTAGTAAAAACTTAACTTTTGATTCCACGCGTTAAATTGTGTAATAATTAAAATATGTAAGTTTTGAATAACTTATATTTTTTTTTTCTTTACATAATTAATAACATACTTTCTCCGTTCTTTTTTAGTTGCGACATTCCCTTTTTCACGTTTTCCAATGCACAACTTTGACCATTATTATATTAATAATTAAAAATCAGATTATGAAACTTAGTAATGAGGCGAATTCAACAATATTTTTCAAAAAAAAAAAATAATTCACACACAATAATAAATAAAATGTAGTTAAAGTAGAGGTTGTAGAGTACATGAATAGTATATAAATTTCAATGTTGCAACTAATGCGATACGGAGGATAGTATAATTTAATATTCCCCCCCTTATATTATCAGATTCAGCCGCTTTAGCCAGAATTTCATCAATTTCAGCCGCCAAACAGGTTCTAATTGCAAAAGAATAGTAAATTGATTAACTAATTTCCTAGCTAACCTATTTGACTGAGTATTCTAACAGTTAATATGACTTTGTAAAATACATTATCTCACTGTAAATAATTAATATATACTCCCATCTTTCCTTTTCGGTCCGTCCCACTAATATTGACCTATACCAAATTTGGTCAAATTTATGTGGTTTCAAATCATTCTTACTTTATCAATTAAATATGAATTACATAAACCACTTTTCTTAATAACCGCACCACCTTCTCATGTCCCAATGTTAGTAGGGCGGAGGTAGTACTAAATAACTTTTACTTTCTACAGTACTTAACATGATAAGTATATTTACCAATTCCATCAGCTACTTGGCTAGTTTATTTTACATTCCTTTGTGTGCTTAAGAGTTAAGACATGAATTGCAGGTCTTACACTTGATGAACAAGATGAATATCCCTGCTCCATTCCGGACTGCATTGCCCACTCCACCTCTGCCAATCCCAGCATCTTTCACTCCTCAACCTCCGCCACCTCCTCCTCCACCAACAGATAACGAAACTACAGCGGACAATTTGTTGAGCAGTGAATCCGAAATGGAGTCTTCTGATGAGGTAGGGTAATATTTTGGTATGACAGTATTTAATGTTTATATGTTGAGACTGGTCCCCAGAAACCCTCAGCGAGCACACATAAGATAACCTAGAGTGCTTTTATGGATCCCTATATGACTCCCTTATGACTCCCCACTAAAAAATTGAGTAGTTGTGGTGATGCCAATCATGCCATCTTAGCCCAGATGACTCCATAAGGGAGTCATATAGGGCTCCTTAAATTTTGTGAAGATAACCTCCAACAAGGGCCCCTATTTGAAATCAGTTAGGGAGCGCCTTTTTTGGAAAACAGAAGATGAAATTCTTTCCTGTGGTAGGAGGGTTTCTCAATGATAGAAAATACTTATCATGAAAATAAATATCTCTCGTAGGAGGGAAAGTGATTTCAATGCTTGGACATGGTTTTATTTCCCTAATTCATAAACTTTTTGTCTGGATGGCATTTTTACATATTAAATTTGATATTCAATGAAACTTTAACATCAAAATGTTTAAATGAATTTTCATGGAGTTTAATTCTACATTTTTATATTGATTCCAAACACTTCGTTTTGTTGAAATATATACTTTCATAGTAATCATTTTCCTTTGAATAGAATCATTTTTGTCTAATTTTATTCACCAGGAAAATTCAAATGACAATAAGAGTTAGTATAAGTTTCTGAGTATCAGATACTTATACCATTTGCAGAAAATGAAGTAGAACTTTTTGCAGTACAACACTGACTTCGATACACATAAACACACCCACAGTATATGTTTAGACTTTAGATACCTAGTTGGGGAACGGTTAAAAGGGCCACTTCAAAAGTTGGAGAAGATAGTTTAGAAGAATTTTTGTACGCTCTTGATAATGGTAGGGTAGGTCTATATTTTCTCTTTGATGCTGCAGCAGATTACCTAGATGAGAAATACTTGGACCATTCCACTACGAATAAATTCCTTTACTCGATTTTAGAGAATGTGACTCCAGGTACTGTAGGTCTCACACGTAAAATTTTTAAAGAGCTTTTACGCGACTCAGGACCACAATAAATTCTAAAGCACAAGCCACTAAAAGATCACCCTAGCTATAAGGAATCTCCTATTTACGAGGAAGGATGCACTTCTTGAACCAAACAAGAGGAAGATGATGGTTTCACTTCTGTTGTCTTCAGGAGGGACAAAAAGACAAACGCCTCTTCGGCTCTTCGGTGAGGAATGTGCAATCTCTGCAGCAAACTAATCGGGCTTAGTACTTCCCCTTGACGCTTTTTTGGGAGTTCTCATGGGCTTTCTGATATGGAAATGGATTGCTCTGGAGTTTTCCATACCTTTAGGATTTCATATGGCTGGAAGCCTGGAATAAAGTCTCATCTCTCTTTAGTTCTTTTTATCTTTTGCTCTCTTTTATTAGTATTTTTATTTCACTTGCTCTTGTCTCTCATTATTGGTTTCATCCCCCTAGGATGTAATCTCATTAGCGATTGTGCTTTGACTTCTCTTTTATTTATAAAATTCTTTTTCTTAAAAAAAGAAAAAAAAATGTTGAGATACTTATTCTCCAAAATCTAAAGAAAACATATTAGAACCACCACCATTCACAGTGACAAATATTAACTCACCTTAATTTCTTCCTGGGTTTTTAACAAGATTGCCGATATTTATGAGTTCTTATTATTATTGGTGCGAATCAAGGAGATTCTCCCTCATAGGAGAGCCTTTATCCTCTTACATTCATCTCTTTTGAGTGTGTGTTCTACTCTTTGTACCATAACTATCCTGACATTAATCTAGAGGGTTTTTGGAAGAGGGCATGGATTTGTGCTGAGGGAGTGAGAGGTTGGTGTATGCCCAGTGATATAAATATTGGCATAGTTTAGATATCATCAATGCTTAAAATTGCGCAATGCCTTTACGCAATAAGTCGCGCTTTAGAACTTTTGGGGATTTCAGGTTGCAAGGCTTAAACGCAAATAGGCAATTAAGAAGTCTGCGCCTTTTTTGCTAAGGCGTACGATAATTGCGTCCGCTGTATAGCGGATGTTGAGGCGCACCACAAATAACAGGCCGACTCTGCAGCCCAAATCCCCCAAACAAAAATTTATTTTAAAAATACTGATCATCGTCTGTGAGTCGCAACCTCTGCAGACTAAACGACGCCTACTTTCTTCTCTGTTGCATTTCTCTTTTGCAATCGTCTGTGTGCTTTCATCCTTCTTTTCTTCACGTATGGTCTGGTTGTCTACGTATTTTATTTATTTTAAATTGATGATTGATATAGGTAGTGGGCACTGGGCAGAATAATAAGTACTCCACGTATAAGATATTTCAGTGGATGAATTTTATATTACTTTATTAGCTTCTTTCTTAGATAGTGGATTGATATTATATTATTTTATTAACTTTTTTGTTAGTTAGTGGATGATTATTATACGAAGTACTACATATTAGATAGTATTTTATTAGATAGTTTAATATTACTTTATTAGCTTATTTGTTAGTTAGTGGATGAATATTATATTATTTTATTAGTTTTTTTGTTAGATATACACCTTGCAGTCTGCAGAAAATATCTATATACATAGTGGATGCATATTCTTTTATTTTATTATGTTGTTTGTAAGTTATACACATAGTATTTTATTAGCTTCGTTATTAGAAAATATTTGTTTTGAATTATGTTCAAACATATTTTTGGATGGTTTATGATCTCAATTTTGTTGGTTTTCATCAAGACATTGGTTAACTTTAATCATCCTTTTACTTTAGATTAATTAAATAGGTTGTACTTTTTTTATATATATAAATTTGTTTAAAAGTTGAGGCGTAAGCCTCATTGCGCAATGAGGCTTACACAATAGGCAATGCTATGAAACCGCCTCAATGACGCAATACGCAATTTCAAACCTTGGATATCATTTGGAGGCTGTACACTGTATAGTTGGTTTGTCTATGATTTCCCCATTTCACATCTTTGATTGTTTTTATCCTGAACTTGCATATTCTTAAATAAAATAGAAGAAGACGAATTATCATGATTTTGTAAATTCATATATCAGGAAACTCCTCCATGTGTCGGTGGCCCTAAAAGAAAGCGGATGAAGCGAGAAGCTATTGTTGGTCCTGCGGTGAACAAGGATGTGGCTCATGAGGCTGTTGGATTGAAACCTGGTGTTTTGCTCCCTAAAGAAATGCCAATGATAAAAAAGAAGAACTCTGTATTGCAGGTTATTGTGATGATTCTAAAATACATTATGTACTCCATTTTCTTTCCCTTGACTCAGAAATGATGGTAATTAGTTTTTATGTGCTTGCAGATCAAAATAGCACCTAAACAAGTTCATTCCGATCGGATGAATGATGATTGTACAAGAGAAGTACATGGAGAAGATGAGGAGAATTCAGATAATAAGCCTGTTCTGACTATTGAAGAATTGAAGAGTGGGAAATTGGTCCCTGAAGAAATTTTGTCACTTCCTGTGTTCAAGGTAGCTGATTTTGTTGCTGTGCATGTTAAACTCATAAAATGTCATGCACATCATTTTCCGTACCAGATAAGTAATGGTAGATGTGGAAAGCTAAATAGTTCAACAACCGGATTATTGGTAATGTTAGCCTAAATGGTGTGCTACACTGCTACTACATGTGTTGCACAGAATTATTCTGTTGGGGATCCATCTAGGGTGTTGTACATCAAGAACTTGTCAAGGGATGTGATTACTGATGACTTCTACTTCATTTTTGGTCAGTAGAAAGCATCTAGTCTCATGATTTTTTTCACATAACATGATATGCTCTAGATACCTTTTCACATTTTGTTCCAGTCCATCACGTGTTAAACAATCCACAGGATCCTTCTTTGAAAGTACTGATGCTGCTAGATCCAGTCTGACTGTGAAGTTAATGCAGGTGAGATTTTTTTTTTCACTCAAGGAATTGTCTTTATAATGGGAAGTCAGTCATTTTTGTATGCCTATTTTTTAGTTGTATCACATTCAGTAGCAGCAAAAGGGCTATTGATATTCAAAACCTTGTAGTGTAGCAGTGTAGGTGGTTAAGTGGTTTACCAAGTTGTTGAGATTAATGTCTCTGAATACATGAGATTGAAGCATTGAATAAGTATAGAGTATTCTTCGAGTAAAAAAAAGCAAGACAACAATGATAAGTGTGTAATAGGACTTGTACGGAAAGCTTGATGGGCCTGACCCATAGGCTTTTTAGCTGGGGATGTATGTTGGAAGTCTAGACTGATGCACTTGAGCTATGACCCGAATATTATTATGATGCCTTGAACCTTCTTTTGTCATAACTTCGTTTGGTCCCAAAAAGAGAAGGCTCTTGATTTTTTAAACCATTACTTAATGGTTGATGCCTCATTTCCTCTAGATTTTAATATCTTCTTATGTGTTGGTTTAGGGATTAAATTATCTTGTCCATCGGCTACGCTGCTACACATGCGGCTTTTCAATTAATTGATTAGTAATTAATATTAGTGGTCATTATGGTGAATATTTTCAGGATTAGTCATTAAATCCCAATTTAGGTGATTGAACAAATGATACTTGAATTAAAAAGAAACATTGACAACATGAATTTGTTAAATAAATGTATGTTTAGTCACTCAAATAAATAAACTAATTAATTAAATAGGAAGACTTCATGTTTTCTTCATAGAGTTGTAATTTATAATTCACAACAATACTATTTCTCATCAAAACTGACATAAGTATCATTCCATTGTTAAAACCCTACCTTTATCTTACTTTGAATAAATGCAACTTCTAAGTGAAGTATTGTATGCGATGTATAGAATAATACTCCCTCCGTTCTCCATTAGTTGTCCTTATAGGGTTTGACACAAGTTTTAAGAGGAAAATAATAAGCGTAATTTAAAAGGTGTAGTGGGTTGTATTTAAATGAAAAAGTAGGGAAGAGAATGAAAAGTAGGAAAGAGAATGAGGGTAAATGGATATATTTATTGAAAAAACTTTCCAAAAATGGAAAGAGAGACAAATATTAGAAAACAACCCAAAATGGAAAGAGGGACAAGTATTAGAGAACAAAGGGAGTATAAAATATCTTTAGTGTCTCAGTCTAGATCTGAATTGCGAGTTGCGCCTATATAAAGATTGTGACCGCTCCATGGTTGTTCTCTATCTTTTTATTTTCTTCAACGAATTTCCAATGCTTTGGTGGACTGAAATATATTATCACCAAATGAGATAATAAATAATGGTGTGAAGTTGTGAACCACCCTGATAGGCAATAGCATTAAGCTCATTGGAGTATTGGACAAAGACATGTGTGAAGCTGTGAAGAAGCTATGTATAGACTTTTTGCATCTAGAAAATGGGAATAAGCTTTATATGAAATATAAAAGGTTATTGAACATGAACTTCAAAGTTATAATAAAATGCATGGAATATGATATACATTCATATTATGACAACTAAAAATGAAACAGTTTAGGGAAGTTAATAAGAAAAAAGAGCTGGTGATATGCTGAGTGCTACATATAGAGAAAACAAGAGGCAAATCATGTGATTGACTAAGTTTATTAACTCTTTTAATATCTTAAGATTCGGGGTTTCATTCCAGAATGTCAACTTGATAGCAAGAGTAGTCGAAGGCTATGTTTGAAAAAACGAGATGAAGTTGGAATCTATTGTCTGATTATGAGACTATTGTATGGGGCTAGATAGAAGTTGTTGAAACTGAAATGCTATCTGAATGAAATAGATTTGTTTGACACACAACTGAAATAACAACAGAAAAATGTAAAGTTACCTTAATAATGAATGTTTTAATATAAACAAGATAAAATTTGAATATTGGGAGATTAAAGTCAACATAAGCTTGCGATGAGTTAACGGGCTAACCTGAAATGCTACAATTTGTAATGTTTCAAATCAGCTGATTAGTTTTAGGTCAGGTCAAGATCAACCCTTCATCCAAACAAGGCTAAATGCCAATTAATTGTTAAGATTGATCAAGTTTCAGCTCATTTTGAGCTGAAGTGGTCATCCAACATAGCCTAATACTCTAATGTCTTACATAGTAGTATAGTACTACCTCCATTATTAAATAATTGCAACATTTTAAATTTTAGACTATTCTCATGCTCTAATTTGATTAGATTTATGTAGCAATGTATGTGTTTTTTTTTTTTTGAAAAATATTGTTAAACTTGTCTCATTACAAATTTTCAAAATCTGAATTTTTAAACTTTTTACTAATAGAGAATTCAATATATTGACGATCAAAGTTGTCCATTGGCAAATTTGAAAATGGGAGTGTTGCAACTAAAAAGGAACAGAGGAAATATATATTAATTTCTTAATTGTTATATTTTACCGAAGTAGATAAAAACTAACATATTGCACTGCACAAAACTTGATAACAATGCTTACAACTTTTTGAATGCTTACTTAGGAAGGAAGAATGCGTGGTCAAGCTTTTATTACATTCCCAACAGTTGAACTAGCTCAAAATGCATTGGTATGTCTTCTGAATTTAATCGAGTCTTTTTTCCTACATGTATTAAGCTATGGTTCTTTGATGGTCTTTTTATTGTTATTTTACGTTTCTGAATTTTGAGCTGTAAACTTTGTTGTGAACTTTGATGGTCTTTGTATTCTTTTTCCTACTTGGTGTTGTGCAACATTTCAAACAAACCAATGATATGTGATGTATAGTCAGGGTCACATTGTATATATCCTTAGCTAATTAGCTATTAGTAGTTTAATACAATGCTACAATGCTACTTTAGAATTTAGATTCCTTGTACTTGGTTGAGAAGGAAATGGTAAAGGGGTGTGTTTGGATGTATGGTTTATGATGGTCTTGGGTAGGAGGACTCAGTTATCCCGTTTACCAGACATTGTTTTTTGGATTTTTTCCACAAATGATTGGTCATACTATTGCAATCCGTAATGGGAAAGAGCATCTGCTTATTTATACTCCGTATAATGGATCAAGGTCGGACACAAATTCGGAGAATTCACAGCAACTTTAAGTTTCTGAGGACATGCAAAAAGTCATAATTCATCTGGTCGGTAATTTTTTGTTTATACTAAACATAATTTGATGCTTATCCGTTCAATTTTTGTAAAAATATCAAACAGAACTACCAAGATATAGGCTTAGCCCTCCTATACCCTCCATCCAAACACACCCTTAGTTACTGATTTCACATGGGATGCTAGTTTTCGTCATTACATGCAGTGTATGAAGTACTTTCAACAGCGATGGCATTTTTAATGAGCAGAACATGCAAAATTGTGAGCAAATTATACAGCTGATGATTAGCAAAAATCTATGATATTCCTAAAAGAATGTCGGTATATTTGTGTTTTGATGGTTCTGGAATTTTCTGTCAATAAGATTCTTGCACATCTTCAACGGTTCTCTTAACTTTTGTTGTCAATTAATTAAGCACTAATTGTAGTGTTTGTTGAACTTTTCCTAATGCTTATAGAGAATAATAATAACTGCAGAACCTGGTGAATGGGTACGTGTTTAAAGGCAAGCCCATTGTCATTCAGTTCGGGCGTAACACTGCTGCCAGTACCAGCTAGTTGGACAAGGGACACTACTATTTTATTCTGAGAGAAATTTAAATTACGACACTCAAAACTTCATTATGAGGTACACATCTCAGCCATGACCGACTTTGCATTTAGTGGTGGTGGTGACGGTGACAGTGACTCTGACAATGACTCATAGTTGCTTCCCTACATATAGGGCACTTTATGTTTTAAGCCCACGTAATTTTTTGGTTATCTATCCTTGTAATTTACGTTACTTTCTTTTTTAATCCCTATTCATCAACATTCGTTTTTAAAAATAACTGAAGTGATTAAGAGAAACTTCGTCAAGCCTTTCCTCAGCCAATTTTCAATGATGCTTAATATTTTATGTCCATATCATTCCATCTTTCTTTAACTCGTAGAGTGACTATAATGGGAATTAGGGTGAAAGGGTACTCACAACACCTACTCTCGATCTGGCTTTGGTCGTAAAATATTAAGCATTTAAAAAACAATTGGGACTTTCTGCATGCCTCGTGTTTTAAATGGTTGTTGATGGAGAGGGGCTAAAAACAAAGTGATGTAAATTGTATGGTTGAGTAACAAAACCTAAAAATTGCAGTTAAATGGTGTTTCAAGGGAATTAAAACATAAAAATGTTACATTTCTAGGGACAAAAACATATTTAAGCCTATTAACAATAATTGCAGTTAATGTCATAAAATCATTTGCAATTGTAGGGGTTACTCAAGCAAGCTTCCGTACATAGTTGAAGAGACAATGGCAATGTGTATAGTTGTTCATATGCTTGCCTAAGAAGCATTATACTGTTAAATGTTTTTTGGCGTCTAAATCAACATTTGTGCATATATCAACCTTGTTTATAGACTATGATCCAACGTTTTGTGTTAGGCTTGGGGATATCACTTCTACACCTTGAAATGTCTAGTGAGTGTCATTTTTACTCCTTGATCCACATTGTAATGTAGACAATGGTTTTATTTATAATTTTCAATGAAGGTAGAGATGCAGCAAAATAATAATAATATGACACAAGGTTAAGGAGAGTGTAAAGAATAAATTGATACTGCAATGGTGGTTGTTTTCCTCTGTTTCTTGAGTAGGATTTTCGGAAGTGCTTTTCGGCAAGGGTAGGTTTTTGGTGATTTCAATATTGGAGCACGATGATGGTAGATTATCATGACTTGGAGGATTTGCATGGGATGTTGCAAATTCGATGTTTCAATTGCGGTGAAGTGTGAAGACTTGATGTTTCAATTCAATGGTTTATTCTCCTCCTAAACCATCATATTTGGGGATGGGATAGGTTAAGAGGATGGTTTCAGGGTAAAGAGACAGGAATTTCTGTTCATGGTGTCTTGGAGGTATTCAGAGCGGTTGAAATCAAAGAGGGGTTGTGGCATGAGAAGTGTGGGTTCATGGTTGGTTATGTGGTATTGTGACCTTTATGGGTGTGCTAAAAAAATTCCGGAGGAGACTATTGTGAACTGGCAATTTGGATAATTTCCTTGTGAAATGAGGAACTAACTTGATTGGTGGTTGTTTAATTGGTGTATTATATTCTCCTTTGTCTAAAAGTATGTCTATTATCCCCATGACCCCATGACGATTTCTGTCTAATTGTCTATGATTTGCTCAACCCTAAGTAAGGATGTCGTTCTTTGTAGGGCTGGACACGAGCCTGTTTTGGACCCGGATCGGTCAGCCCTACGGAAAATATTATGAGGCTCGGGATCGGAACCTCTGAAGTCTAAACCTCTATTTTAGGTTCTGATTTTGGTCCGTTTTATTTTTCTTTCCAAAAAATAACTTGTTTACTGTAAGTTTAAACATGTATGGATTAAAATTTATAATGTCATGAGATATTTATTATAATTGTTTAAATAGAATTGCAGCAATGAAGTAAATAGATTTAGACATTATTTCAATTTTCAAAATGTTACAAATATAAGTAAACATTTAATTAGTATTTCATAAAACTCCTTCCCGGTTTGACTTGGCACGCCTATTAAGAAAGTGGAATAAAGTGGAAGTGTGTGGCTGTGGTTGTGTAAGAAAAATGTAAAATGAATGTGAGTTACACAAATTGTCCAAAAAGAGAAAGTGAGAAGTATTTTTGGGAACGGTCCAAAAAGGAAAGTAGGGAGTATTTTTTGGAACGGAGGGAGTACAATATTACAATGTTAGGCATAAAGCTTTATTGAATTTGAAAACGGTCCATTACATTTGAATTGTTTTTAAAAAAAATACGAACACTTATTCATTATTGGTGACTTGGTGTGATGATTCTTGAATCTTGAGTAGTTGAGTGTTGAGTGTTTCGTAGGGAATTGTTTACATAGCATATCATAATTGTGCTTTTTGGCTTTTCAAGACAAAATCATTCGTCAATCAAAACATTAGGCACCGAAAAGGCCAAAAGGTTATTTGAAGCGTTTTTAATGACAGAGTAGTGGGTTTAAATTACAGCACAATTAGTGAAAGATAATTCTATACGGGTGTTTGGTAGGATGTAAAATAATTACTTTGCATGCGAAGTGTAAGGACGTAAAATATTTACACTGTTTGGTTTGATTATTTAATGCAAATTGCAGGGTTCTTTTTTAAAACATTTCGCATTGTACCATGTAAAGTATTTTACGTTGGAGGAGAGTGGTAAAAGACTTTGCATGCCTTCTATGAAGCACTGCAACGACTTTGCGTGCAATTTAAAAATAAATTACACATCTAGCACAATGTATTCCTTTTTGCATGCAATATGATCGCTTTCCTATAATTTGCATGCAATCACTTTGCGCGCAAAAAATTAACGTGTAATCTAACAAACGAGCCCTATGAATAATGAAGAATATTAAATATAGATTTAAGAATGTGTCCAACATAATTATATAATGGTCGAATATTAGAGATATAGAGAATATAATAGAGAACTTATAGATTGATGAAGATGAGAGAACTGAAGATTGAAAGTAGTCATGGACTCAACCGGTTCCGGGCC
Organism: Cuscuta epithymum; assembly: GCA_945859915.1. NCBI lineage: Eukaryota > Viridiplantae > Streptophyta > Magnoliopsida > Solanales > Convolvulaceae > Cuscuta > Cuscuta epithymum. The sequence continues at coordinate 1,136,703 of CAMAPF010000948.1, read as the reverse complement.
CGGGCCCGGGTCGGGCCTAGGCCCGGCCGGGCCAAAAAATCTGTTAGGCTCGGGACCGGCCCGGAAGTAGACCGGTGCCGGTCCGGGCCGGGTTATATTTTTTTTGTTTTCTTGATTATTTTTGTCTCCTACCCCCCATCCCCCCATCCCACAAACCCATGTGATAGAGGATAGACCCATTCCAGCCCATTTAAACCCAGCCCAAAGCCCCAAACCAACAAAAAACAAAAAAAAAATCCGGGTGGCCCGAATTGGGCCCGGAACCGGTTGGGCCGGTTCCCATTTACCTAAGCCCGTACCTGACCCGATTACCCACCCCAAACCGGGCTTAGACCCGGAACCGGGTGGCCCGAACCGTGTCCAAGCCTAATTGAAAGTGCAGCTCATCCAATAGGGAGGGGGGGGGGGGGGGGGTGCTATTAGCCGTTGGGGACTTTCTAAGACCGGACTGATCTCATTCATAAAATCAAGATTATGAGCTTGGTCCACGTGAACTACACCTCGACCCCCGATGCCAGTCCTCAACTTGAATCACCCACACCAGTCCGGTCCATTCGGTCTGTCCAGTCCAGAGAATTGGCCGATAGCAGTTCAACCGGTCCTGGGATCGGGATATTGTCCACCCTAGTTATGGTAGTGATATAATATATGTTTGGATTAATCTTGGTTTCTAATTGCATCTTTTTCACCTTTTATTATAGTTAAGTTTATGTCTCTAAATCGTAATAGTATATCTCCTTTCAAAAAAATCGTTGTATTGTATCTTGTTCTTAAATGAGATTCTAAAAAATTGAAAAATAGTTACTTTATTTTATTTTATTTTAACCATATGAGTAGTTTGTCCTTTTTATTCTCCTCCTTTGACTTGGCATGATTGTAAGAAGTTGAGAGCTGAACAATTGAAACTTGTTTAATGAAAAAAAACGGATCACAAGAAATTTTGAGACGTAAATGAAGTGAAACCACGATTATAGGAAGGGATACATGTAGTATATACTACTCCGTAACAAGTATTGATGAAGAGATAAATGTAGTATATACTACACAAGTATTGATGAATATAAATTCATAATAATATGTTACACATAATGTTCAAGAAATCTACACAGAATGAACAAGATTAGATTCTTTATCTGCGCACTTCTACATTTGGTGTCTCCATGTCTCCTTTACAACAATCAAGTCAAATTCCGTGGACTTGTAAATATCGCACGATTGAAACTCGAAATGACCTATCACTTAAATGAAGAGCTTGTTGGTAAGCCTGTTTTTATCATTTTTACCAGTCAACTTTTTCATCAAACAAATTTTGATTTCGCGGGCTAAGTTGTGTAATAATAGAAAACGTAAGGTTAGGGCTGGACTCGGGCCGGTTCGGGCCCGGTTCGGGCCTGGGCCCGGCCGGGCCTCGGGCCGGGAAAGGGGAGGCCCGAGCCCGAACCGCCGGTGGCCGGTTCCGGTTCCGGTTCCGGGCCAAACCGGGCCGGGCCGGGCCGGGCCGGGCCGGGCCGAACCGGCCCAATAATATTTTTTTTTTTTTTGTTATCCTATTTAATCCCCTACCCCTCCCCCTCAACCCCAAACCATCCCAAACCACCTCAAATGGCCCAAAATACCTAATCCAACCTAAAACTTAAAAAAATTTCAAAAAAAAAAAAAAAAAATTAAAATCCGGCCCGGACCGGGCCCGAACCGGCCGGGCCGGTTCACGAATACCTGGGCCCGGGCCCGAACCGCCCAGCAGCCGGGCCGGACCGAACCGAACCGAGGGACCCACCGGGCCCCGGGCCGGGCCGGGCCAAACAGTAACCGGGCCGGGCCGGTTCCGGGCCGGGCCGCCCGGCCCGAGTCCAGCACTACGTAAGGTTGAAGTTACTTTTCTAGATGAATTGATTGAAGTTATGGTAAATGATTAATTTAACTACTTTTTCATATATTTTTTCTTTACTTTATTTATAAAATATATAAGTATTTTAAATACAAAATTTTCATAATTCAATAGAACCAACCAATCCAATCACTTTAGTCAGAACTTCATATATTTCATCAAAATCAGCCTGTCCAGTCCATTTCAGCGTTACCAAACGGGCTCGAAGTGTTGGCTTTGGTTAAGTTTGCACTTGATAATAAAAATATAATAAACACAACTGTTGAATACACTTTGTTGATTATCATACATTTTCACCTCCAAGAACCAAAATCAATAGATTGAAGTGAAATATGACCTAGAAAGAGATCTCTCAGATGATGATCACACAGCCCAAACCGCCTTCTATGTAAACTTGGATGTATACAGCTCGAAAACCCCGTCTTCCAACCAGGAAACTTCTGTCTTTCCATCACATGAAGAGAATAAACACACGGAGCAGCAGCCTTACATCCCATAACAAAACAGCCACATGGCCGGGACCCACTAACCGTTCTCGCCAAAGACACTAAGCATGCCCCACTGTATGCCATCCAGTACATCAAGGAATCATCGTTATCTGCAGTCTGAGACGCTAATGCTTCATTTGTCAGCTCAAACTCATCATCACTTGGGGTGATTCTGCTCAGTTCTGAATCAAACTTCTTCTCAATCACCTTCTCATGTATTCTGTACTTGGCTGCCAGTGTTCTCACGCAAGACATCCTTAGTTGGTCACAAACAACAACCTTCATTTCATTAAAGTTGTCAAACTGGCTATACCATCTGAGTAGTCGTGCGGCTATACCCGAAAACCAATCAATAATGTGATTAAGGTCAAGAAAAACGAGAACATGGCATGTACGAGGAAACCCGTCAGCATTCGTCAACCCATATCTATACAAACGTTTCCTAATGACGTTGATGGGGGCTAAAATTTGGGTTTTAAATGGAGAAGCTGTATTGGGGAGCAGAGCAAGAGTAGCAGATGTTTCTGAAGAAACATATCTGTCGACGCAGTTCTGGAACTCATAGTAGGAATCTCTTAGATCTTGAGGGAGGGAAGGTTCTGTCATGTGTTTGGATAAGATGAAGTCCACACTTTCTGCATTCATCATATCTTGGATCCAGACTTTCAGTAAGACTTTAAACCAGTGATCAGTTTTCATTCCAGATTTACGGTAACAGGAAATTTCACTTAAAGGAGAATTACTGTCCACTAAATGTTTGATCTCAGATTCTTTAACCTTCTTCAGTGCGTGGGCCAGACATTTCTTGCCAATCCTAACGGTTCCCCCACCCCATGCCTCTTGTTTCTGAGAAGCAAATAGCTTTACCTTTTCCTTCAACTTGTGAACTGCTTTCACCGCAGGAATCTCTATCGGGCTTCTTTTGACCAAACAGCCAAGGAACCGAATCCCAGCGGGACCATCACATGGAAGAATATCTATATTGTCATCAACTTCCACGTGGAGAGAGTTTTCCAAGAAACCATGAACCTCAGACTTCAAACAAGCTGCAACTTCTTTGCTACCGGAGACCGCGACAAGAATCTCATCCATGAAACGACAACTCTGTACCCTTATACCAGAATATCCCTCAGTAGAGTCACTGTCATTCATTTGCCTCTTAAACCAGTCGCGCAGTTTAGACTGTGCGCCGTCTCCTTTGGCCTTCAGTCCGGATTTGTCGTCAAGGGCTTCATACCTCATTGACATTCTGTACATTTCTCGGTCTAAGAGGTCAAGATATATATTCATCAATATTGGAGACAAGATTCCCTCTTGCGGGAGACCGTGCCCTTTAGGGAACCCACCAAATTCTAGATTCAGAACCTGGCAGTCAAACATGGTACGAATCACATCGTATAGCATGAGGTCCTCGATCTTGTCTTCCATGATAGAAAAGAGTTTGGTGAGGACAAGGTCGTCAAGCTTTTTGCTCAAGGGTAACCTGAACCACCAGTTGGCATTCTTCATATCCTTGCAGATGTATCTAAGAGCAGACACATGACTTCTTCCACTTCTACACCCGTGCGAGATCTTGGAGAAGTTTGGTCTGTAAACAACTTCCAGTGCTATTCTAATAGCTTCTTGAACAACTTTGAGCTTCACATTAGGGAGTACGAGTATGTCTTTCTTGGGGCCCCTAGTTGCAATAGAATATGTGTTAGCACTTATGTCAAAATGCCCGCAAGATAACTCTTCAGCCATGGATTCAAATGGCAAGTCAACTCCACCCAAGGCTATATCAACATTACAGTCCGCCCTTATACAATCATAAGCATCCTGTAATGTCTCTGGACTACTAATAAGTTTCACCATTAGGTCCTTATACTTCCCATTCACGTACAGTTCCTTCACCTTCTTCTTTATTTTCCGCTCCAGAAACCTCTTCCACTCCATCCTAGACATTTGTTTTGTATCCTTAACTGTGGAGGTCTCCTCAACCAAGCTGGCCAGGTTCTGAGCTAAAGATATACTGGGATTTCTATTCCCCATAACTGAAGATTCCTCAACCAATGAGGCTAAACCCGTTGCCAAACTGCTATAATCCCTGCTGTGATTGTTAGCAAAATCTTCTTTTACGGTTGAAACAAATGAGGCACGTAAAAATCTTTTGATAGGATTCCCTGCTGGGGCAGAGCGAAACTATAATATTAATGGTGTCAAGACTCAAGTAGTACTACAAATATCACTATGTATGAAGAAATATAATAATAACCAATATATGACTACAAATAAGATAATGAATAAAAATGATTCTTTTTAATATGCTGTGACAATGGTAATAATTATAATGACCATGACTTTGTTCAATCTTACACTATGACAGTATACACATAGTAAGTGTACTCATTTTTTGTCCATAGGTATTATTTCAGTATTAATTTTATGAAAACCCTCATATATATATAACTAAATATATATTTGAATACCTTAATTAATAAGCGAGACCCTTTTTATATTCTCCATGAAAAGCTTAGAGTATTGTTTATTAAGTTCACTTGTTCAATTTTATTCATCCAATGTTAATCTCATTTGTAATATTCATCCATTAACTACACAAATTACTCAATTACTCAAAGCCTACGAAATCAATAAGTAGTAGTAGCAATGAAACCATTTTACTCATTCCTTTAAAGTTTTTCTCAAAATATTAATTTAAAAAAAGAAATTATGGATTTATATTATACGTAGTATGACTTTCTAAATATATCATGACAACATAGTTTCTTATTTTCTAAACATTTATGTCAATCAAACTTCGGAAAAAATATAGAGATAGAGGGAGTTGAATTTATACATTGATCCCAATTCTATAAAAAATGTGGTTTTTAAAACTTTCACTCTTTCTTGGACTGAAACTATCAAAATAACAAAAGAATGAGAAATGATCAAAACAGAGAAGCTCACCTGTTTCCAGTATCAAAGGTGTGAAAAAGGTGCAGTTGGTGAAAGGATGCAACCTTGAGAGTTTTGAGCAATTCACAACATAGTACATGCTTGCACGGTACCTTTTATCAGTCTTCTTAGTGACCTTTTAGCAAACAGGAGATAGGCATTGTGATTTGTGGAGTGGAGAGTGGACGGACCGTTTCTTTTACCAGTACAGTTTGGTTAAAGAACGTAACGGTCCGGACTTTAGCTTGGGTTTGAGTTGCAATCTACGGAGTACTTAATAATATATTCCATACTTCGTAATATATAATCCTCATTTTCAAAGGATATTAGAGGGACCTTAGGTGTCTGTGGGTTCAAATTTAGAATGATGAGTAGGGAGATGTGGAGGGATAAAACTACATAATATATGACTTCATGGACTCATATAAAGCTCAATAAAAAATTTGTATTAAATTACAGGCATAAAATTAGGACACAATCCATAGTTCAGCAATGGTGAATTATAAATTTTTTTCAAAGAAAGTTAAAAGTAAAAATGAAGAGGTGGTATAATTATTAAAAAATGAATTTATGTGTTTGCTATTAACCGATAAATAAAAATGATTTAAAATTATATAAATTTTATCAAATTTAATATGAAACAATTTTAGTGAGACAAATAAAAAAAGAAAAATGCAATAGTCTTAGGGAGTATTTGCAATAGCTTAAAAAAAGCACTTCTAAGCTTTTGGCTTAAAAAACACTTATTTACCAAACACTGCCAATTTTTACTTTTTCTCGGCTTGCGTGTGAAAAGTGTTTTTCCCTTTTCTATTACACAAAAAACACTTATTTTATCAAACACTACCAACTTTTACTTTTCAAAATCACTTTTTTCTCAAACACTATCAACTTTTACTACTTATCACTTTTTCCCAATCACTCCAAAAATGTTTTTTTTAAGCAGAAGCAGTTGCAAACACTCCCTTAGTGGGACAGAGTAGGAGTTTTAATATTTTATTGAAAATATACTTTTTATGAAAATGAAAGAATTTATTTTGAAACACACAAATAATGAAAGTTAGAAAGTTCTTTTGGAGAAGGAGGTGTATATATTTTCTCATAAAGAGAATATTGAACATTGAGAAAAAATGTCAGCATTATATTAATAATTCGTGTGCTAGAAAAGCTAGAAACACCATCAGATTTAGAAACAATTATTCTTACGATAGATTGACAACTTCAGTCAAAGAGATTTTATATCGTCAAAAAATAGACCAACTTGAGAAGCATCTCGATCTCCTTCAATCCGCGATACAACTAAGGCCGCATCTGTTTCAACAATAACCTGACGTCACCCATATATCTCTTTGCCAAAAAAATAGTTTCTCGGACTCCCAAAGCTTCTACGGAGCACTTCCACTGGAGGATCGGAAGACCATGAAGCTTTTGCACTCCTGCTACGAGCCTTAATAAAATTGCCTTCATTCTTTCTACTTACCCACCCCCAAATCTAGGCCATTTTGAACCATAGATGAAAAAAAATATATGGTATAAGATGAGTGCGTGAGTCCATTTTGCGCACAAATTTGAAGCCTTTATTTTAATCATTGTCCTCTTTTTGGGTAAGGTACCCTTCCATAAGGTAGGGGATCTAAATCCAAGTCTAACAGCCTAACCTGGAATTATTGGCCGCATCATCATAGGTTTCGACCTAATTACTTTCAAGTTTACTCTATTATCTGTTATCATAAAGAAGTTCTTGTAAATAAACAGAATCATCTTTTTTGTTTAGTAAAAAAATTTTATTTTTACTATCTTAAATACTCTGTCATAATGATTGCACAGCGTCAAACAATTGACCACGTCAAAACAATGCACTTCTTATTAAAATTTACCGACAGTAAGATTACATTTCAAGAAATCAAATGACATTTCAAAAATTTACTACATGGTAAAATTATCCACGCTAAATTTAAACCATACGGAACATTAAAATGCACATCTGATATTTATCTCTAGAAAATTGTCATGGCTAAGACAAAAACATAGGTTTCTTCTCAAAATAGGAGTTAGGTTTTCCCTAAATAGGACTAACTATTCCATTTTTACCCCCAATTGAACTAATTAATTAATTAACTCAATTAATTGCCCCCTAATTCTCTTGCACAACCAAGGCAGTCCGTTGGTAGCGGGGGCAATCCGGTGATGGCTGCATTTCGGTGGCAGCGGTGGCAGAAATTTGGCAGGTGGTGCTCCGACGCCAGACGGCGGTCCGACAGTCTTGGAGCAACAGTGGTAAAGGCTGTGAAGGGTATTTTGGCCTAATCACAAATAAAAACTCATATTTATGGATGTTTAAATTGAATGCTCCTATTTTGAGAGAAAAAAGCCATGTTCTAGTTTTGTTAAGGTAAACCTCCTATTTATCTCATCAAATTTAAACAAATTAGACAAAATCAAAAAACATTTAAAAAGGGTTCTCTTTAAAAAAAATGTATGTTTAGAGACATGTTGGACCACGTCAACAAAAAACAAGACTCATAGATTTTCTAAGATACGAACGGGCCCATTTAAATTTCCATGTGGTGGTGGGACTATTCACACAAACGACCGGGTCCAACATATCCCAATCCACTTTATCCATTTATTTATCTAAAAAAACACATCCTAGCGTGATTTTCGGAATTCCCGAATTATCCGTTCTTCTTGCCCCGCTTTTCTCGACACGTGTCCTGATGATCGGTGAATGACCGAATATTCAAGCCCGCTCAGCCGTCCGATGTGGATACTATTGAAACGACAAGTCAAACTTTACGCTCGTCATCAAAACAAGGCAAATAGGTAAGGCAATAAGAAGAAAAATAAGGAAAGGGCAAAAGCAAAGAATCACGCCATATCCATTTTCTCTTTTTAAACCCTAAAGTTTCGGCTTCGAATTCGATTCATTTCGCTCTACCCAAGCTTAGAGAACACCGATCTAACGGTTCATCCATGGCGGAAGTGGTGAGCAAGGTGGCCGGCGTTGCGTTCTCGCCGTCGAGTACGTGTTTTAGATCGGCGGCTCGTCGGTATAGTCAGCGTGTAGTTTGTAGTTTTCCGGTTGGACCTGCTGCGCTTTCGCGTGCTGGATCCGATGTCCAGTCTTTGAAGCTCCGATGCGGAGCTCTGAATTCACCGAACACAGATTTTGACGGCCGTGCTGTAGACATCGCAACGAAGGTTTCCCAAGGAAATGGACGAAAACAGGTTTGTTATTCCTTCAAAAGAATTTTGTTAAGATTTTATTATTTCACTTGGTTATTTACTATCTCCAACACTCAAATCTGTGTGACTGTGTCTGGACTCTTGAGATTTCATTTGACATTTATTATTTGAACTGTCAATGGTTTGTTCCAAGTTAGATCTATACGGAAAGTTTTTATGCTTTAGGGAAGTTGATTTAGCAGATTGGATTGTTGTTGTTTAGATTCACGGCATAGGTTTTTACAGATGAGCACTGGAATCGGGAAAGCTCAAAGATGGTGGGAGAAAGGGCTTCAACCAAACATGAAAGAGGTGGCTGGTGCGCAAGACCTAGTAGACTCTCTTAAGGTTGCCGCTGATAAACTGGTGGTGGTTGATTTCTTTTCCCCTGGTTGTGGTGGATGTAAAGCCCTCCATCCCAAGGTACAATACTACCTTGCTTTTTTATCCAAGTCAGTTGATGATCTGCGATTTAAGACACTGCCTTTGTGTCTGAATATTTGTATGTGTCTGTTGTTTTCCTTTGGTAAAAAATGAAGTATAGATGGTAGATTGTCATAGTTTTTGAGTTTTTTCCTGAATGTTATGACTGGCCTGGTTGGCTCTCTGTTGGATCTAAACCTGTTGATGCATGTAAAACTAGATAAGTGCGGTGAATAAACCCTTATTTGGAAGTCCTGAGGATTATATTGTGTGAAGATTATATTATCGATCTACTCTATTTATAACAAAAGTGTACAAGGTTTCATACTCTGGCTGAAAAGACACTAAGATAGATTAACTACATACATTTTTGGACATAAGTGCAATTGGTTCATATATAAAAATAAACTCGGGGGAAGCCAAACTAAAGGCGTTAGGTCGATAACAGTATCAGCTGATATATTTTTATATATGGGAATGCAGATATGCCAGTTTGCAGAAATGAACCCAGACATACAGTTTCTGCAGGTGAATTATGAGGAGCATAAGTCAATGTGTTATAGCCTTAATGTACACGTTCTACCCTTCTTTCGCTTCTATAGAGGATCTGAAGGCCGTGTTTGTAGCTTCAGCTGCACTAATGCCACAGTGAGTTCTCATGTGCTCTGCTCCCCCTAGATCTCTTATCTTGATACCTGTGAAGTAATACGCCATCTTTGGCATCCTATACCATTTAAGTATATCATACCTTATCCGTGCCTATTCATCTGTCCTCCAAACCTCACAATTTCAGAAAATGCAAATGCCGGAGTTATTCCATTTTCAACTTATCTTGCATAAAAGGAAAAAAGGGTTAAATTTTGAAAAATAATACTTTGTGGATGATTAATATTAAAAGACAGGTAAAATGGAAAAACAATTTTGGTCAATAAAGATTAAATAGGCATGAAGAGAGTAAGTTGCGCATAACAGGCTAAATAGAGAAGATGTATATATCTGTTACACTACCATATATGCACTTTTCATGTATCAGTTTATATTAATGCAAGAACAATTTTCTCTTATCTTGATGTAACAGATCAAGAAATTCAAAGATGCAATTGCCAAACATGGGACACATAGTGGATCTGGCAATGTGGGACCTGCAAAGGGGCTGGAGGAGAAAGAGCTTTTGGCACTAGCAGCTAACCGGGATCTCTCCTTCAATTACACTCCGAAATCGGAAGAACAAGCTCAACCACTTTCTGCCCCGTCAGTAGCTGTGGTCTCTGAATTCCAATTTCCTTCTTCTCCACTGATCAATCAACTCTCCAAAGGCACCGAGGATAGGTCTTTTATTTCCTCCTCCGGCAGGTGATGATTAGAAGATGGTGTGGACACTTGTGTAAATATATATATATATATATATCTAGCAGCTATTCTTCTATAGAAGGATTAATTAATATGTAGTTTGGGGCATTGGATTTTTTCTAACCAATGCCTCCTCCCCTCCATGTAGGAGAGGTTAGGGGAATTTCGGTGGCTTTGATCCCCCCATCAGGAGGGTAGATATGAATGCATTAAAGCATTGTTTCTATTCCCCTGGGTTTTTCTCCCTTTTTCCTGTGGAGATTAGCCAGCCGTGTATCAGACAACTTTACCTATGTATCTGCAGCATATACTCTTAGAAGACTAATTAATGTTGCCCTGCTTGGTCTATGAAGAGATGATATAATAAATTTTGCAGTATTTTGAAGTGTATTAATAAATTTTCTTAATCTTCTTCAGTCAGTCGAGGTATTTTTGGTTTGAGGTTTTTGGACTCATTTACTTGAAGGATAAGGGGATGTGTTTATGTTGGCTGTACCGAATGCAAGTTTGATATTCTTTATACACGAGTTTGATGTTCTTTGTACACGATATACTACGTATATGATTGGTCATAATCTCATTATTTATTTGTGTAAATTAGTTAATTGAAAATTTTTGATTGGTTCATAACTTCATATGGATAAGTCACTTACCTGCAAGGCTACGACTCTGCAAGGTACTAAAGAATTTGGTCTTTTTAACTTCACTAAAGTGATTTTTTTTAGTAATGCTGACACTTTAATAACAAGGAATGCTTTTAGCGTTAGGTAGGCCTGGACTCGGGCCGGGCGGCCCGACCCGGAACCGGCCCGGCCCGGCCACTGTAGCAACCGGCCGGCCCGGAGGCCCGGTCCACCGGCGGTTCGGGTCGAACCGGCCCGGTGGTTCCCGGTTCCGGGCCCGGGCCTTCCAAATGGTGAACCGGCCCGGCCGGTTCGGGCCCGGTCCGGGCCGGATTTTAATTTTTTTTTTTTTTTGAAATTTTTTTAAAGTTTTGGGTTGGAATAGGTATTTTGGGCCATTTGAGGTGGTTTGGGGTGGTTTGGGGTTGAGGGGGAGGGGTAGGGGATTAAATAGGAGAACAAAAAAAAAAAAATAAGTGGGCCGGTTCGGTCTGGCCCGGCCCGGCCCGGTTTGGCCCGGAACCGGGACCGGAACCGGCCACCGGCGGTTCGGGCCCGGGCCTCCCATTTCCTGGCCCTAGGCCCGGCCGGGCCCAGGCCCGAACCGGCCCCGAACCGGCCCGAGTCCAGGCCTACCGTTAGGGATCACAAATTCACAATTAGGGAATAAGGATGCTTTTATTTTTTTGTAATCTCGCATGTTGAAGTGCATCTATCCCCTAATATTTTGTAAATTAAGACTGCATAAGAGTCTAGGTTAAGAGAACAGCCACTCATTTCTAATGCACAGATTCATTCATGTTACTTACATTGAGGCTTTTCTTATGTAGTCCAATGTATACATTTTTATTCAAATGAGAATATAGTTTATGAGTAAATTAAGAATTAAGGCTCTTCTTGTTTAATCATGGATACATTTATTTTGTTCAGATGAGACTATAGTTTATGAGTAATTCAGAAATGATTGGCATATGAATTTTGAGCTTTAGGGATTTAAAGATATGTTGGATGTTTTTACTTGGACTATTTTCAGTCTCAGATCAAACCAATTTAAATTAGACCAGACTTCCATAGTTATAAAAAAATAAATTCCAGTTTTGGTTCTACGAGTTTTAGGTCAATTCCACATTTAATCAACATCTTTCACGTTATCCACTTTTGATACATGACTATTTGTGTTTTCGCTCATATATAATTCTTTCGACATTGTTTCCGATGGTCGAAATCGTCGTAAAAGGACTGATAGAGTATATGGGACCCCATCGGCCAAAATTAGGAACGCTCAAATCACGGTCCAAAAGCCCAGTGTGATTTGGGTCTCACATCGGCCTAACACGACATCGGCTAGGAAATACCCTGACAGAATACATTTTTACACTTAATCTACCATGTCTTGTATTTAGCCCATTAATGACCTTATTATGCCCAAAAGGGGTTCAAACATTTCAGACCATATCAGACCAGACTTAAACCGATAAGATCAAACCAACAAATTTCAGTTTAAGTAAAAATATTTGTAGTATGAAATACATCGAATTTTGTACAAATATGGTTAAAAATAGGCAAAACCATTACCATCATAAAAAGTACATTACTAAAGAGATTAAAGTACATGGTGAACGAAAATTGAACCGTTTACATTACTTAAAGAGGTATGCTTTTATGCATTTTTACTAGGGGTGAGATTTTGGAACCGAGAACCGTAGAACCGATTGGAACCGAACCGTTAACAACATCTAGGAACCGAACCGTTAACAATTAATGCCTCATTTGTAGGAACCGAACCGAAACGGATTATAACGGTTCGGTTCCCGGTTCCTATAAAAATATGTGCATGGAACTGTTAAGGAACCGTTATTAAAAAAATAATAAAAAAATAATATTAGTAGTAGTAGTAGTAACAATAATAATAATAATATAATAGCAATAATAACCACCACCACAATAACAACAATAAAACAATATAAGATATTTAACTAACAATTCTAATTTAATCAACGGAAAAGAAGTAATAAATATTGTACATGAGGTTGATATAATACATTAAACTCCTTTCTACAAATCATGTTTTTTTCCATCACATAAATTTTATAAATATAAAATAACCCAAATAACTTGTAGTTGATTGCACATATTTTGTTTTACTATTTTCATGATATTTCTAATTATTAAATTTATTATGAATCAATAGAATGTAATAATGTTTTTTTATATCTATGCATGCAAACTCAATGTCTTTTTTTTTATATTTTGAAAGACTTGAAGTAGACGTCTTATTCTTGCTACTATGATGACGAGTAACGTTAATCGCTCCGACACTACAACGATTTTTAATGTTTTATTTATTACATGAAAATTTAAATCACTTTTGTTCTATTAAGTGTTCAAAATTCATTAGTTAAGTTTGAGCTTTGATGTTTGAAGTGATTAGAGCTTCAAATAAAATTTTAATACTCGTGTTTTGAATTTTCGATGTGTTTAAAATTATGTGTTAATTTTTAGATCTAAAATTATTCTAGGAACCGGTAAAAGGAAGAACCGAACCGTTTACTACCGGTTCGGTTCCATAACGGTTCTTAATTTTTTATATAGGATCCGAACCGATTTCATTAGTTAAAATTTTTATAACGGTTCCACTCATTTTGAGTAAGAACCGAACCGGTCACAACCCTAATTTTTACGCCCATTGTTTATATTAAGAGTACTTAATACTCCGTATTACTGTTTTGGCTACATTTACGTAGGGGAGCTTTATGAATTTGTGGCAAGTTCAGTTACTTAAAACTTCAAATGAATGAAATCCCTTTATGTTGAAATTATGCACATGGTATGTAACTATGTAAGGATCCCCGTCCCTCGATAATTAGGGCGATGAAGCAAAATGCTAATCATACGTTGAAAATGCTTAGAAAATGATCATCAGAGTGATCCAACCTCTTAAAATGTTTGACAAACATCGTCAAACATGGTCAAAACAAACACTATGTTTGATTTAAAAGTGTTATTCTAGTACCATTCATGTAATCGAACATGAAAAAAAATAATTAAACCCTAAAAAGATGGAGAAAATTGCTCTTGAATTGGTAAGACCAAAACATTTTTATCCTTTATAAAAAACATTTTTTATGTGTTGGATATGCAGATTAACATCCCTTACAACATACACTAATATGAGAACATAACTTCTCATAAACCATTTTTAGCCTTACATCCATAATCTTTTAGGTTAATGACTAACATCACTCCTAGAAGTATTAGTAGATAGAAGTATGAACTATGAAGTATTGATAAAAGAATCATATAGTTCCTTGAGCCCAAACCTTTAGTCCCTCTTTATTCTTTTCTTTTGTTCCCCTTAATGAAAGAAAGTGAAGGGGGAGTCTCTTCTTAATTAAAGGTGATCTCCTAATTTTACAATGGAACTCAAATACTAATATACGAATAGATTAATTAGGCTATACACTTAGTTTACAATATATCTGGAAGCTTCTTAAGTAGTGGCTAACTAACAGTAAAACACCCCAAAACCAATCTAATGACCATTGATCAACTAACTTTTATCTACTCTAACAAATATTGACGTAAGATAAAAAGAAAATAGGTTTATGAGCTTTTTTATACGAAGCTACGAGAAGGAAAAAGAATGAAAACGAAAGTCAAATACAAGTCATTGATTGACTAACTAGAGATTCTAGATTGTTTACCAATGTGTATTGGGATTATCGTTAAGACGAACTGTTATGAAATCTTATAAAATATCGCAAGAAACCATTAAATTTTATTGATTTGAATTTTATTCACCCTCTCTAAATTTGGTGAAAGTCTTTATTTTATGAATAATTTTTTTTGTGTCAATAGTTATTAAAAAATATTTTGTACTAGTTATTAAAATATTTTTAAAGAAATGATTTTTAAACTCATCTTTTGACATTTGACAACAATGTATTTCAATAACGAACTGAAATCATGTGAGATAACTTTAAAATAACTTTTCTAAGGTACCCTTCCTATAAAAAAAATAAAAAAAATTCACTCATGAATTTATCCGTTTAAAAGAGAGAACTTAAAACCCAAAACTACACTTCATAATACCCCGTAATCCATAGAACAGGAAAAAATGCACCGCTGATTTTAGGTTGAAATTGCGTATTAATATATTGGTTGTCTATTTTCAATTTGACACAATTATTAATAAAGTGGTTGAAAAATAAAAATTGTGGTTGCGATTTGAGTAGAATAAAGTGAAATGATAAGAACCGCATATTTTTTGTCAAAAAAAGAAACAATACATTCATTTTGGACAACCCAAAAAGAAGAGTAGACGAGTACATTTAAAACTGGGACGGGGAGTACATTTCACAAACAGATTTAAAACTGATGTCCTCAAGGGCTTCTAAAGAGCTTAGAGCTTAGAATGATCCGTAGCGGCTCCTCTTGCATCTTCAATGATCCATCCTGCTTTCTGGAGCAAATCCGCGTAAGTTTCCTCTCTGGGTAGAAGAAGGGAAACCAGAAGTGGCGCTTTATGGTTCACAATAGAAGAAAGGATCTTGAATATGCGCGACGCATGCCAGGTGTATGATAATTTGCCTCATAGACAAAATCAGTGAAGCCGACCTAATATTCGACCATTTACCACAACTGCTAGTGAATAATGCTGCTCATACCGCCGGAAGCACCCAAAACCATATCCAGCCCTTTGATTCCTCGCCATACAACTTTCATGCCGGGTCGTCCATGCAAACGCGGCCTCCTCCTTTCGAATGTTGCGATGCCCAGAGCTGAAGTTACAAAGGTATGTATCAGAAGTTCTTCATCTATATCCTCACCTTCTGGTCCTTGCAAACCAGTACGCGATAGCTCGTTGGACAGTCACATTGCCAGGTCCAACAAGATCCGCTTCATTCAGAAGTTAAAGACGCTGCTTTTGTCAAAGCCAAAACGTTTCTTGCCCATCAAAGTTCTTGACAAGAGCCGTGACTATCTAGCTCTGTCAAACCCACCTCGCTCTATACTCTCATTGATTCATCGATACCCTACTGTTTTTGAACTTTTCACCATGCACACGCCTCCTATTCCATTCAATGCCACAAAACCACACTCTCAGCTATGCGTTAGGCTCACTCCAGCTGCAGCAGCTCTTGCTGTCAGAGAATATGAAATTAAATCCAAAATTATGTCGGTTTCCTCAGCATCCAAACTACAAAAGCTTCTAATGCTCTCATCCCACCATAGACTATTGTTGTCCAAGCTCGTTCACTTGTTCCCTGATCTTGGCTTGCCAGTTAATTTTCGTTCTCGCCTGTGCAATGAATTCCCGGATAGATTCAAAATCGTGGAGACTTCCTACGGACGGGCTTTAGAGCTCGTTTCTTGGGATTCAAATTTGGCTCATTCTTTACCCTCCCCACATGATGAAGTTGATTCTGTTTCGCTCGGGTTGATTGTGGATAGACCTCTGAAATTCAAACACTTGAGGCTTAGGAAGGGGCTCAATCTGAAGAGACGCCATCATGATTATCTTATGAAGTTTAAGGAACTGCCACGTGTGTGTCCTTATGAATCAAAAGCAGAGGATTTTCCCAAAGGGTCCATCGAAGCTGAGAAAAGGGCATGTGCCGTTGTGAGGGAAGTGTTAGCCATGATGATTGAGAGAAGGACTCTGATAGACCACTTGACGCATTTTAGGAAGGAGTTTGGACTGCCAAATAAGTTGAGGGCTTTGTTGATCAGACACCCTGAGCATTTCTACGTGAGTTTAAAGGGGTTGAGAAATTCTGTCTTTCTTGTTGAAGGCTATGATGGTGGTGGTAGGCTGAAGGAGGATGCGAAGAATGAGCTATTGGTTATAAGAGATAAGCTTATGCAGCTGGTTAGGGAAGGGAAGCAATTAAGGAGAGAGAAGAGGAAGGCATTTTCTAAAGGAGTGGACGTTGAGTTGGTCAGCACAAGTGGTGGTGGTTTGAGCTGCAATTCAATGTCTGAGGAAGTTGATGAGGAGGAGTTTGCTCTCTCTTATGATGGACTGGATGATTTATTCGATGATCTTGATGATGATCAAGATGAAGAATTTGGTGTGCAAGATGGCAGAAATGATGATTCTGGGAGTGACTCCTTTCCGAGTATAAGGGAGGAGTACCAATTTTGGACAACAACTGTGGAAGCTGTTATCCCTCACAATGAAGAGGATGGTCAATGTTCCAGACCTTGGTAGAATATCTCCCTGGGAGCACTTATGAAGTTAGAATTCATCTACGTAAAATTACATGATCAATCTCAGATTCTACCTCTGTTAGTAGAGAGAATTGGCAAAGGGCTCATAGATTACAGACTAGTTTGCAGACAATATAAACTAATAAACCCAAGGATCATGGGGTTATGTGTATATACCATCTGTTGTATTTTAAACCTTGATATAGTTATGCCTATTGTTCAAAGGTGTACTTGGGGTCCTGGGGACCTGTGTAATAATTTTTTTATTGGAGTGAATTCTCTCTAGGAGTGGATCTGTGAATCTGTCAAGTTCCGCTCCCAAGGGGAATCTTAACTATAACTGAAGTAATAATTTTTTTATTGGAGTGAATTCTCTCTAGGAGTGGATCTGTGAATCTGTCAAGTTCCGCTCCCAAGGGGAATCTTAACTATAACTGAAGTTCTCAGGTCCGATTTTGTTTACAGCTCATCCTCAGACGGGATTTTGATCTTGTTGGTGAGGGGTTTTGGACTAAAAAAAATTTGAGCTTATATTTATATGAGAATATTAACTACTTTAATTTAACCAGATGGCTCGTGTCCAATTTGGATTCAGACCCGTGTTGCAGGACCAGACAGGTGATTGATCAATTTGGATTCTCAGTTCCAAACAGTACTAGCCCCCAAAACTAGTCCAAACTAGTTCCAACTAACAAAATAAAGACCAAAACCAATCAACTCCATTTTTTCATTACTATTTTAATAAAAGGATAAACTTTACCAAAACCTATTTACGGATTTACCCAATTAAAATTCCACTTTCCCAAGTTACCCTATTGGCCTATCCAGAATCGACTGATCTGTAACAAGTCCATGCAGAGAGTCATACAAAAACTCACAGGAGTTAAAAGTTGAAACATAATTTCCGAATAGCAATAAGCATCATAAACTGTTGAAATAACAGACGCCTCATACCAATTAATAACTTTCAGACGCTTCAGTTTGAATGTGACTATTAAATTTGACTTCAGGCTTCAGAGTAATCTTAGAAAACACAAGCAATAGGTGTTTTGTTTTTTGTTCCAACAGAACCTCAGAAGAAAAAGGTTACCCAGTGGCCTATGAGCTTATGAGGACAAGAAACTAGTGTTACAAGGGAAGAAGTATCGGATACGATGAGCAAGACGTAAAAATCATGTGTCTAATAAGTTTTTGTTCGCAACAAACTGATTGTTTCTTAAATGAATTAGATGTTCTGCAATTGGGAGAAGGAAATCCGAATGGTTGATCCGGCGAGTGACGAGGCGTTCTTACACGCAAGGGCTTCAGTGGCCTGCTCTTCGTTTTCAAAAAGGACGAGAGCCTGCTTCTTCCCATTCATCTCAAAAAGCTTGCTGTTGACAATGGTGCCATGCTCCTCCAAGTGTTCCACAATCTCTTCCTCAGTGACGTCCTGAGGCAAGGTGGATAGGTGGATCATCTTGGTTGGCGAGCAACAATATCGGTAGTTCTTTGCTGCATTACGGTTGAAACGGTTGAGGTTAGAGTTAGAATAGTCACGTGTTTCTGGTCCGGTTGTAATGTTTGGGTGCTTAGAGAAGTTGACCTCCAACCGCTTTCCAAACAGTGTTCCTCCCTGCATGCACCACACATCATCAATTATGTAATAGAACCCAGAGGCTTAAATCAGCTAATTATCTATCAAAAATGTAGAAATATTCATCGAAATCAATTAAAGAAAAATGTAGAATATTCTTCAAGATTTCATCAGGTCGGGACACAATTTTCTTCATATTTTCTTTTAATGAAAAAAGTCTGGTTGATGTAGTTTCTTTCTTTCCTATTTGTGAAAACCCTAGTAGTATTGGGCTTAGCCCATTTGTATATCTTGTATAGAAAACCCTAGAACTCTAAATATAGCTATAAATATAGCTTCTTGTATAGCACTTTATTATCAAGAATATGAAATACAACAATACTTGTTCACATGGTATCAGAGCCACTATGACAATTGTTAGTGTAGTGTTATGATTTTTCTGGCGGCATCATTTCCGGCCAGTATTCCGGCGTGAACAGTAGCGCGACTTTCAATTGAGTGCTTCTGGTAGTGATATCAGCCTACCGCTGTGCTCAAGGCTTCATCGCGACTTACCGCCGGAGGAAGCACCTGCGCCGCATCACCCACGCGCCGCCACACGTCGCTCAAGTCCACACCTACAGTTTCACATCTGTTTGCAGATCTGTATCATTCTGCTTATCTGGTGTTGACACCTCCTACCACCAGCCGTTCCTGAGGTTCCGGCGACCTGCACAACGTAATTTACGCCGCCGCCGCCGAACCCACGCGCCGTCGTCGAGCCCACGCGCCGCCGCCGAACTCGCGCGCCGCTGCCGAACTCGCGCGCCGCCGCCGAACTCGCACGCTGCCCAGATTGGTCGTCGCCGGTGGCTCGCCGGTGCTCTGGCTGGTCGCTGCTACTCTGGTTGGTCTTCACAGTTCTCTGGTTTGCTACTGCTGCTCTCTCTTTGCGATAGTATTTCCTTGCAGCAGTAATATTATTACTCATATTTACTCTTTTACTTAAAAAAAAAAAACAAAAAAAAAAAAAAAAAAAATGTCTTCTGGTTTTTCTTCATTTGCTTCAGTTCCTATTATTACAACGGACCGTTTGGTTGGAAGTGCTAATTATCAATCATGGGCCATTTCTGTGGAGATGTGGTTCAAAGGTCAA
This sequence comes from Cuscuta epithymum, assembly GCA_945859915.1. Lineage (NCBI taxonomy): Eukaryota > Viridiplantae > Streptophyta > Magnoliopsida > Solanales > Convolvulaceae > Cuscuta > Cuscuta epithymum. The sequence goes on along the minus strand of CAMAPF010000948.1, from coordinate 1,116,848 downwards.
GGACAAATTGATCACTTGCTCATAGATGCCAATTCAATCAAGGATAAGAAAACGGAATGGGAGAATATGGATGCACTGTTGTGCAATGTTTTGTGGCAATCCATGGACTCCAAACTTCATCCTACATATCAATCATATCGGACGTGTAAACAGATTTGGGAAAAAGCCAAGTCTAATTACACTAATGATATTCAAAGTCTGTTTTCGTTTGGTTCCAAAATTGCCACGCTCAAGCAACAAGAATTGGACATCCAGGATTTTCTAGGCCGGGCTGAGGCTTTACTCTTTGAGTATAACACCATTCAACCTATCACAGAAGATAGAGAGAAACAACTAGAACAACGACAACAACTTGTTATGGTTTTAGCTTTGGCGGGTCTTCGCCCAGAGCTATTATCTATACGTGAACAAATTCTCTCTAGCTCTACTGTTCCAACTATGACAGACGCCTTTTCTCGAATTCTTCGTGCGGCCCCGATATCTGCTGAATTGGGTTCTACTGATTCTACAATTCTTGCATCACAAGGTGTGGGGTCCGACGGAGGAAACAACAAAGGATATCTGCGTCGAAGCCGACCTAAATGTGACTACTGTCATAAGCTTGGTCATACTAAAGATAGATGTTGGAAGCTACACGGGAGACCTTCTAGCTCAGCCACTGTTGCTCAGATTCCGCCATCTCCGGTTGTTCTACCTCCTGACGAATATGCTGCATATCAGAAATTTAAGTCTGCTAATGTGCCTTTATCTACACCTGGTACGTCTACCGCTTGTGTTTCAAACACCACAAGCTCATGGATCATTGACTCAGGTGTTTCAGACCATATTTCTGGTAATCCCCATCTTTTATCCCATATTACCAAGCACCAACACCTTCCTTTAATTACTTTGGCTAATGGCCATCAAACTTCGGCCATGGGTATTGGGCAAGCACTACCACTTTCATCCTTACCACTACATTCAGTCTTATATGTTCCTGATAGCCCCTTTAACCTTGTCTCTGTTAGTAAAATCACGCGTGCTCTTGATTGCTCTATAACCTTTTTTGCTGATTCTGTAACTGTGCAGGACCGTCGTTCGGGGAAGACGATTGGCGTCGGGCATGAATCTCAAGGCTTGTATCATCTTCATCCTGTTGATCCAATCGCTTGTGTCTCTGTTGAACCTGCATTAACATTACATAACCGTTTGGGTCATCCTAGCCTCTCAAAGTTTCGCCGTATGGTTCCAGGTTTCTCAAGCCTTTCGTCTTTAGAGTGTGAGTCATGTCACCTTGGAAAGCAACCTCGTAAATCCTTTCCAAGGCGTGCTAATAAACGGGCTGCGTCCCCTTTTGATTTAGTTCATACAGATGTATGGGGTCCGTATCGAGTCACTTCTACTTTAGGATTTCGCTATTTTGTTATTTTCGTGGACGACTTTTCCCGTTACACATGGTTGTTTTTAATGAAAGAACGTTCTGAATTATTCCATATTTTTCAGACTTTTTGTGCCGAAGTACACACTCAGTTTGGTCATTCTATCAAAGTTTTACGCAGTGATAATGCTAAAGAATTTTTTGCGGCACCCTTTAATCAATTCATGACATCACGAGGTATGCTTCACCAGTCTTCTTGTGTACACACGCCTCAACAAAATGGGGTAGCTGAACGCAAGAACAGACACTTAGTTGATACTGCCCGTACTTTGTTATTACATTCACATACACCACCTCAGTATTGGGCAGACGCTGTACTCACTGCGTGTTATTTAATAAATAGAATGCCTTCCTCCGTTATTAATAATGAAATTCCTTATTCTGTCTTGTTTCCTAGTCGTGAGTTATTTCCATTACCACCTCATGTGTTTGGGTGTGTGTGTTTCGTCCATGATTTTACACCTGGATTATCCAAAATGTCAGCTAGGTCAGTAAAATGCGTTTTTCTTGGATATTCACGAGTCCAGAAGGGTTATCGTTGTTATTCTCCATTACTTAAGAAACATTTTATTTCTGCTGACGTCACTTTTATGGAGTCCTCTTTTTATTACCCCTTATCGTCTGCTGATACTCCATCCTGTTTGGACTTCATCTCATATCTTCGGCCCATCCAAACAGAAACGGTTATTTCCTCTCCATCTGACGAGCACCCCCACCACCCTCCTGCCGTAGACCCTCCTCCATTACAGGTATATCATCGTCGTCCTCGACCTCCTGCCATTGAGCCTATCATGGCCACGCCAGTTGATTCCCCCATGCCGGTTCATGCATCATCATCACCACCTACCGCACCATCATCACCACCTGAAAACACTCTGGATGATTTGCCCATTGCTCTCCGAAAAGGTACATGTTCTACACTGAACCCACATCCCATATATAACTTTTTGAGTTATCACCGCCTCTCTACCCCGTACTATGCTTTTATTTCTCACCTGTCTCATATATGCATTCCTAAAACCACACGTGAGGCACTGGCACACCCGGAGTGGCGTAAAGCTATGATGGCTGAGATGGAGGCCCTTCATTCTAGTGGGACATGGGACTTAGTTCCCCTTCCCGTTGACAAATCAGTGGTGGGATGTCGGTGGATTTACACCGTTAAAGTTGGGCCTGATGGGGAGATTGATCGCTTTAAAGCACGTCTTGTGGCAAAAGGGTATACTCAGATATATGGTTTGGATTACACCGACACTTTTTCTCCTGTGGCGAAGATTGCATCAGTTCGTTTGGTTTTATCCATGGCAGCAATGAGCCATTGGCCATTGTTCCAATTGGATATCAAAAACGCATTCCTTCACGGAGATCTACACGAGGAAGTTTATATGGAGCAACCACCTGGGTTTGTTGCTCAGGGGGAGTCTGGTATGGTGTGCAGATTGCGTCGTTCATTGTATGGCTTGAAGCAATCTCCACGTGCATGGTTTGGGAGGTTTAGTGCCGTTGTTTGCAGCTTTGGAATGATTCGCAGTGATGTTGATCATTCTATATTCTACAGACATTCTGCTGACAACAAATGTATTTATCTTGTTGTGTATGTTGATGACATTGTCATTACAGGTAGCGATGATCAAGGAATTGTGCTCCTCAAGCAACATCTCTTTAGCAAATTTCAAACAAAAGACTTGGGAAAGTTGAGATACTTCCTTGGCATTGAGGTCGCACAGTCTGCAAATGGAATTGCTCTCTCACAAAGAAAGTATGCCTTGGATATTCTTGAGGAAACAGGGTTGCTAGATTGCAGGCCAGTGGATACACCGATGGATCCGAACGTTAAACTCTTATCAGAACAGGGAGATCTTTTGCCCAACAAGGAGAAATATAGAAGATTGATCGGCAAATTGAATTATCTTACCATCACGAGACCAGATATCTCATTTGCGGTAAGTGTCCTTAGTCAGTTTCTTGATAAACCATGTACTGGACACTGGGATGCAGCTATCCGAGTTTTGAGATACATCAAGAAAAGTCCAGGGCAAGGATTGTTGTTCGAAGATCGAGGCCATCACGATATTTTGGGATATTGTGATGCAGATTGGGCCGGATGTCCGATGGATAGACGTTCCACATCGGGATATTGCATCTTGATTGGTGGAAACTTAATTTCATGGAAAAGTAAGAAACAGGATGTGGTTGCCAGATCTAGTGCTGAAGCAGAATATCGTGCAATGGCCCTTGCTACATGTGAAATCTTATGGTTGAAGCATCTCCTCCAAGAGTTAAAATATGGAAACACAAAACCGGTTCAACTCATGTGTGATAATCAAGCTGCAATGCACATTGCATCAAATCCGGTATATCATGAGAGGACGAAACATATTGAAGTTGATTGTCATTTTATCCGAGAGAAGATCACAAGTGGACATATCATCACCAAATATGTGAACACAACTGAACAACTTGCAGATATTTTAACTAAGTCTCTCAGAGGTCCTAGAGTGGGATATATTTGTAACAAGCTTGGAACATATGATTTATATGCTCCAGCTTGAGGGGGAGTGTGAAAACCCTAGTAGTATTGGGCTTAGCCCATTTGTATATCTTGTATAGAAAACCCTAGAACTCTAAATATAGCTATAAATATAGCTTCTTGTATAGCACTTTATTATCAAGAATATGAAATACAACAATACTTGTTCACACTATTTAAATAAACCAATGTTTCACAATTTCATTTTCTTAACTAGCATGCAAGTCAAAGCAGGCATAAACTTATGGGACAAAGGGGCATTAAAATTCTAAAAGTAAGAAAGCCCTGGTGTCAATTTCATCAAATTGACAAGCCAAGATGAAAAAATGGATGATAAGCCAAGATATAATCCAAAAATGGATGATAAGCCAAGATATAATCCAAAAATGGGCTCCACTTAAAAACGGTCCACATTTAATTTGATAAAACAAAACATCAAGCAAAAACTATACCCATAAAGTAGAGTATTTATATAAAAGATTATAAAAAGACCTTCAAAAAGTGAACGGCTAATTCAGCTTGGAAACCATCACCCATCTGAACTAGTGCATGGTCTGGTTTATTACGTAGTAGTTTGATCCTCGCAATGTTTCCATATATTGAGAAAAGGTTAAAAAGTTTGTCCTCATCTACTCTCTGCAGATGAATAAGAAATATTGACAAGTTGGGAGTCATGTTGTAAATATTGAAAATGATTCAGAAATTGAATATCACAGATGCCAATAATAATGTAAAAAGATACACTTACATCCGAATCTAGATTAGAAACAAGAATAGTACATCTATCATTTGTCCCACTTATTCCAGGAGGCAAGCCTCCGGGAAAGGCAGCTGCAACAGCAGCAGCATTCCCCATCTGTCATAAGTACCGACAAAAGTCAAAAGAGAAAGAAAAAAACTTCTCAGATGTAAATCTGGTCAAAATTATCTGAATTCTCAACAAAAGGGAAACACGCACCTGATGATATCCAGCTGGAGAAAGAGACAGACAAGAAAAAAAGTTAGAGATGGCAAAGAACAACAACTTTATGAACATTTCATTGAAAGAGATAACAAAAGTTGAGGCAAAAACACCTGCATTGGAACCCGATGATGATAACGGATACATACCCCCAATATCCCCATATGTGTGCTGTTATGAACCAAAACATTATGAAAAAAGGTTAACTATTCTTTATCGATTGAATCACACATAAAGAAGATCTCTCAAAGTAATAAAGTGTACAGTAAGTACTTGAGAAGATTTCCCCTTTTGTTCTGTTGGTAGATTTGGGTTGGTGAAATCCCTGTAATAAAGACACAATAGAACACCCGCAGATTAATGTTTATTACTTGGAAGGCTACTGTAATTTGCCAAAGCAAAAATGGAAGAAACACAACAAAACCCAGATATTGTACCTTGATTTTTCATTATTATAGTTCACTTGCAATTCGTCTAGGCTGCAGATCACCAAAAATTTTGAGAAAAGATATGTATACTTATGAAAAATTCAGAGGATAAATGAAAGAAACTAAAGATAAATGGTATCGTAATAAAAAAATCACCAAAAGAAGGTTTAGCAACTTATTAACTTGCACAAACTCACACTAGCAACCAACTCGTACAAACCTCATAAGGTTAACAAACTTACTTTGAAAACTGGATATCCAGTTGACAGCATCCATCATATATGTTGCGCCCCTACGAATATAAAATTTTATGATATAAGCTTCCATCGACTGAAGCAGTGGCATGGATTATCATTCATTTAAGGATACTAAAATATACTACTGCCTTCGTACCAAAACAAAAAGAGACATGCTTTGTCAAGGTAGAACCTTTTCATTTTAAAAAGGTACACCTCTTCTAGATAGCCAACCCTACATAATGTTTTGCATTTATTTGATTTTGAACTAAATTTAATTTGTTCAGATTTCTTTTTGAAATGTTACATCAAATTTGATGGATCATTGCATCTCTTGTCAAAGTCAAACTCTTTTATTGGACAAATTATGTTTTCGTACATGAAATTTCTTTTGAGACGGGGAGTAGCAGATATTAGAAGTGCACCTGAAGAGAATTCCGTGCAGAAACAGCACTTTGGTTGGTTTGATATTGAATCAAAGCTTGAAAACCTAAAAAATTCACATCTCTTCAATCAGCTATTTAAACATATACTACGAGAGCAGAGGCTGAACTCCAAATAAGAGCCCGCTTAACAATAGAAAAAAGACCTACAAGTAATGACATTTGCATACATATATGGCTCCATAAGGATTATTTTTTCCAAAACCAAATGCAATAAGAGTAAAGTGGAACACATGTGAAAACATATAGAGAAGAGAAAACTTGAAGAAGCTGACCAGCAGACTTCTGAAAAGTGACGATCTTCTCTACAAATCCATGAGGAGAAAACACTTGATGCAGCACTTCCACGGTTATGGGGTATAGCATGTGATGTATTGTAACTAAGAGAATTCGATTAGGCTGTGAGAGTCCAGAGAGAGCCGAACGAACAGCAGAGCAAATACATAGAGACAGAAGGAGAGAAGAGAAAGAGAATGAATAGAATAGAACAGATGGAAATTTAGAGAAGGATCTGTCAAAATAACATAGGCACGCAATATGCTACTCAAACTTATTACGTCCAAAAACAGAATGTCAACAAGTTCTGTATTAACTAGTAAAACCTATCAACTCTTGGAAAATATTATAATCTGCTGCAGCAGTAAAAACATATAATTGAAGATTTGACAACCGTAAAACAGAAAAGGTGGCCACATACTTCATGCGGCATGCAAATAAAATTCTTACAGCAACTGCCTCACTTTAATAGTCCAGTTTCCTTTTTGTTGTAAAAAATAACACTATATCATTTACAGTATAATATGCTAAAAAAGCAAACCATCACATAAAGGTAAGACTATATGAATCAACATTCTCATTCTGCTATATGAGGTCCATTTTCCCTAGCAAGTACTTCACAAAAAATGTACAGTAATTATCTTGACATGTACTTATTAGTCATTTAGGTGCAGTGGAGTTTCAAAACTGTGGTATAAAGTACTTCGTATAATAAAATTAAGAACACAAGACAACCTCCATCACATACAACATACTGTGGGTTCTCAACATGACATGAAATGATGTTACAATATGGTTCAAAGTAGAGTTTAAAGTCATGCTTGGCTATTGAAATCCAAGATCGTGGTCACTTGAATGATGATGTAAGAACTATATACTCCGTATAAAGAAAAAGGGCTATCCGAGAAGTCTCTTAATTTAACAAAAAAACACTTGCTAACCTCATCCACTCGGCTTTGTGTGTTCTGTTCCATGGTTGTCAACTCTTGATGCGAGGAGAACTGAACATAAACATTCCTACCTCTGAATCACAAACAGAATGTGAGTGTTTTATCAAGTTTGATCATCATCATCATCACCCCAGTGCCGCAAAGGCTCCCACCTACGGTGGGGTAAGGTGGGGTCGGATGTACGCAGTCTCTCCCTGTACTAAAGCAGGGAGAGACTGTTTCCGAATGACAAAAACTGGGGAGGTGCATTGTTTAGAAGAATCTCAACCTCTCCATAACAATATAAATAAATAGTTTAACAAATAAAAGCACTGCAGAGAAGCGTATGCCACTAGGCACCTGATGCTAGGCTGCACGTTCGTGTAAAACTGCAATGCATTAATAGCTGAGGGAACATCTTGCATTTGAAGGAGGGCCTACAAATCATAAAAGGAAACAAGATCTTCACTTCAACTGGTATGTATTTGAAAAGAAGGTAATACACACATACAGATTTGTGAAATAAGCACCTGATTTTTAGCTCTTAGCATCACAAGCTTTGTTATGCCTCCAAATGGCTGAAAGAGCTGAAGTAAATCATTCTGCAACAGCAAATATACCGAGCACTTAGGAAAAGATAGCCATAATGGGGGGGGGGGGATTTTTTTTAAGTTAAGGCAGACCAGGACTCTTTACCTCAGAAATCTCATGGCCCACATTTCGGACATGTATAACCTTTGAAGGCTCAGTCATTTTTCAGTGACCCGAACTGTAAAACTCAATGGTATCCTAACAAAACCAATTCAAAGACAGAGAAACCAATTGAAGATTGAGAAAAGAACACGAACAGAACATGGAGAGCCAATCTTGATTGGAAATAAAACTTTACATGACTGGTGTCCAAGGTAACATTCTGAACTGTATAACCATAAAAACATTAAATATTGAACGAACACCCAAATTTTAATGCCAAAAAACGGCATGTTCTAATCGCGGGCCTTTAATCCAAAACCAATCCAACAAACAGCTGAAAGAAACTAATCCCATCTTTAGATTCATGAAGAAAAGTAACAATCATGGGAATCCATCGAGAGAGTAATATAAAAACTTACGATTCGTCAATTATCCCAATCAGAATGCATAAACCACAGAAATTTGAACTTGTTAGATCTAACCTTCAGCTATCGGTCAGAGAAGAAAGCGAGGGAGAAAGATAATATAGGACCACTAGGGTTTGTGTGGGTGGCACGTGAGGAGTAAAGCGCTTATCTGATCTGTTTGAGGTATCGAAAAAGGACAGTCCTTTGACATAAACACCCTATAGGTAAGCATGGCACGCCGAAGGGGCGTTTTAGACAATTCCTCCTACTATCCCAATATCGAGCGGCTATAAATAAAGGAGGTTAGGGTGGCAGATTTATAGTTACTTGATCTTATCTGAGCAGAAGGCGGCGGCGTTTGGTGGTTAGGGTTTGGGAATCGGATGGATGAGCTACCCTCTCCGGTCATTGCCGGGGACGATGGCGGCTCTACGTCGAAGTCCCTTTCCGTAGCCCCTCTCTCCTCCACTTTACTGCGATGAAGACTGCCCGCGGTCTGAGCCTATTGGCGGTGATGGCAGAGCGGGCTTTCCAATCCACAATCAAAACAAACAAAAATTGCTCTTTTACAGCGTCTAATATATGTTTCTTTTAAGGATTTGTTTGTTATTCGCTATATGTTGTGTGTCTACATTGTCATTTTAGTTTTGTTTTCATGGTTAACTTGCTTAGTTTTCCTTCTGTTGTCCTTTTTGGTGGAAATTGTTTTAGATAAATGTGTTCAGAATTGTTTTCACCACCTAAAAATCTGACTAAGTTAGATTTTTGCCAGGTTTGAATTATGTGATTGAATAATCTCTCTAGAACTGACATTAGTATGCTTGAAGATTTGGGACCAAGGTGTTTCATGTTCATCACATTAGTTTCTTTGGGTTCTGTGTGTATATGGTGGATTTCAATCAATATTAGTGAACGCAGGTGTGGAAATTAAAATGTTGTATGGATATTATAAGGTTGAACCAGTTAAAGATGAATGCAAAACATGTTTGTAGGAAGGTTCATTTAGAGGAACATGGCGAAGATGTATTATTCACAATGATAATACGGAGCAATATATCAAAAGAAAATCTGATTTCGTTTTATAAAATTCTCCAACTGGATATTGCTTCTTTGCATCATTCCAGGTCAGAAACAGATTTTCAAAGGGGTAGTGAACGGTAAGCTGTGCAACTGTTCCATGAAGTTGGGAATACCTGCCAACAATCCCTCAGTGAGAGTTAGCAGAAGCAGCATCAGAATTGACTTGATTGTTGTGGCCTGTGGGTGCTGTATTGAGCTTGGAACAATTGGTTTTCATAGTCTGATTTAATTCTGAAGTATATGTATTTCAACTGCTGAGATTGCGAGGTCTGGTAAAATGTGTGTGGTTTAGTAAGAGGATTGGTGGCCATAGGTTAGAGTACGTTTCCGCTTCAAAAGCGCTACAGCTCTTTGAAAATTCTTTAAACAGATCTTTTTTTAGCTGAAGTTAATGTTTCTCATTTTCCGTTTGCTCATGATTTTTGCATTTCTATAACACAGCTATTATAACTTCAAAAGGCCTAGTTTATACCTAGCTTTTGCTTTCTGCTATCTTTTTGGAAAACTAAATATGATAGTGAAGGAGAGATGTTTTTCATTGTCTTCCTTGTTAGCATTTCAATTTGACATGATTTATATCTGTCATTTTTGCCAACTATTTAGCTCGTAATGCTCTACACTATATTGGAATGACTTAAAATGTGAGCATAAAAATATGGAAATTGGGATACTAGACTTGCCCCAAAAGTACATATAGTCAAGATTGACTAAAGTCTTACCAGTTACCACTGGTAAGTCTGGTCGATCTCACTTCTCATCCTTCTACTCCTTTTCTTCTTTAACCATTTATGTTCGATGTCACTATCCTATGTACGGGTGAAATTAGGATTGGGCTAAGATGAACCATGAACGAATGGAATTTTGGGTGGGCATATTAGTCTGGTATAACAGAATTAAATCTAATTAGAATTGGATCATACTGATTTGAGTTTGGTAGCATTCCATTCAAACCAAACTAAATAAAATTAATACATTCTTATATATATATTATTAAAAAATAACTGTGATATTCACCTATAATCCGTACTTTTAGTAGTTCTCCAATACTAATCTCTACTGAAAAGTCAATACAAATAATCCAAACTCTTAAATGTGTCTACATAATTAAACCTTTCATGAGTAAAAGTTAAACTTGGTTTTAGGGGTGGACTCGAGACGGGCGGCCCGGCCCGGTTACTGTTTGGCCCGGCCTGGCCCGGGGCCCGGTGGGTCCACCGGTTCGGTCCGGGCTCGGGCCCAGTTTTTGGTGAACCGGCCCGGCCGGTTCGGGCCGGTTTTTAATTTTTTTTTTGAATTTTTTTTAAGTTTTGGGTTGGATTAGGTATTTTGAGCCATTTGGGATGGTTTGGGGTTGAGGGGGAGTGGTTGGGGGTTAAATAGAAGAGCAAAAAAAAACTAGAACCGGTTAGGCCCGGCCCGGTTTGACCCGGAACCGCCCACCGGCGGTTCGGGCTCGGGCCCAACTTTCCTGGCCCGAGGCCCGGCCGGGCCCGGGCCCGAACCGGCCCGAGTCCAGGCCTACTTGGTTTTATATACTCGTATCTTTTAAGAAAATAATTATAGTGATGCTATAAAAAAAACTAAACTCAAATTTATGACAATAGTAGTGAATAAAGGTTATAAAGGCACTACTATATACTTATATAATAATTAAATATCATAAATATTAATCTAATCTATTTAGTAAACATGTTTATGAGTATGGATTATTGGTATAAACGTCTTCGGTAGAGATTATTATTGTAGAATCGCTAAAAGTACAGATTATTGATATATTGATATGTGTTTTGCCAAAAATAATTACCAAACTAAAAATAGTACTACCTTTGTCCTAGAAAATTTTGTCATTCCAAAAAATTTGATCAATTAGTATAATATTGTGAAAATTATAAATTTAAAATTTTAATGAAAGTATTTTGAACAAAGAAGTTTTTTATATTCTAAATACTACCCCCGTCCCATAATGGTTGTACACTTTCAATTTGGCACGATTATTAATAAAGTGGTTGAAAAATAAAAGTTGTGGTTGAGGTTTGAGTAGAATAAAGTAAATTGATAAGAATCACATATTTCATGCCAAAAAAGGAAACAAGACATTTATTTTGGGATAACCCAAAAAGGAAAGTACGACAACCAAAATGGGGACGGAGAGAGTAATTTTCAATAACACCTCCTCCATCTCGTAAAGGTCCGGTAAATTGATTTTTTTCTCATTAGTCTCATTGTTTTGTGAATGACCATGAGTATGCATTGACATTAGAATTCTGTAGACGGGACAGTAGCATGATAGCATCGGTGTGAAGGCAAGAAAGGCATTAAACAAAATACGGAGTAATGAATATTTATAGTTTTACCTCATCAAACATAAAAATTAAAAAGAGTATTTTAGTCTAATTATTTTTGCTTAGTCGTATCAATTTTAAAATTGATGTCTAGTAAACCTGCTCATGCTTTAGTCAAGTAAAAATTTCCTACGCCATTTTGTTTGTGATATTTCCTACTCATAGTCGAATGCCCTAAGGCTCTTAAAAATTGCTAACCTAGATTACTTTCTAAGAGCGCATACGTTAAGGATGTTTTTAATTAAACTGAATTTTTGATCTAGTTTGAATAGATTTGGTCTGGTAACGTTTGATCTTCATAAATTTTATAACGAGTAAAGGGTCAGTTTAGTCCTCGAAGTTGCAAAAAAGGCGTCAAATAAGTCCTTATATAGAAGATTCTGTCCGGACGTGCCATTTGAGGTGGCTCCCGGTGGAATTTTTTGATGAAAATTTTTGAGCATCTTATTCATTAAGTCTAGTTTACTCATACCAAATTTCAGATAAAAATCAATCGGGAAGACGTTCAAATGAATTCTTGAAGATAACTGTGCCGTTAAAAGCGCTATTATCTTCAAGAATTCATTTGAATGTCTTCCCAATTGAATTTTTATCTGAAATTTGGTATGAGTAAACTAGACTTAATGAATAAGATGCTCAAAAAATTTCATCAAAAAATTCCACCGGGAGCCACCTCAAATGGCACGTCCGGACAGAATTTTCTATACAAGGACTTATTTGACCCTTTTTTGCAACTTCGAGGACCAAACTGACCCTTATCCCATTTTATAACTATCTAAATGGACCAAATCTAGTCTGATTTGATCCGGTTTGAGATTGAAATCAGTTTAAGTAAAAATATTCTAAGAGATAAATGAGGAATCATAATTACTCTCTCTCACTCTTGAATAAGTTCATGTTTGATTTTGTGGTTTTTAAGAAAAGAAATATTTAGTGCTGTCTTTCCTATCACAACCTTAGTGAAATATAGGTATGTGAGGTGTGAGGGATAAATAGCAAGGGCGGAGTTATCGTTGATCCAATGTGTTCACTTGAACACTCAAAACTTTTAAAAATGTAAGAATATACACCAATAAATTTAATATAATTATTTAGTATTCATTAAAATTTTAATTGTAAAAGCTTTTGAATAGGGTTGGACTCGGTTCGGGCCTTGAACCGGCCGGTGACCGGTTCCGGGCCGGTTCCGGGCCAAAACGGGCCGGTTCCGGGCCAAAACGGGCCGGTTCCGGGCCGGTTCCGGGCCGGTTCACCCGCCCCATTTTTTTTTTTTTGATTTTTTGGCTTCTCTTATTTAACCCTCTACCCCTCCTCCTCAACCCCAAACCACCCCAAACCACCTCAAATGGCCCAAAATACCTAATCCAACCCAAAAATTAAAAAAAATTCAAAAACAAATTAAAAAAAAAATTATTCCGTCCCGGACCGGGCCCGAACCGGCTGGGCCGGTTCACCAAATAGAGGGCCCGGGCCCGGAACCGGTATACACCGGGCCGGTTCGACCCGAACCGCCAGTGGACCGGGCCACCGGGCCGGTTCACACAGTAACCGGGCCGGGCCGGTTCCGGTTCGGGCCCCCCGGCCCGAGTCCAGCACTACTTTTGAACACCCAAAATGAGAATGGCAAGTTCGCTACTGATAAATAGTAAGGGTATATCTCTCATTTCATAATTAAAAGTTGCCAAAAAACATGAACTTTTATGTGAGATATCCGAAAAAGGAAGAGTGCAACTCAATTGGGAACTAGAGGAAGCATTGAGTTTGCTGTGTAAACTATATTATGTAGGTAAGATGGTGGCAACAAAAGTTTTGAAATCCACGTATAAGAAATGAAAGCTAAAACAGTAAAACCCCTTACTTATAAATAGTGTTTATGTATGTGAGCAATAAAAATTTAATACATAAACTTCTTAATAGTCAACAACACATCTATTTTGATTTTGCAATAGAACTTCGAGGATATTCCATTTAAGAAATAAACTATTGACTTCATAATATTATTTTTGCTGTCCTACTTTCAATAACATAAGATTATGGGCTCGTTTGGTATGATGTAAACACTTTGCATCCAAAGTGTAAGGAAGTAAACATTTTACACTGTTTGTTTTAATTATATAATGTAAACTGTAGGACATTTTTTTAAACATTTTACGTTGTACCGTGTAAAATATTTTACGTGAGAGGAGGGTAGCAAACTACTTTAAATCCCTCAATACTGATTAAAAATATATCGCTCCAATAACTTTGCCCTACTGTTAACGATTGGAGTGTGGCAGTAATCCACTAATCCCCTCGTAGATAGGAAGTCAACCCGTAAACAAAATTCTCGATCTGCTGCACCGAACTTCAATATCCAAAAGATGAGCTTCTTGTTATCCTTCTATAATTATAATTGGTGTGTCTAAAAATTGAGATTGTGGAATTCTGTTTTGAGAAAAATGACGAGATATAAGTTGGGCTGAAACCAAGTGTATAAGTTGGGAACTCCCCTGCCAAGTATACCTCTTGCAGTATTTAGATTCATGGCAATAGTTATACAAATGTAAAAATTTGCACGCCACTTTGTCCGCTAAACAATTCACAAGAACGTGAGCTATGTACGTAGTCATTTTAAATTATTTTTCAAATAAACAATGTAAAAAGTTTGCGTGTAACTTAAAAATAGATTACGATAATGATCAAATGATGTATTTTTATTTTACACGCAATCATTTTAACTTCTTATACTTAACGCGCAAACATTTGCATGTAAAGTGTTAATGTGTGAACTACCAAACGAGCTCTGATCTATATGTGTAGCTAAACTTAGCAAATCAAATCCGATTGCACTTCAATGAGTTTATCATATGGTCCTTGTGTTGAACAAATGATGTCTCCCAAAGAATTTTCCCGGAGTAACTTAGACAAAAATGAATTGAAGATTGAAGTCATATAATAATGCATGTATACATCATTAATTTTTCCGGCCTAAACGAATATAACTCGTACATTTAGTATTTCCTTCACTTTTTAGCAACTTTAGTGTTTCATTCAATCGTTGATTTTTATTGAACTTCTAAAAGGCTTTCATGGTTTTAAGAGCAATACTAGTATAAATGAAAGCTTGACCATTCAAGATATTCTTAAAACGCTTTTTTGTGTGTTCTAAACGTCACCATAATCGATCACTTTGGATTGGGTGTTTTAAACTACGATTCCATGTGGTGTGGGGATTTCAAGATGAGCCGTGCTTCGTGTACACCCAATATTTTTTTTTTCAAGATCGATGCTATTGGGGTGTTCTATACAAACTTATTAGAATACACTTTTAAAAAGAAGAAAAAATGACATCTTAAATTCTTAATTATCATAACACACCCATTCGTAAGAGGAACATCTAAGGTACTCTCTTAAATATTCTTCGCACCAATAACTTTTTGTCTCTGAATCTCTATTTATATTTTTATAATATTCCACACGAAATGGTGATCCAAAAGTCCAAAACAGCAGACCACTCTTGAAACTTATTCACTCAATGACTCAATATATGGAATGCCGTAGTTAAATTATTGTTAAATTTACTTTGAAACTAAATGGTTTAGTTATTATGATGTTATTACACGTAGTACTACTACTACGTACACTACTTTCAACTTGTGTCCATTTACAATTATTTTCTTAATTATTAAATCGGGGTAAGTACAAATATATTCCTATTCTGTTTTTTGAAACAAAGATATGTTTGAAATTTATGTGTAAATACATATATACCTTGAATATTTAAAAGGTGCAAAAGTATGCATCATGTTCCTATAAAGGATTAAATAAATAAAATAAATTTTAAAAAATACCAAAAAAAATTATAAATTAAACACTGAAAAATAAAAAAATTAAAGAGTTAAAAATAAAGATTTATCTTATGTTAAAATATTAACTGTTAAATTTAAATATTACTACCTTTGTCCCCTGTTATTGTCACATTTCCTATTCACTTGGCCAGCACAAATCACTCTTAATTTCTTACTTTATGTATCAAATTTTTATCGAATTTGATTCTGGTTTTTGCGACTTTAATTTGTAAAACTTTTAATGTAGTTTTTAAATATGTAACTTTTTTTCTAAGCATAATTTGAGTGCGGACAGGGATCTGTTTGCTTTATCGTCAGTCAAGCATCGTAAACCGCAATGGGACAATAACAGGGGGGCGGAGGTAGTATTATTTTTCTATGGTAAATGGCACTTCAAATGCATAAATATTAATTTAGTCTTGTTGTGAAATTTTGAACACATTATTACATTTTTTGAAACAACATCCTTTACTTTGTTTATCATCATACAAAATATGTAATTTTATAGTGCAAAGAATACAAAAAATTAATGATTCTGTTTACATTACATCACATTAGTAACATAATAATGGGAGCCAAGGCGATATAATGATATTCACATAGTAGATGGTCTAAACAATGGCCCACATACGCTTACCGGAGATCATTTATATTATTGTACAATTCACATATTTATTTGTATCTGCTAGATTTATCATGTACATAATTGGGCCTATTGAACCCATATTAGCGGCCCAACCCTCTATTTCTCTATATATACGGATATACCTTTTGGGAGGTCTTGTAAACCTTATCAATTCATTCCTAAAACAGTCACACTACACATTCATCTTCTCAGCTTCTCTCTTGGCTCAATCTCTCTAATATTATGTATGAATACTCCAATTATCCATCAAGGTTATTGCAAAACATTCAAGGAGATAAAACAAAAACTGCTGCATAATAGAGAAATAAAAAAAACACGAGTTTTTTTCCAAAATAATGTCAGAAAAAAAAGTATTTACGAAATTAGGGTCGGGTTAAAACTATTTACCAAAATACTGCTGGAATTGATCATGGTTCGACAAAATCGCCAAACGAGATGGCGACTTCAAAGTCGCCCATTGGAATGGCGACTTACGCACAGACACACGAGAGCAAAACATGCCAACATGGTAGTGGGACTCACAAATTTTAAAAAATCCATTTTTTATTTAAAGTGATATAACTTTTGTATTTATGCTCTAAATTTTACAAAAAATATATCAAATTTCGTAATTTTTTTTATCTTTCATATGACACCAATATGCATATATAAATTTGGAAAAAAAATTAAAGCCCATATTTTTCGGCTTGTTAGCTTTTTAGACAACTTTTTTTTATCAAACACGTAACTTTTGTTTCCATGCGCTGAATCGCGTAATAATGAAAATAAGTAAGGTTAAAGTAATTTCTTTGGCTGAATTGACTGAAGTTACGGTAGATGATCATTTTAAATATTTTATTATATAATTTTGTCTTTATTTTATTACTAAGGAACACGTGTGGAGCATGAATCAGAAAATAGAGAAAATGATGCATCGTTAACGGGAATCAAACCCAGTACATGAACCCGCAAATTTTAACCTAGCCGGCCTCCATAGGGATGGACCGGTTCCGGGCCAACCGGTCCGGAACGGTATTTTTTGGGTCATAGGACCAGTCCAGGTGGCACAAACCGGTGGTTACTTGAGGCGGGCTCGGGCCTGCTAAAATAGGAACCGGCTCGGCCCGACCGGGCTCGATTTGGACCTTTTTTCCCATTTTTTTCCCGGGTTGGGCTAGGTGTTTTGGGGGAGTTTGGGGGGATGGGGTGAGGGGGGTCGGCGGTTAATTACAAAAGCAAAAGAAAAATAAAAATAAAAATAACATTGAACCG
Source organism: Cuscuta epithymum (assembly GCA_945859915.1). Lineage (NCBI taxonomy): Eukaryota > Viridiplantae > Streptophyta > Magnoliopsida > Solanales > Convolvulaceae > Cuscuta > Cuscuta epithymum. The sequence continues at coordinate 1,099,382 of CAMAPF010000948.1, read as the reverse complement.
GCCCTAATGTATTTTATGGAGCCCTAATGTATTTCATTAACCATTCCATAAGGTTCTTTATACACATATGTATATTCCATTTAAGCCCTAATGTATTTTATTTTTAGTTAAAACCGGTTTACTTTGGTATAGTAATATTTTTATTTTTCTTATATTGTGTTATATTTTATTTAATTATGAAGGAGTATAATTTTTCTATTTATGAGGTAAATTCCTCATCTTTTGGATGTTAAATACTCTGTTATATGATATTATTTAGCACTTCAAAAGATGTTAAAAACTTATTCTTTTAAATATTCCAAACCTTACACAATGTACTTCGGATATGTTTTTTCATATGACGTTTTTATTCAATTGATCTGATTTTCGATATGATTTGACATAATAACTATTTTTTGTCTAGGGCCTCCGAAATTCTCAAGCCACCACTGTTAATCTAACCACTTCAGTAAGAACTTTATACATTTCAAGAGGATCAATCAAGTGATCTAATTCCATAATTAGGGCATCTCTTAATGTGTTAATTAATGTGTAAGTTAGGTTTATTGATGGAACATGGTTGCAACTAGCTTTTTCATCTCATATGGGTTTTAGTTTTCTTTTCAATTTTATATATGCATATTGATGTCATATGAAAGATAAAAAAATTACGAAAGTTGATATATTTATCGTAAAGTTTAGAGCATAAATACAAAAGTTATATCACTTTAAATAAAAAAGGGATTTTTTTAAATTTGTGAGTCCCACTATGATGTTGGCATTTCTTGCTCTCGTGTGCCTCTTCGGTGTAAGTCGCCATTCCAATGGGCGACTTTGAAGTCGCCATTTCGTTTGACGATTTTGTCCAAACATGGTCAATTCTAGCAGTATTTTGGTAAATAGTTTTAACCCGACCCTAATTTCGTAAATACTTTTTTTCTGACATTATTTTGGAAAAAAAACTCAAAAAACACTATACCCTAATAAAAGCTGCAATAATAGTAAAATAAATTCACACATGAAACAGCAGATGGATATAATATGGAGTACATTAATATATTCAAAACTTAATCTTTTGAAAAAAAATATTACTCCGTACTTGACCTAACACTAGAGGCCCTTTAAGAATTTAGTGTCATGTCATATACTCATAGGCCCTAGTGATAGAGGCTTGATAAAGAAGTTTCTCATTCGCAGAATCCGAACATTTCAGACACTTTTAACAGCTCAATCACGCAGAACAGCAAAAGCCAACAGCGAATTATCATGAACTCTTCAAGAAGATTTTAAACCATGAGATCATCTTCAAGATAATTGTACTCAAATGTGAACTCCGTCTTGATCCTCTGGCACCTGCGTAGTGGCAAGGACAAAAGGAGTAAGAATAAACTTGTACTAACTTGTTGAATGCCTTTAGTTAGTATGGTGCTATAGACAGCGGTCTACACCACAGTAGGTGTTAGGCATATTAGTGTCTGAAATGTAACGCCTACTGGGTCTGAGTGGAGCACAGTAGATACGCAAGATCAAACGAGGTCAGTTCAAGACAGAAATTGAGAGGCACATTTGTATGGATTATCTGGTAATATGCTGATTTTTTAAAAGGAAAGCATTTTGTGAAAACTATTTCAGACTGGGACTTTGCGGGTCTGATTTTAATTTTTAGGATGGAAGACAGTGAATGACAGACAAAAAAGAAGAGCAAGAAATATGGCCAAGCACTAATTTATTTGAAACAACAGGCCAAAAAAAAACTTCAATCAAATTACTAAATGCCTCAACATCAGCGGAAGTAAAACTATACCATCCGTGCTGTTCATCATTGGCTATATGGAAATCAAAGTAAACGTAAGTCCCCTGCTCGTAATCATCAGTAGCTATTTTCGGTTCTTCATGCCGCTGAAACCAAGTGTTGTACTTCCTGTGGTATCTCCAAGCTTGTCTCTTTAGCTCCTTTGCAGCAAGGTATTGTTGATAAGTATTCTGCAGCATTATATTTCATTAAAAATAGCATCACACAATTTAACCGCTAACATGTAAGCCATCCATTCTTAAATAATTGTCCACTAACTAAAGATTGCTTTGTTAACAAATAATTGTCCTTTTAGTGAACTGATAAAGTAAACCACGGTTTTGAAAGGCGAAAAGGGACCCTAAGGCAGCCTAAATCCACCTCATGAGGCATAAGCCTCGAGGCAAACTGAGGCGTACGCGTACCCATTGAATTAATGAATAAGTAGATAAATATTTAAGGAAGCAAAGAAGCCAGAAAGCCAGCCAGCCAACCAGTAAATAAATTAATAAATATGATGCAAGACCCCCCTGGTTGTGAGGTTACCGTGCCTAGCGAAAGGTCTTGATAGGAACCCATTAGTTAGTATAATAATAGAAGTATAACTAATATTGGTGATAGGATGTTAAAGGGTCCTGGGCTAGGTACTAGTTAGTATTGGGCTGGCCCATAAGTAAGTATAAATAGAGGGAGAGAGAAATAAGAGGGAGGCTTTTGGGACTTTGGTCTGGGAACTGGGAAGATTAGAGACTGACGATCTCTTCTCTTTTGGGAGGCTTCTGCCTAGGTCGCTGTACTGTTCATCTTCTTCAATAAAGAATTTCAGTTTGTTTCTTGATAATAATTCCTGTAATTGCTGTAATCTTGGAGGACTCTATCATTGGTATCAGAGCCGTTACTTCCTGGAGACCGAGAATCTGAATCATTGGTACCATGGAGGAGGAATTCTACATGACGCCACACATGGAAGAAAGAATTGAAAATCTGAATCGAAAGACCATGGAGATGCAAGTTAATATGGCGACGAATATAGCAGCGATGGAAGCAGCGATCCAAGCTTGTTTCGCCGATTTGCAGAACCAACTTCAGATTTGTTCCCGAAATCGATCGCACACTTCAGGTAGGTCGCATCGAGACTCTCATCATGGACGTACGCAACATCCGATTGAACCAGGGGAATCGGAAGAACAGAGTATTCGCATAAGACCTGGAGATCGGTCGAGGTCCAAGTCGCAGAAGGAATCGCCAAAGTTGCAGACGGAATCGCAGTCCAAATCGCGAACTGTTTCTCACCACCAGGCGCAGACTTTATCGCATCGTTCCTCGCATCCCACTACTCGCCATCATCATTCACCTCGCCATCACCACTCGAGTCACTCGCGAAAATCAGTCGGTTCAGGGGAATCGGAAAGAAATTCCGACCATTCGCATCACCATCGCTCTTTTCAGAACACTTCTCATCATTCTTATCATCACTCTTCACTTCAGACTTTTTCAACGGGCATCAGTACGCGTTCAAGAAAGAAGCTAGGGAGGGGAGAATCATCATCTTTGTCATCAAAGGACTCTCACAGTTCCCTATCTTATTCTAAAGCTGTTTCTCTAAAGTCAGCTATTTCAAAGAAGGAGGAATTACCTCTGTTCTACGAGGAAGAAGCGTATGAATGGATAGAGAAGATGGAGAGATATTTCCAAACCCACACTATTGCAGAAAGATTTAAAGTGGACCTGGCAGCAAAGGCAATGGGGGAAGCCGCAGATGGCTGGTTTCAATGGTGGGATTTTCAGAAGGGAGAAGACAGTTGGGAGGCTCTAAAGGAAGATTTGATGAAGGAATTTCCACCCAAACGCCGGCCGAAGACAGGGAAGACAGTAAGACGAGATTCATCAAAGTCACGAAGAATTTCCTCCAGTTCGAAATTGAGTACCACAGTGCCCAGCTCGCTAGTTAATCATCATCTTCCATTGTCATCAGAAGGAATTTTTACTGATTTGCAGATGTCAACTGAATTTGTAATCAAGCAAAGGAATAAGAAAGATGAAAATAAGAATGTTCTTGTCAAAAGTCAACAACCACAGAAAGCAAAGGAAATGGTTTTAGGATATTCAGGAGTACATGATGCAGAATGGCAGCCATGGGTTGAGAGCCTACCTGGCTATTCCAAGCTTGACTTGCAGAATCCAATTAAAGCACCTGAAAGTTATCTCATGAGAGGAGATCTCTTTGCTAAGGCAGCTTTATTCTTTCCTGATGTTTTTGACTTCTTCACAAGGTTCTCACAGTGGATGGCTCTTAAGAACTATGTTGCTGCCAGAAGGATAGAAACTTTCCAGAGCTCTGTTAATTCTTTTGCCCTCATGCCTTTGGCTGGAAAACACAAAGATGATAGAAGAACACCTCATAGCAATGAATTTGTGCTCTCCAAATTCATTCCTGGAAAATATGGGGGTGAGGTCAGGAAGTCTTTAACAGCACTTTCTGAGGAAGATGGATGGTATGGGGATAAAAATTTGGCCTACGTCGGACATTCAGTTCGAAAGAGCATAAGGGATGCTAATGAACATAAGAGTGTCATGATTCTATCCTTGGGCTCCTCAGGTATGGGACTGAAGGGGGCTGATAATGTTACTTTTGGTAGCAGTGTTGAAGAAAAGGTTGATGACATAAATGAGTTTGGTGGGGTGAACACTCTTAAGGAATCCAATATGCTCATTCTTATTCTGCCCGAAGTTCATCAGGATCCAGTCCCTGGAGCTCGTTCTGTGGCGGCAAGAACTACTGGCTCTCTTATAAGGGAACAGAAAGAAGAAAACTTCCTAGACTTGGGACTTTGGCGGATAGATAATCTGAAACCGCATGAGAGCACTGTGGTGCACAACTGCTGTCGGTTGTTTAAGTTTTATGAGAATAATCCTGCTATTACAAATCATTCTGTCATTGATACTAGCTGCCGTAGAGAAAAATGGATGAAAAATGGAGATCTTTTCATAGAGCTTGTTGCAGACAAGGAGTTGAGCAACTTGAGTAACACTAAATCTACATCCAGCACATTGATAGTCTCAGAAGTTACAATCCTTGGGGAGTCTCATGAAAACAGGGAAACACTTGTAGCTAGTGAGTGCTTGAAGTCTACTGCATCCATTGAAATGGTACTCGACATAGCTTCTGCAACAGCACCATTTGTGATTTTGAAGGAACAAATACTGAAGCTTCTGGTTCAGCAATCTGGGAAATATTGGGAAGGAAGAGGCTCCAGGATGAAGAGGAAGTTCAAGATCAAAGCTGTGTCCTATCACCCACCTTGAGGACAAGGTGGTTTTTCAAGGGGGGAGATATGATAGGAACCCATTAGTTAGTATAATAATAGAAGTATAACTAATATTGGTGATAGGATGTTAAAGGGTCCTGGGCTAGGTACTAGTTAGTATTGGGCTGGCCCATAAGTAAGTATAAATAGAGGGAGAGAGAAATAAGAGGGAGGCTTTTGGGACTTTGGTCTGGGAACTGGGAAGATTAGAGACTGACGATCTCTTCTCTTTTGGGAGGCTTCTGCCTAGGTCGCTGTACTGTTCATCTTCTTCAATAAAGAATTTCAGTTTGTTTCTTGATAATAATTCCTGTAATTGCTGTAATCTTGGAGGACTCTATCAGGTCTCGAGTTCGAAACCCGCTAGGCACATAAGGGTTTGAAACTCAATGTAGTGAGTTTCAGCCCTGATTACTCCAGGCCCCCCAGGCCCCCTACCCCAGACCCCCCTGGAGTAAAAAAAATGATGCAAGACATTTAGAAATACAAAAGCGGATAACTCATTTGATCGATTAATAGTATCACACAATTTAACCACTAAAATATAACCCCTCCATTCTCAAATAATTGTACATTAACTAAAGATTTCTTTGTTAACAAATAATTATCCTTTTAGCGAACTGATAAAGTAAAACCAAGGTTTTGAAAGGAGAAAAGGGGCCCCAAGGCAGCCTGACTCCACCTCATGAGGCATAAGCCTCGAGGCAAACTGAGGCATATGTGTACCCCTGAAATTAATGGATATAAGTAGATAAATAGTTAAGGAAGCAAGGAAGCCAAGCCATCAAGCCAGCCAGTCAGCCATCCAGTAAATATGATGCAAGGCATTTAGAAATACTGAAGCCCGTGACTCATTTGATCAACTAAGGCTTCAGACTTAAAGGCATTTTCCTTCCAACTTAATGCCTTTGCCCCTCAGACTCTCAGAGGGACTCACTTAAATGCCATTGAAAACCACTGAGTAATGACTAAGCTGTCCTCATGCACTTATTTCACTTTTTGTTTGCTCTTTTCAATACCAAGAAATCAGTGGTGATACATTTGTCAATTAACTACTACACTAATAATCAAAAGTTATTAAAGACGGAGGAGGGGATAGCAGCATGGCACATTAGCAAGCAAAGAGATCAAATTTCAAAAATGAACCTGTTGGTAGTAAAAAGCAAAGAATAAGGTGTCAGTGCCAAAGTTATCAGCTCCAAGGCGTTCCCAGAAGGCAGGGTTATTAACAATGGGTGCCTGAACTTGGGGGTAGCTTGGAGGTGTCAATACTGGATGTTTCTGTAGAGAATGTTTGGAGGAAAGATTATCACAACTTCAATGTCATGATCCAATATGCTAGTACTGCAGGATATAATAATGTGCATACCGGACTATAACTCTTAACACGCTCAGAATCTTTAGGTTGGGGAAGCTTGTGAAAAGCAGACTCGAGCATTTGCAAGTTATGTAACTGGTCATACAATCCTCCAGAACTAGAAGAAGGTGACGAACTCAAGTTATCACCGATCGTGCCAAGATCTGAAACACTTCTCCGGCCAATGACTCCAAGGTTTCCTGATGGTTGATTCAATTGGAATGGTTGACCAGGAGAGAGATCTGTATCCCGTGGCATTTGTGATTGCTCTACAAAATTGCTGCTGCTAACTCCACTCTGCAATAGATTCTGTGTTGTGGCATATATTAAGATGTGCATTTTAGCATTATAAACTTGTAGGGTACAAAATGTATTAGTAATTGACATCTGGTGAGCATCGAACACCAGTTGCCAACTGACTTTAGTCTGGAATATATGTAACGCAAGCCGTCATATTGGGGAGATCCATTTCAGGTGAATTAGGCCTGATTGAATCGTCGTCATCATCACTACCCCAGTCTTACCCCTGTACTAAAGCACATAGAGACTGTTTTCGGATGACCCATAGTGAAAATCACGCCGAAAATTGCATGGACATAGAAGCACATACAGTTTAGTGAGCCATTTTGCTTTATTCCATCATATTCCCAAGCCAAAAAATAGTGAGACTTTGGCTCCATTGCAAATGATGGATTTAGGCCTTATTGAATATGCAATCAAAATTTCATCAGATGGTGGCCTGTGACAATATGATGCGTCAGTCCACTTGATGGCTTGTGCAACCTGTTGGGAATAGGTTTGGGCCCATTTTATCACCCCTTTAGTAGTCCAGCACAGGCCACCTGGGTCTGAGTCTATATACAATTGTGAGGTAACCTTATCTTAAGGATCATTTTGAGGTAAGTCAGGGCCAATTTAACATCACCAAAGCAACCAACATTTCGAGGGGAGTATATTTACCATGGTTTTAAATAGCCGGCCGCTACGCCTATCAAGGCCGCTAGATAGCGGTCGCGGTTGCTACCGCTATGGGCCGCTATCAAGGTGTGATTTTCAAATCGCAGAAAAATCCGCTACGTAACCGCTACGCCGCCCGCTATAGGCCGCTACCGGCACCTCCGGCAGTGCATCACGAACTGGTTGATGTGTAAATGTGTATATGTTGTGTGCATGTTGTGAAATACATTAATGGTGGTGCAGAGTGAAACTCAAAATTAAATGTACATGTATCCACATACATTATGGGACCAAATATTAATAAATATCTAAATTTTAATTATTAAAACCGAATTAAAAATTAATAAGGACGATTTAACTTTAATATCGGTTAAAGGAAAAAATGTTGACTTAACAAAACAATTTGGAACGGAAAATATGTTTTGCGCACTTGAAAATATTTCACGCCGCTGTGACGGCTATGCGCATCGCAGCGGCCGCAACGGCCGCTACGGCTATTTAAAACCCTGATATTTATAATCACTAGCCAGAGTTATTCACAAAATAATATAGCCACTACATGATCGATTTTGCTTCTTAAATCTTATCCAGAAGTAAAGATCAATTTTCATCATGGCTGATGAGTATAAAGAAAAATATATATGCTAAACTTACAGGCGCATCTGATGCATAAACCTTCAAATCATCCTCATTCTTCCCAGGGCCAGGGGATGGAGCAGCATCCACAGAATCTTCAGGAAGGGCATGTTGTTGGTGACACTCTTCTCCTTTTGGATGACTGACTTCTGCAATGGAGTACTAAGACCATGAGCTTAGTAGCCAGAAGAGAGTTTACTGCTCACACAATATGAAAAGCAAATCCTTCAATGCCTACTTTTCCACTTAACTTTACGCCTTCCTTTCATACGTCTCACAATTATTTCAGTCAGAAGGCGAAGTACTAATCCTTTATATGGAGTATTTTAAAACTCCTAGTCTCTTTTGGTTATTTTTCAAAAAAGACAATTTTACAAACTACACAAATTATTACTTATTGGGGTTATAGTTAAGGTACCACCAGCACTCAAAGCATATTCAATTTCGAGATGAAAATATTGAAGCATGTGGGTAAGATAATAAAAAAAAGTAATGCAAACATGCTTTAAAAATAATTCCGATGTGTACCATTCCCTTTTCGAAATTTGTATTATCCTTTAATCCATTTTTGTTGGATATATCTAGGATATGGGATTCCAGTATTCCACTAAGTTTCATTCCAAAAGTTTTTCAAGAGGCCTCTGTAGTGAACTAGTGACTCCAAAGTGGAATTAATACAGGACGGTCCAGACTGATTGAACGTTGGGAAGAGTCCAACACTTCCACCAAATCAATCTGAATCGTCCTTGTAGTAACAAACTCTATGGTAGGTTTATTACATAGGATCAGATCTGTGCTCTAAGACATTTCCATTGAATACATGCACACCCACCTGACCAAAGCTTCAAATGGACCAATAGAATGATGGAAGCAGCACAAAACTAATTGATAGCATAAATTCCACTTTCATAAATTGCATTTATGAAATTTGTTTTCATGATGACAAATTGCATTTACCCCCTCCCCCCAGTTTTGTAGCAAGTGAACATAGTGTGAAACAATAAGCACATCTAGAAAGTGCACATAGACCTCACAATAAACAAAGTATTTTATCAATCCCCCAGAGGACTGAAGGACCCAATGATTTTTAGTGGATACATAGGCTACTAGGAGAAAGATCCTATCAACATACCAGAATCTCTAGATGCTGTCGATATCATATTGTGTTGGTTAGTTGGTTGATGGATCACACCAGGGTGTTGTTGTGATGATGCAGGTGACGGGGCACTATTAGCATTAGCTGCTTGGGTTGCAAAACCCAAGCCATGTTGAGGTAACACAGATGGGCTGTGAGAAGTGAACTGAAAATAATAAGAATAACAAATTAATCTATAACCAAACTTGGCCACGATAAACTGCATTATCAGGCTTGTAGATTCAACAATATCTTATTCTGGCTGCACTTTTTGTAAGCTCTGCGGTGTCAATTCAGCTATCAACGTATCATTTCAATCTTTTCATACTTTATTGTATGATAACAATATTTAAAACAATCAACCAAATGAAAATTTAATGCTAACCCAATTAAAGAAGGCATGGATTAAAACTGCAAGTGAACGCAGAAAAGGGAAAAAATGCACATTCATAGGCATTCGGTTAGGTTAATTAAAAAAATAAAATCAAGTGTAGGAACATACTATGTAACACATTAGAGAAAAGTAGAAGCGAACTGCAAAATAACGCGATTTAACAACATGCCTGTGTTAATAGCGGATTCTGTTGCTGGGAGGAGAACTGTTTGTGGTTTCCACCACTAAGTGTGGGCATGTTGAGAATGTTATTCTGACCTTGTTGTTGTTGTACCTGCTGAAATCTCTGCAAAAATTTCTCCCTCTGATCCGGAGCGATTTCAGTTCTTCCACGGAATTGCCCCTGGCAAAAGCAGATAAATTATAATCTTAGAACGAATTGTAGGATAGCAACTTTTTCCACGGAATTGCCCCTGGCAAAAGCAGTTATGAAACGAATTGAAAGTGGTTGGCCAAATATGCCATAGAACCAACTTTTTCCCAACAGATCTACAGAAATCACTAGCACAAATCACAGTAACGGGAAATAAGGGAGTAACATTTTTCATGCCATTAATGAATATACTGAACCACAGATATGTAGGATAGCATACTGAAAAGAGATTCAATATTTCACCTTGCAGCAACTACACACTATTATTAATGCCGTAAAGTTGACAAACACAAAAGTGTAAGATATTTTACGGAAACTGGAGTCAGCTACCTACCAGTTCATTTTGATTCTGAAAGGAACTTCCAGGCCTCCATTGCATTCCAGGTACAATGGAAGGAGAGAAAACCCTACCAGACATGATGTTGGAATCACCAACAGTACCACTGTCAGTCGATCCCATTGCATCACTCGACTTAGTAGTTTGTGACAAGATATTTCTGTTGGCTAAGGGGGAAACTAGAGGCTGTCCAACCCCACCAGTCCCAAGTCTTTCATCTGATCCTAAAATATTTCTCTTTGCTACTTCAGGAGAAGAAGGAATAGCACCAAGAGTACCATTGGTGGAAGTTGAACTACTTGAGCCAAGCAAAATATTAACTGCAGGCTGACTAGGGAGACCACCTCTACTAACACTTCGTAATCCACTTTCGGAAATTGCTGGTGAAGGTTTCCGGTCAGGGAAACCCGGTATCTCCTCATCTTTTGTGGCATTAGCTACATTCCTAGGGGACAAAATGGCAGCACCTGCATTGTCCAACAAACGACAAGTTCCACAATAAGAATTGAAACATGAAAAACAGAGGATGAAGTATTTGATAGTTGATACTCAAAAGTTTAAAGATGGCTGTACTAGGAATCACATAGCTGCCTGAAGGAGTTGTTGGAGCAGAAGAGCCAACCACACTAGATTTAGAAGGTGGGGTCCGGGCAACCATGTCAGGCGCACTATCCTCGGTAGCAATATCCTCTGCTTGCTCCTGAGTAGAACCCCCTTGTTCGACAGAAGATGTTACTGTTGCCTGCGGAGGGAAATCAAATAATGGGATTCCAACAGCATCACATAAGCAAACAATTTAAAGTTAACGACAAGATGATAATAAATAAAATAATGATATTACTATTAACAACAACAATAATAACAATATCAGCAACAATAGTATCGCTCAGTTCATATTGAAAGTGATAAAGAGACCACAGGGTGTTGGCATTAATGTTTCATTTTGCGTGTCACACTGTCACTTTCAACCACTACTTGTGCATAGTATCAATTACCTTCGCATATAGTGATAAAAGCACCACATTGATAAAGACTACTCCATAATGTTAACTCTCTCAAGTTTCTATCTGGGACCCTTAGCAGAGCCACAAAAAGGACACCCAAACACATATCGCAAAGCAAAGGAACAAATACAAAAAACAGACAAGAAATGGGATGGTGATAAATTTTCGACACTGTTAGAATTTCTTTTATAACGAGAAAGAGACTGGCGTGATGCATACCGATACTTGACCAGGTGATGCAGCTATAGATGATTTCAAGCTTAATGTGGCACTAGCAGCAGTAAGGCCCTGTAACAACTGGAATACTTAGATTCGTTGTGTTTGAAGATTGTGGGGGGGGGGGGGGCAGCAATAAACAAATGTTAGGTATTTTTACAGGGGCCCTTGGAAATCATCCACAAAAGCAACAGACAGCCGGTTAAATGTCTGCCAATTCAGTGTAGGTGCTCCATATTTTCAATTAATTTACATGTCATGATTAACAATAGAAGAGAAAACCTAATATCTACTCAAAGAATGATAGAACAAAAGAGAAATGCTTACCAGACAAAGAACATATTTAAAAGATACAAATGCAGATGTTACCTTGGCAAGCCCAGGGGGGGCAATGGCGACTAGTTCTTCAAGAGATTCCACCTTGTCTAATGGTAGGGAGCTATAAAGCTCGTCTACATCGTCAAACTCATCAAAATCCTCCTAGAAACAGAACATGATATGAATGGACTGATAGAAATCACAGCAGGCATATGCCATGAACCAATGAAATATCAAAAGAGAAAAACCAAAATGGCATATGTAGTAAGTGTTTGTGTATGTGAGCAATAAAACTTAATACAGAAAAATCTATTTTCAGAGTATGCTTTTTAAGAAATTAAACCATTGACTCGTAGTAGTATTTTGTGGTCTTTGAGTAACATGAGATGATGGGGGGAAGCTACACTGAGCAAAGTAAACCTGATTGCGCTCCACATAGTCATCCAGGAAATCTTTAACATCATTGACTTGTTCTGGACTCAACTCATCATTATCCAGCAATCTCAGGATCAGCTCTAACTTCATTATATGGGCCTTGTGTCGAACAATGGATGCCTCCAAATGAATCTGGGAAACAGATGCCTCGTGAAAACTAAGGACAAACCACTCACAATGTCACAATACTAAGATGTTCTCCTTTCTTTACCAATCTTGGTGGCCTTGTTTTCCCTTTTTTGACAGTTAGTCCCTCCAGTTCAGCCTCAAATATGTCAATTTGATTTTCCAGCTCCCCAACCTTGAAATAAAAAAGAACAATCGCCCTTAATCAATTATTTGACACTTATTTAAGAAGACTATAGATAAAGCTTACACAGCAATGCAAAAGGAAGTATATCTTAACATTATAATGAAAATGAATTGCAGGTTCAGTCCAAATTCAAGTTTTTTTCCCTTTTAGAGAATTGGGAGCTAAAAGCCTAAAAGCATACCAAATTAACCGTGGCTGGACTGTAAAGTTATTTGACAAACACTGAAAGTCATTAAAGTGAGTGACCAAAGGCAAGTGAAATGTGACACCCAAATGAAAATTGTAATGTGCCAGCTGCCAAGTGACAACTACACAGTGTATAGCAAGTTACTTAATTGAAATAGCATGCAGGCAGATAATCAGATCCATACCACATTATTCAACCAATCTCTTGTCTCTGATTTAGCCTTTTCCTTTGGATCCTGACAAAAGCAGCATATGACAACAAAGCAACTCAATATTCAAATTACTGTAGTTCAACAGCCTGAAACATTCAAATGTCAACACTCAACATCCAACTATTAAAAGGTAAACCTGTTAAAACTCATTAATCTCATTTTTCACCCAACAACTAAGAACACATAATCACAGTTCTGACTGCACAACCTGAAACTAAGCCCTAAAGCATTGCTAGTACAGAAAAGTAGAGAAAATTAAAGAGACGCAAGTTGAATTTCCTTCTTTTAGACTTCTCTTCTCCCTTAAATTTCCTTATATTCTTCTCTCTCAAAACTTGCACAAGTTGGGGGGAAGATTTAGAGCTGATTGTACTATATAATAAACATTTAGCTGAAATCTTCTCCAGTAGCACAAACCCAGCACTTTGATAACCTGATTAGCAAAATGCAAGTAATTCATTACACATGTCAATTAGAATTTATTCTATGATACCGTCTTTGGTTGTTGGCCTAAGCCTTCTTTCGAAAATGCTTTGGTCTTTGTTTCTTTCTCACATATTTTGAATCGTTCCATTTCACGCTCAATTTGCTTCCGAGCATCCATCAGAGCCTGCTCATAAGAGGCACTAACCTACGTCAAACAGCACCAAATAATATTATAGTCAACACATGTTTTATACTCCATACATGTTAAAGGATGAAGAGAGACATATAACATTCAAAATCTCGGGTAACCATATAACCACAGAGAGTAGCTCTGGCTTGTTTAAATATATATATATATATATATATATATATATAGGGGAAAGATCAAGTACAAAGTGTGCTTATTGTGCAAATATTTGTACGATGCACCTTGACGTTATTTGCATTGCATATTGAGGTTCAAAGTATTGCACATTATAAAGTCATAAAAATAACAGTTGCACATTAAGGTGCAACGAGTTGCACCCTAAAAAGTTGGGTTTTATTACAAAAATGTCACCTTGCCTTTATGTCCTTTGGATCAACTCATCGGACGGTCAAGATGAGTTTGTACTTTGTAAATTAAGAAGGCTTTGTATTTGATCTCTATTCTATATATATATATATATATATATATATATATATATAACACATAAAAATAATATTACCCATATATGTTGTTCAACAATAATTTTTATCTACTTGGTTAAAGGCCGAGTAGAAATTAAGACCAGTTACACCAGAAAAATCAGTTAAAGACAAGGCCCTCTGTGAGTAAGGGCAGCCCAGTGCACATTGGCATCCCCGCAAGGCTAGGGTCCGGGGAAGTGCCACCACAAGAGTGTATAAGGAGCAAGTCTTTCCTTATCATTTTGAAAAGAAGCTGCTTGAACCCATGACCTCTTGGTCAGACAGCAAAAAAAACTGTAGCAGGTACGCCCAACAGCCCAGGCTCCCCTTCTCCCGGCCCTCTATGAGACTATGAGTAAATTTTAAAAACCAAAGCTGCGAATTTAATATTATTAGCCCTATAAGTCGAATATATTAAGCAAAAAGTAGTAATCCATAGTAACTAGCATAATTCAAAAAGTATTTTGAGGTCACATTATCCAACCAACCTTAACATCTTAAATCCAAAATTAATCATCAGTTGGTTAAAAAATGATATTATCTTCAACTTCTTCCGTCTCCGCACACACGTCTTGGGTGAAAAATTGTAGATTTACAAACTAGAAAGACCTCAAAAAAGTGATCACATTGAAGTCCCTGAGGTCATTTTCAATCCCATAATGACCCAATACTATTTTGCTAAAATAACCAAGTAACTCAGTTTTGGCTAAAATGGCTCACTAAATTGCATGTGCTTCTTGTTATGAAACAACGGTCAGTCCATGCAATTTTTGACGTGATATTCATCATGGGTCATCTAGACATAGGTGGGAACCTTTGCGGCACTGCAGTAATGTTGTTATTGTTGTTGTAACCAAGTAACTAAGTTTTTCAACTGTAGTGAGTACAAAGTAGCAAGTACTTGCCAATTAATTTTAACAAGTTACTCGCTTACTGAATTCAAGAGAACAAACAAAGCAGCAAAAGGCGAGCTCAACTCAAAACATGTCCCATCAGCTTTTGCCAACAATGACACATCTGTAGTTAGAGAGTGATTTAAAGTAACAGAATCTCCTATACAACTCTTTGCTCTTTTCTGTTTCTTGCGAGCGATTGAATAGTCACTAATGTTATTGCCTTTTCATTCCTCCTAAATCTCAAAATGGTATCAGAGTATACAGTAAAGAAATGATGATGGTGTGTTCTAGCGGTGTAGCAATTAAGCTCAGCAGTTCTCCGACACCATCAGATACTGTTTCGATAGCTCTCCCTGGAACAATTAAAAACCCTACTTATGTACTGCTTTTCCTATGATTCAAGTCATGGAATGACAACTTGCCACTGTTGGTATTGACCTTTTATTCTGCCTTAAGGACTCGAGAAACTAACAGCTTTTCTTTGAAGTTCAGCTCTGCTAATAGAAAACATGCAATGGCTAATGCGGTTATCCAAGCGATACAGTGGATAGATGTTACAAATAGGTGAATAGAGGCATGGTTTCAGGCAAACCAAGATCAGGGGCTGCTGCAATGGTGCTGGTTTGTTGAGATGATGCAGGGGGATCATGATATGAAGCAGAATCTGGGCTTGGAAGAAGAGGGGCAAAAGCCCCCGTGGGTTTACCGAAGGCGGGACGGGCTTGAGCCCACCTTCGTGGGCTGGTTGCGGGCTGTTTAATTAATATTTATTATTCCTTTTATTTTGTTTCCTAATTTAATTTGTTTCCTAGTAGGATTTATTTAGGACTTCTATTCTTATTAGAATTAGAGGTTTCCTATTTCTATTTAGTTTCCTAGAATGATTTAATTAGGAGTTCTATTAGAACTAGAGGTTTCCTATTCTATTTAGTTTCCTAGATTAATTTATTTAGGATTCCTATTCTTATTAGACCTAGAGGGTTATTTATACCCCTTGTATGCTTCATTCTTGATGATCTTGGAATAAAAGTTGGTTTAGCCTTTTGGCTCTGGGCAACGGTATTTTTACCGTTGATTATCGGGCAACGGTTCACCCCGTTGATTTTAATTTTCTGTTCTTATCAATTGGTCCGACCTGCCGGATCCCGTCCCGCCAGAATGACGAGATCTATCGGTGAACGTTTGTCAGAGATGCTGGCCAAGCACACTCAAACCCTAAAGGAGCACAACATGCGCCTGGCAGAGATCGCCGCATCCCTGGCAGTGCTTACCAAGGCGCTCGTTCCATCAGTCACGACGGAAACAAGCTCGGACACGGTTGGCAGCCCCAACGTATCTACGCACAGCGGCGACGGACAGCTGCACAACGTCACTTCTTCATTGGCTGCACTAAAAGAGACTCTCGCACCGCCAGCGGCGGAGCATTCAATGGTGGTGACTTCACTCGACGCGGCAGCAGCATCCTCGTTCGGAATTGGACTACGCAACTCCTTTCTTACGACGTTGCCCTCGTTTAACGAAGTAGAACCGATCAACCGGGTTGATAAGGCTGAGAAACGGTTCAAATTGAATTGTGCTCTGCCGGGAAAGAAGGCGGCAGCCACTGTAGTTGTGATGGAAGGGTCAGCCCTATACCGGTTGACCTCGATGCGGACACGAAAGCCGGGCATGTCATGGGATGAGCTTACACAGGCATTGGTGGCTCGTTTTGACTCACAGTTTCAGGGCAATTGCTTTGAACGACTGTCCAGAGGCAAGCAGACAGGGACTGTAGAGGAGTACATCTCAATTTTTCCTAAAGATACTGGGCAGCCACCGGGAACAAATGTCAGCCGGTTTACGGATTTCAACCTTGAGGACAAGGTTTTTTCGAAGGGGGATGGAATTGATATGAAGCAGAATCTGGGCTTGGAAGAAGAGGGGCAAAAGCCCCCGTGGGTTTACCGAAGGCGGGACGGGCTTGAGCCCACCTTCGTGGGCTGGTTGCGGGCTGTTTAATTAATATTTATTATTCCTTTTATTTTGTTTCCTAATTTAATTTGTTTCCTAGTAGGATTTATTTAGGACTTCTATTCTTATTAGAATTAGAGGTTTCCTATTTCTATTTAGTTTCCTAGAATGATTTAATTAGGAGTTCTATTAGAACTAGAGGTTTCCTATTCTATTTAGTTTCCTAGATTAATTTATTTAGGATTCCTATTCTTATTAGACCTAGAGGGTTATTTATACCCCTTGTATGCTTCATTCTTGATGATCTTGGAATAAAAGTTGGTTTAGCCTTTTGGCTCTGGGCAACGGTATTTTTACCGTTGATTATCGGGCAACGGTTCACCCCGTTGATTTTAATTTTCTGTTCTTATCAGATCAGCGTGCTAATCCCTCACGAAGTCCCATTCAAGGCAATCTTACTACTGCTAAACTTGTCCCTAATTTCAAGCCAATCTCACTACCAGGGGCGGACGTACATGTCAATCAGAGTTAGCATAGGCTTCAGCTCAATATTTTCTACTAACCTAAATGTTAGCACTTAATTTTGTTGAGGCTTCACGTTAGGGGTTCGAAGCCTTGCAAGGCTACACCCTTATTTTAACTTTTTGAAGTGCTTCACGTTGGGAGTTGGCCCCAGGTTTGCAAAGGAGGCAATTTCTCTCCTACATGATGTTTTTTAATTAGAGGCTCACTCCGTATTAAAGGTTATAATTGTTACTACGTATAAATCTATTACGGAGTATTATATTACTTATTATTATTGTTGTTGTTAATTTTAAATTTTAAATGTAGCTCTAAGTTGTATTATCTAATACTGCAATTTGTCAATTTTTTATTAATACAGCTTCATCTTATTTACAAATCTAACAAAACAAATTTTTACAATATTTCAATTTGAGCTTTGCCACTTTGTAGTACTTTTGATGTATTTTCTGATTATTAATATTATATTCATAAAAGTGGTTTAAATATCCGCATGGATAATTTAACTTTATCATCTGCCAATCTTAAAACCCACATATTTCAATTACTTCAGGACAGTGGAAGTATTTACATATATTTATTTTTAATTAATGTTTGTTGTTGTAATAATAGACTCATATGGAGTATAATGTATTACCAAGTATAAAGTATTACTCCCTTTATCTCGAAAAGGTTTGTCAAATTGCTTTTCTTGGTCAATGATAATCAACTTTGTCCAATGATATTATTAATAAGAAATTATTTTAAATATAAAAATTATATCAAAATTTTCCTTATTCAAAATACTTTCACCAAGATATAAATTTATAAAAATTATATCAAAATTATCCTTATTCAAAATACTTTCACCAAGATATAATCAATTTGTCAAACTTTTTCGGGATGGAAGTAGTACATATGTGCATACACTGACTTCCGATGCCTAAGTCCGCCACTGCTCACTACTGATAAACTTCCCCCTGATTTCAAACTAATCTCACTACTGGTAAACATGGAAGGTAAAGTTCTTGGATCATTTTGAAGTAGCAAAACAACAGACACCAGATACTAGAGCAACCAACCATATTGTTTGGGACGCTTATCTGCTTCTTAATTCCAATCTAGTAGCTAGTAGCTAGTATATATGTTAAACGACGAAAAGGTTGATAATACAGGTGCTGGAGAGCACTCATGCATGTACCACTAATGCTCTAGAATATAGGGTTACATATTCCTGTGTTCCGTTACAAACTAATGTTAGTGGGGTAATTGCTTGAAGACAGATGGTGTAGTGTCCTTTTGAAGACTGGTGGTTGTTTAATACATGAACAGCCCTCTGGAAGGATGATTGTATTGGCTAAACTGTAGGATGGACTTTTCCATCTCACTAATTCAAATCATGCATCTTTTTTTCTTACTGCTGTTTCTGTTAATACCCAAAATGTTAGTACAAACTACAAATATTTTAGGTTATCGCGTGTTTCTTTCCTAAAAATCAAGATCCATTTGGCCAGGAAAAAAATATTACCACTTTCTATTGGTACCTGAGTGTGTTTTTTATCCTGTGAGTGCATCTTCCGGAGCAAGAGAGTTCAAAATACTATGTATTATGGAGGTAGCAATATTAATATTAGCTTCAAATGGCAGCTGAAAGCTACCTTCTTGTCCTTGATTTCACTGGACTGGATCCATGTCTTGATTTGATCTCTGTACCTCTGGAGTTTCTTTATTTCCTTCTTCAAATCTGCCTCAAACTTTTCTTTCTGGTTCGCATTGTCAGTGTCGTAAACCTTATTGTTTGGAAAACCATAAAGTTCATCAAGAAAATTGAAGCCAAAACAGCGCAAAACAAAAAAGTACCAAGCTAGTTACTCGTATTATTTTCTTAAATCAAAGTTTAAGCGCGGACCTTGTTCCAAATGCTATCGAAGAGGTCGACGCCCTCCTGAACCTTCTTCAATACTCGATCAATCTCACCTTGGAGCTTTCGACTCGCTCCCATTGAAGAAGAACAAAGTAACAGCCTATAGAAATTGGGATTGAAAACCACGACGGTGATTCAAAGAAACCGCTTTAGCTTCTAAGGATTCTGCTCTCTTCCGATTCTCCAAAATCAACTGCCCACACGGCAAAGGTTTTGCAGGCGAGCAGTGTCTGCTTTCGTCAGTCTCGCGGTCAAAATCTACCCGAACAGTAACGATCTGCGAACCGATTATGAGCCGGTCCGAGCCGTGTATGGGTAGATAACATAACATTACTTCCCTTCTTTTTTATGTTTTTATAGAGCCCGTTTGGAGAACTCTGTTTTCGGCTTATCAGGCTTATCAGTCAGCTTTTTCACCAAACACGTAACTTTTACTTTTGCGCACTGAACTGTGTAATAAGCCGAAAAAGTAAGGTTGGAGTTACTTTGCTGGCTGTATTGGCTGAAGTTACTGTAGAGGGCCATTTTAGCTATTTTTACATATAATTTTTTCTTTAATTTATTAATAAAATATATTTTTAAAATATTTTTTTCGTAAATCAGCAGAATCAGCCAAAACAGCCACTCCAGCCAGAATATCATACATTTCAGCAGAATCAGCGAAAACAGCCGATTTTGGTGCTAGCAAACGGGCTCATAAACTAGTACTAGTATTATATCCGTGTCATGTACAGTTATAAGTTTTCTACTCCCCCGTCCTAATTTACTTAGCCAAACATGATTTTCTAAGTCAATGGTGCCTAATTTTGATCGCTTATATATTTATATAGATAAAATATTAATAATATGAAAATTGTATGAAAATGTTCTTTGTTGAAAATACTATCATAAAAGGATATAATTATTATTTTTTGCATAAATATATTAGTTCAAATAATTGTTCAAAGTTTACGACCTTTGACCGGAAAAGTCAAGATTGGTTAACTAAAATGGGACGGAGGGAGTATGTTATTATACAAATAAAAATGCTTTATAATAATATATAAATTAAAGTAAACTCAAATGCCTTTTTTAAAACATCCATAAATTCGTGTTGACAGACAACTTCAATTTATTCGTACTCTACATTTAGCTTGTTGAATTATTTTGAACAACTAATGCATATTCATTTAGAAATTTTAGATTGGAGTCAATTTATAAAACCTTGTGAGAAAGCCAAATGCATAAATGTTACAGACTATTATTTTGAGCTCTAAATATATGAGTTCTGATCTTTATATCCATATCCAAATATTTTGCATGATGTTTGGACTAATTACTTCAATGTTCATATTTATTTAAATTTTTAAAATATTGTTAGAACTACACTTTATCAAATATTTAATTTTTACTCTCCACAATCTAAAGTTCTAGATTGGACATACTTTTATAAGCAATTATTTCTTCCTGCGTTAGTGGTTTATTTTGTGTAGTTTATTTTGTATATATATGTTCCTTTTGTTCATCTGTTAATGTATTCATTAATTTTAAAAGTATGGGAAAAATCTTGTTTAACATTTCTTATTTGTACTCATGCGTTGATATAAATAAACAATCTATTCACAAAAAGGTTACTATTACACTCCTAATGTATTACAATATTTTCATAAACTCACGCCCTCATCAATTCCAAGTATTCACATTTTATTTTGTTTAGGTTAACTATTATGATATACAGGGTTGTATGTCTTTGAAAGACAAATCTAACTATTCATATTTTTGTTTAACAGTTTAGGCCACATTATCTCGACTAACATGATACACCAATATGTACATTTTTAAAATGATAAATATTCACTTTGTATAACCCAAATATGTGTATTAACAAATAAGAGTAGTTTTTTTTTCAATTGCCTTGAATAGGTAGTACTCCCTAAGTTATATTTATGCAAAAAATATATGAACTTTGGGTTATAATATCAGTATATACTACGTATTTAATTTATACATATACTCCCTAAGTTTTATTACGAAATCTTTTTTCAAAGTTTAAAAGTTTATTTGTATGCTTTTTATGTATTTTTATTTTATATGACCATTAATGCGTGTGAATCTGTGTTTTTGGAAGAAATAACCACATAAATTTACAGTACACTAAGTAAGCAATCTATTATACACATGAAATAGCGCATCTTGAAACCTGAAATACACGTAGGAGCCAAAAGATTGTATCCAGTGTGTCGGCCACAGTCGGTGTGTGCAAATTAAAAAATAGGGAGTAGAATTATATGTTAAAGGGAATTTGAACTCACTTAATGCTTGATCGCTTGGAATATTGAGGACATTATTGCTATAATTGTAAAAATCTTCCCTTCAATGTTACTTCCATTACTTCACTTAAAATTGTAGAATTGCAGATCCATTACTTCCATACGTGTTATAAGAACTTTCAGGATTGTTATTGGAAGTTGACAGATGTGGAACAAACCAATGCTCGATGATTTTTCAGTTATTCACTCTGAAAAGGAAATAATCTCAATTTTACAGGGTAGTATTTTTCATACGATAAGTAAGATAGTGATCGATGGGCCATGTGATTTTAGAGAAACGTTGTCTAGACGGGAACCGTTGTTCTTTCACGGTTCCCTTTTTATATTAAAATATAGATTTATTATACTTTTGTGATAATGTATTAAATAAAGAATGTTTTCATATCATTTTTATATTATTAGTATCATCGTGTGTAACTATATATTTGATCAAACTTTAATTTATGTGACTTGAAGAATCAAATTTGACGAAATAAAAATGGAAGAAGATAATATATATACAAAGTATGATATTTGAGAAATTATAT
This sequence comes from Cuscuta epithymum, assembly GCA_945859915.1. NCBI lineage: Eukaryota > Viridiplantae > Streptophyta > Magnoliopsida > Solanales > Convolvulaceae > Cuscuta > Cuscuta epithymum. The sequence continues at coordinate 1,077,228 of CAMAPF010000948.1, read as the reverse complement.
TATGTACTTCGTACTAAGTAAATTCTATTTACGGTGAACGAACTCAATATTGGATAGAAAGATTAACGAATTTGTGATTACTGTTATTTCTCTATATCATGTGTGTGAATCAAGTTAGATAAACTTTTATGGGATGTCTAAAATATGATCTATGTTGATAACTCCTGTTGAATTTTATTAAATCCATAAATTATAAATTTTTAAGAATTCACAAATGATATATATGTTGAAGGCTTCCCATAGTTTCCTATACTTTTGAAAGATAAAAATATGACTAATATAATTGTTTACCCCAAAGGTGACTGTCGTTTATTTAATTCATTGGTTTGATTTTTTTCTTTTCATTTGCATCTCACCGCCCATCCTAGTAGGGACGGATCAGGATTTCGAGTCAAGGGGGGCGAAATTTTTTCGTTAGTGTAGGGGTGATTTTTTTTTTTGCTAATGTAGAGTGGCAAATTATTTTTTACTAGTGTAGGGGAGCGAAATTTTTTCACTAGTGTAGGGCTCTACAGCTATTTTTTATTCAAAAAAAAAAAATCCATTAAGACATCCTAGTACATGATGACATTCAAATCTATTACATTCGAAGTTTAAATAATGGAAAAATAACTTTGATACATTCTAAGTCTAGAAAAAAGTATTGATACATTAAAGCGTAATGTATCTATTACATTCTAATTTCCATCACTTGCGATGGAGTCAGATATTCACTATTTTTGGGCTTAGGGATATGATGGAATAAAGCAAAATGACTCACTAAACTGTCTGCGCTTCTTTGTTATAAGCATCAGTCAGTCAATGCATGTTTGACGCGATTTTCACTTTGGGTCATCCGAAAACAGTTTTTCTGTGCGGTGGCAAATAGGGGGGAGCCTTTGCGGCACTGAGTCAATGATGATGACGACATTAAAGCGTAAGAAATGGCAAATCAAACAGAAATTATTTGAAAATAAAAATAGATACGGAGTATATGATATTTTATCCAATTATTTGAATATAAAAAGTTTAAAGGGTATACATCCACTAATACTTTTTAAATAACAGTTGCTTTGTTATATCACGTCAATTTTATCGGAATAAATCATTGATTTTTGAGTTGCAATTTTTTTCTACCAATGAGGGTGTTCGTAAGTCACAAGAAATTTTCTTAATATTACAATAGTGTGTATGAGATTATTATTTTTAGAATAATATTATATTGCATATTTATATATATGGTGCATATTACATTTGTATTAATGCTAAAATAACTTAAAATTTATTATTTATGCACTAAATTGTTTTTAGAAAAGTAAGAAGTAAATCGATTGTGTATTTTCATGTTAAGTGTCATCAACAAACATTTATATTTTGGAAAAACTACATGACTTTAAAACTGTTTAACTATTTTGTCTGATAATTAAACATTACAAAACTAGAAAATTTTATATACGAGTTGTTTATATTCGGAGTAATAAGTATCCGGAGTTGTATCCGAATTTTTATATCCGAATTTTACTACAAAAATTCGTATCCGAATTTTTATATACGAAATGCATAATTTATATTCGGAGTAATAAGTATCCGAAGTTTTGAACAATGAGTTGTTCTATTGTTTATTTTTTTAAGTTATGCAAAATATTTTTAGATTTTATATACAATTTTGAAACCTAAAAGTCAAGGGAGGCGAACACATATATATCTAATTAAAGCATAAAAAAATTATGAAAATATTACATATATAATAGAAAATTTTGAAACTCCAAGGGGGGGGCGGTCGCCCCCCACCCCGCCCCCTAACTAAGGGAGTGTTTGCGATTGCTTGTGCTTTTTTAAAGTGATTTTTTTAAGAGATTATTGGAAAAGTGATTTGTAGTAAAAGTTGGTAGTGTTTGGGAATAAAAGTGATTCTAATTAAAATGGAAAAGTTGGAGTGTTTGATAAAAAAAGTGATTGTGATGGTATATTTTAATGAAAAGTACAAAAATACCCCTTTTTTTTTTAACATTTCTCACGTAGGGTTAACGATATATCAGTTCTGCCCGATCCCCAAATCAGAAATCATCGTCGTTGAATCCAAATTGCAGCTCCTCCAGCCCCAGCTCCCCAAATCTCAGCTAAGCTTTTGTTTCCCGGATTTTGGAGACTTCTCCATCGTAGTTCTAACCTGAATATAAAGGAAGAGAGGGCGATTCACTGAAGAACTGTGAGAAGTGAGGATGGAACGAACAGATGGCGACGACAAAAGACCTCTTCTTCACTGCGTTCAAATGGCGCCGACGTGGGAGAGAAGATGGAACGAGCGTGTCCAGGGCTGGGGTAGATAGTAGTTATTTGAGGGTTATTTTGGGGGGTTAGGGGATTTATTTGCCATTATCATTAGTCATAAAGTTGGGGTATTTACAACTTTACCTAAAAGCTATTAAAAGCTGGGCTGGGGTAGTTTTTAGATTTTGGCTTTAAAGCACTTTTTTTAAGTCAAAGTTGGGGTTACCAAACACTTAGAATTGCTTTTTTTAATCTAAAAGCTCCAAAGTGCTTTTTTAAGCAAACAAAAACACTCCCTAAATCCATCCTTGTCTCTAGCTCTTCCTCTGCCACATCCGATAACCACCACACTGGTAACAATGGTGGTGTCAACAATTAGGGGTGGACATAAAAAACCGTAACCGTTTAACCGTACAAAAAGACCGGAAAACCGGTGTCCTTTTCGGTTAACCGTACCAAAAAATTTAAAACTCGCGGTACGGTTAATTGGCCGGAAGGAAAAATGGTTCACGGTTAATTAACCAATAACCGTAACCTCAAATATTACTTCGTATATGATTTCCGTATTATTGGCTAGCTCTTGCTAAGTGATGATGATGAATGGATTGGAGACAAATGTACAGTAAATACCGGTAAGGCAGTAAAGGTTTTGAGACAGGAAAGTATGCACTTCGTATCCGGTTCGGAATTGTGCATCTATAATTCACGTCCGTAGAATCGTACATAATGGAATACATACAAAGCTACTCACAGTTATATAGCTCAACTAAATGGAAAAAATATTTCTACACCAATGCAAAGCGACACACATGCATGTACATATCTTTAGTAATACTTCGTATATGTTTATACGGTATAATAATACTCCATATAAGTATTGGAACATATAATCTGCAAAAGTACTTAAAGTAGTACAAGGAAAGATATACGGACTAACTAAAGTTTGGAAATCAGAGGATTTATTGGAAAAATTATTGCTATGGAAGTTTCTTTTTTAATCTTGGACTGCTAGTACGTACGCAGTAGTATTTTTAAGAATTTATTATTTTCTTTTTCATGATTTTGATGGTTAACCGATTAGTGTGGTTAACCGATTAGTGGTTAACCGAAATTTTGGTTAACCAAGTATCGGTTAACCAATGTTATGGTACGGATAATGGTAACAACAATATATTAACCAACATTGCGGTTAACCGGAAATTGGTTAACCGAAATCCGGTTAACCAACCATGCCCACCCCTATCAACAATAGCAGAGTGACGTTGGTTGCTTCGATCGTGACATCAATATAAGTATGTAGTAATGATTTGAATATTTGTCAATGACATAAGATTTGTTAATAGTTAGCTTACCTAGTTACATTTTTTCCACATTTTAGAGGTCGTTTGGCAACAATGATTTTTGGCTTATCAGGCTTACCAGCCAGCTTTTTCATCAAACGCGTAATTTTTGCTTTCGCGCGCTGAATTGTGTAATAAACAGAAAAGGTAAGGTTGAACTTACTTTTCTTGCTATATTGGCTGAAGTTACTGTAGATGACCATTTTAGTTATTTTTACATATAACTTTTTCTTTATTTTATTGATAAAATATATTTTAAAGATAATTTTTCCTTAAATCAGCAGAATCAATCAAAACAGCCGATTTTCGTGCTACCAAACAGGCTCTTAATGTTGTCACTTTTTTTAATAGGGCTTGAACACAGTACTGTCTTCGTTCCCTAAGATTGAGATAAGGGAAATTGAGGCAATTCTACGAGAAGTAGAGCTATGCAGTTAGTTTGAATGTATCAATCACGAATAAAGTAAAAATGAATTAAAATCATGCAAATATTATTGAATATGATCTGGGATAATCTTAATGAGATTGAACGGAAAAAATTAGACAGTCATAATAAAATGGATGGAAGTAATTTTTAAGGCAAATGATGGATCACATATCCAATTACTTGCTCTCCGGGCCCGAACAAGTACACCAAACAAGTCTTTAGGAGGTGTGGGTATATTGGATATGGATTTTGGTGGATTTTTTTTAACCCATTGACTTTTAAATAAGTTCATTGACTTTTGAATCCATGAATTTTTTCTTTGAATGAATTCTATTTACTTTTAAATTCATGTATAAGTTTATAGGCTTCCAAAAAGTCCTTTTAAGTCCCGATCGCCGCAGTTGGTCATCGGAATTTTTGCCCAAATCGCCATCTCCGATCATTTTGAATCTCACCACCGTCCACCTCTGTCGCTGGAGTTTGCCGCCACCGTCATCGGACTGATCGATCCATCACCAACAAAATGACTTTGGTTATGCAAGAGAGTTAGAGTCAATTAATTATATTAATTAATTAAATTAGGGGTAGAAATGTAATGCCTAGTCATGTTTAAAGAAAATCAAATATGATCATACTTTTGGGAAGAATGTCGTGTTTTATTCCCATCGTGAGTAATTTTCTCTGCACAATGTGATAAGAAACAATTAGATAAATAAATCAAAGAAATGTAACTTATTTAGGAACGCAGAGTTCTACAAGAATGCGTAACTTATATTACACAACCCAATGAGTAAAAACATTAATCGTTACGCAAATGTTACACTCATTGCAACATGTGGTACGAGCATAGGGGCAATCGAGTTTTTCTTCTTAATACGGAGTATTTGTTTTCTTTTACAGTTAAATATTTATTAATTTGAAACTATATTTTTATGTGTTAGCAATTTAACGACGAAAAGCGATAATATTTTAAAAAACATCGCAGTAGCTAACTAACAACATACCAGAATTGCATTGATATAATACTATCGATTATTCTAAAAACTTCAAGGATTAGAACAATTTTGGATTAACAGTCATACAAATGGTTCGTAAGATTCTTTCAACAATTGAACCGATTTCACCCCTACATTTTCCTTCGTAACACGATATATAAAATATCTCATTTATTTAATTTAACTTGTGTACCAGTATTAGTGTAGAATCTCGTTGTTCAATGATAAAAAAAGTAAGAATATAATTTTCAACTCTTGCATATTGAGACCATTGGGGTACCCACCCCCGATCCGGCCGGTACGAATCCAAGACCTATTGAGTATTGACTGGTTTGTGATCACAAGTTTCATACCCAACTCTTGCTAATACTAGATTTGTTAGCCAAATCTAGTATTATTTTGCAACTAGATCTATACGTACTGCTAATCTGTAGAAGACAATATAAATATCCATGAAAATCTTTGATGAATAGAAGAGACAATTTAAAAAAATAATATACTAAAATTGCGGGGAAACTTCATATACTTTTAAAAAATCTACATTAATAATACGGAGTACTCCGTATAAATTTTTTTGACTCAAACGGGGCATTTCAGGGCAAAATTGCATCGGGTCGGTTCAATCTGGGCGGTACTGTGGTTTTATTCACTTAGGGCGTTAGGGCTCCTCCACCCCTCTGCGTCATCACTCATCCTCAACCTCCGTTTATTCGTAAGGTATTCTGCTATCCTCCAGATGTCAAATACGATTTCCCGTTACCATTCATGACTTGTTACACGATTGAGCTGTTTTGCTCCAGGGGATGGAGAACCCACAAGAAATTTCCGGCCAGGAAGGTAGGCGCATCATGGAAGAAATTGCAGCTACTGGAAAATGCTGGTAGTTTTCTCCCGCTACAGTAGTTGTTAAAATATTGGCAGATGACTAGATTCCCCTGCTGCAATAGTTGTTAAAAGTTCATTTTTAACAGTGAAGGAGATTAAAAAAATGTTATAGGGTTCTTGGCATTCTATTGATTAATTATGTTATTGATATAGCAATTAGAATAAATCAGATAGTGATGCCAGCAAGATATTAGTTTAGTTGAAATTCCGTTAGTTGTTGTATCCGTTTGTTGATCAAATTGTTATAAATAGGATACAAAGAAGCTGTAAAACTCAGGAATGATATTCTTCAGCCTTCTATCATCTTCTTCCTATACTCTACCTCTGAACATCATTTTCTAATCTCTTCTAAGCTAATTTCGACTAGCTCTTCTGTCGCCATAGACCAAGTTAGCTAAGGAGTAGAATCGGTCACTTATATAATCCATTCTTCAACTGTTCGATAAAAGTTAATGGTATCTAGTTTGAGGTATTAAGAGTCGACTCATGCATGGATTATTATTGCACTTTTTCTTGCTCTACATTTGCTGCAATGTAGACCTGGATTTACCGATGCCAAGGATGCTTGCCCTTTTGACCACACTAGATTATGAAGAGTCTTTTTTGCTTCTCTTTTGTTTGCTTTCTTTGTAAGACATTTCTCTTTTAACGTGTTATACCAGGCACGACTGGGATAAGCTGAAGAGGTTTCTATCCTTCTATCTTAAGCAGGTATGATAGACTGACAGAATGTGACTCAATTGAGTCAAGCTAGTTTTCTACTTTATCCTGCATTTGATAGACTTTGTACTGACGTACTTAGTTGCCTTTTTTAGTATACTCCTCACATGTTTTTATAATTTGATAATGAAGATACTGTCAGACTATCCGGATTCAAAGTTGACACATGAATTGCAGCAAATTTCTGCAATCGGAGAGCCCTTTCCAGATTTGGTGAAAAGGTTGGATCATGGTATTTCCGCAGTCATACCTTTTATTCTTATGATTTTTTAAGATTTCAATGAAAGCCTGCTAGACTCCTATACTCATGGCAGCTGTTCCTAGGTATCAAACATGTTTCTTTGAGTTTAAACCCAACTGAGCTGCGACATTGGAAATCCAGTTACAGTCATCTTTATGGACTCTGTAGCTGCGACATTCAGATTGCAATGTTTTATGTGAATCTAGATATTCTAAAATTTTCTCCCTTTAGCTACGCTAGGAAAAGTGCATAACATGTTCAAGAAGAAGAAAACCATACAATGGACCATTTGGAATTGGAAAATACTAGGCGAAGAATATTGGTAGGTAAGCAGAGAAAAAAGTGGAAGGAAAGAAATTTTGGTAGAAAATACGGAGTAAAAGATAAGCTGAACATAATCAAGTTTATTTTAGATATTTGTTCAAACTCATTTTCTTCATTTATTGATTTTATTCTATAATAAAGTCTATGGAATCTAAGCATTTGAAAATGTTAAAACACCTCAGTTGTATTTCATTTTTCTTTGCATTTTCCAACAAAGAATCTATGGAATCTAAACATTTGAAAATGCTAAAACACTTTAGTTGTATTTCATTTTTCTTTGCGTTCCTTTCCCTAGCATTTTCTGGGATCCAAGCATCACTGAAGTACATGTATGAAATAAAGTTGTAAACCCTTTGCAATTGAGTGTCACACCTGTTCTAGTTACATTATTGCTCTATATTTTCTCAGCCCTGAATGTGTTTGTCTAATGGCAACATTTATATATGGAGTTCTGGATGGAAAAGATCTTACATTTTTATCATGCTGTTGGGAACTTCGGCGTATGGTGAGAAAGGGATTTTTTGTGAGTATTCAGATATAAAATTTCTGAGTAGAATTCTTCGAATACCCTGGAATTGGGATATCAGAATTCACAATGCCCCATCTAGCTTTAACATCTTCCTTTATCCTTCACAAGGTTCAAGTGTAATGTTAAATATTATGTCCCTCCTCTTTTTACTGCTGTTCAACTAAGTTCAGTCGGAACTTGCTTTTGCAGATCTTAATAGCTTTACTAATGGTCCTCCCTTTACTTTACAAAGACTGTGTGAGGTATGATGAATATAATCCTTCTGCATATCTTTCGACCTGGTTTAAGTTTTGCCTGTATTCTATTGCTTATGCTATTGAACAGATCTTGTTGGATCCAAGAAGCATTTACCCAAAGCTCTCAAAGCTTGCATTGGCGTTAGAAAAGGTCTGAACTTGACTGCTTGCACATTTATTCAACACTTTCCCGCTTTAACAGTTTTAAGAAGTTGAACTTTGTCTGGTGAAGTGTCAAATGGAGTAAATTTTTCAAAGTTGGTAATTGTCTGAAAATTTCTGGTCTTTATTGACACTCTATTAGTACGATAAATATGAAATTATAAATAAATCAATAAATAAGTTAATAATGAATAATATATTTAAATTAAAACAAGTACAAAGAACATCTATAAATTGAAAGAAATATTGGTTCACTTATTGAATATTACAGTGTAACTTTAATGAATCTCAAATTCTCATTATGTTTTCTGATGGATTCAAGTGTTTATGTAATACGCCCCCCATCTAAAAATGAGTCATATTCCAAACATTAATTTGTCCCAAAATAGTCTTATGTGATCGATCAAAGCTAATTTTATGTCCCATTTTGCCCAAAAAACAGTCACACACAAGGTATGTATGATGCATTTAGATAAACTAAATGACGTACCAGTAGGACTGATGATTTATAACGTGTACCTAACAAAATCAATAGTACTACCTTGGTAAAACTTGATTCTTTTTATTGGGACAGGAGTAGATATGTAATAAAAGTTCAAAGAACAAAAATCTTCTGATTAGGAATACTTTAGTAGATACTGCAGATCAAACCTTGCTCGCAAATTTGTTGTATTCCTTCAAATCACAACATAAGACTATTTATTATGTCCAATTTTACTTGGGAGATATATTACACGTATGATTCAAGTTTCTTTTGGGTTTTTTTTAGTTTTATTTGATTAGAGACCTTATTTCTTCTGCTGTTGTTAAAATGCTTCACATCTGATTGCAGAACTTGTTGGTTGCATCTACATTGACCATCTCCGATGACCCATCAACTGCTACCATGCAAAAAGCAGGTGAACCAGAAACAGAACCATCCCCCCTAGTATCCCAACATCCATCATCAAATTTGGTGGTACCAAACGGGGTTGAAACCAGACGAGCTGAAGATACAGATGAAGTGATGGGGGAGGTTGAGGGGAATGAAGCTGTTGATGATGGGATTACAACCGACATGGAAACATCAGAAGTAGTCAGATCTGAAACCATTCCCACCGTGGTTGTGGAACCAGCTAGGTGTGACGATCCATAGTTTGAACTTTGAAGCAACAGGGTGGGTTATCTGTCTGTATTTAGTATATTTTTTCATGTTAAAGTGCAACAAATTCAGGCTAACTATTTTACAGATGTTGTAATGGTAATATTGAAGTTGTATGGGCTCCTTGAAGACTCACTTTTCCCTTGGAAGAACCACTATTTTTTTCTGAATTGTTCTCATTTGTTCTTATATTTCCGGTAACTAGAATAGCACTTCTCCTGTAAGTGTATTTTCATACGGAGTATAATTTTTTCTTCTTATTTTTGGCTTATTTGTTTTGATCTGTTTTCATCTTTCCAGAAACAAAATAGCACTTTTCGCAAGTGTTACTTGATATATCAATGTTTGCCAAGTTTGATTTAGGGAGTGCAAAAAATTAAAAAAAATGTTTTTCAATTTTTGGCTTAAAAAAGTTGGAATGAGTGTTTCTAAAGGATAACTTTTGCTTAAATTGAGCATTTAAAAACTAAAAGTTGGAAGAAGGTGTAGGGGTGTTTTAAACTGCAATTCTTTTTTATTACCCAAGAAGCACTTATTTTACTAAAAACTATCATCTTTTACTTTTTTAGAAGCGTTTTTTTCTTCAAGTCTGTCAATTTTTATTATTAAGTATTTTTCCAAAATAACTATAAAAATATTACTTTTTCAAAATAGAAACAATTGCAAGCACTCACTTTTGCTTTGTTTATTAAAGCCGCTAGTTACATTGACGGATCATGTTTGGTTTATGAATAGATTTTTTGAAGAAAAAAAGCTGATTGTTCAACCAGCATCGTAGTTCATATATGCATCATGCATGAGGCTTGTGATTCTAGGGTTCTCTGGTTTGGTTTGCAACGGCATAAACGGACGGTGATATATTCAGTGGTGTATCTAGAAAAGTACGCCAGTTGGGGCAAGCTTACCTTAGATTAAGCAAAAAAACTCAATACAAAAATCAGACTAATCAGATTAAGAAAAATGTGAAATCATTTATAAATAACAAAATATTTTCTAGACAATAACATTATGATATCATGTTTAATTAAATCTGTCTCTGTTAGAAATAAATTTATGACATGACGTCTGTAGTTTGTGCAAAATTATGTCAATAAATAAATGAATTAACTAAGGGAAGGATTAAGAATGTACTTAGAATTAATTTAAATTGAAAATTCACAAGTATATTAAAAATTAGTTTATATTATGTACAAAAACAGCTTATATAATATATATTAAACTATAATTGTAACTATATTGATGTAGTCTAGATCTTTCCAACAAGGAAAAAAAATTAAAAGAATGATGTAAAGTATAAACCACTTAAAATTGGTTTAACACTTGGGGCAAAAGCAAAAAAAAAAAAAAAAAAAAAAAAAAAAAAAAAGCTGAAGCAGGGGAAAATATTACAAAAGCTAGAGCAAGGATTTTTTTTTTTTTTTACAAAAGTTACAAGTAAGGGTTCGAACCCCCTGACCTTCCTTTAAGGACCATTGTACATAGCGTCATTATAGTTCCACTCGGCTAGAGACGCTTAGGGTTTGTTTGCAACAGTTTCTTCTTTTAAAAAAGTGCTTTTTTAATGAAATGGAGAGAACTGATTAATTGTAAAAGCGGAGTGTGTTTGGAAAAAAAGTGATTATAGAAAAAGTGTTGAAGTTAGAGTGTTTGGTAAAAAAGTGATTATTGATGTAGTTTTTTTTATTAATGTACCAAAATGCCCTCTCTCTTTAAACCTCAACTTCATTACTCCGTATTTCCTTTCATCCTTGGCCGCACGCAAGTAACTCCCAACGGAAATGTCTACTCCGATTCTAGGGTATGTTAGATCCGAACCCCGATTCCATCTAAGGTATGTTAGATTCGAACACCGATTCCATCTTTACACTCATACAATTAGATCTTCATACATTGGTTCTTTAATTGAGGTTTATATGCCGGTGGAGGCTCTGGCGTTGTGGCCGCCGCCGCAGGAATTCATTCTGGTTGCCGTAGAAATTTGAGAGATCTTTTGTGGGTGGGATCAATTACCTTGGGATGGGAAAGAAATGTTGTTTCGTGAAAACCAAAGACAACAGCACAGACTGAAACATAGAGATATACAGACAATAAAGAGAAGGGCATTAATGGGATACAGAAAATATTAACAATATAAATGCCCCTTTACTTCTCAAGAATTACCAAATTACCAAAAAATTGCTTCTGGCTTCTGGTTTCTGGCGAACGGAGAAGCAGTCCGCTGCAAACACACCATTCGACTTCTGCTTTCAGAAAAGCCCAAAAGTGCTTTTCAAAAGCGTTCGCAAATGAGCCTTTAGAATTATAATTCTCATATGTATTATATAACACCTCGTTAATTAACACACAATATGAATACACTCCTTTCGTCCCGCTATTAACTTCCTACTTTGACCTACACATATATTTAGAAAATAAATTTGATTTTGCTGTTTAAACACTGGTCGGCACTGTTTAGTCACTATTTGGCACTGTTTTGCATTTTTTGACACTGTTTTGATGTAGAATAACTTTCCATTTAGGGAAATGAGAAGATGATTTTGGGACGACCCAAAAAGGAAAGCAGGAAGTTAATAGCGAGACGGATGGAGTATGATTTAAATTGTATATATATATAGGGGTTGAGTGGAGGATGAGTGAGGGCAGCTGCCCCTGCCCCCACGTTAGATACGCCACTGGATATATTGCTATATCATTATTATGAACCATTTTTAATATACACACAAAAAGTATACACTTTGTTTTGAGTGCACTTTTTGTGTACACAAAGGGAAAATTCCTGAAATAGGACTAAATCAGTTAAAAAATTCCAAAATAGGACTGCCATGTTTTTTATTCCCAAAATAGGAGTAATTACTGCCAACTTTGGAAAATACTGCAATGTTTGAAGTCTGGTACTGCCAAAACATGGCAGTAATTAGTCCTATTTTTGGAATAAAAACGTTGCAGTCCTATTTTGGAATTTTCAAACCTTTTTAGTCCTATTTCGGGTAATATCCCCGCAAAGAATTGTTGATTCATATTAAATGAATTGCGGTGTAATGGCCTAGCAGTCATAGGTAATCATTCAGTTAGATACTCGAGGCTTTTCAATCTCAAATGGAATGGAGGGTGATTTTGATTGATTATTGATTTTCATCTAGTGACGAATGGAAATCTGAAACAATGACAGGAAACTAAATCCTTTTATACGAAGTAGTACAAAGGTTTGAGAATTACAAAATGACTCATTTAGTTATTTCTTAAATAAGAATAATTATTACTCCTTAATTACTATCAAGTTTGAATCACAATGCCATTTTTAAAGTATGATACTACCAAAACATGACAATAATTAGTCCTATTTAGGAAGTAAAATATACAATCCTATTTTTTTAATAAGCAAACGTTTTTACTTAGGGCAATTTCCCAAGAATAAACAAACAATACAAGAAGAAGCCATAGAATCCAAAACTGGGCTGCATATGACTGACAGTTGTTGGTTGTCTTAGCAAATAAACCAAATTGCTAATAGACATCACCGCGTACACAGCATTTCACATTTTATGACTGAACATTATAAAGATTTCATTCATGTCCAGACTGAGTCATATGGGAACTGAGATACCCACAACTACAAGACCCTCTTAATCTACATCATTTGAGACATGTTTTCAGATATAAATGTGCTTGCATGATACACACCACCAATCGCTTCCCATGCTCCCAGAATCGCAATATACTTATGATATCCCTAAAATATCTGCAATTCTGAAGGGTAGGGATTGAAAAAAAAGGCAAAACTTGAGAATATATACATGTGAATAGAATAGGTCAATGCTACTCAGAGAATGCACATTTAGAGGGAATAGTCTGCATACCATTGCTGATTTTTTTTGAACTCTGTGAGGACAGGATATATGTTCTCAAAAGCAGCGTATGTCTCTTCCCGCACCTGACAAAGTAGAATAATGGTGGGCTATGTTCTCGTCTCACATTAGACTAACTAGATACACCCTAATGGGGGGATGCCTCACCTTTGCTCCTGTCAGGACAATTTTTCCAGACACAAAAATGAGAAGCACAATCTTCGGTTGCTTCATCCGGTAAATTAAACCTGGAAAAAGTTCTGGTTCATACTGCATGCACACAAAACACATTTGATCACATAACTGCAACAAATAAACACCCATTTGGTTGAACTACAATATTCTGATACTTACACTTGAAAAGGCACCATGGGAATATGCTAATCCCTCAAGTCTTATGGGAAATTTCACATCACATGAACCAACAATATTCTGAATCTTAAAATCCTGTCAAATAGCAACAGGCAATGATATTAGTGTCATAAAGACAAGTAGCCACATACATTGAAAGAAAGAGTTAATGACTTATTTACTCCTTCGACTTCACATCACTACTCAATTTCGTCATTGCCTTTAGTTAGACTCGATATGGTCCTCAACCATACAATTTAGACCCAATTTCACCCTCAAGACATATTAGGCTCCTGGAAGGGTATATACTTCGAATGAGGACATAATTGAGTCCAGAATGACTACTTGAGGAGATATTAGGGCACAAAGTTGGGCATACATTTTGTGAACGGCCGATATGTACAATGGCTGAATAGCATTCAAATTGCTGGCCCAAACGACCAAATTGGGTGATAGTATACAACTGAGGGTCTAAAGGGGATATTAGCTCTATACTGAAATGTGCGGAGCAGAATCTAAATTCACCAATCAGAGCAGAAGGGAGATGTACCTTAAATTTAGCGGGAAATCCCAGCTTCTGGATAATACGAGCATACTGAAAGACATAGAGAGATGAGATTGGGGTCAGTGAAGTTGATTATGTTAGCGGTTTCTTTACAGAGCATCCTAATTACTGTCTGAGATGCTTTCTTAAATCATGTTCATACAATCATATGGTAGCTAACAAACTTTCAGAGTATCAGAACCCAGAATCACCAGAAACGAATAAGAGCATTGCTAAAATAAGAAGCGGTCTGACAGTGCTTCATTATGCGTGTGTGCGCGTGTACACGCGCGTGTGTGTATAATTCAACATCTACATAAATACCTTCCTAGCTGCAAGCCTTGATTGTTCCTCACTCTTTGCTCCAGTGCAAACCTAATTCAAGAGCAGACAAAAAGAGACCGGGATAAGTAATCGGGAAGTTTGGTTAAAATCTAACAAGAGAAGGTGAAAATGAGAACTATTTTACCATCTTTCCAGAAGCAAATATCAAAGCTGTAGTTTTTGGATCCCTTATCCTCATAATAACTGCAGCAAAACGCTGGTTGATGGAAAAGGGTCAGTGAAAGGACAAAATTTTAATGGCGCCAACTCACAGAAATCATGTAAACATGAGAAGTTCAGATTCCGGGTACTTCATTTGGTTATAAATAGCAGTAGCACTTGTAAATTTAATTGTATTTGATGAGTACCTTGGGGTTATATTCAGCATTGCGAGCTTGCAATGCAATGGCTTTAAGATCCAATTTACAGTCCAAGTTGACAGTTGACACAATATTCCTGGAATAGGAAGTAGCTCAAAAATAGTTGTTAGATTACAGTCCAAAAAGATCCAACGTCATTTAATTTGTGCTCCATTTCGAGAGTTATGACCCTGAATAGCCTATTTTTAGTCCATTTATTATGAACTTCTATCACTTTTTATAAAACTATATAACATCAGCTTTATACAAATTACAAAGTGTTCTCAAATCATCCTGCAACTTATATACATCCTTAATCTTCATTGTATTTTCTCCTAAACCCCTTCATCCAGTACTAATCTAATGTTACAAAGAAACTGATGTTTTGATCAATATAGATCAAATCATAAATACGAGAAAATGGCACACTGACTAATCACTCTCAAGTTAGCTTAAAACAAAGACAATGAAACCATACACATATCTAGTCTGCAATGTAGCAACAGACAGTTGACCTCTGAGGTACATGAGAGGGTATACACTTAAAGAACCAATGCACCCTGGACATTGGTAGTACATTGGAAACCAAAAACTCAACTTTTGACCTGGCTTTCAAGAATATCTCAAAAGCAAACTCCTTTATTACCCCGCGCACACTCCAGATGTGAAAAAAATGCCAAGACTTACTGGAGGGTTGGCACAATTCCAGACGGGTGCTTGGAAAGATCCACTGGTGTGCTCCCTCCCATAACGTCCTGATTAGCCGCCATTGAACGGAGGAAGGTCTTATCTTATTGAGGTTTTTTAATTGAAAGAAACAAATTTCTATAGCTTAGACGAAATCTGAAACCCAATGGTTGAGCTAGGGTTCCGGCACCAATTTGAGAAGGCAGGATTCAACTACAGAGAAATCCAACCCTGCTTGATAATATTAACTGCGGGTAGTCAGATCGCAAGAAACATGTATCCGATTAAAAAGAAACACGAATAAAACACATACTGATGAATCAGATTGAATCCCCTTAAATTTATAGGGAAAAACGGGGAAAATCAACGATTGGGCGCCAAAGATTTGAAAAGCAACAGTTTTATAGATGATTTATGCATATATATGTACCGACATGTAAGTATTGGTTGATTTATATGCGTGCGTAGATATATATACCCTTTGAGATGAAGAGATCTGAAGAGAGAAGAGGAGGAGCTAATGAAAGGCGAGAGGCGGAATATATGTATGCGATGGTTGAGCGTTTTGTACCGAGGGGTGGGGGGAGGGGGTATTTATAGACAGACTGGCTAGGCCCAGTAGCAGCCCGTATAGACACTCTTGTAACCGGCTATTGGCAGGAGACCCGGTAATTATTCAATTAAGCTCACTTTTAAAATTGATATGGCATTAGGAAACTGCCTAGGTAGAAATAAAGGGGATATGACATTCATATAAATATTGTATAATTTTATAAATATATTGTATATTTCTATTGTATACATATATTGTATTTTTGTTACTAAATATGAGCAATTAAATTATTTTATTAAAATATACTCCGTATCAACTAGGGAGTATCATATACTACCTCCGTCCCGCTAGATTGTCCCGTTTTACCATTTCGGTCTGTGCCACTAAGATTGTCCCATACAAAATTTGACAAAGTTTGTGTGGGTCTAAATCATTCTTACTTTATTCTTACTTTATCAATTCGATATCAACCACATAAATCACTTTTTTATTAATTTGTGTGTCACTCCCTCTTGTTCCATTGTTAGTGGGACGTAGGGAGTATATACTAATGATATAATGTCATTGTGTGATAATATCAAAATATAACAAATTGATCTCAGGGTGATACAGTTTTGTAATTTCATGGTAAAGACAATTTTTCTAAAATTGTCATTTCATTTGTCCCGTAAAACTGCTCTGGTGTTGGCTTGTACGTCAATTAATAAAAAAGTAAAAGCTAATGATTGAGATTTATGTCGGAAAAAAAACTTTATCAACATATTTAGTATTTACTACTGGTAGAGTATATTTGGCCTACCCCACGATCCGCGTACTTATGAACATATATAAGCGGCACAATAAAAGCGTCTGAAAGTCGTTACGGTCGAGTCCATTAGTTTCACAGTGGCACGTCTCGATCCCCGACCTTAGACCACCGTCCCCGACTAAGGACTACATGAAAAGCAAGTTAGTACCCTTATCCCTACTAGAAAAGATTAAAACCTAGCTCACAAAATGGGAAATACAAGAGGTTCATGGGCGGAGCTAGGGAAGGGCCATCCCTGGCCCTGGCCCAGCCCAAATTTTAAAAATGCCTGTATTTTTAGTGTAAAAAATTCCGTGTAAAAAATTTTCAAAAAATATTCTTTGTATCGGCCCAGTCCGGCCTAGTGCTCTAGCTCCGCCCCTGCTTGGTTCAAGTAAAATATTGACACTCGGACTCTCTATGACCTTTATTCTCAACAACAAAGGTCTGTTGAAGTCAGCTCCTCACCTCAGGCAAGGAGAGCCACTAAGGAAGCATTCGCTCAATACGGTGTTGACTAGGACGTTGACCTCCACAGGTCAAGTTCTTCCGCATCGCATGGTTTCACCTATCGACTAGCTTACATGTGCGCACATCTAATGTACTCAATATTTATCATGGGTATAAATTTATAATTATCCTCTTTGGGGCAACAGTTCGAAGTCTTATTTATTACGGAGTATCATATACTACGTATGATATACCGTTCTCTCCATGTACTTATAACTATCTCTTCTCTCGGGATACCACAATGATATTCATTGAGCCATCAACTATTTTAAATGAAATTGATAATTTGGTGGAGAGTGCAAAAAATGAAAGGTGACAATATTTATAGGCAAGGGCATATTTAGAGAAGGGGCAAAGACTATTTACAGTGACAAAAACATGAGAAGTGTGTAAACTTATATATGTTGCATAACTAAAATAAAATGTGATTCTTTAAGCCTCAACTTAACCAAGATTAAATTCATGACTCATTTGAATTGTGAGATTGCAAATTTCAAGTCTGCGGGTGAGAGGTGAGAATGATAGTACAATATTTTAAATAGGAATTCATTACAAAATCAATTCCTTAGTTATATTGTTACGAGAATCGGTTGGATAGGGTTTCCAATTTATTTTTTGTGTCCTTCTAATGTCATACTGTATTTGATAACAAATTTTTAAACTCGTGAAATGATGTGTGGCAATGCGGTCCATATTATATTTCACATAGTGAGATTCTATTGGATATGTTATGGCATCAAACTATCAATATTGTAAGGCGAAAGTAACCTTGATGCACCGATGATACAATCTTTTTGAGCAGAAGTTCACATACATCATAATAGTAGAAAATGAATAAAAATATAACAACATAGAAAAAACACTAACAATACCATCTATATGTACTTTTGCATACATAGAAATAATATAACAATAGTTATTAGAGCACTTGTTTAATATAACAATTAGTTATTAGAGCACTTGTCGAACCATAAGAATTGGTCCGCATTTCCACACATCATTTTACGAGCTTAAAAAATTGTTATCAAATACACGAAATTTATACCATTTGATTAGAGCATTTTAATTTGCATGGAAAAAGATACTGACATTTGAATGGCCTATAATGCCAATTCTTAAGAACAACAACCAATGATTGAGAAGGTCAAAGTTAAACACTAATGTCTAAAGACAGTTTAAGATGGTGAAACTTAGTGTTGGGAAGTTTATCTTGACAGCTATGATATAAATTGATTCTTACTAATTTGATTACTATTTGATTACTATTTTATGTTTGCATTGTTCATCAGCTGCTGTTACTTTAATAATGCTTTGAATGTGTAAACTCCATTGTACGTTTGCATACTCATTTATTCTCTATATGAACCAAATCTTTCACAACAATATTGTGAGGTCTAACGTTACAACTCCACGTGGACTAACCCAAAGTCATGTCACATTTCACATCATTTCCTTCACAACACCTTCCTAAAGGTATGTAATGTGTCATTAACACTTTATTCTCATTTTCATAGTTAACAATCTATTTGTACCATGTAGTCACTTTTTCAAGATCTAGGGTACTTTTGTACATTGCCAACCTATATATGATTATTATGTTTTATAAACTCCCCAAGATCAATGAATGAACACTTCAATTTCCTACCGATCATGCATGTTATTTCACTGTCACTTAGAGTTTATTCTAACAATTTAACGTTTATTTGAGGTCAGCTTGAAAGTTGTCATATGATCTACATTTTCACTTTTCCTGCAAACTATCGTTATGTAATCAAAGTTACAACATATGAAAAACCCATTTGGTGGCCCCTGTTTTTGGCTTATCGACTTATTTTTTCATTAAATGCCTAATTTTTTATTTGGGGTGTGAAATTGTGTAGTTTTCAAAATAAATAAGGTTGAAGTAATTTTTCTGACTAAATTGGCTGAAGATTAGAAGTCCATTTTGACTATTTTACATTTTTTTTTACATTTTATTAATAAAATATACTCGTTTGAGAAATAATATTTTCATAAATCAGCAAAATCAACCAGTCCAACCATTTCAGCAAAAACTTTATAAATTTCAACAGAATGAGCCGATTCAGCTAATTTTAGTGTACCAAATGGTCTCAGAGTCTGTTTGATAACACTAAAATAGATCGGATCGACTGAATTGGTTGAATTTATTGAATTATGAAAAATTTATATGTAAAATATATTGGGAAAAAGGTCAGATAGACCCTCGAACTTACATAAAAAGGTCGAATAAACCCTTATATAGAAGACTCTGTCCGGACGTCGCTAATTGGGGCGGTTCCCGGTGTTTTTTATGAACTTTTTTTAGCATCTTATTCATTAAATCTAGTTAACTCATACCAAAGTTCATTAAAACTTCAATCGGGAAGACATTCAAATGAATTCTTGAAGATAACTGTATAGTTAAAAGCGTAGTTATCTTCAAGAATTCATTTGAATGCCTTCCCGATTGAGCTGTTAGCTGAAATTTGGTATGAGTAAACTAGATTTAATGAAAAAGATGTTAAAAAAATTTCATCAAAAAAATCCGCCGGGAACCGCCCCAAATGGCGACGGCCGGACAGAGCCTCCTATATAAGGGCTAATTGACATTTTTATGTAAGTTTGAGGGCATGTTTGACCCTTTTCCCAAATATATTCACTAATAAAATAAAGAAAAATTACATGAAAATTAGCTAAAATGATCATTTTCAGTATTTCAACCAATTCAACCAGAAAGCTAACTCTAGTTTTACTTATTTTAATTATTACGCAATTCAAACCGTGAAATCAATAATCATGTTTTTTGGTAAAACAATTGATGATAAGTCGAATATTTGGTTATCAACTCTAGTATGTCTTTTTTAACAAAATCACACACTACCAATCATCATTATAAAAGATAATTTAAACGAGTTGTTATTCTACATATGTACCCATGCATCACACAGTTAGGGATGGCAATGGGGCGGGGTTGGGGCGGGGGTTCACTCCCCCATCCCCCGCCCCGTGTCTAAAAAATCGCCCCCACCCCCGCCCCATCCCCCACTACTATTCGACCCGCCCCATCCCCCGCCCCGACCCGCTAAACCCACGGGTACCCAACGGGGAAGTACTCGTCAAAAATTAACATCATTTTAGACTCTGGCAATTTTTCAAAAATTTAACAACACTTCTAGTAGCCATTTTTTTTTTACTTTTTAAGTGTCAATGTAATCTTACATCCCATTTCAAATCTAGAACACATTATACGCGTTCTAAATTAGTAATTTTTATCAAACTCTAAATTAGCATTGATTAGCTCTATAATATTTTCTTAAACCCTGCATTCAATCAATCATGGTCATTTGATGGCATCTATGACGACATATGATCACCAAATTTTAAGAGCCCTAACTACAATCATAAAGATGACATTCAAAAGATAAGAATTAATGCATTATAATAGTAAAGGAAAAAAACTTTCACACCGTGCCTGAGGCGTTTAAGCTAATATCACTTTATAACTTTCCCAAATTCATTTTATTTTATCTCTAAAAAAATCATTTTACTTTATGATTTTGATAAGCAATTTTACAAGATAGCTTAGTTATTAAACAAGAATTAGATAGATCCATTACGCACAATTCATTAGATAGGAAACCACTAAACCCACCGGACCACCATGCTATTTTAATTACTTCGTATTAGTATTACTATTATTATTAGTATTATTATTGAGATTATTATTATTAATTATTACGGGGGACGGGGCGGGGACGGTGCGGGGGGTGCATAACCCATCACCCGCCCCATATTTTTGCGGGGAGATAATATCTCCCCCACCCCACCACCCGCCCCACCCCACCACCCCGCCCCAACTCCCCCCCACGGGGCGGTTCCCCACGGGCCCCCGCCCCCATTGCCATCCTTACACACAGTCACTTACTCACTTCGTCTAGTTTAAATATAAAAGAAGTACACAGTATTTGTTATTCTATAATAATACTCCGTAATAATTTGTGCAAAGAAAAAAGATCAAGAAGCTCCAATCTTATTCAATGAATCGCATCAATTATGGCCCTTCCAAGTTCCAAACGAGGGTGAATATAGGAATAAATTCCACTTTTGATTCTACGAGTATCGCATCTATTCCACTATTTGTTCATGTCTTTGACAACTTTTTATATATGACTATTGTGTTTTCACCCATATATGATCTTTCCGGGCATATTTCTGGTGGTTAAAATCGTCGGAAAAGAATCACAAATGATCAAAAACATTTGTTAGGCATAAAAATGGATAAAGTGAAAGATATGGACTAAATGTGATGACATACAACTCGTAGGACCAAACGTGAAATTAATTCGTGAATATATTACAAAAGCCGTTCTTATTCGCACGACATATAATTAAAAGCTACTTATCATTTTTTTTTTGAACCGAGCTACTTAATCATTTGTAAATCCAAGTAATTTCAATCAAATCCCCGAGATTACAAATGCTTGACTTATACGGAGTAATGATTGGATCTAAATCACACATACCCCCCATTGACTCGAATAGTCTGGCCATTGACCCACTCACCGCCGTCTCCGGCCAAAAACGCCACTACCGGTGCTATGTCCTCCGCCTGCCCCAGCCTGCCGAAGGGGCTCTCGTCCACCGCCTTCTGTATCACCTCCTCCGATTTCCCCTCGAAGAACATATCCGTCGCCACCGGCCCCGGCGCCACGCAATTCGCAGTTATCCCCGTCCCCTTCAGCTCTTTCCCCAGAATCTTCACCATGGCCTCCACCGCCGCTTTCGACGCTGCGTACGCTCCGAATCCGGGTCTCAGCGCCACCGCCATCGAGGAAGTGAGGCAGATGATTCTCCCGCCGCCGCCGCGCTGGATCCTGGCGGCGGCTTCCTTGCAACAGATGAACGCGCCGCGCGTGTTGACGCTGAAGGTCCTATCGAAATCTTCGATCGCCGTGTCGAGGACGGATGGGTACTTGGTGTCCAGCACGCCGGCGGAATTGACCAGGATGTGGACCTTCGAATTGAACTCCGTCTCGGCCACGTCGAATAGGGTTTTCACTTGGGCCGGGTCGGATACGTCGGCCTTGACGGCGACGGCCCGCTTTGGTCCGCCGGAATTGATTTGGGAGACGACGAGGTCCGCGTGATCTGAACTGGCGGCGTAATTGACGACGACCTTCGCGCCGAGAGAAGCAAGGTGGAGGGCAATGGCCTTGCCGATTCCTCGCGACGAGCCGGTGACGATCGCCACTCGGCCGTTGAGCGGACTTGCGGCCTCCGGGACACTTTTCGCGGCCATTTGATCGGCGGGTGTTCTGGTTAAATAATTAGTGATAATCTAATCGCACCCTAATTTATAGACTGTAAAAGATGTTTGTGTCGGAGTCGAAGTGGCGAGCCCGGTAACTCGCGTGTAAATTGTACTAGTATTTGATTAATGGCACTCTCGCCTTTTGCGTGAGAAGTTTGATTTCAACTCAAATTTAGTCATTTGATAGTCTTGGAGTTGAAGATCCTGCTCAAATTTTGATTGAAACGATTGAATTAAATCAAATATATTGAATCGTAAAATAGTTATATTTAAAGCTCGTTTGATAACTCTAAAATGTAGTCGGTATATTTCTATCATTATGAGATACAGAGTAAGTGAGGATGAAGTTTAGTTTCTTGTTTCGGCCACTTCTATATATTCACGAATGTAGGCTATGAGTTTGAGCCTACATACTCTATTGCACCAGAAGTCCAAACTCATGTTTTTAGCTTATTAGCTCTATCAATCCACTTTTTAACTAAACACGTAATTTTCTACATCTGGCGCTAAAATGTATGATAATCAAAATAAGTAAAGCCGGGAATACTTTTCATGTTCAATTCACTGAAATTTCTACAACCGTCCATTTTAACAATTTTTCATATAATTTTGTCTTTATTTTATTAGTACAAAATATTTTAAATATAATGTTTTTTTATAATTTAGCAGATTCAACCACTTTTGTCGGAACTTCATAAAATAAAGGAAAAATGTATAAAATATAGCGAAAATAGTCTAATATAGTAACTTCAATCAAGATACTTACAAAAGTAAGTCAACCCACTTAGAAAAGTAACTTCAATTTTAATTTTTGGTGATGAGATTGATAAACAGAAAGCATAATAAAATTTAAACATAATGTAACATAATTGTTAGAAACCATAGATTTAAATTTATTAAGCTAATAATGTATCTAGACTAGTACTGCGTATATATCGTGCTTGATATTTTTTCGATTGAGAATTCGAGTTTGAATAATAAAAATGATGGTGTTGTTTATTTTTTTCAGCGGAGATTAGTCACAGATACAAAAATTGTTTTTTGATCCACATTTTTCATAAATATGATAGGTTGTATACTTATATTGTGTTTGTGTGTGCACATAAAAAAAACACACGCATTATCATGCATGAATGATAAAATAGTCACATTTAATAATATATGATAATTAATCATTTAATTTCATTGTGTTATAAATATTAAAAGGAAGACGTCAGTTTATTATTCTGAAGAACCGGAAGCGAAACGCTATGCCGGGGCGGGGGACGGGAAAAGAAACGGCTCCGAAGAAATCAATTGGGGGTTCCCAATGCTTCTCCACGCTTAACGAGATGCGCCAACCTCGGGATACTTTACTCCTAACCCCACAAGGTTCTGAGACGGAGCTTAACTTGAGTCTCGGTTAAGAACGACGATGATCTACGTTTCACACGGCGCACGATTCCATGGATAGTTTCATTCGAAGATAAAGCAAGTATATTCATATTTCCATGGGCCCTCGTGAAGTGGGGGAAACCTCTTTGCAAGCAAGTGAAGAAAGCCATGCGGTGGTGTGGACGATAAGTAGAGAGATGTAGAAAGAGAAGGATCTCGCTTAGACGGAAGCGGGTGCGCCAACTCCATAGGCGGGTAAACGTAGGTCTTATTCCATAATAATAAAATTCAAGTATATATACAAACATAAATATTTTTTATCTTAATTTACATGTACCTTTCTTCATATTCATGGTTAAAATTAAAGATACATTTATCCTAGAAAAATAAAATTAAAAAGTAAAAAAAAGTGTTCGGCGGAATCTAGAGGCTAGGCGGCCGATTAGGCGTTCTGGGTGGGCAGTTAGACGCATTGGGTGGTTGAGTAATTCACCAGACGCCAAACCAATTAGTCGAAGTGCATAGACAAAATCAGGATGTCCGACCACCACCTAGCCCATGGGCGGGGAGTCGGGGACTAGTCTGACGCTTAGAATGATTTTAGAACAATTACAGAAACCGTAAAGTACAAAATGGAAAAAAACAATTGAGCCCGTTTGGTGGCTTCTACGGAGTATTTTTTATTTATATGTTTTATCAGTCAATTTTTTTATAAAACAAATAACTTTTGACTTCGCGCACACTGTTTTTCGGCTTATCAGATTTATCAGCCAACTTTTTCACCAAACACGTAACTTTTGCTTTCGCGTGCTAAATTTTGCAATAAGCAATTAAGCAGAAAAAGTAAGGTTGAAGTTACTTTCCTGGGTGTATTGGCTGAAGTTACTGTAGATGATCATTTTAGCTATTTTTACATATAATTTTTTCTTTATTTTATGAATAAAATATATTTCAGAAATAATTTTTTTTAAAACAGCAGAATCAGCAAACTTAGGCTAGAACTTCATAAATTTTAGCATAATCAGTCAAATCGGCCGATTTTGATGCTATCAAACTCTAAAGTAACTCTAAAATTAAAATTTTGGTACAAGAAGAGTAAGAAATAAATTACGGAGTATGTAAATCCTGGAATAAATTATGTAAATCCTGGAATATCTGGGAGATGGTACGATTGGACCCTGCCCAATCATAATTGCGAGTACCCTTTCTAGAAATGAAAAAAGGACAAACGAGGAACGGACAGCCTTGCACTGAAAACGCGGAAGCTCTATCCATTCCATAGCGCCGCCAACGCTCCCAATCTTCCGACTCTCCATTTTCCCATTTTCAAGAATTGCAAAAAAATAATGCAAGGTATCAGTATTCCCCAAGCTGCTCTTAATCGATGAAGAACCAAGAATCTGAAGGAGAAAGGGTTAAGTTTTTTATTCAAACTGGTATGTTTTGCTGTTTAGATTCAAGCATCTTCTCATCCAATTTACGAATGTCCATAGTGGGTCTGTGTGTTTGTTCGAATTTGTGAAACTCATGAATTTCTAAATATTTTCAAGATTTAGCGCAAAATATGCCTTATACTCCGTAAGTTATAAGTTCTCTATTCGCATCTACTGCAAGTTCTTGGCAAAAAAAGGGATTTTGACAGTATCTTCCATTGTTCTTAGGTTTAAATTGGTTGTAGTTTGCTTCTGGTAAATGATGGGAAGAAAAAGTCTAAGCCCTATACTACAGAGAGAGTTGGAGAAGAATCTTGATGCAGGTGTGACACTCAGTGAAGGGTGGTTATTAAGCGCATCAGCTGAACATCATGGACTCACAATCTCACTCAATGAGGTTGACCACATTATGGAAACCATCATTAGGACATTAAAAT
This sequence comes from Cuscuta epithymum, assembly GCA_945859915.1. Taxonomy (NCBI): domain Eukaryota; kingdom Viridiplantae; phylum Streptophyta; class Magnoliopsida; order Solanales; family Convolvulaceae; genus Cuscuta; species Cuscuta epithymum. The sequence goes on along the minus strand of CAMAPF010000948.1, from coordinate 1,051,463 downwards.
CCTCATCTGAAGGGTCATTTCCTCTCCATCATCAGTCTTGCTCAAAAGCAGTTGCAGCCATCGCAAGGTACGGAATGGGTCCCGCAACACCAGATGAGAAAAAGCGCCACATCATCCACTCCCTCGCAAAGCCGCTTTCAGATTGTCTCTTGGCAACTCAAGAAACTGTATCTTCAGGGGCTGCCCTGTGCCTAAAGTCTCTAGTGGATTCTGAAAATTGGCGTTTTGCTTCAAATGAGACAATCAATGAGGTCTGCCAAACAGTCTCCGGGGCACTTGAGATGCACGAAGATATAAACCATCACATGGCTTTGGTGATGTCATTGGCCAAACACAATGGTTTGCTCATTGAAGCGTATGCAAGATTGTTGGTTCGATCTGCATTGCACGTTCTGAGTTGTAAAATATCGGACGAAGATTCTCGGGAAAGGTTGTTGGCCATTCTTATGCTTAGCTGTCTGATGAGGTATTTGGATCCGAGGAGTATATTGTCTGAGATGGGATTGGTCATTGAACAGCTGGCAGTGTGTGTACAATCATCAACTGAGACAATCCACGTGAGAAAAGCAGCGTTTGATGCACTTCAATTAGCTAAAAGAATATTTTCTGAGAATGTGTGTGATTCTGGTGATGATTCAACCATTTCATCCCCCATTTCAATGAGTATGAACAGGAGCCTTTTGAGAAGGTATGAAAATGACAGCTCAGATGAGGAGGGTTTAGTAGATGATAACAACGTCAGTTTGTCTGGACAGAATGCTGCGCGATATCGAAGGTGTACAGAAAATTGGGACAAACAGTCATATCTGGAGAGCTCAGAATTGAAAAGCATCAAAAGAGCGGTGCCAAAAAATAAAGGGTACCGGTATGGCTCATATACTCAGAATCGCAAGCGCATGTGGTGGGGGTTTCTAATTCTTGTTGTGATTTTCAGTTTTTTGGCGTGGGAGGGGCATCGAGATGGTCTTTATGATCTCGTTCCCACTTAAGTTTTGTGCAACTTGTTATGAATTGGTGCTTATAGAATTTGGAATGTTATTGTGTGTGTTTTAGAGATAAGAGATTTTATCGATCTGTATAACAAAGATGAGTTTTTGGTGCGATGTGAGTTTGATCATTCTACATCTTCATTTATACACATTAGGTCCTAAGGCATGTGTGGTAGGGAAAGACCAGAGGGCTCATATCTCTGTATGGCATACAGATAATAAAAAAATCAGTTAAATCTGCAATAGAATTAATGTTAACTGAAACCATTTCAAATCTGATTAGAAAACAATACTGGTGTTGTAACTAATTCATTGAAGGTTGAAAAGAAGAGGGAAAAGGCATCACCTTCTATAGACTCGCTACTCGTCTGGTTTCTATTTAATTTTTTTCAATTTGGAAAACATGATTATCAACACATATTTTCCAATGTCATGCTGGTGGTATTAGTGGCGGCAGTGATGACCACTAACTCGTCAATGTTCGCTAACAGCGGTAGTCCGGTAGTCCGGTAGTCCTGTTTTGGTCCTCATGGTCTTCATGGATGGTGTACACTGGTAATAGTGGTGGTGGTCACTGAATACGGCGATGGAGGTGAGTGTCAAGATCCTACAATTGATTGAGCCAGGATCAATTGTTCTTTTGCTCGAAAACCGTTCTGGTTTTCTGCTTCAGGTGTGGAAATGAAAACGATTCAAATAGATTTTCTTCAAACCAGTTCTGTTTTTTGTTTTGTTCAAATAATGGCTGTTACAATGGAACAGCCTCAATAACAGAATACTAACTTAAAATTTTGATTCCCACACTTCATGACTAGGGACTAGGGATGATGGACTAGGACGGGTCGGCCTGACCAGCTACTGTGCAATCCCAGCCTGGCCCAGTTGACCGGGACTCAGACTAGGCCCGAGACCCGGTCCAGTGGAAGAAGCAGGTGGGCTACAGGATTTGATTTTAGTGGACCGGACTGGCTGGTCCGGGCCCAATCCTGTCCTAACAGTAAAAAATTCAAATTTTTGTTATTTGGTTTCAATTGTTGGGGCTGGCTGCAATCCTGTTCTAACGATCTCTTGAGAACGAGATTGAGCGCACAATCTCTTGAACCGCTCATTTGCTTCCACAATTTTTTGAAGGCCAGACGTAGAACTCAAGTTTGCATCGCCCCCAACCGCCACTTCATGGAGGAAACAACAATCGACTATGGCGGAGATTTGTTTTTTACGAAATGTATTTAATGTTTGAAATTATTCTCAATTATCTATTGTACTTCATATTTCTATAAATATACATTTAATTTTTTGTAGCACTTGTGAATTAATTTGAAGTAAAGTAAAATAAAAATAAAAATTAACCCGACCCGCGTGCGCCCGGACTAAAGCCCGACTAGGTAACCCGACCCGGTACCAGACTACCAGTACATACCTGGGCCGGTACCAGGCCTGAAAATTTTAGATCAGGAGCCCGCGCAATCCCGTCCCGGACCTGTCCCAGCCCACCCTACTTGAGACCAGCCGAACCAAGTTGCATAGGCCATAGCCCCTACTCAAGATGGAATTTGTAGTCCGGTTCCTATGATTTTGTGCAACATGTTTATGAACAGGTCGCAATGGAAATGCTTTTTAACAATTACACACTCATCGCCACATTAAATATTACAAGTTTCTACTTACACTGCAAAAAAAAGAGAAAAGAAAAAAAGAGAAAAGAGTATAAATATGTCTACTTATGAAAATCAATTAAAGTCAAAACGACCTGTTGACAACCTCGTAATTCTGATTTAAGTGTACGTTTGGCTACCTTTTTTTAATAGATTATAAGGTTGACGTGAAATATTCAAATATTAGGTCACGATTGGCTTAAATACAAAGAAAAAATAACGACAAAAGTAAGCTAAAATCGTAATTAGGAGATTGTTAACGGGTCATTTTGACTCATCCGATTGCTTTTTAAAAGTAGACGTATATACATGACACTATTGAATACATGACCTTATATGATGATCCCGTAATAGTAGAAAGTCTTATTTGACCCTTTCCCTCAAAAAAAAAAAAATATGAGGCTGAATTGCTGAAATGTGTATTGAGATTGGAAAAAGCAGGCCACATGTAGTAATAATTACTCTATTAAAAATGACAAGTTTTTGGAAAAATTGACAAAGTAAATAGGATGAAGAAATATAAATCTGTTGAGATGTTACAAAAATGTGTTTAGTACAAATCGGCTCTAGTTCTCTAAGGGAGTCTAAGCTAGTTCGTTCGCTATGAGAGAAGTTGACTTCAATGGCTGCATTTGCAAAAACCAGAGAAAAAAGAATTGCGGAATTTGTTTGACATAAAATACTTAGCAAGTTTCATCCACTTCAGGCTTTTCAGCATCCCACCAAAAAATGCATGTACACACTTTCATTTTCAACTTATTTGAAAATTGAAAATATCAAGGACACAAAGCTGGCTATTGATAAAAAATCGTAAGGACACAATCACACAAGCATCACAAAAACCTAATGATCCAAAACAACTCAAAACTCACAGATCAATTGGAGTAAAAAACTCAAATGTACTAATGTAGGTCTTAGCCGTATACCTGTATCTTTTCAGTCCCTCATTATAACCATGTTATGATCCTCATTTGTATAGATCCATAACAAGCGTGAAGAAAAACATGTTTCTATTATGTATGTATCCTATTACCTAGATAATTCTAGTTTAAATAACTAGGCCGTTTTGTGTGATTTATTATCATGGGAAATCAGAACTGCTGCAAACGATCTTTGTTGTTCCCGTCTCTTCACTCCTCCATTTAAAGAAGTAAATCCTTCTGTATCTATTTCCCCAACAACTTTTTGTGCTGACACTACCACGGCTGGTTTGACATTTCCATCCTACACAAATGAAAAAAAAATAAATACAGTCGATAATAAGCTATTAAGTGTGTGCGTGTGTATTTTCTGCTGCTCCAAAGAGGAGGCCCTCCAAAAACAGGCACATGCCACTGATTACAATGAACACTTAGTACTCTTCAGTATTTTTGTACCCCGTACTACTAGTACGTAATATTTTTGTTAGTAAATACTGCATGTAGCACATAGACTTTAAGAGCTCGCTTGGTAATCGTTATTTAGCTAAAAATGCTGAGTCTACTTAATTCTTTGAAAGGAAAAAAGTTCAATAAAATTGGTTTCAGCTAGAGGATAAAGAAAATAAGCCAATAAATACTCCTCCATCCCACAATCTTTGTTGCGACTTTCAATTTGTCCCACAAATTTTGTCTCATATGATATTTGGTAATATATGTGTACTTCTAATTTATTCTTACTTTATTAACAATTTACAAATTTAATAACCACATAATTCCACTTGTCTTAATTATCATGTCTCTTCCTCATCCTAATGGGGCGGAGGTAGTAACAAACGAAAATGTCCAGAATAGGTTCATATAATTGCCTGTTTGTTTGATGACAAGAGTTGCTTAGCCTTTTTCTCATGCATCATCTTCTGCCGCCCTTCGTAGAAATCAATATCATCTAAAATGCATGTTTTACTAAAATGCTCTTTGAATATCTTCAATATCTGATTACCTTGCTCAAGCCCAACCTGCATGCATCATGAGAAACCATAAATTTTATCTACCCCAAGCAAAATCCTACTCCAACATGCTTTTTTAGCATAGGAAACAAACCTCCTGAGTATCTCTGCTGTTAGTTACAGGTTTATTCTCATTATTTTCGAGTCTGATATGCCTCAACATACTGTTTGGTACATCTTTTACAATATGCCATTTAACATGGAAGCACCCGTTCCACTTGTCTTGCTGCCAATATTCTACTGTCTTATCATAATCAACCGGACCAACCATCTCTGCAAGACCAACAAACTGTCCACTTGCATTTACCTGAAAGACAACATTTTTTGCAAATAGCAGCTATTACCTGTCACCTCTCACTAACAAATCCATGTTAAATCAATTCACTTACAAGTCCATTTGGGACTTTGAAAATGATTGGGAAAGAAAATAGAGGAAAATATAAGAAAATGTAAGGCAAGAATATTTACGGAGTACAGGGAAAAATAGTTCATACTCAATAGACCAATTTTTGAGATTTTTTAACTCATTTAATTTATATATTTCTAACATGTAAAGACTACGGAATGTAAATACATTTGAGGTTTTTGAAAGGTTTTTATCTTATTTGATTTTCTTCTGTACTTTGTAATGTAAAGCTTAACGTAAAAAAGCATTTTTCCTTGGCAATTTTTCCCCATCCAATGCAATTTCATGAGTTCCAAATAGAACAAAACACTTACAGAAAACAGCAAAAATACAGGGCATCCACCGGGCTTCTTCTGGGCTTCTCTGTATGCTTCATCTAGTTTCTTGTTACCGTTGGGGGTGCTGGCCCATACACCATATTTGACACTTTTATGTACATCATCTTCACTGTATGACTTAACGACGAAGAACTTAGCGGCTGAGAATGTTTCTGGAAAATCATCTCGGTTGTATTGTCCCCTGCCCGGTGAAAGAGGTAAAGGTTCATTGTCATTGACATTGTTACCCTTCACAGTGTTAAGAATACGCTCCTTAACTGCTAGAATGATGGCTTCAGAGTCCTTCTGACCCCTCACGCCTTTTGCACGGGGCCCTCTATTCAGACTTATGCTACTCGCACTTTCAGTGTTATCACTCGATAGAACAATGCTATGACCATGTGACCTATCTGCATTATGAATAGCCACACAATCATGTGCGCCTAACCTAACACCATAACTCTCCGATTTGAATCCTAAACCATTGTTTGGATTCATCTGATTTGTGTACCCACCACCTACTCCAGCTGGCACCCTTTGATGCTGCAAGCCCTGTCATTGAACAGCAGAGACTATAATTCTAACTTACTTCCATGTAAGCTATAATAGTTAACACCTAACCATTACCCGGACTGTATCCAGCTCTCATAACACGGGAAAATTGAGCTCATACCAGATGATGAAGAGCATACAAACAGGACTAATAAAAAAGAACTATACAACTTCTCATTTTCTTAAAGAAAGAAAAACATGGACAGTTAGGGGCAATTAGAAACTGAGGATTCAACCAGACTTTTCTAGTATTTCAAAAGAAACTCCGCACTAGTAGATTTGCAGTTTCACTAAAGCATTAAAATAAAATAATATGAAAATAAGAGGATTCAACCACAGCTAAATGAGCTAACCATGTCATAAAATATACACTGTTTTGTGTTCACCAACTAAGAGAAATAGAGAATGTTACAATAATTATGCTTCGAGCCTAATGAAAACATGCACTGATATAACCAAAACAGTATCTATGAAGCTACCTAGTTAAAAATATTCAGGATTAATTGAATTTTCTAGAGTCTAGACATATATACAACTCCAAAGAGGGGTGTTCATGTTTTGATCTGGAATAGAAAGATGGACCATGCTGGACCGTTCAGTCTGGACCAAATAGATTTAGGTCAAGTCATCAGCCCAAAAAATTGAGATTTTGGTCCTGTTCAGAAGTGTAATTTTCCAGCCCAAACCGAGACCTGAAACATCATACATACGAAGTATTTTTTATTTTTATAAAAACACTTGAATATAAATGTAAGAAATTTGTATCTTCGCATAAATTTAACCACTAGTCAAATTTACCGTTATATTTACTTTTAATATCTCACTAATTATTTGATAAAGTTTATATCAAAATAATTTAAATATAGGTATTACTCTTTAATTTATACTTTGGTATACAATTTTGTCCAATTGGTTCGTCCAAGTTTTCCTGGTCTTGTCTTTGGTCCACCTTTTTTTGGCTTTGGCTTAAGTCTCCAGTCTGGTGATTGTCCTGTGCCTAAGGGTATCAGTAAACCAGAATATTCTCTTAAGTTCCAAACATCTATGACACAATCCTATGAATACCTAGAAGTCAAAGTGCACTAGGTAATAAGTTACCCCTCTGCCTAAAAAAGAGTCATGTTTTATCGAAGTACAATTGTTTTTACTGGGGTAAAGCAACACTCTATTGTCCATCCTTCTAACGTTCATAATTTTGTGTTTGTTAAACTAAATTTAGCATACCAATCTTAATTCATTCAGAACTTTAATTTTGTAAAACTACATTAAGTTCAACCAGAATTTTGTTAAAATAGCAATCTTATTTTGGGGTGGGGAGTACTTGATTTGCCTACCATGACATGTCGAGGATGCTGCAGATTTTGGCTTTCTCGGGAATGGAAATTGCTGATTTGTGCAGCTGGTGAAGACGACCAATGTGGTGCTGCAAGAATGACCCTCCGACAGTTAGATCAAGTAATAGCTTATGTATGTAAAGACACAAGAAATCCTGTTGGTTCAGCAAAGAGAGATACCTGCTGACTTGTTTCCCCAGCCATAGGCATCTGGTGATTTCAGCAAAGAATGCTGATAACTATGTCTTACCGGCTTCATGATGTTGGTTCGATTCACAAGGCCGGTGCTATTATAATACTTATTTCCTTTAGTTTCCCCAGGAAATAGTAGTTGAGAAGAAACAATAGACGATATGACCTTGGAATGGACATCAGTTGGTTGGTTCCATGAGTATGTCCCGTTGTTAGTTGAAGAAGGTTGAACATGTCTAGTGGGATATGGATATTGTTGTGGTTTGCTATCATGTCCAACGTTCGAGCAGGACGGGGAATATGTTTCATATGGTGCATAACTATAGCCCGTTTGATAGTTATCATACATATTCTGAAAGCACCCAACAATAATATATTAGAAGCACTATTACAAAACAGATATTTCAAACATAATGTTGATATGACTTCGGGTAAAAATGTTTAGGCAACTTCAAAATGATACTCCCTCCATCCCAAAAAAATGAGTCGAATTTGGTCAAGGTACAACTTTAAATTTCACTAAGGCACACAAGTTAAAAGTTGTAATCACTAATCACATTGAAATCTAGTTAAATTTGATGAAAAAGGTTTTTGGAGAAAAAAAGTTTAAGAAATCATAATACAGATAAGCTAGAATACACACGACATAATGTGTTTAGCAAGAAAACACTAATTATTACAAAGAAATAATACAAAAACTTACGGGAGGTACTTCAGCTCCACCTGGCATTACATATCTATCCCATTTACTGGCTGTAGAACCATCATAACCTGCATGGAAACCAGAGGGAGGTGATGTAATATTAGAAATACTGTAGCACTGAAGTGCATTTCACGTAATGCGCAATAAGCAAAATAATGCTATCTGTTGTATAAAAGGGTCTCGATCAAGAGCTTTCTCTTCCTAAAAAAGAGTGTTTATAATTCATCTGAAATTTTAAACTAAGACTCATACAGCGTCAAGCGGCAATTTATAGAACATGAAGCTTGATTGACTTGAGTACTTGACTACAATTTAAACAGTTGTTTCATACTCAAACATGACTCTGGTTTTGGAATAGGGGTTGTATTTGGTAATAGTAATAAGTAATAACAATAATTTAATAATAATGATAAATTGATAATGAATTATGTGACCTTGATCGTTTGAAGGAACAATGTCTTAGACTATTATCTTGATCGGGCACACAGAAACTAAGATATGATGTAAATATCTTCTAAATTAGCTCTAATCGTACAAAACTAAAAAACAAATTTATGCTCTTTCTATTCTTTTAATCAGCAGCAGCAGCAGCTGGGCACTACAACTTACCACCATAATAATATGTTGGTGATTGATATCTATTAGAGTTGCAGAACATGGTAGGCCCTGTGGAATCCTGGTAGAATGGCAATGCTGATATCTCAAGAAGCTTGTTCTGACCATTTGTAATAACATCAGAACCAACAGGAGAATAATTAGCAGCAAAAACAGAAGTCTTAGTGTGTGTGTGTGTGGATATGAATTTTGGAGTGAACACCCAACTAAAATCACAACAAAATATCGTTTATCGGGCACTTAGACACAATGAACTTAGGAACTTCACATGTACGGGGAGGGAAGACACATGCTTTTAAACTTTAATTTAATATAAACATAAGTAGAAGCTGCCGAAGGACACCTTCTTCGTGCACTCCTGAACTTGGTGTGCCTTTTCGCTATCCACGTCCAATGTTAAAATCTGCAGTAATTCTTCAGTCGTTCCTAAAATAGTGACAGAGATACAATTATACAAAGACTTGAGCAACTCAACCCAATAGAAAACGTTCAGTTTTGCAAGCAACTAATTTAAGAAAATCTTACGCCAGACAAATCATTAATTTATTAGCTATCTACCAATAGCGCAATCTACCTTGCAGGTCTAAACGAAGTTTGGTGTAAACATAATCAACCCACACACAATGAGCACCTTACATACAACACACACGAAAACATATGCGTATATGCAGTATGCAGATTGCAGAATAAAAATAAATAGCTAATCGAAAAACCAGAGTGAAAGGCAGATAGCATACGATCAGGCGGAGGACCAACAGCATCCATGGCGAAGATCGACGGCTTGAATCGACACCGCCGCTGTGTGCTTATCGTATAGTATGACGGAGAAGAGTTAAAGGTGGTGCGAGGTTTGGTGGCCGCCGCCGCAAAGGTGTAGGTGATAACTAGAGAAGAGCACGGAGAATGTTCTCAAAGATAACTTTAAGGTAATTATTTAGCATGTGTTTAAACGTTAATTAATGACATCTAAAGTCCTCAACTACGGATTAACGGAAACATGAAACACAAGAACAAAGAACAATTGAGATTAGGGTGTTGTGTAAATTTGTGACCACAAGAAGGCAACTCTGAAATTTGTATAGGAGAATTAGGCACAAAATATTGTCGTTCTCCCAAAGTTAGGTAGGCAAGGACACACACCTTATACCCACCATGTTTGTGAATGTTTTTTTTTGTCTGTGAACCCAATTCACAGACAATATTTTGTTTGTGCAAAATATTGTCTGTGAGCCGGGATTCACAGACAAAAAAAAATCTTCACAAACATAGGTGGGTACAAATGTGGGTATAAGAGTGGGTACAAAGATCATTTTTGTAGTTATTTAGCCTAGAGTTCCTCTGTCGTCTCCGTTTGATGCGTTGCTGAATTACCGCCTTGTCCTCATCATGCGGTAATACGGAGAGGGTATAGTCACAGAGGCGCACTCTGAACGTAGCAGGTTTTTGTTTTAAAAAACTAAACGCGAATGATTGTTCAACAATTGACCGACCTTTTTTTATTGAAATTAACCGGAAACGCCACAACCCACTACCATCCCCGTTTCCGAAACGTTTCCCAACCCGGCCCAGAAGCCCAAGATCCCAGAAACGTTTCTGGGCGTTTCGCAACCGTTTCCAGGCGTTTCCACGCGTTTCGCGTTTCCAAAACGTTTCCGGGACAGAAACTTGGCCCAGATAGACGTTTCCGTGCTTCCTAGGTTTTATATAGTAAACTTCAGTTAGAAAACAATGATGTGTCAACTTCCTATTGGATAATGTAAATTCTATTATCATTACAATTAAAACAATTAATTAATTCAATGTCCACCACACTTAAAAATTGTGTATTACGGCTGATTTAGATGAATAGTAGGTGAAAAAATCTCTCTTTTTTAAAGTGATATAACTTTTATATTTATGATCCAATTTTTACAAAACATATATCAAAATTCACAACTTTTTAATATCTTTCATATGACACCAAAGAGACCAGACCAGATTTGGATAGTTATAAAAATACAAAGAGACCAGACATTACCAGACCAGTTCAGATCAGGCCAGACCAACTAATTATAGTTCAACTAAACACATCCTAATTCATATAAGTTGACTCGGTTCATCATTGTTATACACTACATGCATCATTGATCATTCTGAGAAAGTGGAGGAAAGTCTTATTTTAATGTATTATAACTTATTTTTCTGTACTCCAATTTTTACAAACAAATACATCAAAATTTATAACTTTTTATGATATTTCATATGACACAAATTTTACAAAAAGTATACCAAAAATCATAAAGTTTTATTATGATCTTTCATATGACATCAAATTGCATATATAAAAAATTATTGTAAATTTTGAGTTATATATCAATGATATATCAAATTTATAGTGAAATTTGAGTTTTTTTATATCATCAAATCTAACAAATCCATTAAATCAGAATAATGTTCGTCACATGGCTGATAATACAATCAAATAACAAGAAGTAAACAAAGCGATAAAAAGTCTTATGTCTGCCGTCCGCCCTCGAACCATACGTAGAATATATTAACTCTGTAGAAGCAATAATATTCGTTGATCCTGTAATGGGCTTAACTGAGTCAATGACTAGCAAACTGGACTTCTCATCACTTGATTTAAAATCTAGAATCTATGTGCTAGGAAATAAGAACATGTCCAAAACAACATGCAATTCGATAGAAAAGCACAAACAGAATAAAACGGAATTAAAACAGAGTTCACCCATCGTTTTCAGATCAGAGATCATAAACATTCTGACCAAAAATAAAAAAAAATCAGATCAGATCAGAAAAAATTCATGCCAAATTGGTTCAAACATAATATATTATTTTTACTATTATGATGATTCCAATCTAATCTAAATGTTTTTGTAGGTTATTATTGTACGTTGCTTCCATTGAAAATAATTACGAATATTGTTATTCAGAAAAAAATCAAACCAGATCTTAAAAATTTCATATCATAAATATTCATACCCGGCGAATATACCAACTTTTTAATATCAACCATATTAATAGAGTATAATTCTCGGAATAAATACCATATCAATTCAGTTTGCAAAATAGTTGTACAAAATAAATTTTTTAAATAATGAGACTCTAAATCTCTAATACATGTAATTGGACTCTAATCATAAAAAATAATCTTACTCATTTGAGTGAGGCTCTAATTAGAGACCAAATTTTTAAATAATGGAACTTTAGTTCACGTGAATGGGACTCTAATCGCACAACACAAATAATACACGTGAATATCCAAAATAATGTAAAATTCAACGCTTCTTATAATCACCCTCATCACATAATTAGTCATATAAATGATTAATAACTATTATAATACTAAACACACAAATCACAATATAATCCCAAATTCATACTCCAAAAGATGGTGATTCATCACCTGTATTCCATGGTGGTGGTTAGTTCATACTACCTTCATCCCTCTTTATTTAGCCATATTTGACTTTTCCAGTCAAAGATATAAAACTTTGATCTGTTATTTTAATTAATATATTTATTTGAAATTAAAGTTAATAAATTTATACTTTTATGAGCAGGAAGTTTTGACAAAGAACATTTTCATATCATTTCCATATTATCATTACTACCGTATATGAATATATAATCGATCAAAGTTCAACATCATTGACTTAAAAAATAATGTTTGATTAAATATAAAGCTACAAAGAAAGTAAAAGAAATTGATTATAGCTAGCCAATGAATAATTCACAATGTTTATATGAATACATATACATTATATGTATATGTAACACCCGGGCATGCCCCGGGTATTACACTAGTTCATTCTATAAGAATTTTCCCCTATACAAAATATCTCCGTCAATCCACGATTAGAGATGGCAATTGTGACCGATCCAATGGATACCCGCACCGAACTGCCCCGGTCAAAACGGGGAAAACCGCATTGACCGGGTAACGGGTATGGGGCGGGGAATACCCGTTTTGTTTTTACGGGTAACGGGGCGGTTACGGTTTTATACATGCCCGCCCCATTACCCGCCCCGTACCCGCCCCGTTTATTTTAGTTATATTTTTTATTATATTTTTATCTATTATTTGTCCCATGAGTAATAGAAGATGAGATTTTTCTATTTTCATTGAGTATATGGATAATAGATGTACTAACTATAATGTTTCCATGAGAGTTCATAATAGATCTTAATAGTCTTGTTTGATTATAATCAGATTTTTAGTGATTAATTATTTTCAGATTAAGTTTTTTAGGTTCAAATTAATTTATGTTGTCTTCTTTCTCGTCTTGTAGATATACGAAACTTTAAAGGGGCGTCTCATTCTAGAGTTATCCAGGTGATGCCATTTTTTCGCCTTTTAAAATATTATTTTTATATTAAAATATCAATGACTCATTTAATAAAGCGATTACCCGTGGTTACCCGCGGTTATACCTGTTACCCATTGGGGCGGATACGGTTTGGATAAAAATTATCCATTGGGTAATGGGACGGTTATGGGGCGGGGAATTATCAAATGGGGCGGGTACGGTTATATGTAAAACCGTCCCCGAACTGCCCCGTTGCCATCCCTATCCACGATTGGGAGATGAGCTGGTGCCGCCATAGTGCTTAAAAGTTAAAAGTGGTGCACTGGTGCGTTAAAACTGGTGTGGGTCAGTGAAAAGTAGTTAAAAATACGGAGTATGAGTTATCACTATGACCGGATTAATTGTGTTTTGAAATTAAATGTGCTTAAAATGCATTATTATTTCACATAGGGATTCAAATCGCTTATTTTTGAAACACTCAACACACTTATTTAAAATAGTAGAAAAACTTATAGGAACATTTTTTGACAAATTTATATCGAAGTGTAGTTTAAGAATGCTTTTATTAGGACTTATTTGATTTTCAAATAAAAACAAACTGGAATAGACTTAAACATATCATACCACATTAGACAAGACTTCGACATTTACAAAATATACATAGATCAGACATCTACCAGACTACATCAAACCAAAACCATTCAAATCGGATTAGACCAAATCAGAAAAATTCAATCCCATTAAAAATAGCATAAGAATGACATAAGTATTTTCATATATCTGCACCCCCTGTTTTGCCTGTTTATACTAGGGCTGGGAAAAAACTCTCAACTCCCGATCCCGATCCTGACTAGGCGGGAATTTTTTCCGATCCCGACTAGTCGGGAATTTTTCCCGATCCCGACTAAGTCGGGACGGGACCGGATTTTTTTTTAATAAGTCGGGAACAGGAAAATCCCGACATCCCGACATTATGTATATATATATATATATATATATATATAATTACATATGATTATAAACAAAATGAATATACATTTATAAAAATGAATGTGTATCTAAATATTTGCATATCTTTTTTAATTACTTATTCCTTACATAGATTAATATTTTACTACGAGCATCTTACAATATCAAACTTCTAAAACTATTCAACATTTATCCGAAAATGAATATTTGGGATCCTAACTAAATAGAGATTATTCTTGATCCCGACAATCTAAATCACAACAATACTACAAAGTTTGTAATTCTGATGAACTGTTTAAATAGTCATGATCGAGACTAAGATTTCTTTCTTTAGTAAATAATCATTTTATACATTATATTCATTGGTCACAAAGTTTGTCTATGAGTCTACTTAGTTTTGAATTTTAAATAATACTTCTTCTGTTCTTTTTTAGTTGCAACGGTCAACATTTCACACATGTCAACGCATGTCTTTGACCGTAATTATATCTTAATCTCTTTTCGTAAAAAATATTTAAAAATCATATTTTGAAAATTTTGTAATGAGATGAATTGAACAATATTTTAAAAAAAATAATAATTGTCATAAAATAATAGCGTAAAATGTAGTCAAAGTAGAACACGTGAATAGTAATTATACTATTAATTAATTGAAGTTACAAATAAAAATTATTCTAAAAGTATGTACTAGTGTGAATTTGAGATGATAATTATTACAATAGATTTTATAAGTAGATGATGATAAATATATATGATATAACAATGAACAAAGAATAATCTTCAAACCACTAAATATCAAAGTTAGTGTTTAACTAAAGAAATTACGGAGTACATAATTTTATGTTTGACACTTCATTGTCGGGATTTAGACGGATTAAGCTGGATTCCCGATCGGGATCCCGACTTAATCGGGATTTTAATGTCGGGATCCCGACTTAATCGGGATGAGATACGGGATCCTCTTGTAGTTTGAATCGGGATCGGGACGAGATCGGGATTTGGACAATCGGGATTGGGATCATCCTGATCCCACCCCTAGTTTATACAAACAATTTATCTAAAAGTGCAATTCGTATAAATGTAGTCACGCTATTACTGTAATACCCGAGATTAATATAAGAGGATTAATAGTACTACTCATACCAACAGAGGTGCATCTCCTTTTAAGGGAGCTCATTACCCAAGAACTCCAAAGTTAAGCGTGCTTGCTCAGGAGTAGTCTTGGGATGGGTGACCCCCTGGGAAGTTTCTCAGGGCGCGCATGAGTGAGGACAAAGTGCGCGGTAAAGGCTTGTGGTGGTTTGTGAGGACAGTACTAGAGGTCTGAAGTAACTACCTTGGGTCCTGCGGGGCCGGGGTGTTACAATTACTTAGAGAATATTCTTTGACCGTGCGAGACCGTGCATCGCACGGGTATTATACTAGTTAGTTTAATACGAACAGTTTGTTCAGAAAATGCATATTACTAGTTAAATAGATGAATGAACACATACAAAAGTCTACGTCAATTGTTGGAGTGGCATTAATAATTCCACCTCTGGACCAAGTACAGATTCACACGAACAACACAATTTATTAAAACGTGACAGATCAGATCAGCTGATCAACACATGGTCATGTTGCTATGAAAGCTCACAAATATTATTAAACAAACACCATCTTTCAATGGAAACCTCTCTTTTAATTTCTTTAGGATGAAGAGGGAGGAAATCAAGAAGCTTCAGGATGACGAGAGGCCTTGTGCAACATTAGCTAGAACTCCTTGTAAACTTTCATTTGTCACATCACCGCTACAAAGTCCGGAAAGAAAGTCCAACAAGGAGTCCACACGCAGTACAAAATAATGAGTGTCCGCTATCGATTTATGGCAGAACATGCCAACCAGATTGCAGTTATAATCGACCACGGGGGCTCCAGCGCAATTGCTATCTATCCCGGGAAGATGCGGTTGGATGTATCTCGACTCATAATATGTTCCGTCGGGAAACGTTCGGTACACGTGCTGTGCACGACCTCTCGCGAAATTGAAGTGAAAGGCCGGGGAGGAGATGTCTCTCTCATTAAAGAAGGGGTGACCCAACGAGAAAAGAGTATCACCCACCTCTACCTGTGTATTTCCCATAGTCAAGATATGTGGAACATTATGATGATCCACTCTCAATAGGGCAGCGTCCAAAACATCACCTGTTACAAAAACATAAGCAAAGTACTGTATTAGCAGTAACTTTACAATCAAGTAATCAACTACAACAGATAAATCAACATTGTAGATGATTTATCAAATGTTTTATTGCGGGGAACTAGAGACAACTTGTTCTACCAACCTCGATACACGAGGTGAGCATGTACAGTATCATTGTTGTTGTCTTTCAAGTGAATGTCCAGTGTCTGGTTGATCTCTTGCACACTTGTGTGAGGGTAAACATCGGGAAGAATATTGAATCTGTTCGCAGCAGTCAAGTACAACGTCATGATTTCTGATTTGTACACAGCGAAGCAATTCCCAAATATATAGCGGTCTTGGTTGTTTTTTGAACGGATCATCATCCAGCTCGTAGTAGCCTTAAGCAAACTAGCAACCCTTGGGATAGACGCATCCATCTAATTACCTAGCAGATAATGTAGATAACAACCACCTCATTTGTTAAAATTCATCATAGATTACGATTGAATTAGTGAATTACAATCTATGTATATCTATATCAATAAGAAAAGAGTGGAGCAAGAAGTGGGCGGGGAACCCATGTATTTTGCTGGCCGACAATGGGAGTCAAAAAAAGGACGGAGGATACTTATTTAGCCACATTCAATTTTATCAAAAACATTCAATTTTGTCTGGAATGTGTACTGCGTAGTATTCAATTTTGTCTGGAACGGGCAACTGAAATCAGTGGCAGAACTAGGGGGGCGAGCCGGTGCCACCGACCCCCTTCGCCGGCGACGGTAGTGTATATATATGTATGTATATATCTCAGCCCGGGTTGAAATCTGCATATATTATTATAGCCCCGGTTGCATAATAAACACAACGAACTTGACAGTTCGCTTGGCTACATGATGTCGCTGGTTCAATTCCCCTCAGCGCATTTTTTTTATGCTTCGTAATCTTTTACTCGGTATATGCTTCTTCAATCTCCATTACCTCTTATTTAAACTAGATTTTCACCCGTGCGATGCACGGAACATAAAGATATTCAATAATATATCTTCTTAGTATAAATATTTTTTAATTAGGTGAAAACCGGAAAACCGATCCGAACCGAATCGAAATTTCCGGTTCGGTTCGGTTCCTATAGTTTTAGACTAGAGCTTTTTTCGGTTCGGTTCCTATAGTATTTCATCGGTTCGGTTCCGGTTCGGTTCCAGTTCGGTTCCGGTTCCTAGCCAGGAACCGAACTTCTTATACATTGTATGAGTAATCGTCATTTGAGGTGCTTCCGAGTGGAATTATTTGATGAAATTTAGTGAGCATGTTTTTCATGAAATAAAGATTATGTCCACCAAATTTGAGCTTAAAATGTAATCGGGAAGTCAGTTAAATAAATTATTGAAAAACAGTACGCCAACATATATAAAAACGCAATGTTTTTCAATATTTTATTTAATTCACTTCTCGACTGAATGTTAAGATGAAATTTGGTATATATCATCTATATTTCATGTAGAACATACTCACAAAATTTTATCAAAAAATTCTACACGGAAGAACCTCGAATGGAGATGGCCAGACGGCGTTTTGGGCCAATCTGAGTAATTATTTGTCAAGAGTATTTTCTTGCATAATATACCTTATATATTGTGGACCAGACCAATCCAAGTAATTATTTGAATACTTTAGTCCACTTTTATATTTATTTTTTGTTTGTAAGTGTAAATGTATTGGAGTTCATCAAAAAAAGGAATTAATATTCTATTGATTACGTTGTTTATTACTACGTACATTTTACCTATTGTGCATTACTAGTAGAAAAATATTATTTTGAGGTTGAACTACCAGCTATTAAATGTGTACTTTGGAGATATCAAACCTTTTTGCTTGACTGTTGATGCCTATTTTAAACCGAGATTTTTGTTATGTTGAAATTTAATGTTGCACTTGGATATATATATATATATATATATACGGAAAAGATCCTGTCCAGCCGGAGGGACAGGATCCTCCGTCCGGCCGCCGCCGTTTGGGGCGGTTTCCGGTGGAGTTTTTTGATGAAATTTTTATGGAATGTTCCTCATCAAGTCTAGTTTATCCACAAAAAATTTCAGCTAAAAATTCGATCGGGAAGGCAGTCAAATAATTTTTTGAAACATAACTGCGTTTTATATGTTTAAGTTGGAGCAGTTATCTTCAAAAATTTATTTGACTGCCTTCCCGATCGAATTTTTAGCTGAAATTTTTTGTGGGTAAACTAGACTTGATGAGGAACATTCCATAAAAATTTCATCAAAAAACTCCACCGGGAACCGCCCTAAACGGCGGCGGCCGGACGGAAGATCCTGTCCCTCCGGCTGGACAGGATCATTCCTCTATATATATATATATATATATATATATATATATATATATATATATATATATATATATATATGAACATTGAGATATCATGCACGTAAAATGTAATGGTCATAATTTAATGATTTAAAGTTTGAATTTTTTTTATTTAACTGAAGGTAAAATGTGTTCATTTCAGGAGGATAATAAAATTTTATAAGGAACCGAAAAAAGGTAAGAACCGAACCAAATTTAAGTAGAACCGAACCGAATTTAACAACCATTTTTTTAACTAGAACCGAACCGAATTTAAACCCTACAATTTTAATACGGTTCCATCGAATTTTAACAAGAACCGAACCGATCACAGGCCTAGATTTTATGGATGTTCCAAAAAGAAGTTTCCATTTTCATGAAAGGAAAACACTTTTATCCAAAAAATCACAACTACTCTTACTTTTTATTCACTTTTTGCTCGATTTGCCATAAACTAAGATAAAACTTGAAAAGTTTAAACAAAACTCTATCTTACATAAATATATATATGTGTAGGTCAAACTAGAAACTTCATTGTAGAACGGAGGAAGTAGTATTTAGGAAACATTATGATAAATTTATACTCTAGTATTTAGAAACTTTTGTATGACTATTTCAATGAAGAACTTTGGTTCAAATGAGAAACCCGTCTTAGGAGAGAAATGAGAACAAATGATAGCCCTTAGATATGATTTTATATTTACTTTTCTAATTATTTCGATCAGGGTCTTTAAGGTCATTTGTACTTCTTTCCGTACACGTTTCTAACTTTCCTCCACTGAATCCGCTCAATTGATTCCAACGTAACAACTTCTTCCGAAAACCATCATCCCCCATTCTTCATCTTTGTTTCCAATTTGGCTAATTCTTCATCTTCTTCGCAAATACTCTCGTCCTCTGCTTCTGTTTTTTTTACGATGAAGAGTGAACTTCTCCTAATCTCCTTCATATCACTGGTGTTCCATCGGTCTTCTTCTGCAATCCTATTTCATTCTTCAATTGATTATCCCTGTTCTCATCGAATGTCAGAGTATTATGAAAATATCTTTTAGTCCATATGGATTGGAGACTCGCTGTAAGCCTGATTTGTTTCTATATTTCTTGATCGAATTAAGTGTCTATATTTTTGTCTACATGAATATATTTATTGTTCAATCTATCTAACAACTTTTCATTTTTTTCATGTGGTGCTTAGCAGGTATTCAATTTCATTCGATCACGTGATTTCTATAGGTGTTTAATTCGTAGTCCCACTGATTATGTCAATTCATTTTTTATTTTTATGCCGTTTGTTCTGTTGTTTGACAATTTATGTCCACTTATCACAATAATATGCATTGTCCTGTTATTGATATGCACTAGGGGTAGGAGAATTGAACTTACACTGACAATTATATGGTGCACTAACTTGTATTATTCGATGCACTGTGATGTTTCTTAATTTGCACCAGATGCAAATTTTGATATTTTCACTCAAAGATCTGAATCCGTGCTTCCATATGAATGCTGGTTGTTCAATCAGATGCAATAAAAATGTTTTCTTTTGCACTTTTACTTGTTATTGTTGCACAATTTATAGATTTGTGGATTTACACTCATTATTATTATTTTGTATTTGTAGATTTGCACTAATAAGTGCACCTTCATTGTCATGTGTTTAACATGGAACACTTACATCATAGCTATCTATTCAAGTCTAAGATAATATTGATAAATTATATATTAAATTTATGATGCACTTATCATACTTTATTCATGCACTTCTCATGAGTTTTTAATTTTACTTGTGTTTGCAGATACATGTGACATCAGAAGACTCTATCATAATGGAAGATATGATTCTTTTCGAAGAAAAGTGTATTACATTTTGTAAAAGTGCCAATGTGGAAATTTAGAATTGTGATATATGTTAGAGCACTACTTTTACATATATTTGAAATGCATATAATAAAGTGCATTTTTTTTTTGTAAAAGAGTGTCAATGTGAAACTTCATGCAATGCAAACTAACAATGCACTTTTGTATATATCTAAATTGCACGTGATACTAGATAGTTTACACCCTTGTTTATCACACACAAATTAACTCAATAAAAATGTCATTTCTCTTGAGATTGAAAAATATCTAAATATATAATTAAATTGATGTTACTTAATTAAATTGATGTTACATACGGTTCGATGCACTTTAAATATACTTTTGTGCATAATAAATTTGACACTAATGCATACTTAATATTTTAAGCACCTTTACGTTCAAGTTAGTGCACAAAGTCATTAACTAGTGCACAAAATTGTTAGACTCAATGTACTTTAAGGATTCAAGTTATACGTTTTATTTACCCAATTTATTTCCATTATTCTTTAAGCGGTAGCAATTTTTTCCATTGTTCTATTATTCTATTTTGCTTAAAAAGTGCACTTCTCCAAATAAAAAATTGCATGCACCAAATGTCACATTTATTACATTAAACACATAAAATACATAATGATCATCAGTTGCATCATAATCATTTAGAAGAGCATCATGTTAGATCGGTCACTCTAAATGCATTTTAAATTTGAAATTCTAATTGAACTAACAAAATAAAAAAATGTTTCGGTTTATTTATTGCACTCTCAATGCGAGTATACTGCATTTTATTTTATATAAAAACGATGCACTTATACTTTGTATTAATAAAAATTGAAACAAAAGTGAATAATCAATATTATATGTTTATTAATGGTGGGGACATGCCATATAAGAATAAGTGAATAACATCAACATTAATGGATTTAAAAGTTGTGGTTGCGTAATGACAGGAACGTGTTAAATATATAGAGTAATATACGAAATACATAGTAATGAATTGTAGAGTTACTAATAAGCCCTTTCTAATTGATTACATACGGACTCAATTTTAAATGGCAATAATAGAGTGTCACTAAGTGCATCATAACTTCTATGCACCAATAACTTGAAGCCGTTAGAATCACAAGATTAATGTATGAGATGTATTCTCATTTCTCTTCTGGGAGTCCTTTCTCACCGGAACCGCTCCCTATATATATAAACCATGCTTGATTTACAAAGTACAAACTTATCTTGGTTATCCGATGAGTTGATCTAAAGGATATAAAGGCAAGGTGGCATTTTTGTAATAAAACCTAACTTTTCTAGGGTGCAACTCATTGAACGTTAATGTGCAACTACTATTTTATGACTATATAATATGCAATACTTTGAACCTCAATATGCAATGTAAATAACGTCAAGGTGCATCGCACAAATATTTGCACAATAAGCACACTTTGTACTTGATCTTTCCCCTATATATATATATATATATATATATATATATATATATATATATATATATATATATATATATATATATATATATCTATATAGGGTGCGGTTCCAATGAGAACGGTGCTTAACGTGAGAACGTGAGAACACTCACATTTAAGCCAATGTGATGCACAATAGAGCTCGTCCGGTGCACATTTTGACTTTTCTGGAATCAAGCTTATATAAATAATCACGGTGGCATTTTGGTAAATATTATGCTTAACATGAAATAGTGCATTGGGCGAGCCTTATTGTGCATCACGTTGAGGTAAATGTGGTGTTCTCACGTTCTCACGTTAAGCAATGTTCTCATTTGATCTTTATTCTATATATATATATATATATATATATATATATATATATTCATAATACAAACAAAATATTCAGAATATTAAATATGGAACTGTATATGATGTAAAGTTGATTATGTCCAATAACTAGTATCCTACCCGTGCGATGCACGGGAGAATAAAATTTGCATATTAAGAATAAATTTATTAATATAAATTTTTGTCATTTAAACACGCTTTTTTGTTAGATATATTGTGTGGATGAAATGTTTTACACTTTTCACAACCTTAACTTTCTTAGGATCTCAAAGGACAAAAAATGCTCAATAATGAGTCCATGAGAATATTTTTTGGCCTAAAATTTCTTAGTTCTAGTATCTCATCTTAATATTACAAATATTTATATGTACATAATCCATGTAAATATACAAATATTAGTCGATCAAAACCTCTTGATAGTCTTTGAGAGTAAGAATTTAATTGGTGTTGTAGCTAGAAACTCTTCTAAGTTCTACCGAATTTCTTGATATCTAATCAGAAAGCTAAGTGACGACTCCACACGAAGATACATGAATGTCGTCCCTAAAAATAGAAAGCATGTAAATTAACTATACATGACATGATACGTTTTATTTTCAATATATAAGGGAAAAGGTGGTCATTCAAAATAAGTTGTGACATACTGACATTGTATATGGTATTTTAAAATACTTGGTCATATACAGGCCCGGCCCAGCCCAGGTGCAACTGGTGCAAGTGCACAGGGCCCCTAATTGTAGGAGGGCCTCCAATTTTATTCGTATAATATATACTAAGCCCATTAGAAAATAATTATTCCAGCCCAAATGTATTAGACAGTCTCTTTGTGCGCCTCATATTCTTTTGACGTTGAAAGCCGACGATAATTTATACGCCTCCCTCATTGGAACTCGAAAGATTCTAAACAGACGAAGCGGCGAACTATCTACAATTTCCAAGGAGACTACGGAACCATTCAAGGAGACTAAGAAATTGTATGAAATTTAATTTAATTTGTAATCTAACTAGGATTTTAATGTTAAACACGTAGTATCCTGTATCCAATCGATGAACAAGTCAACAAACTGCCTTCCACTTAATTCCAAATATTCTCGTGTCTTCTATAGAGCTTAGTCTCCCTATTTCTAAATAAAATCTTCTTTCTTATTTTGTATCTTTGTTCGGTTATTCGAGCTTCTGACTTAGTGGCTTAAGAGCTTTTCAATTCAATCTATGAATTTCGTTGAGTCGTGATGCCTTCGATAGTGCGGTGTTCCATCATTTATAAACTCAGGAGGGCACCATCTCCTCGATGGGCGGCAGACTTAAACTCTTCAAGGTTCAAGTTGTTAAGTAGAGGCGCATAGCAAGGGAAGGTGAAACTGAGAAACGGTGATTGAATTATACACATTCAGATTGCCTCTGTTTATTGAGGTGTATTTCTTCCCAATTTTTTCTTTAATTGATTACACTTATTACCTGTTAATTGTTATTTTCATTTTACTTTTTATAAATTATAATGCTTCTAAGAATTGGAAATATGAATCTGGATTAAAAATATGATTTTTTTTAATGGAAAATATAATTGTGATAACTAATATCCATAGTAAATTATGTCCATGAGCAGAATTGGATTTAGTAAGGAGTGGTGTAATAGAATTTGAAATTAGTATTTTAATTTTTGATATACAAGGGCCTCATATTTTATTCTTGAACAGGGCCTCCTATTTCTCCGGGCCGGCCCTGGTCATATAGTCGCATGACCAAGTACAATACAATGCAATATGTAGCTAAATTTGATTTTTTCTTGTGCAAGGAATAATAAAAAATAGATGAAACTAAAGAGTTGTTATGTTTTTTTGTATTCTTATTACTTATTGGTTATTCTTATTTTATTCAGATCAGATCAGAAAGATTCGGATTAGATCAGATCAGAAACATTCAAATCACATAATTATAACTATAAGTATAATTATAATTATAGTTATAGTTATATGATAATTATATTATAGGTAAAACTAATAAAACTAATAATGATGATGATGATGATGATGATGATGATGATGACGATGATGATGATGATGATGATGATGATGATGACGATGATGACGATGATGACGATGATGACGATGATGACGATAATGACGACAACGACGACAACGACGACAACGACGACAACGACGACAACGACGACAACGACGACGACGACGACGACGACAACGACAACAGTGACTACAGCGACAACAGCGATAACAGCAACAGCAACAGCAACAGCAACAGCAACAGCAACAGCAACAGCAACAGCAACAGCCACAACAATAATAACACAAATAATAATAATGATGATGATAAACAATAATAGTAATAATAGTAATAGTAATAATATTATTATTATTAATAGTTACTCCCTCCGTCCCATAAAATAGTTCCCGCATTGACTTGGATCGGAGTTTAAGAAAGTGAGAATAAAGTGGAAATATATAGTTGTGGTTGAGTAAACAAAGGTAAATGAATGTGAGCCTGCCAAAACTTTCTATAAAGGGAAATGAGAACTATTTCTTGGGATGGAGGGAGTATAATAATAGTAATAATAATAGTCATAACTCATAATAATAGTGATAATAATAATAAAAATAATAACTATAATAATAGAAATAATAATAACAATAATAATAATGATAATGATGATGATGATGATAATTATAATACTTCGTAATAAACACTCAATCATATCAGAAATATTCAAATCATATCAGATTTGATAAAAAAGATTCAAATCTCAGATCAAAATAGAAACATTCATATCAAATCAGACCAGATCATAAAAAATTCAAATAACATTCAGATCAAATGGACCGAACATCATCTAAGTTTTTCAAAATTTTGTTATGCTTCAATGATTTAGGGTCTTAAGTAAGAGTAATTAGAAAATAGTAATGATAATTAACATATTTAGAGATTGTTACTTTTTATATCTTACAATAATTAAAGTAAAATTTAATGTATTTAGTATCTTAGTAAGTTTTACTTTAAAAAAACAAATTCTCAATAATTAACCAATTATAACTTCCATTTCAATCCCGCACTGTTAATATTACCATATAATATTTCCATCTATCTTTAATGTTTTCAATAGTAGTGGGTTTAATATATTAATATTAAGGGGTAATTTCAGTATACACCCTATTTTATTATCCAACTTAGACTTTGCACCCTGTTGTTGAAAAACTTTATTTTTGCACCCCAATCCCATATGAAAAGACAAAAATGTCATTGATCAGGAATAAGTTGAAGGCTGACATAGTTGTTAATGGAGGGGCATTTTGTCTTATCATACAGGGTTGGGGTGCAAAAATAAAGATTTTTAAAAATGGGATGCAAAGTCCAATTTTGACAATAAAATGGGGTGCAAATTCAAATTACCCCTAATATTAAACCATAATAACAGTCATGTATAATAAGAATACTTATAATACCATACAATATTACCATCTACCTTTAATGTTACAATTGAAGTTTCATCGCACAAATAATTTATTTTTCAAATATATTTCACATCAATTTCGAGTTTTGATCATCAAATATTTAGATGTTTGTTATTAAATGGCTCTAGAAGTGAATAGTTTGTTTGTAATTTGATTTTAATATTTACTGTGAATCGTTGAATTTAAAACTAACTCTGAATTGGTACCAATTAAATGAATGAAAAATGGAGAGTGATCAATTAGAAGTCATATCTAATGACTAATGAGCATCATTATTTAGTCTAGATGAATTCATATCAGGAATGAGTCACCCATGAACTAACACTGCCTTAATAATATTGCAATTGTCTTTCAAAGGGAAACAACCGAAATGGAATCATATTTATTAGAAGATGTCATTTCTCAAGGGGTCATGATGAGTTAATAAATGACAATAATTGAATTGTCGGAATAAGATAATACTTCGTAAGTTTTATACTGAAAAAATGAATTGCATAAGATAAACTTGCACGGTTATAACTTTGTATTAGAGGTGATTTCTAGGAAATATAGGTTTGAAAAGGTGGTTGTATGGTGATATTAAATTATATTAATAGTCAAATCTATATAAGCACCTTAATATATTACCATATAATATTACCATCTATCTTTAATATTTTCAATAATAGCAGGTTTAATGTTAATAGTAAACCATAGTAATAGTCTGTATAATAAGAATATTAATATTAGGAAAAGTATCCTAAATATGACTAAAACGTTTGTATATTTCAAAGTAGGAGTATCATGTTTTTTATTTTCAAAATAGGACTTACTACTGTC
Source organism: Cuscuta epithymum (assembly GCA_945859915.1). Taxonomy (NCBI): domain Eukaryota; kingdom Viridiplantae; phylum Streptophyta; class Magnoliopsida; order Solanales; family Convolvulaceae; genus Cuscuta; species Cuscuta epithymum. Next base: position 1,025,024 of record CAMAPF010000948.1, on the reverse strand, counting down.
ATGTTTTGACAGTAACAAACATGACAATATTTTCCAAATTTTGGCAGTAATAACTCTTATGTTGGAAATAAAAAGTTAAAAACATTGCAGTCCTATTTTCGAATTTTTAAACTTTTTTACTCATATTTCGAGAATATCCCCTTAATATTACCATACAATATTATTATTAGTATTTCCTTTAATATTCGAATTCTAAATCACTAGTTGATACTAATCACTTGTTGAGTTGATAATGGAAGATTATGTCATAATGTAGATTGAATAAATATTTTGGCTAAACATAAACTCTCATGGCTGGCCTGGTCAAATGAATACTTCTGGTACTAAACAAAATAGAAATAGAGATGTAGTCTTGTAGAAAAAAATGTCCAGAAGTAGGAGTGAGCTGATGAAACTGAAATCACAAATTAAATCGACTAAACTTGAATCGCATGCAAAAAACGAATCGTGAGAAAATAGAAATCGAACCCAAAAAAACAAATTGAACCGTTTGAATCGAATCTGCCCCTATTTAGAAGTCACATATGGCAGAGTTTTCCTTAAATTTGTTGGGAGCTGAGTGATTAAAAAATATGTGATGTACAATATTAGATTTTATTATACTCAAATCTCAACTATAACTTTAATTTTACAATCACTTTATACACATAAAATATAAAATAAGACAGAAGCAGTACAATACTCCGTAGTATATTAAACGGCAAAATAAGTCAAAAAGTTTAAATGGAAAAACATTAATAATGGAAAGATTGTAATAAATGGCAAATGATTAAGTAAGGTATACTTACCATGAATAAGGTCCTTGAAGATTTAAGTCTCCACTTGACTGCATTATATTACCAAATTATGTTATTTAATAAAATATATTTAAAATAAGAAAAAACAAATTAACATGAAAATGACACGTGTCAAATGATTGTGAGCATGACACTTGTCAAAAATTTACTGGAGCTAGTATTTTATAGGTTGGAGTTATTTTTTTTGCTGTATTGGCTGAAGTTACTGTGGATGACCATTTTAGCTATTTTTACATATAAAGTTTTTTTTATTTTATTAATAAAATATAAAATATGAGCAGCATTTCCTAAAGAATTTGCCATTGAAACCATCAGGCCCAGGAGCTCCCTTAGGATTAAGATCCCAAACTGCCCTTCTAACTTCCTCCTCCATTTTCACCCATTCTTCTCTTACATTAGGTAGAGCATTTTAGGGGTATGTTTATCTTTCTAAAAATGATATGCCCTTCTTCATTCCAAAATTTTCACCAGGGCATTCAAGGATCAGGCAGGGTCAGCGGCATCACCGCGGGCAGTAGTGCGTATCTCATATGTATTAGTTTCACGTGGGAGCTTCTCTGCGCCGCACGATGAAATTGTTAGCAGCAGTGTCCTACCCCGAAGGTCCGTCAATACTTTATATTAAAAGCATATGATTAATCTTTAGGGAAAGAAAATGTGGGAGGAAACAAAACTATATATATATGATTAAACCCATACATTTGCAAAACTATGATTTTGAACTCTTTATTAAACCAACTTCTTGAAAACTGCATTTCATTCGAGAAGAATTTGCAATACTTTGCAAGGGTTACATTTTCCCGCTCATGTGTTACCGCATTTCAACCGCACGATTTTATTAATTCAGATCAGATGATCTATGGTCGATCAATTTTTTCATTCAGATTTCTTTTTTCTATTTCCCCTCAATCAGCCGCTCCATGACTCCATCACCCTCCCAAAGCCCGTTTCTCTAATATCCATCATGGCAACTCTCAATAATCGACTCAAAGGATTCCTTCAGCATTTCCGCCGCACACTCCATTTTCATCTTCATCTCTATCAATTCACTTTGTCCTTTGAGAAACGGGCTTTGGGAGGGTGATGGAGTCATGGAGCGGCTGATTGAGGGGAAATAGAAAAAAGAAATCTGAATGAAAAAATTGATCGACCATAGATCATCTGATCTGAATTAATGAAATCATGCGGTTGAAATGCGGGTAACACATGAGCGGGAAAATGTAACCCTTGCAAAGTATTGCAATTATGTAGAGTGATTAGTAGAAGAGCATACTTTTCCATGGTTAAGGTTAAAACTCTAAAATGATAGTCAATAATTACTACTATGTATATAAAATGAATATTTAACCTTTTTAGTTATGTAGCAAAAAAAATGTTTTTTTATTGAAATCATCATGTCATATAGCGTTTGACATAAACTAAAGGCAATGCCTTTTAGAAGACAAGCAACATATAAGTCACAAGAGGCCTATTAAATCTAAGATCATTAGACACGATAAAACTATGATATAGATATGTGTGCTGATTGGAGTTCAATTATTGTCCTAATCTTTTTATATAATTTGTTTTTATTCCTAATTAATCTTTATTATTTTCCTAATGATAGTGGTGCTCACTTGATTGAATATATATTTGATTCCTTCCATTCATGCCCTAACTTTGTATTTTTCTTTCACTTTATAGATGTTATCAGTGTGTTGGTAAATATTGCTTTCTGATTTTGAATCAAAGTCACCACATTTGGTTGCTGTGAGCTGATATTTCTACACAAATGAGAGCAGATTAGTAGTTCTTGCTTCAGGGATGCAAAGCAAGGTATATCAGGTTTCACTTATCCTCTTCTTTGGTCTCATCTTCCAATATTTTATTTTTATGGATGATTCAAAATGAGTTTTCTTTTACATTCAGAATGGGATTTTCACATTCCAAAATGGGGTGTACAGGTTTACATTCCAGTCAGAAGGACTTTTTCTTCGGAATTGAACTCCAATTGAGAAGATGAGAGGTTTGACAGGGAAGATGAAAGAATTGAACCCGAGCTACTTCCAATGCTACTGCAATAGACCCTTTGATCTTTATTCTCTTTTATTAGAATTGTAGTTGCAGAAAATGATCTTTAGAAAATATGTATCTAAAACTTGGTCACAAACTACTTCATGATCTTTAGAAAATATTTTTTAATTTATTATGAATTAGAAGAGGTGTGATTTATTTTAATGGATTGAGTGATGTATTTGTAAGCTCTTTCGGTGTAAGGGTCGAGTTAAAGAATCGAAAAATAGTTTGAGAGTTTTTTTTTGCCTCTTTCCTCTTTTATGAATGATTTTAAGAAGTATAAATTGCATCCCGTGCAACACGCGGGTGAAAAATCTAGACATGAGTGTGGTGATAAGAATGCTAAGGTTGGTAGGTTGTCGCCCGGAAACGGCGCGTCATCCCATTGCCCGGGGATGATGTCAAGTATGCAAGGGCATGGTGGGGTCCGAGGCGGGGCTAAAAGCAGAAGGTGGAGTGCGAGATTGCGCTTTGGGACGTGGAATCTTAGGTCTCTTACAGGCAGATCTTCTGAGGTAGTCAAAGTTATGAGGAGAATAAATATCAGCAATATGTGTGTGCAAGAAACTAAATGGGTTGGAGAGAAAGCACGTGAAATTAATCCCGAAGGTTTTAAGTTGTGGTATTCGGGGGGGAGAGATAAGACCAAAAATGGAGTAGGGATTATTGTGGCGCGTGACTATGTTGAGGATGTGGTAGAACTGTAGAAGTCTTCAGGAAGAACGATCGCATCATGAGCATTAAATTGGTGATAAGGGGTGAGGTTGTGTCTGTGGTAAGTGCCTATGCACCACAAGTGGGATTGGATGCATCTACAACTCAACAATTCAGGGAAGATCTTGAAGATGTGGTGCGACGAGTGCCAAGGGGAGAGAAGTTGGTCATAGGAGGCGACCTCAACGGGCATGTAGGCTCGAGTCGTGATGGCTTTGAGAGTATTCATGGCGGACATGGTTTTGGTGCTAGAAATGAAGCGGGAAAGAACATCTTGGATTTCGCCTCGACGTATGAGTTGGCTATAATGAACACTTGGTTTAGGAAAAGAGACTCTCACCTTGTAACCTATAGAAGTGGAGCTAATAGTACTCAAATTGACTACTTCTTAGTACGGACTACTTGGAAACTAGCTACACTGATTGTAAGGTTATCCCAGGGGAGAGTATTGTCACTCAACATAGGATGTTTGTGCTTGACTTTCGAGGTAAGAACCATAGAAGACAAGTTAAACAACAAGTGGATCCAAAGATAAAGTGGTGGAGGCTTGTGCTTACAATTGTTTTTATTGGGGTAAAGCAAAACTCTATTGTCCATCCTGCTAACATCGAGTTTTGATCAATTGGTCAACATTTCTATCCAAATATGAACTTTCCATTTGAATTAAAATATTAATATTAATATAAAAAACCAACTTATTCAGAAAAAAGTATAAAAACCAACGTGTAACTTCCTCAGCCATAAGTCCATCTGTCCATATATATATATATATATATATATATATATATATATATATATATATATATATATATATATATTTTTTTTTTTTTTTTTTTTTTTTTTTTTTTTTTTAAATCCCGGTAGGCAAACCACCAAAATCAGTGGGGCAAACGCCGGGGAACGTTTGCCAGAGTTTTATTACGATATGAAAAAGAGTACAAAGAGAGGGGGACTAGACCAAAACCTCTCGCAGAGGCATACCTCTGAAAATACATGAAAAACAGTAATAAAAAGCCAAAGAATTTTGGGGGGGCTATACCTGACCCAAAATTAAAGAACATGAAAAAGAAATGCAAAGAATTAAAAGTCTAATGTCTGAGACCGCGCAGATAGAAACAACGCAAATGAGAAAGGCTGAATTAGGAAACCCTAATACTAGAGCAACCTACTCTATCCAGATGCAGAGCACCTTGAATATGATTTGGGAGCTGATCGATACTATTAAAGATTCGCTGAGGATGCGCGGAGTAAGAAGACTGAGCCAGGAGGTGAGCTACCTCATTCGCTTGCCTATAGCAGTGAAGGAAAGAAAACCTTCTCTCAACTGCTACCTGTCTGATGGACTTCGTGAGAAACTGGAAGGAAGCAGGCTGGTGAAGTTGACGGAGAAGAGAAACCGCCGCTAGCGAGTCAGATTCGATCTCAACATCGTAGATATCAGTGTGCAAAAGCCAGTGAACAGCAACAAAGATAGCTTTCAGTTCAGCTTCTAGAATCGAGTTAGCTTGAAGAGCAAAAGAACCAGCAAAGATAAGATTACCAACAACGTCTCTTAAAACAGCCCCACCGGCAGCATGTTTCCGTTTGAAAGCCGCATCAATGTTCATCTTGAAGGTATCCTTCGGCTTTTTCCAATTAACTTTAAGAAATTTGGGTTTATGGCATTGCTTATTAGCTGGAAAAAAGCCCTCTTCAATGAAGAAATCAGGAACCTTGCTAAGTTTAGGAAACTTCATACCTGCAGCCCATAAGTAGATATAATGCTTAATAGAATACATTAGCTTCTCTTGAGTAAAGTTGGTAGAATTCTGATCCCAATTAATAGAAGCATAAGACTTCCAGATGTGCCATAGTATAATCCCAGGGATGACATGTTTGAAGATGTCAATCATTGACTTAGAACCAGCCTCTAACCACCATGAAAAACAAACTTGGCGATAAGAAACCTCCCATTTAGGAATTGGAATCAAGAAAAGACCCATAAAATAGATCCAAATGGGTTTAATCTTTGAGCAGTTGTAGAAAATATGAGATGCAGCAATGGATTCACTAAGACAGAAAGGGCATTGAGTGGGGAACACACATATATCAAACCTAATGAGGTTATTAGGAAGTGGCAAAATGTTATGGAAAAGTTTCCACATGAAGAGTTTAATAGGGCTGAATTGTTTTGGGTGCCAAATGTGCTGATTTGAAAAAGTGACTGATTGTATTGCTCTCACTTCTTGATATGCAGATGACAGAGTAAAACAACCATCCTGTGCAGGCTTCCACATAATACTCCCATTCTGATTATCAACCAGATCCATGCCCTGATCATGTATATGACATATACTCTTCCATATAGCTGAATCAGGTAATCTTGCTTTCATATCTGTCCCCCTGGGGTATCTAGCATGCATGTATTGTGCCCATAGAGTTGTATTATTATACCAATTCCACCAGACTTTTAAAGAAAATGCAGTTTGCATGTCTCTTATATTTCTGATTCCAAGCCCACCTTCTTCATATGGAAAGCAAAGCTTCCTCCAGCTCTTCCAATGGAACCTATTAGAATCCTCATTTGATCCCCAAAAAAAGGAGGCCATTTTCTTTTCCAAAATGTTCATCACACTTAGAGGTAACTTTGAAACAGCCATAGTATGTATAGGAATGGAAGCAAGAACATGTTTTATAAGAACCAGTCTACCACTTTGCGATAGGACCTTCTTCTTCCAGTTAGATAAGTGTCTATCAAAGGAATTAATGAGATCTTTACAGTAGGTAAACCTGTTTATTCCTTTATGAAGATAAACACCAAGATATTTAATAGGCAGTTTAGAACATTTCATATCTAGAAGCTCCTCTAACTGATCAACTCTGTTTTCAGGAAATTTAGAGCCAATAATGAGCTGACTTTTATGATAATTCACAGTTTGTCCTGAAGCTTTTTGATAGGATGAAAGAAACTGCTTGAAGTTCAAAAGAGATCTACTTCCACCATTCAAGAAGAGAAGGAGGTCATCAGCATAACCCAAATGAGTAACTACAGGAGCTCCACGACTGACCAAGTAAGGTAAAATTCTGCCCTCATTAACCAAATGAATTAGGCCCCTAGAAAAGGCCTCTGAGGTTAAGATAAAAAGATAAGGGGACAGAGGGTCACCCTGTTTTACACCCCTAGTAGGTTTAAAGAAACCATGTGAGACTCCATTCACCATTACTGACATGTGAGTTGCCTGGAGATTGTTCATAACAATATTAATGAAATGAGTGGAGAAGCCAAATCTAGCTAAGATAGCTTTAAGAAAAGCCCAGGACACCTTATCGAAGGCTTTGGCCATATCTAACTTTATGGCAATATTACCACCCCTTACTTTCTTGTCCATAGCATGCATTAATTCCTGAGCTAAGAGGATATGTCCACTGATATCCCTGTTTTGAATAAAACCCGCTTGCTCCTTAGATATAAGCTTAGGCAGAATGATGTTAATTCTTGAGGTCAACACCCTGGTGCAGACCTTACTGATAAAAGTAGATAAACATATGGGTCTGAATTCAGCAAAATTTTTTGGTCTATCTGATTTAGGAATTAGGACAATGTTTGTGCTTCCCATGGCTTTTGGAATTGGAGTACAAATAAAAAAGTCCTGAACAGCAGAAATAACATCATTCTTCACCACCTCCCAGCAAGATTTGAAGAATTTCCCATTAAAACCATCTGGCCCTGCTGCACTATTCTGATTGAGCTGCCAGACAGCTTCTTTAACCTCCTCTGCACTTGGTATTTTGATTAAAAATTCATTGTCTTCCAAGCTTACCAAAGATGGAATATAATTGAGGATTTGGTCCACCCCAGGATCAGAGAGGTCGGTTTCTATTCCAGTGAAAAGATCTTTGAAATATTGAGCTGCTAGTGACCCAATCTGATCAGATTCATTAACCCAGGTACCATCAGCTTTCTGGATAGATGAAATGTGTTGCCTTTTATATCTACCTTTCACAAAATTATGAAAAGTTTTAGTATTACTGTCACCTCCCTTTAGCCACTTGATTCTTGCCTTTTGTTTCCAGAACTGTTTTTCTTGCTTGTATGCTAAGATCAGTTCAGCTTTTGCTTTATGCCAATCAGCCCTAGTGTTTTCATCCTCCTGATTTCCAAATCTTCTTTCTGCATTCCCTGCATTCAGCTCACAAGTCTGGACCCTTTCAAAGATGTTGCCAAAGATTATAGAATTCCACTCCTTAAGATCATGTTTGAGTGACTTTAACTTGAGGAATAAACCTCGCATTCCTTTACCAAAATTATGTGTGTCCCAGCTTTTACTCACCATCTCCATAAAGTTAGGGTGACTAGTCCACATGTTTTGAAATCTAAAGGCCTTAGGTCCTGAGTTTTGATAAGACTTGCATTTCAGTAGCATAGGAGAATGATCAGAAGAGGATTTATTGAGATACTGAATGTGTATACTACCAAATAACTCCTGAAAGTTGTTATTCACAAGAATTCTATCAAGCCTCCTCCAGACCCTGCCATTTCTCCTCACCCCAGTCCAGCTAAACTGACTCCCAATCCATGGTAAATCATAAAGTTCACAGTATGCAATACAATTATTAAAATCATCCATACTGTCAAAATCAGGAATAGAATTACCTTTGTGTTCCCCATAAGAAGTAATAGCATTAAAGTCACCACCAATAATCCAGGGTTCATCATTAGCATCATACCAATTAGAGAGAAACTCCCAAAGATCCCTTCTTTCCCTTACTGAGCACTTTCCATAAACAGAAGTTACCCAGAAAGAAAATGTGCCCCAAGTCACCTTACAGTGTACCAATTGCTCCCTCCAGGTGATGTTGTCAATAGTAAGAATGGATGAGTTCCAAAAAAGCCAAATTTTACCATGCGGTTGTACAAAACAATCTGAAAGACCCAGATCTCTCTTCATATCAACACACTTAGAGTTGTCCATCATAGGTTCCATAACTGAAAGAAAATTAATGTCCCACTGTCTAATTAAACTAGAAAGTCTTGGACAGGAGGAAACAAGACCCCTAGTGTTCCAAAAAATACTATTCATTGGGAAATAGATAGAGAAGCTTGTGAAAGCCTCTTGGCAGCATGTCTGGTAAGAATAGAAGAAGCTTCTGGGGGTATCCTGGGCTGTCTTTTTTTCCTTGCTACTTGAATTGTCCCCTCATGAATATCTGCCTGTTGTATTTTAGTACTTCCATCACTGTGTTTATATGCTTCTTCTTTTTCTTTTTGCTTGACAATATATGCAACTTTATTTTGCAGTGATTGCAAAATAACCTCTGTTTAGAGCGGAGGGTTGTCCCCCTCAGAGGCATAACCTCTGTTTAGAGCAGAAGAATCAAACTCCAAGCTGGTCCTTATGTGATGAAGACTAGCATCATCTGAAGGTGAAATCACATCTGATTTTCTGGAAGGAACTAAACCAGGAATATCCATGCATAGAAGTTGTTTAGTTGTAAAAACTGATTTGTCAGAACTTGATTTGTTTTCTTGTTCACAGTGAATACGGTTTGTTGCTTCTTTATCTGCCTCTTTCTCCTGATTGTTGAAAATGGTGCAGTCTCCTGGAGGCGTAGTACTATTCCCATTTGATGGTCCAGCTCCAGATGAAGATGTAGGAGGCTGCTCCAAAAATATTTCCTCAATGTCTGTATCTGAGTCTTCCAGGCTGTGCTCATTAGGAGATTGTGATTTTTCTGTGATAGTTAACTTGCCTTTACCTTTCTCCTGCAGTGTATTTGGTTGTGGCACCTTGCTGCCAGTGAGTTGTGTGGGCTTGGTTTTAGCAACCCATTTCTCTTTTGCAGTGGCATTAGATATGGGCTGCTCTTTTTGAATTTGTTGTTCTTTTTTAGGGCATCTGGCTTCCAAATGTCCCAAATGTAGGCAATGAACACAATACAACTGTCTGTTCTCATAGTAAACCGTCTGGGCAAAACCTGTGGCACCACTGTTGATCCAAATTTTATTGGGCATATCTTTTGTGAGATCAAGTTCCACACAAATGCGTGCCACAGATGGCCTGGTAAGGTTGGTAGTTGCAGAATCAAGTTTAATAGGATTGCCTATTAAACGGGCAATTTCAAAAAGCGCACGTTTGTCATGTAAATGTAGTGGCAAACCTTCAAAAGCTAACCAAACCGGAACCACAGGTGAGTCCACGTTTGGTTGAAAATCTGGAGTCCATTTGGTTACTCGCATAGTGTAACCATGAATATTCCAAGTTTGCCTATTCCAGCAACGTAAATAGTCCTCTTCCATCTCAAACCTGATTGTAATATGTTTCTTTTCCACCAAACCAAGATGAAAGGTACCTTTAAAACCGATTACCTCAAAAGCCTTGCGAAGAATTTCCATGCTTGGACGACCTTTATAGAAGTAACCAATTAGAGTACGCTTATGCCGTTCTGACAATGTTTGCACATCATTCTCCGAGAAACTGATTGATGGCATGCCTTTGAAGCGAGAATGCGTCACCGATAGAGGACAATTGGATCGATTCGCTACCACATCCGCAAAGCTTTTCCCCAACCAAGGATTTGCCACTGTAGGTGGCTGCGCAGCCGTAGGGAGCAAGGGTTCCGTCATCTCCTAGTGACTAAACATCTATATATATATATATATATATATATATATATATATATATATATATATATATATATATATATATATATATATATATATATATATAGGGGAAAGATCAAGTACAAAGTGTGCTTATTGTGCAAATATTTGTACGATGCACCTTGACGTTATTTGCATTGCATATTGAGGTTCAAAGTATTGCACATTATAAAGTCATAAAAATAACAGTTGCACATTAAGGTGCAACGAGTTGCACCCTAAAAAGTTGGGTTTTATTACAAAAATGCCACCTTGCCTTTATGTCCTTTGGATCAACTCATCGGACGGTCAAGATGAGTTTGTACTTTGTAAATTAAGAAGGCTTTGTATTTGATCTCTATTCTATATATATATATATATATATATATATATATATATATATAGGGGAGTGTTCCTGTGAGAACACACTCCCAGGAGAGAAAAAAGATTGATTTTGGACCCTCCATTCTAGACATCTTGCGGCTGGGATTTAAGGTTTGGACGTGTAAAAAACACACGTGAAACGTGCGTGCAGTAGTTAAAAAAGCCAAGCGTGCATTACAAGGGCATTTCGGTAAAACGTTGGAGCACTTAATTAAGACGGTTGGGCGCACTTTTTTTTAGATGGCAAGAAATCCCGGTTATTGTGCCGATATTTTGAAAGAAGAGAACTTCCCTTCTGCAGACTTCTACTGAATCCAGAACTCGACGGACGCTAGAAAGAGGAAATCCACGAAAGCCGAAACCCTAGCAAGGCTTCGAACTGCGATGGCAGCGGCAAAGGAGGACGACAGAGCATCAATGAGCCGGAAGAGTGCTACAGGTATTAAAAATCGAAGGCCACTTGGTGATTATATGTTTCGGTTAATTTTTTTTTGTTATCAATTGAATGCATGTTGAAAGTATTCCGTTCTTATGAACTTTTAGGAGGATATGGCATCAGAAACTATACAAAGTGATGTATCTGTGTTTTTATGTGGTGCATATGTATGATTTTGTTATGGATGGATAGATTTGTCAGGATAATGTGCATAAGTTGTGTAAAGAACATGCTATAATTTCTGAAAAGAATGCGTAGAGTTGTACATGTTATGGAATTTTATAGGATTGTGAAAAGTGATGTTGTATTGAAGTAAAGTGCGGTGTCATATATGTTTTGTGTTGGTCTTTTGAAGGTAAAGTGTTGTTTTCAAATTGTGCATGTGTAATTGCAGAATGTGCCGAGTATGAAGGTGGGTTGTCAAAGTTCAATAGTCTGAATTTATGATTACTATTAATTATGTGAAAGTTGCATAGATATTTAATAAAGTGCATTGTGATATGTGAATTGTGGTTTATATGAATGATTTAAGTATTGTGAAAGTGTAGTTGGAAGTTCATAAAGTGCTATGGTTAGGTAGTAATCTGCATTTATTTTTTGGGTGAAAATGTAGACTAAAGTACAGTTCAATCTTGATAAAATGCAACTATAAGTTTATAAAGTGCAATGTGTAGTGTGTGGAAGTGCACTTACTGTGTATTGTTTAATTTGGAAATAGAATTGGAGTGCCAAATAGTGCATTGTGCACACTTGTAATGTGGAAATATACTTATTGGGTGTTATATGTGAAAGTGTATTTGAAAGTTCATAAAGTGCTATGGTTATTTAATAATCTGCACTTATTTACTTTTTTGGGTGAAAATGTATACTAAAGTGCTATAAGTGAAAGTGTGCTTGTAACATCGTAAAAGTGTGCTTGACATTGTCATTTACTTTCTTAAAGTGCATTGTTTACACTAAAAACAGTTAGTATGAATAATGTGAAAGTGTGGTTCCATGTTAATAAAATGCTATTATAAGTTCATAAAGTGCAGTGTGTAGTGTGTGGAAGTGCACTTACTGTGTATTGTTTAATTTGGAAATAGAATTGGAGTGCCAAATAGTGCATTGTGCACACTTGTAATGTGGAAATATACTTATTGGGTGTTATATGTGAAAGTGTATTTGAAAGTTCATAAAGTGCTATGGTTATTTAATAATCTGCACATATTTACTTTTTTGGGTGAAAATGTATACTAAAGTGCTATAAGTGAAAGTGTGCTTTGTAACATCATATGAGAAACGGTTATGGAAGGATTTTGCGTACGTTTAGGAAGTAGGAGGTCGTAGGTATTGAAATTGACTCCAATGCCCTTAAGGAAGGTTTACACGCATAGATCATTAAAAACTAATCCAATGGTGGATATTTATTCTTTTTTACTCTCCTAAGATTAAATTCTCACATGATCTTAAATCTATATATATATATATATATATATATATGGAAATTCTTTCTTCTTCAATTGGTAACAACGTAACATCATGATAATATAGATGGTAAATCTTTCATGATAAGTCATAATGTATAAAAAACGAAAGCTTGTGCTAATAAAAGTGGTCGACATTTACTTTTTGAAAAATTATTTACAAATTTGTCCTTCATTGGGCGGGAAATTTGCCTCCAAAATATGTAGCAACTTTGCTACTTTATATAAAGATAAAGATGTATATAACTTTGATTAATTATATCTCCTCCAACCTTGGAACCAAAAGTGACATTTCGTCTCCACCTCTAGCGGCTTGCTTAATCCTTCTCTGAGCCCTCCTTTCAACCCTAGTTCAAAACGCTCTTCCATCTTCACCAGGGTCAACACATTTTAGGCACGACACCAAGCCCACCTCGAAAGGTTATATCTTCTACTCCATCTGTCCTGCGCCGTTAGTTAGATTGTCTCATCTTTCTTTTCTGGTCCGTCTCATTAAGATTGTCTCATGCTAAATTTGGTAAAATTTGTATGGTTCTAATACATTCTTATTCTATATACTTTATCAATTCAATACAAATCACATAAAACTCACTTTCTTAATAATGCATCAATTCTTCATGTCTCAATGTTAGTGGGACGAATGCAGTATTATATTCAGCATAATATGACTACATGATACTCCGTATTACAATATATCTACTATGTCAGTGACGATGTTTGATTATGCATTCTTGTATTATTTCTCTTCAAGTCTTAAAAGGATGTGCTTTATTTTAACGAGTGTGCTTTAAGAAGCCCGATGACATTATTCTTATCAACCTTTTTGAAGATGATAGACTATAAGTACTTGAAAAATACTATTCACATGTTCTACTTTGACTACATTTTACAGTATTATTTATGAATTTTTTTTTTTAAATATTGTTCAATTTATTTCATTACAAATTTTCAAAATCTGATTTTTAATTATTTTTAACTAATAGAGATTAAGATATAATTACGGTCAAAGACGTGCGTTGGTAAGTGTGAAATGTTGACCGTTGTAACTAAAAAAGAACGGAAGAAGTACTTGTTATGAATTGCGTGATATCTAACTTTCACTCTCAACACCTATTAATTTGGCTTCTCTTTGAATTTGCACCATATATTCAACCTTAGAGCAGCTAACGTGTAATCCTTGTGTTACTGATGCTGCTATCCATGCCTCCCACATTGCATTTAACCATTCTTTTGTTTCAGTCATGAGTGCAATATCATTACCAAAAAATATACACTATGCGAAGGTATCCTAGATCTCTTAAGAAAATTCATCCACTCAATTAGTAAGCTATTGAATAATTATTTTTGGTACACATATACTTCATTATTTTTTATATTCGAATCTTTTCATGAGTATAAACTACTATATATGCCATAGTATATCACTACATCCAAATTATTTCTCATTATACACTTCTTTCACAAGCATTGTTCAAATCTATAAGTGTCATGTGAGAGATTTTGTTATGCTCTTTAGTCTTTAGATTAATTACTTCAATAGTAGCCTCTCTTTCTAACAAGAAAATGAAATTGTTCTTACTAGTCGTAATTTTACACAAACGGGGCAGTGTCGCATTGGTTACGATGTTGGTGTGTAACCGAGAAATGACACTTCAGTCTTCAAAGCACCTTTTGTCAAAATTACTAAATACTAAGAAATAGCATACCTTATTATATACGGAAATTGCTCAAAATAGGAGCTAAACAATATGAAAGTTCATAAATAGGAGTCTAGTTCATTAATTCCCTAAATAGGAGTCTTTGACTTCCGTTTTTAATCGCCGGATTTTTAGATGCCAATAATATCCCCAACTTATATTAACTAACTCACTTGGAATACCGGTCATCTTCATCTTCTTTCTTTTTTTGATTCTTCTGTATCGCGAAATACTTGGAATGTCGCTCGAGCCTCTCTATCATCGTGTCCTTCGGATGATTCTCTGTTCTTCCTACTTTATGTCGTTGTGAAGGAGTTTTAGCTTTTCGGAATATTATCATATTCAGAAGACGACCTTCAATCTTTGTCCCAAGTATTTACGTTTCGTTATCTAATTCCTTCAAATTTGTATGAACTTTGTATGGAGTTCATATTTGATCATTAACTCTACCTCTATTTTATTGATTACATCTTCTTAATCACACCTTTTCTTTTGGCGACGTGATTTCTCAGGTTTAGCAACATGCGATTTTGTTATATCTGTTACAATTTAAAATAACTTATTGAATTGTTTTTGCTATACTCTGCTTGTATTTTAGAATATAATTATGTATTTGATTTCGAGTTTTTGATTCATCAATGATCTGATCTTAGCTTTCTACCATTTATGTAGTCTGTTCGTTTGTTATGAATGTATTTAGTCTTTTGATTATATAGTTTTATTTATGGACTTTAATTTAACAATTATTTCTTTTGTTCAGTACGATCATCATGTTTTAGAATGTCTTTTCTTTGTGCTTAATTCACTATTATTTCACATGTACTCTGTACCTAATGATTGCCATATATTTGTATTAAATGTCATACTTTTTGTCCTAGCTGCCATCTGTCCAGTTTTTTGTTTTTTGCCCTGATTTGTAATGATATACTGTTAATTAGGTGCTCACTTTTTTTAGCCATTAATTTGCATTTTCATATTATTTTTCAGATGGATCTGCCACTATTGGTTATGTTGAAATTGGATGGTTTGTGGTCATTTGACTATACTTTCATGCACTCTCAAAGTTGTGGTATTCATGTTCCTCCACATTCTAATTACACATCATTCCTTGAAAATCTTCGTGTTATCTTGCATCAGTTCAAGCCACACCAATTTTTTAGACTATCTTATATGGTGGATGGTTGTCCTCCCCCTGTGGGATTCATAATGAGGAAACATTCCAATTTTATCTTCGTCTCAAGTTTGTGCAATCTGATTTTGCAAAATATCCCTTGTGTGTAGAGTTCATTACTGATCAAGCTGTTCAAGTTGATCATTCTAATTCTTCACATGAATGTGCTTCTTCTTTGCCATTTAACCAGTCTGCTTCTTCACCTATCACTTTATCTCATGTTGATGATTCAGACAGTTGATGGATTGTCTACCCGGGGGGTATATTATCCGGGGGGTTATTGCGGGAATAACTAGAGAGAAGTCAGAGCAAAATGGGAGGAGAGAGAGTCGATTTATTAAATGAACTCTGCGTGGTTTACAAGGAGAATAAGGGCTGCTATTTATAGCAGCAATAAATGTGATGAGAGTACACGCGTCAGTGATCCAACGGCCGAGGGGTCACATCAGCCGGATGGCACCAGCAGTGGTACGTTCACCGCATTGAATGCGGTTGGCGGATGTGACGTGGCATTGAATGCGGTGGTTGGCTGTCTCCAAAAGGAATCTTCGATGATTGAGCATGTTTGGCCGAAGGCTCCTCGTGTAGCCGAGGGCTTCATGTGACTAAGGATCCCTGTTTAGCCGAAGGCCCTGTGTGACCGAAGGCTTTGGTTCAGCCGAAAGCTTCTCTAATGCCGAGGGCTTGGCGATGCCGAAGGCTCATGTTTTTCGCCGTTTTCTCCCAGTAGCTTCTTATGCCAGAGAAGGCTATCCTGTGAGTTTTGGAGCCCTCGGCCAAGGAGGCCGAAGGCACCCTAGTGTGTATTCCGGGCTACTTTGAGGTTTGGGCCGTTGTATTTGGGCCTGAGTTGTTTCCTGGGCTCAATGGACTTGTGTAGGAGAAGTAGGAGTCTATGCGTCGGGGGTTCCTGGGCCATATACTCCATCAACAGTACTTCATCATCTAGTGATTCAGAGTGCTCTACTACTCCATTTGATATCCCTCATTCTTCCCTATCTAAATAATCCTCATCCCAACCACTATCCATTTACCATAGCATTCATGTTCTCACCCATTTTGATCCTACTTGTATTCTTCTTGATGCCATTTATAGGAGCAAGAGTGATCTTCTTTATCACCTTAGGATGTATGCTATTTCAAATAGTTTCCAATATGATACCCGCACATCAACTAAGACTTCTTTGCATGTGGTTTGTGTGGGTGAGAATTGCAAATGGGATGTTCGTGGTGTGAGGTTAAGTGATGTGGACATGTTTCAGATTAAAAGGTATTCACATATTTTGTGTATACATTTATTTACCTTATTGCCATTATCTTATGTCATTGTCATATTTTGAGATGTCACTGACGTACTTGTCCTAAACAATTTTCAATGCAGGTTTGATGCTCTGCATACTTGTTCTATTGATTCCAGAAAGGGAAAACACCGTCAAGCTACATCAAATATCATTGTTGATTTGGTTGCTCACAAGTACCTTGATGCATCACAGAAGCCAGACACCCCCAAACAAATAAGAGATGAGATGTCTCTGGAATTTGGCATTTCTATGTCTTATAAGAAAGCCCGGAAAGCACAAAAAACTGTCATGCAAAAACAATTCGGTTCTGATGCAGAATCATACCAACTATTGCCTTCAATGGCACACATTCTTAAAGAATCAAACCATGTCTCTATAATAAATCTTATAAGAGGTGACAGTAATGAGTTTCAGTATTTTTTCATGTCACTCAGTGCATGGGTTGAAGCTTGGGAGTTCTGTAGACCTGTTTTAATTGTTGATGGCTCTTTCATGAAAGCCTCCTATAAAGGTACAATGCTTACTACTTGTGGACAGGATGCTAACAATCAAATTGTTCCTTTCGCGTTTGGTATTTGTGACTCAGAAAGCAAAGCTTCTTGGTTATGGTTTTTATCCAAGTTGCGTGACTCGCTCAAATACCGACAGGATATGTATATTGTTTCTGACCGTCATAAGGGTATAATCAGTGCTGCCTCTAAAGTTTTTCCACATGCCATTCATGGCTTTTGTGTTGAACACCTGAGGAGGAATCTGATTTCTAAGTTCAAAGGGTGTTCTAACGGGATTGGTTGGAAATTTAAGGCGGCATACAGTGCAGCCACTGTCAAGGAGTATGAATATTACATGTCTATGTTGGATTCTGAAAACATTAAGATCTGTCCCTGGTTAGACAAGGTTGGCAGTCATAAATGGGCTAGGTGCATGGCTGGTCCACGTAGATTTGCTGTGTTGACTTCAAATTCTGCTGAATCATTGAATAGTGTTAATGTATGTGCTCGGGAGTATTCTATTTCTATGCTAATTGACTTTTTACGCCAACGAATGCAACAATGGTTTACTTAAAGAAGCGAAGCGGCACTAAAAACATCCACCCTTTTATCCAGCAAGTGTGAAACTCATTTAGTTGCTTTGCAATCTCAGTCCACACGCTTGCACGTATTCATTTTTTTATGCCAGTCATTTATGAGTAATACTTTTTTTTAGTTTCATGCTTTCTTTTTCATTCTTTCTTGTACTTGTCATAAATGACACACTAACATTTTCCTTCTTGCTATGTGATTTTAGGTTAAGCCATCATCTTTTTACGAGTTTGAAGTTGTAGATAGAAAGTGCAGATCGTTTGTTGTGAATTTCACACACAAAACCTGCACGTGCGGTGTTTTCCAGCTAGATCAGTTCGTGTGTGTTCATGCAATAGCTTGTATTCGTATGCGGCCAAGCCTTTCCTGTTATTCGTTTATTTCACCATATTACTCCCGGGATGCATGGTTGTCTACCTGGACTGGTGCAGTCCACCCAATTTCAGATCCACACTCATGGTCTTTGCCTTCACACGTTTCTAGCATTCTTTGCAAGCCTCCTCTTTGTGCGAAGAGACCTCCAGGACGTCCTAAAAAGTCAAGAATACCTTCAGTTGGAGAGTTTAAGGGTTCAAAACGCCAAAGGTGTTCTCGTTGCCGCAAACTTGGACACAACAAGAAAAGTTGCCGAAATCCAATTCCAATAAATATGCAGCCTTGAATTTTCACCTGTTTTATCTTTGGTCATTTTTAAAAAGCTTGTATTTTCCCTTCAAACATATGCTGAACATGTTTTACCATCTGTTTCTTCATGCCTTCAATAATACGATTACATAGTTGTTTACTAGTGCCATTTACGTTTTGCCATTTTAATAACTGAATGCCAAATAAAAGAAGATGTGTTAATTGTCAAACATTACCTATTCAGTGCATGGAGATAAGAGAAGCCTTCATACTGCTCTTGTATAAACATTCATCGAAGTGAGTTGTGATGGAATGAAACGTATGGAATTAAAGTGATAGGTTTAATTAAACTGTAAGGTTTTGCCTTTCTTTATTACCTTTTGCCATCTTACTTTTGTTTAATTCCATTAACGTAATTGTTTTGGCATTAATACAATTGGTTTTGCCTATCAGTAAGATGGAATTAAACTGATAGGTTTTGCCTTTTTTTTCATTAACTTTTTCCATCTTACTTTTGTTTAAATCCATTCACCTAATTGTTATGGCATTAATACAATTTTTTATATCAAATTTTTTAAACACAATTTTACATCATCATTCTTGGATTTCACATATTTCAAAAGTGTACTAATATTATTATGCCACTCTCTAAGTGTAATAATGCCATTTAACAAAAGGTGTACTCAAAATGTGTACTTATACTTTAATGCCATTATCTGAGTTTAATGTTGCCATTTAGCATAATGTGTCCTAATTCTGTTATGCCATTGTCTAAGTTTAGTAATGCTGTCCACCTATTTTATCTTTGGTCATCTTTAAAAATCTTGTACTTTCCCTTCAAACATATGCAAACCATGTTTTACTATCTGTTTCTCTACGAATTCAATAATACGATTACATACTTCTTTACTCATGCCATGTTTTGACACTTATCATTTCTTATGCCATTTAAGCATGCAATTTTATCCATACATGATTAAGCGTTGGAACTTTATGATTTGAATTTGTATGTTTCGTTTTAAATCATGGTGATTAAATTGGTTGTTGTATTTGACATAATTCTTATTACTTATCTTAGCTTCCAATTTTCAACACTTTTCATCATGTATTTGAGTAATAATTTTTTTTTTTTTTTTTTGCAATCGTAGGAGTTCTGTTATATTGTTATATACGCAACAAGGATTATTTAAAAATAACAACTACTAAAACATATAATTTTGAATACCACATAATAAGAAAAGTGTTATGCCATTGTCTATGATTAGTATGCTATTTAACAAATAAAGGTATGTCATTGTCTATGATTAGTATGCCAGTTAACAAATAAAGGTAAGCCATTTTAAATGGCATTTTCATCAATGTCACTGGTACAGTAATGACAAAAAATATAAATCCAAACAACACAGTATATATTATGATTAACATATTTTCCCACAGAAACACAAACTTGTTGAAATAACAAAAGAAAAACCATGCGACATTTCCACTTCACACACAGATTGTTTTATCCAAGAGATATAAGTAGTCTTTTTATCCAACACATTTAAGTAAAAAAAACCATATAAGCAACACAAACAACCAGTCTTCATTCTGCGAATAACACTTCAGCCTCTTGCCCTCCATTCAACCTTCTTTTGCTAGAAGCAATGAGTTCAATTGTCATCTTTTGCCTGAACATTTCCATGAAATCTGATGTTAGTGCATCAAAATCCATGTCCATCATCAAGAACTCAGCAATCTTCAATACAAACATTCCGCAATTTCCCCTAAAAAATTCAGAACATAAATTAGCACATATATAAATTTGTAGTAGATATATGAAACATGTATTCATTTTTTTTACGCTGTATCTTGCTGTGGGCAGTTCTCCTCTGTTTCAATTATCAGCTTCGTATCCCCCATTGGTTCCTGCTCCATTCCCTCATAGACCATGTGAAAATCCATCACCTGAGGCAGCAAACTCTCAATGCATGCTTTGTATCCTATGATATCTCGTAGTGAATCTGTCCGCCTCTTGCTTGAGTTGTACAGCTTTATCTTCCTTTCTTTCACAAGCAATACTAACAGCACCCAATGTTGTCCCGTATTCAAACAAATGTAGACTCTATCTGCATCTGACCAATGCATTGCAAATCTGGATGCAGTGCCAAGAATGTCGTGCATCACATATCCCTTTTCTGCTGCTTCTGTCACTGTGCTTTGGCCTTGTTTCCATCCGTCTTCGTTGCTTCTACTTCTTCAGTTATACTTGTGACCTGAATCACAGTACAATTATTTCATTTTTACAATTTACATTGCTAT
Source organism: Cuscuta epithymum (assembly GCA_945859915.1). Classification (NCBI taxonomy): domain Eukaryota; kingdom Viridiplantae; phylum Streptophyta; class Magnoliopsida; order Solanales; family Convolvulaceae; genus Cuscuta; species Cuscuta epithymum. The sequence goes on along the minus strand of CAMAPF010000948.1, from coordinate 1,004,377 downwards.
TTTCCTTACTTGAATACATGTAATACTCTCTACCTGTTCATTTCCTGCCATTTTCACCTGCTGCTCTTTTTCACCATTGAAGGTCAGCACCTAAATAAATATACAATTTAATATCATTTTGCATAAAGTCATATTATTGTTCTTAATTATAGAATATAATGGCACTTTGTGCTTACCTGAGAACAGTGTGCATCCTGTCGTAGTTTCTCCTGAGTTAAGACACCAAATATTTGAAAAGATGGCCCATCAATTGCACTGCCAACATTCCCTTTATCTGGCATATGCACCTCTACATGATTGTGATCATCTTGTACTTCTTGAACATCCACATCTTCATTAATTGCAGTATCAACATTCACTTGATCTGCCACTTGCACCTCTACATCGCAGTTCCCGTCTTCTACTTCTTCAACCTCCTCAACATTCACTTGCTTTGGTACATTATCACTTGTTTCCTGAATTCTACCATTTGCAGGTTCACATGCAGCACTTGGTAGTACGTTATGTTGATTGCTACCTTCATTACCTATGCCTTCTTCATCGTCTTTTGAGTCATCTTCCTTTTGCTTACCTTCACCTTTTGGGCCCTTCTTCATGAAAATCAGAATCTTGTTCAACAGCGAGTTCTGCTTCTTTTGTTCCTTTTTCATCTCTTTTATGTCATCTATGATTTTGGCAATCTGGTTGTCTTGACCATCTAGCCTTTCCAGTATCTCTCTTGCATGTGTGTCTCTCTCCGTATCACTCTCTTCACTTGCCTCTTCATTGTCATCTGAGTTGGTCTCCACCTTTTTATTTTTTTGATGCAACACCCTTTCTCTTTTTATTTTTCATTTGGGTAACACTCTGTCTGGTTCTTCGTTTGTCCTTCTTTGCCTTGGCTCTCTCCTTAGCTTTTTTTAATGTCATTTCAGCCTCATTTGGATCCACTTCTTCTCCATCAATTCTATGCCATTGTCTACTAGATATAAGTTCATCATTGCCATATACTTCAGCAAGACCTTGTATTGTCTGAATTTCCTCCTCAGTAGCAGTCATGTTGTTCCACTTAAACTGCAACCATTGCCAAAATAACTTGTTAGAATAATTACTCTGCAGTTATAATATATATCTATATATATGTGTGTGTGTGTGTGTGTGTGTATTCAATTTATATTAATTTCAAATGCTTACCTTGGGATTGCTGAATATAAGTTCACAGAATTTTTCCATGGAAGGCTTCTTTTCAAAACCCCATTTCAGTGTCCTTGGTATGGCATTTTCTCTCCCCTCAATAACCCTACACAGTCCTTCTCGAGTTAAGCTTTGAAATGTCTCAAAACACCATATTTGAATGGCATGTAGACAACCATTGAAAGCAACTCTTGGACCTTTACAATTCTTCAATGCCTGTGCACAAACACTCATATTCAACACTAAGTGTTGAATGCTTCTATATCATCTACCAAGTTGATATATTTTTCTTCCAATGGCTTTGTGTACTGGTTTCCCAACAGCCCATGTGCTAGCACATACAGGAGCCCTAACTTCACTCCATCCTTTCTTTCTTTGCTTTTAGTTGTTGTTTTGTAAGCTTCCAATGCATGCAAAACATCTTGTCTTAACACCATTTCTTTATTTGGAAAGTATCTTTTCCACAACTTCCCTTGCATGTCATTGGCCATCACTGGTTTAATGCCACTCATTTTTAAACCTGTCACCATTGCCATATCTACCTTTGTAAAAGTGATAACACTTCTGCCTATATTGAATCCGATGGCATCTTTCTCTTTCTGGCCATTGAACTCTTCAATTTAGCTTGCTAGCAGTGTTATACTTAGCTGTCCACTTAGCCTTGGCATGCTATTGATGTCAAGTATCCATCCAAATACAGTCCCTCTAAACTCTGTCACTTCATCTTCTTTCAAATTATCTTTTATGCGCTTTGCCACCTCACTCAAATTGCACTATCCATTTACCCTAAGATTCTCTGTTAACTCTCCCAAGAGTCCTACTTCACAAGTTCTAACAAGATGCTGCAAAATAACAGTTATTTATGTTAGTATTGCCATTCTAGTATCACTATTGTATTTGGAATGAAACAATATACAATTGTAAATACTTGGCACTTTAACTTGAAAATGTATTGTATATTGATCTTTTGCAGTATTTTGTAAAATACATAACTAAAATTCATATAATACCACATTTGGTTTCATATTTTACATTTTGGGTCTATGTTATGAAAGATATCATACCATTCCAATGTACCATGTAAATTGGCACTATATTAGTAATTCCAATGTACCATGTCACATTAAATTCATGGCACTGAAATTGACACTGACTTAAAAACTTTACAATGTTGTCTATTATTTTGGTACTGACTTAAAAACTTTATACACTGTCATTTGTTTTTCAAAATTATGTATTTTGGCACTAAGATATGAAATTTAAGCTATCATGCCACATATCTGTATTCAGTTTGTCCTAGTTTGGCATATCTATATTTTGCCACTACATTACTAATTTCAATAATTCATGACAATATTACTTTGAAGCATTACACATGTCTACATATTTCACTGCATTATGCAATACACTATTTCATCATATTCACATTTTTGAATTACAGTCTCAAGGTGTAATAAAATTTGAACTGCAATCATAATGGCATTACTAATTTCACAAACTACAAGTTCACACAATCATCTTTTTGGCATTACATGTGTAATAAAATTTGAACTGCAATCACTAATGGCACTACGAATTTCAGAAATTATAAGTTTACAAATAATTTCAGCACTACATTATTATATATATCATATAATTTCAGATTCAATTAATCATATCATTTTCAATCATTCATAGCTATATAAGATTACAGATGTCCATATACTTGACCAGATTCAGCAATACAGTATGTCAAAATGTTCAAATCTTGGCATTACACATTTAATTTTTCATAAAATTTGAAATTCAATCATTAATGGCACTATTAATTTCATAGATTACACAGAACACACAACTACTGTTCAGTGTTACATTTTGGAATGATTACATACATAATGCCCTAATTACAGTTATTAGATGAAATTTGTCTTTTAAGATGGAATTAACATCAAATTAAATGTATACATTCGAACATTTGAACATCTACAAACTGTTTCTTCATTATCATCTTCGTTTTAATAAAAACAAACTGTATACGTGCTTGTTTCGATCTAAGTTTCTTATTTCACATTGTCATCTTCGTATATTTGACATTAATTGTGTTTATATGCACATGCATTTTGGCATTCATATTCAGATGACATTTTAACATGTATTCATCACTTCAAAAGTTGAATAACGTACCACACTCTCATTGATTTGAACTCGTTGCCCTGTCTTCGAAGTTCCATCTTCGGCGACTTTTTCAGCAACTTTTCCAGCATCCTCAAAGTCGGAATCTGACATTCTCTACTTCCTTTCGCCAACTGCAACACAAGTTCGAACAAAGTGCTCCTCTCCGATTTCTCTTCTTTTGTGTTCGTCGCTCGTTTTTTTGCATAGCTAAGCATTAATGGAGGGAATCTGAAGTTCTTCGGTTAGCGCGATTGTGTGCGCATTAAAAGTGGTTTGGTTTCGGGCTGAGGAGGTAACCGTTTTTTTGGAAACTTGAACAACGGAATGGGCTTGCACGCGTGAAGCTTCATTAAGGTTATTTTGGTCAATTTAAGTCCTTTTTACTCTTATACGTGACATAGGAAACTTGGACTCTTGTTTTTGCACAAGTGCATTATTTTACTCCTATTGGGGTAATTTTCCCTATTATATACTACCTCCGTTCCTGAAAATACTTCCCGATTTGACTTGGCATGCTTATTAAGAAAGTGGAATAAAGTGAAAATGTATGATTGTAGTTGTGTAAGAAAAAAGGTAAAATGAATGTGAATCACACAAATTGCCCAAAAAGGAAAAGTGAGAAGTATTTTGGGAACGACCCAAAAAGGAAAGTGTGAAGTATTTTCTAGATCCTCACATTATCTAAACTCTAGCTTTGAGAGAAAGCTAGAGTTTAGATAGATTCTATGGTATCCAAAATGTATCATACCTTTGTTCAAGTCAGGGGCGGATATACATTGAGTTCAATGGGGGCACTTGCCCCCAATAAGAATCTGAATTTTAATGCTAATAACCTATTGTTTAATATGGAAAAGAAAAAGTGCCCCCAATTAAAAAATGAAAGTGCCCCCAATTATACAAACTCTTCATAATTTATAAAATACAAACTCATAGTATTGGACTGCACAATTTGCTGCAAAGTACAATAGTATAATATTAGCGACATGTAATAGGTTATAAGCAATACACTTACTCATAAATTGATACTCAAATCCTAATCAACTGGAACTATGTATTTAACTTTTTCGTATGAAACACTTTAAACATTAATATGAAACTATGTATTTCATGGCATTATAATATCCAATAAAAATAGCATATAAAAATATAAAATAGCATATAGATGCATTGCACAAAGTTAGAACAATAAGCACAGTACTAGTACTAGGTTCATCCCCTAAATATAAATAGTTAAATATTGGAGTACATAAGAGTAGAGTTTTGGAAGTTGAATAGTGGTTTCTTTAATTTATTATGTTGCCACACGTCATTTTTCATACAAAGGATGTTGATACATGCTAACGGATTGGGATCCTCTGCCTTAAGGCAGAGGTGCCTTACTCAAATGGACGGCACAGATCGAAAAGTAGGTCTCGAGATTCGTGCAAAAAATGGAGCCCTTCATCTTCAACCCTTCATTTTTTGATCTAATGGATGAAAACAGCCAGGCACCCTCCTTGGCTGCTTAACCAAGGCAGAGACGCCGGATCCCATGCCAACAATTCCTCTAAAGGATTTTTTAGGCGTTTGCTTTATAATATTATTATATAGATAGATATAGATATGCAATTCTCAAATCCTGATCAGCTGGAGGCGCAGGACGTTTTCCTCTTCCGTGTGCCTTTCACTTCATCATCGTACCTTCTCCCAAGTTTAGTTTACGATGGATATCTTCCTCCACTGCCTCAGTGGCTTGTTTATCCAGATACCTTCCCACCCTTCTCAAATGTTCTTGCACTGCCTTGGCAAGTTCACCATCATCCCAATCCGCATATTCATCAAGCTCTCCACAATAGACGCCCTGTTATTCCCACAAGAGGTTAATAAGAATGCCATATCGTTAGATGCCAAAGAACACACAAGATTTGATCTGCATAGAGTAGTAATCTCTAACAATAACGAATATTCCAACTGCACCAAATATCTTGCTCCAAAAGAATGTCTTTCGGGCATAGATAACCATATTAAAATTTACATTCATCAATAAATAAACTCCATTTAGTACCTCGAACAATATCCCACATTGTCACACTGAAACAGTTGAAACTCATCCTGACCAAAACCAGTTTTTATGTGTATGCCAGAAGTAATACATTAATGCAAGAAACCAAACATTATTAGCACTTAAAAGTTATGTCATTCCCAAATAAAACTAATATACGAGCATCAAACTGAAAAAACCAAAACCAGTTTTTATGTGTATGCCAGAAGTAATAATACATTTATACAACAAACAAAACATTATTAGCACTTCAAAGTTAAGTCATTCCCAAATAAACTAACATACGCACACATCAAGTTCATCAAATATAAGAGTGATGATGAAGAGGGAAGAAAAACCTGTCTTATTAAATGAAAGTCACCCAAAAATGGTTTGCACCTTCCTTCCCACGCATTCCACCCATTTGTGACCGCTTCTTTGCGTAGCAACTGATTCTGTATAAAATAATTCACCAACAATGGGTAAGTTTAAGGTTAGAAAAATGGCAATGATATCAAATTCAACACGGTAACCAATAAAGCTATATTCAACTGATTCTATATAAAATATTTCACTCACAATGGGTGAGTTTAAGATTAGAAAAATGGCAATGATATCAAATTCAACAAGGTAGCCAAAAGGTATTTAAAGAGATCCATAACCAAAAGCTTCATGTGTTATGATCAATCATCAGGATCTACTTTTATAACAGCCAACATGTTCACTTTAAAGTGGACCCAATCAGAAACACTCCCTAATTCAGCGTTAGAGCCCATCCTAAACCCAACAAAGATCCGCCCATGCAATAAAGTCGTCTTCAAGTATTGCTTGTGCAACAAGTAAAATCATTACTTTGCAATTATGAGTTTATTGAAATCATATTAACAAAATCATATACTTCCCCCGTTCTTTTTTAGTTGCAACATTTACATATTCACGTTTTCCATTGCACAACTTTGACTATTATTACATTTAATTCTGTATTTGTAAAAAATAATAAAAAATCAGATTATGAAACTTAGTAATGAGGCGAATTCAACAATTTTTTTCAAAAAATAATAATTCACACATAATAACAAATAAAATGTAGTCAAAGTAGAGTACATGAATAGTATATAAATTCTAATGTTGCAACTAATGTGATACTGAGGATAGTACAAGACTAGAAAGTAATATTATTACTTTGCAATGTTAACCTCAAATAAGATATCACCATATTAAAGGTTAACATTCATCAATAAATAAACAACACGTAGTACCTCGAACAAAATCCCACATTGTCACACTGGAACAATTAAAACTCATCACGACCCATGCGTATGGGTAGTAAAAATATGAGCATCAGACTAAAAAACCCAAAACCAGTTTTTATGTGTTTACCAGAAGTTAGACACATAATACAAGAACCAAAACATTATCAGCAGTTAAAAGTTAAGCCATTCCCACATAAACTAATATACACACATTAAGTTCATCAAAGATAAGAGTGATGATTAAGAGAGAAGAAAAACCTGATGATAGCTTTTTAAATAACAGTCATCAACACATGGTTTGCACTTTCCTTCCCACGCATTCCACACATTTGTGACAGCTTCTTTGTTTTCCACACTTCCCAAGCCTTCTTCAACTTCAGTGTTTTCATCAGTTGAGAACATGTCTGGTAGCAACTGATTCTATATAAAATATTTCGCTCACAATGGGTGAGTTTAAGATTAGAAAAATGGCAATGATATCAAATTCAACAAGGTAGCCAAAAGGTATTTAAAGAGATCCATAACCAAAAGCTTCATGTGTTATGATCAACCATCAGGATCTACTTTTATAACAGCCAACATGTTCACTTTAAAAAACAAGAAAACAAAACATTAACCAAGGGCCGCAAAGGCTCCACCTATTATGATGCAATAATCCGATATGTGTATGCAATTGATTCCCACGTAGAGATGTCAATTGTGACCGATCCAATGGATACCCGAACCGAACCGCCCCGGTCAAAACGGGAAAAACCGCATTGACCGGGTAACGGGTATGGGGCGGGGAATACCCGTTTTGTTTTTACGGGTAACGGGGCTGTTGAAGATGGAGTCTTGTTCAGAATTTCAGAACTGATACCCGACCGGGTCAGATGAAGGACCCGACCGGGTATGATGAACCAGAGACCTGGGAACTCACTAGAATGTGAGACCCGACCGGGTCAGGTGAAGGACCCGACCGGGTCAGATGTTCGGTGACTTTCTGTTTTGGAAACCCGACCGGGTCAGGAGACGGACCCGACCGGGTCAGAGAAGTTTTCACCTTCTGCTTTGGATACCCGCCCTGGTATCAGCCCGGGTTGAATTTCTGTGAAGAGACCCGACCGGGTCAAAAGTCGGACCCGACCGGGTCTACGGGAAATTTAATTACGGGCTTGTTTTTTTAATTAGGGCCTGCGGCTCTAATCTCTGTTTAGGTTTCCTTAAACCTATTTAAACGACTCTTATGTACTTGTAAACCTCTTGGGGACGCTGATAATAATACATCCTCTCTCTCGTTCGCCGTGGACTAGCGTAATCACCCCGATTGCGTGAACCACGTTAATTCTTGTGTTTTTGCTCTTAATTTATCGTTTATCTTTGCCTAATCGTAACAATTGGTATCAGAGCTATGGCTGACGAAGGGAAGGTTAAGATCGATAAATTTGATGGTCAAGATTTTGCTTTCTGGAAGATGCAGATCGAGGATTATCTCTACCAGAAGAAGCTTCATCAACCGTTGTCTGAGAACAAACCAGAAACGATGACGGAAGCGGAATGGAATTTGTTGGATCGACAGGCTCTTGGTGTGGTGAGGTTGTCGTTGGCGAAGAACGTTGCCTACAACATCGTCAACGAGAAGACAACGTTTGGACTGCTCAAGGCGTTATCCAACATGTATGAGAAACCCTCAGCGGCAAACAAGGTTTTCTTGATTAGACAGTTGGTGAATACAAGAATGAAGGAAGGTGCATCTGTGGCAGATCACATCAACGAGTTTAATTCAATCATATCCAGGTTAGGCTCGGTTGAGATTAAATTCGATGATGAAGTCCAAGCATTACTTTTGTTATCATCTTTGCCCGATAGTTGGTCCGGTACAGTCACAGCGGTTAGTAGTTCATCTGGAACCACTAAGCTTACCTTTGAAGGTATTCGTGACTTAATCCTTGGTGAGGATATCCGGAGGAGGAGTTCGGGGGATAGCTCCAACAGTTTGTTGAGTACTGAAGATAGGGGCAGAAAATCCACTAGAGGGGGTAACAAGAAGGGAAGATCGAAGTCGAGAAAGAGAGGGCAATCCAAGAACCGAAAGGACATCAATTGTTGGAATTGCAAAGAGAATGGACACTTCAGAAATCAGTGCCCAAAACCCCCTGCAGACAAAGGCAAGAAGGAGGTGAACGTGGCAGAGGATTATGAAGATGTTCTAATTTGCAGCGTTGAGAATTCAGTTGAGTCCTGGATCATGGATTCAGGTGCGTCGTTTCATGCTTGTCATTGCAGGGATTTGATGAAAAATTTCAGGCCCTACAACGGAAGAGTTCGTTTGGCGGATGACAAATCTCTGGAGATCACGGGTATTGGGGATGTTGATCTCAGTACCACTTTGGGTACAACCTGGAGGCTGAAAGATGTGAGGTATATTCCAGACCTGAAGAAGATGTTGATCTCAGTTGGACAGCTTGATGAGGAAGGCCATAACGTTAGTTTTGGCAACAAGCAATGGAAGGTGACAAAGGGAAAGCTGGTCATTGCTCGTGGGCAGAAGCATGGTACATTGTACATGGTTGAAGTGTCCACAGATGGGGCAAACGCAGCAGTTGAAGATACAGGGGTCTCTACTTTGTGGCACCAAAGACTTGGGCACATAAGTGAGAACGGAATGAAGATGCTGTCTTCAAAGGGCAAAATCCCAGATTTGAAGAATTCAAAGTTGAGCTTTTGTGAGCCATGTGTTCTAGGCAAACAAAAGAGGGTAACCTTTGTGAAGACAGGGCAGCAACCCAAGACTGAGCGGCTGGAGTTGATTCATTCAGATGTCTACGGACCTACAAAGGTCTCTTCAATTGGAGGTTCCCGCTACTATGTTACATTCATTGATGACTCTACACGGAAGGTATGGGTTTATTTTCTTAAAAATAAATCCGATGTCTTTAACACTTTTAAGAAGTTCAAAGCTGCTATTGAGAATGAAACAAATCTTAAGATTAAGTGTTTAAAGAGTGATAATGGGGGTGAGTACAGTAGCACAGAGTTTGTAGAGTATTGTGCTGAACAGGGGATCAGAATGCTGAAGACAGTTCCAGAAACACCACAGCAAAATGGTGTTGCAGAGAGGATGAACAGAACACTGAATGAGAGGGCCAGGAGCATGAGATTGCATGCAGGACTTCCAAAGATGTTCTGGGCCGATGCGGTGAACACAGCAGCATACTTGATCAACAGAGGACCCTCATCTCCCATAGGTTTCAAAATTCCAGAAGAGGAATGGAAAGATCGAGAGGTATCTCTTACTCACTTGAAAGTTTTTGGTTGTATTTCTTATGTCAAAGTTAGAGATGCAGATAGTGACAAGCTCGAGGCAAAGGCAAAGAAGTGTATCTTTATTGGGTACGGGATGGATGACATGGGCTACAGGTTCTGGGACAACCACAGCAAGAAGGTTATCAGAAGTAGAGATGTCACTTTCAACGAGAATGCCCTGTATAAAGATGGTCTTGCAGCAGAAACTAGCAAAGCCAAGCAACCAGAAAACAAGCAACAAGTGGTGTTTGACGGGATGACTGAAGATGACATAGCACATCCTGTTGGTTGTGATGAGACAACAGGAGGTTCAGGGAGCAGTGGGAGCTCAGGAGATACAGGAATGTCTGAAGATAGTGGGAGTGATGAAGATGGTGAAAATTCAGAGGCAGCTACTCCTCAAGTCAGACAGTCCACCAGAATCAGAAGACCTCCTAACAGATATTCTCCTTCAGCAAATTATCTGTTGCTGACCGAGAATGGAGAGCCAGAATCTTACTCAGAGGCGCTGACCATGAAAGATTCCATACAGTGGAAGAAGGCCATGGAGGATGAGTTAGATTCACTTGACAAGAACCAAACTTGGTCCTTAGTCAAGCTACCACCGGGAAAGAAAGCTCTGGAGAACAAGTGGGTGTTCAGAATCAAAGATGAAGCAGATTGAAGCAAAAGATACAAGGCAAGGTTAGTTGTCAAAGGGTTCCAACAGAAGAAGGGAGTTGATTACAATGAAATCTTCTCTCCGGTTGTGAAGATGACTACTATCAGGTTGATTCTTGGTATCGTTGCTGCTGAAAATTTGCACTTAGAGCAGCTGGATGTAAAGACTGCTTTTCTTCATGGCAGCCTTGAAGAAGACATTTACATGGCTCAACCGGTAGGTTTCTCAGTGTGTGGTAAGGAGAAGTTGGTGTGCAAACTCAAGAAAAGTCTATACGGACTGAAGCAAGCTCCTAGACAGTGGTACTTGAAGTTTGACAGTTTTATGCAGCGGAATGGGTACACTAGATGCAAGATGGACCATTGCTGTTACTTGAAGAAATTCGAGTCTTCATACATTATTCTTCTTTTGTATGTTGATGACATGTTGGTGGCTGGAGCAAACATGCAGGAGATCAACAAGCTCAAGAAGAAGTTGTCTGAAGAATTTGAGATGAAGGATTTAGGGGAGGCGAGACAGATTCTTGGGATGAGCATAGTCAGAGACAAGGTGGAAGGTACTTTAAAGCTTTCACAGCAGAAGTACATTCAGAAGGTCCTTGAGAAGTTCAGAATGACGGATGCCAAGCCAAGGAGCACACCGTTAGGGAGTCAGTTGAAACTCTCCAAGCAGCAGTCTCCGAAGACCGATGAAGACAAAGATGAGATGGCTAAAGTTCCTTATGCATCAGCAGTTGGCAGTTTGATGTATGCAATGGTGTCAACAAGGCCAGACATTGCTCATGCAGTGGGAGTTGTTAGCAGGTTTATGTCAAATCCAGGGAAGGAACATTGGGAAGGAGTCAAGTGGCTGCTACGCTACTTGAAAGGCACCTCTAGAACTGCTCTTTGTTTCAGGAGGAATGGGGCAATTCTAGAAGGTTTTGCAGATGCTGATTTGGGGGGCTGTCATGATTCCGGGAAGAGCACTACGGGTTACATATTCACTATTGGAGGTACGACAATCAGTTGGATGTCCAGATTACAGAAGAGTGTAGCTCTTTCAACCACAGAAGCAGAGTATATGGCTATTGCTGAAGCGGCCAAGGAGATGATTTGGTTGAAGAACTTTCTTTCGGAGTTGGGCATGGAACAGGGGGATTGTGGTCTGTACTGTGACAACCAGAGTGCTATTCATCTCGCGAAGAATCCGGTGTTTCACAGCAGAACGAAACACATCAAGATGAGGTATCATTTCATTCGAGAATTGATTGAAGATGGTACTATAAATTTGAAGAAGATCCTTGGTACGAAGAATCCAGCAGACATGCTTACCAAGGCGGTGACAACGGAGAAGTTGAAGCTATGCATGGCTTCAACGGGCCTTCCAAATACTTGATGAGAAGGTGTGGACGAGAGAGAGAGAGAGATCAGGGGTTTTACAGAAGATACATGTTCTTGGATGGCAGATGATTGTTGACCAAGCCTCCAAGTGGGAGATTGTTGAAGATGGAGTCTTGTTCAGAATTTCAGAACTGATACCCGACCGGGTCAGATGAAGGACCCGACCGGGTATGATGAACCAGAGACCTGGGAACTCACTAGAATGTGAGACCCGACCGGGTCAGGTGAAGGACCTGACCGGGTCAGATGTTCGGTGACTTTCTGTTTTGGAAACCCGACCGGGTCAGGAGACGGACCCGACCGGGTCAGAGAAGTTTTCACCTTCTGCTTTGGATACCCGCCCTGGTATCAGCCCGGGTTGAATTTCTGTGAAGAGACCCGACCGGGTCAAAAGTCGGACCCGACCGGGTCTACGGGAAATTTAATTACGGGCTTGTTTTTTAATTAGGGCCTGCGGCTCTAATCTCTGTTTAGGTTTCCTTAAACCTATTTAAACGACTCTTATGTACTTGTAAACCTCTTGGGGACGCTGATAATAATACATCCTCTCTCTCGTTCGCCGTGGACTAGCGTAATCACCCCGATTGCGTGAACCACGTTAATTCTTGTGTTTTTGCTCTTAATTTATCGTTTATCTTTGCCTAATCGTAACAGGGGCGGTTACGGTTTTATACATCCCTGCCCCATTACCCGCCCCGTACCCGCCCCGTTTATTTTAGTTATATTTTTATTACATTTTTATCTATTATTTGTCCCATAAGTAAATGAATATGAGATTTTTTCTATTTTCATTAAGTATATGGATAATAGATGTACTAACTATAATGTTCAATGAGAGTTCATAATAGATCTTAATAATCTTGTTTGATTATTATCAGATTTTTTAGTGAATAATTATTTTTCAGATTAAGTATTTTTAGGTTCAAATTAATTTATGTTGTCTTCTTTCTCGTCTTGTAGATATACAAAACTTTAAAGTGGCGTCTCAGTCTAGAGTCATCTAGGTGATGCCATTTTTTGCCTTTTAAAATATTATTTTTATATTAAAATATCAATCACTCATTTAATAAAGCGATTACCCGCGGTTACCCGATGGAATTCTTTTTCTTCCTCAGGCTAAACGGAGGTTGCCCATATAGTATTTCTGCCATTTGCTTAGTGGCAGGTCGTTTACACCTAATAAGTTTATCAGTCTGGGCATGGATGTTCTTGTTTGGGAATTCCAGCAGCGGTTCAAAATAAAAATAAAAAAGTTTGAGTTGTTTATTTCTTGAATAGACTGAACTATGCTGATGAGAGTATACCCAAAAGGAATAGCTAAGATGAAACTAATTGCTGGAATGAGGTTAACGGTGACACTAGCAAAAGTCGGTGAGGTTAGGATGACCAATTAATTAACTTTTACCAGCCTTACTGTTAGAATGACCAAGGGTTATTGGACATTTGGATGGTTAAACACTCACCACTCACTTTTTCCATCTTCTATAGCATCCAGTATGCATCTACAATTAGTTTTAATGATGTAGGAAATCTTAAGGTAATTAAGGAGTTTTACATAAAAAACATATCAATTGGATATCTGTAACACCCCGGCCCCGCAGGATCCGAGGTAGCTACTGCGGATCAATAGTATTGTCCTCACAAACCACCACGAGCCTTTACCGCGCACTTTGTCCTCACTCATGCGCGCCCTGAGAAACTTCCCAAGGGGGTCACCCATCCTACGACTACTCCCGTGCAAGCACGCTTAACTTTGGAGTTCTTAGCGGATGAGCTCCCGTAAAAGGAGACGCACCTCTGTTGGTATGAGTAGTACTATTAATCCTCTTATATTAATCTTGGGTATTACAATCACCCCCACTTAGGATCGCAACGTCCTCGTTGCACCCTTAAACCAATCTCAAATCTCAATCCAATCCCAGAATCTTTTCCCCTGCTAAGTGTCTGCCCGATATCCAACGGATCAGCACACTGTCGCAGGGTTGCTCCCCCGCAGGATCCGAGGTAGCTACTGCGGATCAATAGTACTGTCCTCACAAACCACCACGAGCCTTTACCGCGCACTTTGTCCTCACTCATGCGCGTCCTGAGAAACTTCTCAGGGGGGTCACCCATCCTACGATTACTCCCGTGCAAGCACGCTTAACTTTGGAGTTCTTAGCGGATGAGCTCCCATAAAAGGAGATGCACCTTTGTTGGTATGAGTAGTACTATTAATCCTCTTATATTAATCTTGGGTATTACAATATCCAAAGTGTTCTTAAGGAAATCAAAATATTCTATATTTTATTCTCCTATTGCATTGCATTCTTTTAATGTCTTACAATTAGCAGAGCTAATAACCTAGAACCGTGGTTGATTATAAGATCTAGCTTATACCACTTTGGTGTGATGTCTAGAATATAGAATGCTAGCCGTTATTTAAAATACTCGAAACATATTCAATGTCTTTTATGTATACTTCTTTTATGGACCAGTCATGCACACTTCATTTCATATATGTGTATGTGTGTGTCAAGTGTAATATATAATAGTGATTGGTTTGTTCACTATTATAACAGTGCTAACTGTTATAAAATTAAGAGTGTTAACTGTATAAAATTACTCTTGTGGAAACTATTTCATATATGCACACTATTTCATATATGTAGTAAATATTTATGCTTCATTTAAATTAAGAGTGCTAACTGTATAAAATACTCTTATGGACACTAACTCTATATAAAATTGCTGCACTCAATTCCTCTGGTGATAATGTTGGTTTACACCTCATTAGGAGTTCAATAAGGCTTAGGTTTGCATATGATATGCTTAACTGTACTCATTACAAGTTGACGGATTCTATAGGATTAGTTACTTCTATACCTTTTTGGTAGATCGTTATTTCTATACTTCGTAAAGGCCTAGACAATTACCCGCCCAGTTTGCTAAGTGACATCAGATTTTTTTTAATATTTTATGTGATAGTCAGAATTTTTTTACCAAGATTGCAAGTACTAAATGAGTACATTTTTAAGTTTAATATATAGATACGGGAAGAGTTTCAGTTTCATGTATTTTGAACCTGTTTCCTTGCTTTATCTCCATACACAGTCATTACTTTCTTCTCTTGAAAGGTAAGCTAACTAAACTTAAAATGTAATGGTATGTGATTGCAGCTTTCATAGATATGCCAAAGCTTTTGAATAGGCCTTTGCTAGAACTGTTATTTGTCGGGTTTCGGATTTTTCAAGAAGCGTCGTTACCCGCCAAATGATCTTGACTGCATTACTACACTTTGAAGGTGATCTCTGCAATGCAGTTAGGAGAGGCAAAACTGAAGAACGTCTTCCTCCAAATATGTTTAAAGCTGCCTTCTTCTCTTCTTCAGCCACACACTCACATTGGTTTGCCTGCACCTGCTATTCAGATTAATTTTGTTTTCACTTTTAAAGCTTATTTTACACTTGCAAGTTCTATGCACTTTCTGGTGTTTATTTGATACTACACTATGTTTCTTCTTCTTGTTTTAAACTATTTTTTGCCCATTTTTTGCTTGTGTTTCCTTACATTGGGCACGAATATCGCGCAACGCGCATTCCCGCGCTAGTGTTAAAATAGATGCAACATCAAATTGATCAATTTTTGTGATAGAAATCCCTCCTCATGTCCCGATTTGGGAATTTTCCACATTTCACCCTTTAAGTATTATGGAAAAATAACTCTCCTAACAGAGTGAGAAATAGAATAATAAAAATTGAAAAGAAATAAAAACAAAAGGGTAGTAAAAGCAATAAAAAGTGTTTATAGATGAAAATAAATAAAGAAAATTTTTTGGGAGAAAAAAGAAAAAAGGAACATGTGACCGTTTTGAGCAGATTTGTGAAATGTTAGATTATTTATATAAGATTTTCAAAGAAAGGATAATAATCCATGTATAGTAGGTCATCAACAGATCAGGGTCCAATGAAATCAAATGGGGAGCAAATGTGAGATTATTCTGCAATCCCACGTAAAGATGTGATTATTATGAGAAACTCGGTGAAAGATAGGATAATTTTTGTCAGTTTTTCCTTTTTTTGATTAGGAGTGGTTGCTTGTAACTCTAGTTCGAGGGTCAGTGGTTGGAACTTGGAACTTTGGAAGTGATCCTTTTATCTTCTTATTCCCTTGCCGAATACTCTTATATCAATTTAAGCCGCCTTGTTAAAAAAAATTAATAATCGTTGTTTACAAATATTTACTCAAAAGATATAATTAAACCGTTATTCTTTACTAGTATTTTTGTAAAATACGGAGTACCATTTAATAGATGACAATTTTTGGGAAAAGAAATAGACTAATATAATTATCTTAAGAGAGACTAAACATTGTTTTTTTTTAGTATTTTCATTTTAGACGGTGAGCATAAGTTTACCTACTTTTATACAAAACATTATGAAAAATATTTACACATAAAAATATTGATAAGGGATCATATACAAACTCCTCATAATTTATAAAATACAAACTCATAGTATTGGACTGCAAAATTTGCTGCAAAGTACGATAGGATAATATTAACGACGTGTAATAGGTTATAAGCAATACATTTACTCATAACTTGATACTCAAATCCTAATCAACTGGAGGCGCAGGGAACGCAGAATGGCATTTTGGTAATAAAACTTAACTTTTTCGGATGAAACACTTTAAACATTAATATGCAACTATGTATTTCATGGCATTATAATATCCAATAAAAATAGCATATAAAAATAGCATAAAGATGCACTGCACAAAGTTAGTACAATAAGCAAACTAGGTTCATCCCCTAAATATAAATAGTTAAATATTGGAGTACATAAGAGTAGAGTTTTGGAAGTTGAATAGTGGTTTCTTTAATTTATCATGTTGCCACACGTCATTTTTCATACAAAGGATGTTGCTACATACCAACAATTCCTCTGAAGGATTCTTTAGGCGTTTGCTTTATAATATTATATAGATAGATAGATATGCAATTCTCAAATCCTGATCAGCTGGAGGCGCAGGACGTTTTCCTCTTCCGTGTGCCTTTCACTTCATCATCGTACCTTCTCCCAAGTTTAGTTTACGACGGATATCTTCTACCACTGCCTCAGTACCTTGTTTATCCATACGCCTTCCCAGCCTTCTCAAATGTTCTTGCACTGCCTTGGCACATTCGCCATCATCCCAATTCCCATATTCATCAAGCTCTCCAAAATAGACGCCCTGTTATTCCCACAAGAGGTTTAATAAGAATTTCCCAACTGCACCAAATATCTTGCTCCAAAAGAATGTCTTTCGGGCATAGATAATAACCATATTAAAATTTACATTCATCAATAAATTGACTCCATTTAGTACCTCGAACAATATCCCACATTGTCACACTCAAACAGTTAAAACTCATCCTGACCAAAACCAGTTTTTTTGTGTATGCCAGAAGTAATACATTAATGCAAGAAACCAAACATTATTAGCACTTAAAAGTTAAGTCATTCCCAAATAAAACTAATATACGAGCATCACAAAAACCAAAACCAGTTTTTATGTGTATGCCAGAAGTAATAATACATTTATACAAGAAACAAAACATTATTAGCACTTCAAAGTTAAGTCATTCCCAAATAAACTAACATACGCACACATCAAGTTCATCAAATATAAGAGCACACATCAAGTTCATCAAATATAAGAGTGTTGATGAAGAGGGAAGAAAAACCTGTCTTATTAAATGAAAGTCACCCAAAAATGGTTTGAACCTTCCTTCCCACGCATTCCACCCATTTGTGACAGCTTCTTTGCGTAGCAACTGATTCTTTATAAAATAATTCACCAACAATGGGTAAGTTTAAGGTTAGAAAAATGGCGATATCAAATTGGGAAAACTGACAAATAGGTCCTCGAACTTTAAAAAAAAGTCAATTTAGTTTTTATTTAGGAGGCTCTGTCCGGCCGTCGCTATTTGGGCCGGTTCCCGGTGCAATTTTTTGATGAATTTTTTTGAGCATCTTATTCGTCAAGTCTAGTTTACTCATACCAAATTTCAGCTAAAACTTCCATCGGGAATGCATTTAAATCAATTCTTAAAAATAACTGTGCAGTTAAATGAGCAGTTATCTTCCAGAATTAATTTGAATGCATACCCGATTGAAATTTTACCTAGAATTTGGTATGAGTAAACTAGACTAGATGAATACGATGCTCAAAAAATTTCATCAAAAAATTCCACCGGGAACCGCCCCAAATCGCGACAGCCGGACAGAACCTCCTAAATAAGGCCTTTTTTTAAAAACTCCTAAATAAGGACATAATTAACTTTTTTATCAAAGTTGGAGGACCTATTTGATTGTTTTCCCTATCAAATTCAGCATGGTAATCAAAAGGTATTTGATGAGATGTAAGTTTAAGGTTAGAAAAGTGGCAATGATATCAAATTCAACATGGTAACCAAAAGGTATTTAATGAGATCCATAACCAAAAGCTTCATGCGTTATGATCAATCATCAGGATCTGCTCTTATAACTATCAACATGTTCACTTTCAAAATATAACACGCAAACAAAACATTAACCAAGTGCGGCAAAGGCTCTACCTATTATGATGCAATCATCCGATATATGTACGCAATCGATTCCCACGCGGTAGAAAATAAAAAGAGGGATCAATCTCAGGGGTCTCTTAAGTTTTACAGATTCAGCAATGCTTGCTCACATGAAAGGTTAAGTTGCGATGCATAGCGTGATGAATAAAATCACAATAAAGCAGGTGCCGATCCAGGAAGGAGTAGTGTGGTGGGCTAAGTTGTAAAACTTTTGTTAGTCCACATGAAAGTATGAAAGGTTTAGCTTAGCTTAGCATTGGTTATCAACCTGAGCCTTTTTCAAAAGTACTTGAGTTCAAGCATGATTTCAAATGTAAATTAACGACCCGAGCTTGACCAGCCTCAAACTCGACCATGGGCTAGATTTTGACTTTGAATAATTATTCAAGCCAAGTTCAAGCATAGAGATGTTCGGTGCAATCCAGACTCTGAGCGTATCGATAACATATAAATGATAGGAACAATTTATCATAAATTTTAAACGTTTTTAGTGTGGTTTAATAAATTTATTAATGATTACTGAAGTTTTTGGTATTTATTGGTATAAATTAATACACTTCATATAAAAGTATAAAACGAATAAGTAAAAACAATTGTTGTAAATAAAACTAACAAGTATTCCCAATTTCAAAATTGAATTGGAATTTTAATTCTTTCTTACATGTTCAAACAATTAATAAATCATTCTCTAAAATTCAATTGTATAATAAAACAACCATCCTCTAATCTTTAATCATTATAAATATATAATGAATAAGAATTACAAAACTAACAAAGTAATACACTAAAAAATACCCCCTCCGTCTCCCTATAATTGTCTTAGTTTTCCATTTTTGGATGTCCCCCTATTTGTCCCATACCATATTTGGTAACATTTGTGTGCCTCTAATTCATTCTTACAAAGATCCGCCCATGAAATAAAGTCATCTTCAAGTATTGCTTGTGCAACAAGTAAAAGGGAAAACTGTCAAATAAGTCCTTGTACTTTAATGAAAAAGTCAATTAAGTCCTCATACTTCAAATTGAATCAATTAAGTCCCCGAAGTATTAAAATATAACCAATTAAGCTATTTCATAAGCACCAGCCGGTAACCCGGTTACTGCTGCTTATGTGGATGTCCACTGGTCTTTTTTTTTACTGTTTGCTACTATTTTTAATTTTTCTTTTCTTCTTTCCTTTTCTCTTTCTTCTTTCTTTCTCCCTAAACTGCTCGACTCTTTTCATGAGGCCTCAGTAATGGCAGCCAACAAAGTGCAGCAGATTCTCGTAAATCCTATCCGGTCGGCAACTTGGGAGAAAAGGTTAGCAAAGCTCTTGTCGTCGAGTACGCAGAATTAAAATCTGAGACAGAGAAACCTAAGGCGCTCCTCCGACAATCTGAACGGCCGACGTGGGGAATCAACGACGGCACAGGCAAGATTCTAGACAAGGGTTAAAGAGAAGAAACTTACCATCTAAAGTTCTTGATGATTCCAAAATGGAGCAATTTAATCCATCTTGTGACAATTTAACTTCGCAGAGATCTATTGGAAAGGTGATCAAAATCTTTGGAGGGATGTGTTTGTTAGGGCCAGTTACCAAGGAAACTGCCAAGTGCCAATGCTCTTCATGGAAAGTGGAAAGTCAAAATAAATGGGTGTGGAGTGCGGACCTGCAGGGAGAGAAGTCCGACTCCATGGGAGAAAGAAGAAACGGAGAAAAAGAAAGAAAGAAAGAGAAAAAAAGGGAAAAAAAAGTTATGGAAAATATAAAAACAGTACAATCGGCCAGCCACATAGGTGGCCAAGGTGGGTAACCGGATTACCGCCTAGCCACCTACAGAATAGCTTATGAAATAATGGCATGAGTATTAGTTCTAGAGTTATCAAAGACAAAACTATGACCTGAATCTCGTTTAGACAGAATTGTAACTGAAAATATATGAACAGACTTTAATACCCCTTTCAGCCCTAAATTCATTTCCGACTTTTCTCTCCTCAAACATGGCAGCGCATTCTTCTTCGATCGGCCACAGCAATCCGCACGCCATCACCTTCTCCAAATCGCCGCCATATTCACGCCTTCTCTCCACGCCGTCACTCCACGCCGTACGAACATCACAGGTATGTGACTATTCTATTTTCTTCTCTTCTTCGACAAATCTCCACACCTGCGATGGCGGCGGCCTGGCGATGGTGGAAAATCTGAAGATGGCGAGCGTGAATTCATCATCTATTACGAAGGCATGTGACAAGGGCGACTATGAATGGATATCGTCAATTACCGGCAACATCGAAGTTAGGGTTCGCATCTGGTGGTTTGGACGCGATTGGAGACGACCATTCTATCTCGTCGCTCTGCCGCCGCCGTTCTAGGGGTGGTGCAGAGCAGGGGTGGAGACAGGGAGGGGCTGGAGGGGGCCTCGGCCCCTGCAATAAAAAAAATTCTTAAGTATATATTATGTATAAATACTTTTAATCTATACAAAACATGTTGATATTTTAAACTTTGGCCCCAACAATGTAAAATTTTTAAGAACCGGCCCCCTTAAACATATATTTCTAGCTCCGCCACTGGTGCAGAGGTCTGCGTGGGCTTCGACGGGGTGTGTGGGTGGATCTGCGGTGGTTCAGGGGCTGAATCCGCTGGGTAGGGATGGGGTGAGGGGGTGGGGCAGTGACTATGTAAGAGATGGGGCTGGAGAGTTGGGGGAGAGGTTGGGCAGGGGCGGTGGAGGACGGCAGCGGTGGCCGGAGGTAGCAGGAGCCGGTGGTGGAAGTGGGGCTGGGGTAACTGGGAGAGATGTTGCGGTTGAGGTTGGTGTTGGCCAGAGAGAGGATGGCGGTGGTAGGCAGTGGCGGTTTCCGGTGGTGGTTGTGGCGGGTGTAACTGTGACGGCTAGTAGAGGCCGGCGGTGGTGGATAACTGTAGTTTCCGGTGGTAAAACTGGATAAATGTCGTAAAGTAATCGTGATTGTAGTCACTATGGTCACCGTAGAGATGTCACTGTGGCGGCGGTGGTGGCGGCGGTGGTGGCGGCGGTGACCGGTGATCACTTTGGGAGTGTCACTATAGCGGTGTCACTGTAGAGATGTCACTGTGGCGGCAGTAGCGTCGGCAGCGGTGACCGGTGGTCACTTTGGAGGTGTCACTATAGCGCGTGTCACTGTAGTGGTGGCGGCGGCAGCGGTGAACGGTGGTCACTTTGGGGGTGTCACCATAATGAGTGTCACTGCAGTTGGCATTGTAACTATAAAATAAAGTCACTTCAAATTAAGGGTAATATAGTAACTTTAAAACTGACTAGTCACATTTTTGAAAATTAAACAAAAAGGTCACTTTTTTGTCATTTGTCCACTTTTTAGTAATATTGAGGTCAAAACCCCATAGCTTATTTGATCAATTCTTAACACTTGAGGGACTTAATTGATTCAATTTAAAGTACGAGGACTTAATCGACTTTTTCGTAAAAGTACAAGGACCTATTTGACAGTTTTCCCCAAGTAAAATCATTACTTTGCAATTATGAGTTTATTGAAATCATATTAACAAAATCATATACTTCCCCCGTTCTTTTTTAGTTGCAATATTTACATATTCACGTTTTCCATTGCACAACTTTGACTATTATTATATTTAATTTTGTATTTGTAAAAATAATAAAAAATCAGATTATGAAACTTAGTAATGAGGCGAATTCAACAATTTTTTTCAAAAAAAAAAATAATTCACACATAATAGTAAATAAAATGTAGTCAAAGTAGAGTACATGAATAGTACTACCTCCATTCCTAAAAATTCTTCCCGGTTTGACTTGGCACACTTATTAAGAAAGTGGAATAAAGTGGAAATGTGTGGTTGTGATTGTGTAAGAAAAAGGTAAAATGAATGTGAGCCACATAAATTGTCCAAAAAGGGAAAGTGGGAATAATTTTTGGGAACGGCCCAAAAAGGGAAGTGAGAAGTATTTTTGGGAACGGAGGGAGTATATAAATTCTAATGTTGCAACTAATGTGATACGGAGGATAGTAGAAGACTATAAAGTAATATTATTACTTTGCAATGTTAACCTCAAATAAGATATCACCATATTAAAGGTTAACATTCATCAATAAATAAACAACACGTAGTACCTCGAACAAAATCCCACATTGTCACACTGAAACAATTAAAACTCATCACGGCCCATCACCCATGCATATGGGTAGTAAAAATATGAGCATCAGACTAAAAAACCCAAAACCAGTTTTTATGTGTTTACTAGAAGTTAGACACATAATACAAGAACCAAAACATTATCATCAGTTAAAAGTTAAGCGGTTAAGCCATTCCCACATAACCTAATATACAGTATACACACATTAGGTTCATCAAAGATAAGAGTGATGATTGAGAGAGAAGAAAAACCTGATGATAGCTTTTTAAATAACAGTCATCCGCACATGGTTTGAACTTTCCTTCCCACGCATTCCACACATTTGTGACAGCTTCTTTGTTTCCCACACTTCCCAAGCCTTCTTCAACTTCAGTGTTTTCATCAGTTGAGAACATGACTGGTAGCAACTGATTCTATATAAAATATTTCACTCACAATGGGTGAGTTTAAGATTAGAAAAATGGCAATGATATCAAATTCAACAAGGTAGCCAAAAGGTATTTAAAGAGATCCATAACCAAAAGCTTCATGTGTTATGATCAACCATCAGGATCTACTTTTATGAAAGCCAACATGTTCACTTTAAAAAAACAAGAAAACAAAACATTAACCAAGTGCCGCAAGGCTCCACCTATTATGATGCAATAATCCGATATGTGTATGCAATTGATTCCCACACGGTAGAAAATAAAGAGAGTGATCATTCTCAGGGGTCTCTTAAGTTCTACAGATTCAGCGATGCTTGCTCGCACTAGCTACAATACATAGCATGA
The DNA here is from genome assembly GCA_945859915.1 of Cuscuta epithymum. Taxonomy (NCBI): domain Eukaryota; kingdom Viridiplantae; phylum Streptophyta; class Magnoliopsida; order Solanales; family Convolvulaceae; genus Cuscuta; species Cuscuta epithymum. The sequence goes on along the minus strand of CAMAPF010000948.1, from coordinate 980,951 downwards.
AGATTAAAATCGCAATAAAGCAGGGGCAGATCCAAAAATGAGGTGTGAGGTGGGCTAAATAGTAAAAATTTTGTTAGTGCACACGAAAGGTTTACCTTAGCATTGTTATCAACCTGAGCCTTTTTCGAACTACTTGAGTTCAAGCGTGATTTCAAATGTAAATTAACGACCCGAGCTTAACCAGCCTCAAACTCGACCATGGGCTAGATTTTGAATAATTACTCAAGCCGAGTTCAAGCATAAAGATGTCCGGTGTGATTCGGACTCGAGCGTACCAATAACATATAAATGTTAGGAATAATTTATCTTAAATTTTAAACATTTTTAGTGTGGTTTAATGAATTTAAGGAAAAAGAGTGAGATAGCCCCTCGAACTTACTTAAAAAGGTCAAATAAGCTCTTATATAGGAGGCTCTTATTTGGGGCGGTTTCTGATGGAATTTTTTGATGAATTTTTTTGAGCATCTTATTCATTACGTCGAGTTTACTCATACCAAATTTCAGCTAAAACTTCAATCGGAAAGGCATTCAAATGAATTCTTGAAGATAAATGCACAGTTAAAAGCGCAGTTATCTTCAAAAAATCATTTGAATGCCTTTCCGATTGAATTGTTAGCTGAAATTTGATATGAGTAAACTAGAATTAATGAATAAGATGCTCAAAAAATTTCATCAAACAATTCCACCGGGATCTGCCCAAAATGGCGACGGCTGAACATAGCCTCCTATATAAGGGCTTATTTGACCTTTTTATGTAAGTTTGAGGGTCTATTTGACCATTTTCCCTAAATTCATTAATGGTTATTGAAGTTTTTATTGTTTATTGGTATAAATTAATACACTTCATATAAAAGTCATAAAAATATAAGTGAAAACGATCGTTGTAAATAAAACAAATAAGTATTCCCAATTTCACATGGATTTTTAATTCTTTCTCACATGTTCAAAACTTCAAACAATAAAGAAATCACGCTCTAATCTCAATTGTATAATGAAAAAAAACATCCTCTTATCGTTAACTCTATCTTTAATCATTACTCCGTATAAATTTATAATGAATAGACACTATTTTATTGAGTAATGCTCTCCTCCGAACTGTCGGACACAAAACTCGTCCGGACTTTTAAAATGTGGCCGTTGGATCAATTACACGGTCAAGATTTATTTTTTATAAATAAAAAACATACTACTGCAATTGGCAGGCAACTTTTCTATCCTCTATTTCTCTGTCATTTCTTTCTTACGCAGCTCATCCCCAAAACATAACAGATTCAGAGACCAAAAAAGCACATATTTTTCTTTTCGTCATTAAGAAGCTTGATTCAATATGCGCAGTCTCTATTTCTTTTCCGGTGGCTTTATTCTACACACAAATCTAAAAAAAATATCATAATATGAGTAATACAACCCTAGGGTTTTTGTTTTTCTTTTCAAATTTCAATTTTAATCTAGAACTTTGTTCATGGTGTAAACCGAAAAAATAAAAGGTAAGCATTTTTTAAGACCAAAAAAATAAAAGGTTTAACCTATTTGCCTCTTTCTTTTTTTCTCCTATGCTCAGTTACAAAATTGGTTTAAGATTATCAACAAGCTTCCATGGAATTTGAAGCTAAACCTCATAAGTCGAAGTTTGCTAGGTATCAAAGTTCTCACTTTTTCGATTGTTAGAGAGATAAATTAGATATAGATGTTTTATTACTTCCTCCATTTCTAAAGAGGGCGGCACCAATTCTTGAGCTTTCCGGTGTTATGTGGAGATCTGGATGAAAACAGAGTGAGGTAGGAAAGGAAGCTCAGTGGTCATTTTTCATGATTCGTAGAGGGGAAGGGGTTGGGGAAAGTGAAGAAACTAAGCTATATTTTTTTTACTTTTAGATCTGGTCCATTTATTGATCCGAATCATCTACATGCGGTCATCTCATCATTTTTGAAAAGAGGAAAGGGTCAGTTTAGTCCTCGAAATTGCAAAAAAGGCGTCAAATAAGTCCTTATATAGAAGATTCTGTCCGGACGTGCCAATTGAGGTGGCTCCCGGTGGAATTTTGTGATAAATTTTTTTGAGCATCTTATTCATTAAGTCTAGTTTACTCATACCAAATTTCAGCTAAAAATTCAATCGGGAAGACATTCAAATGAATTCTTGAAGATAACAGCGCCTTTAACGGCACAGTTATCTTCAAGAATTCATTTGAATGTCTTCCCGATTGAATTTTTATCTGAAATTTGGTATGAGTAAACTAGACTTAATGAATAAGATGCTCAAAAAATTTCATCAAAAAATTCCACCGGGAGCCACCTCAAATGGCACGTCCGGACAGAATTTCCTATATAAGGACTTATTTGACCCCTTTTTTGCAACTTCGAGGACCAAACTGACCCTTATCCCTTTTTGAAAAGGATCGGACGAGTTTTGTGTCCGGCAGTTTGGAGGAGAGCATTACTCCTATTTTATTATCTACTGGAAAGTTCAATTTATAATCAAATACAATTACAAAACTAAAAATGTAATACAATAAATAATAGATTAAAAGAGTATTAAAGTATACATGAAGGCCTGATAAACACATAAAAGCTAAAAGTTGAAAGCAAGTGGAAGAGTGTTTTAAATTGTTTTGAAAGAATGACTAAAAGAAGACTCTCAAGTCCCGTGCTGCAAAAAATGTGAGCGGATGGGATTTTAGACAAAAGAAGTGATTGAAAGAAGGGTAAAAGGTCACAAATAACCCTGCTCCCAGCCCTAAATTTAATATCCTCTACTTCCCCATTTCACATCCGATGAATACGAATAAGGCGGCCAGATTTAGTTATGAAGATGGCGACCAAACCTCGTTCCAGCCAACCCTCATCTTCACCGGCATCAACTCTTCGATCAACGGCGGCTGCAATGAAGAGAGACGGAGGCAACGGCTAAACCTGCCACCGGACTTCCTCTCCTTCTCTTCCTTTCTTTTTGTCCAGAAACCGAGCCGCCGTTGCTCGCTCCATTATCGTTTCCCCCTGCGGCGGCGACGAGCTTCGTAGATCCAACGAGGAACTTCTAATCCGGCGGCGAGATCTATTGATCCGGCTACATGGTTCGTCAGATTTGGGAGCCACTGACGACTTTGGTAGCCACGGCAGATCTGGAACTCTGGTTTCGTGGGGCTGGTTATGCTAGGGAGGGGAAAAGGGTAGTGGCGGGGCAGTTGTAATCACAGCGGTCGGTGGCCAGGGAGTCTGGCAAAAGTCACTGCCATTGTTGCCAGCAGCAGCGGCGGTCACTATCACTGTAACTGGCCGCAGGCAATGGCCGCCTGAGGTGGTCACCGTAACCGACCACGGGAGGTGGTCACTGTAACTGGCTGCAAGAGATGGTCAATGTAACTGGCCGCCGGAGGTGGTCAAGGTGGTGGTGTAAATGGCCGCCAGAGTTGGTCACCGGCCATCAAGTCAAGGAAGGTTTGTTGTTTAATGAAAGGGTAATAAAGACATGTTAATCACGTTTCTGGAAAATTTTAAACCTAGTCTCATTTTTTTCCTTGACTTTTCATTTAGTATTGTTTTTGCCAAAATGCCAATTGTTTTTTACTTTTTCTATTATACAAAGAGCACTTATTTTCCAAGCATTACCAATTTTTACTCTTTTAGAAGCATTTTTTCCTTAGACATTGCCAACTTTTACTATTAAGCATTTTCTCCAAAATTACTTTACAAAATCACTTTTTTAAAAGTAGACCCAATCAGAAACACTACCTAATTTGGGAGCATACGAGTATCTTAGTAGCCTACTAGGCTTGGGCTGGATTGGACATTAATTTTGGGGTGGGCTAGACATTAATTTTGGAATGGACTAGCCATTAAACCTATACCTATACTAATAATAATAAATGGGCAAGGCTGGAGCCCACCCCAACCTCTACATAGATCCGCCCATGCAATAAAGTCGTCTTCATCATCATTACCCCAGTGCCGCAAAGGCTCCCACCTACGGTGGGGTAAGGGGGCCGAATGTACGCAGTCTTGCCCCTTTAATAAAGGGGAAGGAGACTGTTTCTGAATGATCTATGGTGAAAATCGCGATTGTTGCTTTATAACAAGAAAGGCAGATAGTTTGGTGAGCCATTTTTCTTTATTCCGTCATATTCCCAAGCCAAAAAAGCAATAAAGTGAACAAACTATATGAATAATCAAAAATGTCTTTGCACATCCTTCATTCGTAATGTTTTCAAGCTTATCTAAAATAATAGGGATGAAAGATATGAACCATAGGTCTCAAAATATCAAACCAGACATTGGCAACTAAATTCTAGACGTGTTTGAGAAAAAGCTTATATCACAATATGATTTAAACTGGTTATTGGTCTAAGCATGGAGCAGAAGATCAAACCTTCTTCAGATGAGCCTTCTGCAACTTTGATCCATCATCAAGTGGTTTCCCTACTAGTTGTTTCTCAGAACCAGTATACAAGAATGGATTGCCACAGGATAAGCGACCTATAGGTTCCGATGTTTCAATGAAACTTTCACCGCTCAGATTCCACTCCTGCATTTGGAAACAGCTAGATCAAGGCTTTGTGTACTAAAACAACATTGCAACTAGAAGTGGTCAGAAATAAGCACGCCAATAACTCCAAAATCACTTCCATGGACGAATGAACACAAAAAACGGTCAGCATTAAGCAGTTGATTGCATAGCAACAGGATAGAAGCATAACAAATACCAACAAAGCGTGCATCGAAATAAAAGTTTGAGGACGCGGAAATCACGATTATGTCATAGCAACAAAGCACATTAATTTAGCCCTAAAACCTGCCAACAATGAAGGACTAAATTGAAACATCACGCCCTCTTTTCCCGTTTGAATCACGTACCGTACGTCGATCCAGATCCCGCAGCCCAACAGCACCTTCATCTTCCATATCCACTTGGCGAGGTATTTCCAAACTCAACCTGGCGATGCAATCCTTCTGTAGGAAAAATAAAACATAAACGTAGCCACGTAGGTAGGGTCATCCTTTTATCAATATAGATAGTATATATCCAGTCCGTATACCGTGGGAGCGGCCCATCTTCAGCATCCTACACCCGCGACCTAAACGACGTAGTATTACATTAAAATACATTTAATTTAAAAAATAAAGCGCACGCGAAAAAACGGATCGTTTCCCAACCAACTTTTTCCTCCGGCTGCTTATGCTCTCAACTCCCAATGTTGACATATACTTCTCTTCGAAAACCATAACATTTCCAGAAGTTTACTTTCTGAAAAATCTCTCTCTCTGCATTTCTTCTGAAGCAAGTTCAACTATTCGACGAAGTTATTTTTGAAAAAAGAAATAAACAGCATCAACTTGCACATCAAGTTCAGCAACAAGTGAATCAAAATGGTTAGGGTTAAGGAAAAATCCGATGTCAGGTATAAACGATAACATCGACTCAAATAATAATCGATGCGATTACCTTTTTCTAATGAAAATATGTGTCTTATGAACTCAATGTGTTATTTACGTCTAAATACAAGCAAAGTAATATTTGTTTAATAATGTGCATCTGGCTGTGTTTAAACTGTCAAAATACCTGATGTTTACTTAAATTATCAAGTATATAAACTCTATAAGGTATTACTTGAATGCAAATGTTGTCCAGAGAACATTTTTCAAAGTGCTTGTGCATGGTGTAACTTCATTGAGTACTTGTGTAAATTCTGTATGATAATATATAACATGCATGGAGTACAAAATTCATATTCCACTTCTGTAAGCATTATGTATATTCATATTTGAAGTATGCACACTCTGTCAATTACTATGTCCCTGCAAGTATTGTAGCCATAATTGATTATTGAACATCTTGTGTAACATGTAAAGTAAAGATAGTATTTATGTAACATAAGTATATTGATATGTAACTTTTGTAATTGTTTGGTTACATGTAACTTTGGGATATAAATTATGAAATTCTGTATAAAATCATGTAACTTATCTAAATTGGTAATTATAAAATTAAATTTGTCAATGTAATTATAAACAATGTAAATATTTTGTTATAAAATATGATAGCCAATATGTAAAACTTAAGCTTTAGTATGTAACTTGGCATTTGCTCATGTGTAAGATGTAACAACTTTTTTGAGGAGTTGGGTAATTAAGTTTTAAAATATAGCACTGAATCACATCAAAGGGCATAACATGTAACTTTGAGCTATAAATTATGTAACTAGTGTATAATATTATGTAAATCGTGCTATGGGTTATATAAATTCATAATGATACATTAAAGTGATAATGACTTGTGAATGTTATTCTGTATACTTTTAGGAGTACAAGAAGCACAAGAAGCACGGCAAGGCCAGAGAATGATAGTTTTAAAGTGGAAGATGAGGAACCAATTCAGACTGAAGAACCATTGCAATTGTTGACTTACAACAAGCCAAAAACAAGCAGAAAAAGAAAAAAAGATATAGTAGCGGAGGAAGAATCAGAAAAGCATGCTGAAGAAATAGATGGAAACACTGCCGTCAACTTAAGGACCAGAGTAGGACCAGCTCCATTTATCAAGTTGGTTAAACTCTTGAATGACAACCAAAGAGCAGCAATTGAAGATATTGGCTTTGGAGGCTTGCTCAAACTAAGCTTTGACAGATTTCATGGAGACTTTGTAGAATTTCTATTGAAAAGCTTAAGACCAATATCAGCACAGCTACAACTCACAAATGGTGAGTTGTTGGATATTGAAGATCAAGATGTTAGAGCTGTTTTTGGTTTGCCAATGGGAAAGATTGATGTTGAAGAAGCAAATGGCAAAAACGAAAGTGAAGAGTACATTCAATTGCTGAAGCAGTGGAGAGAGGATTGGGGAATAGAAAAGGGAAGCCCGGACACCACAAGGATGATACAAAAAATCATTGATCGTGCTGATTCTGGAGATGATTTCAAGAGAAATTTTGTTGTCTTCACAGTTTCATGCCTCATCAGGGGTAATCAGAGTATAAGGAGCAACTTCAAGATCTTGCTGTCTTTGATAAAAGTTGATGAAATCAAGAATTTGAACTGGTGCAAGTATACAAGGCGATCACTAATGGATGCAGGGGAAGAATGGCAAGCTAATACATCAAGGATGTTCACTGGACCCTTGTTGTTTTTGATGATATGCTACTTTGATAGAGTGCAATTCAAAGGTCAAGCTATGGATACTGTTTATCCAACAATTAGATTCTGGAACAAGGAAAGAATTGATAAGAGAATCAAAGATGAAAGGAAACTCGGGTTCGGGCTCGGAAAGGTGGTGCCACGAATTATGGCAATTGATGAAGAAAAAAAGAAACAGAAGGAAATGAAGAAGCAAATGAAGATCAAAATGAAGAGGAAGAGATCATCTCCAAAGAGGTAGATTTTAAATAAACACTATATGTAGATTACTTGCTTTACAGATGTAACTGTCGTAACACAATATGTAACCTCTGCAAATGTCAAATATAAACATTGAAGTTGTTGCTTATATTTTATATCTAATGGCATATGAAACTTACAAATGAATTTCAATTTTTGTAGGACTGTGTCAAGGAAATCATTGCAGTTGCACAAAAGTTTAGTGATGCTTTTGTGGAATTCTCAAAACTGCCAGCAACAATTTCAAAAAAATTTCCTAATTCTGATATCTTAAAGAAGATATACTTGACAACAGCTGACTACTTTTTCAGACAAGCTGATGGTAGTGCGCAGGAAGAACCGAAAGAGAGGTTGGCTGAGAAGTGCACTCTTGATGAGGATGACGATTTCTTCAATATACCAGGGGTAATGGAAGCCCTGGATAAACTTGAAAAAGCTGCTTATCTGAAATTCTCAATGCCTTCATTTGATTTGGGCATTGAGTTTAGCATGACACAGCCTTCACAAAATGAAAAAACAACAAATGAGAATCCAGGTGCTCAAATGACTGAAGACCCAATAATGGAGATTGCAAGAAGCATAGAAGAAGAGAACAACAAAGAAGACATGATTGAGATAGCTGAAGGAGGAATGATGGAAGGAGAAAGGGAAAGTCAAGATAATGTTGTGACTGAAGAAGAAGCAATTGATACAACTCCAACTCAGAATGTTCTGACTGAAGAGCTGGAGATAGAAGAAGAAAAAGAAATCAAGATCACAGCACCTGTGGCAAAAAAACAGAAGGTCAAAAAGGCAGCTGACACGGAATGGAAATTCAGGTCACCATTTCTAAAACACAACCACAGGTTGTGCAAGGAGATGAGGAAGGAAGAGAAAATAGTGATTGATTATGGATTTTCAAAGGAAGCTGGAAAGTAAGATATTCTTTATTATATATGTCATTATTTCACTAAATAATTTATACTTTGAATCTTACTAAATTTGAGGTTTTTGGTTGCCTGTTTAATGAAAATAACAATGATGTAAACCATGTTACAATAAAATGTAACTAGTTCTACACAAAATGTAACTTGATATACTCAAATGTAAAACTATAATTTATCAATCAATTGTTTACTAACATGTGTTATGGTGTTAGTGAAATGCTGTATCTTGATGAGTGGGGACTTTTTCTGAACCACGAGGAGTTCCAAACACTAGAAGAAGAACAACATCTTGACAACTCAGTTATAGACGCATGGGTAAAGTTACTCAATGACAGAGAACCAAAGAACAATCCTCCACATCGTGCCCTAATACTTTCTAGCATGGTCTATGTATGTATCATATTATTTATACATTCAATAAATAGAAAAACATTGATTATTCTGATTAATTTCAATGGTTGATAATAAACAGGCACAGTTTGGAGTGAAATATCCAGACAAAGAAGAAAGGATGGTAGAGAGAATGGAATTAGAAGTTGCTGAAAGGGGAAATCTCAAAGATTATGATATGGTAAAATGTTATTATTACTGAAAAGAGTTAAACAAAATGATTCACCATGAAACAATTAACTAATGAATGTTTGTTATGACTTGCAGGTCTTGATTCCTGTACACCAAAGTCATCACTACTATATCTATTGCTTCTACACAAAGAAGAATATAGTAGATGTCATTGACAATAGGAAGCTTGAGAAAGGGGTGGAGTTTAATAATAAGTATGAGGAAAGCTTTAACCAACTGGTAAACTTATATTCATGTATTCCACAAGTACTGCTAATGTAAATGTATCAGGCTGCTAATGTATAGGCTGAAAATAGGTGGCAGGATTTAAGAAGTATTGCAACAAGGTGAACCATCCAGCTGGAAAAATAGACAAATGGAACCCTAGAATCTTGAATATGCCATGGAGGTACAATGGGAATTATGTTGATTGTGGCATTTTTGTAATGCGTCACCTTGAAACCTATCGCGGACAAGGAGACAACTGGGATGCAGGATTTCCAACTGCATCTAAACCAGCAGGAGTAAAAGCTCAGAAACAAATTCTGAAGAAGCTACGACTTGTCTATGCAGCAGAAGTCATAAGCTCAAAATTCAACAGAGAAAGGGAGAATGTTTTTAAAAGAGCAAAAGAATTCATGAATGTGTAAAGTATTCTGGTTTTTGTGAAAAGTACATTTGTTTTGAAAGTGGAAGTTGTCTCCAACATTATTTCATATTATGGGTGTCTTTTAAAATTGGGCAAGGGCAGAACATTTATTTCTAAGAGATATGTAGTTCTCTCAACATTTCATGATTTCAGGTCTGTTATTATTGTAGTACATTATGCAAGTATCATGTATGAAAACTGATCAATTTGGCTTATTATAATTTTGCATGCATGATATATATATATATATATATATATATATATATATATATATATATATATATGTTATGAAGTTCTTAATTTCTGTGTCTCAGTATGCTACTAAAAATTACTTTATAGATTCTGGAGTGCTTTATTCAACTGCTTTTGCACGATGTAACTTCAGTTATACCTTATGTAAAAAACGTATAAGAAAAATGTAAGTCGAGTGGGGACTTATGTAAACTATCAAAGATAGCACTGAATAACGAACAACAAAGTAGTAATTGTTAGTGTATTTATAAAATTAAACTTCTTTTTACTTGAGATGTAACCTTGTTTTATTTGAGATGTACTTGCTATTGAATTTAGATGTAATTTTTTTATTTGACAAGTACTTGCTGTTAACTTGAGATTACTGTAAGCATGATAGGAAACAAAGGATAACAAAATGTCACCAACCAGTAAACGAAATGTAAATCTGATTAAAATGAAATGTAACTCCTCCAGTAATGTGCTAATAAATTTGACTGTAAGCATGATAGGAAACAAAGGATAACAAAATGTCACCAACCAGTAAACGAAATGTAAATCTTATTAAAATGAAATGTAACTTCTAAAGTAATGTGCTAATAAATTTGACTGTAAGCATGATAGGAAACAAAGGATAACATAATGTCACCAACCAGTAAACGAAATGTAAATCTGATTAAAATGAAATGTAACTCATCCAGTAATGTGCTAATAAATTTGACTGTAAGCATGATAGGAAACAAAGGATAACAAAATGTCAACAACCACTAAACGAAATGTAAATCTCATTAAAATGAAATGTAACTCCTCTAGTAATGTCTCCAACATTAACATTAAAACAAAAAGAAAGGTATAACATGTCTCTGAAAAAGTATCTACTATAAAAAACAAAAATTAAAATAAAACTAATTCTGCATTTGGTTCACAGCATTAGATTGCATGAAGTATGGAGCCAAAACTTGTGGAGATCCAAACACACTCATCAAAGTCGTGATTCCTCCAACCGGATGAACAAGATAACCTTGTGGAACCATAGAACTGACAGTGTCCTAGAATTAAAACAAAACAAATAGTAATGATCAGAAAACGTGAATTAAAGAAGAAACAAATATACAAATAAGTAAATACCTGAACAACAGATTGTGCAACTTCTTTTGAATTACTGGCAACATTTTGAGATTTAGAACGTCGAGCTTTGACTATTTTGCATTGTTTTTCAACAATGCTTCTTTTTCTTTTATTTCGCTCACCTTTAGGACGAGATCGTGGAGGATCAAGTATTGTCTTTGGAGCAGAACCAAATTCATCACCACAAGAAACACTTTTTTGAATATCTAAAGAGTGTTTGATCGATTTATACCCTTCCTCACATACTTGCCTAGCTTCAGGTAGACCAGCACTTGCAGCTAATATAGCATTGAACTTCCTGGTCATTTGCACTCTCCAAACAGAATCTTCAACTACTTTCCCACACATAAGATATGTTCCTTGAGTAAAAGGAGGACTAACATTTTGCAAAATAGCAGCCTTTGTCCATCTAGACAGTATATAAACTTCAGGAATATATTTCACACAATGGACATTATATATACGCAATATGTGTCTACACAAAATGCCAACTTCTGAAAACAGCTTACAAGTGCAAGTCACTGTGTTGTCATTTCCATTAAAAGCAACGTTGTGCCTAATCAAATCTACACCGTCCAACCAAACATGATACACATAATCATGACAATTCTGTGTGTTTAATTTAAAAAAGTGTGACATGCCCTTCAAGTATTGTTCCTGGAACAGTTTGAATATCTCAACAGTGTATACATCTCTAGCATGAGACAACATACTATCTTGTAGCAATACCATCTCAACGGTGCCTTCTGAACATATGAAATCTTCACCATTTTCTTCTGACCTCCACTCATCGACAACATCACCAAACATCTTGTAAAAGTCACACAAAGTTGCAGTTTTTGACAGTCTTCTGGATATGGATCTATTGGTAGATTCACTTCTTTGGGAAGATAGAATGCCGCCAGAGAAATAATCCTTTGAAAATGCAGGACACCACTTTTCTTTATGACTGTAGAGCCTTTTTAACCATTTATTATCACTGCATTCATACAATCTGTTCAACCTGAAACGAATTTAAAAACCAATACAAAGTTACATATACAACCAACACGGGTTACACTAACGCAATAAACAAGTTACACGAAATCAATAAGAGGTTACACCGCAATACAAATAACTTACTCAATCCAGTAGAAATCAAACTCTGCAACTGTGTCACATCGTTTCACAACATAATCAAATAGAGGAACAAAATTTATCTTCTTGCGTAGAAACATGATGTGTTTCTTTGAATTCTCATCTATATGCCAAGTGCATAGTCGATGTCTTGACTCAGGGAAAACTGATTTTATAGCTGCTGCCATGGAAAATGATTGATCTGTCATAAATGTGATGGGCTGTTTACTGCCCATAGATTTCAGAAAAGTCTGAAATAACCAAACAAATGACTCAACCTTTTCATTCAACATAAAGCCACAACCAAACATAATATTCTTACAATGATGATTCATACCAACAAACGGACCACAAATCATGTCGTATTTGTTAGTCCTGTAAGTTGTATCATGCACAACTAAATCACCAAACCTTTCATAATCTAATCTCATTTGCCCATCTCTCCAGAAAAAACAACTCAGGACACCTTCATCTACCTCAAAATCAAAGTAAAAATCAGATTCCACTTCAGCCCTTTTCTTCAATATAGAAATCAAAGTGTTAGAATCACTACCATCAAACGTTTTACTCCTTTCAGATTCTAGAACGTTATAAGCATCACGTTTGGTGAAACCAAGCGCACTAAGACCACCCGCCTGTTTTTGAAGCATACGATGAATATCAGAAACTTTTGTCCCACTCTCCTTCATCAACATAATAAATTCAAGATACTCATGATCAACACCACGATGTGATTTCAGAAGGTGTCTTTGACCAATTGGACAAAAAGAATGGTTGTGATCAATAATATGCTTGGAAACAGTCCATTCACCTTCAATACTAATAGAAAACTGCAGCTTTGCTTTACAACCTGAACGATAATCTAATTTCGTATACATTTTGTTTTCAGTTCCCTTTTGTAGTTTCTTCCCCTCTTTCCAACAACAATAAGACTTCATAATCAAACTTACATTGCCACTCCTAAACCTTTGTTTGTATCTTCGAATACCAAAGCCATTTTCAAAAGCATGACTGTTGTAAAGATTATAAGCATCCCGTTCAGATTTAACAGTGACTCCAACAAGTGATTTACACTCAGTTGCCTTGTCAACAGTTGCCAATGTATCTGACAAATAACAAAGGGGGTATATGAAAAAACCACTTTAAAAAAGATACATAAAATTAAATTCAAGTTACATACTATTGAGCATAAGTTTCATACACTTGGTCTAATGTTACATACATCAACATATAGAGTTACATAAAAAGTGAACTGAAGTCACATAAAAAAAATTGCATAGGATTGAATGAAACTTAAAATATATTTAACATATGTTACATGGACCTAACCTGAAGAAACATAAAACCAAAATAGAAGTAACATAATGATAAAGTGTACTTACATATGATTTACAGCAAATTTCACATAATAGGAATAAAGTTACACAAATGTCACACAAAGTTACATAAGATGTAGCGCATGTTACATACACTAGAAAAGAAGTTCCATATATTTCAATAGAATTTATATAGTATTGAATATTAATTGTATACATATAAACCAGAGTTAATAACTAAATTCCATAAAACCAAACAAAAATTACATACAAATGACCTAAACTTACATAATATTGGGTTAAAAAAAATTAAAACAAAAATTCAATCACAAGACAGGAAAAGTACCTTTACTGAGAAGATGCAACAATTTGAAAGCCCTTGAAACAGTTTCTTCTTCACCTGAAAGGAAAAAACAAACCCCAACAAATATCAATGAAAAACAATCCAAATTCTCACACAATAATATAAAACAGAGAACGAAAGACATTATTGCATAATAAAAGCATAAATAAGAGAAATTAAATTTACTAAACTAAAAACTGTAATGTTTACCAATAATTTCGACATTAACAGGCTGATCACATTCCAAATTATTGTCACCAGATGAATGAATCACGTTGTCATGAATACTAACAGGAATAGAATCGTGAAATTCAATCGAAGAATTAGCAACAGACAAATCATCTAGCGAGAAATCCATTGAAGGCAGATCGGAATCCTAAGCGCAATGAACACAACGAAAAACGGAAGAACGAAGTCGGCTGCAACAGAAATTCGAAATACGAGTAAACAATATGGCGTAAGAACCTAATTTTTCTTTTAATGAAAAACGACACCGTTTTGGACTTGGAGCACGATGCTCACCGTGGGATGATCCCACGGTATAATTTGCGGTATATATCGTGCTCCGAACATATATGTGGGCCATGGATAAGGGTAAAGTGTTTTTTTTAACAAAATTCTTAAATTGATATTGCAGCATTCAGATAGGAACAAGAAGACAAAGCATCACTTTCAACCATCGACCCTCGAAACAGTTTTATAACCAATCACCCTTGGACAGAGCAATATAGCTCGCTGATCCTGTAATGGGTCTAATTGAGCCTAACGGTTAGAGTAAACCCGTCATCACCACGACCTAATGCAAGAGTCTGTCTGAAATAAAAATAGTAGAAAACAACAATGATAGCATTCATGCCCAAATAACTCAAAAAGAGTAAAACGGATTTAAATAAAATAAGCTGACATAGCCAAAGAATCCTTTCTTCAAACATCATCCTCGGCGGTGGCTCAGGAGGGGGACGGATCATCAATCCTTCATCCTGAAATCTTCCCTCCAAAATCACCACCACAAATTCTAATTGCATCTCCTTACCCCCTGCGATTGTAGTCTGCACTACCGGAAAAGCGTCTTCCGCGGCTGAGACGCCTTCCTCCATCCGCCTTCCTCTAACAATCACCGGCTGACCACCATATTCTGAGAAACCACGAACCAGGGCCTGCTTCCTTCTCATCGCCCGAGAACTCCTATCCGAAGAAGCAGTGCAGAGGCGGAACCCTTCCCTCGTCGATCGGAGCAGAAACGGCACAGCGAACACTAACCCTAGACAATGATACACTTGTAATTTCCGTGTGTATGTTTATGTTTTTAACTAGTTTTGGTTGTTTAATATTTCGGAAATTACACACTTTTGGTGTAATAGTTTAGTTTGTTAAATTCTTGTAAATTGTCTAGATTAGGTTTATTCTGAGCTCAAACAGGTCTACTATCACTCAAAGGACGGTTGGTGAACCCCAAAAGTGGAAGGAGGGTGCAAAATCACAAGACAAAGGGGAAGATCCTGATTTTTGGTCTATACTCGATCGAGTATCTGTATATACTTGATCGGGTATCTTGTTGAAATTTCAAATCGGATCGGATCCGAAAACAAAGGAACATGCAGGGAAGATTTTGACCACGATCGAGTGTCTATACCCGATCGGGTACACTGACATACTCGATCGGGTATGGCTATAAATTTTACTCTAATTTCGATCGAGTATGGATCGAATTCAAGTTTCTACACATACTCGATCGAGTATCTGTATATACTCGATCGAGTACCCGAGCTGCACTCCCAAAAAACCTATAAATACACCCCCTTTCCTTCACAATAGATTCACCAATTCACATATACTTCTTAGCTCAGTTTAGACAAGTTCTTTCTTTATATTTTTCATCATGTTTAGTCTCCAAATGAGGAGCTAAACTCTTCCATCTTGGTTTTGCTACTTTGAAGCTTAATGATTTGTAAGTTGTGAGTTATTTTCTTGGGAAAAGTACAGAAAACGTACCTGTGGTTTGGGCCATTTTCAGATAGGGGCATGTGTTTCATTTTGTAACAAAGTGGGGCATGTATTTCAATTTCGTTATCATAGCAGGGGCATGGCGTCTAACGCCGTTAGAAAAATTAACCCCCGATTTTAAAAAGTCTCCGAAAAATTAAAAGAAAAATACTGGGAGGTGCGCCTCGTCAAGGAGATAAACAAACTATCTTTATTTTTTGTTTCCAGCCACCATATCTCCAGAAAGTCCATCAGAAATATGATATTAGAGAATTTGTTTTTAAAAAATAATCTCAATAGAGCCGAAAAATCCAAAGAGAAAGATAGTTTGTTGATCTCCTTGACGAGGCGTACCTCCTAGTATTTTTCTTTTAATTTTTTGGAGACTTTTTAAAATCGGAGTTAATTTTTTTAACGGCGTTAGACGCCATGCCCCTGCTATGATAACGGAATTGAAACACATGCCCCACTTTGTAAGAAAATGAAACACATGCCCCTATCTGAAAATGGTCCAAACCACAGGTACGTTTTCTGTACTTTTCCCTATTTTCTTTAATCTTCTTCCTTGAATATTAATTACTTCCTATTCATATCCCATATTAATATATTGAGCATTACTTAAAGTATCAACTAGTTTTGTTCTATATATTAATTATTACTAGAATCAATCGGTTAATACGCTTGTTATTAATTCGGTTCTTTCAATGGTAGTAAACTTGGATTGTTAATGCATGCTTCTCATGGTTAATAAGCCAAGGGGAATTAATTATATTGATTAAACCAAAAAACCGCTTGTGTTGAGGTTATCAATCTCAATCGTTTTCATCTTAAGTTTATTGCTACTATCAAGTTAATATATGGCGCTTGTTCTATATTAACTCGATAGTAAGTTTTATTAATGAACGCATCTCGTTATTAATAACTACCCTCGATGAACTGGATATACTCCTCGATTGAGTATTCGAGAGGAAGATAGTTAAAGATATAACTGGGATCGACGAACATTTCATTAAGTGGATAAAAGCAAAACCAAGTCTTCATCTCTATTAATTAAACCACATAAGTTGTTCATCTTTGTGTTTAAATATAATTTAAGTTCAACAAACCAAACATACAAACCCCCCTTGTTACTTATCTATTTCTATAAAAAGAGAAGTGTTCCTTTTCCTGTGGATACGAACCTTACTTCACTATACTACGTATTAGTGTTGTATTGTATTTATTTTGAGTGCACCTTACGACAAGTGCACGTCAAATTTGGCGCCGTTGCCGGGGACAGGCAATTATTTTTCTTTTTATTTTATTTAAAAAAAAAATTAATAATTAAACAAAATATAAAGAGTTCTTATTTTTTCTATTTCTGAGCTTTGAGAAGTATATGGTCCGATATCGTTCCATCAACGAAATCACTTATCAAAGCAAACCCCGAAATAGAACAAGCCTTCGAGAGGTTGAGAAATTTATTTCCGCACACACCCTCGGAGGAATCCTCAAACGCTAGCTCTAGTTCTAGCGAATCTGAAGAGCCAATCACTATGGCTCAAGAAACAAGAACTTTGAGGGAGCTCACAGCTCCGAACTTGAATCAACAACCGTTGTGTATTACCTTCCCTACACTCAACGAGGGTAATACATTTGAGCTGAAATCTGGGCTCATTCATCTTTTGCCATCTTTCCATGGCCTAAGAGGGGAGGATCCGAATAAACACCTCTCGGAGTTCCATGTTGTATGCACAAGCATGTGTCCTAATGGAGTCACCGAGGAACAAATCAAATTGCGGGCTTTCCCATTCTCACTCAAGGACACCGCAAAGGATTGGCTATTCTATCTCCCTTCGGGAAGTATAGACACATGGGCGGCAATGAAAAAAGCTTTCCTTGAAAGGTACTATCCCGCCTCTGTCTCCTCATCTCTCAAAAAGCAAATCAGCAATGTGGAGCAAAATGATGATGAATCGTTCTACGAATATTGGGAACGATTCAAGAAACTTTGTGCAAGCTGTCCATACCACGGCTATTCGGAGCAAGACCTCATTCTATACTTTTATGATGGTCTTTGCAATGATGATAGACGAATGATCAACGCCGCATGTGGAGGAGGAATCATCAACAAAACTCCCTCTCAAGATATGAATCTTATCTCGGAATTGGCCGAGAATTGTAGATATCACAATGGGCGATCATCAACAAAAAGAGTGATGGCAGCAGAATCCAACACCTCGTTGGAGAGTCAAATGGCCGGCTTGACTTCTTTGGTTAAGGATTTTCTTTTAAATTCCAAGGCCCAAGAAGTCAAGGTCTGCGGCATATGCACACAACAAGGGCATCCTACCGATTCATGCCCGACTCTCCAAGAAGACAACCCCGAGCAAGTCAACGCTTTGGGATTCCCGAATCAAAAGAGGTACGATTCTTACGGCAATACTTATCATCCCGGGTTTAGAGACCATCCCAATTTGAGATATGGGAATCCTCAAGGAAACCCACAACAAAATAACCCACCACAAAATCAATTTCCTCAAAAACAACCGTACTCTAAACCCCAAGGCCAAGGCTCAAATATGTCCACCGAAGACATGATCCGAGCACTCACTTCAAATGTCTCAACCATGCAACAAAACATGGTTCAATTTCAACATGAGACAAAATCAAGCATCCAAAATCTTGAGAACCAAATGAGCCAAATCTCAAGTGCGGTCAGTAGGCTCGAGGCCAAGGATTCGGCCAAACTTCCATCTCAAACGGAACCGAATCCTAGGCAACAAGCCCATGCGGTGACATTGAGGAGTGGCAAGGAGTTGGTCATTGCCAAAGAAAAAGCACGAAGCCACATTGTCGAGTTCGATGTTGAAGAACTCATTGAGAGCATCAGCATCGATTTTCAGGTTCTTCCCCTGAACCTGAGAGTGAATGGCGTTGTCTGTGATGTAGGCATTGAGGTAGAACTCAGCCACATCAAGGGTACTGAAATGCTCATAAGGATGAGCCACAATTTTCGGCAACTGGGAATCATTCATCCCTGCAATGACCGCCTTCATGATTTTCTTGTTTTCCGCCAGCAGTGGCAACGATGACATATCGAATTTCATCCCTGTGACTATGTTAGCCACTAGGGTTTTTGCTTGTGCTTCAGAGAGGTCAGAGATATTGATGAACTTCATTGTTGACAGAGAGTAAGGATTCAGAGGTTTGAGGATTTGGAAGTTCTGAGAGCTTGAGTTCGAAGAGAGATAGAGTGCAATGGCGGTTTAGGTTTACAAACTGAGTATATATGGATTTGGGTTAGTGGACGTTTGATATAATTTGGGGTTTCGAGGTCGCATTTAATGGATTGTGGGCGGAAAGCCGTTTCCAATTACGGAAATAACTATCGGGGGTAGAATAGTAACTTCCGATCCATTTAAATGAGTTCGCCCAAATTTCAGAAAATTTTCTAAGTCCACAGCCACTCTGATGAATAGCCGCCCATGTATCAGATGAGAGGTATTCTGATACGAGGTCCTCTAATGAAATGATCTGATAAGAGTTCCAATATCAGAGAGGGTGGTACTCTGATGGGTGGATCTCTGATCTTGTGCAACTCTGATTTACACATATCTGGGGAGATCATCCATCATTCCCAGCTCCTCTATTAGCTTGTTGAACCTTGCCTCAGAGAGAGGTTTGGTTAGGATATCTGCTAGCTGTTCTTCAGTTGGAACATGCTCAATTGAAATATGCTTCTTCTCCACATGATCTCTGATGAAGTGATGTCTGATCTCAATGTGCTTGGTCCTTGAATGCAGTACTGGGTTCTGAGTGATGACAATGACACTTGTATTGTCACAGAGGAGCTTGATCTCATTTGCTTGAACGCCATTATCCTTGAGTTGTTGCTTCATCCAGAGTAATTGAGCACAGCAGCTTCCAACAGCAATATACTTAGCTTCAGCAGTGCTGGTTGAAATTGAATTCTGCTTCTTGCTAAACCAGGAGACAAGTCTCCCACCTAGCAGTTGGCAGTAACCAATTAGTTCAAAGTTACCTCCCTTGGGATACCATAGGCCTGCATTTGGATTTCCTTTGATATATCTGATGATCTTCTTAGCAGCAACCAAATGGCTCTCCTTGGGCTTTGATTGGTATCTGGCACAGATTCCCACAACAAATGTTATGTCTGGTCTACTTGCAGTCAGATAGAGAAGAGATCCAATGATTCCTCTATATGTTGCAGCATCAACATCCTTTCCTTCATCATCTGGTCCAATTCCTTGAGATGCATTCTGTTAGTACCCAATTTTGATAAGATTTTGATGATGCCACTATACTAAAAGTCATTATGCCCTATGTTCTTACTAAATCAAAAATTGATCAGGTTCTCAAACTGTGACTAATTAAAATGTACAATTTTTGTACTAAATAAATTTTTACTGGAAAATTAAAATGCAATAAGGTAAATTTTTACCTTAAAAGGATATTCAGATCCCACCAGTATAAATTTATTTAGTACATAAAATTATCAAGTCACATAATCAGCTGATCAAGAAATGACAAAATAAATTCTGTACCAAATAAATTTTACTGGAAACTAAAAATTACAATAAGGTAAAATTTGTTTACCTTAGAAGGAGACTTTGATCCTACCAGTACAAATTCATTTGGTACATAATATAATAGAACACGGCACAAACACACACACATACACTGCATGTGTATGATTGAAGACAAAGACAAGAAGAGCATTAAATGCTCAACAGTACGAAGACCAAAGAAGATGGGTCGCACACACCAAATCGTGAAGATTGATCCTTGACTTGATCTTCTAGCTACTAATCAATGAAGACAAAGGAAATTTCCATTATCAGCTCCAGCACAAGAGAACAAGAGTACACCTCATTCTGCGAATAGGATTGAATCCTCTCAACCAACGGAGGAGATCAACCTACTGGAGAAGCCTATAAAAGAAGGCATAGGCATGAGTTCTAAAACTAAGTTTTTGAGTCTTCTAAGTAGAGTAATCACTCTAAGTATTCACGAGCTATCAAGCAAAAGAGAAAGTGCCAATTCAACTTTGCTCTCTGCTTAGACTCATGCTTCACTAAGCTCTAAGATTAGATTAACAACTGTCATATTTGAAGAGCTTAGTTCATAGTTGGAGGTTAGAACTTTCTTGTAATCACAAGTTGTTGTAAACACTTAGGAGAACGGTTGTTCAGATCCTAAAGTGCAGTTAGATAGAAAAGAGTACCTTTTGAACCCCACTGGTTCAATAGAGAAAAGTCTAAGGACTGAGTAACCTTGAGTGGTGCTATACTCATTGTGAAAAACCTTCAATCTAGGCCTAAGTGTTGTAAAGGCTGGATTGACACTAAGTGTATTGGGCTTAATACTTTAGTGAAATCCATCTGAAAGAGGGTGGGACTGGATGTAGGAGGATTACACCACCTCTGAACCAGGATACATCGTGTGTTGATTTTATGTTAGTCAACAAAGCACACAACCAACACTTCTCACAAAAAGATTAGAGTTTGCCAGCAGCATCCTAAGCAGTTGCCTTAACAGACCCAACTGCTTATCCTACTGCTTAATTACTTACTTTCTTTGAGATTTTTTTTTTCAAGAAACGTGTACAAATATCACTAAAAGGCCTATCAGGTCATTTTCAAGAAATTCATTCTCAAGTATAGCAGGTGCCTCAGCAGTCCCCTAGTGTCCATCCAACTGCTGAGCCCTCTGCTCACAAATACTTGTTTTTCTTAAACATCTCAATATCACTGGACCTTCACAACATTACCAACGAGGAAGTTGACCAAACTGCTCTGTGAAATTCATCCTCTAAATCAAGCAGGCACCTCAGCAGTGCCCTCATCACCAATCAACTGCTGAGACCACTGCTCCAGTAAAACTTCTGATTACATATACTAAAGCACATTTTCAAAAGCCCTCACTATTCTTAGCAACATTTCATCATCACCTTCTTCAAACACCCAATATTTTCTCAGCAGTTGCCTCAGCAGTCTCCTGCATTTCAGCTAACTGCCAACTCAGCAGTTGCCTCAGCAGTCGCCTACCCATCATCCAACTGCCAAGCCTACTGCCCTTCCATAATTAGTCTAAACATCACCCAGACTAGAAAGTTATCTTAAACTGAGTTTCTAGAGGTTAAAGACTTCCGCTGTGCATCTATTAATCTCCCAAAAGATTATAGATCAACTCATCTAGAAGGGAAAAGTTCTTAAAGACGAAAAAGCTATAAAAGTCTATTCACCCCCCCTCTAGACTTTTACCTCTATCCGGGACCATCAAGTGGTATCAGAGCAGTGTGTTCTTAGAGTCAATTTCTGACTACTTTTGAACTAAAAATCCAAATCCACTTGTCTCCCAAAACTTTCTAGAAATGGACAATCAACTTTCCAAAAATCTCTTGTTCAATTTAGACAAGTTTGATGACTGGAAAATTAGGATGAAAGCACATCTCAGTGCTTTGCATGATGAAATGCTGGAAGTGATCACTGATGGACCTATCAAAATTATGAAGGTCATCACATCCAGAACCACAGAAGGAACTGATGATGTATACATTCCTAAACCAAAAATGGAATGGACAACTGAAGATAGGAAGAGGAACAATCTTGACAATGTTGCAAGAGATATTCTCTTCAAAGCAGTAGATGAGTCCATATTTCCTAGAATAAGGAAATGTGAAACTGCCAAAGATGTCTGGGATGAACTAACCAAAATAGGAGCAGGAGATGAGCAAGAAAAGGACAACAAACTGACCATTGCCCACAAGAAATTTGAAGATTTCAAAATGCTGCCAAATGAATCTATTCATGAGATGGAATCTAGATTCTTGAAAATCATAGCAGAGGTCTCAGACCTAGGGAAAGTTCTCTCCCAAAAGGAAACTTCTCTCAAAGTTTTGAGAGGTCTGCCATCAAAGTGGGATATGAAGGTTACCGCTATGAGAGACAGCAGAGATCTGAGATCCCTGTCAACTGACAAGCTTTTCAGTGATCTCAAGGCTTATGAATTTGAAATGAAGGAAATCAGAGAAGAGAAGGAAGAAGAAATAAAGACATTAGCTTTAGTGTCTGAACCCAGCTCATCAAGATCTACTGAGAAATCACTCAATAATCTTCTCACTGATGAGCAATTTGCAATGTTTGTGAGAAAATTCAAAAGATTTATGAAGAAGGAAGGATGTGCCACAAAGAAGCCATTCAATAACTTAGTCAGAAAGCAAGGGAGATTCCAATCAGGTGAGAACACTATTCTATGTTACAATTGTAGACAGCCAGGACACTACAAAAACGAGTGTCCTCTTCCATTGGCACACAAGTATCAAGGGCAGCATACTACTGCTCAAAAGAATGGACACAAGGACTACAAAGGCAAACGTCAAGCCTTTGTAAGTGAAAAGAAAAAGGAGGAACCCCAATCTGAAGATGAAAGCAGCTCAAGTGATGAAAGCTCTTCATCAGAAAGCTCAGAGGAAGCACTTCTATGCCTGGGATCCTGGCAGGTGACTGAAGAAAACAGCAGTTGGCTCGCTGGAGAGAACAGCAGGTGGCTCAGTGAACCTTCCACCAGCTCAAGTGAAAATAATGAAAGCTGCTCTCCCAAATGCCTAATGGCCAAGGACCACTTCAATGATGTTGAGGTAACTTCCTGCTCTTCCTATAGCTCTAGTGATTCTGGACCAAACAATATCACACTAGAATCTTTGTTGCAAGATTTCCAAAAGGTCCAAAATCACCATGTTCTCTTAAGATCAGAAAATGAGAGACTAAAACAAGACATAAAGGTTATTCATGCTAAACTGCTAAATGCCTTAACCAAAAATAATGTCTTAGAGGAAGAGAACAAAGAGCTGAAAAATAAAATGAATAACTTTAGTATGGAAAGTAAGAATTGTAATCCTACTGCTAAAGTTATTCTAAATAGGAAGAGAAGAGGTCTCGGCTATGTATCCCCCACCAAACTCACTCAAAGTATACCCTTCAAAAACCATCAACAAAATACAAGAAAGCTAATCTACAAAAAAATCCACTCCCCAAATGTTCCCACAAGAAGGAAACAACCTGCTCCCAAACCAAAGTTCAAACCCCTGTATAAATCAACATCTCCTAACCATCAACACACAAGAACCCGTTGGCAACCAACAAATAAGACCAACCACAGCCAAAATACCAAGCAGACCCCTCAAACCAATGATCCATTTCCCACATCAAGAAGGAAAAGGATTAATAAATACATAGCCATTCCATATGATTACAACACCTCAAATGGCTATAGACCCATCTGCTTAGGGTTAAGTGGTTCTAGATGGGCATGGATGCCTAAACTTGGACAAGGGAAGTTGCCCACTAACTTGTGGGCTACTGCCCAATCATGATGAATACAGGAAGGTGCTGGAGCAGTGGACTCACAAACATGGTACATAGACTCAGGCTGCTCCAGGCACATGACAGGCAGCAGGAGGCTCCTGTCTAACTATATTGCAAAGGAAGGACCCAAAGTAACATTTGGGAATGTGGAAAAACAAGGAGAAACCAAAGGAGCTGGAGACCTATCAGTGAATGGACTTACAATCCAAAACATATCTTATGTTAAAGGATTAAAGTTCAATCTTATAAGCACAAGCCAGCTTTGTGATAATGGATATAGTGTGACATTCTCCAAAGACATCTGCTTGATCAAAGATGTCAAAAACAACAAAATTGTGCTCTCTGGGAGAAGAAAGAAGGACATGTATATTGTTGACTGGAGCTCAGCCAAGGAAGGAATCTGCTTAGTAACAAAGGCAGACTCAAGTATAAGTTGGGAATGGCACAACAAATTAAGTCATCTCAACTTCAAAACCATCAACAAACTGTCCAGAAAAGGCTTGGTAAAAGAACTTCCAGAAATCAACTTCAAAAAGGATCACCTATGTGATGCATGTCAAAAAGGGAAGCAAACAAAGATATCATTCAGATCCAAAGAAGTTGAGTCATCTACTAGACCATTAAACCTATTGCACCTTGACTTGTTTGGACCAGTTGATCCAACAAGCTTAAGTGGCAAAAGGTACACTCTAGTGGTTGTAGATGACTATTCAAGGTTTACATGGACCTTATTTTTAAAGAAGAAAAATGAAACTGAGAAAAAGCTTCCTGAACTGATGAAACTCATTCAGAATGAGAGGAGCATCTCAATCCAGAAGATCAGATCTGATAGAGGTACCGAATTTCTAAATGCAATAGTGATTCAGTACTGTGAAGAAAGTGGAATACATCATCAAACTTCAGCAGCAAGAACACCCCAACAGAATGGTGTTGCTGAAAGAAGAAACAGGACTCTCAAAGAAGCTGGAAGGACCATAATTGAAGCAGCAGGCTTGCCCAAAAGATTTTGGGCAGAGGCAATCAACACAGCTTGCTATACCCAAAATAGAAGTCTTATCCACAAGACTTACAAGAAGACTCCTTATGAGCTATGGAATGGAAGAAAGCCAAATATCAGCTATTTTCATGTGTTTGGATGTAAATGTTACATTCTAAACAATGGAAAAGACCATCTCAAGCCATTTGATGCTAAGTCAGATGAAGGAATCTTCCTGGGCTATTCATCTACAAGCAAAGCATTCAGAATACTCAACAAGAGAACTCTGGTGGTAGAAGAATCAATTCATGTGGTCTTTGAAAACCACAAAACAAGAAAAGATGAGTCTTCAGAAGAAAAGAATGGTAAGGCTCCAAGCTGCCTTCCCAGCAAAGAAAAACAAAAAGAAAGAAGCTCTCCTGAGCCAGCTGATGACTCAAATGGCAGACCACTGCCAGCAGTTGACTCAAACAACAGACCCCTGCCAGCAGATGACTCAAACTATAAACCACTGCAGGATGTTGGAATCAATTCAACAGGATCATGTACCAGATTTGAAACTTCTAATCCCTCAACTCTACAAGAGGAAAGTGATGAAGAAGAGGAAGAAAAGCAGCAGACTCAAATTAATAAAACTTCTGACATTAGATGGTTGAATCAACATCCTACTCACCAGATTATTGGAAACATCCATGAAGGAGTGCGTACCAGATTATTGAATCCTCTCAACCAACGGAGGAGATCAACCTACTGGAGAAGCCTATAAAAGAAGGCATAGGCATGAGTTCTAAAACTAAGTTTTTGAGTCTTCTAAGTAGAGTAATCACTCTAAGTATTCACGAGCTATCAAGCAAAAGAGAAAGTGCCAATTCAACTTTGCTCTCTGCTTAGACTCATGCTTCACTAAGCTCTAAGATTAGATTAACAACTGTCATATTTGAAGAGCTTAGTTCATAGTTGGAGGTTAGAACTTTCTTGTAATCACAAGTTGTTGTAAACACTTAGGAGAACGGTTGTTCAGATCCTAAAGTGCAGTTAGATAGAAAAGAGTACCTTTTGAACCCCACTGGTTCAATAGAGAAAAGTCTAAGGACTGAGTAACCTTGAGTGGTGCTATACTCATTGTGAAAAACCTTCAATCTAGGCCTAAGTGTTGTAAAGGCTGGATTGACACTAAGTGTATTGGGCTTAATACTTTAGTGAAATCCATCTGAAAGAGGGTGGGACTGGATGTAGGAGGATTACACCACCTCTGAACCAGGATACATCGTGTGTTGATTTTATGTTAGTCAACAAAGCACACAACCAACACTTCTCACAAAAAGATTAGAGTTTGCCAGCAGCATCCTAAGCAGTTGCCTTAACAGACCCAACTGCTTATCCTACTGCTTAATTACTTACTTTCTTTGAGATTTTTTTTTTCAAGAAACGTGTACAAATATCACTAAAAGGCCTATCAGGTCATTTTCAAGAAATTCATTCTCAAGTATAGCAGGTGCCTCAGCAGTCCCCTAGTGTCCATCCAACTGCTGAGCCCTCTGCTCACAAATACTTGTTTTTCTTAAACATCTCAATATCACTGGACCTTCACAACATTACCAACGAGGAAGTTGACCAAACTGCTCTGTGAAATTCATCCTCTAAATCAAGCAGGCACCTCAGCAGTGCCCTCATCACCAATCAACTGCTGAGACCACTGCTCCAGTAAAACTTCTGATTACATATACTAAAGCACATTTTCAAAAGCCCTCACTATTCTTAGCAACATTTCATCATCACCTTCTTCAAACACCCAATATTTTCTCAGCAGTTGCCTCAGCAGTCTCCTGCATTTCAGCTAACTGCCAACTCAGCAGTTGCCTCAGCAGTCGCCTACCCATCATCCAACTGCCAAGCCTACTGCCCTTCCATAATTAGTCTAAACATCACCCAGACTAGAAAGTTATCTTAAACTGAGTTTCTAGAGGTTAAAGACTTCCGCTGTGCATCTATTAATCTCCCAAAAGATTATAGATCAACTCATCTAGAAGGGAAAAGTTCTTAAAGACGAAAAAGCTATAAAAGTCTATTCACCCCCCCTCTAGACTTTTACCTCTATCCGGGACCATCACATTCATTGGAATCTTGACTGAGGACTTCCCATCAATTCCAAACTTCTTGATTAGATCTTTGGTGTACTTCCCTTGATTGATGAAGATTCCTTCTGGAATTTGCTTGACTCTTAATCCAAGGAAGTAGCTTAGTTCTCCCATCATACTCATCTCAAACTTGCTCTGCATGACTTGAGAAAACTTCTTGCATAACTTGGAAGTTGTTCAACATAGACTTCCTCTTCAAGTTCTCCATTCAGAAATGCACTCTTGACATCCATCTGGTAGACTTTGATGTTGTTGTAAGCAGCATAGGCTAGAAAGATTCTGATTGCTTCCAGTCTTGCAACAGGTGCAAAGGTTTCATCAAAATCTATGCCTTCCTCTTGGCAGTATCCTTTTGCCACAAGCCTTGCATTGATCCAATCTGAATCTTCTAGAGCTTCATCTACACTCATTGGTTCCATTTGAGATATGCAGCAGGTGAACATGGCTTCTCTTCTAGATGCAGATCTGGTTCTAACACCACTTGTGATTTGACCAATCACTTGATTAGGAGGATGATCTCTTAACAAAGTTCGATCAGGTTCAGATAGTTGTTGTCTGGGCATCTCTGGTTGTTCATCTTCTGATTCTTCATCTTCATCTTCATCTTTGTCTATCAGAAGTGGATTAGTAGGAGTTGAGAACACAGGGTTAATTGTGACCTCTTCTGATGGTTCTGAAGTCTTGTCTTCTAGATTGGTTTCCTTCAGGGTTTCTGATATTTCTTCAACAGAGGTGTTGTCATCAAACTTGACATGAATGGATTCTTCAACATGTAGTGTTCTCTTATTTAGCACTCTATAAGCTTTGCTTGTGCTTGAATAGCCTACAAAGATGCCTTCATCAGCCTTTTCTTGAAAAACTTTTAGATGCTCCTTTCCATTGTTGAGAATGTAGCACTTGCATCCAAAAATGTGAAAATAGCTGATGTTGGGCTTTCTCCCTTTCCACAGCTCATAGGGGGTCTTTTGATGATTTTTGTGGATCATGCTCCTGTTCTGAGTATAGCATGCAGTGTTGATTGCTTCAGCCCAGTATCTGATGGGCAATCCTGATTCAGCAATCATTGTTCTTGCAGCTTCCTTCAATGTTCTATTCCTTCTTTCTGCAACACCATTTTGTTGAGGTGTTCTGGCAGCAGAAAGTTGATGAAAAGTGCCATTCTGATCACAGAAGTTCTTGATTACTTTGTTGACAAACTCAGTTCCTTTGTCAGATCTGATTGTCCTGACTTTCATGTTCTTCTCAGTCTGAAGTTGCTTTAACAGAGATGGCAACTTCTGAAGAGTTTCATCCTTCTTTGCTAAGAACACAGTCCATGTGTATCTCGAATAGTCATCCACCATGACTAGTGTATATCTTTTTCCACCAATACTGGGTGTTTCAACTGGTCCAAATAAATCCATGTGAATCAGATTTAAAGGATTAGTAGACAGATCTCCAGCAATGGGCTTGAATGAGGTCTTCACTTGCTTGCCTTTCTGACAAGCACTACAGAGGGTCTCCTTTTTGTATACAATGTCTGGCAGACCATCTACAATGTGTTCCCTTGCCAGTTTGTTGATTGTTTTAAAATTCAGGTGGATAAGCTTCTTGTGCCAGTCCCAGCTTAGCTTTGAATTGTCTTTAACTATCAGGCAAGTACCATCTCTTGTTGTTTGCCAGTCAACAACATAGATGTTCTTTCTTCTCTTGGCTGTAAGAACCACTTCCTTGGTAGTCTCATGCCTGACATAGCATAAGGTCTTGGTGAATTCAACTGTGTAGCCTTTGTCACAGAACTGGTTGGCACTCAGCAGGTTGAACTTCAATCCTTTGACATATGAGACATCATCAATGATTATCTGGTTCTTGATCAGCTTCCTTCTTCCTTTTGTTTGACCTTCCTTGTCATTTCCTCCAAAAGTGACTCGGGGTCCATTGATTTTCTGGAACTCTGATAGGCAACTCTTGTCACCTGTCATTTGCCTGGAGCATCCACTATCAATAAACCATTGTTGTTCTGAGATAGCTCCAGCACACAGTTCCTGCAAAATTAAAAGGAAGATTTAGGTACCCAAGCTATGTTGGGTCCTGAGGGGTAATGGAGTCTTGGCATTAGGTACCACTTTGGTCTCATCAAGGGAAACCTTGGTGGCTGGTACCCATTATCCACCTGGTAGTCATGATAAACAGCAGTATGATCCACCTTGGGCAGATGCTTGTGAGGATCATGCTTCCTGTTAGCATATTTCTGCATAGCCTTCTTTGTTGGAAAGAAGTCCCATATACTATCAAGTGTAGAGAGTCGTTTTGCTTTGGGCTTCTGAGGTTGACCAGACAACCTCTTTTGCCTAAAGTTAACTTTCTCTTGATATCTGCCTTTCTGATAGTGATCTCTGGTACAGTTATCATGAGAGTGTCTGATAGAATTTTGCCTTTGATTATTATTGTTCTGAAAACTTTTCCTGTTGTTAGGTCTTTTGCCAGGTTCATTAGTTTTCAAAATTTGTTTTGGCTTGGCCTTTATCTTATGGTTCTCTGGTGGGACTTTCTCATGAATAACTTTAGTACCAGAGGTACTAGCATGACAAATGGGGCTGGAAGTCTGTGAAACTATGACCTTTTTAGTCTTAGCAACTTGGGTGCTAGGCTTTACAGAAGTTTCACCAGACTTTGTTCCAACATATACAAGTCCAGGGGTGAGATTATGAAAGTCATCAATACCCTTCATGGAAGATTGCATCTTCAGAAGACTATTATATTTGACTTCAAGATACTCAATTTCTCTTATTCTCTCTAGAAGAGACTCATTTTCAGCTTCTAGTTTGTCTCTCTCCTCAATTAAGAGATTAAGTTTGCACTCAGTCTCTTTTCTTAAGTCAGAGATTTCAAACTTTAGCTTACTGTTCTCTTCTTTAACAGAAGAATAAGTAGCTTGGATAGTTTTGAACTCTTCCCAAAATGATGACATTGGATCATCATTTAAGGCTGTGCCTACAGAAGAAGAAATAGAGTCAGCAGTCGAATATACCTCATCATCAGATTGTGCCATGAGGCAGAGATCCTCGGTCTCTGTATCTAAGCAACAAAAAGCTTCATCAGAGTCAGAATCAGAACTGGACTCTGATTCAGAGAGGGGATCTCTCTCAGCTTGCTCAGAGACGAATGCCTTCCGTCTTCTGTGTTGGTCTTCATGTTTCTTCTCTCCTTCTTGTCCTTGCTTCTTGGACACTCTTGGGAAGGGGTAGTTGGCCTTGAAGTGGCCTGGCTGTCTGCAGTTGTAGCAGAGGTACTCTCCATTGCTTTTTGAAGACTTGGTCTTCTGATGAGGTCTTCTGCTTGAGGATGGACTCCTTCCATCCTTCTTCATAAATTTCCTGAATTTCCTGGCAAAAGCAGCCATATACTCGTCAGATAATAAGGTAGAAGGGTCAAAATCATTTACCTTAGAAGTGCTGGCTGTGAGGGCTGTGGTGGTTCTCTCATCAGGCACTTCTTCTTTCTCATCATGCATCTCAAACTCATATGCTTTGAGATCTGAGATCAGTTTCTCTGTAGGATAGGTTTTGACATCCTTGCTTTCTTGGACAGCATTAACTTTCATCTTCCAGACTGGAGGCAGTCCTCTGAGAATCTTCAGATTAACTTCCTTGATTGTGAGTTCCTTTCCTAGTTCAGAGATCTCACTGGTAAGGATTAGGAGTCTGGCATGCATCTTAGCTATGCATTCCTCAGGTAGAAGTTTGAAGTCATCAAACTTCTTCATGGCTATGGTCAGCTTGTTGTCTCTTTCCTGTTCATCTCATGCTCCTATAAGATCAAGCTTATCCCATATTTCCTTAGCAGTCTGACACTTCTTGATCCTGTTGAAATATCTGTTGTCAATGGCCTTGTAGAGGATGTCCTTGGCAATGTTGTCAAGATTGTATTGTCTCCTCTCTTCCTTTGTCCATTCTGATCTAGCTTTTTCAATCATCTCAGGTTGTGTCTTATCAGCAGCATATGCAGTGTTTATCTTCATGAATTTGGTGAAGGGTCATTCTTCAAGGACTTCCCACATTTCATCATGAAGGGCACAGAGGTGTGCCTTCATCTGGATCTTCCAGTCATCATACTTCTGATCTGAAAACATGAGATGCTTTGCAAGAGAGTTATCCATAATAATAAATAAAGAGGCTGGAAACAAGTGGATCTTTGTTCAAGGAGTAACTTAAAAGATTACAAGAACAAGGAGGCTCTGATACCACTTGTTGGTCCCGTTTAAGATGGAAACAGTCTAGAAGGGGGGGGGGTGAATAGACTGTTTAGGTTTTCAAAATTTTCTCTAAGTCCAAACTGACTTATCAGAGAAGGTCTGATTCTGGTGACAGAGAAGATCGAGTTCTGATAGCAGAACTGGCCTTGGCAGCGGATTGATTCTGTCCGGGTAGCCTCAAACAAAACTAAGGCAAATGCCTTTCTGATAACTCTTGATACAAGATCTGCTGAACACAGATTCCAAGTCTAAGAGTTATTCAGTTGAAGTCCTAAGAGCAGAAAATAAAAGCAGTAAAGTAAATGACACCGGAGGTTTTTATAGTGGTTCAAGGAACAACACGTTCCTCTAGTCCACTGTTCCCTAGCTTTGAGGTAAACGGTTACAAAGCTAGCCCTAGCACTTAAGAATCACTCCACGTCTTCTTCAAGTCTAGATGTCTCCTAGGATGCAGTTCCTTGCTTCCTCTTAGACTGGTCCGTTCACTGAGCTTCCCAGAAGTATCTCCACTTCACTACTCCAGTTAATTGGACGCCCTTCTTTGCAGAAGATGTTTGAAAAAACAGAGTTTTTCTCCAACTTGCTTCGTCACAAAAGATATGTTTATGAAGTTCTTGAAGTGTTGAAGAACTGGAGGAACTTTGCTCTTTGTTGGGTTTGAAGTATTTGAATATTTAAATCTCCCCAACGTAAGCTTTTACTTGTAGAGGATTGTGGAGTTTGAATCTCAAGAGAGCTTGTTTGTATGTTTTGAGAGCGAAAGTTGTCCGAGTGTTCTTCTTCGTGTATCTTTTATACTAGGGTTGTCTGCCCGTTGGAGGAAGAGACAACTGCATTAAATGCGCGTACTGTGGAGTTGACAGGTTGGACCCGCAGTTTTGGCAGGTTTCTATTTTTGTATGATATTCTCCAGGAATCTCGGTCAAACATCTGCAATTACTCCACAGCGTATCAGGCTCATTAAATGAGCATTAAATGCTTTCCTTTGATGAAATATCTTCTAGCCGTTAGGGGTTTTCCCGTTAGTTATACGGCCGCTGAAAGCAGCTTCGAAATCTTCTAAGTGTCCATCCAGGTCTGATGAGATTCTCTGATGGTATTCTGACCTTGGATTCTGATGAACTTCGATAAAGGCTTCCGATGCTTCTCTGAATTTGAGTTCTGATGAAGCCTTTCGACGAACTCTGATTGCTTCCTGATGAGCAGCTCTGCTGGTAGCTCTGATGCTTCCCTGATGAGTGGCTTTCATGGTTTATTAGACTTGCAGTTTAGCTAGCATCTCTCATAGCTAGCCATGAGCAACTCTGAAAGCAATTCTCATAGCAGCTCTGATGCTTCTGTGAAGGGCAACTCTCATGGAGCAGTTCTCACAGAGCAATTCTCACAGCAACTCTGATCAGATCCACATAGAGCAACTCTGATCTTCGACTACACTAATACTTACAACTGAAAAATTCTAATACATAAAATCTAAATGGGGGTACTTTAAAATTCTAATCTAAACAGCATCATCAAAATCTAAATACATTTATTCCTTACAGAGTATAAGTCCTTGTATCAGAGTTAGAGGTATTCTAATACGAGGTCCTCTGATGGATACCAAGTCTGATCTTTTCTACAACTCTGATTCCTGCGACTTTGATTCATGCAACTTTGGGAAGATCATCCATCATTCCCAGCTCTTCTCTCAGCTTGTTGAACCTTGCCTCAGAGAGAGGTTTGGTTAGGATATCTGCAATCTGATCTTCAGTTGGAACATGCTCAATTGAAATGTGCTTCTTCTCCACAAGATCTCTGATGAAGTGATGTCTGATCTCAATGTGCTTGGTCCTTGAATGCAGCACCGGATTCTGAGTGATAGCAATTGCACTTGTATTATCACACAACAGCTTGATCTCCTTTGCTTGAACTCCATAATCCTTGAGTTGTTGCTTCATCCAGAGTAATTGAGCACAGCAGCTTCCAGCAGCAATATATTCAGCTTCAGTAGTGCTGGTTGAGATTGAATTCTGCTTCTTGCTAAACCAAGAGACAAGTCTCCCACCTAGCAATTGACAGTGACCAGAAGTGCTCTTCCTGTCCAATCTACAACCTGCAAAATCTGAATCAGAGTAACCAATTTGTTCAAAGTTACCTCCTTTGGGATACCATAGTCCTGCATTTGGATTTCCTTTGATATATTTGATGATCTTCTTAGCAGCAACCAAATGGCTCTCCTTAGGCTTTGATTGGTATCTGGCACAGATTCCTGCTGCAAAAGCTATGCCTGGTCTGCTTGCAGTCAGATAGAGGAGAGATCCGATAATTCCTCTATATGTTGTAGCATCAACATCCTTTCCTTCATCATCTGGTCCAATTTTTGAGATGCATTCATTGGAATCTTGACTGAGGACTTTCCATCAATTCCAAACTTCTTTATTAGCTTAGATCTCTGGTGTACTTCCCTTGGTTGATAAAGATTCCTTCTGGAACTTGCTTCACTTGCAATCCTAGGAAGTAGCTTAGTTCTCCCATCATGCTCATCTCAAATTTGCTCTGCATGACTTGAGAAAACTTCTTGCATAGTTCTGGATTAGTGCTTCCAAATATAATATCATCAACATAAATTTGCACTAACAGAATATGATTACCAACAGAAATCTTAAATAAAGTTTTGTCAACCTTTCCTTTGGTAAACCCATGGTTCACTAAGAATAGGGACAATGTGTCATACCAAGCTCTGGGAGCTTGCTTAAGACCATAAAGGGCCTTTCTGAGCTTGTAGACACAAGAAGATTGAGTAGGAATGACAAAACCTGGTGGTTGTTCAACATAGACTTCCTCTTCAAGTTCTCTATTCAGAAATGCACTCTTGACATCCATCTGGTAGACCTTGATGTTGTTGTAGGCAGCATCGGCTAGGAAGATTCTGATTGCTTCCAGTCTTGCAACAGGTGCAAATGTCTCATCAAAATCTATGCCTTCCTCCTGGCAGTATCCCTTTGCTACAAGCCTTGCTTTATTCCTTACAATGTTGCCTTCTTCATATGCTTTGTTCTTGAATACCCATTTGGTTCCAATGACATTCTGATGCTTTGTCCTAGGAACAAGTTCCCATACTTGATTCCTTTCAAACTGTGTGAGATCTTCTTGCATTGCATTGATCCAATCTGAATCTTCTAGAGCTTCATCTACACTCATTGGTTCCATTTGAGATATGCAGCACGTGAACATTGCTTCTCTTCTAGATGCAGATCTGGTTCTAACACCACTAGTGACTTGACCAATCACTTGATTAGGAGGATGATCTCTTAACGAAGTTAGATCAGGTTCTGACAGTTGTTGTCTAGGCAACTCTGGTTGTTAATCTTCTGATTCTTCATTTTCATCTTCATCTTTGTCTATCAGAATTGGATTAGCAGGGGGAGTTGAGAATACCGGATTGATAGTGACCTCTTCTGATGGTTTTGAGACCTTGTCTTCTAGGTTGGTCTTCTGCATGGTTTCTGATATTTCTTCAACAGAGGTGCTATCATCAAACTTGACATGGATTGATTCTTCAACTTATAGAGTTCTCCTGTTGAGTATTCTATAGGCTTTGCTTGTGCTTGAGTAGCCTAAGAATATGCCTTCATCAGCTTTCTCTTGGAACACCTTCAGATTCTCTTTCCCATTGTTGAGGATGTAGCATTTGCATCCAAATACGTGGAAGTAACTGATGTTGGGCTTCCTTCCTTTCCACAGCTCATAGGGGGTCTTCTGATGATTCTTGTGGATCATGCTTCTATTCTGAGTATAGCATGCAGTGTTGATTGCTTCAGCCCAGTATCTGATGGGTAATCCTGATTCTGCAATCATTATTCTTGCAGCTTCCTTCAATGTTCTATTCCTTCTTTCTGCAACACCATTTTGTTGAGGTGTTCTGGCAGTAGAAAGTTGATGAAAAGTGTCATTCTGATCACAGAAGTCCTTGATCACTTTGTTGACAAACTCAGTTCCTCTGTCAGATCTGATTGTTCTGACCTTCAAGTTCTTCTCAGTTTGAAGTTGCTTGAGGATAGATGGCAACTTCTGAAGTGTTTCATTCTTCTTTGTTAAGAACAAGGTCCAAGTATATCTTGAATAGTCATCAACCATGACTAGAGTGTATCTTTTTCCACCAACACTGGGAGTTTCAACTGGTCCAAATAAATCCATGTGAATTAGATTTAAAGGACAAGTAGAAAGATCTCCAGCTATGGGCTTGAATGAGGTCTTCACTTGTTTGCCTTTCTGACAAGCACTGCAGAGGGTCTCCTTCTTGTAAACAATGTCAAGCAGACCATCTACAATGTGTTCCCTTGCCAGTTTGTTGATGGTTTTGAAATTCAGGTGGCTAAGCTTCTTGTGCCGGTCCCAGCTTAGCTTTGAATTGTCTTTAGCTATCAAACATGTACCATCTCTTGTTGTTTGCCAATCAACAACATAGATGTTCTTTCTTCTCTTGGCTGTAAGAACCACTTCCTTTGTAGTCTCATGCTTCACATAGCATAAGGTCTTGGTGAATTCAACTGTGTAGCCTTCGTCACAGAACTGGCTAGCACTCAGCAGGTTGAACTTCAGGCCTTTGACATATGAGACATCATCAATGCATATCTGGTTCTTGATCAGCTTCCCTCTTCCCTTTGTTTGACCTTCTTTGTCATTTCCACCGAAAGTGACTCTGGGTCCATTGTATCTCTGGGTCCATTGTATCTTTGGAACTCTGATAGGCAACCCTTGTCACCTGTCATGTGCCTGGAGCATCCACTATCAATAAACCATTCTTGTTCTGAGATAGCTCCAGCACACAGTTCCTGCAAAATCAAAAGGAAGATTTAGGTACCCAAGCTATGTTGGTTCCTGAGGGGTAATGGAGTCTTGGCATTCGGTACCACTTTGGTCTCATCAAAGGAAACCTTGGTGGCTGGTACCCATTGTCCACCTGGTAGTCATAGTAAACAGCTGTATGATTCACAGTGAGCAGATGCTTGTGAGGATCATGCTTTCTGTTTACATATTTCTGCATGGCCTTTTTGGTTGGAAAGAAGTCCCATATATTATCAAGAGGAGAAGAGCGGTTAATCTTGGGCTTCTGAGGTTGACCAGCCAACCTCCTTTGCCTATAGTTAACTTTCTCTTGATATCTGCCTTTCTGATAGCAGTTTCTGATACAGTTGTCATTAGGAGGTCTGATAAAGGTTTGCCTTTGATTGTTATTTTTCAGAAAACTTTTCCTGTTGTTAGGTCTTCTGCCAGGTTCATTAGTTTTCAAAATTTGTTTTGGTTTGGCCTTTAACTTTTGGTTCTCTGGTGTGACTTTCTCATGAATAGCTTTAGTACCAGAAGTATTAGCATGACAGATGGGGCTAGAAGTCTGTGGCTCTAGGTACTTTTTAGCCTTAGCAACTTGGGTGCTAGGCCTTACAGAAGGCTCACCAGACTTTGTTCCAACATATCCAAGACCAGAGGTGAGGTTATGAGAATCACCAATACTCTTCATGGAAGATTGCATCTTCAGAAGACTATTATACTTGATCTCAAGTTCCTCAATGTCTCTTATTCTTTTCGGAAGAGACTCATTTTCAGCTTTTAACTTGTCTCTTTCTTCAGTCAAGAGATTAAGTTTGCACTCAGTCTCTTTCCTTAAGTCAGAGATGTCAAGCTTTAGCTTACTGTTCTCTTCTTTAACAAAAGAATAAGTGGCTTGGATAGTTTTGAACTCTTCCCAAAATGATGACATTGGATCATCATTTAAGGCTGTGCCTACCGAAGAAGAAACAGAGTCAGAAGTAGAGCATACCTCATCATCAGATTGAGCCATGAGGCAGAGATCCTCGGTTTCTGTATCTAAGCAGCAAAATGCTTCATCAGAGTTAGAGTCAGAACTGGACTCTGATTCAGAGAGGGGATCTCTCTTAGCTTGCTCAGAGATGAATGCTTTCCTTCTTCTAGGTTGATCTTCACTTCTCTTTTCTCCTTCCCGTCCTTGCTTCTTGGACACTCTTGGATATGGGCAATTGGCCTTGAAATGCCCTGGCTGTCTGCAATTGTAGGAGAGATACTCTCCATTGCTTTCTGAAGACTTGGTCTTCTGAGGAGGTCTCCTGCTTGAGGATGGGCTCCTTCCATCCTTCTTCATAAATTTCCTAAATTTCCTGGCAAAAGCAGCCATATAATCGTCAGATAATAAAGTAGCAGGGTCAAAATTACTTACCTTAGAAGTGCTGGCAATGAGGGCAGTGGTGGTTCTCTCATCAGGCACTTCTTCCTTTTCTTCAACCATCTCAAACTCAAAAGCTTTGAGATCAGAGATCAATCTTTCAGTGGGGTAGGTCTTGATGTTCTTGCTTTCTTGGACTGCAATCACCTTCATCTTCCATGCTAAAGGCAGTCCTCTGAGAATCTTCATATTGACCTCCTTTATTGTGAGCTCCTTGCCAAGCTCAGAAATCTCACTGATGAGGATCAGCAGTCTCTCATGCATCTTGGCAATGCATTCTTCTGGCAGAAGTTTGAAGTCATCAAACCTCTTCATGGCAATGGTCAGCTTGTTGTCCCTTTCCTGTTCATCTCCAGCTCAAATTTCATCTAGCTTGTCCCAGATTTCCTTGGCAGTTTTGCACTTCTTGATTCTATTGAAGTATCTCTCATCAATAGCTTTGTAGAGAATGTCCTTGGCTATGTTGTCAAGGTTATACTGCCTCTTTTCTTCCTTGGTCCATTCAGACCTGGCCTTCTCAATCATCTGGGGCAGAGAGTTGTCTGGAGTATGGGCAGGATTGACCTTCATGAATTGGATAAAGGGGCCATTCTCCAAGACCTCCCACATTTCATCATGAAGAGCACATAGATGTGCCTTCATTCTGATCTTCCAATCGTCATACTTCTGATCTGTGAACATAAGATGCTTTGCAAGAGAGTTATCCATAATAACAAATAAAGAGACTAGAAACAAGTGGATCTTTGTTCAAAGAGTAACCTAAGAGATTACAAGAACAAGGAGGCTCTGATACCACGTGTTGGTCCCGTTAAAGTTGGTAACAGTCTAGAGGGGGGGGGGGTGAATAGACTGTTAGGTTTTCAAAATTTTCTCTAAGTCCAAACTGACTTATGAGAGTTGGTCGAGTTCTGGTGACAGAGAAAGACAAGTTCTGATGGCAGAACTGGCCTTGGCAGCGGTGTAACACTTGAGATTTAATATAAACGGATTAATAGTACTACTCATACCAACAGAGGTGCATCTCCTTTTAAGAGAGCTCATCACCAAGAACTCCGAAGTTAAGCGTGCTTGCATGGGAGTAGTCTTGGGATGGGTGACCCCCTGGGAAGTTTCTCAGGGCGCGCACGAGTGAGGACAAAGTGCGCGGAAAAGGCTAGTGGCGGTTTGTGAGGACAGTACTAGAGGTCTGGAGTAACTACTTCGGGTCCTGTGGGGCCGGGGTGTTACAGATAGTATCACAGCAACCCTGCGACAATGTGCTGATCCGTTGGATATCAGGCGGGCACTTAGCGGGGCAAGATTCTGGGATGATTGAGATTGGTTTAAGGGCGCAACGAGGACGTTGCGATCCTAAGTGGGGGTGATTGTAACACTTGAGATTTAATATAAACGGATTAATAGTACTACTCATACCAACAGAGGTGCATCTCCTTTTAAGGGAGTTCATCACCAAGAACTCCAAAGTTAAGCGTGCTTGCACGGGAGTAGTCTTGGGATGGGTGACCCCCTGGGAAGTTTCTCAGGGCGCGCACGAGTGAGGACAAAGTGCGCGGAAAAGGCTAGTGGCGGTTTGTGAGGACAGTACTAGAGGTCTGGAGTAACTACTTCGGGTCCTGCGGGGCCGGGGTGTTACAAGCGGATAAGGTTCTGTCCGGGTAGCCTCAAACAAATACTAAGGCACTTGCCTTTCTGATAACTCTAAACACAAGATCTGCTGAACACAGATTCCAAGTCTCAGAGTTATACAGTTAAAATCCTAAGTGCAGAAAATAAATGCAGTAAAGTAAATGACACCGGGATTTTTATAGTGGTTCAAGGAACAACGCGTTCTTCTAGTCCACTGTTCCACTAAGTTTGTAAATGTCACAGATTACACAGCCTTAGTCCCTAGCACTTAAGAAGCTCTCCACGTCTTCTTCAAGCCTAGTTGTCACCCGGGATGTAGTCTTGCTTCCTGATGACTGGTCCTTTCACTCAGCTTCCCGGAAGTATCACCACTTCACTACTGCAGTTACCTAGACGCCCTTATTTGCAGAAGATGTTTGAAAAACAGAGTTTTTCTCCAACTAGCTTCGTCACAAATGATATGTTGATGAAGATCTTGAAGTGTTGAAGAACTGGATGAACTTTGCTCTTGGTTGGGGTAGAAAGATTTGAATTTGAATCTCCCCAACGTAAGCTTTTTCTTGTAGATGAGTAAGGAGTTTAAATCTCAAGAATGCTTGAAGGATGAAGAGAGCAAAAGTTGTCCGAGTGTTCTTCATGGAGTATCATTTACACTAGGGTTGTCTGCCCGTTGGAGGAGGAGACAACTGCATTAAATGCGCGTACTGTGGAGTTGACCGGTTGGACCCGCATACTTGGCAGGTTTCTGTTTTTGTAATATATTCTCCAGGAATCTCGGTCAATCATCTGCAATTACTCCACAGCGTATCAGGCTCATTAAATGAGCATTAAATGCTTTCCTTTCACGTCCAGTCTTCTAGCCGTTAGGGAATTTCCCGTTAGTTTAACTGCCGTTTGGAAATAGCATCAAATTCTTCTAAGTGTTAGTCGGGCTCTGATGGGGCTCTTCTGATTAGTTGAACTCTGATGGTTCTCTGATGCTTGACTGAACTACAGCTCTGGTAGCAACTCTGATAGGCCCGCTGATGAGTACTTCTGATTGCAACTCTCATAGACTATCAGATGACCAGTTCTACTAGCAACTCTCATAGTACAACTCTGGGGGCACTTCTGATGTACTAACTCTGATGGAGCAGTTCTCGCAGAGCATTTCTCGTAGAGCAGTTCTCATAGCAACTCTGATCAGATCCACGTAGAGCAACTCTGACCGTCGACTACACTAATACTTACAACTGAAAATTCTAATACATAAAATCTAAATGGGGGTACTCTAAAATTCTGATCTAAATAGCATCATCAAAATCTAAATACATTTATTCCTTACAGGATGAATTCAAAAGAGAACTTGGTTTCTCTGATTGCTGGCTCCACCCTAATGGTAAAATATGGTTATTTTGGAACTCTGTTATTCTCTCTGTTTCTCATTTTATTTGGAAGGAACAACTGGTACATTGTTATGTTACTTTGGGCAATTCCTCTTTCTGGATTACATCTATTTATGGTAAATGCACTTCTTGGGAGAGAAAGGAATTATGGGATTTTCTTATTAACTGGTATGATAACAATAAGGGGCCATGGCTGCTTGGTGGTGATTTTAATGCTATTACTTCCTATGATGAGCATAAAGGCAACTCCATTCCAGGTTTGGCGTAGATTGGATAGAATTCTAATAAACCAAGATTTTCAGGATATTTTTGGAGGGATTCTCATTAAGCACCTCAACAAAACTTCATCAGATCATGCTCCTATCTTAATGAAATGTAGCAGGTTACATTTTTCAGCCCCAAAGCCCTTTAAATTTCAGAACATGTGGATCAGCCACACAAATTTTAAAGTTCTGGTTACTAAAAGCTGGAGCAATTATCACTTTGGAAGAGGTATGAGGGGTCTTTTCCTTAAACTTAAACAGCTTAAAACAGATTTGAAGGAGTGGAATTCAGTGATTTTTGGTAATATTTTTGAAAAAGTCAAGCAATGTGAGACCTATGCTGATGAAGCTGAAAGACTTTATGATGATAATCCTACTGAGGCAAACAGAACAGGGTGGCATAAAGCTCAGGCAGATCTCGTTTTGGCTTATAAGCAGGAAAAGAAGTTTTGGAAGAAAAAAGCTAGAATCAAGTGGCTTAAAGGTGGTGACAGTAATACTAAAACCTTTCATAATTTTGTTAAAGGAAGACATTCAAGACAGACCATTTGCAGCATTCAGAAAGAGGATGGTACCTGGTTAACTGACATGGAACAGATTGGTCAGGCAGCTGTTCAGCATTTCCAGAATTTATTTTCTTATTCTGAAGCTTCTAATGGAACTCTCAACTCTGAACAAATCCTGAGTTATATTCCTAAGTTGATTAGCCAGGAGGACAATGAGGGATTAACCATGCTTCCAAATGCAGCAGAGATTAAAGATGCAGTTTGGGCCCTTAATCAAAACAGTGCAGTAGGCCCGGATGGTTTCAATGGAAAATTTTTAGGTCTTGTTGGGAGATTGTTAAAGAGGATGTTATCTCTGCTGTTCAAGATTTTTTTATCTGTACTCCCATTCCTAAAGCTATGGGAAGCACTAATATTATCCTCATCCCTAAGACAGATAGGCCAAAAAACTTTTCTGAATTCAGGCCAATCTGTGTTTCTACTTTCATTAGTAAAGTTTGCACTAGAGTTCTCACAACTAGGCTCAGTTTAATTTTACACAAGATCATATCTCCTGAACAGGCTGGCTTCCTCCAAAATAGAGATATTAGTGGTCATATTTTGATTGCTCAGGAATTAATGCATGTTCTGGATAAAAAAGTTAGGGGTGGAAATATTGTTATCAAACTTGACATGGCTAAAGCTTTTGATAGGGTTTCATGGACTTTTTTGAAAGCTGTTCTCCAAAAGTTTGGGTTTTCTGAACTTTTCATCAATATTATCATGAACAACTTACAAGCAACATGTATGTCTGTTCTGATCAATGGTTGCTCATTTGGTTTTTTTAAGCCATCTAGGGGTGTTAAGCAAGGGGATCCCTTATCCCCCTATCTGTTTATTATTACTTCTGAAGTTTTTTCAAGAGGTCTTATCCATTTGGTTAATAATGGAAGAATATCACCTTATTTGGTCAGTAGGGGTGCTCCTGTTATTTCCCATCTTGGTTATGCTGACGACCTTCTTCTCTTTATGAATGGTAGTGCAAGAACCCTCTTGAACTTTTCACATTTCCTGTCTGAGTATCAACATGCCTCAGGCCAAGCTTTCAATTACAATAAAAGCCAGATTATAATTGGTAAGAAATTCCCAGATACTAGAGCTAAGCAAATATCTGAATTGTTAGATATGAAGTGTTCCAAACTTCCAATCAAGTATTTAGGGGTTTTTCTTTATCAAGGGATTAACAGGTTCAGATTCTGTAAGGATCTCATTTGCTCCTTTGACAGAAAATTATCAGTTTGGAAACAGAAGTTACTTTCCCAGAGTGGTAGACTGGTTTTAATTAAACATGTCCTCTCTTCTATTCCTATACATACTTTGGCTGCTGCTAAGTTGCCTAGGTCTGTCATAAGAATTCTTGAAAGCAAAATGGATGCATTTTTTTGGGGCTCTTTTGATAATCATAGAAAATTTCATTGGAAAAGCTGGAAAAATATCTGTTTTCCCTGCAACGAAGGAGGTTTGGGAGTCAGATCATTACATGATATTCAATTAGCCTTTTCCCTGAAGATCTGGTGGTCTTGGTATAATAATTCTTCTCTATGGGCTAATTACATGCATGCAAGATATCCTAGAGGGGACAATATGGTGGCTAAACTATCAGATTCTGCTGTTTGGAAAAGAATCTGTCACATTCATGAAAGAGGCTTACAATTAGTTGACTTCCAGAATGTCCATCAAGTGTGGACTCCATCTCAGGATGGTAATTTTTCCCTGTCTTCTGCATTTCAGGAAATTAGAGACAAAAGATCAATTACTTTCTCTAATTCTCATATCTGGCACAGAAATCAATTCCTTCCTATTAAGCTCTTTATGTGGAAGCTTTTTCAGAACATTCTACCTCTACCTGAAAATCTTGGCAGATTCAACATTTATGCCTTTCCCTCCCAATGCCCATTTTGCAGGAAAGATTCCATCTCTACTTCTCACATTTTTTATAATTGCTCAAGTATTAAACCGATTTGGTTGTATTATATGAGCATGTTTTCAATTTTTATTCCCAATTGGAATGTGTCTCATAGGCAATTTTGCTTTGCTTGGTGGCTTGAGGCTGGTACTAAAACCATCATTGACATCTACAAACACTGCATTCCAGGGATAATTTCTTGGCATATTTGGAAATGTTACTCATCCTACACTTGGGGTGACCATTCATCAGACTTTGACCCTGACTCTATCAAAAGGATGATCAACTCTTATCTTTTTCATTGGTCTGCAGGTATTGTTTTCCCTAAACGTCAAAGCCCTCCTGACTTTCTTATTCAGGAACACATCTTTTCTGCTCATAAAAGAAACTCCACTCCTAACTTTCTAAAAATAAACTGGAAGAAGCCAAAAGATACCTTCAAGATGAATATTGATGCTGCTTTTACTGGTAATTCTTCTTCTAGAGGTGCAGTTCTGAGAGACGATACAGGAAATTTCATTTTTGGGGGGATATTCCCTCTCACAGTACGCTCTGTCATGGAGGCTGAAATGGCTGCTATTTTCGTTGGAGTTCATTGGCTGTCTACTGCCGGTTACTCCGAGGTAGTAATTGAATCTGATTCTTTAGCCTCCATTTCTATCCTCAGTCAAGAGAAAGATACACGGTTCAGCTACCTCGCGGGTCCGATTAGAAACATTGCCAAGCGCCTGAATTTCACTTTCTCCCACTGTTATAGAGAGGCAAACAATGTCGCGCATCTTCTGGCCCATTCCTCTTTGATGTCTCGTGGCTCCATCTTCTTCACTCGGATGGAGGATCTTCCTTATCCGATTCAAGGGGCACTTCAGCTTGACAGATGGGAATATCCGAATATTAGGGTTGCCTAATTAAAATTGATGTCCGCAGCTAGACAGATGGTCTTGTCATCTTGTCTATTTTTGCTCTTTTGCTTTTATTTGGTATTTTCTTCCAAATGTATTATTTTTATGGGGTCAGGTCTAGCCCCCCAATACTTCTAGTTTTGTCCCAGCTTTCGCTTAAGAGAGGTTTTGGTTTGGTCCCCCTCTTTTTTTTTGTAATTTAATCTTATTAATAAAACACCGGCAACCCTGAAAAAAAAGGCCCTTATATAGGAGGCTATGTTCAGCCGTCGCCATTTTGGGCAGATCCCGGTGGAATTGTTTGATGAAATTTTTTGAGCATCTTATTCATTAATTCTAGTTTACTCATATCAAATTTCAGCTAACAATTCAATCGGAAAGGCATTCAAATGAATTATTGAAGATAACTGCGCTTTTAACTGAGCATTTATCTTCAAGAATTCATTTGAATGCCTTTCCGATTGAAGTTTTAGCTGAAATTTGGTATGAGTAAACTCGACGTAATGAATAAGA
Source organism: Cuscuta epithymum (assembly GCA_945859915.1). NCBI lineage: Eukaryota > Viridiplantae > Streptophyta > Magnoliopsida > Solanales > Convolvulaceae > Cuscuta > Cuscuta epithymum. The sequence continues at coordinate 936,253 of CAMAPF010000948.1, read as the reverse complement.
TGCTCAAAAAAATTCATCAAAAAATTCCATCAGAAACCGCCCCAAATGGCGACGGCTAGGCAGAGCAGTAGAAATGAGGGAGATCGAGATAAGGGTTTGATCAGTGGAGGGGCACGTCTGGTAATTTCAATGCTACGCGTCACTTTTTGTAAAATGAAAGCTGGAAAGTTATACGTGTGCTATTTTATCATAGACGAATCCACCATATAAGGTGGCGTATACTAAGAGATAATCCGCAAAATATTGAATACTAGTTTGCATTAAAATATTTTTATGTGTGAAGAGTTTCCCTGTTTCTGTCCCCGTTTTCATATCTGTTTCTGCCCCGGTGCTACTTAGGTGTTATTAGCTCAGGTTGTGTACCGAGGACTAAGGTATTGGGCTAATGTACCTCTACGGCTAATGAGTTCATATTGTAGGTTGTGTACCAATACTGGTCTTACTACTTGCATGGGTTAGTGACATTATGATATTCGAGATTCTGTGATTGATCTTACGGGTGAGCTTGGTGATTATCTTTTTGTTTTTTAATTTTTTGTACGTATTCATTTGGCATTGTTGGTGGACTATCAATGTTGAGTTGAAGTTACCTTGACATTGTTAGTGTATGCCTGTACAGACTATGGACCGTTTTTTCTCACTGTTTAACGCACGGGTGGAGTAACTAGTATACTAAATATGCATCCGTTTTTATTATCATCAGTTGATTAAGAACATATAATAAGATGTGTTGTGACAATATTAAATGAAAATAGAAAAATAAAAGAAGTAAAAGTCTGAATTCAAAAGTATGCACATACTATTTAGAATGAAGTAACGATTTACACCTGCTTCGAAATAATTCAAAAAGTATCCACAACTTCGAGAAACTATATTTAAAAATATTCTGAAAAATAATATTAAAAGATTAAAAAGGTTTTGGTGATATATGACTCAATAATAGGTGCAATTTAGTTTGGAAATCTACTTCTTTATTGACTCAAAAGCATGAGGGACTAAATAAAATGCTTATAAGAACATTAATGACATAGAACATATAAAACTATTGTCTTCGAAAATAATGTTATGACAAAGGAGCATATAAAACATTCCTTATAAATTTATAATGATTAAAGATAGAGTTAACGATAAGAGGATGTTTTTTTCATTATACAATTGAGATTAGGGCGTGATTTCTTTATTGTTTGAACATGTGATAATAATTGGCTGAAATGTGTATGTCATTATTTTTCACTCTTACATTGATAACCACACACAGAAGGACTTCTATTCTTTTAGGTAATTAAGCACATTTAATTTGTAGGTTCTTGATATATCAGCATTGACATTCTACCAAGATACCACACCGTGTAGCACGTTTTACAACGTAACACTAATAGAGATTACTTTAAACCGTTTCTGGTTTTGCTTGTTTTCTAAAATAAAATCAGAATCAATAGTTTATATAAGTTAGGAAACTTCGTGTATTTTGGCAACTCTTATTTATTATAAATATACCTGCTAGGGCTCCTATTGGAGCTAGGCTTCCCATTATTTCACATGGTATCAAGAGCCCAGACCTAATATTTTTTTTTCTCTCCTCTATTCACGTTTCACGCCGCCTCCATGAGTTCGGGGCCGACTCCACTGCTAATTCTTCTCCAGCAGTTTCGTCCGCAGCTATGGTCTCCTCCGCCATAAGCTCGGCCGCCGCAGCAGTCTCTTCCATGGCGCCGGCGTCATCTTCTACTCCTCTCAGACCTCAGCACCAGTTTGGATTTTCCACGCCGATACCTATGGCTTCTGGTTCTCGCGCAATTGGTTCGCCAGTTATGACGCAGACATCATCCACACTGTTCACAACTTTTCCTCCACCACCAAATCTTTCTTCGGCTGAACCATACCCCTTGATCCAGCAACCATTGGTGCACCAATTTTCCTGGCAGCAACCGACTTACCAAACCCCAATTCCGCCGCCTTTCTCTCACCAGCCGCAGCCATCAGTCCAGCAGGCGCAGACCGTTTCCGGCCCACATCTGCCTGCATCGTCGTTTTTCGGGTCTACGTTCTCCGGGTCTCCTGGTGTTGTTCGGCCAGTTGATCAGCCGGGGTTTGGGTACCCGATGTCGACACTTGCTCAGTCGGTATCTCATATTACCACAGTCTCTCAAATTGTCACCATCAAATTGAAGGCCGTAGAAGATTATCTCACTTAGCGCACCAAGTTCGAATCATTCTTGGTATCCCAAGGCTTGTTTGGCATCGTTGACGGCTCCATTCAGGTACCTCCTATGTACACTGTTGATTTTGCAAATCGTCAAGTTCCCAATTCCGAGTATTATTATTGGTTGCGTGTTGATCAAACAATTCGTGGTTGGTTGTTTGCTACTTTAACTCGGGATGTGTTAGTAGATGTTCATGATTTAAAACATTCTGCTGCAATCTGGGCTAGACTTCAGACTAGATTTATGTCTTCTAGTCTACCTCGATGCATGGAACTTAAACGACTGCTGTCCACCATAAAGAAGAAAGAAACTCAGTCTATGGAAAATTATTTGAGAGAAATCAAGAGTGTTGTTGACCCTCTTGCTGCAATTAATTCCCCTGTCTTGGACAAAGAGCTTCTTCAATCCGTTCTGGCCTGATTGGGACCGGAGTACCGCTCTCTTGTCACTACTGTCTCTCTCTTTCCCGAAAATTTTCCCTTTGATATCTTACAACCACGTCTCATGGAAGAAGAGCAGCGGGTACTCTCCGAGCGCCAACAACAATCTGCATCCGGTCACCAGGCCTTCATTGTTGCTGCAGCGGCTGGACAGCAACCAGGAGGATACCCCAACCGCGGCAGGGGAGGTTGCGGAAGAGGTGGTCGCGGATGGACTGGTCGCGGCCGAGGCAGGGGTTCCCCGTTTCACTATGGTACCCCACAGCAGCAACAATCGCACCCAGGGCAGCAGGGGTACGAATTTGGCCAGCAGCGACCGACAGCACCCCAGCAGTTGTTTCCCGGTCAGCAGGGGCAACCTGGTACCGGCTTTGGTCAACAGGGGCCGGTTCTGTCTCAGCTATTTTCTCCACGTCCGCACACTTCAGGTTCTGCAAGTAATTTGGTTTTGTCAAATTTAAATATTAATCCCTATTTTATATATGATTCTCACGCTAGCTTTGCAGGTTTTCCATCGGGTGAGGGCATTCTTGGTTCCGTACCACCACCCTTTGTCTGTCAACTTATTCTAAAAAAACTAATTCTAAGAATAAATTAAGGCATCAGAAGTACTTTTGCACTTTCACCCAAACACTCCAACTTCTATTTCTGCTCCATGGAGGATCAGAAGCAGTTTTAAGAATCAGATTCAACCACCCTCTAAGACATCCATCACCAACATATTACTATTGAAGTAAGTTGTAGTGCCAGTAACTATAATACTCCCTCCGTCTCTTAAAGAAGTTCCCACTTTCCTAATTTAGATGTCCCTAATTTAAGTTCTCATTTCCTTAAATGGAAAGTTATTTACATCAAAACAGTGCCAAACAGTGTCAAACAGTGCAAAACAGTGTCAAACAGTGTCGAAATAGTGTCAAACAGTGTCGAAACAGTATCAAAACATGGAAATTTACCCCCTGGTAAGTTTACTTGCATAAAACTATGTGAAAATCAAATGGGGAACTTCTTTCGAGGACGGAAGGAGTACTATATAGTCTATATGTGCTCTTGCTTCACAATTTAAAATAGATAATAGAAGAGTGAATTTCTTTGATAATTTTGTATGATGAGGGCTTATCGTATATGATATGTACATCAATTCTTTGTGCCAGATCGAGAATCAAGGTCAAATAATTCACTATCAATTCATCATTATTAATTAATAACTTAATGTTATTATCAGTCCCGGCCCGACCCAGGTGCAATTGGTGCAACTGCACAGGGCCTCCAAATTTGGGAGGGTCACCATTTTTTATTAGCCTAGTAGTATACCTAGGCCCATTAGCAAAAAAATATCTGAAATCCAGCCCTATTGGAGAAAGCCTGCGCCTCATTGTTCCTCATCCGACGTTTCTTAATCGCTTACACGGATGGATAGCCTTCAGTGATTTTTTGGAGACTTGAACGGCTAGAGAATCGAAGCGACAAATCAATTTTCAAGGAGACGACATGATGATGATTCGAGCGGCTACAGAAACTATGAAATTTATTCTTATACAATTCGGATTATAATGTAAATAATTCATATCTCCTTTAATCCCTTCCGGAGAACACTGCTAGTCATTCTTCAGTCAAGAAGTGGCCAGATTCTAGTTTCCAGAAGCGAAGGCCGCAGCAACTTCGATCTGACCTTGCGAAGGGTGTTAGCAACTAGTCAAGCGGCCATCGACCAGATTCCAATTTTCATAAGCGAGTGCCCCAGGGATTAAGCTACTAGCCGGAGACTTCATTCTTCGCATTTCATTCTGTTTCACTGCTTTCATACTTTCACCGGTTTCAGGTGTTTGTGTTCTGATATTTCCTTTAATTGATTATAATATTATCTTTTAATTTTTAATTTTGGATTCTCTGGTATCTTATACGGAGTAAATTATAGGTAGGTTAGAAATTTATATTGCCTTCTAGAAACAGAAAATATGATTCCGGATATGCAAGAAGTAATAAGAAAAAAAGAATCTAAGAGTTGATTCTATCTAAGAAAGAGCCTTTAGAAAAAATTATAACAAAAGAGACTAAACCAATTGGCTTTAGAAGTAAACGATGCTTTCAAGATTACCTTTTATTTTATTTTTATTAGTACTTAGTTATATTAAATATTAGGGCCTATGATTTTTATTTTAAACAGGGCCTCCGATTTGCCAGGACCGGGCCTGGTTATTATTATTGCAAAATACCTCTATCTAAAAAAGATAGTCATGTTTGGGCTCGGTGTTTGAGTATGGTGCAAGTGTGCAACTGTTTAAATTGTAACATTCAAGCTTCAACTTTTATAAATTACGTAGTACTACGTATGGTTGATCACTTCGACTTATTTCCATGATTGCTTGGACTAAGAAGCTGTTCTCTTCACCTGATCTGAATGTTTCTAATCTGAATTTTTTAAGTTCTGATCTGATCTGATCTGAATTTTTCTGATCTGATCTGATCTGAATCTTTCTGATCTGAATGTTCCTGATCTGATCTGAATGTTCCTGATCTGATCTGAATGTTCCTGATCTGATCTGAATCCTTCTGATCTGATCTGAATTTTTCTGATCTGATCTGATCTGATTTAAATATTTCTAAAATTATAATTACAATTATAATTACTATAATTATAAATGTAATTACACATATATAATTTAAATATAATTATAATTATAATCATTATTATAAATATTATAATTATAATTACAAATATAATTGTAATAGGTATAATTATTATTATACGTATTACACTAGTTATAAATACAGCTATAATTATAATTGTAATTATATTTATAGTTATACTTATTTCTATAATTATAATTTTAATTATAATTATAATATTTATTTCTATAATTTTAATTGTAATTACTCCGTATAATATGATAATAACGAAAACAAAACTAATAACAATAACAACAACAACCATATTAGTAGTAAGAATAATAATCATGATAATAATAAATATCATAATAATAATAATAATCATAGTAATCATAGTAAAGATGATAATAATAATAATAATAATAATAATAATAATAATAATAATAATAATAATAATAATAATAATAATAATAATAATAATAATAATAATAATAATAATAATAATAATCATCATCATAATAATAACAATAATAACAATAATAACAATAATAACAATAACAATAATAATAATAATAATAATAATAATAATAATAACAATAATAACAATAATAACTATAATAACAATAACAATAACAAGAACAAGAATAACAATAATAACAATAATAACAATAATAACAATAACAATAATAATAATAATAATAATAATAATAATAATAATAATAATAATAATAATAATAATAATAATAATAATAATAATAATAATAATAATAATAATAATAATAATAATAATAATAATAATAATAATAATAATAATAATAATAATAATAATAATAATAATAATAATAATAATAATAATAATAATAATGATAATAATAATGATAATGATAATAATAATAATAATAATAATAATAATAATAATAATAATAATAATAATAACAACAATAATAATAATGATAATAATAATAACAATAATAATAGCAATAATAATAATAAGAATAATAATAATACTAATAATAATAATATTAATTATACTAATTGCAATAACAACAACAAGAATAATAATAATTATAATTATTATAATTATTATAATAATTATTATTATTATAATAAAAAGGATAAATCATGTCTGAACTTTTCTGATCTGATCTGAATCTTCCTGATCTGATCTGAATGTTCTTGATCTGATCTGAATGTTCCTGATCTGATCTGAATGTTCCTGATCTGATCTGAATTTTTCTGATCTGATCTGAATGATTCTGATCTGATCTGAATCTTTCTGATCTGATCTGATCTGAATTTTTCTGATCTGATCTGAATAAAATAAGAATAAGCAATAAGTAATAAGATTAAGACGAACAGAACATCACCTTAGTAAGTTAAACCAATTATACGATAGTATGAATTAAGAATCTTACTTAAATTAAATGTTAAAGTTAAATTAGAAATGCATTCTTTCTAGCCTTCTAGCCATCTAGGAATACAAATCTCTTCAAAAAAAAAAGGAGATACCGAAGTGTTTACTGAAATGCTTGGTGGAGCTGAAATGCCTCCCATATGTTGTGATAGTATTTGCTTACTAAACAAATTATGTTCTCAGCTTCACTGCTTTGGTTGTATAATAACCACACATATTCTTAAAGCACCCAAGTATCCAATAACATATACTAATGCTAAACACATTATATTATTGTGTGCTTTTGTATATTCTAGGTCTGCATTATGATTTCTTATTTGTAATACGTCAATACCAATAACTTGTTCCTCTTTTAATGATAAAAATAATAACTTGTTCCTCTTTGCGAAACTTAAAAATGTACTTTGATAAAATTGGACTCGTTTTATGTGATTACGGTGGACCCAGACCCAGTCTCTGTTTGGTCCTGAACCGGTTGATCTGGTTTCAGCCCTGGTCGGCCCCCAAACATATTTAAGGTCTGATCCAGTTAAATTTGAGTATGGGCCGGTACTTGAACGGTCTGGTTCCCATTCGGACCCGGTCTCATTATATGTTTTTCTGTTTTATTGTTTCCAAATTCCAAGTCATACAAAAAAATTGGTCGGTTCAGAGCGGAGTCAAGACCAGAACTGTCTGCTACCGGACTAGGTAACACGCTTGCGCAGACTATGGGCAGTCTCAAGCCCGTACGAAATTTTTCGGACTCGGTCCGATCTCAAACAGTGCCACACCCGGTTCCGGACCACCAGATCGGGTTCACGCCTATACTACGTACTTCATATATGTTATTGGGTGCTTTAAGAATATATGTGTTTATTACCAACACGGTTATAGCCTTTTTTAAATCAAATAACAAATTTATTCTTTAAATGGTAGCAAAGATACAAGCGAATGAAAAACATAAAGCTACAACGGAATGAGAAATAGATCCAATGAATCCTTTTAAATTGTTAACCCCACAATATGGAATCTAGTCTAATAGGCTTATTGCTCTTTTTGTTACTCCAAACCGAAAATAAAAAATTACAACAAAAAGATTCGACTCCACTTGTCAACGAAAAAGTATAATTGATTTAGCGAGCAACCAACAATAGGGATGAACTCGGTTTGGGGCCCCCGGTTGGGAACCGGCCCGGTACTGTTTAGAACTGGCCCGGCCCGAGAAACCGGTTCTGGGCCAAGGCCTGGCCCCCGGTAGGGGCGGACGGACTGGACTAGGGTCGGGCTGCCCGGACCGGTACTGTTTTGGCCCGGCCCAGTACCCGGTCATAGGACCGGTCCGGGCCACCCAAACCGGGAATTAAAAGGGGCGGGCTTGGGCCTCTAAAAGTGGAACCGGCCAGTCCGGGTCTGTTTTTTTTTTCGTTTTTTTTTGTTTCTCCCGGGCTAAGTTGGGTGTTTTGGGGGGTGAAGGGGGGGTGGGGCTGAGGGGGGTCAGTGGTTGATTAGAAAAGCAAAAGAAAATAAAAAAATAACATTGAACCGGAACTAGCCCGGATCGGAACCGCTGCCTACCCGGGCTGGTTCCGGTTTGGGCCTTTTTTGTTTTTGGATTTGGGCTGGGTTTAGTTGGGTTGGGTGTTTCCGAGGGGTTTGGGGGACCAACCAACAAAGGAAACTCAATGGAGCAAAAATTGTCCTGATCATCGTTTTGACTTTTGAGCAACCATTGAAAGAGATCCAATTGAGCGCTATCTTTGTAAGGAATAAATGTAATTAGATTTTGATGATGCTATAGGATTAGAAAGTTAGAGTACCCCCAATTAGACTTTATGTATTAGAATTTTCATTTGTAAGTATTAGTGTAGTCGACGATCAGAGTTGCTCTGCTTTGGATCAGATCAGAAGTGCATCAGAATTGCTCGACCAGACTTGCTCTGTGAGAACTGCTCCATCAGAGTTCTCTTACCAGAAGTCCATCAGAGTTGCACCCTGAGAATTGCTGATAAACTTGGACATCTGATAACCGATGAGAGTTACAGAATCAGAGGTACTCATCAGCGGACCTATCAGAGTCAGAGTTAGAGTTCAGTCAGTCATCAGAAAGCCATCAGAACTCAACTCATCAGAAAGCCATCAGAATTCAATACTTCAGAAGAGCCTGATCAGAGCCCGACTAACACTTAGAAGATTTCAAGCAACATCCAACAGCTATGAATTCAACGGGTAAAAACATCCAACGGCTAGAAGACTGTGCATGAAAGGAAAGCATTTAATGCACATTAAATGAGCCTGATACGCTGAAGGATTGAGTGCAAATGATTGACCAAGGAATCCGGGAAGATATATTATAAAAATAGAAACCTTCCAAAACGGCGGTCAAGTCAACTGTATGCGCATTTAATGCAGTTGTCTCCTCCTCCAACGGGCAGACAACCTCAGTATATAAGCTACACACCGAAGAACAGGAAAATAACGCTTTTTCAGAACTTTTGCTCCATTCATTCTTGAACATACTTCTTGAGATTCAAACTTCATAACACTACAAGAAAAGTCCTACGTTGGGAAGATTCAAACTCCAAATCTTTCATCCCCAACAACGAGCGAAGTTCATCCTGTTCTTCAACTCTTCAAGAACTTCATCAAACATCATTTGTGACGAAGCTAGTTGGAGGAAAAACTCTGTTTTTCAAAGGATCTTCTGAAAAGAAGGGCGTCCAAGTAACTGCAGTAGTGAAGTGGTGATACTTCCGGGAAGCTGAGTGAAAGGACCAGCCATCAGGACGTGGAACTGCATCCTGGGTGGCAGCTAGGCTTGAAGAAGGCGTGGAGAACTTCTTAAGTGCTAGGAATTAGCTTTGTAACCGATCTACTTCAAAGCTAGTGGAACAGTGGACTAGAGGAACGCGTTGTTCCTTGAACCACTATAAAATATCCGGTGTCATTTACTTTACTGCAATTTATATTTCTGCACTTAGGACATTAACTGATTAACTCTAAGACTTGGAATCTGTGTTCAGCAGATCTTGTTTTCAGAGTTATCAGAAAGGCATTTGCCTTAGTGTTTCTGAGGCTACCCGGACAGATCAGAATCCGCTGCCAAGGCCAGTTCTGATATCAGAACCAGCCTTTCTCTGTCACCAGAATCAGACATTCTCTGATTAGTCATTTTGGACTTAGAGAAAATTTGAAAAACCAATCAGTCTATTCACCCCCCCCCCCCCCCCTCTAGACTGATTACCATATTAATCGGGACCAACAAGTGGTATCAGAGCCTCCTTGTTCTTGTAATCTTTTAGGTTACTCTCTGAACAAAGATCCACTTGTTCTTAGCCTCTATTTATTGGTTATTATGGATAACTCTCTTGCCAAGCATCTAATGTTCACAGATCAGAAATATGATGACTGGAAGATCCGGATGAAAGCTCATCTTTGTGCCCTGCATGATGAAATGTGGGAAGTCTTGGAAAATGGACCTTTTATCCAATTCATGAAGGTCAACCCTGCCCATACCTTAGACAACAATCTACCTCAGATGATTGAGAAAGCTCGGTCAGAATGGACCAAGGAAGAGAAAAGGCAGTACAATCTAGATAATATAGCCAAGGACATCCTCTACAAGGCTATTGATGAAAGATACTTCAACAGAATCAAGAAGTGCAAAACTGCCAAAGAAATCTGGGACAAGCTAGATGAGATTGGAGCAGGAGATGAGCAAGAAAGAGATAACAAGTTGACCATTGCAATGAAGAAGTTTGATGACTTCAAACTTCTACCAGAAGAATGCATTGCTAAGATGCATGAGAGACTGCTGATTCTCATCAGTGAAATTTCTGAGCTTGGGAAGGAGCTCACCATCAAAGAGGTCAACATGAAGATCCTCAGGGGACTGCCTTCAGCCTGGAAGATGAAGGTGATTGCAGTCCAGGAAAGCAAGAATATCAAGACCTATGCCACTGAGAAACTCATTTCTGATCTCAAGGCTTATGAGTTTGAGATGCATGAAGAGAAGGAGGAAGCTCCTGATGAAAGGACCACCACTGCTCTCACTGCCAGCACCTCAAAGGTAAGTGACTTTGACCCTTCTACACTTTTATCTGATGAGTATATGGCTGCTTTTGCCAGGAAGTTTAAGAAGTTTATGAAGAAAGATGGAAGGAGTTCATCTTCCATCAGAAGACCACATCAGAAGACCAAGTCTTCTGAAAGCAGTGGAGAGTACCTCTGCTACAACTGCAGACAACCTGGGCACTTCAAAGCAAACTGCCCCTATCCAAGAGTGTCCAAGAAGCAAGGACATGAAGAAGAAAAGAAACCAGAAGATCAACACAGAAGAAGAAGAGCATTCGTCTCAGAGCAAGCTGAGAGAGATCCACTCTCTGAATCAGAGTCCAGCTCAGACTCCGACTCTGATGAAGCATTCTGCTGCTTGGATGCAGAAACTGAAGACCTCTGCCTCATGGCACAATCAGATGATGAGGTATGCTCCACTTCTGACTCTATTTCTTCTTCGGTAGGCACAGCCTTAAATGATGATCCAATGTCATCATTTTGGGAAGAGTTTCAAACTATCCAAGTCACTTATTCTTCTGTTAAAGATGAGAACAGTAGGCTGAAAGTTGATATCTCTGATCTAAGGAAAGAGACTGAGTGCAAACTTAATCTCTTAACTGAGGAAAGAGATAGACTGAAGGCTGAAAATGAGTCTCTTCTTAAAAGAATAAGAGACATTGAAGAACTTGAGAGTAAATATAATAGTCTTCTGAAGATGCAATCTTCCATGAAGAATATTGGTGACTCTCATAACTTCACCTCTGGTCTTGGATATGTTGAACCAGAGTCTGGTGAGCCTTCTGTAAGGCCTAGCACTAAAGTTGCTAAGGCTAAAAAGGTCATAGTGCCACAGACTCTGAGCCCCATTTGCCATGCTAGTACTTCTGGTACTAAAGTTGTTCATGAGAAGGTCATACCAGAGAAACAAACTCTAAAGGCCAAACCAAAACACAGTTTGAAAACTAATGAACCTGGCAGAAATACTAACAAAAGGAAGAGTTTTCAGAAAAATAATAATCAAAGGCCTAATCCAATCAGACAATCTCATGACAATGGTATCAGAAACTGCTATCAGAAAGGCAGATATCAAGAGAAGATTAACTATAGGCAGAAGAGGTTGTCTGGTCAACCTCAGAAGCCTAAAGTTAAGCGCTCCTCTGATCTTGATAGTATATGGGACTTCTTTCCAACAAAGAAGGCTATGCAAAAGTATGCAAACAGAAAGCATGATCCTCACAAGCATCTGCCCAAAGTGAATCATACATTTGTTTACTACAACTACCAGGTGGACAATGGGTACCATCCACCAAGGTTTCAGTTGATGAGACCAAAATGGTACCAACTACCAAGACTGCATTACTCCCCAGGACCCAACATTGCTTGGGTACCTAAATCTTCCTTTTAATCTTGCAGGAACTGTGTGCTGGAGCCATCTCAGAACAAGAATGGTATATTGACAGTGGATGCTCCAGACACATGACAGGTGACAAGAATTGCCTATCAGAGTTCCAGAAATTCAATGGACCCAGAGTCACTTTCGGTGGAAATGACAAGGAAGGGCAAACAAAAGGAAGAGGGAAGCTGATCAAGAACCAGATAATCATTGAAGATGTCTCATATGTCAAAGGTCTGAAGTTCAACCTCCTAAGTGCTAGCCAGTTCTGTGACAAAGGCTACACAGTTGAATTCACCAAGACCTTATGCTATGTCAAGCATGAGATAACCAAAGAAGCGGTTCTTACAGCCAAAAGAAGGAAGAACATCTATGTTGTTGACTGGCAAACAGCAAAAGATGGAACCTGTCTGATAGCAAAGGACAATTCAAAGCTAAGCTGGGACTGGCACAAGAAGCTTAGCCACCTAAATTTCAAAACTATCAACAAACTGGCAAGGGAACACATTGTAGATGGTCTGCCTGACATTGTCTACAAGAAGGAGATCCTCTGCAGTGCTTGTCAGAAAGGCAAACAAGTGAAGACCTCATTCAAACCCATAGCTGGAGATCTTTCTACTTGTCCTCTAAATCTGATTCACATGGATTTATTTGGACCAGTTGAAACTCCCAGTGTTGGTGGAAAAAGATATACTCTTGTTATGGTTGATGATTACTCAAGATATACATGGACTGTGTTCCTAGCAAAGAAAAATGAAACTCTTCAGAAGTTGCCATCTCTGTTAAAGCAACTTCAAACTGAGAAGAATATGAAGGTCAGAACAATCAGATCTGACAGAGGAACTGAATTTGTCAACAAAGTGATCAAGGACTTCTGTGATCAGAATGGCACCTTCCATCAACTTTCTGCTGCCAGAACACCCCAACAAAATGGTGTTGCAGAAAGAAGGAACAGAACACTGAAAGAAGCCGCAAGGACCATGATTGCTGAATCAGGTTTGCCCATCAGATACTGGGCTGAAGCAATCAACACTGCATGCTACACTCAGAACAGAAGCATGATCCACAAGAATCATCAGAAAACCCCCTACGAGCTGTGGAAAGGGAGAAAACCAAACATCAGCTACTTCCATGTGTTTGGATGCAAGTGCTATATTCTAAACAATGGAAAGGAGAACCTGAAAGTATTTCAAGAAAAAGCTGATGAAGGTGTATTCTTAGGCTACTCAAGCTCAAGCAAAGCCTATAGAATACTTAACAAGAGAACTATACAAGTTGAAGAATCCATTCATGTCAAGTTTGATGACAGCACCTCTGCAGAAGAACTATCAGAAACCCTGCAGAAGATCAATCTTGAAGACAAAATTTCAGAACCTACAGAAGAGGTCACCATCAATCCTGTATTATCAATTCCTCCTGTCAATCCAATTCTGTTAGACAAAGATGAAGATGAAGAATCAGAAGATGAACCATCAGAGTTGCCTAGACAACAACTATCAGAACCTGATCTAACTTGGTTAAGAGATCATCCTCCTAATCAAGTAATTGGTCAAGTTACCAGTGGTATAAGGACCAGATCTGCATCGAGAAGAGAAGCCATGTTCACCTGCTGTATTTCCCAGATGGAACCAATGTGTGTGGAAGAAGCTCTAGAAGATTCAGACTGGATCAATGCAATGCAAGAAGAGCTGACACAGTTTGAAAGGAATGAAGTATGGAAACTTGTTCCTAGACCAAAACATCAGAATGTCATTGGAACCAAATGGGTATTCAAGAACAAAGCAGATGAAGAAGGCAACATTGTAAGGAATAAAGCAAGGCTTGTAGCAAAGGGATACTGTCAAGAAGAAGGCATAGATTTTGATGAGACCTTTGCACCTGTTGCCAGACTGGAAGCAATCAGGATATTCCTAGCCTATGCTGCCTACAATGACATCAAAGTCTACCAGATGGATGTCAAGAGTGCTTTTCTGAATGGAGAACTTGAAGAGGAAGTTTATGTTGAACAACCTCCAGGTTTTGTCATTCCTACTCAATCTTCTTGTGTCTACAAGCTCAGAAAGGCCCTCTATGGTCTTAAGCAAGCTCCCAGAGCTTGGTATGACACATTGTCCCTATTCTTAGTGAACCATGGGTTTACTAAAGGAAAGGTTGACAAGACTCTATTTCAAATTTCTGTTGCTAATCATATTCTGTTAGTGCAAATTTATGTTGATGACATTATATTTGGAAGTACTAATCCAGAATTATGCAAGAAATTTTCTCAAGTTATGCAGAAGAAGTTTGAAATGAGCATGATGGGAGAACTCAGTTACTTTCTTGGATTACAAGTCAAACAAGTACCAGAAGGAATCTTTATCAACCAAGGAAAGTACACCAGAGATCTCATCAAGAAGTTTGGAGTAGATGGAAAATCTTCAGTCAAGATTCCAATGAATGCATCTCAAGGCATTGGACCAGATGATGAAGGCAAAGATGTTGATGCAACAACTTATAGAGGAATCATTGGATCTCTCCTCTATCTGACTGCAAGTAGACCAGACATAGCTTTTGCAGTAGGAATCTGTGCCAGATACCAATCAAAGCCCAAGGAGAGCCATCTAGTTGCTGCTAAGAAGATTATTAGATATATCAAAGGAAATCCAAATGCAGGCCTATGGTATCCCAAGGGAGGTAATTTTGAACTAATTGGTTATTCTGATTCAGATTTTGCAGGTTGCAGATTGGACAGGAAGAGTACTTCTGGTCATTGCCAACTGCTAGGTGGGAGACTTGTCTCCTGGTTTAGCAAGAAGCAGAATTCAATCTCAACTAGCACTGCTGAAGCTGAGTATATTGCTGCTGGAAGTTGCTGTGCTCAATTACTCTGGATGAAGCAACAACTCAAGGATTATGGAGTGCAAGCAAAGGAGATCAAGTTGCTGTGTGACAATACCAGTGCCATTGCAATCACTCAGAATCCTGTGCTGCATTCCAGGACAAAGCATATTGAGATCAGACATCACTTCATCAGAGATCATGTGGAGAAGAAGCATATCTCAATTGAGCATGTACCAACTGAGGACCAACTTGCAGATATCTTAACCAAACCTCTCTCTGAGGCTAGGTTTAACAAGCTAAGGGAAGAACTGGGAATGATGGATGATCTTCCCAGAGATACATGAATCAGAGTTGCAGAAGTATCAGATGTGGATTCATCAGAACACTCCATCTCTGATACCCAAAACTCTTATCCATCAGAAGCTTGGATCAGAATTGCAGAAGCATCAGATATGGATCTATCAGGATTCACCACCTCTGATACGCTTATTCATCAGAGGACCCTGTATCAGAATACCCCTCTCTGATACATGGACTGTTATTCATCAGAGTGGCTGTGGACTTAGCAAAATTTTCTAAATTTCAGGCGAGACTGTTCAATAAACCGGAAGTTACTATTTTACCCCCGGTAGTTATTATCATATTTGGAAAACGGCTTTCCGCCCACAATCCATTAAATGCGACCTCGAAACCGCAAATTATATCAAACGTCCACTAACCCAAATTCATATATACTCTTTCCGAAACCTAAATCGCTACTGCAATTCTACTCGTCGTCTTCAAGCTTTATTTCTCCAAATTCCCAACCTTCAAACCTCTCAAATCTTTCCAAAAACCTGAAAATGAAGTTCATCAACATCACCGACCTTACTGATGCTGAAGCAAAAACTCTAGTGAGCAATATTGTCACCGGAATGAAGGTCGACATGTCTTCACTGCCATTGTTGGCAGAAAACCAGAAGACAATGAAGGCGGTCATTGCTGGAATGAATGATTCCCAGCTAACCAAAATTGTGGCTCATCCTTACGAGCACTTCAGCAACATTGACGTAGCTGAATTCTATCTCAACGCCTTCGTCTCCGACAACTCTATTCACTCTCAGGTTCAAGGCAAGAATCTGACGATCGATGCTGACGCTCTAAATGAGTTCTTCGGCATCCAACTCGACTCCCAGGACATAAACACCCCAAATCTCATTGATCTTGAAGATGTGAATGTCTCAGTCGAAGCCTTTGTTGATACATACTGCCGGGAGGATGCCACAGGAGTTGACAAGCTGTACATGAAGAAGAATGTCCTGAAGAAGGACTTTGAAAGGCTGATGAGCATCATGCACAGGTGCTTATGGTGCAAAACTGGGTCAACTGACCAGATGAACAATGCCAACTCCAAGGCCATCTATGCTGTTCATCGGGGCATGAACATCAACTGGGGAAAGGTACTTTTCCAGTCCATCTCTGAGTCTGTTGCTAAGAAGGACAAAAAGACAGGGATGTTTTCCACCAAGATGGGTCATGGACTTCTGATCTCTAGGCTCATCTCCAATGCCAACATTGCACTCAGAGAAGCCAACGAAGTCAACCACATCAAGACCATATTCCTCACTGCATCCCCCAAATTCAATGTGGCCATTGCTGCAGAACTAAAGAAAACCAGCAAGCATGAGCAGAACAGGGAGAAAATGTTTGAAAAACCCAAGGCTGCCCCCAAGAAGACTTCTACAAAGGCTGTAACCACCTCTGAGCAGCCTAAGGCAAAACCTGTTCAAACTCCGAAGAAGAAGCATACTCCAAGCTCTAAGATTGCCTCTTCTGAGAAGATTGCATCGGAGGAGGATGCATCAGACAAGGATGCATCAGACTTGGCCCCTAAACTTTCTCCTCCTAAGAAACAGAAGCAAAAAAGGAGAAGAAGAGCAATCATAAGAAGTGACTCTGATGACTCTGCTTCTGATCAAATGAAAAAGAAAAAGAAGAAAGAAAGCACTTCTCATAAGAAGTCAGACACTCAGGGGGAACCTGAGCCAGAGTCTCATCTCTCGTCCTTACCAGACATGCCTCTGATGGCTTCATCAGAAGTTCATCAAGCATCTCCTATCAGAGAATCTCCCACAGAGTTCCATACAGCTCTGGATAGGCAATTTGAGCGTGTGCTAGCATGGAGAGAATGGAGAATGGGTCCTCTTCAGAAGATCCTCCAATTCTTTCCTTACTATGAAACTGAGGAAGCTGAAGTCCTCAAGTGGGTGGGAACAGATGATGTCTCCCAGTGCTTTGATGTTGGATTCCTAGAAGCTGTTCTAGAGAAGAAGAAAGCCAACTGCAAAGGAAAGGCTGTTCTGATATCCAGCTCACCAGAGGAGCATATTAAACCTCTAGATGAGCATGAGATTCCTAGCTTTGATGACTGGCTGATGGAGAAGAAGAGACAAGAGTCACTGATCAAAATGAAACCTATTTCTGGTGAAGAAGGTGAACCATCTACTGCGAATAATCAAACTCTGGCAATGAGGAATCTAATCAGAGAATGGAGAGCCTCACAGTCTGCAGAAACAATTATTGAGGTAATTTCTAACTCTCCATCTCCCCCTCTTCAAATTGCACCAGAGCCCCATATCTCACCTCCCAAATCCCCATCCCCCAAGCCCACAACACCTACTTCCACTCCACCACCTTCTCCCCAACCTCCACAAAAGTCACCTACCCCATCACCTCAGAAAACTCAATCTCCCAACCATCCGAAATCTCCTTCTCCTCAGAGAACCCCTGCTCCATCACCCAAGCAGCTTTCACCTAAACAACTATCACCCTGCAAACTCTTCACCCCCATCAGAAACCGATCCCCCTCACCCCCTCCTTCTCCACAACATCAGAGAATCCCTAGCTCTCATCAGACTTCTCCCCATCAGAAATCCAATCCTCAGAACTCTCCACCAGCTCCTCCACAGCAGTCTTCTCCTCCTTCAAAACAAGCCCTCACTCTTGTCCAAGGCAATGCTCCTGCACAACCTTTCATGGTAGACATTGAGCAGGTTGGGAACCAAATAGCAAAAGGCATGGAAAAGATCCTAGATGCTGAGTATGACACTGATTCCCATCTCACCAGAGTCAGTGAACATCTCACAAAAGGCATCAATATGCTGTTAAAGCACGTGGGGATCATTGCCACAGCCTTCGAAGCTCACAGAGACAAGACTACAGAAAATCTGAACAACATCTCTAAGGAGGTGGATGGCATCTCTGCAGTATTATTTCATTACACAAAGACTCTTGAAGAACAAGACAAGGCTATTAAGGATGTCTCTGATGCTGTGAGTGATCTTCAGTGGTCTCATGACAAAAGTACAGAACTTCTGCAAGATGTGGAGGGCATTTGCAAGACAAACAAAGAGTTTGGTCTCAAACTGATCAACAGTGGCAAAGAAAGAGATCACAAGCTAATTCTTCTTGAGGCTACAACCAAGGATATTCAATCAGCTGTGGGCAAACAGAAGGAAATCATTGAAGGGCTGGCCTCTGTCACTCAGACTCTGCCCAGTGCCCTTGAAGTCATAAAGGAGAATCAGGCCACAGAGTTCTCGAAAATTGGACTCCTTCTTGGTGATCTTGCTGATGCCAAAAAGGGGGAAGATATCAGAAAACCTACTGAAGATACTAGAGAACAGGCCAGAGCTGCAGAAGGCCCAAGTCCCAGAGCTATAAATCCTGCAATTTACTATGAAAGAGCAAGGCAGAAAAGGCTGGCTGCAGGCATCCAGAGACCCCCTCCCCCTCGCTCCAAAAAGAAGAAGAAAGGTCCATCCTTCACTCTGAAGGAATGGCTAAACAGTGGGTTGTCCAAGCCTGATTCTGTGCAATTCGCAGAAATGAAGAAGCACATGACCCCACTACAGCGAGAGAATCTTATCCAAGATGAGAATGACATCATAACCATTGCTCATGGAGGATCAATTCAGGAAGCAGAAGAGTGGTGGAGACTAAGAGTGATTCCTGGCAAAGATGAACGTGATGCAGTAAGATATTATCTGGATTGCCAACTTGAACCTGCTTGGTCAGAATATCAGAATCCCAGGAACCTTGCTGCAATCAGAGCCAGGGTAAATGCTGATCTGAAGGAAATTGAAGCGAAGGAAGCCCAACTAGAAGAGGAAGATATCTAAACTCTATCCTCTTGTTGCTTTAAATATCTTTTATTAATAAGATAACCAGCTTGCCTCTATTTTGCATGGCAATTTCAAATATTTGCATTTTTTTATATACTCTGATATCTTGTGTTATTTCTTATTTTACTCATCTGATTGATTGTATCTTACTCTTGCTACTTTCCTATGCTAAGTGCCCACCAAGATTTTAAATGAAAGTTTATTTTTAACTTATTTTCCTTCATGGTGTAAGGCACTTCTCTGGAGATAGTTTAAGGGTTTTGGCATCATCAAAAAGGGGGAAATTGTAAGGAATAAATGTAATTAGATTTTGATGATGCTATAGGATTAGAAAGTTAGAGTACCCCCAATTAGACTTTATGTATTAGAATTTTCATTTGTAAGTATTAGTGTAGTCGACGATCAGAGTTGCTCTGCTTTGGATCAGATCAGAAGTGCATCAGAATTGCTCGACCAGACTTGCTCTGTGAGAACTGCTCCATCAGAGTTCTCTTACCAGAAGTCCATCAGAGTTGCACCATGAGAATTGCTGATAAACTTGGACATCTGATAACCGATGAGAGTTACAGAATCAGAGGTACTCATCAGCGGACCTATCAGAGTCAGAGTTAGAGTTCAGTCAGTCATCAGAAAGCCATCAGAACTCAACTCATCAGAAAGCCATCAGAATTCAATACTTCAGAAGAGCCTGATCAGAGCCCGACTAACACTTAGAAGATTTCAAGCAACATCCAACAGTTATGAATTCAACGGGTAAAAACATCCAACGGCTAGAAGACTGTGCATGAAAGGAAAGCATTTAATGCACATTAAATGAGCCTGATACGCTGAAGGATTGATTGCAAATGATTGACCAAGGAATCCGGGAAGATATATTATAAAAATAGAAACCTTCCAAAACGGCGGTCAAGTCAACTGTATGCGCATTTAATGCAGTTGTCTCCTCCTCCAACGGGCAGACAACCTCAGTATATAAGCTACACACCGAAGAACAGGAAAATAACGCTTTTTCAGAACTTTTGCTCCATTCATTCCTGAACATACTTCTTGAGATTCAAACTTCATAACACTACAAGAAAAGTCCTACGTTGGGAAGATTCAAACTCCAAATCTTTCATCCCCAACAACGAGCGAAGTTCATCCTGTTCTTCAACTCTTCAAGAACTTCATCAAACATCATTTGTGACGAAGCTAGTTGGAGGAAAAACTCTGTTTTTCAAAGGATCTTCTGAAAAGAAGGGCGTCCAAGTAACTGCAGTAGTGAAGTGGTGATACTTCCGGGAAGCTGAGTGAAAGGACCAGCCATCAGGACATGGAACTGCATCCTGGGTGGCAGCTAGGCTTGAAGAAGGCGTGGAGAACTTCTTAAGTGCTAGGAATTAGCTTTGTAACCGATCTACTTCAAAGCTAGTGGAACAGTGGACTAGAGGAACGCGTTGTTCCTTGAACCACTATAAAATATCCGGTGTCATTTACTTTACTGCAATTTATATTTCTGCACTTAGGACATTAACTGATTAACTCTAAGACTTGGAATCTGTGTTCAGCAGATCTTGTTTTCAGAGTTATCAGAAAGGCATTTGCCTTAGTGTTTCTGAGGCTACCCGGACAGATCAGAATCCGCTGCCAAGGCCAGTTCTGATATCAGAACCAGCTTTTCTCTGTCACCAGAATCAGACATTCTCTGATTAGTCATTTTGGACTTAGAGAAAATTTGAAAAACCAATCAGTCTATTCACCCCCCCCTCTAGACTGATTACCATATTAATCGGGACCAACAATCTTTTTCTTAGAGTGATTGAAATTTCAAAAACAAAAAAGTAGATTTAACTTGTCTTGCCAACCATTAATAATCAACACGGTTATAGTTAAGCACCATATAGACACTGCATAAAGTAAAAAAAAAAATAATTGCTTCCAAATGCAATCACTAAAATTTAAATCATTTCTCTTAGAATTAAAGTTACAACTCCAAAGTAATGCTTCGAAATCTTGAACCATCCTCTCTCTAGAGGCTCAGTGCTTAAACACCAAGATAAACCATACATTAAGACAATGCAAAAAAGGCATTGTCAATTCGGACGCTGCCCTGAACATCAGTACTTTCATTTCCCCCACGTTTACAGGGCTACTAATTACATCAATAAATTAGGCGAATCATGGAAATTACTTCATTTGATTTTAAGAGATTTTAACATGAAAACAAAGAATTACTAGTCCATGAGAATTTCGATCGGGTTATAAAAGTAGAGGATCAAAAGGCTCAGGGAGGGGTTCAAAACCATTGTCAAACATGGTGGCATCAGACTTGTCGTCAATACTGTGCAACCAATTAGTGTTCTTCACATCCTCTTTCAATAGAAGCATGTCATAGCGAGAACTCTCGTATATGTCAACATCTGTCACTCTTGCTGATGAAGATCGTTCATACCTTTCTTCTTCGCCTTTATTCTCTGAAGGCCTACTGCTGGTATTATTTCCTCTTTCTATGATGGATCCGTTGATGATATTCATACTTGCATTTGGAGAAGCCAAAGAATTTGAACCTTGTGCCTGCTGCAGTTTTTTAGCACCACTTGATCGAATGCTATGAGGGAAGAGTGTTGAGCCTGAAATCGCACGTACACTAATCGGGCCGTTTCTTATATCCTGCAAAATAATCTACATCTTTCAGGTGATTGAATTTATTTGGTAGAAGAGAATGTTTCATGATAATGGAACATAATATGAAAAAATTAAATAAGTTGACGTTTCTTACTACACTAGCTTAGTGAGACCTTGCTATTCTTCAATACACAAGTTGAATTTCTATCATATCTCGGGCCACTTGGTACAACTTTTTCAGTTTATTATCTACATTTTTTTCTCACACTAACTTTCACAATATTCGTAGATCTATATAAATTGTAAAAAAAAAAACAGAGATTCTGCTTACCATATGCCTAATAGCCATGTCCAGAGATTTCTTTGAGATGGTCCCTCCAAACCCTGTGCTTTCTGTTTGTGTCTTAACTGGTTTCCTCTGAGGTAACTTTGAGACAATTGAAACTTTGCTAGAATCAAGTGAATCAATTATATTCCCATTTGCAACTACACGCCCTCTTCCGGAGGGTGACTGCCGCCTTGTTGGAGTTCCTGCATTTGGAATGTCCATAGCCCCCTTTGCAGAAGAAACGGGGACACCAGGTCTAGACCTACCAGCTGACGGTGGCCTGTCTAGCAATGAAGTTCGCAAATTCGAAGGCGTTTCAAGTGAAAAATCTGGGGGAACTATTGGTTGAGGTGCCCGCCGAACCGGTGGGCCAGGGGAGCTTGGGCGTGATACTGAGGATGTTGTCCTAGCAGGGGAGCTTGGGCGTGATACTGAGGATGTTGTTCTAGCAGGGGAGCTTGGGCGTGATATTGAGGATGTTGTTCTAGAAGGGGAGCTTGGGCGAGACATTGACCCTGCATTCCATCCATTGTTAACTGTGCGCAAAGAGGGTGCTGGAGAAACAGAAGGGAAGGAATTTCGACGCGTAGGTGTTGATGGTCTTGATGATGTAGACCGAGAAGTAGAGGTACTCAACGATGAAGAAATTTGAGGCCTGGATGCACTTGGAGTGGAAGGTCTTGAGCTTTGTGATTGTCTAGGAGGAGTTGAAGGTCTTGACAGTGTTGGGCGAGAAGTAGGGGTGGCGGAAGGTCTGGTAGAATAAGATGAACCGCGTGTGGGAGTGGATTGTCGAATATAAGAAGAAATTGAAGAAGAGCTTGTGTTCAAAATACTACTGTTACTAGATTTGTTTGAATGGGTAGAAGGGCGGGTTACAGAGGAGCTGCGAATTGGCCTTGTTGGCTGACTACTGTTCTCTGACTGAGACACCGAAAGCTGAGATGCAATGATTTTGAGAAGCAATTTGTCAATAAAATTATTTTATGATGCAAACAGTTAAAGAACACTCTCCGGTGATGACCATATCAATCCCTCCTTTTTGTATT
Organism: Cuscuta epithymum; assembly: GCA_945859915.1. Classification (NCBI taxonomy): domain Eukaryota; kingdom Viridiplantae; phylum Streptophyta; class Magnoliopsida; order Solanales; family Convolvulaceae; genus Cuscuta; species Cuscuta epithymum. Next base: position 913,196 of record CAMAPF010000948.1, on the reverse strand, counting down.
TACTAATAGAGATCTTACCCTTGATGGCTTAGTTGCAGAAGCTGATCTGGCCAAAGAGCGACTTCTTGAATGCAGAGCCACTTGTGTTGGTTGAGATTCATTTCCATTGGATGAAGGAACAAGTGGAGTTCCTGGAGGAGTTAGAAGCCTGTTTACATGAAAAGGCAAGAGCATTTGCTTGAGAAAACTAATAGTCACTGGAATTAAATTTTGTTTAATTGATTTCATTTACGATCAGGTAAACTAATTATGAGTTTATGATTATTGTCTCATTGCTCATCACTAGGTGAACATAGAGCTATACACCAAAACTACCACATCATTTATAGCGTTTGAACCAATAAGTGCTGCAAAGATGAAGCTCTAAACGGTGATGCTTACCAATCATAATCATGCTTTCCTTCTTCAGAAGATGACAATAGATCATCCGATCCATTCTTCCCCACTGTCCCTGATCCAACGGACAGCCTCCCCAGTTTTACTGAAACTGTTCTTGTGAAGCAACCAAAAGGCGCCAAAATTAAAACATAAATATAGATCTCAAGATTTAATTATTCTCTATTATTTGTTCCATAAAAATTACTAATCACTCACTCTTAGGTACACTTTGTTTTGTAACCGGTTTAGTTTACTATTTATTAATTCACATATTTTTGTGGACACATGCTAATACAGTAATAGATCCAAAAACTAATCAGGACATATATTCGTGATCATCAATTACAAAATTGTAATACAGTACAATCATAAGCTTTACCAAAAATAAACCAATTATGCACCATAGTGATTAAGCATCTATACTGCATTCAGACATGTTCAAACACACATGAAAACATAGAGCTGTACCATCTGAATCCTCAGAGGAAGCAACGGAGATGCTGCGACGACCTCTCGAAAAGAGATCCAAGGAGTCGTCGAAGGATTCACCATTGGATGTTGCAGTGCAGCTAAGTCCACGCCGATGGTGCGATGCCAACGGAAAATTCATCCCACCGGCGCTAATTGGGTTCCGAAAGGTCCGATTGATCTCCAATTTATGCATTATATACAGAGATGAAAACTGCAAGGAAATAATTTGTAGAGGATAAATGATTGGCTCAAACTCAATAGATTTGTGTTAATGCCTGTTTAGTAAGTGTTAACAGGCAGAAATTGTTTAAACTTTAGGATATATTTAGCATTATCTATTATCTATTATCTATTATCTATTATTACTATTACTATATAAAAGAAAAGGTTTTTTGTACAGTATCCCCGCCTAAATATCTCTATGCTATTATGCTGTACGCCTGAACATCGTAAAAAGCCTCTTCACTAAAGAACTCTGTCAAACTGTGTTGAGGTTGAGCAGAGTTTGATGCTGGAATCGAGTGCATAAAGGCTAATAACTATCAACAGCTTATGTCTGATGGAGCTGTTGATAGTTATTGAAGCTCCCAATTGATGCTTACAACTGTAAAAGATAAACAAACTGATAAATAGTGAACATTGAGAAATTTTAAAATTTAAATGAAATAAGGTAAAGTACAACAATAATTTTCTGATGAAAACATCTCAATAGGCGTGCAGAAACCTTCATCCAAGCCCAAACAATGAAGGAAAAATCATTGTTTCACCAAGATAAGATTTTTCAGCCAATTTGCTTGGCTTTGCCTGATGGGATGCCAAAATTAATAAAAAAACAGCTGGCTGTTTAATTCCGGTGTAAAATTTCTATATTTGTATTTTTACTTAAATGGATTGTGTTTTTATTTAAATGGATAGCTTAAATCCAGTCCTCCACTACACTTTTATAAATGGGCGTCTAGTGATGAATTTTTCACGCATCATTCATCACCCCAATTTTCTTAAATTTAAATCGCATAAATAAAGTATCAAGCCTGCTTCATTTATGTGAACAGTAGAACACATGATAAATATGAGATGCAGGGCTTGATTAAGCAGGAACAAGAATGGTTTGTCCATATGAGGTTTATGTAATTATACCCCATTTGATTTTTTTTTATTTTCTAACACTTCCTAAATGTGACCTTTTAATTCACAAACCAAAGGTATAAAAATCTTTCAAAAGATAATGGATTCTCGATTTCTCGTTATGTCAAAATATTATGAAAATTTATGCCAATGAGGCAATGAGCCTACATAAAAAAAATGTGCGGAATACCAACATTTTTTTCATGTTTGTAACCAAAAGTGAAATTTTTGAAGAAAGGTTTATGTGGTCATGACCAAATGACCAACTGTAACTATGTGGGACTTGGTCACTCTGGAGTTATAGTTTAGAGGAAATCTGCAAAACGGGCTACAATCCATTGATCCGATTATAATATACATGTATATTTCTCTTGAGATAAAATAGGTGACTGATTTTCAAGGATGACCTTCTTAAAATAATTTGGAATTCAATTCTTTCAAAACAGAGTATACTCTCTGATGAAGTATAAGCATTCCAGTATTCCAATATTAACAAAAGTGTCTAATTTAGTTGACAAAACAGAGTGTATTCTCTAATAACATAGGTTCACTTTTTCAAGATACACAGGGCATGCACATATTATGCAAAAAGATTTATTAAATAAAACTCAACAGACTATCATTATAGATTAGACAATGATTAAATTCAAATGGATAGAAGCCTTTTGATGTTAAGGTCAATATTGAGTAAATTGTACTACAACATGGCTTATAAACATTATTCCGTAATAGAAATAAAATCATGAACAATAAAACAAGTACATTTATTTCTACATAAATGGGTTTCGTTCTGATTCCGCCTTTGACTGGAAGTCTGGAACCAATCAAGTGAAAACATATGGAGTGTTAGAAGTAAAAGCTCAGGCATAACAGTTTATTGGGAGCTTACATCTGTATATACATACTTGCATACATACACTAATACATACAATGCAAATGAAAATACATATTCATGTAGAGGAGAATACAAACGATACATGCAACATAAGTAGAATTAGCCTTTCAAAGTTAAATAAAAATCGGGGAAACTAAGCAAAAAATTTTACCTATCAAGGATCTGTTGGATCTCATTCACTGCAAGACCTGTGATGAGAAAAAACTGGAAATGGTGATCTTCCTCTGTGAGATCCAGATCGGGTGGGAGAACTGAAGTGGATAAGAGTTTTTCGTAATTAAGTCTACCCAGATCAACAAGGATGGGTCTGGTTTGATTGAGATCTGTACGAGCAGCGCTCCTGAAAGAAAGTGACTAAATGACTATGAAGAGGGACGGAGAGGTTGAGGAGTGGTTTATGCGATTGGGAGGAGTAGAAGAGGATGAATGGGGGAGGAATCCGAGTAAATTGAAGTGGCTGGTAATTGGGAGACTGGGAGGGAAGGAAGCTAACTGGAACGAGTTGTGAAAATGGATACAGGGTGGTGGTGAATCTGGTGATTGGGGAGTCGAAAGCAGCACTCGATTCGGGAGTGGCAGGTGTAAATCAGAAGGAACAGGGGTGGGATTTTGGAACCCGGAACTGTAGAACCGATTGGAACCGAACCGTTAACAACATCTAGGAACCGAACCGTTTACAATTAATGCCTCATTTGTAGGAACCGAACCGAAGCGGGTTATAACGGTTCGGTTCCCGGTTCCTATAAAAAAATATGTGCATAGAACCGTTAAGGAACCGTTATTAAAAAAATAAAAAATAAACTAATATTAGTAGTAGTAGTAGTAACAATAACAACAACAACAACAACAACAATAATAATATAATAGCAATAATAACCACCATCACAACAACAATAATAAAACAATATAAGATATTGAACTAACAATTCTAATTTAATTAACGGAAAAGAAGTAATAAATATTGTACATGAGGTTGATATATACATTAAACTCCTTTTTACAAATCAAGTTTTGTTCCATCACATAAATTTTATAAATATAAAATAACTCAAATAACTTGTAGTTGATTGCACATATTTTAATTTACTATTTTTATAATATTTCTAATTATTAGATTTATTATGAATCAATAGAATGTCATAATGTTTTTTTATATCTATACATGCAAACTCAATGTTTTTTTTTAATGTTTTGAAAGACTTGAAATAGGCGTCCTATTCTTGCTACTATAATGACGAGTAACTTTCATCGCTCCGACACTACAACGATTTTTAATGTTTCATTTATTACATGAAAATTTAAATCACTTTTGTTCTATTAAGTGTTCAAAGTTCATTAGTTAAGTTTGAGCTTTAATGTTTGAAGTGACTAGAGCTTCAAATAAAATTTTAATACTCGTGTTTTGAATTTTCGACGGACGTGTTTAAAATTATGTGGTAATTATTAAACGAGAAAAAATTATTCTAAGAACCGGTAAAAGGAAGAACCGAACCGTTTACTACCGGTTCGGTTCCATAACGGTTCCTGATTTTTTATATAGGAACCGAACCGATTTCATTAGTTAAAACTTTTATAACGGTTCCACTCATTTTGAGTAAGAACCGAACCGGTCCCAGCCCTAGAAGGAACTTGTTAAAGGAAAAAATAGTTATCCACCGACCATTCGATTAAAAACAAATCACAAGGAATTTTAAGTCGGATACTTTAAGTCAATTTTTTTTTTGGAAAACTCTAAGTCAAATTTTGATAAGGGAAACTGTCAAATACTCCGTAGATTTTGGAACTTTCATAAAAAAAAAGTTAATTAAGTTCTTTTATATTACCCTAAAAAAAGTTCTTTTATAGGAGATTCTGTCCGTCCGTCGTGATTTGGTAGGCTGACATTAGTAATTACTATTTGTATTAAATAAATTTTTTATCATGATCCGAAAGAACGTTCACTGTTAATAAGGGACCTGAAAAAAATGTTTACTATCAATATGAAACTTGAAAAATAAAGTGTCTCGATATAGGATTCGAATGATCGAAAATTATCAATCCAAGACCTAAAGTTCAATGAATTTTAATGTTTTGAATTAAAAAATAAATAAATATTATTTAATCTTATTAAAGTAGTAAACTTTAATAGAATTGATACGAAGTATATAAAATCAAGATATATAATATTTTAAGTCTTTGATTTGATAATTGATGGTTTCCAGACATTCAAATATTATATGGACATACTTTATTTTTCACGTCCTTTATTAATAGTGAAAGTATTTTTATGTCCTGGAATATATATTACGGAGTAGTTCTTAGCGATAGATAGCTAGTGTTGGTATGCCGCATTGATCATTAAAAACTTATTTTTAGTAACTCTAGTCACATTTTAAAGTACCCTAAACGTAAAATTAAGATAAATTATTGTCTTTGAATTTGAGTTGTAGGCAGGGACGGATCCAGGATTGCAGAGTGGGGTGAGCTAAGCAATAAAAAAAATTGTTACTACACACAAAAGGTTTAGCTTAACTGCTTAAGGTTGTTATCGAACCAAACTTTTTTTAAGCATTTGAGTTCGAGTGTGATTTCGCATTTAATTTAACAACCCGAGCTTAACGAGCTCGAGCGTAGTGATATTCGGTTCGGTTCGCACTCGATCCTAATAATCTTATGCTAGTAATATTTTAGAAAAAAAACTCATGATGATAATAGTAGTAATTAGTTAATTACTATATTAATAATAGTAATTATAATGTAATACTCCCCGTCCCTAATAATCTTGCCAAGTTTGACTGACACAGAAATTAATAAAGTAAAAACTGTGTGGTAGAAATTTGTGCAGAGGAGAGAGAAATAACTGAAACCACAAATTCTTTACTACTTAAATGAGAAAATGGCAAAGTTAATGGGACATCAAAAAAGGAAAGTTGACAAAGTTCTAAACGATACAGAGAATATTATAATAATAATCATCAAATTAATGTTAGCATAATCATTTTGTAAATTAATGTTGTAATATAAAATATAAAATTCTAAAAATTCAAAGGACATTGATGTGTGGGGTGAGTGGGTGAGATAGGTTTGCACCTAGGACTAGCAAATACGAGTACTGTACTCCGTATTTGAATTTTTGGTCTCATGTTTTCCCACACGGGCTGCAAATATGTTCATCCTCCTGATTTCCCTATAAAATAATTGCTTGAAAAAGCCAACAAAGACTACATTAAACCCGTAGCTAGGCTTTATGCACTACCATATGTAGTCATAGTTATGGGCTTTTAAATATGTTTGCTTGAGCCACATTATGGGGTGGGCTGGACAACACTTTTAGGGTGGGCTGGATATTAAAGCTATTGCCATATTAATAGAAAAAAATTGGGTTGGGCTGGGCTGAAGCCCACCCCTGCCCCTTCATAGGTCCGCCCCTGGTTGTAGGTGATGTTGGAGACTAATTTGTCTTTTTTATAGTAATAATAAGACTAATATTTGTCTTATTAATCATAATTTGTATTTTTGAGTAATTTGTTTGAAAGTAAGTTTTAAAATATAAAAGTAAAAGGTGATGATTTGTCATGTAGGTTTTAATCGGCCCTACTCGAATCCGGACCGAACCCAACTATAAAAACCCGACTCGGACCAAATACAGCTAGCCTTATTTTGGTCCCTAATTTTCAAAATATAATATCTTACGGGTAGTTTCCGGGTTTAGCGAAAATCTGATCCTTGTTGGACTGATCTAGCCCCTAGTCGGTTTCCACGGTCAGCCCTATTGGTCACACCTTCATGTATCTTTTACTTTATTATTCTACATGTTGGTGCCATTTACATGGACGCCGACTCCTACTCTTCCAATGGCGGTGTTCTCATCGGCTTCCCTTGATGCAATCCAGTCTTGCACGTCACCTCCTTTATGTAGCCATACAGTCGCTGATCAACCGGGCACAATGCCTTTGGGAACTCCACAATTCGGTCATCTTCCGGGCTTTGCTCAGTATGCCTCATTTATGTCTAGTCTTGCATCCCAAATGACATTTTCTACTCCCTCCTAATGTCACCAATATTGTGACAACTTGTTTGATTGCGGTTGAGGGCACCCAGTGTGGGAGGTCAATTGGGGATAAAAAAAAAAATTAACCCCATTTGATCCCCACTATGGGAGATCACAAAGTGAAAGATCAAGAAAGGAGGTCACAAATGGAAGCTGACATGTGCTTTGTGACCAACCGATTAGAAAAATCCAAATGGTATTTTATTTTCAATCAATCCCATCAACTACCCCATACTCCTTGATTTCATTTATTATTCATTAAATTTAAATTACAATAATAAAAAAATTATATCATGAAATTAGATTTTTCACTCTCTATACATAGACACCAATGAAGATATATTTATTTACTTTGAAATTTATCACTTCTTTTCCTCTTGCATTTTAGTTTATCTGTTTTAGAATATTTTTCCTCTGAAAATGGATCCAACTCGTTCTCTGCCTAGATACAATGCCAACAATAAATAATGATAGTGAGTGAAATGCCGATTTTATATTCCTTTTTGAAATTATATAAATTAATAATGAGTTTTTTCCATTTTTGGTCCCTCGACTATTATGTCAATGACACTTTTGGTACTCGACTTCTAATTGTTCCATTTTTAGTCCTTGACTATTGTGCTAGAGACACTTTTAATCCCCGACTTCGAGGTTTCCCACATTTAGTCCTTGAGTATTGTCAAATTGACATTTTTAGTCCTCTCATTATGATTTTGACACAATAAGTGGAGGACTAAAAAAGTCATTATTATAATAGTTGAAGGACCAAAAATGTCACTTTTATGAACGTTGAAGGACTAAATATGGAAATTTTGAAAGACGAGTACCAAAAGTGTCTCTAGCGCAATAGTCAAGGACTAAAAATGGAAAAAATCAAAGTCGAGTATCAAAAATGTCAATGACATAATAGTCGGAGGACTAAAAGTGGAAAAAACTCAATTAATAATGGTGGAATATACCAAAAATATGGAGAGAGAATGTACAAATTTTAAGTGACTTACATCACCATAATGGGTGCAAGTATAATAGGTTAAAGGTGATTAAGTTATGGTGGAAAATGATAGGTCGACTCATTCCTCTTCTCACACAACCTACTTGGTATTTTGGATGTCTCTGTCTTGGTTCCCTCTCCATACGTTTTTGATGCATCTCGCTAGGATGTAGTTAATCCGGATCACCATCATCGGTCGAAGATTGATCAAATTGTTCATTCATGGGTTTTTGATACCTTATCAAGGGATACACTTATTGAAGTCCATGACTTAAAATTCTCACATCAAATTTGGTGCCTTCAAATTGGTTCATGTCAGCCAACCTTGCTTGTTCCATGGAGCTTTACAAGATTCTCTCCCATGTTAAGTATCTTTGGGACATTAAAACTATGGTGGGCTCTTTGGAGGCTATTAACTTTACGGTGAGCAACAGAATCAAAGAACTCATTGAATACACTATCCTTCGTCTCGGTGCTACTAAGAAACTCAATTAAAAAAATTGCCACCACTGCTAAGAAATTCAATTAAAGAATCCGCCGTAACTGTAATTCAAATAAAATATAGGTATTATAAAATTTAATAAAGATGGAATGTTTGACCATAAACAGCCAAAACTAACGGAAACTAATAGAAGGACTTGATCAAAATGCATTGAATACAATAAGGACTAGAATAATAGATTTAAGAGTCATTTATGCATTTTACATTGTTTTTATTAAATCAAGCATTTGAGACATTTATTAGGAATTTGATATTTTATTTATTTATTATACTCCGTATTAAATGCGAAGTACAGAGTATTACATACAAACTACAAAGTTACAAACTACAAAGTTATCTTGATGTTATTGCTGCTTTAATCTTGTGAAATGCACCACACGGTACCTATTGGACTGCACAATTTGCTACTCCGTATGTAGTACTAGTATATGATAGTATAATACTCTCTATGTCCCCTAACTTTGTCTCGTTCTACCTTTTTCATCTGTCCCATGAAATTTGTCTCATACCATATTTGGTAATATTTGGGTGGTTACATTTCATTCTTACTTTATTCGTACTTTATCAATTCAATATCAACCACACAATTCCAAATTTTCTTAAAAGTTGTGTCACACCCTTTTGTCCCAAACATAGTGGGACGGAGGTAGTACTAGTTATCCAACCCGTGCGTTAGACGGGGTGAGATGCTCACATAGTAACCATTTAGATGCAATTATATACGGAGTAAATATCAAAAAAATCCTGATAGGGCTGCCATGAACTGAAATGGAATATAAAATGAGATGCCATTATAATGAAAAATTAAGAAACGAATTGTAAACATTAAACGTCAAACATCATGCAATTGAAAAGATGCGCATATAAATTCATTAGACTGCCAAGGAAAATTACAAATTGTTGTCCTCTCCTTTATGGAGTATACCAGACCACATTCATTGTAAATTTACTGAATTGCATCACTCTTCTTTATATACCACATTCATTGTAAATTTACTTAATTGCATCACAAATCACAAATTTCAATTTCAAATCACAAGTCACAACTATTCATGTGTGAAAATGGGATATGGAGGAGGCGGTGCACCCCTACTTTAAGCTTGAGCTCGTGAATTGGCAAAGTGGAAGTGTGGAACAGTTCATGTTGAAAGGAAATTCTATTGAATATATCTCGTATAAAAGATCTGTCTCTGAGTCAAATGGAGACGTTCAATCCGAGCCTAGATAAGTACGGAGTAGGGCTGGACTCGGGCCGGGCGGCCCGACCCGGAACCGGCCCGGTCCGGCCACTGTAGCAACTGGCCCAGCCCGGTCCACCGACGGTTCGGGTCAAACCGGCCCGGCGGTTTCCGGTTCCGGGCCCGGGCCCTGCATATGGTGAACCGGCCCGGCCGGTTCGGGCCGGGATTTTTTTTTTTTTTTTTTTTTTTGAAAATTTTTAAGTTTTGGGTTGAATTAGGTACTTTGGGCCATTTGAGGTGGTTTGGGGTTGAGGAGGAGGGGTAGGGGGTTAAATAAAAGAAGCCAAAAAATAAAATAAAAAATAGTTGGGCGGGTGAACCGGCCCGGTCTGGCCCGGAACCGGTCACCGCCGGTTCGGGTCCGGGCCTAGCATTTGGTGAACCGGGGCCCGGTTGGTTCAAGGCCCGAACCGGGCCTGGTCCGGCCCGAGGCCACCCCTAGTATGGAGTATCTCGTAAAGAAAGTTTTAACTCTAAAGCCTAGATAAGTACGGAGTATCTCGTAAGGAAAGTTTTAACTCTAAAAGCACGAATGCTTTTTTTGAAAGGCTAAAAGCGAATGTTAGTGTTCAAAATTATAAGTTTTTGTTAAGAAGTAAAATTCACTTAGAAAAAGATAAGATTGATTGTAATTATTTCAAAAGGCCACCTAAAAAAATTGGTCACTCATTTGAAGTAGATATGCACGCACAACATTGTTTTCTCCCACTCACACCACATAATAATGAGAGGAAAAAAATCAATAATATTAATTTTCGGAAAATGATGGATAAAAAATGACTTTGTTACGTTTTAGTGACTATAATTGTATTCAAAGTTAGTATGATGTAATTATTATGAAATTGATATGGATTTTGAACATAAATATAATCGTTAAAAGTTTTTTTTTGAACGAAACCGGCTTAGTACTTACTTTATTCTATTTTTGAGTTAAGAATACGTCTGTTTTGGTAACTTAATTTTTGAACTCGTTTGGTAATACTGAGAATTGTGAAATTCAGTTGAAATTCTATAACAATTGAATTGATTGTATAAATGTATAGATTGATTATGCTAAATTATGAGATATATAGTTATATTTAAAATACTCTGTATTTTATAAGCAGAATAAAGAAGAAATATACGATCATGAAAATTTAAAAAGTTAAAATTATCATGCATCTACAACAACGTCACTCAATTCAACAAGAAACGTAGTTTCAACATTATTTAATTAGTTTGTTATTACAAATTAGTGCACGAAATTAAAAGTTACTCCCTCCGTCCTAAAATAAATGTGCTGCTTTCCTTTTCGGTCTGTCCCGAAATAAATGTCTCACTTCTTTAACTTCCTTATTTGGTAAATAAATCTATACCAAACAGTGCAAAACAGTGCCAAAGAGTGTCACCACAATGTCAAACAGAGTTACTATAGTGCTAAACAATGTGCAGTCAAACTCATTTTCTTAATCTGTGTTAAAGTCAAACCAGGACATTTATTTCGGGACGGAGGGAGTACGTCATTTGTAAAAAAAAATGGCAGGTAAAACGGATAAGCTATAAAGTAGAGTAACGACACGGTGTTCATCTGACTTAATTGTGTTGTGAAACATTAATCGTTTATTTTTAATAATAAAAGTAGATAATGCCAACTTATTTTATATCTGAATTTTGGGATGAGATTTTAAATTTGCGGAATTAGTTTTTCTTTGGCAAATCGTTCTAACTTATTGTAATATGTGTTCTGTTAAAACCAATTTCCTTGAATTGGGATGAGATTCAAACTTGACAATTGGTTTATTCTTATTTAAAGCTATTTTCCTAATATTTTTGTTAGCATTTAAAACATATTATCTGTCTTTTGCTGTGATTGTGTACTTGTACGGTTCACGTACCGACCACCTGAGACACTCAGACAAATGTATATCAGGAATAAAATAGTGTAAATTTGATAAATATTTAAAGAGAGGACCATTGTCCTCGTGAGGTTATTAAATGCGCAGATATTTTTCATTATCTTATCCAGCCAATGCTCCGCATATAGGTATGTATTTTTTTTTTAAAGGAAAATTAGCGTGTACGAATTTGTCACAACTCACAAAACGTTCGTTCCGCACTTCCGCATGGAGTATTTGGTAAGGCTGCTTGCAACCCATAGGTGAATAACCTAATTTTAGCCTATTCATCCAAATAATTACTCCAACCCATGTATTTTGGGGTGCCAAGTAGGTGGATGGCACCCCTAGCGGGCAATATTTGCAAGCATATTGACGGAGAGAAGGGTCCCAGGTGTCAGCCACGCATCAGTCCTGGCAACTACTTCCGCGGTCCATAGCACTCCAGCGTTGCAATTTATTTTGAAATTAAGCTAGGTGTCCATATTTTAATTTTTTTGCCAAAGAATTTGGCAATTGCCAGCACTCCAGCTATTCAATTAAACGCAATAAGCATCGTTTTGGATAGTACTCTAGTTGATATTTTCATTGGCAATTGCAATTTTTTTGATACTTCGTATTAAGCTTAGGTGTTCAAATTTTAATACCTATGATTTTTGTTTGCAGTGAAATGATAAGACTTTTTAAATCATAATTATTGGTATAAAAATGTCAAATAATTGATGAGTAATAATAAAAGTAAGGATTTATACATTTAATTAGAAAGAAATTGTGTTGTGAGGTTATCGTGCCTAGTGGGACGTCTTGAGTTCGAATCCCGCTAGGCACACAAGGGTGTGAAATTCAATGGAGTGGATTTCAGCCCTAATTACTCCAGGCTCCTCCAGTCCCCCTCCCCAGACTCCCTGGAGTAAAAAAAAAAGAATTAAAAAAAAAATTATTGTCTGGTCAATTTTGGGAATCCAGGCTAGCAGGGAGGGCCCCTCCCGGAGGGGGTGTCATATTTTTTTGTTCTTCCACTATTACTTTAGTGTATTCCACGATTGAAAGTAGCCATATATATATGATTGAATAAAGAAATTTAGATCATAGATATTGTTTTCGATAAAATGTACTCCGTAGTTAGCTGTGTTTGCAATCACATAATTTAAGTGATTTTGGTTTTTTTTTAAAGAAAAAAACACTTATTTTACAAAACACTACCAATTTTTACTTTTTTCGACTTCCTGTCGAATCTACTTTTTACTTTTTCTATTATACAAAAAACACTTATTTTACCAAACACTGCATACTTTTATTATTAATCTCTTTTTCTCAAAAATTGCTTTTATTTAAGCACAATCACTTACAAACAAAGTCTTAAATTAGTTTCGTGTAATAATTAAAGTCCAAAGTTTTAAAAATCAAATGCATCCATGATCCATGCTTATTATTTCTACTAGCTGGGTACGCACGATGTGCGAACTGCAAAGGCACGGTGCCCAACAGAAAATGAGGAAGTTGTGTTATTATAACAAAGTTTTAGCAACACTCATAAATGCATATAATACTACTATCTAGGAGCAAAAAGTCATCATAATTTAGAATGAGGATGATCAAATTTCATCAAAGTGGAAGGGAGACATCACATGAAATCGGAGTTAGAAATAGATATAAAAGTAAAACTTAATTCCATCCACAATGAACCAGCAAGCTGGTTGAAAAAAGTTGGGAAAATAAACCTGCATACTGCTAGTTAACTATCACTTCATTTGTTTTGTTTGAAAAATCTGCTTTAAAGAGCATTCAATCTTTTTTCAATCCCCTGTAAACACTATAAGTATTTGGTAAAATTGGATCAGATTAAACTTTCGCCAAGCAACTATTATATGTAATCCTAAATGACAAGAAAAGTGCTTCAACTTGCAATTAGCTTCATAGTTTTGTACACAAAGATTAAAAAGTAAGCTTCAATAAAACAACACCTAAACATGCAAATAATTGCTAGTGAAAGCAGGATGGGCTGATTTGACCCAATTGCTATTAAGAATTTGTAATTAAGAATTGCAATTAAGAATTTGTAAAACTTGGTCCTAACAATATTAATTTAATCTGAAACAATTCAAATTCCAGAGAACTTTATCACTTCAGAACAACATCAAGTGCTTTAATAAAAATGGTCCTTGCAATTGTAACTCAAATTCCAATACCATATGAAAAGGGTTTCTATTAAAAGAATAGGAAAAAGATTGTTCTTAAATTATACGAAGTATGTTGCAAAAACAATTATTTTAAAAAAAAAATGTTGCAAAAACAATTTAAAATTCAGAAAACGATTAGAGCAGACCATACTTCTAAAAATGTCAAAACACCAATAGCTATAAGACATTTTTTAAATAGATCACACAATATTATTTTAGAGAAGTTCACAATCACAAACAATATTGAGAAAAGACCATTCTTGCAACGATCTTATACAGTTATAACTTATAACTGCAAAGACCATCCATATAAAATTAGAGAGCAGCCCAATATCGAAAAAAGAAAAAAACAATAGAACATCAACTTTGAGCAATTATAATTGAAATCCAGATTTTGCAGTCAGCAAAAACTTTACTCAACTCTTTATAAAATCTCTATGAAAGAGGATAACAAATATTGAGTCTAAAAACTTGTTGCCTTTTCCACTAAGAAATATTCCGTCTAAAAAACTCAAGCAAAGAAGCCACGTTCAATTTGGGGCAATTTCCACTAATGAGAAAGGAACAGTTTTTGGGGCAAGTTAAAGGAACAAATCGGCACAAACAAGATAGGTTAAGTTTATTTACATATGGCGACAACAGTATGATTGCTAGATGAGACGAAACAGAACCACACCTTGGCGGACTAAGAAGAGGAAGAAGAAGATAAAATGGGTTCAATTTGCAATTACCGGCGATATAAGCGTAGCGATAAACATCTGCTGACACAAACAGTGAACAAGAGACAGACCCATGACCTTATTTTTGCTAGAGATGGGCTACGGCTATGGAGAAGACAATCGCACCCATGACCTTATTTTTGCCTGACGCTCGTTTTTACCTTAACGTAATAGTGGAACCAAGTGAAGAATGGTAAAAATAATAAGGAAGACACTAACGGTCACAAACGGAAAAAGGGTTGTGGTTAACTTCCTTCGGCTCTTTATATATAAGGAGATAAATGAAATGCGAGGGTCCTATATTCACCTTGAACTGGTCTCCTTGAATTGGCGATGGTTATATTACTTCTATAAAAGAAACGACTAGTAGGTATCACTCCAAGTTATAGTAAAATTTTAAACCTCAAATTATATAAACATGTTAAACTCAGAATGTACATCCTAAAAAGTCAATTTGTAGGAGAAGTAGTTCAAATACTTATATAATACCACGTATTTTGTTACCGAGTATTTTATACCTTTTTTATATGAAACAAATACTGTAACGGCGTTTCACAATAGAGCCTTTTAGACATTTTGGCGAGTGTCACATACGGTACCCGTCAGAAAATCGGTATCGTATCTAGCATGCATTTGATTATTTCAAGTCATTGTTTCATCGTTAATTTATATTTACATACTAATTCAAATGCAATATTCTAATTGGTCTACTTGGAAAATGTATGATACCTTGAGGTTACCATGAGATTTAAGTTTTTACACAAATATTTAGGTCGGGGGTTTCCTAACCAGAGCGCCGTCCGGCCGCCACCATGGGGGGGGGGGGGTTCCCAATGGTATTTTTTGTTGTAATTTTATGCATGTTCTTTATCAAGTTTAGTTTATCGACATTAATTACGTTTTCAGCTTAAAATTCAATCGGGAAGGCATACATTTTTTAAGATAACTGTATTATATATGCATATTTTGATGCAGTTATCTTCAAAAAATTATTTGACTGTCTTCTTGATTGCAGTTTAAGCTGAAGTATATATGATGTGGATAAACTAGACTTGATGAAACACATACATGCACAAAAAAATTTAGCAAAATAACCATCGAGAACCGCCCTTAACGGCAATGGTCGGACGACACTCTCGTCATGAAATTTCTGACCGGAAGATTATTCTAACGTTTTAATATCATGTGTACAACATTAAGTTGTGTTGGTCATGGCTGACCAATATATTGAGCTAATATATTTACTTTTAGAAAAACTGGTTTTCTAATTACTCCGTATCAGTTGTATAGAGAATTTATGAGATCTTTAATGTGGACGATTGCAAAAGAATATTGAGCATTTCTTTCAGTCTGATTGACCGGGCGGATGGATTTTGGTGGAGTACGTGGGGAGAAGAACGAGCAATTTTCAGTTAAAAGTTTTAATTTATAGATTGCTCATGGGGCTCAATAATTCGGGCGGCTGGGTAGGTTGGAGGAATTGTGGGATGCTCGGGTTCCCCCAAAGTTCAAGTACCTAGTTTGGTAGGTTTTGGATGGCACTCTACCATCTGTTGAAAATCTAAGAAAGAAAGGGGTGTTAATTAATGGAGGCTGCAAGCTGTGTGGATTGCCAGGATAGGACTCGGATCATGCATTATGAACCTGCTCAAAAGCTGAGGAGGTCAGACAGCTTGCGGACATTAACACAGGAGGACCGCAAATGGAGTTGAATCAGTGGCTTCGGCAGCAGTTGGAGTAGGCGGAGGCAGGTGCTAGGTGCGGGATTTTGGTAATTATTTGGAGTTTGTGGAAGAGGAGGAATCATGCGGTGTGGAAGGATGAAATGCAGGCCGGAGGCGGAGGGCGTCCTGCGGAGAGCCGATGGAATGCTTGGCGCCTGACAGCAGGTACGCGAAACTGAGGCAGATAGGCAGGTCTGGAGGCAGCGGAATGAAGAAGGAGGAAGATGGCAAAGGCCGATCGGGGATTATCTTAAAATCAATGTTGATGGAGCTGTCAATGGTGGTGGAGGAATTCGCTCATGGGGCTGGCCTGGGTTGTCCGGAATGCGGAATGAGCTTTTATTAAGGCTCGGGGGTTTCAGTTTCAGCGGAATGGACTGTTGAAGAGACAGAGGCCATGGGTGTTCGGAATGCTATAATTCATGCAAAGGAGGCAGGATGGCGGAATGTGATGATTGAGACCGATGCTCTCACTGTTGTGCATGGAATATCTAAGACGAAGAGCTCGACTTATGTTAATTTAATTTTTGATGATATTAGGAAAATGTTGGAAACAGAGAGCAATTTTGACATCTGTTTTTGTAAACGATCTGCGAATCATGTTGCCCATGCTCTTGCTCGGGCACATGTTGCCATCTCAGATCAGTGTGTGGATTACGTTGATATGCCTGATTGTATTTGTAGCCTTATGGCTAATGATTTATTAATATAATGTTATCGGTTTGATTATAAATAAATTACTCTGTATAAGTTAAAGAAATTTTAATATTCTAAACATACTTTGATCACTATTGAGTATTGATCATCAATCTCTTTCATTTTAATTTATTATTCATAAGTAATTAGACATGATTATAATTTTGAGTTGATTAGACAACCATTTCGGTATGAGAAAGAATAAGACTAAAATTTGCACTTAACTGTAGCCTATGTGGGATTCGAACCCACATTTATGTGTTTATAACACATCGCTCTACCATTTGAGCTAATAGGCTAAAAATTGTTATTTATAATATTTTAAAACAATAAGCAACTCTATAAGAAAGAACAAACAAAATATAAAGAGTATGTAGTTAACAGCGAGGAAATTACAAAATGAAAGTGATTTTCTCATTAGCTCGAAGATTTCTGTTGCTCACAGAAACCCATTGCTTCAATGGTGATAACCCTTATTTCTTAACAAACATCTTTTTTAAGTTTATAAATACTGGGATCCATTAGACAAAAAAAACTGGGATCCAATTATTTGATGTATTAGTCAATCGGCATTTATCCCAATAATCATTTGAGTAAAAAAAATGAACTTGTATGCTGAGGATCTGTTTTTTGTTATGAGGTTTAAACTGATGTTTTTTGTTCTAAGGTTTAAACTGAGTGTTTGTTTCTGTTTATCTTCTTCCCCAGATTTGAGGTTATGGGTTTACTTCATTTACATATATGCGGTTAGTTAGTTTCATTGTTATTTCTACTTTCTAAAAAAAATCCCAGTATTATTCAAAAAAAAAATCCCAGTAAAAAACAAAACAAAATGCATATCTTTTGAGTCCAGCCCTGGTTCTAAAGTGTATTACTCTCAATTGATTAAAATTTTCTTAGTCTCAACCGAAGAGCTGCAAACCATTACCAAAATGCATAACAGCTTGAGGCTATACACCGGAATTCTGAGCACTTGACAGATGGCAATACAGAAGCATACTAAAACCTAGACACAATCCAAAAGATCATATTATCAAAAATGATATGAAGTATATTCTTTCTAGAATAGTGGATCTAATATAGATCATGAACTACTTCAAATCCATTTCTTCATTTGCTCCTATGATAGAATATCTACTCCTGCTCAACCCACATTAATAAATGAGCGTTGAAAGTTCTGATTGCGGATATAGTCACTACAAAAAAACACGGAGTTAGTCACGGATTTAGTCACGGACCGTAGTATAAAAAATCTGTGACTAACTCTGCCAGTCACGGACTTTGTCCGTGACTAAATCCGTGACTGTTTGGGCGTGACTAATTCTAGTCACGGTCATTTTATCCGTGACTTAGCGTAGTCACGGCTTAGTCACGGGCCGTTTCCGTGACTAACTTGTCACCGGAATAACCACACCGGCGTAGTCACGGCTTAGTCATTCTATTGGGTATATCTTCTAGCTAGCTAGTTGTCAAAATATCTTAGTTAGAAGATATACTCTATTTGACAATAGAAGATACTCCGTATATACAATATAATGTGTACAGATATGGCAAATGGCTTATCAGGCGGCTTTTAACTTGTTTGACCCATTTCAGTTGTTAGATTAGTCAAAGAAGCTAATAATAATGTTTGGTAAATGGCTTTTGAAATTAGATTGTTGAGTTTGAAAAACTGAAAAAATGGATGGTTGAAGAAGCTAAGGGGAGCAGTTTCTTCATTCGGTCAGTTCAATTTACACTCTGTCAGCCATTTTGAAACAGCCAATTTTATCAAATTGTTATTTATAATCAGTTAACACAATCAGCCGGTCAAAACAGCTAACACAACCAGCTGTTATGAAACAGCTGACACAATCAACTAACAGCAGCTAACAACAGCTAACAGTCATTTACCAAACAAGGCCATGGAGTATAGTTTAAAAAGGATTCACCATTTTCTTTTTGCATATTGTTGGGTTTCCATCCCCTAAGTCATTTTTGTGCCATATATATATTTTAGACGTAGCACTAGCAGAAGTTTCCTCACAACTTACTCGACCAAACACCTAATAAATTTAAAATTGAATTAACTAACAACGAAAATAAGAAAGAAAAACTTTAATGGATGTTTTGACGGTGCAAACCCAATTGAAAACGAGACCTTAAAAAATACGAAAATGCTCATGAGTTGTACACAAGTTGTACACAAACCCCCTAGTTGTGTGTACACAGACAATTCATTTAAAAAGGGCAGTCCTTGATGTCAAATTGTCGATATACACAGACAATGTATGTATAACTTGTGTACATGAACAATGACTCTAAAAAATATAGAGGCACCGTTATCGGTCCAAAATCTGGTGTCAGATTGTTGTGTCGGATAGGGACCTGAAATGCACACGGGAGGGTGGACCACTTTTGGACTGGGTCAAAACAATTTCAACCCATGAACCGTCCAATTAGAATAGCCTACCAACCGGACTCTCTCTTGGGTTGACCCGCTTCTTGTACAAACGTGCACGGTCCATTCATGATTCACCAATGACGTATTTCATTGTCTTCCAATCCTTTCACATGATAGGAAGAAGGTCAGGCCGTCAGGGTATAAGGCTATCCGCAGCCCTAAAGGTCAAAACGTAAATTTAACCTATTGACTCCTAAAAACCCTCCATCCCATGTATTTGGAGGTGCCAAATGGGTAAAATGGCACCCAAGGGAGGGGGGATTTGGCACCCCATATTCACGCCCTTTGCCAGAAGAAAGAATGGGGGAGTTGTCCTGATGTGGAGAGATAGTGCAGACCCCAACAACAAAATATTTCTTTTTTATTAAAAGTGTTATAACTTTTTAATTTGTATTTATTTTATTTCAAAAATTATATCAAAATTCATAACTTTTTTTTATCTTTCATATGACACCGATATCATATATATATATAAAGTTAGAAAAAAAACTTAACTATTGGAGATATTTTGATTAAATTTTTTTCTTAATATATTCCACTGCTAAAATTAAGATCTCGTGATTAATATATTCTTTTTACATTTTCAATTTTTTCCAAAATGGATCTGAAATAAAAACAAAAGTTTAAATTCCAAAATTATTTATTTTTACATAGGAATGTTTGACTCTTTTCAATCTTAATTATCCCAAAAAATTATCGAAAAAAAATAATGTATAATAATGAAAATAAGATTTTAATTAAATAAACTTTGCAAGATAATATATTGACGGTGGCTGGATTGCAGCAAAAATTGAATTGACGGTGTGAATACGTATAAAGTAGTGGGAAATTTGATTTATTGACGGACGCGGGTTGCGGTTAGCCTAACAAGGAAGAGATCTCTCAAATACTTTAAATAAAATTGGGAAAACTGTCAAATAGGTCCCTGTATTTTTATAAAAAAGTCAATTAGGTCATCGTACTTCAAATTGAATCAATTAAGTCCCCGAAGTATTAAAATATAACCAATTAAGTTATTTCATAAGTCACTAGCTTGGATCGGAAAAATTGAAATGGTGTCTTGCTAAGTGGTTTGGTTAGAATATCAGCAATTTGTTGCTTTGTAGAGATATGTTTGACCACCAATTGTCCACTTTCAACTAGTTCCCGAACAAAAAAGAAGTCTAATGCAAGATGCTTCATCCATGAGTGAAACACAGGATTAATGCACGCATAAGTAGCTCCTTGGTTATCACAAAAGAGCTGGGGCGTGGATACTAATGAAATTCCCAACTCGGTGAGCAGATTTCGTACCCATAGCATTTCCGCACTTGCATTTGCAACAGCCTTGTATTCAGCTTCAGTAGAGGACCTGCACACTGTTTTTTGTTTAATTTGGCTGACTTCCAAGAAATAATGTTACCTCCCAAGTAAAGTACATAAGCTGTAGTAGATTTCCCCCCATCGGTCACACCACCCCAATCGGAATTTGAGAAGACTGAGAGGGTTAGAGGTGATGAGCGACGAAGAAATAATCCATGGTCCAACGTACCTTTGAGATATCGCAGTATACGTTTGACGCCTTGCCAATGAGTCTCGGTCGGTGCATGCATAAACTCAGATAGCCGATTTACGGCAAATGAAATGTCCGGCTGTGTAAAGGATAAATATTGGAGAAGACCAAGCGTGCGGCGGTATTGTGTAGCATCAGCAGGTGATGTACCATCTGTGAGGGAAAGTAAAGACTTGGTGCACATCGGGGTGGTTGCCTCCTTGGCGCCATGCATTTTACATGATTCCAGAATGTGAAGTATGTATTGACGTTGGGTCAAGAAAATGCCAGTGGGAGTGGGAACCACTTCAATCCCAAGAAAGTGATGTAACATGCCCAAATCTTTGACCGAGAACTTGTGGGTAAGTTGACGAACAAATTCCTCAACTGCTTTAGCATTATTCCCTGTAAGAACAATGTCATCAACCTATACAAGAAAATAGATGAGTGTGCCATGGGAGGAGTAAATAAATAATGAGGCATCTGCACGAGATTTTTGAAAGCCCACAGAGATAAGAAACCGGCACAACTCCATATACCAAGCACGTGGGGCCTGTTTGAGCCCATAGAGTGCCTTACGTAGTTTGCAAACATGTGTGGGAAACTGCGGATCTCGAAAACCAGGTGGCTGAACCATATACACCTCCTCCGTGAGTGTCCCATGCAAAAAGGCATTATTGACGTCCAGTTGCCAGAGAGACCAATTTCGGGCCAGTGCAATAGATAGGACGATGCGTATTGTAGTCGGTTTTGTTACAGGACTGAACGTTTCTGAATAGTCACGACCAGGTTGTTGTAAAAAAACCGCGAGCCACAAGCCTTGCTTTAAACCGAGAGATGCTACCGTCGGCATTTCTCTTAATCCGGAAGAGCCACTTACATGTTACAGGAGTTTGGTTGGTCGGAGGAACCAGAGTCCATGTATTATTCCGGCTGAGAGCTTGCATTTCGTTCTGCATGGCAGCAGCCCACCTCGGATCAGTTAATGCCTGTTTCACACTCGTTGGTTCAAGTGCATGTGGAATAGGATGGGTGGTGGTATGGTTTAAGTAGGGTCCGCCAATATACTTGGGATTGGGGACTCGGTGGCGAATGGGTCTGTGAGCTATAATTGTGGTGGATGGAGTAGTATGGGACGTTGGTGGGGTCGGATGGGTTGTAGGTGGTGGCATGGATAATGTTGACATGTTGTTGGAGTTATTGGATGCGTAGGGTGGGTTGGTTCCAGAGGAATTGGATGTTGTGGAATTTGAGGGAGTAGGTGGGTCAGGTTGTTGAGTGGATAAGACGGGTGCGGTGATAGGTGGGCTTAAGAGAGGATAGATATTAGATGGAGGTTGACTGGGAAAGACAGTTGATGATAAGGCCGAATTATGTAAAGGAGATGGGTCCACGGGCGGCAATTGCATACTTGCAGGGATATTGAACTCGGACCGGGGAGAACGAGATGGAAAAATAGTGGGAACAAAACGAACATGACGACTCACATATATACGATTTGTGCTAGGATCCAGACAAAAATATGCAGATTGAGATAAAGAGAAGCCAATAAAAATACAAGGTATGGAGCGTACATCAATTTTAGATGAGGAATATGGACGAAGCCATGGATAACACAAGCACCCAAATGGTTGTAACTTTTTGCAATTAGGGTGACGATGATATAACTGAAAATAGGGTGTGGAGAAATTAATGGCGGAATTGGGAAGGCGGTTGATAAGGTAAACTGCTGTTTGAAAGGCATAGGTCCAGTACAATTGTGATAGACCGGAATAATGGAGTAAGGTAAGACCGGTATCAACAATATGTCCGTGCTTGCGTTCAGCAATGCCATTGTGTTTAGGAGTGTGGGGTGGTGTGGTAAAATGAGATATGCCATGTTGATTAAGATATGGCCGTAATTTAAGATATTCGCCCCCGTTATCTGAGAATAGAGATTTAATTTGATGGTTAAAATATTTCTCAACCAATCGATGGAACTGGGGAAACACAACAGACACATCACTTTTATGTTTTATGGGATATAACCAAGTGTATCTTGTGAAATAATCCACAAAACTCACGTAATACTTGTAACCATCAAAAGACGTAATAGATGTGCTCCATACATCACTATATATATTAACTCTAGAGGATAATTGGCTTGCATAGTATTAAGAGAAAATGGCAACTTGGTGCTTTTATTAACATAACAAGATGAACAATGAGACTCACTTAACGAGGTGTTACACGGAATAACATTTTTATTTTGATGAATTAACATATCAAAAATACGACGAGACGGATGACCAAATGTATGATGCCAGTGAGATGGAACTGAGACACTAGAAAGATTGATTTGCGAACATAGTAGCTCGTTAGAGAAAGGCTCTTGATACCATGAAGAAGTAAAGGAAGGATGTAAAACTGATTGTATATTATTGAGATACGTACATGTGTTTATATAGGCTTACAATGGAAGAGACAATATCTAATAACTAACTCTGCACAGGCTATGGGATAATCATCATAACCATATGTGATAATAGGCTAACCGTATGGGATAAGTACAAGTAATAAATACATGATAATATTTACTAATATTATGTTTCAATATTACATATGACATAATCAATAGTAGTTTAATGTTATCCATATTCTCATATATGCACATTTTATAGTAATGTATATGACTGCTTAGGTGATTGTAATTGTAATGTCTTAATCACCAATACAGGTTTCGTTTAAACATTATACTACCCCATCTCTTTCAACAAAAAAAAAAAACTCATCTCTCATTTCGAGTTGGATGTGAAAAAGTAAAAAATCGATCAAATAATTGAGATTTGTTCAACAAAGATAAATAAATATAAACAACAAATTAACTACTTGTGCACTAGAAGAAGGACGGAGGTAGTATGACATAAAACTCATTTCAATAAAGCATATTAAATTCATTACAAACCAGTTTAAAACATTTAGCTTTATTACCTCAATTATTGTTAGTTGTTTATAAATTAAAAAAAAAGATAAAAATCCTATTACCAAAACTTTAAATATGAAATATTGCGTATATTATTTGGACTAATATATCGGTCTCAAACCAAACGTACATGATCAAACCAAAACTAGACTTAAACGAGATAATAATAATAATAATAATAATAATAATAATAATAATAATAATAATAATAATAATAATAATAATAATAATAATAATAATAATAATAATAATAATAATAATAATAATAATAATAATAATAATAATAATAATAATAATAATAATAATAATAATAATAATAATAATAATAATAATAATAATAATAATAATAATAATAATAATAATAATAAATAAATAAATAAATAAATAAATAAATGAAAACGGCTTAACAGATCATCACAATGAATACACATAATTGATCATACAAGAATATTTCTTAATTATACGGGGGTATAAAATACATTGTAGCATATTGACGTAGATGCATGTATTAATTCACATTAAACGTAAAACAACTAGATCACATCATACTTCAAAAATCAATCCAAATGGACGCGTCTGGGAAGAACTTTGTCCCCATAAACATATAGATTTGAGACGAACTAAAATGGTAATCTTAATCGTTTGCCTATACAATATATAGCCAATACATGGACACCTCGTATGCCTAAAAAAATGCACAATGGATGAAGAGATCTATGAAACCTACCTATGGTGGAATGAAGTTCAGTGTATGTAACTTATTTTTTCTTCAAATTTTTAGTGTGTAAATTTATTCATTTTTTAGATTCAGTCCACTCTATTGGAACAACAAAGGCAAGAGAGTTCAGTGGGAAGATACGGCTGAAGTATGTGATAAAGGAAGAAAAGAAGATGGACTACGAAGACTAGATTAGTACAACAGAATTTTGTTCTAGATAGTTCTTTCTGTTAGTCGGTTAGAGTATATCATTTAGTATAAATACAACTTGTACTTTTCATTTTGTAAATTAATACAATCAATTCCAGTATTTCCTCCAATGAATATTTTACAGTTTACTCATTCTGAAATGGTATCAGAGCTTCCGCAATAATCCATCGTCGTCCCCAACTCGTTGATTCACCATGGATTCAGCATCAAGTGATTCTGAACCTGAGCACAGTCATCATTCAACTTCAGTTCATAATCATAACAAAATTGGCGGAGATGAAGTGAATCCATTATTCCTTCATCACGCCGAATCCCCAAGTCAATCTCTAATCAGTTTGAAACTCGACGCTCGGAACTATCATCGATGGAGCAGACTCATGTACGTCGCGCTATCAGCAAAGAACAAACTACCTTTTATCGATGGAACGTTACCTAAACCTGCGATCAACGATCCGAACTACTTCAGCTGGATGCGAGCTAACCACATGGTAATCTCATGGATTTCGAATTGTCTATCACCTGATTTAGGTGATTTTGCTTTGTACTCTGATTCTGCAACTCAAGTCTGGAAGGAATTGAAGAGAAGATTTTCTAGGTCAAGTAATAATCACATCTACATGCTTGAACAAAACCTAATCGCTACAAAGCAAGAAAACTCACCAATTAGTGTGTACTACTCTAAACTCAAAACACTCTGGGATGAGATAGGTCAATATGAAGAATCTGCAATATGCACAGTTGAAAATTGTCCTGTGCTAATCGAGATGAACAGAAGGATGCAAAGGAAATATGTTATGCAGTTTCTCATGGGATTAAAGGAATCCTTCATACTTCTTTGAAATCAGATTTTGTTAAAGGATCCTTTGCCCCCACTTGATGACATTTTTAATCTGGTTCTACAAGAAGAAGCAAATCAGGAATTGAACTCCTCAATGAATTACATGTATGATGCTACAACAATGGCAATGGCAGCAGAATCACATCAAAATTATAATAGAGGTTATAACAACGACAAACATAAATACAGTTCATATGATAATGGTGAACAACGAGGGAATAACATTGGAGGAAATCAGAAAATCTGCACACATTGCAAGAAAACAAATCATTTAGTTGAAAACTGTTTTGAACTCATCGGTTATCCACCTGGACATAAACTTGCACGTTTTAAACCTCAAGTTGTGCAGAACACTGGAGGATGGCAGAACAAGAACAAGAATGTGGTGAATGCAGCTATGTTTGAGGAGCACAATGAAGAATCAGGTAAAGGACATGTCAGTTTGACTCAGGAGGAGTATCAACAGTTCTGTACTCTTATCAAAGGAGGTATTAATTTGGCATCTTCAAATAATGTTATCTCATCTGGTCACTCACATCTCCCAGATAATCCTTCCTACTCCAAACAAGGTACATATCAAAACCAAAACAATCACGTATCTGTATCCTCAGCTATTCAACTTCAACCTCACATTTGGCTCCTAGATTCAGGTGCAACAGATCACATCACATGTGATTTATCCTTATTCACACAGTATACACTTTGTTCACCACTTTCTATTCATCTACCCAATGGTGGTCATACTGTTGCCACACACATAGGTTCAGTTCACTTGAATCAAAATATCATCCTTCAAAGAGTTTTGTTTGTGCCATCATTCCATTTCAATCTTATATCTGTGACAAAGCTAGTTTCTGACAGTAATCTTCAACTCATATTCTCTAAAACTGATTGTCATTTACAGGAACTCAGCACCTTGAAAGTGATTGGGACAGCTGAAAGAGTGCAAGGTTTATATTACATGGTGCAAGAGAATAATGATCCTTTTCCTGTAATAAATAATGCATCCACATCTATCAATACCTCTGTAACACCTCAACTTTGGCACAATAGACTGGGACATCCTTCCCTAGATAGAATAAAATTGTTTCATGATGTATTCAGTGATATTCCTAATACAAAGTTTACTGAAGTGTGTGATGCTTGTCATTTCGGAAAGCAACATACACTTTCTTTTCCTCAAAACCCTCATAAATCTGACAAAGCCTTTGATTTGTTACATCTTGACATCTGGGGTCCTATGAAAATTCCTTCTTTGGATGGTGCAATTTATTTTCTCACTGTAGTTGATGACTACAGTAGATTCACCTGGATTTTCCTCATGAAAACCAAATCTGAAACAAGAACCCATATCCGACAATTTTTATCTTTTGTCTCAACACAATTCAATGCCAAAATCAAAGCCTTTAGAACTGATCAAGGCAAAGAATTTCAAATGAATGCAGAATTTGCTGAATTGGGGATAATACATCAACAAAGTTGCATATATACTCCTCAGCAAAATTCTGTTGTTGAGCGAAAACACAGACACCTTCTTAATGTTGCTCGCTCATTACGTTTTCAAGCACATTTACCCTTAGAATTCTGGGGAGAGTGTGTTAACACAGCAGCTTATCTCATAAATCGAACCCCTACACCAAACCTCAACAATCATTCTCCTTTTGAGCTTCTCTATTCTAAAATACCTTCCTATCATCACCTCAAAGTTTTTGGGTGCCTGTGTTATTCTTCCACTTTGCCTATTCACAGGTCCAAACTTGATTCCAGAGCCAACAAATGTATCTTTCTTGGTTATCCTGCCAACATTAAAGGATACATTGTGTATGATGTTGTTAGGAAAACCAAGGAAGTGTCAAGAGATGTGTATTTCTTTGAAAATCAGTTTCCATTTGCTCCTTCATCTTCTAATTCTTCACCAAATGTCTTACATCCTACTCAACCATCTCCAACAATCCTACCTCCTAACATCACATCTCCATCACATTCATCTTTTCAGTCTAATAAATCCTCTTCATTCACTTCTAACCAATTTGACAATTCTTCTTCACACACTTCAGATCAATCTCCTCCACCATACAATTCTTCCATCCCATTTATTATCACTGATACTAACCAATCTGATCCACCTGAAACTGATCTCAATTCTCCACCTGAGTTTCCACCCAACATCCCACCATTACGCAGAACCACTAGAATACATCAACCCCCAAATTACCTAAAGGATTATCAATGTAATCTTGCACATCAATCAGTTGTCTCCATTCCACATCAAGGTAACAAATCCATTAATTTCCCATTATCTCATTCTCTTTCTTTCCATAGACTTTCTGGTTCCTATTTGAAATTTGTTTTAGCTGTTGCACAAGAATTTGAACCACATTCATTTAAAGAGGCTTCATTAATACCCCATTGGCAAGAAGCATACTCGATCGAGTATGTATAGAAATCAGAATTTGGTCAATACTCGATCAATACTCGAGTAGATTTTATATGTATACCCGATCGAGTATATAAGTATACCCGATCGGGTATAGACACTCGAACGTGGGAAAATCTTCTCCTGCATGTTCCTTTGTTTTCGGATCCGATCTGATTTGAAATGTCAACCAGATACCCGATCGAGTATATGTATATACTCGACCGAGTATAGACCAAAATCAGGATTTTTCCTTCTTTTTGTCTTGTACTCTTGCACCTTCCTTCACCATTGATCATTTGATTGATCTTGGACCTGTTTAAGCTCAGAATAAACCTAATCTAAACAAATTACAAGAATTTAACAAACTAAACTATTACACCGAAAGTGTGTAATTTCCGAAATATTAAACAATCAAAACTAACTAAAAACGTAAATAAACATACGGAAATTACAAACGTATCAAAGCAATGAGAACTGAGGTTGCTGCTCTAGAGGATAACAAAACATGGACCTTACAACCACTGCCTCCTGGGAAGAAAGCAATAGGCTGCAAATGGGTGTATAAGATAAAGTACAAGTCTGATGGTTCAGTAGAAAGGTATAAGGCCAGACTGGTGGCTAAGGGTTACACACAAAAACCTGGGCTTGATTATTCTGAGACTTTTTCTCCAGTAGCCAAGATAACCACAGTTCGTTGTCTTCTCAGTATAGTTGCAGCCAAATCTTGGAATATCTTCCAACTTGACGTTAACAATGCCTTTTTATATGGAGACCTAAATGAAGAGGTCTACATGCAGCTTCCTCAGGGTTTCTCTAGACAGGGGGAGAATATGGTATGCAAGCTAGAGAAATCCTTATATGGATTGAAACAAGCATCTTGGAAATGGAACCACAAATTCTGCACCATCATTGCTAAATATGGATGTATACAGTCAAAGAATGATCATTCTTTGTTTATAAAACAAGATGGAGATCATGTCACATTCCTATTGGTCTATGTAGATGATATCATCATCACTGGGGATGATGATAGAATGATTGAGGATCTGAAAGGATATCTAAAACAGAATTTCAAACTAAAAGACTTGGGACACTTAAGATACTTTCTGGGAATAGAAATGGCTAGAAATGATGAAGGAATATGTATAAATCAAAGGCAATATGCTCTTGATATTGTCAGTGAATGTGGTTTATTAGATGCCAAGCCATCTCTGTTCCCCATTGATCAAAGTGTTAATCTTATGCAGGATTCTGGAAAGGTATTGGAAGAACCTAGTGAATACAGAAGGATCATTGGAAAGCTGCTATACTTGATTGTAACCCAACCTGACATATCATATGCAGTGAACACTCTAAGCCAATTTGTTGCTAAACCAACAGACATGCATCTAGGAGCTGCAATGAGGATTGTAAGATATATAAAGGGGACAGATGGACAAGGATTATTCTATCCTAAATTGAATGAAATGAAAATCAGTATGTACTGTGATGCTGATTGGGCAGCTTGTTCTGAAACCAGAAGATCTATTACTAGATATTGTGCTTTCATTGGAAAATCATTAGTGTCATGGCGTTCTAAGAAGCAACAAACTGTATCAAGATCTTCTGCCGAAGCAGAATGTAGAGCTCTAGCAGCAGGAGTTTGTGAGATGATTTGGTTAACAAGGCTTCTGCAGGATATGGGAATCAAAATTGAGGAGAAGTGTTTGCTATTCTGTGATAATGTGGCAGCCATGCACATAACATCTAATCCAGTTTTCCATGAGAGAACAAAACACATAGAAATAGACTGTCATGTGGTTAGAGAACAACTTGCTAAAGGGCTGTTTAGAATGATTCATGTTAGAACTGATTTACAGTTGGCTGATCTATTCACAAAGGGTATTTCAGCTAAACGAATGAACTTCTTGTTGAACAAGATGTGTATACGAAATATATATGCACATCTTAAGGGGAGTATTGGAACAACAAAGGCAAGAGAGTTCAGTGGGAAGATACGGCTGAAGTATGTGATAAAGGAAGAAAAGAAGATAGACTACGAAGACTAGATTAGTACAACAGAATTTTGTTCTAGATAGTTCTTTCTGTTAGTCGGTTAGAGTATATCATTTAGTATAAATACAACTTGTACTTTTCATTTTGTAAATTAATACAATCAATTCTAGTATTTCCTCCAATGAATATTTTACAGTTTACTCAATCTGAAACACTCCGCTAATGTTTAAGTCTAACATAATTGTTTTTTAGTCCAGTACATAATTCATGGAACCGTTCTTAATGAAATTTAAATATAGTCTCGTCTCAAATGACCTGATTATTAATTTTAATTTTAAATTCGGGCTGGTTTAATTTGACAAGTCTAATCAGGTATTTAGGCCTCAGCTCATCTAATTTGATTTTATTTGGTTTTGAATTATTGAATAGAAACTATTACCATTGAACACATCCTTATAAATGTCGTAGCTATCTTTTGGACATGTCAAAAAAGCTAACAACATCAACAAAAGTATAAAAATTATCACATAAAAAATCTGAAAATCTTAATCTACTTTTCATATGAAGCTAAACATCTTAATCAGACTTAATGGTCAACAATGTACCTTAACCAAAGTTGACATGAAGTAAGCGGAGGAAATCGCATCCATCATAAGCAGAGCGCCGCCCGCGGGCCATACTGATTCTCCAACTTGCTATTTTGGTACTCAGTCGCTCTCGTTTTCATGTTTTCTTTTTCGGGCAAAAAAAGAAAAAACAAATAAAGAGTAGTACGACAAGGTACTACGGAGAATTTAATGTCTTCCATCCTGGAGGAGTGTGATGGTTAACGAATTATTTAATTTCTAGGTCGTCTCTCGTTTCGATTTATTGCTCGGGATAAAATTATGATGCAGAAATTGATATATGTGGATTTTCTGGGATTTAAATAAATTAAAGTAAGTTTCTGAGAATGTACTACTGGTTACTGAATATGACGAGCACGAACTTGATGATATTGGGATGGGGGAGATGAACGTATTGCCACCTCTCATTGTCTCAAAAATATATATACGGGCATGCAAAACCTGAATCGGCAGAAATAAGAATCAAGATAGTGAATAAACAAGGGTAAACGAGTTTTCGAATTTCAAAATGGAATTGGAATAATGTATTCTCTTTGAAGTAGAGGAGTGCCCTTATAGATATGCAACGTATGTGTGAACGTACACTCTAATTCATGATGTTATTGATTTGATAATAGTGGATTTCATCGGTTCGACTATTAGAATAAGTTGACGGGTTGTAAAAAATGTTTGATAATTTAGATGTATATATGATTTGTCATAGCAATTAGTAGGAAATCGTCTATTTCGTAAACACTAACCCAAAACGTTGCTATTCGCAGATTTATTTTGACGATTCCGTTCAAAAATGACACAGTCGAACAACTATTTACCAAACATCGTTTTCACTTATATATTCAAAATATTAAAAAAGTTCAAATTGTTATTTTTAGTTGATACACCATTTTCCATACCTCTGAGAGCATCTTCAATGCTACAGTTACACAGTACACTGTACACATGCTATAATTTTTCCATTTTTTGAATATCCACTATTATTGTCTCATACCATACTTCGTAACATTTGTGTGGTTCTAATTCATTCTTACTTTATTCTCACTTTATCAACTCATTATCAACCACATAATTATATTTTACTTTCCTTAAAAACCACATCACTCACTTTCGTCCAATTAGGGAGAGGACATTAGCGGACCCAAAAGGGGGCAAATAGGAGCCGCCGACCCTCCAATTTTTCTCTCTAGGTATATTACCCCGAAAATCTTAATATATATATATATATATATATATATATATATATATATATATATATAGGGTGCGGTTCCAGTGAGAACGATGCTTAACGTGAGAACGTGAGAACACTCACATTTAAATCAATGTGGTGCACAATGGAGCTATTCTGTTGCACATTTTCAATTTGGTCGAAATAAGAGTATAATAAATAAAAACGGTGGCATTTTTGTAAATACTATTAAAATGTGAAAATGTGCAATATACAAGCTTCATTGTGCAACACGTTGGGGAAAAAGTGGTGTTCTCACGTTCTCACGTTAAGCAATGTTCTCATTTGATCTTTATTCTATATATATATATATATATATATATATATATATATATATATATATATATATATATATATATATATAGAATAGAGATCAAATACAAAGTCTTCTTAATTTACAAAGTACAAACTCATCTTGACCGTCCGATGAGTTGATCCAAAGGACATAAAGGCATGGTGACATTTTTGTAATAAAACCCAACTTTTTAGGGTGCAACTCGTTGCACCTTAATGTGCAACTGTTATTTTTATGACTTTATAATGTGCAATACTTTGAACCTCAATATGCAATGCAAATAATGTCAAGGTGCATCGTACAAATATTTGCACAATAAGCACACTTTGTACTTGATCTTTCCCCTATATATATATATATATATATATATATATATATATATACATACATACATACATACATACATACACGTGTGTTTGTATTTTTTTATACCACCCCCTTCGTACTGGGAAATCCTTTGTCCGTTGTTGATCGAGATAGTAATATTTATGTGATTATCTCGCATGTCACATGTGCACCGTGCACATTGTAGCATTAGAAGATGTTCCTAATCCATCGCTTGTGATCAGGCCCTATCACTTGTTTTTAAAACTAGTCAGACCTTATACGTTGTACCCATACTAAGTAGAATTCAATTTTTTTTTTTTTTTTTTTTTTTTTTTTTTTTTTATCCCGGAAGGCAAACCACCAAAATCAGTGGGGCAAATGCCGGGAGTCAGATGCCGTTATTTTATTGAAGTGAGAAGAATACAAAAGAGAGGGGGACCAAACCAAACCTCTCACAGAGGCATACCTCTGGAAAACAGAAACAACCTAAAAAGTAAACAGGTAACAGATAAAGATCATTTGGGGGAATAAACCAGACCCAAAATAAAAGTTTCAAGAATCAAAACCGAATACAAGGGAAGTTGAACAAATCGGCATAGTAGTTCCTCTTAACTTCTTTGGGCAGATGGCCAACTCGATCAAAGATTACTACTTGGGCTGGAGAAATATTAAGACCCGCTAAAGCATGGGCCATACCGTTTCCTTCTCTGAAAACAAGCCCAAAATTAACCCCTTTCCTAATCGTCTTCACCCTGAAGCTTAGAACATCAGTACGGTTCCCAAAATCACCTCTAAGGATGTCCACCGAATGCGAAGCATCGGTCTCCACCAAAACATCAGAGAACCCATTCGCCAACACCATATCAGTGGCCTGCATCAACGCCTGAAGCTCTGCCTCTTCACTGGATCCAGCCATCAACCGGAAGGAAGCAGCCCAAACCATTTCTCCCAGCCGATTCCTAAGAACCGCACCGCCAGTTGTTTTACCAGGTAAGAACGAGGCATCCACGTTTAATTTGTAGCTTTGTTTTGGCCTCTTCCATCTGATAATCTTTAGACCTGAAGATAGAAAGGTAAAATTAAACGGAAGAAGGCTTTCCTGAATAAGATAACTATCCACCTTCCTACGCTTAATTTTAGTCAGTCTATAACTCCAATCCTGTGTATAGATCTTAATTTGAGTAATGAGATGTTCAGGCGTAGGAATAGACTTAGAACCCCAAGTGAACGAAGCGTATGTCTTCCAAATATGCCAACATATGATTCCGGGCAAATTATGCTTAAAAATATCTGCCAATGTTCTTGAGCCTGCATCTAACCACCATTGAACCATCATATGTCTGATAGATGTATAATTAGATGTAGTAATGTTAAAGATACCCAAGAAATGCTGCCAGATAAATTTAGCATAAGGGCATCCCAGAAAGATGTGATCAGTAGATTCACAATGATTTCTACAGAAAGGACATCTAGATGGTTGCAAAATAATATGAAATCTCTGTAAATTATCGGGAATGGGCAATAAGAGATTCAGCAACTTCCATGAAAAAACCTTAACTTGCATATGCTGATACTTATTCCATATGTGTCTATCTGTGAATGTGACTGACTTAAAGCCTCTTATTTCATTGTATGCAGAAGCCAAGGAAAAGGAGCCATTAATGCCTGGGTCCCATTGCAACCTGCCATCTTCATTGACTGAGCAAAGGTCAGTAGCAATGTCATGAATATTGCATAATCTCCTCCAAACACAAGAATCAGTAATTTTAGGTCTCATATCCATTCCTCTGGGATATTTTGCTGTAATAAAATTACTCCAAAGTGAATCTTTAGTCCTCCATTTCCACCAAAGTTTCACACTGAAAGCTTTTTGAACATCAGCCATTGCTCTAACTCCAAGCCCCCCTTCCTCAGTTGGGAAACAAATTTTAGACCACTGTCTCCAATGAAGTCTTTTTCTATCAACTGAAGACCCCCAGAAGAAATATGCCATTTTTTTTTCCAGAATTGAAATAACCTTTTTAGGCAGAATATCAGTGGCTAGAATGTGATTAGGGATAGTACTAAGTACGTATCTGATCAAAACTAATCTGCCTCCTTGGGTAAGATGCTTTTGCTTCCAAGATGAGAGCTTTTTGTCAAAAGTTTGAAGTATATGAGAACAATATTGATATCTATTCACACCCTTATGCAGATTGGCTCCCAAATATTTCATAGGTAGACTGGACTTGCTCATTCCCAGAATATTATGAATAATAGAACCTCTGTAAGTAGCCTGCTTCCCAGTTATGAAGCTGCTTTTACTTAAGTTAACAGTCTGCCCAGAGGCAGCTTGATATTCATCAATAAATTTCTTAAAGTTCACCAAAGATCTTGCTTCACCATTAATGAAAACCAATAAGTCATCCGCAAAACCAAGATGGCTTATTGGATATCCTTGTCTCCCAATCCAGAAGGGTTTAATTTCTCCCTGTTGCATTCTGGTTTTTAAACTTCTTGAAAAACCTTCAGAGGCAATAATAAAAAGGAAAGGTGATAAAGGATCACCCTGTTTAACACCTCTCTTGGGTTGAAAGTATCCATGGGGGCTCCCATTAATGAGAATAGAAAGAAATGTAGACTGCAGATTATTTCTAACAAGATCAATGAAAGTGCTAGAGAATCCAAATCTGCCTAGAACTTCAAAAAGATATTTCCAGGATAGCATATCAAAAGCTTTGGCCATATCTAATTTGATGATCACATTAGAACCTCTCACCTTCTTATCAATGGCATGAACCATTTCTTGTGCAATAAGAATTTGATCAGAGATGTCCCTTCCTTGTACAAAACCTGCCTGTTCTTCAGAAATGATTTTAGGAAGTAGCTTTACTAATCTAGAGGCAATCACTTTAGTACAGATCTTATTAGTAAAGTTAGATAGGCAAATGGGCCTATAATCTGTGAAAGAAGATACCCTATCGGACTTGGGAATAAGAACAATCAAAGAGCTAGAAAAACCTCTAGGAGGAGGTATACCCAGAAAGAATTCCTGAACTGCTTTTACAACATCAGTACCCACAATGGCCCAACATTTTTTAAAAAATTTACCTGTATAACCATCAGGGCCTGGAGCCCCATTTTGATTGAGTTCCCAAATAGCAGCCTTAACCTCATCCTCAGATGGAATAGCAGTAAGCATAGCATTATCTGCTTGAGTAATAACTTCTGGAATACTTCTTAAGATTTCATTATTTGTTGTAACAGGTTCCACTGCATAAAGTTTGGAGTAGAAGTCAACAGCTGCAGCACCAATATCAGGTAAAGTGGAAACAAAAGTTCCCTCTGAATCTTTAATAGAAGTAATCATCTGCTTCCTTCTTCTTATTTTCACAAAAGAATGAAAATAATGGGAATTACAGTCCCCTTCTTTAAGCCAATTAATGTGTGCTTTCTGTTTCCAGAACTTCCTTTCCAATTTGTACTTTTTCAGTAAAAGAGCCTTTTTATACTGCCAAGCCTCCCTATTTTCATCAGTTGGAGAATTTTGAAAATCCTCCTCTGCTTTGGTGACCTCCTGCTCCACATAAGTAATATCATCAAATATATTACCAAAAATCTCCTTATTCCACTTTCTTAGCTCTTTCTTAAGTCTCTGAAGTTTGATAACCAAACCTTGCATTCCTCCTCCTGTGAAACTCTCATTCCAATTTTTCTCAACAGTAGTTAAGAAGGAATTATGTGATAACCACATATTTTGGAACTTAAACTGTTTTGGCCCGGGCTGAAAAATGTTTTTGCATTGAATTAACATGGGAGAATGATCAGAAGGGGCCTGATGTAAATTAGTAACAGTGATTTGGTCATAAGAATCAAGAAATTCTTCATTAAATAGACATCTATCTAACCTCCTCCAAAGTCTCCCTCTTGATCTTACTCCTGTCCATGTATATTGACATCCTGCATAGGGAATATCAAGAAGATTGCAATGAGCAATGCAGTCCTTAAACTCAAGCATACTAGTCAAGTCAGGTATTGATTCTCCTTTATGTTCTGCATGATCCATGATAGTATTGAAATCACCCCCAACCATCCATGGTTCTTGAATACGATCTGCCAAATGGATTAACTCACCCCACAATTCTCTCCTCTCAACCACAGTATGTTTGGCATATACAGCAGTAATCCATCCTACATTGTTCTCATAGGAAATTTTAAAATGGACAAATTGAGAACTCCAAGTAATGTCAGAAACATTGACAGAGTTGGCATTCCAAAAAACCCATACCTTATTCATACTGTTGAAAAGTACATCAGTGTAACCAAACTCCAACATAAAAGAATTAGCTTTCTCAGAGTCTATTAAAGGTTCAATAACAACAAGAAAAATAATCCTCCATTTAGTAATTAAATGAGATAGTCTTGGCCCGGAGGATGCCAAGCCTCTCACATTCCAAATGAGTCCATTCATGGAGGAGGGAGGTGATTACTTTGAGATTGCCTTTTGGCAGCATTCCTTGTAACCACCCCAGGAGTTTGCTGAGCTTGATATCTTTTCTTCCTTCTTCTCCCTACCACAGTGAAGCCTTCCACCGTATCAAAATTTTCCTGAGAATTATTCTGAGCTAGAGTAGCTAATAGCTCAGCATCATCTCTACTATGTCTAATTGATTGCAGGTAAGTGACCTTATTTACTATCCCAGGTAATGCCTCAAGCCAATCCTGCTTCGATTCACACCTGTGAGATAGCTCTGAATCTGAGCCATATTCCTTTCCCGCCAGCTCCAAGTCAAATTCCTTAATATTTTCCATTGGCTGAATAGAAAAATCATCTTTTGTTTGTATTCTTGCGTCAGAGATGGTTAAGCCAGGAATATCCCCTTGAATGATATGTTTTAATGTGCATTTATCCTGACTAATCTCTTTATTCTTGTTGTTTACAGGTGGCTCCTCATGGAAGACCTCCTCTGAGTCAGTCTCAGAATCTTCATGTACTGGAACGACATCAACTTGTGATCTGGAAGAGGATGGCTCCCCCTGCCTTGATGGAAGAACTTTAGAAGGCTGGAAAACCACAATAGCCTTCCCCTTGTCCTTTATATTCTGAATCTTCCCCTCCTGTGGATTGTCCTTCTTCTTATGGTCCTTTGTCTCAGTCCCCTTTCCTTGTGTCCCTTGTGTAATAATTTTCTGTTTTGCAACCCAGCGAGGACCTGTATGAGTGTATGAATCTACCATGGCCTTAGTACTTTCTTCATTCATGCTCTTAGGGCATCTATTAGCTTGGTGCCCTAAATGAAGACATGATAAGCAGTATTGAGGTCTATTTTCATAGATAACTGCTTGCATAAATCCTGTTTTCCCTGTTTGAATCCAAACCTTGGATGGCATCTCCGAGGTAAGATCCAATTCCACACATATTCTAGCAATAGAGGGCCTGGCCAGAGTGGCCGTAGCTATGTCCAGTTTAAGAGGTTTCCCTATTAAGCTAGCAATAACAAACAGAGCTCTCTTATCTTGAAGGTGAATAGGCAGACCTTCAAAAGCTAACCAAACTGGGACTATGGGTGATTCCACATTAGGCATAAAATCCGGGGACCATTTGGTCACCCTCATGATGCTCCCATGAATATCCCATTCTCTTCGATTCCAACATCTAATGTAATCTTCTTCCAACTCAAAACGGATCAAAACATGTTTCTTCTCAATTAAACCCAAATGAAAATTTCCTTTAAAACCAATGATTTCAAAGGACTTTCGTAACGTATTCATTGGAGGGCGCCCTCTATAAAAATAACCAATCAAGGCTCGCTTGTGCTTTTCTGCAAGAACATGGACATCCTCCTCTCCGAAATTGGCTGCCGGTACTCCCTTGAAACGAGAAGTAGAAGTAGATTTCAAAGCCACATCTTCTTTGTCCATCAATACCGACACAAAAGATCTCTTACCCCCAGCCCAAGCACCAGCCGGAGGTGGTTGTTCAGAAGACGGCATCGCCGTCTTGGAGTTAGGGTTCGCCATCATTCTCTTCCAGTTCTTCCCACACTCTAGTCATGTGTCTCTACTTCCACTAAGTAGAATTCATTATCATTTACATTCATAAATGTTACATATATAATTATATACTACCTCCGTAAACTTTTAGTTGCAACATTGGACTTTTTGACTACATTTTATTAATTGATGTATTATAAATTAAATTTTTAAAAAATATTGTTAAATTCTTCTCATTCTATATTTTCAAAATATAAAAATTTTAAGTTTTTTAGTAATACGAAATGAAAGTTATTAATGGTCAAACTTGTGCGTTGGCAAACGTGAAATGTTGACTGTTGCAATTAAAAAGGAATGGAGGAAGTATATACTACGTATTATAATTAAAATATCATCAAACATTCAAACCTGATATATAGCACCTTCAATTCATTATCATCCCTTTGAGTTTCAAATCTTTCAAAGAATAATTTATATGACATTCTTGTTGCAGATCGATGCTTTAACAATCTAGATTCTTTGTACGCAATATTTCAGATGTGAACATATTTGCTACTTTAATTTGTCAATATATGTGGACAAATGTTCACTTGCCCTTTATTTTTCTAATTGAAAATAACATGAAATAATACGTGTCGTTGTGTCAAAACCACCTTAGTACAAACTTAATATAGTTGTCGATCATTGACAAAGAAGTATCATCCTCTAAACAATGAAAGAGGCCAAGCTAGAAAGAAGAAATAATAACTACGAAAGTACGTGGCTCTACATTGAATTAATTAAAACTTAATTCATATTTTTCAAATATAAGGTTATGTATAATTTATTCCTTAACAAGGATTTATATATTTCTTAGCTTGAAAAAGCGTAAAAATTTAGTCAAAAGTGTAAATTAATCCAACAAGTTGCTCAATGTATTTTTATTAAATTAATATACAAGTATCTAAATTAAAATATACCCAATTGGCCAATTCTATCTATATTTTATTGCACCCTCACATTGTGAGGGAGACCGGAACCCGGACCGGACCGGATGGATCAGCCCGGAACCCGGCAAACCGGGCCTTAATCCGGCCCAGTTGTGTACTAACCTGTTAACCGAGATCAAAAACAGAAATACCCAGAAACCCGGACCCAACCATGTATGCCACAAACCGGAAAACACGGTACTATAGGGGTGGGTTCGGTTAGTTCTTGCGGTTCAGTTTTGACCTAAAACCAAATATAGAATCGAAGTAAAAAGTTCGGTTCGATTTCGGTTCGGTTATACACTCCAAAACTTGGAACCACGGTTTGATTGGTTCGGTTTGTTTCGATTCGGTTTCGGTTTTTTCGGTTTTTTTACCAAAAAATTATCACTTGATTTAAAACTGATTTAACAAATACTTAGAGGGATCAAACATATTACATAACGAATGCAAGCATAATACAACAACAAATAAAATAAAACTGAGAAGAGATAAACATGTCTTGAATTATATGAGTATGCGAGATAGATAAAACTATATATATTATTGAATTGATTTAATTTGTTTGTGACTAGTTCGAAAAAAGTTTATGAATATATACGTTTTATGTGATATAGTTGAAATTTGACATGAAATTTGGCACAGAATTTGGCACAAAATTATCGATTTGAGATATCAAGAGCACTTGAGATACTCTATTTTTTGTGATCTTCCTATGATTAAAACTCTACGTCGCGGTTCGGTCCAAATAGCTCGTGCCAAGTGTTTTTGGCACGGATTTGACCTAATCCCTGCCAAAATCCTTGTCAATCCCGTATTTTTTTGTAGTGATATTAGTCCAATAATAAATTAATGGAAGTATTTAAATTACAAAGATAACCTTAGCATGGCTATTATCAATCAAAAGTATTCTACTGAGAGAGGGTTTGACATTAGTTTTTGTGTCTAGAGTTTATCAATACCTATTTGGGATTTAGTAGAACTAACGGGTGGCTACGATGCGGCAGGTGACTATCCTCCAATGGTGAATGAAAAAGGTGAGCTAACTACAAAAAAAAAAAACACTCGTTTAGTCACGGACCGTAGTCACGGATTTGGTCCGTGACTAGCCTAGTCACGGACTAGTCACGGACTAGTCACGAAAATTTAAAAAAAAAAGTAGTCACGGATTTTACCGTGACTACAGCCGTGACTACACGTAGTCACGGATTTTTGTCCGTGACTAACATCCTCCGATTGCCCGTTTTATTTTCCGGCCTGGCTTGTTTTACTCCGGCGACATAGTCACGGCCACATCCGTGACTACAGCCGTGACTAAATTTAAAAATTAATTTTGCATCTCCCATAAATCAATCCGCAACGGTATTATGTACGGATAAATTTAGTCACGGACATGGCCGTGACTATGTCCGTGACTACTTTGATTTACACGTCATTTACACGTCATTAACACGGATCGGACGCGTAATGGACACGGTTTTGCTTAGTGACGGACAAATCCGTGACTAAGTCCGTGACTAAATTTTTTATATATGCAGGAGCAGTTCATTCAACAGAACCACACCAATTCATTCCCAGTATATACAATATCTGTTTGAAAGATCGAAGGATGTAGTCTGTCTTCTATCATTTTCCCCATTTATGCAGTTAAGGTATGTTATTTGAATTATTATTTTTATTTAGAATTAGTTGGTTCAATTTAAATTATTAAAACTATTAAATTAGTGATGTTGTTAACTAATTAACAACATATTCAACTGTAAGCGTAGTAATGTCATAAAATTAGTTAAACTGTTAGGTTTATAAAATAATTTAATTAAAATTAGTTAGCTAAACGTAGTTTTAAACGTAGTGATCTTTATGTTAAGTGAAATTAGTTAGTTAAACGTACGTTAGTAATGTGTTAATTAAGTGTATTGTGAATTGTTATTGTAATTGTGTATTATTTATTAATTCAAATGACCTTATATACATGTTCAAATTATTGGGTTTAATTTGGTCATATTATTTAATTTAGTGAATTGGAATAGTTAATTGTGTAGTACTAATAACATTAAATGTCATTAACGTAATAATTTAGTGTAGGTTTAAATGTAGGTTTACAAAAATAATTTAATTAAAATTCGTTAGCTAAACATAGGTTTAAACGTAGCTAGTGATGTGTTAATTATGTTATATTAGTTAGCTAAACGTAGGTTTAAACGTAATGATGCATTAAAAGAGGACGGAATGAACTAGTTAAATTTAGTTAAATTTAACTAAATGAATTAGTTAAATTTAGTTAAACGTATGTTTAATTTAAATGTAGTGTTAATAAATTACTTAAATTTTTTGTAATATTAGTTAAATTTAAGTATTAGGTAATTACTTATATTTTGTGAATTATTGTTGTGAATTGTGTGCATTTCATTTAATTTAGTGAAAATTAGTTAGTTGATTATTTAGTGAAATAACTCACTTAAAATTTGTTAGTATTATTGTTACATTAATAACCTTCGTTTTGAACGTGTATACTTTTTTATTATAATATTCAGGCATAATGTATAAACAAAATAGAAGTTGGATGTATGATAAAGATGCGGTATTGTACGGAATGCAATCAAATTTTCTCGAGGGAGTTGGGGAATTTATTGAATTTGCACTTGAACATCCGGCTTATATGAGTGGTGATAAAATAACATGTCCATGTTCAAAGTGTAAAAATCTCAAATTTAAAGACCCACACGAAGTTGGGTATGATTTGTACGCGGTCGGTTTTGTTCCCAATTATTATAATTAGACTTCTCACGGCGAACCTTTGGATCCATCTGTTATACCACAAACGGTAGGTTCGTCTCGTTACGTCCCTCCAGAGATGAGTGCGTGGGGAGACCGTGCTGAAATGAGGTGGGACCAACAAATGGTATATGACGCATACGGTGTACCGATGTCTCAGTTCAACCCCCCACAACCACCTAACGACCCCCCTGAAGCCTCAACCTCGTATCAACCAGATGCGGATGAAAATCCGACATTTTATCAACCTTATGTGGATGAAGGTTTGGCTGAGAGATTTCAGGATGTTCTAAAAGCTGCCGACCAACCTCTGTATGCTGATTGTGAGGGATACTCTCAGCTATCCGCCGTTACTGAATTCATGAACATAAAAGCCGAATACAGTCTCCCTGAAACTTGCATGAATAGAGTCTTGCAGTCAGTAGGAGGGATGCTACCGCGAGATCATACCCTTCCGGATTCATATTACCACATGAAGCAGTTAATGTCTAAGTTGGGGCTACCTTGTGTTGAAATTGATGCGTGCCCGGAAGGATGTATGTTGTTCTGGAAGGAGGATGAGGCACTTGAGTTCTGCAAGTTCTGTGGTGGAGACAGATACAAACCTGTTCGTCAAGGTAAAAAGAAACCACGACATAGGTCTGCACTGTCTAAACTGTATTACCTCCCAATAGCTCCTCGACTGCAGAGGATGTACGCTTCGACTGCTACTGCGAAACACATGACATGGCATGTTGAGCACGAAACCAACGAGGGTATGATGGCTCACCCTTCGGACTGTGAAGCCTGGAGACACTTTGACCGCTATCATCCTCAGTTTGCTATGGAGCCACGAAATGTGCGGCTGGGATTGTGCTCAGATGGATTTGCTCCTTTTGGCAGGTTAGGCAAGAACTATTCATGTTGGCCGGTCATGTTAACTCCTTACAATCTCCCTCCCGACATGTGCATGAAAAGTCATTTCATATTTTTGTCTTTAATTTGTCCGGGTTCCAAGGATCCTGGGCGAAAGATAGACATTTATCTCCAACCCCTTATCGAGGAGATGAAAGAACTGTGGGCCGTTGGGACACCAACTTATGATGTTTCATCAGATAAAATGTTTATCATGAAAGCTGCAATCATTTGGACCATTAGCGACTTCCCTGCCTATGGCATGCTTTCGGGATGGAGCACACACGGTTTGATGGGATGTCCGATATGTATGGAGAAATCAGGTGCCAACTGGCTTAGTTACAGCAAAAAAGGAAGTTACTTTGATTGTCACCGCAAGTTTCTCCCGGAAAGGCACCAATATCGAAAGGACAAGAAGTCTTTCATTAGAGGCAGAGCGGTACGAGAGAGCCCACCCCCGAGATTGACCGGTGAAGAAATTTATAACCGGGTTCGACGTTTTCCTACGGCTATGGAAGAGCCAAACCAAGAGCCATATGGGTATCACCACAAACTCAACACAAGGACGTTGATCTAGATGCTTTTCAGCAACAATTTTTCCAACCTCCGCCTATTGTTGAGACGGTCAACTATGACATCCAATTAAGTGATCCAAATGGCGGACGTGTTGAAGTCATGCCAGAAACGCACCTTCCGGACCCAACCATTCCATCTGAGCGCGAAATTGAGGAAATGTATGTAGCACAACAAAACGCTCAATATCAGGAAGAAGGTGAATGGATAGACGGTTCAGATACAGAAGAAGATACTGTATATGTAGAAAATGACGATTCTGATAGCGAATAATTGTGCTGTTGTAATTTCAATTTTATTGACTTCAAATATTTGTGCAGATTTCTTCATCATTATATTACTCCAACAATATTTGAATTTTTTTCTATCTTTATCATTATTATTTATGAACAAAAAATTACTCCATATTAATTCAACCACAACAAGTTTTTTATATCCATATTATAAATTCAAAATAAAATTTTTCACAATTTGAAGTTTGAAAATTAAAATTTATCCAATACAAAATATGAAATTACTCTATATTATATCCATGTAATTTCAAATTTCGAAGATTCAAATATTATTTTTGATATAAATAAATTCGAAAATTTATTTTAATAATTTTTAATAATTCGAAATTCGAAAATTAATTTTAATAATTCTAAGTCTATTCGAAAATTAAAAAAAAAGTAATTTACTTTTACTAATCTGAATATTATAATAAATTTAGATATTAATAAACAACTAACAGAGATTTATTTATCAAATTTCAAAGATAAATACAAAACACACAATGAAATTGTCACATATTATTTATCAAACAACTAACATAGATTTATTTATCACATTAACCTAACTAACATTATTCATTCCTCAATCGGAAACTTTC
This sequence comes from Cuscuta epithymum, assembly GCA_945859915.1. NCBI lineage: Eukaryota > Viridiplantae > Streptophyta > Magnoliopsida > Solanales > Convolvulaceae > Cuscuta > Cuscuta epithymum. The sequence goes on along the minus strand of CAMAPF010000948.1, from coordinate 868,730 downwards.
AAGAGGCCTAGCCCACAACTCCTGAATTTTCATTCGAGCTTCTTCGTTGATCGGGTCCATATACTCTGAAACTTCTTGTGCACGTTGAAGCATCCGACACAAATTTCTTGCTTTTGACTTGCCCAATGAGTCGGATTCTTCATCTTTATAATCGCCAAAACTTTCAAGGGGTCTAGACATCAACTCCTTGATTCTCTCGTATGCTTCCACGGTTTTCGGCTCCATAAGCTGTGTAATCAGCTTAAGTCGTTTCATATCTCTACACATCGAATCCCAGTCAATTGGACCTCTATTATCCATTTTTTTTACAGTCCAGTCTTGGGCCGGAGAAAGATGATTTATACTAAAAAATTTCAAGTTGTCACGGTCTTAGTCACGGATACAGCCGTGACTAACCTGTCAGTCTGGCAGCCGGAGAGGTGTCAGGGCCGCCGGTCTAGTCACGGTTTTAACCGTGACTAGAACCGTGACTAAATTCAAAATTTGAATTAGACACGGTCTTAGTCACGGGTAAAACCGTGACTAAACCGGTCAAAGGCGGCTGATGCCGCGTGGCTGATTTCGTTGATTACGAAGGGTTTAGTCACGGATATATCCGTGACTAAGACTGTGACTACACCGATATATAAAATCAACACTTAGCGATTTTTTCAAACCTACGCTTCCCAAACCCTATTTTCCTCTCAAACTCTTTCTCTTCCAACTTTCCTTCCACTGCCGCCGGTCTGAGTGCAACGCCGCCGGTCTGAGTGCAACGCCGCCGCCGTCCGTCGTCCGCCGTCCACTGCTGTTGTTCGCCGCCGGTTGCCGCCGATCACTGCCGTCGTCTACCAATCCTCTTTTTTCGCTCCTCTCTCCACATCAAGGTTATGTTTTCTCGATTAATTTTTTACTCACAAATGCGTGTTTATGTACTCAAATGCATGTTTATATGCTCCTAAGCATGTTCTATTTATTGAAAATTGCATGCCTTAATGATTCATTCTACAATTACATATTTATGTGTATGTTTTTACGTTTATACATACAAATGAATGTTATTATTATGTTCGCATGACAATATTAATTTGTAATATTGTAATATTAATTTCGCATAACAATATTAATTTGCATGCTCGATATTAATCTCTCCATAATTCTTAGTTTTGTTTTAGTTTCGAATTACAATATTAATTTGCATGCTCAAAGTTGACAAAATATATTTTTCCTTTTTTGTTTGATGTCTAATACGCATGCTTTAGATATAGTTTGATTCAATTTGATTTTTTTTGTATAAGTTTAATATGCATGGCTAAATATGATTTAATTTTAGGTTAAACAATATGCATGTTTTTTCAAACTTTTTTTTCCGGACTTATGCATGAATTATTTAGACATTGTTAGGATTATTATTATTTTATCATCAATCAAATTTATTATTTCCAAATTATTTAAAAAATACCCCCTCATGTCAAAGTTCCAAAAAAGTTTAACATGTTAATTATAAAATATTAATTTGGACATTAAAAACTATTTTCCGAAATAAAATATAAAATATATATTATAAAAAACAGTTTAATAATATACTGTTTTTTATTAAACAGTTTAATAAAAAACAGTTTGACAAAAAAAACAGTTTAAAAAAAAACAGTTTGATAAAAAAAAATTTAATAAAAAACAGTTTAAAAAACAGTTTAATATTAACAGATTGCAATCAAATAAAATCAGATTTTAATAAAAAACAATAAAAACTGCTTTCCAAAATAAAATATAAAATATAGATTATAAAAACAGTTTAATAGATAACTTATTTTTAAACCGTTTAATAAAAACTTTTTTTATTAAAAAGTGAAATAATAATCATTTTTAAAGTTTAAAACAATCTGTTTTTCATTTTTTATGAAAAACAGATTTTTTATTCAACAATTTTTATTAAAAAGTGAAGTAATAAAAAAACAGATTTAAATAAAACTGTTTATATAAAACTGTTTTTATAAAACTTTTTTATATAAAACTGTTTTTGTATAAAAATTTTTTTTATATAAACTGTTTTTTTATAAAACTTTTTTTAAATAAAACAGTTTTATATAAAAACAGTTTTGTATAAAAACGGTTTTGTATATAAACGGTTTTATAAAACATAGTACGAAAAGTTAAAAAATAGTACGAAAATGCAAAAAAAAATATTTTTTAACATGTACGAAAATAAACTTATGTTCCCTCATGTAAACTTGCCTAAAAGTTTAACATGTTACATTTAAGAACAATTTATAAAATTACCACCTCTCATATTAAACTTACACACAGTTTAATATGTTTTACACATTTTCAATTGATAAAACTTGTATAAAAATTTGATCTTCTATTATGATCGTACTAACATTCAAAAATATCCCCTCATGTTAAACTTCCAAAAAAGTTTAACATGTTAATTATAAAATATTAATTAAGACAGTAAAAACTGTTTTTCGAAATAAAATATAAAATATAGATTATTAAAAACACATTAATAATATACTGTTTTTTTATTAAACAGTTTAATGAAAAACAGTTTGATAAAAAACAATTTAATAAAAAAAATTTAAACTTGCCTAAAGTTTAACATGTTACATTTTATAACAATTAATAAAATTACCACCCCTCATATTAAACTTACACGCAGTTTAATATGTTTTTCACATTTTCAATTGATAAATGTATAAAAATTTGATCTTCTATAATGATTAGACTAACATTTAAAAATATAAATTAATATATTTTAGATGAGCAATGAACAATCAACCTCGCGTACCCGCCCAAACTATGTGCCCTTAACCGAAGCGGAGCGCAACAATGAAAATGCGCTTTGGGTGACGCCCCACATGGTTGCGAAGTAAGTAACTATGAATTTTATCTCACGTGAAATAATTTTTTCAATGTATCATAATGTAATCAAAACTTTTATAAATAAATAATATTAATTTTCTGAAGCGATCAAGAAGTGTTGGACCAAATCAAAGTCATAATTGGAGGACACTTTCTTGGAAACTGGGCAGCATACACAGAAGTAGACCCCAAGGTTCGTGAACTTTGGTGGAACCTTTTCAAGGTAAAAAAAATGAATTTTCTCTGCGTAATTGTATTAACGTAACATTTGATAAAAGATAAATTAATTTATTTGTTTTTTATAAAGGGTCGGTTTCGATGGACTGAAGCCCAAGGTCCAGCTATTCTTAGAGCGTATAACGCTAGGATTTCAAATTGGATTCGTCCTACTTTTAGGCGTGCCCGAACGAGCGGGGTAAAGCCTGGATGGTGTTCGGATGAGGTGTGGGCTAACCTCGTCCGTCACTGGTCTTCTGATCCAAACTTCTTGGCAAGAAGTCAATCCGGTAAGAAAAACCGGATGTCCGAGAAAGCCTTAGAAACCCAATGGCATGGGGGCCGCAAACCTCAGAGTAGACATAAAGAAGATCTTGTAAGTATTTTACAAAAAACCCTTTATTTTAACAATTAATTATGGAACTTAAGCCTTTTTCCAAATTGTAGTCGGGGCCTGAGAAGAAGAAGGTCTCAATTCTCAAGGTCATCAAGCACTGCTGGACAAAGCACGGCGATGAGTCCGATGCCGATCTGCCACCTCGCCTCGCTGAAATCGAAGTAACACTATTTTGTTACTTATTTCCATTCAAAATCAAATTGAGTAACATTAAATTAACAATTTTTGTACATGTAGTCAAAGTATAACACAAATGTTGAGAAGAGGCGGGCAGAATTAGGCTTGACTCAGGAGGATGAGATTGATTCTGATGTGGAGGATGATGCCATCTTTGAGGCAGTTGGGGTGTACAAGGGCCGGGTCCCGTGCATGGGGGCTGAGGGGCAACGGATCTTGTACGACCGCAGCGGTGCTTCATCTTCCCGAACAAGGCGCGGAGAGGATCCGCGTATCGCTCAAATGCAGCGGGAGATGGAGGAGCAGCAGCGGGCCTTGGCTGAGCAGCAGCGCACCTTGGAGGAGCAACGCAAAAAAGAAGAAGAAACAAGGGCCCGGCTGGAAGAGATGGAACGGATCCTCAGCGCCGGAATTCGGAATCAGCCTCAGCCTCAGCCGTATGTACTGCACCCTGAGCAGACACCTCAAGTTCCGCACATGGGCGGTTATTTCCGTACCAACTCTGCTACCGGGTTGTCTTCATTTGGTTCTATTCAGGATATCAATTTTCACAACCTGTTTCAAACATCTGGAGGCAGCCAAGCAGGTGGCAGTCGCGGAGGTGGCAGTCGCGGAGGAGGCAGTCGCGGTGGCAATCGAGAAGGCCAAGCTCGAGACAACCGAGAAGATGAGACCGAAGAAGATTATCTATATGATGATTCTAGATATTATCATAATGGTAACCGGAGGAGCTTGTAAATGATATCCATTTTTATTTGAACATTGTTTATTTACTATAATTCTATTGTGCTTATTATTACTTTTATTTCAGTCTGTTTGGTTATAAAATGTGTGTTCTAGTAGTCTGTTTATTACTTTTATTCTACAAATATTTTTTAAAATAAACTTTTCTAAAGAATAATTAAAAATAAATTTATTTTTTTTATAAAACAAAAAAACTTTTTTTTAAAAAATAAAAAACTTTAGTCACGGATCCGAGCCGTGACTAAATTCTAGACCGATTTTTTAAAAAGTTATTTTACAAATTTAATTTTTTTTAAAAAAATAAAAAAGTAGTCACGGATCAAGTCCGTGACTAAAATTTGAAATTTGAAAATTTAAACCGTAACATTTGGCGGTTCATTTTTTAAAATTTGAAAGTTTAGTCACGGATTAGTCCGTGACTATATTTAGTCACGGAAAAGGCCGTGACTAAGTCGCCGGTGTGGTTATTCCGGTGACAAGTTAGTCACGGAAACGGCCCGTGACTAAGCCGTGACTACGCTAAGTCACGGATAAAATGACCGTGACTAGAATTAGTCACGCCCAAACAGTCACGGATTTAGTCACGGACAAAGTCCGTGACTAGCAGAGTTAGTCACAGATTTTTTATACTACGGTCCGTGACTAAATCCGTGACTAACTCCGTGTTTTTTTGTAGTGACTATATCCGCAATCAGAACTTTCAACGCTCATTTATTAATGTGGGTTGAGCAGGAGTAGATATTCTATCATAGGAGCAAATGAAGAAATGGATTTGAAGTAGTTCATGATCTATATTAGATCCACTATTCTAGAAAGAATATACTTCATATCATTTTTGATAATATGATCTTTTGGATTGTGTCTAGGTTTTAGTATGCTTCTGTATTGCCATCTGTCAAGTGCTCAGAATTCCGGTGTATAGCCTCAAGCTGTTATGCATTTTGGTAATGGTTTGCAGCTCTTCGGTTGAGACTAAGAAAATTTTAATCAATTGAGAGTAATACACTTTAGAACCAGGGCTGGACTCAAAAGATATGCATTTTGTTTTGTTTTTTACTGGGATTTTTTTTTTGAATAATACTGGGATTTTTTTTAGAAAGTAGAAATAACAATGAAACTAACTAACCGCATATATGTAAATGAAGTAAACCCATAACCTCAAATCTGGGGAAGAAGATAAACAGAAACAAACACTCAGTTTAAACCTTAGAACAAAAAACATCAGTTTAAACCTCATAACAAAAAACAGATCCTCAGCATACAAGTTCATTTTTTTTACTCAAATGATTATTGGGATAAATGCCGATTGACTAATACATCAAATAATTGGATCCCAGTTTTTTTTGTCTAATGGATCCCAGTATTTATAAACTTAAAAAAGATGTTTGTTAAGAAATAAGGGTTATCACCATTGAAGCAATGGGTTTCTGTGAGCAACAGAAATCTTCGAGCTAATGAGAAAATCACTTTCATTTTGTAATTTCCTCGCTGTTAACTACATACTCTTTATATTTTGTTTGTTCTTTCTTATAGAGTTGCTTATTGTTTTAAAATATTATAAATAACAATTTTTAGTCTATTAGCTCAAATGGTAGAGCGATGTGTTATAAACACATAAATGTGGGTTTGAATCCCACATAGGCTACAGTTAAGTGCAAATTTTAGTCTTATTCTTTCTCATACCGAAATGGTTGTCTAATCAACTCAAAATTATAATCATGTCTAATTACTTATGAATAATAAATTAAAATGAAAGAGATTGATGATCAATACTCAATAGTGATCAAAGTATGTTTAGAATATTAAAATTTCTTTAACTTATACAGAGTAATTTATTTATAATCAAACCGATAACATTATATTAATAAATCATTAGCCATAAGGCTACAAATACAATCAGGCATATCAACGTAATCCACACACTGATCTGAGATGGCAACATGTGCCCGAGCAAGAGCATGGGCAACATGATTCGCAGATCGTTTACAAAAACAGATGTCAAAATTGCTCTCTGTTTCCAACATTTTCCTAATATCATCAAAAATTAAATTAACATAAGTCGAGCTCTTCGTCTTAGATATTCCATGCACAACAGTGAGAGCATCGGTCTCAATCATCACATTCCGCCATCCTGCCTCCTTTGCATGAATTATAGCATTCCGAACACCCATGGCCTCTGTCTCTTCAACAGTCCATTCCGCTGAAACTGAAACCCCCGAGCCTTAATAAAAGCTCATTCCGCATTCCGGACAACCCAGGCCAGCCCCATGAGCGAATTCCTCCACCACCATTGACAGCTCCATCAACATTGATTTTAAGATAATCCCCGATCGGCCTTTGCCATCTTCCTCCTTCTTCATTCCGCTGCCTCCAGACCTGCCTATCTGCCTCAGTTTCGCGTACCTGCTGTCAGGCGCCAAGCATTCCATCGGCTCTCCGCAGGACGCCCTCCGCCTCCGGCCTGCATTTCATCCTTCCACACCGCATGATTCCTCCTCTTCCACAAACTCCAAATAATTACCAAAATCCCGCACCTAGCACCTGCCTCCGCCTACTCCAACTGCTGCCGAAGCCACTGATTCAACTCCATTTGCGGTCCTCCTGTGTTAATGTCCGCAAGCTGTCTGACCTCCTCAGCTTTTGAGCAGGTTCATAATGCATGATCCGAGTCCTATCCTGGCAATCCACACAGCTTGCAGCCTCCATTAATTAACACCCCTTTCTTTCTTAGATTTTCAACAGATGGTAGAGTGCCATCCAAAACCTACCAAACTAGGTACTTGAACTTTGGGGGAACCCGAGCATCCCACAATTCCTCCAACCTACCCAGCCGCCCGAATTATTGAGCCCCATGAGCAATCTATAAATTAAAACTTTTAACTGAAAATTGCTCGTTCTTCTCCCCACGTACTCCACCAAAATCCATCCGCCCGGTCAATCAGACTGAAAGAAATGCTCAATATTCTTTTGCAATCGTCCACATTAAAGATCTCATAAATTCTCTATACAACTGATACGGAGTAATTAGAAAACCAGTTTTTCTAAAAGTAAATATATTAGCTCAATATATTGGTCAGCCATGACCAACACAACTTAATGTTGTACACATGATATTAAAACGTTAGAATAATCTTCCGGTCAGAAATTTCATGACGAGAGTGTCGTCCGACCATTGCCGTTAAGGGCGGTTCTCGATGGTTATTTTGCTAAATTTTTTTGTGCATGTATGTGTTTCATCAAGTCTAGTTTATCCACATCATATATACTTCAGCTTAAACTGCAATCAAGAAGACAGTCAAATAATTTTTTGAAGATAACTGCATCAAAATATGCATATATAATACAGTTATCTTAAAAAATGTATGCCTTCCCGATTGAATTTTAAGCTGAAAACGTAATTAATGTCGATAAACTAAACTTGATAAAGAACATGCATAAAATTACAACAAAAAATACCATTGGGAACCCCCCCCCCCCATGGTGGCGGCCGGACGGCGCTCTGGTTAGGAAACCCCCGACCTAAATATTTGTGTAAAAACTTAAATCTCATGGTAACCTCAAGGTATCATACATTTTCCAAGTAGACCAATTAGAATATTGCATTTGAATTAGTATGTAAATATAAATTAACGATGAAACAATGACTTGAAATAATCAAATGCATGCTAGATACGATACCGATTTTCTGACGGGTACCGTATGTGACACTCGCCAAAATGTCTAAAAGGCTCTATTGTGAAACGCCGTTACAGTATTTGTTTCATATAAAAAAGGTATAAAATACTCGGTAACAAAATACGTGGTATTATATAAGTATTTGAACTACTTCTCCTACAAATTGACTTTTTAGGATGTACATTCTGAGTTTAACATGTTTATATAATTTGAGGTTTAAAATTTTACTATAACTTGGAGTGATACCTACTAGTCGTTTCTTTTATAGAAGTAATATAACCATCGCCAATTCAAGGAGACCAGTTCAAGGTGAATATAGGACCCTCGCATTTCATTTATCTCCTTATATATAAAGAGCCGAAGGAAGTTAACCACAACCCTTTTTCCGTTTGTGACCGTTAGTGTCTTCCTTATTATTTTTACCATTCTTCACTTGGTTCCACTATTACGTTAAGGTAAAAACGAGCGTCAGGCAAAAATAAGGTCATGGGTGCGATTGTCTTCTCCATAGCCGTAGCCCATCTCTAGCAAAAATAAGGTCATGGGTCTGTCTCTTGTTCACTGTTTGTGTCAGCAGATGTTTATCGCTACGCTTATATCGCCGGTAATTGCAAATTGAACCCATTTTATCTTCTTCTTCCTCTTCTTAGTCCGCCAAGGTGTGGTTCTGTTTCGTCTCATCTAGCAATCATACTGTTGTCGCCATATGTAAATAAACTTAACCTATCTTGTTTGTGCCGATTTGTTCCTTTAACTTGCCCCAAAAACTGTTCCTTTCTCATTAGTGGAAATTGCCCCAAATTGAACGTGGCTTCTTTGCTTGAGTTTTTTAGACGGAATATTTCTTAGTGGAAAAGGCAACAAGTTTTTAGACTCAATATTTGTTATCCTCTTTCATAGAGATTTTATAAAGAGTTGAGTAAAGTTTTTGCTGACTGCAAAATCTGGATTTCAATTATAATTGCTCAAAGTTGATGTTCTATTGTTTTTTTCTTTTTTCGATATTGGGCTGCTCTCTAATTTTATATGGATGGTCTTTGCAGTTATAAGTTATAACTGTATAAGATCGTTGCAAGAATGGTCTTTTCTCAATATTGTTTGTGATTGTGAACTTCTCTAAAATAATATTGTGTGATCTATTTAAAAAATGTCTTATAGCTATTGGTGTTTTGACATTTTTAGAAGTATGGTCTGCTCTAATCGTTTTCTGAATTTTAAATTGTTTTTGCAACATTTTTTTTTTAAAATAATTGTTTTTGCAACATACTTCGTATAATTTAAGAACAATCTTTTTCCTATTCTTTTAATAGAAACCCTTTTCATATGGTATTGGAATTTGAGTTACAATTGCAAGGACCATTTTTATTAAAGCACTTGATGTTGTTCTGAAGTGATAAAGTTCTCTGGAATTTGAATTGTTTCAGATTAAATTAATATTGTTAGGACCAAGTTTTACAAATTCTTAATTGCAATTCTTAATTACAAATTCTTAATAGCAATTGGGTCAAATCAGCCCATCCTGCTTTCACTAGCAATTATTTGCATGTTTAGGTGTTGTTTTATTGAAGCTTACTTTTTAATCTTTGTGTACAAAACTATGAAGCTAATTGCAAGTTGAAGCACTTTTCTTGTCATTTAGGATTACATATAATAGTTGCTTGGCGAAAGTTTAATCTGATCCAATTTTACCAAATACTTATAGTGTTTACAGGGGATTGAAAAAAGATTGAATGCTCTTTAAAGCAGATTTTTCAAACAAAACAAATGAAGTGATAGTTAACTAGCAGTATGCAGGTTTATTTTCCCAACTTTTTTCAACCAGCTTGCTGGTTCATTGTGGATGGAATTAAGTTTTACTTTTATATCTATTTCTAACTCCGATTTCATGTGATGTCTCCCTTCCACTTTGATGAAATTTGATCATCCTCATTCTAAATTATGATGACTTTTTGCTCCTAGATAGTAGTATTATATGCATTTATGAGTGTTGCTAAAACTTTGTTATAATAACACAACTTCCTCATTTTCTGTTGGGCACCGTGCCTTTGCAGTTCGCACATCGTGCGTACCCAGCTAGTAGAAATAATAAGCATGGATCATGGATGCATTTGATTTTTAAAACTTTGGACTTTAATTATTACACGAAACTAATTTAAGACTTTGTTTGTAAGTGATTGTGCTTAAATAAAAGCAATTTTTGAGAAAAAGAGATTAATAATAAAAGTATGCAGTGTTTGGTAAAATAAGTGTTTTTTGTATAATAGAAAAAGTAAAAAGTAGATTCGACAGGAAGTCGAAAAAAGTAAAAATTGGTAGTGTTTTGTAAAATAAGTGTTTTTTTCTTTAAAAAAAAACCAAAATCACTTAAATTATGTGATTGCAAACACAGCTAACTACGGAGTACATTTTATCGAAAACAATATCTATGATCTAAATTTCTTTATTCAATCATATATATATGGCTACTTTCAATCGTGGAATACACTAAAGTAATAGTGGAAGAACAAAAAAATATGACACCCCCTCCGGGAGGGGCCCTCCCTGCTAGCCTGGATTCCCAAAATTGACCAGACAATAATTTTTTTTTTAATTCTTTTTTTTTTTACTCCAGGGAGTCTGGGGAGGGGGACTGGAGGAGCCTGGAGTAATTAGGGCTGAAATCCACTCCATTGAATTTCACACCCTTGTGTGCCTAGCGGGATTCGAACTCAAGACGTCCCACTAGGCACGATAACCTCACAACACAATTTCTTTCTAATTAAATGTATAAATCCTTACTTTTATTATTACTCATCAATTATTTGACATTTTTATACCAATAATTATGATTTAAAAAGTCTTATCATTTCACTGCAAACAAAAATCATAGGTATTAAAATTTGAACACCTAAGCTTAATACGAAGTATCAAAAAAATTGCAATTGCCAATGAAAATATCAACTAGAGTACTATCCAAAACGATGCTTATTGCGTTTAATTGAATAGCTGGAGTGCTGGCAATTGCCAAATTCTTTGGCAAAAAAATTAAAATATGGACACCTAGCTTAATTTCAAAATAAATTGCAACGCTGGAGTGCTATGGACCGCGGAAGTAGTTGCCAGGACTGATGCGTGGCTGACACCTGGGACCCTTCTCTCCGTCAATATGCTTGCAAATATTGCCCGCTAGGGGTGCCATCCACCTACTTGGCACCCCAAAATACATGGGTTGGAGTAATTATTTGGATGAATAGGCTAAAATTAGGTTATTCACCTATGGGTTGCAAGCAGCCTAACTAAGATATTTTGACAACTAGCTAGCTAGAAGATATACCCAATAGAATATATTTTCTATTTTTCTTAAAAGGGAAAATTGCAGTCTAGAATTGATGATGAATTATAAAAGACGGGAATTTCATTTACAAGTTTACAATACATTTGTCAATTCTAGGATGACCATTACAATTACAATAACACATGTATGACATTTAAATATAATGATTAATTGTGTGATCAAAAGTGTGATTCATCTAATTTACAAATATATTCTAACATTTACCTTTTGCAATTGACACAGAATCACACATGCTTTCACGAGCATGATTTTTTTAGGGATCAGATAACTCAACTGCAATATTGTCTCGTAACTTCAGCAAATCACTTTTCTTTAATTATGTAAAGCAGTTTTTGGGTAGTTTATTACGTAGTACTGATTTGAGTATGAGTAGGATTGAAGAGACACAAAAAAATTGAAATTTAGATGGATCAGACGTAGTGGCGGATCTTGTACATATATAAGTTTTGGGTGTTCAAATACATATATAAACTTTTACACTAGTACATATATATATATATATATATATATGTATTTTTACACTAGTAGTTAAAAATTTTGGGTGTTCACATGAACAAATATATGTTTATATATAAAACATTTTAATGTTCATATATTGTCAGGGGAATTAAGAGCCCGTTTGGTAGCACGAAAATCGGTTGTTTTGGATGTTTCTGCTGAAATTTATGAAGTTCTGGCTGAAGTGGCAGTTTTGGCTGATTCTGCTGATTCTAGAAAAAAATATTTTAAAAATATATTTTATTAATAAAATAAAGAAAAAATTACATGTAAAAATAGCTAAAATGGTCATCTACGGTAACTTCAGCCAATACAGCCAGAAAAGTAACTCCAACCTTACTTTTTCTGCTTATTACACAATTCAGCACGCGAAAGTAAAAATTACGTGTTTGGTGAAAAAGCTGGCTGATAAGCCTGATAAGCCGAAAAAAGGGGTCTCCAAACGGGTTCTAATTTTGTTTATGAGTTTGGGTGGTAGCGTACGTAACATTAAATTAGTGCAACTATTGAAAGGGCTCGAACTGACCGTGAATATGAACCGTCCAGGTTCGTTGTCCATTTCTGCAAAAGCTGAACTTTCTGATCTCACCGTGTATATCTACAGAGCCATGCAAAGTTTTCATTTGCCACTTTGTACCTCAAACAGTGAACCGCAAACTCTGACAAATATTAGTTTTTTTTTAACCCGGTAAACCACCAAAATCAGTGGGGTAAATGCCGAGAAACATTTACCAGATTTTATTAATCAGAAAATAACAGTACAAAAGAGAGGGGGACTAGGCCGAAACCTCTCCATAGAAGGCATCCCTTCCGAATACATGGTAAAGATTAAAAGAAAGCAGAAAATCTAATGAGGGGGCTGTACCTGACCCATTAGGAAAAATACACTAATATCTAAAATATGGATAACCAAGTAGATCAGCATAGTAGTACTTACGGGCTAAAGTCGGGAGCCCGTCCACTGAATTGAAAACTTGTAACTGGGCCGTCACATTTTTCGGATCCGCTAGCACATGGGCTGTCTGGTTTCCTTCACGCAACATATGCCCAAAGGTAATTTTCCTTCGGACCACCTTATCACGAAAAGAACAAATTAAGCTACTCCACCTTCCCGCCATGTTCGAGCCAGATAGTTTCAACAGGACTGCAGAAGCATCGCCCTCTACCTGAAATTCAATGTATCCTTTCTCAATCGCCTAGCTAGTGGCACGCATCACCGCTAACAGTTCTGCCTCTTCACTTGATTCGGTTTGCAGTCTGAAGTTGATAGCCTAGAGTAGTTCTCCCTCCCGATCTCTGAAGATGGCGCCTCCAGCAGAACTCCGGGTATATATGAGGCATCCACATTGAGTTAAAATTACCCCTTAGGTCTTTGCCATTTAATCATCCTGATCCCTGATTGTTTGAATCTGAAATTGTGAACAATCATATTTTCTGACCATAGGAAATCTTCCACTTTTTTGGTCTTAAACTTTGATAAATTTAGAGACCAGCGTTGAGTATGCTGCTTAATTTGATCAATGATTTGATGTTTGTTTGGTATTGGTGTTGATCCCCAGATGTAAGAAGAGTATATTTTCCAAATGCTCCAGCATATTACTCCAGGCATAATATGTTTGAATGTATCTGCCAGGGACTTAGAACCTGATTCTAACCACCATTGGATAAAAATTTGCCTAATAGATAAGTAGGATCTAGGTATGGGAATTTGAAAAATTCCCATGAAATACCTCCAAATGCCTTGAGTGAAATGGCACTGATAAAATAGATGGTTAGAAGTATCATATGAATTCTTGCAAAAAGGACACACAGATGGCCTTAAGACAGCCTGAAATCTTTGTAATGTATCTGTGATTGGCAGGCAGTTATGAATCAGCCTCCAACTGAAGACCTTGAGCTACATAGGTTGGTGTTTATGCCATATGTGCTTATAGGTGAATGTCGGTGAAAGGACTTCCCTAACTTCACCATAAGCAGAAGATAAAGAGAAACATCCATCTTTACCTGGATCCCAAATCAAAACACTTGAATCATTAGTATGACATAAGTCCATAGCAAATTCATGAATACTACTGATTCTTCTAAAAATAGGAGAATCAGTAAACTTATTAACCATAACATCCCTTGGATATCTAGCTTTAAAAAAGGCAGACCAAAGAGACGTATGAGTCTTCCATTTCCACCACAATTTTAAAGTAAAAGCTTGCTCCAAAGTTGTGAGAGATCTTATCCCCCAACCTCCTTCTTGAGTGGGATAACATAAATTAGACCATTTGACCCAATGTATTCTATGATTTCCATTTGTAGATCCCCACAAAAAAGCTGCCATCAATATTAGGTTACTTAATGGCCATTTCGTTTATATATATTGTCACAACAATATCTTTGATCTCCAACATGCAACCCATATTATACTGCCTATGCCTAGGGCTGGACTCGGGCCGGTTTGGGCCCAAGCTGGGCCTAGGCCCGATCGGACCGCCGGTTAGGAAATGTTGGGCCTGGGACCGACCCGGGTAGCCACCGGGTCCGGGCTGGGTCTCTTACAATTTTTTTTTTCCTTTTTCTAATTACCCCCGACCTCCCTCAGCTCTAACCTAGCAAACCATCCAAATGGTCCAAAATACTCAGCCAAAACCGAGGATTTAAAAAAATGAATCTAAGTTTAGCATGAGTCGCCCACTCCAAGTTACTTGGTTAACATGATAAAAATTAAATTCGTTAATTTGGATTTGTTAACCAATATCACGTTTAAAAATATTAAGGAATCTAAAAATATCACGAAATAGCCCACTCCAAATTTAAAAAAAATCGTGTAAAATACCTTTATTTTTTGTATAAAAATTTCGTGTTTTTTTTCATAAATATTTTTTGTACCTATCCAGTGTTTTGGTTTTGCCCTTGTTTGAATACATGATTAGGGCTTGGTGGGAAAATGTTTCATTTATAGGGTAGATATTTAGCTAACACTATTAATTAATGAGAATTTAGATCTTCAAATTTGACTCCAACTCTCAAGCATTAGAAACTAACTACATGTGTTAAGTAGTGCTCATCAACAAGCAAGCTATCAATCAGATTAGAATGAGCACACAAACATAATAACATATGCTCGAACCATTCATTTTCCAAAATTTGTAATTAATCTTAATAATGTTATGTCGATCATGAAGCTAAGGGAAAAAAAGTAGTACATGCATCACTTCGATCATTCAACAATGTAAAGATCGAATTGTGAATTTGTGATAAACAATATTTGAATATATAATTGAGTGGTTGAATCTCAATTTGTGCAACCACTACTCGATGACCCGTTTGTTTGGCTTTCATTATACAACTTAAAGCATGCATGGATGACCTCGAAATGAAAGATCTAAATTGGGAAAACTGTCAAATAGGTCCTCGAACTTTCATAAAAAGGTCAATTAAGTCCTTCTATAGGAGGTTTTGTCTGGCCGTCGCGATTTGGGGAAGTTCCCGGTGGAATTTTTTGATGAAATTTTTTGAGCATCTTATTCACCAAGTCTAGTTTACTCATACCAAATGTCAGCTAAAAATTCAATCGGGAACACATTCAAATTAATTCTTGAAGATAACTGCGCATTTTTGCGTTCTCGAATTAATTTGAATGTGCTCCCGGTTAAATTTTTAGCTAAAATTTGGTATGAGTAAACTAGGCTTGATGAATAAGATGCTCACAAAATTTCATCAAAAAATTCCACCGGGAACCGGCCCAAATCGCGACGGCCGGACAAAGTCTCCTATAGAAGGACTTAATTGACTTTTTTAGGAAAGTTCGAGGACCTATTTGACAGTTTTCCCATCTAAATTTTATGTCAAAACAAACGTCCGTACACTTGTTGATCTTAAGATATCCCTTAATTTTAGTATGAGTGGTTTGTCGTTCATTGTTTGGAATTTGGAGAGACAAACGAAGATACCTCAAAACGTTTGGCTGGCTCTATGATATGATATGATTAATTAAGAAATTAAAAATCAGCAGCTGCCGATGATTTCCCCAACACAAAATCTGGACCGTTGGTTTCGACGGACAGCCTCTCTGGAGTGCAGGTTTTCCAGTGAGGACATACGTACTCAGCGGTGGACGCAGGAATTTCCGGTAGCCGGGGCGGTAGTACAAAAATATACATACAAATACATATACATTAAAAATTTCGGGGTAAATATACCAATAATGGACACTGGTGCACGTATTTAACTTTTTTTTGTTGAAAGGTAAATATATACCAACTGTCAAAACATATTTACAACATCCAAAGGGCATCCCCTCGTAAGCTTAAGCATCACAAAATGAATTGCCTAAGCATCTAATTAATCAAAGAGTTTAAACATTACATCTCATTAGTAAAGAAGTCAAAAACTTTCTGCATTTTTCTCATAACACCATACCAGCAAAGCAAGCCTATCAAGACTTTCCATTCCAATTCTTCCCCTAGAAAAGCACTTCTTTCATCCTTTCCAATAGCTTTTCAACCCCAAAAACTTTAGCAAAAGATCACCAGAAGACTTCTGCCAAGGAAGTCATATCTACGGAGTATTTGCTAACTCAATTGTTGAAGCATATTAAGTGGATAAAGTTTAAACATGATTTTATATACCAATAGTCTAATAATAGAGACCATCATGATTTTATATACGTATTTAACTTATTACTACTAATAAGTCTAATAATAATAGAGATAATTATACTAAGTATTACTAAAACTGTATCATTATTCCCATCTATGACCTGGGGAAAGATCAAGTACAAAGTGTGCTTATTGTGCAAATATTTGTACGATGCACCTTGACGTTATTTGCATTGCATATTGAGGTTCAAAGTATTGCATATTATAAAGTCATAAAAATAACAGTTGCACATTAAGGTGCAACGAGTTGCACCCTAAAAAGTTGGGTTTTATTACAAAAATGCCACCTTGCCTTTATGTCCTTTGGATCAACTCATCGGACGGTCAAGATGAGTTTGTACTTTGTAAATTAAGAAGGCTTTGTATTTGATCTCTATTCTCTATGACCTAATGAGTTTATTTATCAAAATATAATTAAATTTTGTATTAATTAATTAATATATTAATAAATAATTAAATAAATTATTTTTTATGACTAATACTACGTATGTCCTTAGACTAGGATTATATAAGCCTAATATCTTATATTCCTATTCCTTCTAGCCCTAAACATTATAGTAATGCCCTGTGTACAGATGCCCACCCCTGTCGCCGTACAGTGACGCTGCCGCCCAACGTACAGTGACGCCGTCGCCGCTCTCGGTACAGCCACGCCTCCGCCAAAGAGATTTTCAGTCGTTCGTGCCAATCTGACGGTCTAGGAGCAAAATCGCCAATTTGAGAAGACATCCGTCCGACCTGGGTGCCATGGTATCTTCAAAGGTCGTCGCTCGCCCAACAGCCTCCACCCACAATACAGTCGCGCCGCCTCCACCGACTTCCGGTCTGAGAGCAAAGTTACCGATCTAGATCCTGGAATCACCAGATCCAGATCTGATATTATGGAAGGGAGTCGCGGTGGATATGTTAGTCATAGATTGAGAAACTCATTGAGTTACGTTTTAGTCATATACTAGGAACTTTCCCATAATAATATACTACGTATTCTTCTCATATTTTGGGGGTGTTTGGAACTGATTCTGTTTCTGCTTCTTTTTTAAAAGCAGGAGCAGAATTAGAATCAGTTTTCAAAATCTAGTACCTCCCAGCTTCTAAAAAAAACTGATTCTGGGAGTAATTTAGAGTTCAACTAGCGCTTCTGAAATTTCACCCAAACACTCCGATTCTGTTCCCTGAAGGAGTAGAATCAGTTTTGAGAATCAGATCCAAACACCACATTTTACAATAATAATGTCTCTTGGATATACTACGTACTATGTACTCCGTATATTATACTAGTAGGTTGATAGATAATATTGCGAACCCATAATCTCATGTATAGACAACATTTGATATTGGGCATTTGGCACTGATACTGATTACGGATTACTACGTAGTACATGGATATAATCCGGTCAGCTAAAACTTTATAATTACACCTAGCAATATTACCATTTATCAGTTATTTTTTTAAGTTAAAATGTGAATAATTCATAGAGAAAGTTCCCGAAATAGGATTTAAGCAGTATTTGCTAAAGCTTATTTTAAGCACTTTTGAGCTTTTAGATTAAAAAAAGCTGTAAAAGGTGTTTGGTAATGACAACTTCTAATTAAAAAAACACTTTTAAGTTAAAAAGTAGAAGTTGGGTGTAGGCTGCTTTTAATAGCTTCTAGGCCCTTTTGTAAATATCACCAACTTTTGAGGGTAATCTTTAACCTAATTTACCTAGCCTTGTCCAACTCTACCCCTCTCTCATCCGTTTAATTCCCAACCTCCTTCTCCATCGTCTTCCTCGCTCCAAATCTTCCAACCACAGACAAGTTCTCTACTCTTGTCTCAAGTATTGCAGCGGCCATGCAATATAATCTCCACAGGCAAATCCAATTTGTTGATGAAATTTGGCCTCTGCTTCTAATCCGCAAACCCAACCCCGTCCCCATGGTCACTCCTCTTTCACACACACACACAAAGATGTGGTACATCTTGAAAGCTCCAATACGTCTTCATATATACGAAGTATATATAAAGGACAAATAGCTTAAGTAATTTAATTAGGATTAATGCTCCAGTACATCTTGAAAGTAAATTAAGGGGGACTAAAGCAAAGGAGACAACACATATACATACACGAAACAAAAATTGTCATTGTTGTCTGTTGACCATCAATAGGCATACATATATGTGACCTGCAACATTAATCGATGTGTCTGAACAATGGGAGATTTGAAATCGGAAGATGTATGCAGACTCTTGAGGCTTGCTAATATATGCACCGAATGATTTATATGTGGTTGAGGGCATTTTTGTATTTTCATCCAAATGTTATATCACAATCACTTTTTTTATCAAACACTCCAACTTATATCTTTTAATTAAAATCACTTCTCTTTACAAACACTACCCACTTTTACTACAAATCACTTTTCCCATAGTCACTTAAATAATCACTTTTAAAACGCACAAGTAAACACAAACACTCCCTTATACAGTTTGAAAATTTCAAAATAGGACTGTCATGTTTTTTATTCCCAAAATAGGAGCAAATACTGTCAAGTTTGGAAAATACTGCCATATTTGAAGTCTGATACTACCAAAACATGATAGTAATTAGTCTTATTTTGGTAATAAAAACATGACAATCCTATTTTGGAATTTTCAAACCTTTTAGTCCTATTTCGGGTAATATTAATGATGAGTCTAGCAATGTTTTTTTATTTGGAACTTATCCTTAATTAAAGCTAAGTAAATTGATGCACTAAAAAGGGAAAACTGTCAAATAGGTCCTCCAACTTTCATAAAAAGGTCAATTAAGGGCTGTTTATTTAGAACTTAATGAACTTAATGGACTGAGTCACTTAACCATCCAATTATAAGTGTGTGTTTACTAGCAACTTAACAAAATAGATAACTTATTTGCGCAGACAACTCTTAACTTAAATCATTGATTCAATGAAAGAAGTATACTCCTTCGAATTCAGACACTGGAACTAACAAACATTCTCTACTTTAACCATGCATAACCTTTCGCCCTCTGAACGAGTTTCTCATCGTCCTACGCTTCAGAGGAAACGAGCATCATTAGCCGGCGGTCATATTTTCGTGAAGCAAACACAATTGAGTATAACATATGCATGATATGAAGTAATAACGTTGAAATACCTTTGAGTATTAGAGGAGTAAGCAACATTTTATTTACTCTCTTTAGAACTAAATCTATACTAATACTATTAAGATGCATAACATCTAGAGCTTTATATATTCAACTAAAATTGAAATATAGATTGTTCCCGAGAGTAATAAACATACAAAGTATTTAAGACAGAAACGTAGCCAATCTTGTATGGTACATGTGTGATATCTCAAAATTCAATTCAACTTGATTTTTCTCTCGATGTGCTTGAACCGAACAGGTTTCAAACGTAAGTAAAACCATGCTCTTATTGTCTTTAATAGAGTCGGGAATATATATAATAGTGATATTATACTAATAAGAATGGACAAATTACTTATATGAAACTCAAGTTTACGTCAGGTAAATCTCGATGCCTTGATCATTTGATCATATATTCATACATTCAATCGAAAAATCCTTGCACTTTAATTTATCCACTGTTTTGTTTAAATTCTCAAAACCCATACTTTATAAAAACATCGTTTCCTTGTGGATCATAATGATCTTTTATCAGTATTTATCACCACAATCAACACTTGTATACGTGAAAATTAAGTTTAATTAGTACTCATAATTAGATGAAAGAAGTTGTAACACCCTACCCAAACCGGCCCCGCCGTCCCGAGCCTTGTGTCACGTGGCAGAAGTCAAAACGGATTTAACCAAAAGACTTTTTAATTATTTAAAAAGTAATTTAGTATTTAAATAAATCATCGTTAATCAAACGTCAACTTATTATTCGATACCTAAAATATCAAGTTGGCATAAATCACTTAATATTATTCAGCACAAAATATTTTTAAGATATGCGGAAGCGTTTACAAAACGAAAATGATAAGATAAGTTTAAAGTCAAACTTGCTTCTTATTTGTTTATTTATAAACAATACACACATGATATGCACATGAATACTATGCCTCCTTCCATCCCAGCATCCTTATCTTAGTTGAATGTACTTCAACCTACGGGTAGGAAAAACAAACAACTACCCGCTCAGCAATGTGCTGAGTGGTACGGTACAAATACTGATAACAATAATCATAACAATAATGATAATAATAATTATCACATATTTATATCAAATAGCAACATAACATAATTAGCATCTAGTCAAATAAACATATGACATACCTGAGCGAGCCGAATAACTGTCATGAGAATCAAAATATTCATATACAGATCAGAAGCATATTCAGATGTCATAATTATCAAATAATTCTTATTCGGAGGTATATTATTAAAAAAAATTCATTTAAGCCTTGTGCTCAAGAAACTGGACCTAGACGGAGGAATACTAACGGTAAGGAATACGAACATAAAGTCCATACCCACATTACCCAGAAAGGATATGGAAACGTAATCGCCGGAGCTACACGTACCAATCCCTAACAGAAGCTAGCTGACAGAAAGGACGAGATCACCGAAGAGACTCGAACCTTAACAGAAGAGTAATAGTGCTCTAAAAAGATTTCAGGAGTGTACATAGTACACTAAACAGGAGAACACTAATTCCTCTAAGACAGAATTTCAGGAGTGTACATAGTACACTAAACAGAACAGGAGTATTCGCGTCAGAGTACCGGATCAAGAGTAAGGCATTTAGGAAACATTTCTCTTTATTAGCTTATTTACAATAAAAAAAATAATGCGTTTAACATATCTTAAATTATTTTAGGGTATTTTTATGATTATTAACTAATCTTTATACTGAACACTTTTTATAAAATTATTAATTACTACGGAATATCTGGAGTATCTTTAAGAAATTATTTTTAATAAAATACTCCTTATAACAAACAGTAACCATTACTTTAGATCCTTACGGACCTTACGTACTAAAGTTATGCAATCAACACATAAATTATTACTCCATAGTATTTTTCACTTTCGTAAATAGTAATATATAAACAAAATATATATATACATGATTGACTATTATTCTAATTTTAGACCATGATCCTAAGGCACACATTTTTATGTACTTACATAGAATCTTATCTAAATGAGTTTGTGTGTGTGAATATAGCATTGCACTTGTTAATTACTAAATCACACACGTATGTATACATAAATTTAAGAATCCTGATTACTCATCATACTCTTTATATAGTGGTTTGATTCCTACATGATCGAGAATATACATACACACATATATGTTAATAATTTAGCTATAGTTACGTACTTATTTTATTACTAAAAATCTAAACTGATCATACATGTACTTATATATACCATCGTTAACTAAAGATACTTATTATATACATATTCAAGTAATCCATATATTTAGAATTTCGGCTTTTTATATATTTATAAAGTTACTGTATATATTTACCTTTAATATATTAAGAATTTCGGCCATATATTTACCTTTATACATATATTTCAGCCTTTTATCATACCACGATATCTTAAACGCTTAAAGTATATGATTTTATATGCATACGTACATACACCGAACAGAGTTACAATTGTTTAAGTTTTATTTCTCGATTTATAATTACTTAATGTTATTACCATTAAATGGTATTTCTCTTTAAACTTTACATTTATACTTATAGTAACTATAGTGAGGACCAATCGAGCACTCACAGAATGAAAGTTCTCATATTTGAAAAAAAACAGATAAAATATTATGATCATGAACACATAATTGAAGCAGATAACTTATTATGATCATATACGGATTTCAACATCCCCATAACGTAACGGGGACGGATTGATACTAATAATAAAAATACTTAAAAAAAATGGAAACAGAAAACGTACGGACCTTATATAAGAAATGTTAATGATATTGGACCCGAAGCTATTTTCTGCAGTTCGTTTCCACCTCTTCTACTTGCTCAAATCTTTCCCAATTGGTATATACGTAGTAGTATGTATTTTTGGAACTTATTTGTGTCTAGCCGCATGGAATTGGTTTTGGGATTATGAGAGCTATTTATATATAGTGTGAGGTAGCTATGTTCATTCATATACTTCAATTCGTAGTAGATAAAATTATTAGAGGACAGAATTATTGAAGCAACTATTCCTTCAAGACCGATGAGTCTAATTGCATTATATTATGTGTAAAATATCTAATATGAAAAGACCTTCAATTGGGCTGCCCATACCTAATCAATTTAATATGTTTGACTCTTATAATATATATTAGAGTACATACGTATGTCGGTATAAGATTAGTAGGAAATTTAATTAAATTTTTGAGACAAGTATTGGTTTTCCATTTTGGTTCAATTAAATTAAATATTTTAAAAGAGTGTTAGAGTACGTACTATTCTATTATTACTTTATTATTAATACTCTTTTGATTAAATAATATTTTAAATTTACATGAAGTAGGAGAAAATATTAAATTTGATAAAGTAATTTATTCATATGTATCTTAACTACTAGACCGGATTTTGGGGCGTTACAGAAGTAACAGTTCATATTGTGAAATTGGTTACATTATAGGGGTAGCGAGTAATAAATGAAAAAGGCAACTAGGGGAGGAAGTAGGTCATTCCACTCTAATTAAAAAGGTCGGACTTGTGTGATCTTTTTGGGCCTAAGGTTTGCCCGTTACACATTAAATGCTTAAATTTTTTGTCATTTCAGGCCTCTTTTGATACTCTTGTGTGGTTTGACTCTAATAATTAAGTGATAATATTTATCATTTCAAACATTATCAACTTTCCATTAAAACTTTATCATCAATACTCTCGAACAACTAATGCTCTGTGTAGTATGTAGTTACATGTGTATCATCATGTACATTACATGTTTATGAATGAGACTAGCTAGGTATAATTGCTTTCAACATCGAGTTCTGAGTCCCCTTGCACTGACTAGATCTAGGTAAACATAGTAATATATGATATTTAGTTATATGGGGACATAGGTTTTAGTCAACCATTTATATCTAGTTAGTATATACAGGAGCATTTATTTTTATTTTGAAATCCATTTACCTGCAGAGTTGTTGTTTTATCTTCTATAGATTTATTAGCGAATAGTAATTGAAGAGAAACAAGAACTTACCAATTTAACAACAAGTAAAACCTAGATGAGAAATTTGAAATTTCGTTTATTCATAAACAATTATTCTTTGATCTTTCTAACAAAAGTAATAGCAGATACATTCACGTTGTGAACCCTGACCACCACATTTAGCACTTTGGAATTTGCCTTTTGGAACTGCATCTGGACAAATAGCATAGCAATATGTTGGATCAATTGTTTCACATCCTTGTCCTACGGGGATCTCTTTTTGGCAAATGGAGTCAACATGGATTGGGGTAATAGAATCACCTACAAAAATCAACAAATTCAACAATATATATTATAAATCCAGAAAAAAAAATTGTTTTTCTAATTTAAAATCATAACTTAATCTTTTAGTATACCTTAATTTAGTATTGTTATTCATGGATAACCCGCACAAAATTTATGCAATTTTATTTTATATCGTACCCTTAGCTTTAATTAAATTATACGTTTCAATTGCTTGTTTTTTCAATTCATCATTTATAAATTTCACCATTGCTAATATTTTTCATTTTTTAGGAACAAAGAACGATCATATTATTAATAGCAGAACTATAAAACCTGACTTACTAAATAACATTATAAACATACTATAGATTAATATAAGTGATAAATTAAAAACTATACATACTAGAAGCAGCAACTGCAAAGGCAATCAAAACTACAAACACGAAAAGGAACTTTGTCTCCATTGTTATTATATAATTTACTGGGCGTGCAACCTTTACAACAAATAATATGTCTATGTCTTGAGCACCCTCCTATTTATAGTGAAATGTTCATGAAATTAATATACATCACTTATACATGTATAGTAAGTTAATTAATTTAATTCCAAACTAATATTTATTTATAAGGGCATTCCTGAAAAAGAAAAATATTTATCACATACCAAAATTTAGTCAATGATATTTTAAAGTATTAACTTTGTAGGCATTGATTGAATAACGATATAGTAAATATGAAATAACATTCCTGACTAATAGCAATGACTTGATTCTAGTCATATGTGAAACTAGTTTAATATTTAAACTAGATAAGTCTAAATTAACAATTACTTTTTTGAAAAGTGATACAAGTTAATTGCAAATTTAATACCCTTACATTAATACATAAAAAAGTAAATTCCTAATGCATCGACCATTTCCTTGAAACATATTGATGTTTTTTACTATTTCGTCGATTATATAGTCATATTTTCAAAAAGAATGACTTGTACACACATTAAATTTGAATCTGTATGATTCTACTTATTTTTACTAGCCCGTTTATGATTCTACTTAATTTAAAAACGGATGGTTAGTTATATGATTTATTATTATTTTTATTATTAGTGTTATTATTATTATTATTATTATTATTATGGTTTTAGACTCATAATTTTTATTATCTGTTTGTCAGCATAGTAGTTGAAAACTTTACATAATATGGAAAGTAACAAAAGTATAGTGAAATGGAAATATTCTTGTGTTAAGTATCATAGATTGATGTGTTTCAAAAAGAAATCACACGTTTTGAAAGACTTCTTTATATACAATATTTGTGCTCCATTTCAATCCATTTCTTTATATAACTTCTCCTCCACCCAACAAAATTTTCAATCCATTTGTGCTCTTGACCCTTGAAACTGCCACATATAGCTAGCTGCCTATGTGCTAGTGTTTGTCCAAATAAAGATCTTGTGAATTAGTATTGTATAATATAATGGTAATTATTTACCTCTTCAATATAATCTCAAACAATGGGTTGATTGGTATTTTGTGATACTGGTGAAGAAAATGTCATCTTTAGATTTGTGTGGGTCACTGCTTTGTGTTAACCGCTCTGTTACTTTTAGAAATAGTTTCTCAATTCTTGAGAAAAAATTAACTTATGATCAGTATGAACACATATGTGAGTTATATATGTAGAAATGAACCCAATTTGAATTAACCCGATTCGAATTCTCAAAATTCAAATACAAATAAGAATATTATATTTGATTCGAGTTGTTATCAAATACAAATAAGAATACCTGTGTGTTCGATTCGAATACTAATCAAACATATTCGATTAATAATAATGGTAATATTAATTTTAATAATAATAATAATAATAATAATAACACCACAATAACTTTTAGAAGATAGCAATACACTCAAAGTGTATCCTATGTATACATTTTTGCATACAGATTCCAAGCCCATTTGTAATAAACTCGAATATAAATACGAATACAAATCAATTTTTTGGTTCAAATTCTTTCAAATAAAATACAAATAATTATGTATTCGATTTGAAGAGTAAAATTAGACTTGTTTGACTTTGGTATATACAATTATCAATTTATTTCACACATTATAAGTATAATTTCTAATGGGTGTGTTAGTGTTTATTTCTAAAAGTTTTAAATAGATTTATATTTATTAATCATAAAACTAATTCACTTTAGTATATTGTGCACCATCTAAAAATGCATTGATCCATTAAGTTTAAATTCTAAAAACACATATTAAGTCATAGCTGCATTTACAGTATAAAAATACGAAATATAAGAAAATTTTAAAGTGATATTTGACTAATATTTAATCTTTGCTCAAATCGATTTGATATTCGTATATGATTCGTTAACTATTCGTATTGTTAAACAAATACAAATCGAAATTATTATTCGTTTCATATTTGAATTCAAATTCATATTCGAAAAAATTAAACAAATAGAAATACAAAATCTTATTATTCGACTCGATTCGGTTCGTATACAATCCTAGAGGATATAAAGCAAGAATTTGAGTTGTAATAAATGTGGAAGTGTGTAGCTATGTTTTATTTGATCCTTTTGAGTTCAGTTGTAATATACCTAATTACCTAGGAGTATGTGTGCAGCTATGTTTTATTGAAGCGTGTGGCAGGGTTGAGTCCTATTGCGATTTTTTTTCCTGAAAAGAGGTACTTTTGAAACTTATTTCTCAATTAGGAGTACTTTTAAACTTATTTCTCAAAATACGGTAATACCTTATTATGGAAAATAAGTTTAGAACAACGGTATTTTTTTCAGTTAAGAGCTGTTACCGTTTACTTACAGGAGACTTGCAGGCTGGGGATGGTTCTGATTGGGCTCGGTTATGGGATTTGCATGTCCCGCCGAAGCTCAAATTTTTTGCTTGGCAGGTTATTGATGGTTCTCTACCTACGGTTGATAATCTAAGACAAAAAGGAGTGCAGGTACTTGAAGGGTGTAAAAGATGCGGAGATAACAATGAATCAACGGAGCATGTTTTTCGACTGTGTGACCATGCAAAGGAGGTTTGGAGGCAGGTAGGAGTTGATTTGGGCAATCCGACGGGCTCTGTGAACACTTGGATTCGGCATCATTTAGGTGGGCCGAATGGGGAGGATCGTTGCAGATTGGTTGCTATCTTGTGGAGCTTATGGAAGAGGAGGAATGACTGTGTCTGGAAGGATATATGGCAAGGCACTGTGGGGATTATAAATGCGGCGGCGGGAATTGTTTCGAGCTGGAGAGATGCTCAAGGTATTGGAGGAACTGGACAGGTAAGGAAAGATGTTGGTACGGTGACAGCTTGGAAGCGTCCGCGGGCTGGTTATATCAAGATAAATGTGGATGGGGCGGTGGATGAAGACAGGAATGTTCGTGCCTGGGGATGGGTTGCACGTGATCACCACGGTAATTTTTTAAAGGCAAAGGGGGGCTCAGAGCTTGCTAGCTGGTTGGCTGTGGAGACAGAGGCGGTGGGCATTCGCGAGGCAATTATTGGGGCATCTGAAGCAGGATGGTCTCACGTGGAGATTGAGACTGATGCTCTCGCTGTGGTCCAAGGGCTCAAAAATGGGGGAGGAACTTCTTACCTTTTCCTTCTTATTGAGGATATTATATATTTGATGAAAGATAATAGTAATGTTACTATCTCTTTTTGTAAGCGATCTGCGAATCGTGTAGCTCATACGTTAGCAAGAGCACATGTGTCTATCCCAGATTAGTTATGTTGTTATGATGTTATTCCTGACACTATTGTAAGTCTTCTGGCACATGATTTGATGAATTAATATGATGGTCAGTTGGAGATAGAAAAAAAGTACCCTATTATGAGAAATAAGTTTGAAAAGTAATTAAAGTTTGTGGTAGGGCTGGGACTTTGGAACCAAGGACCGGAGAACCGAACCGGACCGAACCGTTATGACCCGGTTCGGTTCGGTTCCAAAATTTATTAGTTATTTGTTAATGGTTCGGTTCCTACTTTTTATTAACGGTTCGGTTCTCGGTTCCTGTAAAAAATATGTACGTGGAACCGTTAAAGAACCGTTATATATAATAATTAAAATTATATATATTTCTTATTAGTATATGTATTTTAATGTATATTTACTTATTTATTTTCATATTACATTCACTATTTTAGTTTAGTTATTTAACTAATTGAAATTATTTTTCATTTAACTGGTTTTATTAGGCTTCTTTACCGAATATCTTGTTTTGTTTTTGTTTTCTAAAATTTGCAGTTTGTTATGTATTTATCTTTTAAACTCAACTTTTGAGGTTTGAAATGAAATTCAACATATTTGTATTGTAATTTCATGCGTTGAATGTATTTTTGACACAAATTTAACTGTGATTTGTAAGATTTTTTTTAAATACTAGGAACCGTTAAATGACAAGAACCGAACCGTTAAGAACGGTTCGGTTCCTTATCGGTTCTACAAAATAATTTATAAGAACCGAACCGTTAGTAAAATTTCAAATTTTCAAACGGTTCCACATATTT
Organism: Cuscuta epithymum; assembly: GCA_945859915.1. NCBI lineage: Eukaryota > Viridiplantae > Streptophyta > Magnoliopsida > Solanales > Convolvulaceae > Cuscuta > Cuscuta epithymum. The sequence continues at coordinate 840,249 of CAMAPF010000948.1, read as the reverse complement.
CACCTAGGAACCGAACCGGTCCCAGGCCTAGTTTGTGGTGTAGTGCTATACAACTGTATAGAGATGCTGCTTTATTTTATTTCAGCGCAATTTGAGATTCATTTTGACGTTATTATTAGCAGCGTTAATATAATTTCTTTTGGCGAATAAGATAATAACACATCAGCTTTTTAAAATTGAGTTTTACTATGAGCCCGTTTGAAGACCTCTGTTTTCGGCTTATCAGACTTATCAGCCAACTTTTTCACCAAACACGTAACTTTTACTTTCGCGCGCTGAATTGTGTAATAAGCTGAAAATGTAAGGTTGGAGTTACTTTTCTGGCTGTATTGGCTGAAGTTATTGTAGATGACCATTTTAGCTATTTTTACATATAATTTTTTCTTTATTTTATTAATAAAATATATTTTTAAAATATTTTCTTCTTAAATCAGTAGAATCAGCCAAAACAGCCACTCCAGCCAAAACATCATAAATTTCAGCAGAATCAGCCAAAACAGCCGATTTTGGTGCTACCAAACGGGCTCTATATAAAACAATTCATTTTAGCTATGACAGTCACAAAAGAGACATTAACTCGCTTCATCAGTAGCTAATTACTCGACCAAACTCTAATCATACCCCTAACCTAAAGTAATTAATTAAAGTAGCTTTCGTAGATACTCAATTATCTCGAATAGCTACTACTACTACCTAATAATTGACAACAAAAATAACGATTAACAAGCAATTAACAGGACGAATTCGAGGATAAAATCGTGGAGGAGGAAGTCCTCGGAGACGACGCCGACGTGGCAGCTTGCTTCAGGACCACCGCCGGCAAAACGCACGTGCTTCTCCGGTCTTGTTCATCCACCAGTTCAGAAGCGAAATTGTCCAGTTTTTCCAGATTTGAAGCTTGGGCCAACTTCTTGCCTTGGAATAAGACCGATTCCACACTCTTCTGGTTCAGCATTTCGTCTGCCATGGCGGATTCCGATTCCGATTTCCGGTCTTTCTTCTTCTTCCCGAAATGCCCCTGGCCTTGAATACGAATGTAGTTGCTTTTACTGCCGGACTGGGAAAATGCCATTGATACTGCCTGGTCCACCTGTCCATTCCAATACATAATTAATTATAATAATGTCCTTTTAAATTGATTAAATCTTTGTAGTATCTGCAAACATTCCAGAGGTGCATCGAATATGTGGATTTTAATCGGTAAAAAGAAAAGAATACTTTTCACGTGATTACTATTCTGGTATAAATGTTTAAAATTGAAAGTGAGTTGGGAGAAAAATTAGAAAAAAAAGTCATACTCTGACAAAGAAAAAAATAAGCCACATTTGATTAAAACATAGATAAAATATGCAATTTCTTTTGATTTATTAAAAGTATACAATTTCTGTCATACTCGGTAGTGTTTTTTCATAAATTTTATTAAAATAAAACTTATTTATATAAATATAACTAATAGTCACTATATTATATTGTCATGATAAATAAATTTAAATATTGAACATAAGTTACTATGATTGTGTTGTTATCCTAGTCAATGACCATATTTTTACATACTCCGTATAATCTTTATTTTAATAATAAAAATTATTTTTGTAGACATAAGTTTCTTCTTTCATTATAAATGAAAAAGTCATACTTTAAAAGAAAAATATTACTTCGTATAATCTTATTTTTACAGTTTGTTCAATTTTTTGTCATTTTTAAGAATTTCTTTTCTAAATAAAAACATGACAAGAAATAAAAGAAATAAACAAGACAAAAAAAGAAACAAACAAATATGGAGCATTACTTTAGTTAATCCACTAAATAGATTGTTACTTAAAATTTCATTTCACGAGAACATAAATTAAATTAAATAGACATAATTGTTCATAAATCATTCCATTTTATGTTTTAAACATATAAAATCTAAACAGGTTGTTAGTTGTTACTAACACATAAAAAAGCAATAATTGTTTTATTCTTACAAAAAATTTATTGATTGTTTTTATTTTAAATATAATATAAAGTTGATTAGGCAAAGGGCATACCATGTCCGAAACTCCACATCCAACAATCTTAACGAATGATGACGGCGTCAGATTGACGGTGCCGGAGTCCGATTCTCCGTTTCCCAAAGACACCACCAGCAAATCATTGACGCCGACGGAGAACGGAAACTCCTGCTTGTTGTTGAGCACGTGAGTGATGGCGGCCGCCGTCGGGTTATTCATGGCCACGTCACCGCCCACGTCGGTCGTCCTCGTCCTGCCGTCCACCGACCTAAGCTCAACCGCCCGGTGAGCTACGGTGGCGCCGCAAACATCCGACATCAGGAAGTCACACGTGTCCATTTCAATCGCGTCGGCGCGTGAGAACAAGAACGGAGCTCCGGTGGTGAGGTCGTAGCAGGGGATGAGAACAGATTTCAGGGTATCTTTCAGCGTTGACTCGCCGAAGACTTTCTTGAACAGCTTCGACGGCTTCAACGCTCGCCGGAAAAGCCCACTCTACTCCGGCTTCGAAATCCTCTGCCCATTTTCCAATAGGAATCTGAGAGCTTCTCCGGCAGTCAACAACGGGGACCCGTCTTTCCCGCGCGTGAACAGGAAACCGGCGAGGACCCCGCCGACGCCGGAGCCGGAGACGACGTCAAAGAAATCGGCAATGTGGGCATCCGGGTTTCCGGATTTAGCCCGAAGGGCGGATTCGAGACGGACCAAAGATTTAGCGGCGAGGACACCTCCGGTGGATCCGGAGGCATCAATGGAGAGGATTCGGACCTTGCCGGCGCCGGGAAAGGATGACATCACCAACGGATCAGTACTCCTCTGGTCATTGCACCCGAAAAGAAACTTGTTTTCTAGAATGGAAAAGATCTGATTGGTGAGGTTGTCAGCCTCAAAGGTGGAGTCAAGCATGGAAATGGTGGAGACGGCCGCCATTGTAGTGAGAAGAAGAAGAGTATTGAGCTTTGATGAGGTGATGAGATACAGAGGTTTTTTGTGGGTGTGAATATATAGAGGGGAAGGTATAGCCAGCCAACCGTGCGGGTGGGTTGAAGGTGTGGGGTAGGGTGTGGACTGGGAGAGAAAGTAGAGAGTCTAAATAGGCTTAGACTGAACATTCCTGGGCAATGCAATGGAAAGGTGGCTTTCAAATGGCTGCGGCTGGAATTGAGGTGTTGCGTTGGATTTTAGATAGACCCAAGTAGTACCCAACCAACCCTAATTGCTTTAAAACTAATCGAATTAGAATAGTCATCATCAGATATTTTGGGTCAATGTGTCATACTTATCATGAACTAATTTTGGGCTAGGGGTATAAGATTCTAATGCTACCACCTAGTACTGGGCTTACCAATCGAATTTTACTTATCAGATGACCACATCTCGCACACCGCCCAGTGACATTAGCTGAGTGACCATACCTTATTCACCAGACTTCACGCTTCATAGTGAAAGTTACATCATTATGTTTTAAAACTGACCTATATTTCCAGGTCAATAACACTAGAGACTTATCTCTTCTCACCATCAGTTACACCTCTACCACAGCCGCAACTTACTGCAATCTCCAGCGTCTCACCCCCCCCCCCCCCCCCACACCTTGCACGTATGGAGCCTGTTTCTAATTCGTCAAAACCTCCACCCTCGCCCCCTAACGTCATTTCCCCACCCCCATTCGCATCACAAAGCTTATAGCCTTATACCATAACTCTGCAATCGAAACACGCCATTGCCATTCAAATTGGCCGCTCAAATTTCCCTTCTTCGGCGCTCAAATTCGTTGCTCGGATTCGCCTATGCTACAAGTGTTCATTGTTGCCATGCTTCTATTATTTTTGTCACTATTTCATTTGAAGATGATGTCAAACCCTTTCATGATACAATAATTAATCAAACATAACACCTTCAAGTAATAACTCTATTGATTTTGAAAAATGTGTCTTATATGATTATTATGATTAAACATGCTCTCAAGACCTCTAAATTATTTAAAAATATTAATCGAATTTGATAAGTTGCCGAAAATAGTTAGAGCACGAATCTTCACTAATGAAACAACTCCATCTTTCTAATCATTACAGCCCATTAATACAGTGTACAATCCCAGAGCCATACTCATTGAAACAAAATTCAGATTCTTGCGTTTCGGTTTTGACCTAAAACCAAATATAGAATCAAAATAAATAGTTCGGTTCAGTTTCGCTCCGGTTTTACACTCCAAAACTTAGAACCATGGTTTGATTGGTTCGGTTTGTTTCGATTCAGTTTCGGTTTTTTACCAAAAATATTATCATTTGATTTAAAATTGATATAATACTTTCAGATATCAAACATATTACACAAAGAATGCAAACACACTAAAACAAATAAAATAAAAATGAATCAGGGCGTGAATCGTACGTGATGAGTCCGTGAATCATTGGCTTCTCAAAAGATTAGGGCCTGTTTAATAACAAAGATATTTTTCAGTTTTCCAGAAAACTGGAAAACTGGAAAACTGGAAAGAGGAAACGTGTTTATCAAAGAAATTGCTGGAAAACTGGAGAAAGGAAAAAAGAAAAACGTGTTTACCAAATTGTTTTCCGAAACGAAAAAATGAGACATGTCTCTCTTTTCCTTAATGATTTGGAGAAGTGACTTTTACTAGTTTTCCAAATTTGAAAAACGCAAATATTACAATGTCATTGCAATGAATTTGCATACTTACACCTAGTGGTGGGTCCGGTCCCGCCCCGATGTCGATTCCATTTCGGTACCTCCATCCTCGTACCTTACCCCTTACCCCTACCCTACCCTACCCACCCAACCCCCACCCCGCGTACTCATTTCCCCTATAATGACCCTACCCCACCCCCCTACCACATGCCCCTACCTCGGCCCCACCCCGATCCACCTTACCCTACCCCCACCCCTATCTTATACCTTACCACATGCCCTCTACCTCGGCCCCACCCCAACACCATCCTACCCCCCCACCCTCGTACCGCCATCCTACCCCCACCCTTCTGCCATCCTACCCCCACCGCCATCCTACCCCCACCCTACCCTTCCCCTACCTCGGTCCCACCCTACCGTCATCCTTATCCCAACTCCCTACCCATACCTTATCCCAATCCTACCCACTACCCCCACCCTTACCGCCCATCCTACCCCCCACCCTACCCCTTCCCCACCTCGGTCCCACCCTGGTCCCGGCCCCACCCTACCGCCATCCTATTCCAACTTAGAGATGTCAAAAAAAATCGACCCGCAGTGACCCGCCCTGGCCCGAGACATTTGGGCGGGTCCGCCCCGCCCCGTCTTCCAAATGGGCAGGTCCGCCCCGCCCCGCCTATACAATGGGGCGGGTCCGGGTATTAGTATCGCCCCGACCCGTTCAATACATAAACATACATACTTTTTCTTAAATTATACTACAAATATACTTCAACATACATATGTGTGTATACAGTAAATCATAAATTCTTTGATCTAATAATATATTAATACATATATTAGAATGAGATGAACGACGGATTATCAATGACTTCTTTATATATAGCATTTTAATACATATGTATAATTATTAGTATAATTAAATAGATTAGTTATTCAAGTCTGAGTAATTTTTCCTTAATTTTTTGAAATTCGTAGGGTATCATGAATTTGATATTATATATTAATTTTTAATTATTATTTAGAGATAAACTTTATGTAGATTCAATTGGTAACAACTTTCCACAAATAAAAATACATACTAGCTAATTAGGTAACGGCGGGACGGGGCGGACCGGACCCGCCCCGCATGGGGCGGACCGGACCCGCCCCGCATGGGACGAGTCATGGGTCAACAAGTTTGGACCCGTGCAGGTCACGGGGCGGGGCGGACCCGCCCCGCCAAGTCACGGGGCGGGTCTGGGTCTTGCAGTACCCGCCCCACCCCGACCCATTGCCATGTCTATCCCAACTCCTACCCCTACCTCACCCCAACCCTACCCACTACCCCAACCCTAACCCACCCACTACCCCCACCCAACTCCCTACCCCTAGACCTTACCACCCCACCCCGACCATACCCCTTACCCCACCCATACCCACTACCCCGACACCTACGAGTAGGTATGGGTGGGTATGAAGGGTTGTGGGGGAGTATGGGTAGAGTGTAAGATCGTGGTAAAGGTAGGGGTAGGGGTCAAGGTGTGAAATGGGAGAACTGGGTGAAAAAATTGATGAACATACATGTTTTCAGATTTGAAAATGGAAAACTGAAAAAATAGAAACAGAAAATTGGAGATAGAAAAATTGAAAAATAAAAACAAAAAATTGGAGAACAAAAAACAGAAGTAAAAAACCGGAAAATATCTGTGTTAGTAAACAAGCCCTTAGCGTTTGAGATTTTCATATAATTGTGATGATTTGATATTTGGGTGGGTACTTAGTCCGTGAATTATACGTGATGAGTCAGGGGCTTTGACTGATACCACTGGCTTCTCAAAAGATTAGCGTTTGACTAATCAATTCTTAGATATTCGATCGTGGAGCAAAAGTATACATAGTACTATGTACTCCGTACATCGTATTTGTTCGGGCAAAATGGCAAATATTATTGTTACGGAGTACTTTATTATCGGACTATTTATACATTATTTTACTCCGTACAATTTATTTGTTAGTGTACTGTTTTTCACTTTTGCTAGGCAGAAGATCCAGATACATACCCCTTCCGTTCCAATTTGTTTTGCAAAATTAAAATTTTTTGGTCAACTAATAATAAAAGTCAGCCCTTTCTATAGATAATCAATTCAATTTTTAATAATTAAAATTTACATATTCAAAAACTTCATTAAAATCTCTTCAAAGTTGTAAACTCCAAATTATAAAATAATTAAAAAATGACATCCTAATTAAGTGAACAAAACGAGACTGTTTGACTAAGAAAAGTCAAATTTGCAACTCTTTTTGGGACGGAGTTAGTATAATGCGTAGTACTTCCTAATGCTGATCATAATGTCAACAATATTAATTGGAATGGAATGAAATTATACTCCTTACATCTTAGTATTACTATAAGAGCATCCACATTGATGATCTTCAACTTTACGGTTTTTCATGGCTTATTATTGTCATGTCACCTCCACATAAGATAATCTCAAATAATCTCCAAATCAATAAATTTCTCCTCATTCATGGTCTCAATTTACCTTGGATAAGAGCATGAGCATGCACGAACTACAAAGCTAGTCATCACCATAATTATGAATACATGCCTAGAAGTTGGAAATAATCTCAAAATAATCCAGCTTTATAATTTGATACCATACTATTTTATCAAATAATCTCATAAAACAATCTCAACTCCTCATCCATGATCCCCAAAAAAATCTTCCACATCATCAAAATGATCCCAAAAATAATTCATGGATGTGGATTCCCTAACAATAGTTTCAAAAACCGAAACTAATAAAGTTTGAGAATCGTTTTTAGTCTTACATTGGAGATCTTAGAAGTTATTTACTTATTTATATGGAAGCAAGGGTAATAAACTTAGAGCCTGTTTGGGGTAACACTTAAATCGGTGGAATCGCCTTATTATGCTGAAATTTATGAAGTTCCGGCTGAAGTGGCTGTATTGGCTGATTCTGCTGATTTATGAAAAAATTATATTTAAAATACATTTTATTAATAAAAAAAAAGAAAATTTATATGGAAAATAGCTAAAATGGTCATATACAGTATCTTCAACCAATTTGGTCAGAAAAGTAACTTCAACCTTACTTTTTCTTATTACTCCACAATTCAGCGTGCGAAATCAAAAGTTACATGTTTGGTTAAAATATTGACGGATAAGATTGATAAGCTGAAAACAAAGTCATCAAAAAGGCTCTTAATATTACTCTCTCCGTCCATTTTACCTGTTTTACTTTCCCTTTAGGGTTGTCCCAAAATAAGTGTCACATTTCTCTTTTGGAAAAAAATATGTGGTTTACAACATTTTATTTTACTATACTCAAATATCAATCATAACTTTTGCTTTTTCAATCACTTTATTAAAAATTGTGCAAAACAAAAGAAAACACATAAAATGGGACGAAGGTAGTAGAATTTTTGCCTGAAGATTAGTGAGCCACACTGTTCAATCTGGATCGTCCAATTGTATGTTTCATTATCTTCTTACCTCGGGAATGTGCAGTGTTCTTGTAATATTCATCAGCATGTCCGGTGCCGGTGGTAGTAACACATAGCTTGGGGGTGTTTCCTAATTATTTTACTCTCAAGTCTCAACTATATGTCTCATTAATAATGTTGTTTGTTCCTCCCTCCCACCCAATAGAAAAGAACATACAACTTAACTATATATCTCATATACATGGTATATAATAACTTTTTTTTCTGAAAACATCGCATATACTACTAATAACTTAAAAAACACAATCCCATATAAATTGGGATTTTATCCTAACAGTGATTTGGTGCAAAAAACGACCCAGGATTATATTAATGTCACACGTACACTCTCAATTACAAATGATTATATCCAATCAAAAGCCCAAATATCAATGGCCATCCACTTGAATGGGAGTAATGTCCATCCTACGTGGCATAGGAGACAGATAGAGATAGAATGATTATTTTAATTTAATATGGAGAAAGTGGTGTGTATGAGAAACGAAAAGGAAGAGAGAGATAAGAGTAAATTGTAGAGAATGTCTATGACAATGTCCACAAATAGACTTTACACGGGAATCGATGAGTGAATGTGGATGAAAAGTGGGTTAAAAGTGATATAAAAAAATGAAAAATAAAATAAATGTGAAGATATGTAGGTCCTACACATAAAATTTGTGAGATAAAAAATGGGGCCATGTGTAAGAGTGTGTAAAGAAAGTAGACATCCCCATTGGGGATGCTCTAACCGACGCTTCTCAAACAAAAAGAGATGGCCGTATACCGTTCCATCACCCTTCGTCGCCCCCCATATTGCTTCTTTACTTAAATCATATGCTTCATTCTGTCTTCCGTTTTACACAACACGAACTTAATTGCAATATTAATAAATAATACTCCGTAATATTAATAATAGGAATACTTAAAGAAACAGTATTATTTCTAATAATATTATACTTCCTATATACTCCCTCCGCCCGGTTGGGACGTTCCCGCTTTTCTTTTTTAGATGTCCCAAAAAGAAGTTCTCATTTCCCCTAAATGACTAAATGGAAAGTTATTTTACATCAAAACAGTACCAAACAATGTCAAACAGTGTCCAAATCGTGTCAAAACAGTGTTAAAATAGTAAAATTTACCCCCTAATAAATTTACTTCCCTAATACTCCCTCCGTCCCTTATAACTTTGCCAACTTTCCTTTTTTGGATGTCCCATTAACTTTGCCACTTTCCCATTTAAGTAAAGAATTTGTGGTTCCAGTTAATTCTCTCTCCTCTGCACAAACCTCAACCACACAGTTTTTACTTTATTAATCCGTGTGCCGGTCAAACTTGGCAAAGTTATTAGGGACGGAGGGAGTATATGTGTAGGTCAAATCAAAAACATCCCAACGGGACGCAGAGAGTATATTATTCTGTATATGATGTGATAATGAAAGTAAACCCATCGCGTCTCCTTATCGGATTGTCCTCCCCGATTTGAACACCCTAACTCGCTCTCCATTTCGTAATATTATCTCATGTCAATCCCCTATCAACGAGATCAAATCTACCTTAAATATTAAATTGATCAGAATAATATTGCATATAGTTTTCTCTAAAATATTACTCCCTCCTTCCCAATTTGTTTTGCAAAGTCAACAATTTTTGGTCAACCAATAATAAAAGTCAACCCCCCGTATGTATAATTAATTCAGTTTTTAATAATTAAAATTTACATATTCAAAAACTACATTAAAATCTCTTGAAAGTTGTAAACTCCAAATTAGAATATAATTAAAAATTGTCATCCTAATTAAGTGAACAAAACGAGACTGTTTGACTAAGAAAAGTCAAATTTGCAACTCTTTTTGGGACGAAGGCATTACTAATAAAATAATCCTGGACATATTAGAATGTTTTAACAAATTTTAGTGATTATAATTTTGTTCAAAGTATACATCATAACCACTACATCATAGTTAATTTGTACACGTTGAGGATAACTAAAAGTTACCAAGTCACGTTTTTGTTAATCACTTTTTCAAAAGTAATATTAATGGAGCTTTTATTATTATTAAATAACAGCCTCTCCATATCATTGAACTTTGCCATTTTTTTAAACCTTGAGTAATGTTTTATTTGTTTTATTGGGCTCTTCCAATGCTCCCATTTTTATTGTCCGTACAACATTGTCATTTGCCTTTTAAGATATTTGATTTATGACTTTGTTTATTTCTCTTTGGTGCGTGAAAACCTCATCACACAATTTATGTTTTTTATTTCACAAATAATTCAAATTTTGTAATGTTCAATACGATAAAACTAATAATACAATATTTGTGCCACTAAATGATAAATGTTGAAATATTTCTCATAATGACGGGTAAAAGATGAACTTATAGATTATTGTATTAAGATCTCAAGCTACTCCCTTTTATCGGGTTGAGCTTTTACGATAGATTCCTGAATCTTAATAGTGGCATAAAAGCCAAATTGATCTCTAACCAAGATGTGAGCCTTATGAATGATCTAAACGAAGTGTCTTTGGTTGTCAAGGGGTGTTGAATCCCCCATTCTTTTACCCCAAGTGGTTGAATGGTCTGGGGTAAACGAAGCTGAAATTAACCCCATGTAGTTTCGAACCCAAGGCCTCCCATATAGGAGAGCAAGCCAATGACTATGCTACTTGAGCTGGAACACTTTCTCATCGAAATATTTCCTACACAAGTAAAAATTAACTAATACGGGGTAGATTACTACTTTAAAATCTCAAGGTACACTTTTTGCCGAGTTATAACTTTTAGTATGAAATCCCGAACTTTAACAAAAGAAAATCATATTTAAGTTAAGTAAATCGGATATAAGCATACTAGAATAGACCAGCTTATACAGATTAATGATTGTTAGGTGTGTTTTGAAAAAGTAAGAAAAATTAATCAAACAAATTGACTTAAAGAAAACAAGAAATGAGATGAAGCAGAATAAGCCAAAGCTCGTGCTACGCACGATTTCCTTAAAAAGTATTCGTTGTCTCCCGGGGTGCTAGGAGCGTTGCAAGAATCGTTTCCCAGTATATGATGACCACGAACAAGCGTTTGAGCACTCAAACGAAAGTTCCAACGAACGAGAATAAAGAAAGAACGCAGAAGGAATTTTTAAGAGAAGGCTGGAGAGTTTTCTGAGCTAAGACGAAGTGCAGCACGTTTGTGACTTCTGTGAGTTTGCAAAGCAGCTACCAGCCTTTTATAGGGGTGGATTTGCATGTGTTAATGGCTGGTTAAGGCATATAGACGTTGGACATCAATGCCCAACGTTTGGGACATTGATTCCAGCCAAACCAGTCCAAAACGTTTGCATTAAGGGCCATGAACGTTGGGCATTTATGCTGCAAAGTTCATGAACGTTGCAGTCCAGCATGGAGCAAAAAATAAATAGGAACGTACCGGAAGAAAAAAAATTAACGTTATCTTTAGAAGATAGGATTTTCGGACGGCATTCGTGTCCGCAGGTCGCCCGCGCACGCAAGTCGCGCTTTTTGTTCTTCGGTTTCGGGATTTGATTCGCACCCCCCCTGCGCGCGTGAGAGAGTCTTTTCCTTTAGGAAGCTTAACTCCTTAGGGGGGGTTTCCCTTTATAAAGGGTTGAAATTCCCTTGTGAATTTCGTTGTGGGAAAAACCCACACTAAAAACCCACCTTTTCCTAGTTTTCTCCATTCCAACGGGTAAACTTCGAAAAGCGATTTCTCATTCACCCGTTATCCGTTTTGAGCGTACCATATATCGAATTGTAGCCCTAAGCAAGGACAATCCGAAACCACTTTGAACCGACCCAAATCGGAAGTGGACCCCACTCAAAAAATTGCCCCGAAATGACCGTTTAATGCAATTTTAACACATTTTTTCCAACAATCCCCCACATGAATGAAAATTGATTTTGGAGACTTAAAAAAAAGACACGAAGATAGGAGGACAAGTTGTGTTCACCAGATGATCCCTGCATACGGAGAGGTAGGTTTAGTCCTTTGAACCTTCCACTGTAAAGACACGTTTATTTACTGGCTGTCTAGTAGACTCGATGTCCTTGAACTATACTGCCGTCGTGTAAACATTGACTTATCTTTACACAGGAGCCTTCCAACTTTGTTCCGTTCTCATGGGTGTGCCCGTTTTGGCCATGGGTCACCGTCCTGGTTCTGCAAGAGTTTCTAAAGAACTGAGCCTTTACAGTTCTCCTTTGAAGCGGCCCTCTTCTCTCTCACATAGGTGATTCTTTCACGAGTATCCCACATACTCTTACAATGTTATCGAGTAGATCAACATTTTAGAATCATTAAAGCAAACGTTTTTGCTAACCTCGTGCGGGAGTCACTGTTTTAACGAGGAGTGGGTAGGAGTCCGGGACCCCCACAGTGACCATCCTTCGCTCTATAATTTAGTTGTCCCTTTTGAACCTAGGACCAACTAGGTTGGGTATCCACTATAGAACTTTTCAATTCACGTGCTTTAATCCCATTCCTCGTGACAACTTCTCCAACAATTCTCTATCCAATGCCTTGGTTAGCTGTTCCGCTACGTTATCCTTTGACTTCACGTAGTCAACAGTGATAACACCCGTTGCGAGGAGTTGTTTAGTGGTGTTATGTCTATGACGAATGTGTCTAGACTTACCATTATAGAGATTGCTCTGTGCCCTTCCAATTGCCGCTTGGAAGGACAGGCTTCTCCCATCTTGGAATATCCTCGAGAAAATGGCATAGCCATTCAGCCTCTTCAGTGCACTTATCCAAGGCTATTAGCTCAGATTCCATCGTGGATCTAGCTATTAACGTTTGTTTCGAGGATTTCCACGACACAGCTGCACCTCCCAAAGTGAAAACATATCCACTTGTGGACTTTGAGTCTTTAATGTCAGATATCCAACTAGCGTCGCTATACCCTTCAAGTACAGCTGGATATCTTCCATAGTGCAGTCCAAGGTTTTGGGTCTTCCGTAAATACCTCAAAACCCTTACTATTGCCTTCCAGTGTTCGTCACCGGGATTGCTAGTATATCTACTAAACTTGCTAACCACAAAGGCAATATCAGGCCTGGTACAACTCATTAGATACATTAAACTGCCAATAATCCTGGCGTATTCTACTTGAGAAATACACTCTCCACGATTTTTGGTCAGGTGTAAATTTTTATCTAATGGCGTCCTTGCCTCTTGATAATCATCCTTATTAAATTTATTAAGGATTTTATCAACGTAATGGGATTGGCTTAGCGTCAGACCGTCAGGTCCTCTAATAATTTTAATCCCAAGGATTAAATTGGCCAGCCCCATATCCTTCATGTCAAATTTAGAATTTAACATGTTTTTGGTAGAATTAATCAGTAGATTATTGCTACCCACGATGAGTATATCATCCATGTATAAACATAAAATGACATAGCCATCTACCGTGCTTTTCACATAGACGCATTTGTCACTTTCGTTTATTTTAAACCCATTAATTAGCATTGCATGATCGAACTTTTCGTGCCACTGTTTAGGGGCTTGTTTCAATCCGTACAATGATTTAATTAATTTACAAACCTTCTTTCCTTGGCCTGGAACACGAAAACCCTCGGGTTGTTCCATATAGATTTCTTCGTCTATATCGCCATTTAGAAAAACCGTTTTTACGTCCATTTGATGAACTTCCAAATTCCGCAGAGCGGCAATTGCTGGTATCATCCTAATGGAATTTATTCTCGTCACAGGAGAATAAGTGTCAAAGTAATCATGGCCTTCACGTTGCTTGTATCCCTTGATTACAAGTCTGGCCTTATACTTTTCAATGGAACCGTCAGGTTTCATTTTACGTTTAAAAATCCACTTGGATCCCAAAGGTTTACTTCCCGGAGGGAGATCAACCAATTCCCATGTGTGATTTTTTAGGATAGAGTCCACCTCACTTTTGATGGCTTCTTTCCATATTGGTCCTTCGGTAGACGTTACGGCTTCCGTATAAGTCCGTGGCTCATTTTCTACCAAACATCTTAGAAAATCCGGTTCATTTCCTACCATACAAGTTAGAATATTCGAATCGAATTCTACCAAGTATGTGAGAAAATCCGGTCCGAAGGATTTTTCAACTCTAGCACATTTGCTACGTCGGGGTTCGGCTTCTTCACCGGATCCCTCGCTAGTATTTTCCATAGCTACGTCAAGTGTTCGTTTTGACGTGTTGGGTCCTTCATTGGACTTGCATGGAAATACGTCTTCAAAGAATGATGCATTCCTTGACTCAATTATTGTGTTTTTATGTACATCCGGATTATTCGAATCGTACACTAAAAACCAATAAGCACTACTATTTTGTGCATACCCAATAAAAATACAATCCACCGTTTTTGGACCTATTTTTATTTTCTTTAATTTGGTGTTGGTACAAGCACCTTAGCAAGACACCCCCACACTTAAACTTTGAAAAGCGATTTCTCATTCACCCGTTATCCGTTTTGAGTGTACCATATATTGAATTGTAGCCCTAAGCAAGGTCAATCCGAAACCACTTTGACCCGACCCAAATCGGAAGTGGACCCCACTCAAAAAATTGCCCCGAAATGACCATTTAATGCAATTTTAACACATTTTTTTCCAACAATGACATCAGAAGACTCCAAGAACATGTGCTACCCCTATTTACTTGCTTCACTATAAAAGTTCATTTTTGCTTTATATTTAATTTAATTTTCTTATATTATTCCTATATTGTACTGTGTACTACTTTGTGATTATAACACTGTGATGATAACATTGTTATTATAATAATAAATTTTTAGTGATGTATACTCTGGAGTCAGTGGAATGTATATATAGCTTTATGGGAGAAAGACCTAAATAAGACCAAAACATGAGCCTGGAACCCAAATAGGACTTCGAGTTTTTTTAACCCTAAATAGGACTACTTTTTCCCGTGCTGGACAAAAATAACCCTAGGCCTTAACGAGTTGACTGCCGCTAGCCTTTACAGATGCAGCGACCTCCCGTATGGCCATACATCACGCCGCCACACATCACGCTGCCACCGCACATCGAACCGCCGCCTGCTGCAACTTCTTACCAGTGCTTCCGCCTCAACGAGAAAAGCACTAAGAGGAAGACGAGTAAGTGCAGAATGAAAAAGAAAACCAAAAGGCAGCTCTCCTTGAACATCCCAACAGTGTTTAACTTCGCTATCAATGAACATCCCCACAGTGTTTGAATTGGAGAATGAGCTGGAGTAATTCTTCTCGTCATTATAGATCTGAGATCCGATGTGTTCATTGCCGATGTTCCGATGATAATCGTCGGACACTGTTAGGACGAAGATCGTCGCCAGAGAAGTTGGCTGAATCCTTCTTCTTCCTTCTCCCCCTACTTCCTTCTTCTCTTTTTTATTCTTCCTCTCCATCTTCTTCAATCATCGTTTGAGTCTCTGCCTCTTCCCCTTTACAGTGCTTAGTTTGTACTGGATATTGCGCGTAGGTCTATATATAACTGGTCTTCATAAGAAAGGCTCGCAGTTAACTTCGAAGTCTGATCCAATGGAGCCATAATTACTCATCGGGAATTACAAAGGGCGCTTAACTTTTTTAAAGCATCATTTAGGTATAATTACTTAATTTTGATGAATCCATCTTGTACAGAAAAATGTTAATCGATGGGATGATTCCGAATTGAAACTTCAAATGTCTTTTGATTCTTGAACATTTAATGAGTAGGGCCAATAAATGGTTCAATATTAGCCAAATCCTTTATTTATGGTTTCGGTACCCAATAATAATGCTGGAACGAACTATATTACTGGTATTATATTACTTCTTACTTGTATTAGTTATTACTCCGTATTAATATTGGATAAGTCAGCTTCCAAAAAACATCACTCTTTATTTTCCCTTACATAGATCCAACAAACTCAATCATTCACCCACCGCCCCACGCACACAGCCACACTCCCAATTTTATGTTACAATCTTTCCCGCCCAAATTCCATTGCCAAAATTTTGTTATTATATATATAGATATAGATATCTGGCAACTATATTATTAAATTTAATTAATACAGGACCGAGTAATCACCGAGTAATCCCGAGTAATCGGTCCTACTCACTACTCGGCCATTGACCGAGTTACTACCGAGTAGCGAGTAAACTACCTAGCTCATGACAATAATGTAAATGATGTCACATGTACAAAAACATTGCTATTATTTACATTGAGAATGTTTTTATAACATCGACATTATTTGACATTGTCATATAATAACATTCATTTTTAAACAATGACATCATATTACATTGTCATATAATGACATCGAGTTTTAAACAATGATACTCCCTCCGTCCCAGGGAGAAGTTCCCGGGTTGACTTTCACACATATTTAGGAAATAAAGTTACTGAGGGGTAAATTTTACTGTTTGGCACTGTTTCGACACTGTTTGGCACTGTTTCGACACTGTTTGGCACTGTTTTGCACTGTTTTGATGTAGGATAACTTTCCATTTAGGGAAATGAAAACTTTTTGTTGGGACTACCAAAAAAGGAAAGTGGGAACTTCTCCCTGGGACGGAGGGAGTATATTTTACATTGTCATATAATGAAATTGATTTTTAACAATGACATTGACTTTTAAATAATGACATTAATTTTTAAACGATGACACTATATTACATTGTCATATAATGACATTGATTTTTAAACAATGGTATTATATTACATTGTCATATAATGCATGTCACAATGTAAAATGTCGCAATATCAAATAATTATAATGACAATATTATTATCAATGACATAAAATGATATTGTAATAATCCCAATGTCAATGACTATCTTGACAATGTCAATGTTAATGTCAATGACATTGTTAAAAACAATGTCAACAATATAAAATTGCTCATTAGTTAGCTAGAGCTGCTAGTTCTATGTTTTGGATGGATACTCCCCCATATTGTATATGTGACATTCTTTCCTTTGATTACATTAATGCCCGTTAATATATTTCCTTCCACAAAAAATAACTATAACAGCATGTCAGCAGGCAGCAGCAACATCTGAATGACGAAGGCAGAAGCAATTACGGAGTAATATAGATACGGAGTACTAAACTAACCAAACTAAAGTTCAGATTTGAAAAGGGAAACTAGAAGCGATAAACATTTAAACCAAACACAAATGTAAAAGCCATTTTTTTCCGACAAAGCTAAAATCTAGTTACAATTTTTTAAAGCAACACCGCCAACACGAACTGGGTTTCAATTCCAAAAGGGAAATTAGAAAGGATAATAAACAAAACACCATTGAAAACATAGCAGCGACCGAAAAACAATGCTAAAGTCTAAAGCAGAGCAACGGAAAAACATAGCAGCGACCGAAAAACAGAAGAGAGAAAAGAGCAGCAAGTCAGCGACCGAATTGAAGAGGGGAAAGAGGAGAAGAGAAAGAGAGGGGGAGGAGAAGATAGATCTGTATCATCTTCTCCGTTCTCGGGTGCCGTCCATTGTCCCTTAGGTCTTAGGCTCAGGTCCACGGCCAAGCACCGCCACCGCTTCCGCGCAGTTGCTCGCCTCATTTCATTCGCGACTTTGTCGACAAAGAAGACCGAAGGGAAAGGAAATAGGGATTAAGGGTAAATATGGAACTGACGGAAATTGAACTCCTATTTAGGAGTTAAAAAGTTTCAAGTCCTATTTAAGTATATATGGTTAATTTTGGTCCTATTTGGCACCATTTCTCTAGCTTTATATATAGAAAAATGCTAAAGGTACCCCAATTGATACCCCAATATGTATCCACACCCTATTTTTGTGGCTCACAAAAATATCTCATTAAAGTGAAACAATTCATTTGTGAGCAACAAAAATAGGTCGAGGTACAAATTGGGGTACCAATTGGGATACTTGTAGTAGTGTTGTTATATACGAAGTAGGTAAGTACTCCATATAAGCCATCCGGGGATGTTTTCAACACAATTCGTAATCACAACGTATCCTATCCAAAGTCGGACTAGAATCCACTTCGGTCAAAGAATCCAATTAAAGCAAATATATCTGGTCGAACGATAAATGATACGCCCCTTCAACACAGGCCCCCAAAATATAAATCTGGTTGAACGAGAAGTCTTTTGTCTGGTTTTTTGTCTGGTTAAGCTAGCTGAAAAGTGAAAAGTAACTTAAAAATATTTAATTTTGACCCATTGCAAAAAGAACACTTTATAGTTTATATATATGCATATGAAGATAACAAAACACAAAAAAAGAAAAATATTGTCGTATAGCAAGTATCAATCTCAAATTCTTAAATCAACTTTCATGAATAATTTACACTATATAAATTTTGGCTCAATCCATGAGTGGGATGTGTTTACGTTTAGTTCAGCTAGTGTCAACGAATTTCAGAAGGATGAACATGAGAACTTGAACTTGATTCTTGAGAATTTAACATAGAACTCATTTGATAACACCGTAATTGACCGAATCGACTTTGCTGAAATTTATGAAATTAAGATTAAAGTGACTGAATTGGCTGTTTTTGATGACTTATGAAAAAATGTATTTAAAATGTATTTTATTAATAAATTAAATAAAAAATTATATGAAAATAGTTAAAATGGTCTTCTACAGTAAATTCAGCCAATACATCCAGAAAAGTAACTTTAACCTTACTTTGTTTTATTATTACACACTCCATAATTAGTGAAAAAATTTGCCCATAAATTTCGTAAGCCGAAAAACTGAGGCATCAAAGGAGCACATAAGATAACCATATTCGGCTTAAAGTCTTTTGTAAAAAAACTTTACACTATTAGGCTATGTTTGGCGGGCATAAGTCCCTGACTTCTAGCTTTTGTACTGTTCAAAAAGTTCCTAAAAGCTTCTAGTTGTGTGTTTGGCATGACAATATTTAAGAGCTTTTCAAAAATTAAAAGATCTTTTTTGAGATGCTACCGGGAGTAGCATCTAAGAAAAGCTAGTGACTTTTAGTATTAATTAATCCTAACAGCTTGTATACCAAACCGAACTAAATCAAACAGTCAGCTTTTTATCAAACAGCTACCACCTTTTCTTTTAAAGATCTTTTCAGTCACTAAAAGCTAACAGCTATTAAAAGGCTCACAAAAGTATATTTTCAGCTAGTTGTGCCAAACATGCCCTTAGTCTGAGTTTAAAAGTCCGTTTTGAACACTTTTGAAATGATTGTATTGATTGATTATGCAGAATTATGAGATATATAGTTATGTTTAAAATATTTTTTTTAAGTATAATAAAGAAAAAATTACATGAAAATTAAAATAGTTAAAATCGTCCTCCACAACAATTTCATTCAACTCACCAAGAAAAGTAGTTTCAACCTTAGTTTGATTATTACAAATCAGTGCGCGAAATCAAAAGTTACGTAATTAGTGAAAAAATAGTAGATAAAGCTGATAAACTCAAAAGTAGAGTAACAACACGACTCTTCATATGTTCATCTCTGGGTTCAAGGGTGGTGGTACTAGGGGGGTCAAGGGGTCAGTGGATCCTGCTGGAATTTTGGAAAAAATTAAAAATTAAAATTAAAATTAAACATCGTGGTTTTTGAAACCCAAAGAAGTCTTATACGCACACCGCAACTTTAGTGGTCTTCTCCAGCCGACCGACTCTTCTTTTTTCTTCACAGCTTCAAGTCTTCAAGCTTCAAGTAATTGTGAATTGCAAACTTGCAGGTTAGTTTCTAATTAGAACTTTAGAAGTACGTATTGAAGATTTTAGAGGCTATAATTGAAGGGTTTAAACATTGACTTTGAGGTGTTCACTATTGAGGGAAATCATTAAGTAAATGTTAGAGAAATCATTGAGTTTGAGTGTTCACATATCAAATTGGAGATTGCAGACTAAATTGATACACATGTTTTCTCACTACTACATTTTAAGGCCTAACGTAACATTAAAATTGTAACATTTGTGTAAAACGTTACAAAAAAATACCCCATTGTAATGGTTTTTGATATATTATTGCATTTGTCCCAAAACCGTTACATTATATATTGTTTTAATGTAACACTACTATACTATTTTATAAACCGTTACATTTTGTTTAAAGGTGTTACATTTGGTAAACACTAACGTAACACTAATGTTATACTTCGTACTACGTACTCTGTATATTATAAGAAAATGGCAAAAAGGCATCACTATATCTTCATTTAAATTTCACCCAAATTAAAACTTACTAGGCTTGGAACCCTCCTAAAAATATCTAAGACAAATTATGTCTCTCAAATACAAAGCACTCCGTTTAACGAAAGGAAACCCTAAGAGCTCCTCCTAGTCGTAGCAGCAAGCTGCAGCCGCCGCTCCTCTTAGTCAAAGCAGCAAATTGCCGCCGTAGCTCCGCCTACTGGAAGCATTAACGTGCCGCAAGAAGCTACTCCTTCCACGGGAAGCACTAACGTGCCGCAAGCCGCCGCTCCACCCACTGAAAGCATTAGTTTGCCACAAGCCGCCGCTCCACCCAATCAAAGTAGCAATATGCGGCCATCGTCTCACTGGAGTTGTTGCTCCACCAACTCGCAACCTTCTCATCCTCCTCCTGCCTATTCGTCGCTTCCTCTTTACTAACTAGAGGTATATTTTTTAATTTTTATCATTTCAGTTAGTTTATTTTAATGATTTTATTAATTTTATGCATGTTCAATATTATGTGTGTGTGTGTGTGTGAATTTACAAAATTAGTATGAATGTTCCAAACCTCAGTCTGGTACAATATATTTCACGATGGAGATCGAACAGATCAATACTAATACTAAGTTCATCCTCAATCTGACTAGACATACAATTTAGAGAAGAAATCCCTTGGCCCCTGTCTTTGTCTATCCTCTCTTGTTCCTGTATTAAGTATCTTCAATTCGTACAGTTCGGTTGAGGTATGGACAAATTAGTTGTTTGCTTTAGTACTTAATCACATAAGCATTTGATAGATCATTGGTTGGTATTAGTTCCTTAATTTTGATACAACACATAAGATTTTTTCTTGTAAAATATATGTTTGGTGACGTATGCAATGTATTTGTAAAAATGCCTTCAAGAGAATTATATTACAAATCATTATTTGCTTCTATGTATAATATATTACTCCCTCCGTCCCAAAATGGTTGGCCAATGTTGACTTGCACGTGGATTAATAAAGTAAAAACTGTGTGGTTGAAATTTGTGCAGAGGAAATAGAATTAATTTTAGCCTCATATTCCTTACTTTAAATGGAAATGGCAAACCTTTTTGGGACGGCCAAAAAAGGAAATTTGGCCAACCATTTTGGGACGGAGGGAGTATATTATTACATTCTCAATCATTCACAATTGGATTTGGTTTAAACTTATATTCTTAATCTGTGTGAAAGTATGTATGTAAAGCAATACGTAGTACTGAATTCCTATAAAACTGATTCAGATCTAGGAAAGTAAATACAAATTGTTAGACTTAAGATCCCAAATTCTCTGAAGGCTTGTTTCTTCCTCTCACTTGAAATTATATCCATGATGAACCTTGATTTCTATTACTGTAAAAGTAATTTAACAAGTTTACTATTAGATGCATTTCTCTTACTGTGAATTTTAGAGATATGGGTAGACATGCCTTATTGATATATATATATATATATATATATATATATATATATATATATATATATATATATATATATATATATATATACACACACATATATATATACATACATACATACATATATATATATATATGTATATATATATATTACGGAGTAACTTCTTTATGTATATATATCTAACTCAGTCCTTTGTTTATTTGTTTGATTATTTGATTCTTTGATTTTGATAGGTTTATGGTAGACAGTGCTAGGAGATGAAGTTATCTCAAGAGATTTGGGTAACTATCATTACGGCTCATATAATATACCTTTATTATACTCCCTCCGTCCCAGGGAGAAGTTCCCACTTTCCTTTTTTGGTAGTCCCAACAAAAAGTTCTCATTTCCCTAAATAGAAAGTTATCCTACATCAAAACAGTGTCAAACAGTGCAAAACAGTGTCAAACAATGTCGAAACAGTGCCAAACAGTAAAATTTACCCCTCAGTAACTTTATTTCCTAAATATGTGTGAAAGTCAACCCGAGAACTTCTCCCTGGGACAGAGGGAGTATTAAATATGCTTTTATTTGATCTTATAAAAGAGTAAATTCAATATCTTGTCTCACTGAGTTGTGGAATTTACTATTGGTATTACACATCCACTTGACGAACTATGTGTAAACAATTATCTTAAGAAGACTTGTTTTAAGTCTATAATAGAACTTTGAATTGACTTATTAAAAGTGACACTTGATCTCTTTGGTTAGTTTTACATAGAATTTCATCACTGATACAGGAAAATCAGTGGATCAGGTTGATGTTGTTCATGACTGAACCTTGCTTTTGCTCTTGTTCTTCTGTTTGAAAAAAAACATAGGAACATGGAGTTTCATAAAGTTTCTAAATAGAATTTCCATAAGCATACATCTCAGTTAATTTCTTCCCGGTCCAGACTAACAGTCTAACAGCCCGACTACCCCTTCCCAGACTTAACTATTTAAGTTTTGGCTGAATTTCAGCTGTCGGGCCAATAGATTATTCAATTCTCTAGTGTCTTTATCTTGTTTGATTGTATTGGTTTAATGTTTGCTCTTAGCTGATATTAGTATGGATTTGAACAACTCTTGGGTAAAAAAAACTTATGTTTTCCAAGTCCAAGTGACCACGCAAAAGATAAAGAAAAACAACTATCTATTTTGGTATGTAATAGTTACCCCTTTTAGACTAGCTTACCCTTTTTCTTTACCTGTAGTGTTGCTCTTTATAAGTACCAAGAAGTGGACACTGTGTTAATCTGGGATGATTTCAAGTTTGTTACAGAGGTATGATTATTTAGCTTCTTAGGTTGATGAATCCTTTATCCATTTGACTGCAATTTTTTTGAACTGCAATTTATGTATTTCATTTTTTATTTGTTACACAAATGCTAATTCTTCAGGCAACTTGATGGATCTTTAACGCCGAATTCACTCAATTTTAAACCGAATCTGATTCTCTTGATTCCAACTTGCTGCTAGGCTCATATATGGCTGCTGAAGCTCTAATCAAAGATTGAAGACATTCGGAGGCTTGCTCACCTTTGAATTGAAGAACATCTTTCAGGCTTTATCTTAGGGAATCGAACTATGTGTGCTGCTTATTCTTTAGCCAAATCCAATTTTAGTATTAGTAACTTTAATGTTTTTTTTAATATTTCTAGTTTACTCTCAAGTGTAAGAGGTGCTTTAGTTTTAGACTATTAGGTGCTCCACATGAAGTAGAGCAACTGCTTAATTTATTTAGGGGTAAGGTACATGTCCCTCCCCTATTTTGTTTGTATCATTCTCTTAGATCAAAATCTACACTCAGAACTGGGTAACAAGTTTCTCTAATTTGAAAATTAAGTCAGTCGGTGATATTCTATATGAAGAAAAATTGATCCCTTCCAACTTCAAGATGAAAGGCGGATATTTCAGAGCATTGAAATGGAAGAGGCCGAAAAAGGGAGTCAAACTGAATACTGATGCTAGATTCTCACCTGGAGTGGTCTCAGGTGGTGCGATTATGAGAAATGCTGAGGGAACTATTCTCTTTGCCTCTTCGTTTCCTCTTGTAGCTGCGTCCCCAGTAGAAGCAGAAATATCAGCAGCTTTATACGCGGTGGAGTTCGCCATCTCGGAAGGGTTTTCTAACTTTGAGGTGGAAATGGATGCAGCGGTTGCCCTGAAATACATTGAAGATGGCGGTGCAAGACACTGGAAGGTGAGTTATCAGGAAACTTTACAGAAAGCAAAAAGGAAAGGGGTTTTTTTCTCCTATTGTGCTAGAGAGTGTAATTGGGTAGCCCATCATTTGGCAAATCAGCCTGCAGCCCATATTATTAGACAAATCTCGGATATGCCAGATTTAGTCCAAAGAGCGTATTATTCGGATTTATTCGGCCTTCATTCTTTTAGATATGTGTTCTGATGTACTCCATTGGGTCAGGCCTAGCCCCCTCAGTGGATCTCGTTTCTGTTTTTTTTTTTTCTCTCTCGTGATATTTTTTGGAGGAATGCCTCCTTGGAGGGGTTTTGGTTTGGTCACCCCCTCTCTCTGTATCTGGTTTTCTCTATAATAAAACATGGTAAATGTGCCCCAGCATTTACCCCACTGATTTTGGTGGTTTACCTTCTGGGGTAAAAAAAAAAAAAAAAAAAAAAGAAAACTTGGCAATTGATACATTATTTACCTTATTTATTTTGGTGATTTGCCTATTATATAAAAATATTACATATGATAATATAACAATTAAATATAGCTTCGGTTACTGTAAGTGTTACATTTGTATATGTTACAGACTGTTACAATTGCACTTAAGTCAGTGGTAACACTTTCTGTTTGTTGAAAAGACTGTTACATTTGATTCTAAAAATCGTTACATGGTGTTACATTAGGGAAAAGGCAACGCCAGCGAATGTAACGGCACAAAACTATTAGGTTTGGAAGAATGTAACAGACATTTAGACATATAGTAACGAAATTGAGCGTTACAAAAGGCCTTTAAATGTAGTAGTGTCTTGAAGAGTTGAAAATTAAACCGGCAGATTGGACTAAATAGGAGTTTGGACTAAAGTTTATCGAGATAAGATTTGAATTATTAAAAATTATTATAAAGAACTAAAACATCACAAGTTTTGATTTATTTAAGAACGATTTCTGAATATGAGAGAACGCCGCCACATGCTACCACGCACTACGACATAATCATGTACGTCCGTTTAATCTTCTTTATGTTTTATCCAACTTTTTTTCTTGGAACTTCTTTGTATTCGCACTATTTTTAGGTTTTAAATATGTTATGCCTTTAGTTTCTGACCCCGCTGAATCAAATTCCTGGTTCCGCCCCTGTATGGGTTAATTGTTTTTGAAACATTAATCGTGTAATAATAAAAGCAGATAAGGTCAACTTATTTTATATCCAAATTTTGCTAAAGAGAATAATATTAAATTTGTGGAATTAGTTTGTTGAAAGAATGCAAAGAGTGAGACTCCCAGCTTATTGAAAGACAAATATAAGACCAATTTCAGTTTAGCCAATAAAGTGACCGAAAGGGATTTAAATTGATTTTAATACCCTGGAGCCTAACAGCCTAACTATTCTTCCGGCTGAGTTCGTTGCGTCAACATCAAACTCCTCTCCTTCCTCTTGCATCTACGATTCGCCGAGCAGACACCACAGAGGCAGCAAATCGTCACTGACTCGATTGCCCTTGCCTCACGCCGGTAACAAAGCAGAAGCATATCTTCGCCGCCGCCCTAGACCTCGTCGCCTCCCCGCCCAATTTCGTTTTCTTCTCTTTTTGTCCGGTGTCGCCCAGGTGATGACAATTCTAGTTCTGCGACGTCTGCTGGTAGCGGTAGGGCAGCGGTGGTGCGAATATTGGGTGACAGGGGCTGGAGAGATGAGACTGGGGCTAGGAAGAAGAGGATTTGGGGCTGGGGAGGGGACTTGATGGCTGGGGAGGTGGCTGGGGGATATAGTGGGGGTAAAGGAGGGTCTTTCCGTGGGCAGGGGATGGTGCGTGGTGGTGGTGGAGGGGCAGGGGCTGTGGTGGGGCAGGGGGTTGGCTAAGGTAGGGGAGTGGCTAGGTGAGACGGGGGTTGCGATGTGCTCGGCGGCGGCAATTGCCGGAGACCGTGGTTGCCGGTGGTGGCTGGGGTAGATAATTAGTTGTGTTGGATAATTAATAGGTGGACGGGCTTGATCACGGATGGGCGGAAGTTGGTCACTGTACGGCAGACGTTGGTCACTGGATGGACGGACGTTGGTAACTGTAACAGGTCAAATTAGGTTACTGTAACTGAAGAGTCGGGTAACGGTAAATGAACGGGTCGAGTAATTATAACTGGACGGATCATGTTACTCTAACTGAACGACAAGTCGGGAAACTGTAACTGGATGACGGTCTGGTAACTGTAACTTAACAACTATTGGTAACTCTAACTGGACGAGTTTGGGTAACTGTAATTGGACAACGGATCGGGTAACTGTAACTGGACAACAGATCGGGTAACTGTAACTGGACAACGGATCGGATAACTGTAACTGGACAGGTCGGGTAACTGTAACTGGACGAGTCGGGTAACTGTAACTGGACGGGTCGGGTGACTGTAATTGCACGATGGGTTGGGTAACTCTAATTTGTCGAGCGAAAAATTGTAGCTGGTAAAATGTGTAACTATAATTGATTGAACGTGTAATTGAGTTAAAATAGTTATAAATCTAATACCAGATTAATGTATCTGAGTGCGATATATAAAAGTCAACTCTTTTTTCTTCTCCTGGACATTTTCGAAGAATGATCTCAAGTTCATACTTAATACTAGCAAGACTTCGTGTTTTTTGCAAGTGCAGTACTTCGTTTTTAGTTATTGCATTGCGTACGGATGATTAATTAGGGAGGGCAAATTTGATATTTGATCCCAAATGATCAAACGGTTGATCTCTTTTTTGGAACTATTCAAAGGAGGTCTTATATTTGTCCAAACCTTTTGAATTAGTAATATTTATGACCTAATCCCTAGTTTGTTCCTATTTAAAGCTATTTTGCCTAATATTTTTGTTAGCATTTTTAAAAATATTATCTGTGTTTTGCTGTTATTGTGTACTTGTACGGTTCACGTACCGACACCTGAGTCAAATATATATCGGCAATAAAATAGTGTAAATTAGATAAATATTCATAGAGAGGACCATTGTCTCGTGAGGCTATTAAATGCACAGATATTTTTTTCATTATCTTATCCAGCTAGTACTCCGCATATAGGTATGCATTTTTTGTGCAACAAAAATTAGCGTATACAGATTTTGTCACAACTCGCAAAATGTTCGTTCCGCAAGAGATATACGTTCTCAAATTTCAATTATAAACAATATTTGATATTCCGTACAATTCATTTCTATCAAAGATATATCGTCGGATTGTATTTTGTTCTTCCATACTTAGAGCATCTCCAATGGTAAAATATGCACGGTGCAGACGTGACATGAGAAATGACCACATAAATATTAGTAAAAAAATTCTTTCTCTCCTTATTTGAATGATTTTATACAGTTTTGGTAAGTTTTTCTCCACAATGTCAAGGAGACCGTCTAGATGTTGACATTGTTGTTGACATTGCAGGGAAAAACTTACCAAAATTGTATAAAATCATTCAAATAAGGAGAAAGATTTATATGCTAATATTTATGTGGCTATCACTCATGCCACATGTGCACCGTGAACATTATAGCATTGGAGATGCTCTTATCGGGGCCTTGATTACCTGGTAGGAAGATGATGCCACAAGGAAAAGGTCCCGAGTTCGACTCTAGACAATAATTTAGGATGGAGCTTCACTCAAATTAGATCTTCTCATATAATTGTCCGGTCGGTTCTGAGAGTTCTCGGGGGAGTCATTTTTTTGTTCTTCCATAATTACTTTAGTGTATCCGACTATTGAAAGTAACCATAGATATTTATGAATAAAAAAATACAGATCACAGATTATTTCCATTTAGATAATTACTTTAATGAATAAAAAGTAACCATAGATATTAATGAAAATGTAGTTAGTTTTGTGTACTAATAAAAGTCCAAAGTTAAAAAAATCAAATGGATCCATGTTTATTAATTCTATTAAATGAAATGCGAGGGTCCTATACTCGCCTTGAACTGGTCTCCCGTCTCCTTGGCGATGGTTCTATAAAAGAGACAAATCTTCATGTCAGGCCGGTCTCACGGGATGCTCCGTCCGACCGAGCCCGTTTGGGTACCTTCCCGGTGGAATTTGTTGATGAATTTTTTTGAGCATGTTCCTCATCAAGTCTAGTTTATTCATACCAAATGTTAGCTCAAAATTCGCTCGGGAAGGCATTCAAATCATTTTTTGAAGTTGACTGCAGTTTTATATGTATATTTTGACGCATTCAATTTCAAAAAATGATTTGAATGCCTTTCCGATCGAATTTTGAGCTGAAATTTGGTATGGACAAACTAGACTTGATGAGGAACATGCTCAAAACAATTCATTAAAAAATTCCACCGGGAAGGTGCCCAAACAAGCTCGGCTGGACGGAGCATCCCGTCAGGCCGGCCTAACAAGAAGACCACTCCTATAAAAGAAAGGGAAATTTCCCAGGATATGATTAAAACTCATTGAGTGTCTCAAAATATGACTAACTTAGTTTTTATACACTTGTATGACTCAAAATCCCAAAAAGAAATAAAAATTCGTTCATAATAAAATGTTTAATGACCAAACTATATATCCTTATTTAAGAATTGTGCATTTTGTACTAATTTCGTCCGATTAAAATTAATGCACTTTATAATGTCGTTATTGCACGACATTAATGCACGTCGTTACTGCACATCCGGTAAATATCAATGCACTTCCGTCAAAACTATTTGTCTTCTCATCCACTTTAGAAATTTATTTATAGTTTTCTATTTTTTATTTTTTTGCAATTAATAATTTTAGTATTTTACGTCTAATTAAATATTTTGCATTTCATCCTGGTCTTACTGCTCTATGTTAATGCACTACTTGTCATAATTATTGCACTTCCCGTCAATGCATTCTTTCAATGCCCATGTACATCACTATTTATTGTCATGTTCACAGTCCATATTCAGCACTATTCATCACAATGTTTACTGCACATGTTCAATGCCAAAAATCCCTAATTTGAAGAAATGGAAAAAGATAAATAACGAAAATAGGTTTGAGAGTTAATTGCATTGGATTCCATAATTATAAGGCACCATCATTGAATGAATGGATGACATACAAGGTATGGCTACCAAAAGTCATATTACGATTTACGACCACACAATCAACCTCCTCAGGCAAAAT
The DNA here is from genome assembly GCA_945859915.1 of Cuscuta epithymum. NCBI lineage: Eukaryota > Viridiplantae > Streptophyta > Magnoliopsida > Solanales > Convolvulaceae > Cuscuta > Cuscuta epithymum. The sequence continues at coordinate 811,180 of CAMAPF010000948.1, read as the reverse complement.
CAATTGAATACACAAAGGCTTCATATAGCCGCACAGACGAAGCAGCAGTACTACGACCACCAACACTCCTTCACCAAAGCTCTCTCCGACCTGTTTCGTGGCTTCCTCACAATCGGAATTCTGGGCAAGGACCAAGTCAACGTAGAACGAGACATAAATCACAAAGAATAGCCTGAGTCAGTGGAGGGGGGGCGGCAGACGGCGGCAGCAGGCGGCTGGACGGCGGCAGCAGGCGGCTAGTGGTCGTGCGGTGGGAAGGTAGCGGCAGGCAGGCAATGGTAGGCTAGAGGCTAGGGTTGGAGAAAAAGAGTGGGAGGTTAGGGTTTTATAGACATAACTAAAGGGTATATTAGTCCATAAAAAATATTTATTTATTCATTAATTACGAAATTATTTAAATATTATTAATTTAAATATTATTTTGGGTAAAAAACTACTTGGGTCATAGATTGGGAATGTGATAGAGTTTTAGTCATACCTAGGATAATTATCTCTAAAAGAAACGAAATATAGAGCAGTTTCTATAAAGTACTCGTATGTAGTACTCGTATCCAATTCATTTAGTAAAATCTTAAACCCCAAATTAAATAAACATGTTAAAACTAAATCCTAAAAAGTCAATTTGATAGGACGGGTGCCTCAAATAGTCATACTTATGTAGTACTACGTATTCTATTATAGAGTATTTTAAACCTTTTCGGTATAAAACAAATACTTTAACAATGTTTCCCAATAGAGCCTTTTAGACATTTTGGTGAGTGTTACGGTAACCGTCTAAAAATGGATACCATTCTTAGCATCCATTTGATTATTTCAAGTCATTGTTTCATCGTTAATTTATACCTTGAGGTTACCATGAGATTTAAGTTTTTACACAAATTGGGGCGGTTTCCACTAGTATTTTTTACTGATTTTTTTTGTGCATGTTCTTCATCCAATCTAGTTTACACCAAATTTCAGTTTAAAATTCAACCGGGAAGGCATGCAATTCTTTTTTTTTTAAAATAACTACGTTTTATATGTATATTTTGGCACAGTTATTTTCAAAAAATTATTTGACTATCTTCTCAATTGAATTTTTAGCTGAAGTACAGTGTGGATAAACTAGACTTGATGAAACACATGAAAAAAATCAGCAAAACAATTACCGAGAACCGCCCCAAACTGCGATGATCGAACGTCGCTCCGGTCAGGAAATGTCTGATAGGAAGATTACTCTAACTTCTTAATATCATATGTACAACATTAAGATGTGTTGGTCATGGCTGACCAATATATTGAGCTAATATATTTACTTTTAGAAAAACTGGTTATCTAGTTATTCCGTATAAGTTAAAGAAATTTTTAGTCATGTTCTAAACGTACTTCGATCACTATTGATCATCAATCTCTTTCAAACCTTTTTTAGTCATTCAATTGATAGCTCACCTCTTTCCATTCACATTGGAGGATAGCCACCCGTTAGCTCTACTAAATCCCAAATAGGTATTTTTTTTTGAGTAAAAATCCCAAATAGGTATTGATAAACTGTAGACACAAAAACTAATGTCAAACCCTCTCTCAGTAGAATACTTTTGATTGATAAAAGGCATGCCTTTATTATTGGGCTAATATGTTCCATTAATTCATGTGATATCATCAGGAGCATTTGAGATACTCTATTTTTCGATCTTCCTATGATCAAAACGCGACGTCGTGGTCTCACATAATTTAAAGTTCGCAAAGTTCACTAAGACGGGGTTATATAAAAATTAAAAAATAACATATGCATAGGAATTGTGAAAGAGTTTGATTAATGTCTCATAGGAAAGATGAAATGACAAACCTTCTAGAGTAGTAGAGCATTCCCCAATATACTATAATAACATACTTCATAATGAAACACAATAAACTAAGAGCTCTTACTTATATTTTAAAATACTGAAATTAGTTGAATCGATTTAAGCTGAAGAAATTTTTGAAATTCTAACTGAACCAATCGAGTTGGCTATATTATGAAAAAATTATATATAAAACATATTTTATTAACAAAATACAGAAAACATTATATGAAGAATATAGCTAAGATAATCCTTTTCAATGTATTCGGTCAGCTCATCCGGAAAGTAATTTCAAACTAACTTATTTTTATTATTACATAATTTAACGCGTGAAATAAAAAATTACGTGTTTGATTAGAAATTAAATTGACAGATGATGAAAACAAGAATTACTAAATTGGCCCTAATAAATAATTTGACTTGCTAAAAAGGTAAACGTAAAGAGTATAAACAAATTAGCAGTAACATATTAGTTTGTTCTTAAATGAATAACAGATAGAGATCTAGTTGTGCAGTATGTTTCCACATATCTTCAACTACTGACGGACATCTTCAAAGTGTCTTCAGACAGCGTTTTCATTTTCAAAAAGTCAAAACTTGCACGTTGTTTCTCTCGCGCAGTTTGAGGGTGTAACAATATATCTATAGGGTTATATTTTTAATTTAGATACTTGTCTGATCTATTAATTTAATAAAAATACATTTGAGTAACTTGTTGGATTAATAATTCACAATTTTGACTAAATTTTTACACTTTTTAAGCGAACGAAGAAATATATAAATCCTTGTTAAGGAATATTTATAGATAACCTTATATTTGAAAAATATGAATTAAGTTTTATTAATTCGATGTAGAGGCAGTAGAGCTACGACGTACTTTCGTAGTTATTTCTTCTTTTTATTAGCTTAGCCTCTTTCATAGTTTAGAGAATGATTACTTCTTTGTCCATAATTGAAGACTATATTAAGGTGGTTTTGACACAATGACAGGTATTATTTTATGTTATTTTCAATTTGAATAATAATAAAGTGCAAGTCAACATTTGTCGTCATATATTGACAAATTAAGTAGTATATATGTTCACATCTGAAATATTGCGTCCAAAGAACCTAGATTGTTAGAGCATCGATCTGCAATAAGAATGTCATATAAATTAATTATCAATTGAAACTTACACCGATGATGAAGAATGTGCTATCAGTTTGATGATATTTTAATTATAATACGTAATATTTAATCAATTAATTAGAAGATAGTGTTATTATTAACAGTTAATGTAACGTTTAAGAATATAATTGATAATGAATTCTATTTAGTATGGGTACAACCGTACAACGTATAAGGTCTCACTAGCTAGTTTAAAAAACTAGTGACAGGGCCTGATCACTACCGATGGATTAAGGGGTTTGGAAAATGGTGTATCACCTAAAAATAGCAATTTGAATCTTTTTAACGTTTTGAATAAGTGGAAATGATGTTTGATAAATAGATGTTTGGCTCTATCATTTTTTAATGAAATTGCGGAAATGATCGAAAATGCTTCAATTAGCAGCGTTTTGGGTTAGTGTTTATGAAATAGACGATTTCCTACTAATTGCAATGACAAATTAAATAGCTAAATTACCAAACATTTTTTGCAATCCGTCACCTTATTCTGCTAGTCAAACCCACTGATGGAGTTCACTAATAAGACTCAATAACATAATCCTCTATCCACTAAATGTCAAACACATAAATTAGAATGTACGTCCACACATACGTTGCATATCTATCATAAGGGCTTCACTAATAAATATATTAAGGGTTAATTACTTTTGTAGGACTAAAAGTATACGTGAGTGCACAAATAGGAACAAAAAACTAAACTATAATTCATAGAACTAATTATGTGTAAAGTTTGGACAAATATACCCTTGTATCTATTGAAATCTTTTAATTCATAATAAAATCATAAAAAATAATACTCTGTAATAATTCTTATATAATAATAAAAAATTATTAAAAATATTTATACAATAATTATTTTATTTTATTTTTAAAATAATTTTTTTACAAAAACTAAAAAACGCAAAAAAAATTATTTTTTTTTTGTATTTGATTTTTTATTTTATAATTATTCTATTGATTTTTTATTTTTCTACATTTTTATTATTTTTTACGAATTTATTATGAATTAAAATATATAATATGACTTTTGACTACCTTTTACTCATATTAAAAGGAGGAGTACGTATATGGTACATCCGGCTGTACGGTGAGCACCGTACAGCCGGCCCAATAACAGGTCCAAGAGAACAATAGCAAAATAATTTGGTGGCATTTTTGTAATTAATGTGAAAATTGCGATTTCTGCTAAATGAGCATTAGTGTACTGTAAATGAGTAATAGTCCAATTTTAATGAGTATTAAGCGTCTAATAATGAGCACCGTGTTATTAAAAGAAAGTTGATATCACAACTAAAAAACGGTGACATTTTCGTAATCTCAGTGAAAATCTCGGTTTTCATTAGATGAGCATTAACACATTTTAATGAGCATCAGACGTATTCTACTAATAAGCTTTAAGATTCGAATAATGAGTATCGTCATATCAATTTCATATTTTGTAATTCACTTTCTTTTTCTTAATTTTTCTTTTATAAAAACTCATTAGATTATACGGAGTATCTATAATCAATTCCTATGAATTTCAATATGCGAATATAATGTAATATGATAATGTTAAAATAAACATTAGTATGACATTTCAAAATGAGCATAACATCAGTACCAAATGAGCATAAATAACTTTCAAAATGAGCGTTTGTATGAAAATTATAAGTTTTTCTAGTCGAGTGAGCATCAAGACATTTTCATTGAGAATCAAATATCTTGTTTTGAGTGGGTTTAATGCACCAAACCCCCCTGTGATTTGGAAATTCGGCGCATTAGCCCCCTGTGATTTAAAAAATGCGTCAAACCCCCATGTGTTTTAATTAATCATGCGCCAAATCCCTTATGTGAACAAATTCAATTGTCAAATAAAAGAAAAATGATTAACATTTTTGTATGATTCAGAGATTTCGACATATTTATTTGCATATTCAATCAAAATATTAGGAAAAGTGATTTTCAAATCGTTAAATTTATTCACAAAGGGGGTTCTGTGCATGATTAATTAAAACACAAGGGGGTTTGACGCATTTTTTAAATCACAGAGGGCTAATGCGCCGAATTTCCAAATCACAAGAGGGTTTGGTGCATTAAACCCTGTTTGGGTTTGATTAAAACGGGACAGAGGGAGTAGTTATTTATATTATAATTTTTCATAATATTTGAATATAAAATTAAAGTGAAAAGTTACTAAAGAAAAATGTAAAAAACAGAACGGAGAACAAACAATAAAAAAATGAACAAAAAAGAAAAGAGAACAAAAAACAATATAGAAACGGCCTTTCACAAAAAAAAAGTCGGTGCCGGCAAATTATACCGTGGGATCGGCACACCTTCCTCAAGGTATACCGATCCCAAAACGACACCATTTTTGTTAAAAAATCCGAAAATCTTCCTCTCCTTTAGTCGGTCGCTACTCTTCTCGTCACTGCTTCATCGTTTTTCCCTCCCCGCTGTTTCCACGTACACTGCCTCCTTCCCAATTGTCCTGTAGTGCGATTAGGTTTATTTCCTACCACCGTTTCCACCACTTCTTAACTATCATGATATACTCAAAATCCATGATGGATTTATTTTATGTTTTCAACAATCAAAACCTTTATGGATTTTATTTTATGGATTTTATTTTATGTTTCCAACAAATTCTTCCCACCGTTTTCACCAGTTTTTTTATGCAGAACAAAAAAATTATCCATAAAAAAAACATAAAAGCATTTATTGGTTTAATAAACACGTCCATATAGAAAATTGATGATTTTCACTAAAATCGAGTTATGTCTTTGAAGACCTGTTTAGGAATCGTTAATTCGGAGAGGCAGAAAGAATTCACAACAGAGTACGCTAAGAGTACTAACATATTCCATGACTTACATCTTGGGCACACTCAAGTTACATCAGGATTTGACTAAAGTTACATATCTTATACCGCGAATTACATGTCAATTTTGTTAGCAAGTTACACCATGTTTACACTTGATTTACATTTTCCAAAACGCATGTTACACCACAATATAATGGGAGTTACACAACCTCTACTATTCAGATAAAAATTATTTTTATAGAAAATTATTTGTATAGACCTCTCATATTAAAAAAAAAACATATACACTAATTATGTAAAATAGTTGGACAATTAGAATTCTTCTTTTCATTGAAATCAATATTTTATTTCTTATGTTATATATTGGACAAGTTACATTTCAACTAGGTTTGAGTTACATTCATCAATGACGTGAGTTACATGTAACTCATACAAATAGATATGTAACTTTAGGCAAATCCTGATGTAATTGCATGTATTTTCAAATGTAATTTGAGTCAAATCAAAATATAAATTGTCCAATATAAGATTATATCTATACACACACATGAAGATTTCTAATCAATTGCAATGTTTTTCTTCAAAAAAAATTAATTGCAATGTTTCTCATGCTTGGCCACCAATAAAAAATCAGTTGCTTTCTCGCACGGTGCTTGGCCAATTAGTCCACAATCAGGAGTATGGTGCAGCAGGCTTTCCATCAAGAGCCGGTTGGTCGACCTCCAAGAACGTTCCGGATCAGAACTAGTGTGGAGAAGCGGTGCCAAGGGTTGAGCAGCCACAACTGTTTGGGGAGAAAGCAACGTAATAGACTAACATCAATTGAATTGCCACCAACAACAACTCAGCGTTTTTTAGTTTGATTTAAAACTACGTCGTTTTTCAATGTGGAGCACGGTGCTCACCGTGGGGTGATCCCACGATATACACACTGGACGGTGCCCAATATTAACCGTTCAGTGCGCAGAAGGCCACGTCCAGCAGTGCATGCGTGCGGCGAAATAAAATGGACCAAGCTCAACCTGAATATTGCCATGAAAGTTGCAATAAATTACATAAAAACCCGGCTGTACCATGCTCTAGGTACAGCCGGTTGTACCGTATATATTACGTTAAAAGGAGGGTCACAATGGAATGAAAAAACACGTATGATTTCCAAATAGGAGTAATACACTAATATGGTACTACAAGTGGAGTATTATTTTGGAATGAAAACATAAAAAGTCATATTTTTTATTTTTATCCTTGTTTTACTCCTAGTTAGGGTAATTTCTAATATATTAAATACTTCTACTTCGAAAAGGAAACATTATTGCAATTCTAGTTTGAAATTTAAAAACCGGATTAGGAGGTGTTTGGAACTGATTCTGCTTCTGCTTCTTTTTTAAATCAGAAACAGAATCAGAATCAGTTTTCAGAAGCTAGTCCCCCGAATTCTAAAAAAAAAACAGATTCTAAGTAAATTAGAGCCCCAGAATCACTTCTGCACTTTCACTCAAACACTCCCTGAAGGAGCAGAAGCAGTTTTACGAATCAGATCCAAACAGTTTCAGTCATAGAGCAATCCGGTCTTGATTCTCATTTCTGTGGAATCAGGTTTTGCATGTCCCCATCGCAATATCATCAACTTCATGCTCATCATTTTCAGGAGCCCAGTAACCAGTAGTCCAGTACATTCTCAGAAACTCACTTTAATTTTATTTAAATCCCAGAAAATCCATATATATCAATATTTGCATCATAATTTTATCCCCGGCAATAAATCGAAACGAGAGACGACCTAAAAATTAATGATTCGTTAACCATCACACTCCAGGATGGAAGACATTAAATTCTCCGTAGTACTTTGTCGTACTCTTTGTTTTTTTATTTTGCCAGAAAAAGAAAACATGAATCGGGTACCCGACGAGTGCGACTCACTACCAAAAACAGCAACCTGGGGAATTAGTATGGCCCGCGGGCGGCGCTGTGCTTATTATGGATGCGATTTCCTCCGCTTACTTCATGTCAACTTTGGTAAAGGTACATTGACCATTAAGTCTGATTAAGATGGTTAGTTTCATAAGAAAAGTAGATTAAGATTTTCAGATTTTATATGTGATTATTTTTATATTTTGTTGATGTTGTTAGCTTTTTTGACATGTCTAAAAGATAGTAATACATTAAGGGCCCGTTTGGTAATATAAACCAATTTGATAAAGAATGAAACATATGATCGGTCCTATGACCCTATCTGAAAATGGACTCAATCACAAGTATCTTTTCTGTACTTTTCTCTTATACTAATATTTAATATGGAGTAATTAATTTGTTCTATGAGATGATATATATTTGCATTATTAATTATAACATAGAAAGTTTAACATATACTCCGTATAAAACCACAATGTATTGATGCATAAAGTGTAAGGAATAAATGTACTTAGATTTTGATGATGCTATATAGATTAGAATATTAAAGTACCCCTATTTAGATTTTATATATTAGAATTTTCAGTTGTAAGTATTTGTGTAGTCGACGGTCAGAGGTGCTCTATTTGGACCAGATCAGAACTGCCATAATAACTGCTCTACGAGAAAGGCTCTATGAGAACTGCTCCATCAGAATTAGTACATCAGAAGTGCCTTCAGAGTTGCACTATGAGAGTTGCTAGTTGAACTGGTCATCTGATAGACTATGAGAGTTGCAAATCAGAAGTACACATCAGCGGACCTATCAGAGTTGGTACCAGAGCTGGAGTTCAGTCAAACATCAGACAGCCATCAGAATCCATCATATCAGAAGAACCCGATCAGAGCCCGACTAACACTTAGAAGAACTCGAAGCTGCTTTCAACGGCCGTATATCAAACGGGAAATTCCCTAACGGTTAGAAGACATTTCATCTAAGGAAAGCATTTAATGCTCATTTAATGAGCCTGATACGCTGTGGAGTAATTGCAGATGATTGACCGAGATTCCTGGAGAATATTATACAAAAATAGAAACCTGCCAAATCTGCGGGTCCAACCGGTCAACTCCACAGTACGCGCATTTAATGCAGTTGTCTCCTCCTCCAACGGGCAGACAACCTCAGTATAAAATGATACCCATGAAGAACAACCGGATAACTTTTGCTATCATCTTCTGCTAAACTCTTGAGATTAAAACTTCAAACTCCACAACAAGAAAAAGCTTACGTTGGGAAGATTCAAACTCTCAAAATCTCTCAACCCCAACAAGAGCAAAGTTCATCCTGTTCTTCAACCTTCAAGAACTTCAACTACACATCCTTTGTAACGAAGCAAGTTGGAGAAAACTCTGTTATTCAGAACATCTTCTGCAAAGAAGGGCGTCCAAGTAACTGCAGTAGTGAAGTGGTGATACTTCCGGGAAGCTGAGTGAAAGGACCAGTCATCAGGAAGCAGGACTGCATCCCGGGTGACAACTAGACTTGAAGAAGGCGTGGAGAACTTCTTAAGTGCTAGGGACTAAAGCTTTGTAACTGACGCTTTACAATCTTAGTGGAACAGTGGACTAGAGGAACGCGTTGTTCCTTGAACCACTATAAAAACTTCGGTGTCATTTACTTCACTGCACTTTAATTCCTACACTTAGAACTTGAACTGTTTAATTCTTAAGAACTTGGAATTTGTGTTCAGCAGATCTTGTTCTAAGAGTTAACAGAAGGGCACTTGCCTTAGTACCTGCTTGAGGCTACCCGGAACTCTTATCCGCTGCAAAACCCAGTTCTGATCATCAGAACTCGACCCTCTCTGATAAGTCAACTCTGACTTAGAGAAAAGTTTTAAAAGTTATAACAGTCTATTCACCCCCCCCCCTCTAGACTGTTACCAACTTAAACGGGACCAACATAAAGCGCATTCGAGTGTCGTCGTAGCTAGGGCTGGACTGAACCGGGCCGGTTCGGGCCTCGATTCAGAAATATGAGGCCCGAGCCCGAACCGGGGGTGGGTGGTTCTGGGTCCGGTTCCGGGCCGGTTCACTCGGGTATTTTTTTTTTTTTTTGGCTTCTTTTATTTAATCCCTAACCCTCCCCCTCAACCCCTAACCACCCCAAACCACCTCAAATGGCCCAAAATACCTAATCCAACCCAAAACTTAAAAAAATTTCAAAAAAAAAAATTAATTCCGGCCCGGACCGGGCCCGAACCGGCCGGGCCGGTTCACCAAATGGAGGGCCCGGGCCCGGAACCGGTACCCACCGGGCCAGTTCGACCCGAACCGCTGGTGGACCGGGCCACCGGGCCGGTCCGGTTGCTACAGTGGGTGGGCCGGGTCGTTTCCGGGTCGGGCCGCCCGGCCCGAGTCCAGCCCTAGTCGTAGCTTCGTTCTCTAGCAAAAAGAGGATGCCACTCATTTTCGAAGGATCTTCAAAATCAACTGAATAGTTATTTGAAAGGTTGTGAATTGATCTTGGTACGATATTCATAGAAAGAAAGTGAAATTTTATCCCAAATATTTAAAGACCTCTTTTTTTTAAAAAAAAAAAAACATTTTCTTCTACGAGGTGGAAAGGATTAGAAGACAATGAAATACGTCATCATTGGTGAATGGGTGGGGGTGGGATGGACCGTGCACGTTTGTATAGGAAGCGGGTCAATCCAAGAGAGGGTCCGGTTGGTAGGCTATTTTAATTGGACGGTGCATTGGTTGAGCCAGTCCAAATGTGGTCCACCCTCCCTTCTCACCGTGCGCATTTCGGGTCCCTCCCCGACACAACAATCTGACACCAGATTTTGGACCGATAACGTTGCCGCTCCATATTTTTTAAGGTCTCGTTTTCAATTGGGTTTGCACCGTCAAAGCATCCATTAAAGTTTTTCTTTCATATTTTCATTGTTAGTTAATTCAATTTTAAATTTATTAGGTGTTTGGTCGAGTTCATTTGGAGTAAAGTTATGAGGAAACTTCTGGTAGTGCTACGTCTAAAATATATGGCAAAAAACGACCTAGGGATCGAAACTCAACAATATATAAAACGAAAAATGGTGAATCGCTTTTAGACAATACTCGAATTGAATGTCTCATGTGTAATTAAGATAAATAAATGCTAGTTTAAATGATACTTTAAATGAGATTAGCAGAGATATAAATATGATATACATGTCATATACTACTATATTATAATTTTATTACTACCTCCGTCTCGGAAACAAGTTCCCGGGTTGACTTTCACACATTTTTAGGAAATAAATTTATCGAGGAGTAAGTTTTACTGTTTTGACACTGTTTGGCACTGTGTTGCATTGTTTGACACTGTATTGCACAGTTTTGATGTAGATAATTTGCCAAATAAGGAAATGGGAAATTCATTTTGGGACATCCAAATAAGAAAAGTGAGAACTTGTTTCCGGGACGGAGGGAGTATATACGGAGTATGTGTTTAGTCGAAGGGTTTTCGCACCGGTGATTGTATCAGATAGTTCTTTGTGTTACCCAAGAATTTTATAGTTCTTGTCTCACTCGACTTAACATCAAGATTTTCTTGTCAGAAAAGAATCGGTTATTTAGTAGGCATTCATAGCAGTAACATATAGGTTCACTTTGAAAATACAACCAATATTACGCAACAAATTTTAGTCTTTGTAAGTTTAGTTAGTGCTGATTTTCCAAAAGTCATACCTTTTTACTCATAATGAGTTCCGAGAGCCATAATATATCAAATTGAAGGTGTTTCACAGCTCTATACTTGAGTTGAATGTTTCATATGCAACTAAAATAAATGCTTGTTTAAATGAGACTTTAAATTCTAGTTTAATATACTACTATATTATAATTATATTTTATATGTTTTTAGTCGAAAGGTTTTCGCACCAGTGATTGTATGTATTGTATAGTTCTTTGCTTTACCCAAAAATTCTATAGTTCTTGTCTCACCCGACTTAATATCAAGATTATTTGCTAAAAAAATCGGTTATTGAGTAGGCATTCATAGCAGTGACATATAGGTTCACTTTGAAAATACAATCAATATTACGCAACAAATTTTACTCTTTGTAAGTTTAGTTAGTGCTGATTTCTCAAAAGTCATACTTTTTTACTCATAATGAGTTCCGAGAGTCATACTATATCAAATCGAAGGTATTTTAGGGCTCTATATACTCTGAAACTTTCATGGGGGTCGGCTGACCACCCCGACCCCCGCTTGGCTCCCCTGGTTGGAGTATCTAATTTTTCAAAAAAAAGGATCATTGTATATTTTATTTTCTTTAAATAACAATAAATGTTAATTTCTAGCCTAATATAATTAATTATTTTAATTAGTTATAATCTAGTTCTCTTTCATAATCAACGTCAATATGTTGGTTGCTGCAGTGAACTCTCACGGCGACAGTGATGATCTAGAGAAATTTCCCGACTGTCTCGCGACCAGGGGTCGTAGTGCTCCAACCGTATGAGGGCGTTTTTGTCAAACCACAAATATAGTCTTACGCGTATATATTTTATAAGGAAAAATGACATTGTTTAACAATTCAGTCTAGTATAGTTGCGATTGAATTATCTGGGTTTAATTAGTCAAGCTTTTTTGACATTCGAGCTAGCTAGACCTTTATAATTTTAATCTAACCTTAATGCAAAACAGTTATATTTATCTCTCTTAAAAGTAGTTCCTCACAACCATTCACAAAAGTCAACAATACAATCTCAATAATCAGTTTTTCTTTTCAAATCTTAACTTCAAGACGGACCATACTATCTACAACCATAGACATTCTTTTTCTATTTTAATATCTATCTTCCTCCATATTTGTTTATGGTCGATGAAGTTTCTTCCTATTCTTCTCTTCTGGTTTCATTTATATACTACGTATTTATTTAATTTAGCCATTGCTAATGATGATCTGGACTTTAGATTCAAATATAGTGACAACTTCGGTACCCATATTTATTTAATCTACCTTCAATTATTGTATTAAATGTATATTCATTTCAAGGAGTAGGGTTGTTGTTGGCGTTAGTTGTGAAATATCCAAGGCGACCGGCATCCGTGCATTTAAAATGAGGTACAAGAATAATGAGCTTGCGCTATTAATTGATCATTATGATAAGAAAAGACTCAACACCAATTTTGAAGAGTCTCAGCACAAAATATAAGAAGGGAATTGAAAGATCCAGGAGTAAACAATTTTGGAATTCCATAATAGAATAGATATGTTTTCTTCCGGAAATAAGAACAACATGATGGTATTGTCCATATTTACTATCATTAATATGGGTTGGAGTTATTTTGGAATTAAGATGTTTTCTTTTGGACTGAAATTTGTTGGTTTGGTTTGGTCTGATCTGATCTGGTCTGGTCTGGTAAACGTCTAGTTTCTGTATATTTTATAACTATGGAAGTCTGGTCTGATCTGATCTAAGACTGAAAACAATCCAAAAGAAAACATCATTATAAATCTCGTTTACTTACCCTTATTCAAGACAATTTCCATATAAAAATATATCACATCCAAACTAGACATGAGCTAAATAAGACTTTTCCCATCCAATATAACTTTATTAAGTTCAAAATTTGTGTAAGAGAGAAATAAAAATAATCATAAGCTAATTAGTTTAAAGAAAAACTAACACATGTTTTGGACAAATCAAAACGTAAAATTGGCAAAATTGGGGCGTATGGGAGCTGATAATTTGAGTCCAAATAAAAAGATCCTTTTTAGGATGTTTTTACTTGGACTGTAATTTGTCCTATACAAGATCAGACAAAACCAGACCTGATCAGATCAGACCAGACCAGACCAGACCAGACTTAGGTAGTTATAAAAAATATAAAGAAACCAAACCAGACCAGAACAACAAATTACAGTCCAAGTAAAAACATCCTTATGTTTTCGCTCAAAAGTCCAAATGTTTCAATGTCTTCTTATTTTTTTAAAAACCAAAAGATTTTTTTTAAAATAAATAATGACTAATATATGAGTAATTAAAATATGATAACGAAAAATGTGAATTTTATAGTAACTTGTAGTCGCCATGCATATATTCAATTTTATACGTTGATGGCCTTGACAACATACCTATAATAGATTCAGTTACATTTTTATTCATATATTTTATTCTAATAATATTTTTAAAAAACTTTCTCAGAAATCTGTGAAGCTTGTTTTTATTTTCCAGCCACTTTTATTATCTACGTATCCACTCCACATAAAACCTTTGAATCTGCAGCAAAGTAAGCCAATATTGCTCCTATTGACTCTTTTTTGGTGTATTATATGTCATCACAAAGAAAAGTAAAGCGAAATGATATTAATAACATACATAGGTAAAGTTGAACATTTATATTTTAAGTCAATTCAGTAGGGAAAACAAGATACGGAGTACATAAAAGTATAAATTAAAACTATCGAGAGGAAGGTTTCATCTTCGGAGCATGAGATATAAACCCGGATTATCGTATCGCACTCAATTGGAAAAGAGATTATTGGCCGCCTTAGTGTTAGAATATATCTGTAAATGTGAATATATCATCTAATTGAAATGTTAGATTCTTATTTGTGGGATTGTGAATGTCACCCCCGAATTGACAGATGTGTTGTAAATGTCATCCTCAGTGCATTGCATTTATATGTAGTCTAGAATTGGAGAGGAATTATAAACGACGTGAATGACATTTAACAAATTTGTCAATTTGGGGTGAATTTACAATTACGAAAACACAGATTATGTCTGACATTTCAATATTGCGATTAAATGAGGCACCAAAAATGTGATTCTCCCAATTTACAAATATATTCTCACACTTGGCTTTTACAATTGACACGAATGCTTTCACGAGCACAATTGTTTGTAGAGATTAGATAACTCAACTGAAATATTATACTACCTCCGTCCCGGTGGACTTTGCCAAGTGCAAAGTAGGTGAAAAATAAGAATAGTAAAAATTGTGTTGTTGAAATTTGTGCAGAAGAGAGAAAATGTGCAGAACCACAAATTAGTTGCTTTAATAGGAAAGTGACAAAGTTTTTTTGGGACAACCAATAAGCGAAAGTTGTCAAAGTTCAATGGGACGGATGTAGTATTGCCTATGAACTTCAGCAAATTACAATTCTTTAACTAAAGCAGTTTTTGGGTAGTTTAATACGTGGTAGTGGTAGTACAGATTTGAATATTAGTAAGATTAAAGAGACACATAAAAAACCGAAATTTAGGATGGATGAGGGGCTAGCACACTCCTGGGCCCTAGCTAAGTCCCTGATGACATATGAGTATATGACCTCCCTCCAATCCAATGAGCTTGGTCTAAATTAAATCACAATTAAATGGAAAACAAAGTTTCATTGAGAGCACCAAAAATAGTTAAGTATCTATCCTTATAGAGTTATAGCTTGACTAGACACACTAATATCCTTATAGAGTTATAGCTGAAATAAAATGGACTCCAATAGTTAGTTACTCCGTATTACTTTTCATACTCCGTATTTTTTATTAAGAATATATTTTAACAATTACTATGCATTTTTCTTCTGCTTCAATCTAATACGAGTAGTTCATTTTGGCTAACAGACTTTTTGGGGTAAAAAGAGAAGCAACCCTCCACTGGTACGGTAAGCCATTTGTTGTGAAGTTGAAAGCAAGTTCTCCAAATGAATAGTTGGAAATGTTTTTTACGCACGTACTACTTTTAATTATCATGTTTTTATACAATAATTCGACTCTTTTGACCCAACAAAACTTCTTCGATAATTGCAAAATGTGAAAATCTTATATACTGATACTGATTCATATATTGTCATGGGAATTAATATTATTGATAAGTAGATTGGGTGGTAGAATACGTAACATTAAATTAGTGCAACTATTGAAGGCCGGCCTATGGGCAATCTGAATTCCAGAGAGGCTCGAACTGTCCGTGAATATGAACCGTCCAGGTTCGTTGTGCATTTCTACCACATCTGAACTTTCTGATCTCACCGTATATCTATAGAACCATGCAAAGCTTTCATTTGTCACTTTGTCCCTCAAACAGTGAACCGCAAACACGGGACAAATATTACCTCCCTCCCATTTTATGTGATTTAGTTTCACTTGACACGATTATTAATGAATGTAGTTAAAAAAGTAAAAGTTGTAGTTGAGATTTGAGTATAATAAAGTGAAATGATGTAGACCACATATTTCTTTCCAAAAATGGAAAGAAGACACTTATTTTGGCAGAACCCAAAAAAGAAAGTAGGACATATAAAATGAGACGGATGGAGTATTAACTTACTTAATGGCCACTTCGTTTATATATATTGTCACAACAATATCTTTGAGCTCCAACATGCAACCTATATTATAATCCCTCCCTTGTAAGTGCTAAATAATGTGACGCATTTTTGTAATAAGTGAACGTTTTAGTCATAGCAAAATAGTGTAGTATTTGATTCTAAAAGTGCAGTGTAGCGAATTATTAGCGATAATTTCTCACATTTCACGCTAAACACCTTTTTATTTTAACCACAATGCCTATATGGCTATATATAAACCAAACAATGAAATACAGTTAATCCTAGGTTTAAAATGGTATAGTTTTGGTCATTTGAGATTTTGAGTACATTGGCGGAGCTAAGGGCAACCTAGGTCATGGCTCATCCCTTAGTATAAAAATCTGGTGCAAAATATTATATTTTTCAAAAATATATTTCGTACCGATCCAGTGCCCTGATTCCGCCGAATATATGATGGAGGCTGGGTGGGTAAATGTTTTATTTATGGGGTAGATGTTTAGCTAACACCATTAATGAGAATTTAGATCTTCAAATTTGACTCCAACTCTCCAAGCATCACAAACTGCCAACATGTGTTAAGTAGTGCTCATCAACAAGCAAGCTATCAATCAGATTAGAATGAGCTTATGAGCACACAAACATATGATTGAACCATTCATTCATTTTCCAAAATTTGTAATCTTAATAATGCTATATATGTCGATCATGAAGGGGAAAAAGTACACGCATCACTTCGATCATTCACGAATGTAAAGATCGAATTGTGATAATAATTAAACAATACTCCGTATTTGAATAATCGAGTGGTTGAATCTCAATTTTTGTAACCACGAGTAGAGGACACGTTTGTTTGACATTCATTATACATCATAAAACATGGATGAACTCGAAATGAAAGTTTTCTAAATTTTATGTCAAAACAGACGTTCGTACACTCTTAAGGAATCCCTTAATTTTAGTATGAGTGATTTGTCGTTCATTGTTTGGAATTTGGAGAGACAAATCAAGATACCTCAGAACCTTTGGCTGACTCTATGGTACTACGTATGATTAAAAAAAATCAGCAGCTGCCGATGATTTCCCCAACACGAAATCTGGACCGTTGGTTTCAATGGGCAGCCTCTCTGGAGTGCAGGTTTTCCAGTGAGGATATACGTACTACTCTGCCACCCGCCCGATCCATTTTACTTTGGTGTTATTTGAATCCAATAATGCACACGGGTGCACGTATTTAACTTACTACCAATAATATACTCCCTCCGTCCCAAAAATAATTTCTCACTTTCCTTAAATGGATGTCCCAAAATTAACTTCACAGTTCAATACTTTCCTTATTTGACAAATTATCTACATAAAAAAAGTGATAAACAGTGTCAAACAGTGTTTGAACAGCGTCAAACAGTGTTTAAACAGTGCAAAACAGTGTACTCTACAGTAAAGTCAAATTTATTTTCTAAAAGTGTGTGAAAGTTCAACTGAGAAGTTGTTTTCGGGACGGAGGGAGTATTCTTTTCACATTTTTTACAATAATAATGTCTCTTGGATATATATACATATATATATATATATATATATATATATATATATATATCCATACAAACATATATATATATATATACATACATACATACATACATACTGTTGGGTTAAGGGCCCAAGCCGAGGTCCGGCCCACTAACCCATTTTGCTAGACGAGCGTCCAGCTAGAAACTAGGCCAGCCCACAGGCCCATGCTCTTTAAGGATGGACGAGCGTCTGATGTTGGAGGATTTAGGCCCAGCAGCTCATTCCGACGAACGTCTATGCAGGGACAAGGAGCAGAGCCACGGGCCACCAGGGATGGCGACGAACGTCCCCAGAGCAAACCTGTAGTCATCGGAGAAAACCCAATGCACATGGTGAGTATCTATCAAGGCCAGGGGACGAACGGCCAATATCCCTCAAGGGTCACTTGGAGCAATCCAACTCACTTCCCGGGTGGACGAACGTCCCCAGTGATCCGGCGGGAAACCTAGATTCTGGCGGGAAGTGCATTTAATGCTAAAGATTTGGTAGTTGGGACACCAGCGGTCCACAGGCTGCCACGTCAGTACAGCTACCTGCCCATTGGCGGGTATAAATAGAAGCATTTATTTCATTGTAAGGGGTTGGCAACTTTATATTCTTAGCATACTAGCTCAGCATTCTTACTTGCAGCATTTCTAAGTGCCTTGTAAGACGAACGGCCGACATGCCCTTTTTAGCAAGTAGATTGTATTTAGGGGAGTTATTACGAAGTTAATAATACCTATTTACATTGCCTGCTATCACTTTTGTTTCCTGATCCATCTCATAGTTGTTAGGCTAGATATCCTTATACTTACTCCATTCGAAATCTTTGGGCTTACGTGTTGGGTCCAAGGGTTGAAGGAATAAACTTCAACACATACATACATACATACATACATACATACATACATACATACATACATACATACATACATACATACATACATACATACATACATACATACATACATACATACATACATACATACATACATACATACATACATACATACATACATACATACATACATACATACATACATACATAGGTTAATAGATGCTCCCTCCGTAACTTAAAATTCTTCTCATTTCAAAAGTAGGTAGGTTAAAAATAGTGAAAGAAGATATGTATAATTGAGGGTATGATGGGAAATAGTGAAATAATGCGATGGAATGTAGAATAAATAACAAAAAAAAAGTAGTTGTAGTAGTGTATTATTTTTCGAATTATTAAGGATATGATGAGAAGATTTAGAAATTGGAAGATTTTTTTGTTACGGCCGAAAAAGGATAGTGAGAAGATTTTTTTGTTACGGAGGGAGTAAAAAATTAAAAATAGGGTGAAATTCTCAAATAGGACTAAATGAAACTTTAATTGTCAAAATAGGACCATAATTTAAAAATTCCCTAAATAGGACCAGCTTTCCGATTCTACCCTTTCCTTGTTTTAATGCAATTCATATTTCATTAATAATTAAAATATAAAGTAATAAACATAACTTTATTCATAAGAAAATGTAAATAAATAAAAAAAAACGATTTTTTTAAATTAATAAAATAAAAAATTCGAAAACTAAAAAATTTATAAAATAAAAAACTAAAAAAATAAAAATAAAAAAAAAATAATGTAAAAAAATGCAGGCCTATTTTGCCGCCTCAGCAACCTCAGCTCCTGGAACCACCAGCTCCGATTAGAGATGACAATTATGACCGAACCGATGGATACCCGCACTGAACCGCCCTGGTCAAAACGGGGAAAACGGCAATGACCGAGTAATGGGTACGGGGCGGGGAATACCCGTTTTGTTTTTACGGGTAATGGAGAGGTTACGGTTTTATATTTGCCTGCCCCGTTACCCGCCCCGTACCCGCCCCGTTTATTTTTAGTTATATTTTTCTTACTTTTTATCTATTATTTGTCCCACAACTTTTTTTTTAGTCCAAGAAGCTTCTGGGGGAGGGGGGGTCTGTGGGAGCCTGGAGTAAACTGGGCTGAAACTCACTCCATTGAGTTTCGAACCCGGGACCTTCCATAAGGGAGAGTGAGTCGGTGACCAGCTGAGCTGGACCGCTTCCTCTTATTTGTCCCACTGCTATTAAGAGATGAGACTTTTCTCTTTCCATTATGTATATATAGATATAGATTATATATGTACTAATTATAATGTATGAATGAAAGTTTTTAATAGATTTTAATAGTCTTGTTTGATTATTATCATATTTTTTCGTGATTAATTATTTTTTAGATTAAGTATTTTAGATCAAATTAATTTAAGTTGTTTCCTTTCTCGTCTTGTAGATATACGGAACTTTAAAGTGCCGTCTAAAGTCTTGACTCGTCTAGGCAATGCCATTTTTTGTCTTTTCAAATATTATTTTTATATAACAAATTTAATGACTTAATAAAGTGGTTACCCGCTGTTACCCGAAATTTTACCCGTTACCCGTTGGGGCGGTTATGATTTGGGTAAAAATTACCTGTTGGGTAATGGGGCAGTTATGGGGCGGGTCAATTATCTAACGGGGCGGGTAAATGTAAAACCGTCCTCGATCCGCCCCGTTGCCATCCCTAGCTCCGATCAACCAAAACAATGCCAACATGTGTAAGAAATGTCATTTTAATGGTACCTACCCGGTATGCTGCTTGGGCCGAACTCATTTTAACCCAGATGTTTGTTCCTGGTGTGTCTTTCCTCGGCCATCTGGGCGGAATACTTGCAGGCTTTGGATATCTGTATTTAGGGCTGGACTCGGGCCGGTTCGGGCCTGGGCCCGGCCGGGCCTCGGGCCA
Organism: Cuscuta epithymum; assembly: GCA_945859915.1. Classification (NCBI taxonomy): domain Eukaryota; kingdom Viridiplantae; phylum Streptophyta; class Magnoliopsida; order Solanales; family Convolvulaceae; genus Cuscuta; species Cuscuta epithymum. The sequence goes on along the minus strand of CAMAPF010000948.1, from coordinate 790,830 downwards.
GGAAAGGGGAGGCCCGAGCCCGAACCGCCGTTGGCCGGTTCCGGTTCCGGGCCAAACCGGGCCGGGCCGAACCGGCCCAATTTTTTTTTTTTTTGTTCTCCTATTTAATCCCCTACCCCTCCCCCTCAACCCCAAACCATCCCAAACCACCTCAAATGGCCCAAAATACCTAATCCAACCTAAAACTTAAAAAAATTCAAAAAAAAAAAATTTAAAATCCGGCCCGGACCGGGCCCGAACCGGCCGGGCCGGTTCAACAAAACCTGGGCCCGAGCCCGGACTGCCCAGCACCCGGGCCGGGCCAAACCGAACCGGTGGACCCACCGGGCCACGGGCCGGGCCGGGCCAAACAGTGACCGGGCCGATTCGGTCCCGGGTCGGGCCGCCCGGCCCGAGTCCAGCCCTATCTGTATTTAAGAAGGTCTTCATATCCAGGCTCTTCCAACTCGCTGAAAAAAATGGGTCATAGATTTGGAAATTTTTAAAAGAGATCATACATTTGAAAATCTATTTAGAGCTTAATATCATATTTTTCATTTAGTTTATTTTTAATCCATCATTACTTTCTTTTTCAAAAGTAGTTTAGAAAATCAATCAAAAGTTTTCATTTGGAAAGCTTCCAATAATTTTCCATAACTTGGGACTTAACTTAAAATCAAGAAACTCCTCCGTCATTCCTCAGGAGACACGATACTCGTGAAAAAAACGAAAGGTTACATTCCGTTTTACTACAACGCCATATAAGCGGGTTATCAGTACCATTTATTCTATATATTTTCATGTTCTTTTACATTTAATTTAAAGAATTGTAATTTTTATTAATATGAGCGTTGGAGACTAAAGATGTTTTTAATTAGACTACTTGGCCGGACTTCTAGACTAGCCCAACTTAAATAGACCAGTATGGACCAAATTTTGAAAGTTGTAAAATACACATAAAAAGACATTTACAAGATTAGATCAGACCAATTCAAACCCTACTAGACTTAAACAACCCAGACTAAAAAATTCCAGTCCAATTTTTAACATCCTATGCTTTTATACCAAGGCTACAGATGAACCTCTGGTTTTAATATTTGTTTTTAACTTCAGTGCTCTATTCTTCTTAAGTTTCACTAACCATTTATCTTATACAATCTAATAGTATAATCTATGTATGATATGAAGTAATGTCGAAATATCCATCGAATACTAGAGGAAGCCATGTTTTACTCTCTTTAGAACTAAATCTATATGATTATAATGCATAACATCTAGAGCTTTATATATTCAACAAAAATTGCAATATAGATCGTTCTCGATAGCAATAAACATACAAAGTATTGATGATAGAAATATACTTGATCTTGTAAGATACATGTGTGATATCTTAATAATAAACATGATTTTTTTTCTCGATGAGGGTGTGAATTGTAACAAGTTTCACACGTAGTATAGCTAAAATCATGCTCTTACTGCCTTTAATAGAGTCGGAAATATATATAATAGTGATAATATACTACTGAGAATTGAAAATTACTTATATTTAAACTCAAGTTAAAGTCAAGTAAATCTCGATGTCTTTGTCAGTTGATCATATATTCATACAGTCAATCGAAAAATCTTTACACTTTATATACTGCTTTGTTTAAATTCTCAAAACTCAAACTTTATAAAAACACCATTTCTGTTGGATATCTAGTTTTGTTGATGACTAACCATACAGGAACAAGGGCTAGAACTGCTCTATCACTAACCATGAACGAGGCACTAATGCAAGCTCTTAAAACCATAGGCAGAACTACTCTTAGTTCTAATTGAGTCATTTATGACTACGTATCTAAAGTATGATGCATTGCATGATTTATGTGACAATATTTGAATTTTGCGTGCATGAATATATTGCCTTTTATGAATGAACTTTTATGGACGGAATCCTCGATTACAATTATCTTGTTGACCGTAGCAAGGGTTGTAATTTAAAAAGGTAAAAGATTAATTGAGTATCTTTATGGAAAGGTTCTTTATTGATTGCACATTTGCACTCACTTAGTAAAGGTTTTCTTGCCCAAAATAATAAGTGATTTACTTGACGTGTAAATTGATTAAGAGCACCTACAAAATATGTGCTTGGCCATGCGTGAATATTTACTTACCATGAATGATTGACCTTAATTAACTAATTTAAATATATTGAGTAAAGTCGTTTGCTGCCATGATCCGTTATTATGGTAGGATAATAAATTATTACGACGCTCCACTATGTCAATTATTCTTTGTCTTATGAGACCATATGAGTGCGTTTGACTTATGCCTCAAGATGGAAAGATTTTTAAATTATAACAAGGTAAGAATCAACATTGATCTACTCAAGGAAAGAAGGCTCCAACAGACTCATCCCAAGGCTGACTATATAATCAAAGGAGCAAAAGAGAAATAGTGGTGCTTGAATCTAAGAGAGAAAATACTAAGTCCAAGCCACCTGAACCTGCTCACGGAGTTCTAGATATAGTTTCATTTCGCTTCTTGTATTATATTTGGGTTTTTGATGACTAGCTACATACAGCTTCCTCAGGTTGGGTTAAGTGTGTTGTGAAAGTTTCGTTGTAATGCTGAGAGGCTCTCTACCCGCAAGGTAGAGATGCGTAACTCTTCCTAGTGAGGATAGAGTTGGGGTGGCTCAAGGGTAGATTAGGAGAGTTTTCTCTTGTAATCATTCAAAGGCTTTTTAGTGAAGTTGTTTAAAATTCCTTCGAGAGAGGTCGAGATTTTTTAATCGCTTTGAGCCAAGGGGTTTCTCCTCATTAAATCCTTGTGCACTTTACTATTTTGCATTTCCCCTTATCCCACACTAGAACTTGGCGAATAACTGTCACGGTTCCACACACACACAATTCACCCCCCCCCCCCCCCCCCCCCTTGTGTTGCTAACCGTTTCATCAGTTTCATTGTGGATCAACTTGATCTTTTATCTATATTTATCACCACAATCACCACTTGTATACATGAAAACTAAGTTTCACTAGTACTCATAATTATATGGAGGAAGTAACAATTCATATTGAGACATTGGTTAGAGTATAAGGGTAGCGAGTAATGAATAAGAAAAGGCAACAACGGGAGGAAGTAGATAATTCCACTCTAAATAGGTCAGACTTGTGTGATCGTTTTGGGCCTAAGGTCTTCTTGTTACTCATTAAATGCTTAAATTTTGATCATTTCAGGCCTATTTTGATAGCCTTGTGTGGTTTGAAGCTAATTAAGTGAAATTATTTATCAGTTCAACATTATCGACATTCCATTAAAACTTTATCATCATTGCTCTCAACAACGAACAACGAATGCTCTGTGTAGTACGTAGTTACATGTGTATCATCATGTACATTACATGTTAATTTAAAGCATTGTAATCTTTATTAATATGAGCGTTATAAACTAAAGATGTTTTTAATTGGACTACATGGACTTCTAGACTAGCCCGACTTAAAAAGACTAGTATTGACCATATTTTGAAAGTTGTAAAATACACATAAAAAGACATTTACAAGATTAGACCAGATATATTCAAACTCTACCAGACTTAAACAACCCAGGCCAGAAAATTTCAATCCAATTTTTAGCATCCTATGCTTCTATGCCAAGGCTACAGATGAACCTCTACATCCATTAGTTTTTATATTTGTTTAAGTGCACTATTCTTCTTAAGCTTCACTAATCATTTATCTTATGCAATCTAATATTATAACCTATGTATGATATGAAGTAATAACGTTGAAAATTGAAATATCCATTGAATACTAGAGGAGTTAGCCATGTTTTACTCTCTTTAGAACTAAATCTATTCGATTATGATGCATAACATCTAGAGCTTTATATATTCAACTAAAATTGCAATATAGATCGTTCTTGATAGCAATAAACATACAAAGTAATTATGATAGAAATATACCCGATCTTGTATGGTACATGTGTGATATCTTAATAGTAAACGTGATTTTTTTCTCGATGAGTGTGTGTGAATTGTAACAGGTTTCACAAGTAGTTAAGATCATGCTCTTACTGCCTTTATTAGTGTATGCTGTCACTACTTTGAGGATATTGTGAATAATTTTGTCATTAGTTTTAGCTAGAGTACAAAGATGTAGTTTAGGGAAGAATTTTCTTAATTTAGTGTCTGTTTAGTAAGTATCCCTCTAACCACCTGTGCATGCAAATAATTTTAATTCTGTGTGGTATTTATCATAAGTCCTGTTTTTCAGTTTGCTTGACGACAAGAAGATGCTTAAGTGCTGGGGAATCTGATAAGTTCATATTTCAACATGCATGTGATGCGTGTTGGGATTGACTTTTGATGGTTTTCCTAGCTTTAAGATGTCATAAGTCTCAATTTTAGCTCAAGTAATGTTTACCGAGAGTTGGTTCGAGTTTTAGGTATTTTGGAGTTAATTTCAGGAAAGGGAAAACTGTCAAATAAGTCCATGTACTTTTAACAAAAAGTCAATTGAGTCTATGTATTTTTTTTTTGAGTCAATCAAGTTCATAAACTAAAAAAAATCGACCAAATTAGTTGTTTAATGGGTAAGTAACCGGTTATCCGGTGAGCTGCCTACTTGGATGTCCAGCTGGGCATTTTTTTACTTTTTTCATATATTTTTTCTCTTCATTTTCTTTTTCTATTTCTCCTCCATCTGTAACCAATATCCTTCTCCTTGCGCAGATTACGGATCCATGGAGCATCCAGGTGGTGGTGGTGGTGGCCATGGAGGCTGGGGCTGTTGAAGGTCGTTCAAATGGAAGAGGCGAAGGTAGAGACCACGGAGGTGGAAGCCGGAGGCGGTGGCAAGGGAGGCGGAGTTGGTGGTTATAGAATCCGGCGCGGCTGGAGGTTGTTGCAATGGAGGCAAAGGGATGGAGGTTGTCGATGGAGGCGGTGTGTATAGCGGAGGGGCGGTTGAGGTGAAGGTGGAGGCCGGACTTCGGATGTGGTGGATGGCAGGACGGTGGCTATGGAGGCTGGGCCGCGGCGGAGGTAATGGCTAGAGATGCGGGGGCGGTGGAGTTTGTTCCAGTGGGAGTGGCGGAGCAGCAACGATGGAAGAAAGAGTCGGATTTGTTGTGGAGACAAGAAAGGAAAGAAAGAATCGATCGTGGGGAGGCAAGAAAGCACGCAGTGACTGACCCGATAAGTGCAAGTTTATTCCGGAGGCACGGTATGGAGGCAAGTCGTGCCTATTGCCGTGCCTGCGACAGATTTTCCAGTTTCACCCGAATTCTTCAGTTTTGTATAAATAAGGCTTCCAGAACCCCGATTTGGGGTTACAGAATTTAGAGAGAGGCCTAGGGACGAGTTTTTACGTATTTTTCCGCTTATTTGTTCAAGACCTTAGGATTATTAGTAAGTTCCTACTTTTTAATTAATGACAATTAATTCTGTTCATCCCAATTCTGTTGATTTATCAATTGTGAGTTGTGAGTAGTTTTAATTAGAGATTTAGGATTGATGAAACGGTTAATCATGATGTATGGCTAAATTCATGATGGGTTAATTGCATAAATGATGTTTAATTTGTGTTTCAATAATTTAATTGATATATCTTGCAACCTAGAACAACTGCTAGAATTATGATTGCTTGTAGTTTAAATTAAGAGAGATCTAGTTTATTCTAGGACACCTTCACACACACTTAATCGCTCGCTAAGAGATTAGTAGCGATTAATGGGTCGTACGCTAGCTCGTTTTGGCAATAATATAGGATCCTATCGCATGAGAGATCAGCTGGTCTGCTAAATTATTGTACTCTAGGCCGCGATAGTGGTAACAACTTAGTAATGATTAGTGAGGCTCAATTAAAATAATTTCATGTAATTAAGCCTGACTAGCCAAAAATCTGATTACCCCAGAATCATTCCCTGTTCCCTTCATCGTTAATTAGAGAGACCAATCTTTTTTTATTCGTTTGACAGCATTTGAATTTTCCAAACCTCCAATCTCGCACCATTGCATTATTTTATTTCTTTTTATCGCTGAATTTATTTAATTCTTAATTCCCTTTTGCCCGTCCATGTCGAGATAATACTCTTACTTACACCCTATATTACGATCTATTTAACTTGCTTAATCAATAGCTAATTACCCGACCCAACTTTAATCATACCCCTAACCTAAAGTAATTAATTAAAATACCTTTCGTAGATACTTCATTACCTCGAATAGCCGCTGCTACTACTACCCAGTGGCGGAACTAGGGGGACGAGCCGGTGCTGCCGCCCCCGTTCCCCGGAGATTATACTGTGTGTGTGCACGCACGCGCGTGTGCGTGTGTGGTTGAGCCCCGTCTCAATAACATTAAGTATTAGCTGACCCATTTCTTGACTAATTGTTGGCATAGCGCAAATGGGGGACACGTTTATATTTTCGTTGGAGACACGGGTTCGAACCCTGTCTAAGCCCTGTTTTTAGTTAGTAAGAATTACACTTCTTTCGCTACTTGTTTTTGCCTTTTTCGGGTTTTATTAGTTTTTTTCTACCACTCCAAATTTCTTTTACTCTTATGTTACATTTTTATTTTTCCAACTCAAAATATTTATTTTTTATTTTTTTGAATATTAACATGTTATTTACGTTTTCTATTTCGTACAACAAGTACTATACAAAAAATGACTTTTAATTATTTCTTCCCCATCAAACGTTGACCTATATCATTTTATAAGGAGTTTATCAATAAAATTTTCAAAACTACTTAAATTTTGACATAACTATTTATTCCTTGGTTTAATACAAATATGTCAAAGTTTCTTGTTGATATTTGGAACATCTGACTTTATATGAGTATAATTAGATTTGTGTAAGGGTTAAATGGCTATATAGCCTAAATAAATATGAGAAGACAAATTAATAGCCTCTATTATGCTTTATTAAAACTCCTTATAAATTGATGTAGGTCAACGTTTATATGAGTATAATTAGATTTGTGTAATACATTTGCATAAACAAAACAAATATCCTTTTGAAAATTAAATAACCTACAACTATCTCTAATTTGAAAACGGAAAAATAAAATTATTATTCTCTTGATAAGTTAGTACTCCCTCCGTATCTAAATAAATTTCCAACTTTCCTTTTTCGTCCATCCCAATTAAAATTTCAACTCTCTCTCTTGCACAACTCTCCACCACACAATACCCACTATCTTAAACTGTGTCAAACCTATTTAGAAGTTTTATTAGGGATGGAGGGAGTAACTTATATATATTATTGATATGAACTCCCTCCGTTCCTAAAAATTGTTCTCTGTTTCCTTTTTGGGCCGTCCCAAAAAATTGGTCCACTTTTCCCTTTTGGAAAGTTTTTTGTGGCTACAATTCATTTAATTTTTTCTTACTCACCCACAACCATACATTTCCACTTTATTCTCACTTTCTTAAACTCCGTTTCAAGTCAATGCGGGAACAATTTTTCGGGATGAAGAAGTATATATGTATGTGTGCATTTGTGTGTGAATTATATATAGGTCCAAATAAAGTGTCACTTCGTACAAATCGGAGTAACACTTGTGCATTGGATTTGAGATCAAATTATTATACATATACCCCAAAAAATGATACAGATTTTGGATCTTTCCAATGAGTGGTTCAAATTTTTTTAGCCTCTGCTACTAGCTACCAATTGACAACAAAAATAGTGATTAACAAGCAATTAACAGGACGAATTCGAAGACAAAATCGTGGAGGAGGAAGTCCTCGGAGACGACGCCGTCGTGGCGGCTTGTTTCAGGACCACCGCCGGTAAAACGCTCGTGCTTCTCCGGTTTTGTTCCTTCACCAATTCAGAAGCGAAATGGTCCAGTTTTTCCAGATTTGAAGCTTGGGCCAACCTCTTTCCTTGGAATAAGACCGATTCCACGTTCTTCTGGTTCAGCATTTCGTCTGCCATGGCGGATTCCGATTCCGATTTCCGCTCATTTTTCTTCCCGAACGGCCCCTGGCCTTGAATGCGAATGTAGTTGCTTTTACTGCCGGACTGGGAAAATGCCATTGATACTGCCTGGTCCACCTGTCAATTCAATGAATAATTAATTATAATTGCTTTTTAAATTGATTAAATCTTTGTAGTTTATACAAACATTCCAGAGGTGCATTGAATATGGATTTTAATAGGTAAAAAGAAAAGAACACGTTTCACATGATTACCATTCTGGGTAAAAAAGGTAAAAAGGTTTAAAAAAAATTAGGGGTGGGCAAAAATACCGAACCGGTATGATACCGAACCGGATCGGTATGGTACCGGACCGATAAACGGGGTTTGAAACGGATCTCAAAATTTTTTGTCCCGAACCGGACCGAACCGGTTCCAAACAATGTCATGACCGGTTTTCATAAAATGAGAACCGGTACCGGACCGAAGTATGGTTTATTAAATTTGTACTACTATAGTTTATCTAAAATATATTAATTACCTCATCCGTCCCAAATTGATTTGCAAAGCCAACATTTTTTTTGTCAAAGTTAATGTTAAGTTCTTGATAATTAATACTTCGTACAATTTTTAAAAATTAAAATTTACATATTTAGAAATCACATTAAAATCTCTCTAAAGTTGCAAAATCCAAATTAAAATATACGAAGTACGGAGTAGTTTTTGTGAAAGGCTAAATTAGAATATAATTAAAAAGTGAAATTCTAATTAAGTGAATAAAAAGAAATTGTTTGACCAAAAAAGATTGACTTTGCAAATCAATTTGAAACGAAGGTAGTATGATATATGAAAATTGATAAATTGTTTGGATTTTTTGGAGGATGGCTAAACTTTAATTTTTTCTTAAACACCTGGAAAAAGTGGCATTGTTTGGTATTGATATGACATGGTACCGTCCCGTTTGAAAATGGACCGTACCAAACGGATTTGGGTCTAAGACCGAACCGTACCGAACTGTTTCAATAGTAACGGTACGGGTACGGGTTCGGCCAAATATTGGACCGAACCGGACCGTGCCCACCCCTAAAAAAAATGAGTTCAGACAAAAAGTATAAAAAAATGAGTCATTCTTTAACAAGAAAAAAACAAGTCATATACGAGTATTTGATTAAAATATACAGAGTAGATAAAATATGCAAATAGAACTAATGTTTTATTACTAAAATTGACGTAGTAACTAGTAACTCATTTGATTTTATTAAAAGTATACAATTTATTTCATAGTTTTTTTCAAAATATTACTAAAATATAAGTTAGTTACATAAATATGATTAATAGTGACTATAATATAATATCATGGTAACATCACTTAAATAATTAATCATAAGTTAGTCATGCTTTTATATATAATCTTTATTTTAGTCATAAAAAATATTTTTTGTAAACATACGTTTCTTCTTTCATTAGAAATGAATATGTCATACTCTAAAAGAAAAAATCATAATCTCATTTTTAAACTTTTTTCATGTTTTGGAAATGTTTAAGAGTTTCTTTTGTAAATAAAAACATGAGAAGTATAACAAAATAAGAGAAACAAGTATTGAGCATTATTTTAGTTAATCCGCTAAATAGATTGTTATTTAAAATTTCATTTTATGAGAACATAAATTCAATTAAATAGTCATAATTGTTCATATTAAATTTTATTTTATGTTTTAAACATAGAAAATCATATTAATTAAAAATAGGTTGTAACTAACACAGAAAAAACAATTGGTTTATTCTTACAAAATATTAATTGATTATTTTTATTTTAAATATAATTAAAAGTTTGATTCGGCAAAGGGCATACCATGTCTGAAACTCCACAGCCAACAATCTTAACGAATGATGACGGCGTCAGATTGACGGTGCCGGAGTCCGATTCTCCGTTTCCCAAAGACACCACCAGCAAATCATTGACGCCGACGGAGAACGGAAACTCCTGCTTGTTGTTGAGCACGTGAGTGATGGCGGCCGCCGTCGGGTTATTCATGGCCACGTCGCCACCCACGGCCGTCGTCCTCATCCCGCCGTCCACCGACCTAAGCTCAACCGCGCGGTGAGCGACGGTGGCGCCACAAACATCCGCCATCAGGAAGTCGCAAGTGTCCATTTCAAACGCGTCGGCGCGTGAGAACAGGAACGGAGCTCCGGTGGTGAGGTCGTAGCAGGGGATGAGGACAGATTTCAGGGTATCTTTCAGCGTTGACTCGCCGAAGACTTTCTTGAAGAGCTTCGACGGCTTGAACGCCCGCCGGAAAACCCCACTCTGCTCCGGCCTCGAAATCCTCCGGCCGTTTTCCAACACGAATCTGAGAGCTTCTCCGGCAGTCAACAACGGGGACCCGTCTTTCCCTCGCGTGAACAGGAAACCGGCGAGGACCCCTCCGACGCCGGAGCCGGCTACGACATCAAAGAAATCGGCAATGTGGGCATTCGGGTTCTCGGATTTAGCCCGGAGGGCGGCTTCGAGACGGACCAAAGATTTGGCAGCGAGGACACCGCCGGTGGATCCAGAGCCATCAATGGAGAGAATCCGGACCTTGCCGGCGCCGGGAAATGATGACATCACCGACGAATCACTACTCCTCTGGTCGTTGCACCCGAAAAGAAACTTGTTTTCAAGAATGGAAAAGATCTGATTGGTGAGGTTGTCAGACTCAAAGGTGGAGTCAAGCATGGAGATGGTGGAGACGGCCGCCATTGTAGTAAGGATCGGAGAAGATCGAAGAGGGTATAGAGCTTTGATGAGGGGATGCGATACAGAGCTTTTTGTGGGTGTGTATATATAGAGGGGAAGGTATAGCCCGCAACCCGTGCGGGTGGGTTGAAGGTGTGGGGTAGGGTGGTGGACTGGGAGAGAAAGTAGAGTCGCTTAGACTGAACATTCCTGGGTAATGCAATGGAAAGGTGGCTTTCAAATGGCTGCGGCTGGACTTGAGGTGTTGCGTTGGATTTTAGATAGACCCAGCCAAGCTTAATTAGGATGTTTTCTTTTTGGATTGTCTTCAGTCTCAGATCAGATTAGATCACACCAGACTTAAACAGATCAGACCAGATCAGATTTAAACAGACCAGACCAGATCACACCAGACCAGGCTTAAACAGACCAGACTAGCAAATTTCAGTCCAAAAGAAAACATCCTTACTCTAAATATAGTGAAATTAGAATAGACATCATCACATATGTGTCAAACTTACTTATCATAAACAAAATTTTGGCATTATAGATTTGAATAAGGGGTTAGACATTAATATTATTAAAAAAGTAGATACTCCGTTGTTGAGGTTTAATCCCGAAGATCCGAAAGCCAACACATGCTTTGGATATTTAAGAACGTTGGGTTGGTTTGGAAAGTGTATAAAATATAAAACAGTGAAATATTATTCAACTCAAGAGCTAACTTGTATTCAGTAATGCTGCGATTACGCTGGACTACCTGAACGGTAGGTAAGTACAAGAATATAAGAATAAGAGAGATAATTCTATTTGCTAAGCTCTGAGTATTAAAATGTCAACCCTTTACAATGTATTCAATGCAGGTATTTATACTAGAATGAGGATGAGTAAAATGGACACGTGGCTGAATCTGGTAGGTTGTAACCTCTTCCACTTATGCACCCCTGCCTCCACTTGCTGCTGCCATGCTTTGGCATTAAATGCGGCTTCCACTTGCCGACTACCCGTTCGGATAGGGCGTTCGGTGTGCGGGCCCCCGCCACGGGTGTATAGGTGTCAGTGTTTTCCTAAAATACTCCAAGTAGAAGAACTATGCCAAATGCCGATCAGGGGGTCTGGACTCCTTTAGGCCTTATGATTTTTCTGAGGACCCAACCATACTTTGGGCCGTGGGTATTGGGCCTGGACCCAATATCCTAACATCCGTAATAGATAAATGTGACTAATAAACATTACACTTAATAAATTACTTAGTGAACTGACGACCTAACACAGTGACCGTTGTCATCAGTCACAGTGACCAATGTCGTTAGACGCAGCAACCACCGCTTGCACACTACTTAGTGGTCACCCCCCGAGTGATCATACCTTACTCACCGCGCTTCTATAGTGAAAATTACACTATTACACTTCAAAAGTGTTCTATATTTTTCGACCAATAAGACTATAGACCTATCTCTTCTCACCTTTTCTTACAACTCCACCACAGCCCCAACCTACCGCATCCTCCCGTGCCCCCCCCCCACCTTGCATGTACCTAGCCCATTGCCAATTTGTCACAACCATGTGTCATTACCCCACCCCACCAGCCTACCCAGCCTTGCGACCTCTTCAGATTTCAGCAGTGTTTGCAGTTGCTTAAAAAAAGCGCTTTTCAGCTTTTGACTTAAAAAAACTAAAAAGAGTGTTTTCAAATGACAGCTTCTGCTTAAATTAATCACTTAAAAGTTAAAAGCTGGAAGCATGTGGAAGGGTGCTTTAAACTGCTTTTCACTTTTTCTATTACACAAAAAGTACTTATTTTACCAAACATTACCAACTTTTATTATTAATCACTTTTCTCAAAATCACTTTAAAAAATCACTTTTTTAAAGTTGAAGCAATTGCAAACACTCCCTTCCTCACAAAGCTTATACCGTAGTTGTGCAATATCTAAACACGCCATTGCCACCTAATTTGCCCCCTCAAATTTCCCTTCTTCGCTACTCGAATTCGTTGCTCGGATTGGCCTATGCCACAAGTGTTCATCGTTGTCGTGCGTCTGCTATTATTTTTGTCATTATTTCATTTAAAGATGATGTCAAACCCTTTCATGATACAATAATTAATCAAACATAACACCTTTAGTTAATAACTCTGTTCATTTTGAAAATCATGTGTCTTAATATTATGATTGAACATGCTCTCAAAATCATTTCGGTAACTTATCAAATTGAACAGTCCTAAGAAAACATCCTTAAGAGAACCAATCTTAACTCATGAAACAACTCCATCTTTTTAATCATTACAAGTTACTCCCTCCGTCCCATATAATTTTGTCAACTTTCTTTTTTTGGATGTCCCATTAATTTTGTCACTTTCCCATTTAAGTAAAGAATTTGTGGTTCCAGTTAATTCTCTCTCCTCTGCACAAACCTCAATCACACAATTTTACTTTATTAATTCCCGTGCCGGTCAAACTTGGCAAAGTTATTAGGAACGGAGGGAGTACAACCCATTAGTACATAGTGTACATCTTTTTTTTATCCCAAAGCCATACTCATTGCATTAGTACATAGTGTACATCTTTTTTTTATCCCAAAGCCATACTCATTGAGCCATTGAGGTTCATTCGCTCCTTTTTAAGTACAATTATTAATGAGTAAATCAATATGCATTTGTGTGATGATTTGAGATTTGGGTACTGGGTAGTCCGGGAATCGTACTTGATGAGTCAGAGGCTTTGACTGATACTATTGGCTTCTCGAAAGATTAGCTTTTGACTAATCAATTCTTAGATATTTGATCGTGGAGTAAAGTTATCCTCCGTACATCGTATTTGTTCGTGCAAATTATTAGTGTTACTTAGCTTTATTATCAGACTTTAATTTATACGAAGTACATTATTTTACTCCGTACAATTTATTGATTAGTTACTACTACCTCCGTCCCTTAAAACTTTGCCAAGTTTGACCGGCACGGAGATTAATAAAGTAAAAACTATGTGGTTGAGGTTTGTGCAGAGGAGAGAGAATTAAATGGAACCACAAATTGTTTACTTAAAAAAGAAAGTGACAAAGTTAGTGGGACATCCAAAAAGGGAAAGTTGGCAAAGTTTTAAGGGACGGAGGGAGTATTTTTCATTTTTTTGCTAGGTAGAAGATCCAGATATATATCTTTTTTAGAATAGTCTTTTTATTTTAATTTTTTTTAGAACAATCTTATAAACCTAATATAATTATGATGATGATAATGATAATGTCAATATTTGTAATTGGAATGAAACTCAAACTTTCAAATCTTAGTTATTTCTTTGCGGTTATTAAAACGGGATCATTAATATTACTATTACAATAGTTTGAAAAACTGAAACTAATAAAGTTTGAGAATTGTTTTTTTAGAAGTTATTTATATCGAAGCAAGAGTAATAAACGTAGAGCCTGTTTGGGGTAACACTAAAATCGGTGGAATCACCTTATTCTGCTAAAATTTATGAAGTTCCGGCTGAAGTAGCTGTATTGGCTGATTCTGCTGATTTATGAAAAAAGTATGGTCATATACAGTCACTTCAGCCAGAAAAGTAACTTCAACCTTACTTTTTCTTATTACTCCACAATTCAGTGCACGAAATCAAAAATTACGTGTTTGGTTAAAAAATTGACTGATATGATTGATAAGTTGAAAACAGAGTCATCAAAGAGGCTCTTAATATTACATTAGTGAGCCGCAATGTTCAATCTAGATCGTCCAATTCTATCTCTCATTATCTTCTTACCTCGGGAATGTCCAGTGTTCTTGTAGTATTCATCAGCATCTCCAGTAGTAACACATAGCTTGGGAGTGTTTCCTAATTTTACTCTCAACTTTATGTCTCATTAATAATGTTGTTTGTTCCTCACTTCCACCCAATAAAAAAGCACATACAACTTAATTATCTATGGTCTAATTTCAATTTGCACTCAATGTGAGAAAAGCTTGTTTACTCTTACATAATCCCATATACGTAGTAATATATAACTTAAAAAACACAATACCATATTAATTTCACACGTACACTCTCAATTACAAATGATTAAATTATATCCAATCAAAAGCCCAAAGACTCAATGACCATCCACTTGAATGAACTAACCGACGCTTCTCAAACAAAAAGAGATGGGCGGTGCCGTCCCATGCGGTGGTAGCCGTATACCGTTCCAACACCCTTCGCCCCCCCCCCCCCCCCCCCATATTGCTTCTTTACTTAAATCATATGCTTCATTCTGTCTTCCGTTTTACACAACACAAACTTATTTCCAATATTAATAAATAATATTAATAATAATACAAATAATAAAAGAAACAATATTATTGCTAATAATATTATAATTCGTATATATATTACTCCGCGTATAATGTGATAATAATGAAACCCATCGCGTCTCCTTGCCGGATTGTCCTCCCCGTTTTGAACACTCTAACTCACTCTCCATTTCGTAATATTATCTCATGTCAATCCCTTATAAAACGAGATCAAATCTAACTTAAATATTAAATTGATCAGAATAATATTACATATAGTTTTCTCTAAAGTATTACTAATAAAAAAGATATGGACAAATTAAAATGTTTTTACAACTTTAGTAATTATAATTCTGTTCAAAGTTTACATCATAACTACTACATCATACTAAGTAGTTAATTTGTACACAATTATAGTAATTAAAAGTTACCAAGTCACATTTTTGTTAATCACTTTTTCAAAAATAATATTAGTGGAACCTTTTCTATTAAATAATAGTGTCTCCATATCATTGAAGTTTGCCAAGTATTTTACCTTAAGTAATGTTTTATTTGTTCTATTGGACTGTTCTAATGTTCCCATTTTGGTTGTCCATAAGATATTTGATATATGACTTTGTTTATTTCTCATTGCTCCGTAAAAATCTCATCACACAATTTACGTTTTTTATTTCACAAATAATTCAAATTTCGCAACGTTTAATATAACAAAAGTTATACCGTAGTAAGATATGTGTACCCTTAAATGATAAATGTTGCAATATTCTCACAAGGTTACAAGATGAACTAATAGATTACTATATTAAGATCTCGTGTTACACCTTTTATCGATCAAGTTGATCTTTTAGGATAAAACTCCGAATCTTAATGTGGTACAAACGCCAAATTGATCTATAACCATGATGAGGGCCTTATGAAAATGACATCGTTTAAAAAATAATAACATCACTTATGATGAATTGATGAAAAAATTAATGACAGTATGATTGAGATGAAGTTCCTTTGGTTGTCCTGAGGGGGGAGTGTTGATGTTTTTTACCCCTATTCTCTTACCTCGAGAGGTAGAGTGGCCTGAGGTAAACAGAGCTAAAATGGACTCTATGTAATTTTGAACCCAAGGTCTTCAATATAGGAGAAAGAGACAATGACCATGCTAGTTGAGCCGGATCACTTTCTCATTGAAGTAAATAAATAACTAATAGATTACTACATTAGAATCTCAAGCTACGTACACTTTCACTTTTATTAAGTTAGAACTTTTAGTATGGAATCCCAAATTTTAACAAAAAAAAGTCATATTCAAGTTAAGTAAACCGGATATAAACATACAAAAATAGACCATCCGATACAGAATTTGATTTATTGATGGGATGAGTTGTAGCTAATGATGTATGAAAACAATACAGTGTACTCCTTGTCCCCGTAAATATGGAGTGTGTATAGCTTTTATATAAGCCATCCCGGGATGCTTAGAACACAATTCGTAATCACAACGTATCCTATACAAAGTCGGACTAAAATCCACTTCGGTCAAAGAATCCAATTAAAGCAAATATATCTGGTCCAATGATAAATGATACGCCCCATCCACATAGGCCCCCAAAATATATACTCCGTATCTGGTTGAACGAGAAAGTCTTTTGTCTGGTTAAGCTAGCTGAAAAGTAATTTTAAAATAACAAATTTTGACCCATTGCAAAAATAACACTTTATATTCATATATGACGATAACAAAGCATACACAAGAAAAAAAAATCGTAATTTTTAAAATCTCAAATTCAATAAATCAACTTTCATGTATAGTTTACACAAAATATAAATTTTGGCTTAATCCATGAGTACGATGTGTTTATTGTTTCGTTCAGCTAGTGTCAACGAATTGAACTTGAACTTGATTGTTGGGAACTTAACATAGTGCCTGGCAGGCCGTTTGCCAACCCTATAATCAGCTAACTCTACTAAAATGTATGAAGTTATGACTGAAGTGACCGAAATGGCTGCTTCTGCCGACTTATGAAAAATTATATTTAAAATATATTTTATTAATAAATTAAGGAAAAAATTATATGAAAATAGCAAAAATGGTCTTTTGCAGTAATTTCGGTCAATACAACTAGAAAATTAACTTCAACCTTACTCTTTCTTATTTTTAAATAATTTAGCCCGCAAAATAAAAAATTATATATTTGGTAAATTAAAAATTGAGATAAGTTTGATAAGCCGGAAAATTAAGTCACCATACGGGTTCATAAGATAACCAATTACCATATTCGACTTAAAGTCTTTGTAAGAAAATGTATCACTTGCATACTGATAGAGTATATAGACTTGGACCCCTGAATCTCACGACTATTGGGCCTGGAGAGCGGCCCACACATGCTTCACCGATATCATTTACATTATTGTACAATTCATATATCATTTGTACTTATTAGATTAGATTTTTATGTAGTTGGGCCTATAGGGCCCATATTAGCGGCCCGACGTGTTATTTCTCTATTTATACTCCTCTTGAAGCCTCCTGTAACCCTAGTTCATGATACACAATATCACTATTCATCATCTTCCTCTCATATTAGCTCAAATCTCTCTTGATTATACATGTTTGGATCCATATTATCCATCAAATGGTGCTCTCAATGAGAGCACCAAATGATAGAGTATTTAATTCTAGAGAGAGAAAGTGAACAATTATTATTTCCCAACCCCCTATAACTATCCCCTAGGGGGCTATTTATAGGAATAAATGTGGATTTGAGCTTCTAGTCTTGGGCTTAGGAGACCCATTACAATAATCATATGCATCTTTTGGGCGAAATAAGGCTCCTAGCCTTGGACTGAGTACAAAACTTAGTGATTTAAGCATGAAAGTACATTCTGCCAGGATAATTTCTGGCCGATCCGGTGCCTTTGGCCGATGCGGTCCCCTGGCCGATGTGATCCCCGGCCGACGGGGGACCCACTTTGTCTCCATAAAGTATTTTGAGTAGTTTCGTTTTTTGGCCGTTGCGGGACCCACCTGGCCGAAGGCTGCCACGCGGATGTCCCTCTGGTGTCGTTGACTTTCTGAGTTTGTGGGTCATTGGGTCTGAACCCATATACTCTATCACATACTTTACTCTATTAGTCATAAAATTGAGTTTAAGCGTCCGTTTTGGTAACTTAATTTTTGAACTTATTTAGTAACACTGGGAATTGCGGGATCGATTGATTCTGTTGAAGTTTATGAAGTTATGGTTGAAACGGTTATAATGATTGATTATGCTGAATCATGACATACTATGTACTCACTCAGTCCCATTTTGTAAGATATCTTTCCTATTCATTTGGTCAACACAAATCAATCTTAATTTCTTACTTTATATATCAAATTTTTATGAAATTTGAATTATTTTTTGCAGGCTTTGTAGCGATTTTGAAATAGTTTCCGAATATGTAAATTTTATTTTTTAAAACTAATTTGAGTGTTTACAGGGCTCAATTTGCTTTATCGTCGGTCAAACATCGTAAACCGTATAGTGCCTTATAATTCGGGACGGAGGGAGTATAAAATTATATTTAAAATATATTTTATAAGTAAAATAAAGAAAAAGTTATATGAAAAAAGAGATAAAATGGTCCTCTACATCAACCCCAATCAGTATGTTTTTACTTGGACTGTAATCTGTCCCAGACCAGACTTGGATAATTATAAAAATACAAAGAGACCAGACATTACCAGACCAACAAATTACAGTCCAAGTAAAAACATTCTCAATCCAGCGAGAAAAATGAATTCAACATTACTTTGATTATTTTCAAATCAGTGCAAAAAATCAAAAGTTACATAATTTGTGAAAAAATTAGTTGATAAAGCCGATAAACTGAAAAATAGAACAACCAAACAGGTTCTTCATCTATGTGTTAATTGTTTTATGAAATATTAATTGTGTAATTATAAAAGTAGATAAAGGCCAACTTACTTTATGTCTGAATTTTGCTAAAGAGGATAATTTTAAATGTCTGCATTTAGGAATTAGTTTAGGAAAAATTAACAAGAATAATCCCACCTTTCATTGTTTTTCTCATAATAATCCCACATTTACATAATCCAAGAAAAAACTCACATTTGCACTCCATCTTCTTTCATTGGACCCTGACCTATTGATGACCTACAAATGTGAGATTATTTATATAAGATTTTCAAACAAAGGGTCCAATGAAAGAAGATGAGATTTAAAAGTGAGATTATTCTGAGATTACATAAAGGTTGGATTATTATAAGAAGACTAATGAAAGGTGAGATTATTCTAATCCATTTTTTCCATTAGTTTATTCCTAAAGCTATGTTTCCTAATATTTTTGTTAGCATTTTAGAACATATTATGTACTTGTACGGTTCACGTACCGACACCTGAGTCAAATGTATATCCGCAATAAAATAGTGTAAATTTAATCATTGTCCTCGTGAGGCTATTAAATGTGCAGATATTTTTTTCATTATCTTATCCAGCTAATACTCCGCATATAGCTATGTATTCTTGGTGTAACAAAAATTAGTGTACAAAAAAAAATTATATTTGATATACAATTTTTTTTATTACAAAAATTAGTGTACAGATTTTGGCACAACTCTCAAAATGTACGTTCTGCATGAGATATACAATTCTACGCTCAAATTTCAATTATAAACAATATTTGATACTCCGTACAATTCATTTCTATCAAAGAGGCTGCCATCATTGGATTGTATTTTGTTCTTTAATAATTACTTTAGTGTACGGCTGGACTCGGGCCGGTTCGGGCCCGGTTCGGGCCTGGGCCCGGCCGGGCCTCGGGCCAGGAAAGGGGAGGCCCGAGCCCGAACCGCCGGTGGCCGGTTCCGGTTCCGGGCCAAACCGGGCCGGGCCGAACCGGCCCAATTAATTTTTTTTGTTCTCCTATTTAATCCCCTACCCCTCCCCCTCAACCCCAAACCATCCCAAACCACCTCAAATGGCCCAAAATACCTAATCCAACCTAAAACTTAAAAAAAAATCAAAAAAAAAAAAAAAATTAAAATCCGGCCCGGACCGGGCCCGAACCGGCCGGGCCGGTTCACCAAAACCTGGGCCCGAGCCCGGACCGCCCAGCACCCGGGCCGGGCCAAACCGAACCGGTGGACCCACCGGGCCACGGGCCGGGCCGGGCCAAATAGTGACCGGGCCGGTTCGGTCCCGGGTCGGGCCGCCCGGCCCGAGTCCAGCCCTACTTTAGTGTATCGACGATTGAAAATAACCATAAGATATTTTCGATAAAAATGTAGTTAGTTTTTGTGTAATAATTAAAGTCCAAAGTTTTAAAAACAATGGCATCCATGTTATTTTTATAAATGACATTGTGGGAGTTCACCAGGCAACTGCCTAGGGTCTCAAATATAATATGGAGTAGTAATATGGAGTATTAGATATTATTTTTAATTGAATAGCCTGCAATCAATCTAGAAAACCATTCATAGAAATTCGAGAAAATTGCCTAAATAGGAGTAAAAACGTTTTGAAATTTTAAAATAGGAGTATCATGTTTTTTATTCTCTGAATAGGAGTAAATTTCTGCCAAGTTTGGCATTACAAGGCTTTAAACATGACATTTTTTTCAAACTTGACAGATTACTCATATTCAGGGAATAGAAAACATGATACTCATATTTTTGAATTTCAAAACATTTTTACTCCTATTTAGGGTAATTTCTGTAGAAATTCCCAAAAGCACGCCTTGTCAACTTGCCGGCACGGATTGTTGTGCAACTTAAATAGGAGCTTTAGGATGTTTTTACTTGGACTGTAATTTGCTGGTCTGGTCTGGTCTGGTCTGATCTGGTCTGGTCTGAACTGGTCTGGTCTGGTCTGGTAAGGTCTGGTTTCTTTGTATTTTTATAAGTATCCAAGTCTAGTCTGGTCTGGTCTGATCTGAACTGGTCTGGTCTGGACTGGTCTGGTCTGGGACAAATTACAGTCCAAGTAAAAACATCCTTATTCTTTTGGCTTAAGGTTAATTCATAGTTAGTGTTTTGAAAGAAATTCACACTTGAAGTAAAATCACTTAACTAAAAGAAACTACTAATTGTATGATAAATAGTTATTATACTCGTAATAAAGTAATCCGTAAATAGTTAAGAAATCAAATGCACTTTGTTCATCCTAGTTGTGTAAAAATAAGTAGTTGTCAATAATCGTTACTTTATTACTACTTGTCTACTTTTTAATAAACAAATCCGTAATTATAAGAAATAAATAGTTAATTAGTAAAGTAAAATCACTTAATTGAAAATCAAATCAATTGAATGCGCTTTGTTCATCCTACTTGTGTGTTTTATTCAAGTTCTCATACCCGTTTATAAACTTTTCTTTCTTTAAAAATTAGTTAAAATTTTGTCTTAAATATATGTTACAGAAATATACTTTCTTCTTCCCACTAAAATTTAGACATGAAGTGGTGTCACGATTGTTAAAAAGAGTGAGTTTATGTGTTTAATATGGAGTTAATAAAGTAAGAACAAAGTAAGAACGATTTAAAATCACACAAATTATACCACATTTGATATGAGTTAATCTTAATTAGATTTCCCGAAAAAGAAAATGAGATAATCTTAACGGAACAAATGAATCATTAGTATAAAGTGTCAATGTTATTATTATTTTTTCCGTCTAGGGCCTCCACTTTCCTAAGGCCAGCCCTGGGTCTGCTGACCATTGGGCCAGAACAGCGGTTCACGACCTAGGAGTGGGCACGGTTGGTTAACCGCATTTCGGTTAACCGATTTTCGGTTAACTGTGATTTCGGTTAACCGTGATTTCGGTTAGTATGTTTATAATACTATTAACCATACCATACCATCGGTTAACCGGATACGTTTAATACTTTAATGGTTAACCAAAAAACATTTAAACCTAAATTGTGTTATAAACCTAAAAATTTAACTAATTTTATGACATCACTACATTTATAGTTAAATATATTGTTAATTAATTAACAACCTCACTAATTTAATAATTGTAATTATTTAAAACGAAACAATTAATTCTTAATAAAAAAATACATAATTCAAATGACATACCTTATCTGCATAAACAGAGAAAACGACATAAAATAGATTACATCCTTCAATCTTTCAACAGATACTGTATTATATTGTGATTGAGTTTGAAGTGGTATGAATCTGTTGAATGAATCTGTTGTTGCATATATAAAAAAAATTGTCACGGATTTTGTCATGGAATCGTCTGTGACAAACACTACCCGTACAACATTAAACAGGGGAGCGTTGAAAATTCAATTTTTTCAGTTGTCACGGATTTTGTCACGGATAAATCCGTGACAAATTGCCGGAACAAAAAAAAATGCGACGGAAACAATTTCTGGTAACCGGAAGCCCGTTAGTTGTCACGGATATAATCCGTGACAAACTTTTGTCGCAGATATATCTGTGACAAAATAATCCGTGACAAAGGCCGTGACAAACTTGTCACGGACGAAATCCGTGATAAAAATCCGTGACAAATTCTTTAACAACGTTTTTCAATAGAGCCTTTTATACATTTTGGTGAGTGTTATGTTACCCCTTCTAAAAACGGGGTTGTACTTAGTATTCACTTGATTGGTTCAAATCTTTATTCCATTATTAATTTTATATGAACTATTTAAATAATTCAAAAGCAATATTATAATTCGTCTGGTTGGAAATTGGAAAATGTATGGTACCATGATGGTACCAATGTACCATGAATCTACCATTTTGATATCGTGTAAGGCGTACAATATTAATATGGGTTGGTAATGACTTTCTTACTTAAAAAAAACTGGTTATCTGATTACTCCGTATAAGTTAAAGAAGTTTTTAGTCAATATTCTAAACATACTTTCATCACTATTATTGATCATCAATCTCTTTCATTTTAATTTATTATTCATAAGTAACTCGACATGATTATAATATTTAATTGATAGCCGTATATACTCAATTGATGAGTTACTAATTTTTTCCATTCACCATTGGCTGGAGGATAGTCACCTGCCATGGAAAAGTGTTGAGGTATTTATTTACCTGAATATGAGTAAATGAATCTTTAATTGCCCAAATAGGATTAAAGTATAAAAATTCCCTTAATAGGAATTATTATTTGTAATTAGACAAAAATACCCTTGAAGCTGGAAAATCATGTTGCAGCCTACCCTAACTCGTCATGTCGCCGCCAAAATATGCTACTGCACCGCCGGTCGCCGCCGGACCACCGCTTCCCACCTGTCGCCGCCACATCAAAACTGACCGTCGTTGTAGATCTCTCCACCGCCACTGCAGATATGGATGTCGCCGCTGCAAATCTGGCTGAACGGCCGAAGATCTGGCTAGATCTACCCTCCGTCAGCCGACGACCACTGCCGTTGTAGATCCGGCCACCATCACAACTAATTCAGCATATGCTACTGCAAATCTGCCATCTACCGTTGCAGATCTGGCCATTAACGGTGCGAGTGCCAATTTTTTATTTATCAAAATGCCAACATGAATCAAGAATGCCAATTTAATGGCATTTTCAAAGGAAAATACAAAATTTTTGTAGAATAATAATGCCATTTTAAAGGCAATTTTAGAGTTTAACTTGACAATTTTGAATAATTATAAATGAGGGAAGCAACGAAATAGAAGAGGGGAAGGACTGGGAGAACAATCGAAGAAGAGAAGATCGATGACCTTCGGAGAAGAGAATACGTTCTCCAGCGACGACAATGGTTGACTTCATAGCGGCGGCGATGGTCTGTACCATAGCGGCAGCGGCGGTCTTCACCATAGCGGCGGCGATGACTATGATTGGGCTTGAAGGTCTGGTTGCTCTTGTGCAAAGGGGAGGAGAAGAGGTTGTGGTGGAAGAAGCTGCTTCAATGGGTACTATGCGCCTAGGGAAAGAGATACAAATGTGGGAGGAAAAGAAAGATGTGCAGGGAAGGAGTTATCGATGTGTACCGCGTGTGCGCCCCGGGAAAGAAAAGAAAACAAGGGGTAAATGGGTAATTCAGTCCCATTTAGGGAATAAAAATATACATACTCCTATTTTGGAATTTCAGGAACAATTTAGTCCTAATTAAGGCAATTTGTCAAAAGTGTTCAGTTGTACGTGAGAGGAGATCTCGCGTCACCCCCCGTCACTACAGCTTCCACGATTAAAAGTAAATAATGAAAGGAATACGATCCCGTCATTAATGAGTATGCAATGAGAGCCTATTCACCCTCATTAAAAGGTTCTTTATGGAGCAAACCAACACTATGAAAACAACATTCAGTGTACATTTGCCAGCTAAAAGGCATAACCAACAAAGTGAAAAGTATCTCAAAATAAACATGAACAAAAAATTAATACACAAGTGAGTATCAAATTATCTTTAATGCTTCAACCCATATTCCGGCGTCTTTCATAATAGATTAGTTCCGGCTTCTAACCAAATTGGACCCTTCTAATTCAGTTAAGAACTTAATGCATTCCTAACTCAATGAATAACATATATAATTAATTAAATGTACACAAATACAAATGCTAGTACGTAGGACTGGGCTAGAACCTTTATACTGACCCAAATGCATAATAATAACATAATGGTATAACCACTGCATTGGCCAGAACGGCAGAACCACTTCACAAGGAGCACAAACCTATATATTAAGACAAACAGTGACATAATAATAATAATATCAAACAAGTTTAACTTCATCTTATTAGCTCATAAATGTGTAATTCAAATATGCTGTAATATTTGTATGTGTGCAGGTGTAATTCATGAATAAAGTGCATGTGACTACTCAATATATAAGGGTAGTACATGTATGATGTATGCGTGTGGAGTTCAATACTGAATAAAATTCTTCTCCTTCGTTTCCTTATCTGTGAGTTAGTTAGCATTCTAACTGCCTGCGAACTATCAATTAGCAACCCTTTTAGTCAATCAGAGGAAATCGTTAGCCATTAGCCTTCTTAAAAATAGTTGATAATGAGGAGTAAACAATAGCTTACAAATGAAGAGTATTACCCCGGTGAGTTGGAGTCTATGAGTTGAGGCAAAAACGATGCCCTAACATCTCTTGCAAGGTGGTTGAATCACAATATTCATTGAAATGTGCAATAGCGTAAGACAATAATGCACAATTTCATACTAAATATCTTAGAAGTAGGAGTGTCATGAATGCTAAAATAGTACTCCCTCCTAGGCCTGGGACCGGTTCGGTTCCTAGGCAAAATATGTAGAACCGTTTGAAAATATGAAATTTTACTAACGGTTCGGTTCTTATAAATTATTTTATAGAACCGATAAGGAACCGAACCGTTCTTAACGGTTCGGTTCTTGTCATTTAACGGTTCCTAGTCTTTGAAAAAATTCTTACAAATTGCAACTAAATTTGTGGCAAAAAGACATTCAACGTTGGAAATTACAATATAAATATGTTGAACCAGTTAAAGAGAATAATAATTTTAAATAGTTTGGAACTTCCGAGTTCTGACCCGCTGGAGTTTGGACCTAATGAGAGGCCTAAGAAGCATAAGAGAACCGGTTGAAGTGAATAATAGTTTTAAATAGTTAAATAACAAAACTAAAACAATGAATGTAATATAAAAATAAGTAAGTAAATATGCATTAAAATATATATACTCCTAAGAATATGTATATAATTTTAATTATTACATATAACGGTTCCTTAATGGTTCTTGGTACATATTTTTTTTCTGGAACCGAGAACCGAACCGTTAATAAAAAATAGGAACCGAACCGTTAACAAATAACTAATAAATGTTGGAACCGAACCGAGTCATAACGGTTCGGTCCGGTTCGGTTCTCCGGTTCTTGGTTCCAAAGTCCCAGCCCTACTCCCTCCATCCCACAAAATTCTTCCCAGTTTGACTTGGCATGGAGATTAAGAAAGTGGAATAAAGTGGAAACGTATGGTTTTGGTTGTGTAAGAAAAAGGTGAAATGAATGTGAACCGCACAAATTGTCCAAAAATGGTAGGTGGGAAGAATTTTGTGGTACAGCCGAAAAAAGGAAAGTGGGAAGAATTTTGCGGGACGGAGTGAGTACAAAATACTAAAACTAAATTCCAGGATAAATATTTTGATCACAGAAAATGGACTATTGTTAAGACCCGGGGGGGTTCCATCTTAAAAGGTCAACCTGATAGGAGGAGTAGCACAAAGCCTTATATAGTGTTTAATTGTTTTATAGCTTTGTGAGCGTTATGTAGTGTTTAATTGTTTTTATATCTTTTCGGTGTGGGACAAATGCTTTAACAACTATTGCCTATTTGCCCAACACAATTTCTTCCATTAATTCGCACTTTTGACTAATTTTTTAAACCTTTTAAGCTAAGAGTTATATATATAAATCCTTGTTAAGGAATAAATTATAGACAACCTTACACTTGAAAAATGAGAATTAAGTTTTAATTAACTCGATGTAAAGCTACGTACTTTGTTAGTTGTTTCTTCTATCTAGCTTAGCATCTTTCATTCATTGTTTAATTGACAACTATTAAGTTTCTACTAAGGTGGTTTTGACACAATGACACGTGTTATTTTATGTATTTTGAATTTGAAAAATTAAATGCAAGTGAACATTTGTCGTCATACATTGACAAATTAAAGTAGTACGGAGTCTATATGTTCACATCTGAAATATTGCGTACAAAGAACCTAGATTGTTAAAGCATCGATCTACAATAAGAATGTCATTTAAATTATTCATTGAAACTCACTGGGATGATAATGAATTGAAGGTGCTATCAGGTTTGATGATATTTTAATTGGAAAACGTAGTATTTAATTAATTACAAGATAGTGTTAACACTTGATGTAACATTTATGAGTATAAATTGATATTGAATTCTACTTCGTATGGGTACAACGTATAAGGTCTCACTAGTTTAAAAAACTAGTGAGAGGGTCACATTAAGTGTATCTCTAATGTTATAATGTATGTACATGTGACATGAGAGATAGTCACATAAATATTACTACTTCCATCCTGCTAATATTGGACGGATGAGCTGAGACTGATGTGGTTTTAGGAAAAGTAGAATTATGCGGTTGATAATGAGTTGATAAAGTGATAATAAAGTAAGAATGAATTAGGGTCACACAAATGTTACCAAATATGATATGAAACAATAATAGCGTGACATCCAAAAATGAAAAAATAAAACAATTATAGGGGAACCAAGGGAGAGTATTAAATAAATTATCTCTCTCCGTATTTGAATAGTTTATATACTTTTGGTAAGTTTTTTTCTATAATGTCAACCACAATGTCTATACCTAGAAAGTCTTTTTGATATTGTACAGAAAAAATTACCAAAATTGTATATAATCATTCAAATTAAGAGAAAAATATGTTATTTTCTTATATTTATGTTGTTATCTCCCATGCTACATGTGCATTGTGCATATTGTAGCATTGGAGATGCTCTAAGAGGTTCAAAAAATGGTGTATCAACTAAAAATAGTAATTTCAACTTTTTTAATGTTTTGAATAAGTGAATATGACGTTTGATAAATAGTTGTTCGGCTCTACCATTTTTGAATGAAATCGCCGAAATGAAAATTCTGCAAATAGCAGTGTTTTGGGTTAGTGTTTACGAAATAGACGATTTCCTACTAATTGCTATGACGAATCAAACATATAAATTATCAAACAGGTTTTTAAAATCCATCAACTTATTCCGCTAGTCAAATCTACCGATGAAATCCACTATTATCAACTCAACTAGCGTTTACTCGCGCAAGACGCGAAAGTATTAGTCTAATATTAAAGTAATAATTTTTGGGGAGAATCATTACATGCATAATTATTATGAGATCTTTCCTCAAATTATGTTTCCACCGTTATAGCCAAATTCCTCTAATTAAAAGTTCGTTTGGTGACACTATTTTTCAGCCTATCAACTATATCAGTCAACTTTTTCATCAAACACGTGACTTTTAATTTCACGCGCTGAATTGTATAATAATCAAAATAAGTTAGTTTTAAATTACTTTTTTGGCTGAATTGATTGAAATTACTATAAAGGTCATTTTAGCTATTTTTCATATAATTTTTTATTTATTTGATTAATAAAATACATTTAAATATGATGTATATTTTTTTCATAAATGAGAAGAATTAGCTAATACAACCACTTCAGATAGAACATTATAATTTAGCATAATTAGTCAATTTAGCCAATTCCGGTAGTGTTAGTTTTACATTTTCAATTTTAGCATGACGAAAATGTTTGTTTGCTTGAATTGATGATCATCTCATGATTTAGTGAATGCGCAAATAAAGTAGCTAGCTAATACCTACGAGGTACTACGTATACTAGTACACCAAATAATTAAAAAGAAAAACATTTAGTCTACTTAAATATCATTGTCAGTGTCTTCATGGTAATAAGTGAACATTTAGTTAACGGGGGATGAGACGATGTTTAAGGGTCTAAAAGTATGTGTGATAAGTGAACTCCCACTTTTTAACAACAATGTACAATTCATTGTGCATGCATTATATTGACATAAATAATGGGTATCATCGTTCATTCACACATACTCCCTCCGACCTCCGTATCTTAAAAATCTTCTCACTTTCCTTTTTAGTCCGTAACAAAAAAATCTTCTCATTTCTAAATCTTCTCATCATACCCTCAATAATTCTTACAATAATACACTATTACAACTACTTTTTTTGGATTTATCCTACATTTCACCACATTATTCCACCATTTTTCCATCATACCCTCAATAATTCATATCATCTTTCACTATTCTTAATCTACCTACTTTTGAAATGGGAAGATTTTAAAGTTACGGAGGGAGTATAAGTTTTTTTAGATAACATAAATTCACTATCTGTCAAATGTCGAACACACTCTACATGAGAATGTACGTCCACACATACTTTGATCTATCATAGGGCTTCAATAATGAATACATTAAATACTTCTACTTCGAAAAGGAAACATTATTTTGAAATTTCAAAACTCGTTTAGACTTGTATAATTGTAATCTTATCTTGATTCTAATTTTTGTGGAATCAGTTTTGCATGCCCGTATTTTGAGACAATGAGAGCGGCAATACGTACATCTCCCCAATCCCAATATCATCAAGTTTATGCTCGTCATTTTCACTACCCGAGTAACCACTAACCAGTACATTCTCAGAAACTTACTTTATTTTATTTAAATCCCAGAAAATCCATATGTATCAATTTTGCACCAGAATTTTATCCCGAGTGTTGGATCGATTCACCCCTGTCGACAAACTTCCCAGTGGGTCACCCATCCTTGGGCTTTCTTACCCCGGGCTCGCTTAACTCCAGAGTTCTGTGGTTAAATAGCAGTCATATCTTTCTTAAAACCAATTGGTGATAAGGAAGTGGACACCCTCTATTTAACCCATTACTCTGTAGTCCCCAAGTCAAGGTAGATTCCTGTGGGGCACCCCCCACAGTTCACTACGGCAGTGCAGAGCCCCACTACTGAGCGGCGGATGGACATGAGGGGCTGCACCACATCGTGGTGCCAACAGGTTGGGCGGTTAAGCCCTGAATCAAAGGGTGGTGCTGATCTCCCATAAGACCAACAATCACCCCCTCAGCACCAGCCGAGAGATTCACCTGTGACCTCGCTCTGATACCACTTGTTGGATCGATTCACCCCTGTCGACAAACTTCCCAGTGGGTCACCCATCCTTGGGCTTTCTTACCCCGGGCTCGCTTAACTCCAGAGTTCTGTGGTTAAATAGCAGTCATATCTTTCTTAAAACCAATTGGTGATAAGGAAGTGGACACCCTCTATTTAACCCATTACTCTGTAGTCCCCAAGTCAAGGTAGATTCCTGTGGGGCACCCCCCACAGTTCACTACGGCAGTGCAGAGCCCCACTACTGAGCGGCGGATGGACATGAGGGGCTGCACCACATCGTGGTGCCAACAGGTTGGGCGGTTAAGCCCTGTATCAAAGGGTGGTGCTGATCTCCCATAAGACCAACACCGAGCAATAAATAGAAACGAGAGACGACCTAAAAAATAAATTATTCGTTAACCATCACACTCCAGGATGGAAGACATTAAATTCTCCGTAGTCCTTTGTCGTACTCTTTGTTTTTTTATTTTGCCAGAAAAAGAAAACATGAATCGGGTACCCGACGAGAGCGACCCACTACCAAAAACAGCAACTTGGGGAATTAGTATGGCCCGCGGGCGGCGCTCTGCTTATTATGGATCCGATTTCCTCCGCTTACTTCATGTCAACTTTGGTAAAGGTACTTGGCCACAGGGATGGATTTAGGGGGGGCGCGGGGGGCGACCGCCCCCCTTGGACATTCAAGTTTTTTTACCATATATGTAATATTTTCATAAAATTTTCATAATTTAATTAGATTCGCCCCCCTTAGCATTTAATTTTCAAAATTAATATATATAGTCTTACATAATGTAATACTTAATTGGAGATTTAAAAGAAGAAACATCTAAAATAATTCGCATAACTTAAACAAATAGACAATAGAGTAACTCGTTATTTAAGATTTAGGATACTTATTATATAAGAATTACTAGTTTTGTAATGTTTAATTATCTTTATTAGATAACAAGTACTGGATTTCGTAAAACATATATCAAACAATATTAAATACCAGACACACTAATTACACAGTTTTTAGATCACGTGAAATGAATCCAAAATATAAATATTTATAGACATTAGATTACATAATTCATTTACTTCTAGCTTTCTAAAAATAATTTATTGCATGGATAATAAACTCTAAATTATTATAGAATTAATAAAAGTATTAAAATATAATATGCACCATATATATGTGTGTGTGTGGTGCATATTATTCTAAAAATAACAATCTCATACATACTAGTATGCTACTATTGTAATATTAAGAAAACTTTTCATGAGTCACTCACGAACACCCCCCTTGGTGGACAAAAATTACAATTCAATAACTGATTCATGAGGTTAAACAATGTAGAAGTTATTAAAAATGTATTAGTTGATGTCTTTGTCATCGTCTAAACTGAGAATGTAATAGATTTAAATGTCGTTCGGGATGTGCATGTATTAATATCATTTTTTGAATAAAAATAGCCACATAGCCCTACAGTAGCGAAAAAATTTCACCCCGCTATACTAGGGAATAAAATTTGACCCCGCTACACTAACAAAAAAAATTCACCCCCTACACTAACGAAAAATTTCGCCCCCCTTGACTCAGAATCCTGGATCCGTCCCTGCTTGGCCATTAAGTCTGATTAAGATGTTTAGCCTCATATGAAAAGTAGATTAAGAGTTTCAGATGTTTAATGTCATTATTTTAATATTTGGTTGATGTTAGCTTTTTGACATGTCTAAGACATCAACAATTCATTTTTGCGTACACAAAATTTGTACACTTTTTGCACACATTTGTAAGTTATAGTTTGTGCGCACGGACAACGCTGCGTGAATTGTTTGTATACAAAGACAACTAAGAAATGTACATATTATATGTGTATACAGACAATTAGACACAATGTGTGTGAAACTTGCACAAATTTCGTGTACAAATAACTTCTTTCCTAAAATATAGCTAAGACATTAAGGATGTGTTCAATGGTACCACTTTCTATTCTAGACTAGTATAGTACCCGTGCATACGCACGGGAAAATAATCGATGGATATACTTGCAATCATGATCTAATTAATTGGAGAAGAAAAGAATTTCAAAAAACTGCATTTCTTCTTAAAAGCAAGAACAACATGTCAATATCATAAAGTGTAAGTTAATAAAATAAATATTAAATAAAATATTAAACTTACGTGTTAAAGATTTTGGAAAACCTCTTTGAATACAACATTCGTAGTAGTGTCTAATGATTTTCCATCCCTATCATGTATTAAAATCTTCAATCCATGTTTGCTCTGAACTCTTGACAATGCCACATACAATTGTCCATGACTAAAAACAGGTCTAGGCAAGTATAATCCAACTCTTTCCAGTGACTGTCCTTGAGATTTATTGATTGTCATCGCATATGAGACCATTATAGGAAATTGTCTTCTTATAAGTTTAAAAGGCCATGGTGATTGAGAAGGAGACATACACATTCGAGGTATGTAAATCTCATCTCCATCATTGCCTTCAGACATGATTCTTGCTCCAATGACATGATTTCCCAGTCTTGTGACAATCAATCTAGTTCCATTACATAGTCCTTCTGACTGGTCTATATTTCTTAGCAACATTACTGGAGTTCCAACCTTAAGTCGTATGTTGTGATTTGGGAGACCTGATGTTCTCAAGGAATTGAGAAACTCTAGTGTCAACGCTTCAAATGCTTCTGCTTCAACTACATCCGACTTGTCTACAGAATCGCAACTTAAATATTCTCTTTCTTCACCTGTAGTTATAAAAGTTCGGTAGTCTTAATTTAATCATTAAGTTTTTTTAAGAATTTATTTTGTAAGTAAATAAGTAAATTAGCTTTTTTATAATATTACCTGGGAGCGTTGAAAGAACATAGTCGTTAATTTTATCGACAATTTCAATAGTTGATGCCAAGACAGCTCTAGACTTAAGAAATTCCTCATTTTTGTATTGCTCCAGCAAGTTCGGATATGTGCTACGGACTATTGCATCTATTGGATCATCAAATTCTTTAATCAAGAATTCATCTGGAATCTTTATTTCTGCATAACCATCGTTTGGCTCTGATATTTTTCCATCTCCCACATCCAATATCCATTTTGAAAATTCTTTGAGCTCAGTAGCACTTGTCATATCCAAATTTTTTTGGAGTCGCATATTTTTAGTAAGAGACAATACCTATCAATAAACAAAAAAAAATACTTATATTTGAATATAACTTATATAGTAATTACTAAAAAAAATTATAAAGTGATTATTTGAAATAGTTAAACAATTAGGGTCTGTTTGCAACAGCTTCTACTTTAAAAAAAGTGTCTTTTTAATGAAATGGGGAGAAGTGATTAAATAAAAGTTGATAACGTTTGAAAAAAAAGTGATTTTGAAAAGTAAAAGTTGATAGTGTTTGGTAAAATAAGTGCTTTTTGTGTAATAGAAAAAGTAAAAGCACTTTTGACACGAAAGCCGGGAAAAATAAAAGTTGTAGTGTTTGGTAAAAGAATTGCTTTTTTAAGCCAAAAGCTGAGAAGTTCTTTTTTTAAAGTGGTTGCAAACCAACCCTTAATATAATTACTTGTACTTTATTTAAACTAAAAGCGAACGAATGAACAATTTTTTTAAAGTTTTTTAGGTTAGTTATTTTGGTATATTGTGGTAAAATGAATTTGTAAATTATAGTAACAGTAAACATATTGGTTGTGGTACTAAAATGGAGTTATTACCTGACAGTCATCCCATAGATATGAAGAATTGATTGTAGCATTAACAATGTCTGAACGGCTTCCTCCAGGAATAACTGGTAAAGTTTGTCTGAAGTCTCCTCCAAAGACAATCACTCTTCCTCCGAATGGTGAAATAGAATCACCATCATTGTTGATGATGTCATTTAGGCTTCTGTCTAGTGCTTCAAAACAAAATCTATTAGCCATTGTTGCTTCATCCCAAATTATCAACTTAGTCTGTTTTAAAAGCTCTGCAAGTTCACTCCCTTGATGTATATTGCATGTAGAGTTCTCTAGAGTCGGAACTGGGATTGAAAATTTAGAGTGTGCAGTTCTACCGCCAGGTAAGAGTAGAGAAGCAATACCACTGGATGCAACAGTTAAAACAATATGACGCTGAGAACGTAAGGCAGAAGCTAATGTCCTCCACATAAAGGTTTTCCCTGTACCACCATAACCATATAAAAAGTATACCCCGCCTTTTTGGTTAGTCACAGCTTCCATTATTGTGTCAAATATGCCTTTTTGTTCATCTGCAATATTAGCATCAAAATATATGCATGAAATCATTTTTCTTTTTGACAGTCAAATTCATTTAATGTGACTTATAAATAATATGAATTGCATTTATCTTACCTGTAAGAGAAGCATACAAAGTTTGGAACTCCTCACGCAACTTGGATGTATCATAATCACGTTCTGCATAAATAAGCCTATTTCCTAGTTGTTCCGTGATATATCCATTTGGATATGGTATTGAGGGATAGTCTTTTAGACTTTTTCTCTTTTTTTGCATCAACTTCTCAATCTCCAGAAGAGTTAAATTTTGCAACTCTTGATCACTTAACTGTAAATCTACAAATGTAATAAACACAATTAAATTAGTAATTAGAAGAAGATGTTCATGTGTATGTGTCTACTTTCATTATGTTTTTATTGTAAATAGTTTAATTTGTCACAGTGATGCAAATGAATGACAACGGGACATGCAGACAATTAAAATTATGAAATATTTTTATTTGAATATATTCCTTTATCCAAATGAATGACAAATTATATGTTACTTGATAGGTGAAATAAATTATATGTTACTTGATACTTGAAATTATTTTAATACTTAAGATAAGAAAAGATGATTGAAGTAATCTAGAAATGACGTAAATTTATGGTAATAGGAAATAGTTAATTTTATAAATTACTAATTTTTATACTTATATAATTAGTGGGAATTTAGAAAGAGTATCACATATCTGCTAAAGTAATCATATATACTTTGTGTTCTCTATTCGAATTCAAATATAAAGTGAATGGAATTTAGTGTAACACTTTTACTCACAAATCTTATATTTTTTTCGGTAGGGTAGGCCTCATGAAGAACTTGTCATTTTACAAATGATTAGTGAAAATTTAATTTTTAATTGATCGGTGGTCTACCTTGGATATTTGAGAGTCTTCGTTGTTGATACAAAATTCCATCTGCCAACCACTGCCAAGTTTGTTCCCATACATGCTCAGGTCTGCTTACGGGACACGATAAGAGCAGAGTTACAAACAATTTTCTCAAGTAGTGCCCTGATGCCCAGTCCTTAACTTCTTTTAATGCTGCAATATATTCTTTATCATCCCCAAGCAATCCTGCCGCAAAACATGCTTCTCTAAAGGTTGGATATTGAATGTTGGCAACTGTCCTAATATCCTCATAACAACATGGCCCCTTTATTACAGTGAGCATCATTCTTAAATAGAATAATTCACCTGTGGTTGGAGGTACCCAAATGAGTCTACCAATAGTGTAACCCTTTGTTCTCGGTTTCCAGCACCTCTTGCTAGCTACATACGCAAATCGTGAAACGAATTTTGCATAGGTCAAATCTTTTCCTTCAGGATAGATTTTGTTTGCTTGCATCCAAGATGTAAACATTGATTCTTTAACAGTTGTTTTTGTTAGAACCGAATCCAGGTTGTCATTGTCACTAAAGAACACAGACTGCTCATTGGGAAGGTGAAAGAAAAGCCTTTCAACTGCTGGAGACCTACCATGAATCGGAAAAGAAAAAATCCTCCAACAGGCCTCACAAGGTGAGACATACCTACAATCAAGATATTGCTTGATCTCATCAATATTCTCATTTTGTGGAGACTCATCATCGCGTGTTGGAACAATAACTGCTGTAATCCGATCATATCCTTTGTTGATATATTTGAATAAGTATTTGATCGAAGTGCTTTGATTACACCATTCCATGTTGATATGGGCTTGGTACTTTAACAGCAATTTTGGATTATAAGGCACTACATGACGATTGTCTAAGATAATATCAGATTTTTCTATTTCCCTTCCATTTTGTCTTCTCCTATAGATAGGATAACCATCTTCGTCAAGTGTCGTGAATTCCTGAAACATTGTAAATGTTATGTATTTCTATTTAAAAGTAATGAGAATAATCTTAACTTAATACTTCTAAGCACCACTAATGTCATTACTTTGATAGAGTAAGTTTAACAGATAATAGTAAAAAAATGTGATGTTATTTTTTATTATCATATATGTATAAATTGTATGTGTTGTTAAAGTTAGGAATTGATGTTTAGTTTGTAGTATTAGTCTACAGTGTTATAGTGTATAAGTTTTGATTTATTTTTCATGAGGGACCTACATGCTTAAAATTAATAGTAGTGACCATATAAAAGTCACATTTTTTCAAGAAGAATAGTCAATACTACATTCATTTATTAATTAGTACTTCGTAATATTTTAATCTAATTATCTATCATTCATTAGCAAATGTATGAAAATATTACGGCGATAGAATTTAATTTATCTTTTTGTAAATATTTAAATGGTAATATCTCAAATATATCTTAAGTAAATGTGTGTATGCATATATATTGCTTTTGGGAAGCGATCATATATAGAACAAAATAAGATCACACTTAAACTGATCAGACCAATTAAAACTAAACTTGCCTGGAATTGCTTAGGATAATACTTGTTGCATTTCCTATCCTGCATGCATGGCGAAGAAGGGTTCGCTGAACCACATGGACCATGAATCATGTGAGTTTTAACCAAGTTGTATAATTCTTTCTCAGACTCTTGATCAGGTATCTCTGCTGAGATAATCCTATCAATATCATCGGCGGTTGGGTACTTGTTCGAAGGATGCAAAAAAATGAGTATATGACCATGCGGCAGTCCTCTTTTTTGGAACTCGATTGTATACATATCTGGAAATAAATTAGCAAATTATAATTTTAGAATAAATGAATTGCAACAGTAAATGTGTAGTGTGAATAAGAAATATGTAATGTATCCATATTTAAAACTTACATGCAAGAACTTTCCCGAATATATGTCTTTTCCTTAAATCTGTTAATAACTCTTCAAACTTGATCCTAAAGACCCTTGCAAGAATATCAGGACGATCATGTGGCTTCAAGTTTAATGGTTCAAGTACTCTCTGAATCTCAGGCCAGTTGGGATTGCAAGTGAATGTGATAAAGAAATCAGGAAAGCCAACAAAACCGCAAATTGCCATACCATCGAAGTAAAGTTGATCCATGTATCGGCGACTTCCTACAAATGTCGATGGTAGTACAATTCTTTTTCCCTTTTCAGATCCTTGACATTGTAAGTCGTTATTTGGTTGAGTGAGGTTACTGTATTTATCAACTCTTAGCTTTTTTTGGTTTCTCCTTATAAAAGATAACCTCTCTGACTCAAGCATAGCATATCCGTCAACCACAAACTGTTGAAATAATCTTCTTGATCTCAACAATGTGAGTGCTTCTTTTTTTCTGGTTTGGAGTCTAAAACAAAGCCACTCCCTTATGGTAAGACGGTTTCTTTTAGAACTATTAGAATTACCTGTATCTCTATGAAGCACGTCATGCCTATATCCATCCTCACCATAAGGAAATAAAAGAGGATATTGATAACTCAAATAGCTAGTATGCAATTCACTGATTCGCTGAAGTGTACGACTTCGCGTCTCCATTATTATGTCCCTTTTTGATGAAGTGTTAACATCTCCAACAATAAGAGCAGCAACTTCTGAAACCGTTGGCAGATTATATACTCGACCATCGCTAACTCTGTCAGAAATCAACTTTAGTCGTAGATCTCGCACAGGTGCATCTTGCAATCTTTCCTTAGCCATCCTAAATGATTTTGCGTGCACATTGTATTGGTGTAGCATCGCTGATAATTTGCACACAATCTCTTCATTTATGTCATTTCGATTTCTACAAAAGACATCAAATTTAATTGAATAATCACATATAATGAGAAGTAATAATTTAATAAATTTGTATGTAGTGTATGTTGATAAAATTAATGCATATGCTAACCTTATTCCTCGAATCCTGTTTTCTATCTCATGCTCAGTATCATATATGTATAACTGAGCAAACTTTGGATGTTGACCTGGCATAGGTAACATGCTTCCCACTCGATGGCATGTTTGGCCCTGTATTTTGAATGTCGGCGGGCCTCGACCATCGTTGACGGACTTGTCAATTCTTGCACCAGGCGATGTGAATGCAAACATCATATTGTACACTCTAATATGTTGTTGATAGTTTTTGCTATCAACATCGTTATCAAATAAAAGATGCTGGAGAAGCATAGGGGGATCCTTAAGCAGTGGCAATTGAACTTTTCCCTTTCTACAACAAAGATTATACTTTGGTGACACAGTGTCTCTATGTTTGTCAGTTCTTTCTTGATACCACATGCATGCCTTGCATTTGTCGCACTGAATAAGTGGATCTCCAATATCAAAGTATCCTAGAAAGAATTTAAATTTAATATAAATATTACACAGTGGTTAGTATGAGTTAAATTATATTAAATTATTTAATTAATACCTTGACCCAAATTAAATTCTGTAGTGTTTTCATGAGTATCGGGTAACTCTTCACTTGAACTGATGTCATCATCGGGAGCTAAACCTGTTTGAAAATAATGCTCAATAAGTATATGAAATTATTGTGGTGTTAGTTATAGTGATGATAAAAACTTATCATTTACCTTCGAATTGATCAATATCACTATCAGAATCAATTTCTTGATTTACTTGTGGATCATATGTTTCATGTATGCTCACACTTTGATTTGAATTTAATGCTTGAGTTTGGTTCGTGTAACATGTGCCTTGAGCTGATGATGGTGAAATTGTTTTGCAAGGATTATGCCCATCAACTTCATTGTCAAACATAAGAGCATCCTCTGAAAATTTGGTCAATAGATTCACACCCAAAGAATCCAAATTGGTGGCTATTCTTTTTCTCTTTGGTTGATTTTGGAGCACACTTAATTGTGTGTTGAAGTAAGGGCCACTCGAGATTGCATTTGTTGAGGTTCCCGCTTGTTTGTTAGCAGCGACATTTGTATGAGAATGCTGATCTCGAATAGTGCATGCTGTATCAAAAGCTAAAAAGATTTAATATTGAATAAATATGATTAACATGTATATAAAACTAATATGATTTCGCTATCCCATGAACATGTTAGTTGATGAAAAAAGTATTATCAAAGTATATCCAATTTATTATCGTTTACGAATATGTGTTCAAAAGCAAACATTTGTATGCATTTGTGCTCAAATTTGTAATATATTTTTAATATTCTATAAATATCATATAATTGTATTATCATATATGAGTTTCACAATATACACAGCTAAATAGAATATCAGTGTTTCGCAGTTGACTGCATATGTTTTTTTGTATACCTCCACTTTGAAATTGGTATCCATGTTTTTCTTGTAAAGAAGATCTTCTTTTGGAATGTGATTCTTTAGTCGCATCCCCTTTGGCTGTTTGGTTGCTCCCACTGTGAAAACGTAAGAATATGATAAAAATTAAATTTAATTTAATTTTTATTTATAAGTCTTATATGAAGCTGTAATTTTGTGTTATTAATTACCTTCCGTTTAATATGATTTTTGTGATGTTAGAGAGTGGAAGGTAATGGCCTGCTGAAGTGTCCATGGTATTTGCATCGACACTTGTGTGAAGGGCAGGAGTATAACAGTACTCTGCTGTGTGGTTATAAAAATAAATAGTAAATTTAGTAATTGGCATAGGAAATAGTTAAATAGAACAAATGTTATAATAAAACATGCATGTAATAACTGGTTATTTGTACCATAGTTTGGCAGCCCACTTTCGTTTGATGTCCCTACACTTTTTTTGCCTTTGGTATCTACATCTTGTGAAGAACCTTCGACGCTCTTGTTTGTACGGAAACCTTAAAAGTTAAAATGATTTGAATATTACTTGTATATAGCAATGTAGAATATAGCAGGAGGTAGATATTTTGTAGTTGGACTTAGTTAGATATGTCTTGTTGATTGCGACTATGAATTTACCTCTCCTTCTTTCATCTAGAATATATCTCCTTCTGAGACGTGCTCTTGCTGCCTCGTTCCTTTTATGTTTTGAGTAAACATGTTATAAACACTTGAGAGTTATAGTATTATTATATTTAAACAATAGTTTGTAGATGATAATCGAGCGATCATTTACCTTTTAATGAGGGAAGAACTTGTGTGGTCTAGCAATGCAGTACTTAATTGTGTGTTGATATAAGGACCATTCGAGATTGCATTTGTCGTGGTTCTCGCTGCTTTGTTAGCAGCGACATTTGTATGAGAATGCTGATCTCGAATAGTGCATGCTATATGAAAAGCTAATAAGATTTAATATTGAATAAATGTGATAAACATGTGTATAAAGCTAATATGATTTCACTATTCCATGAACATGTTAGTTGAGGAAAAAAGTATTTTCAAAGTATATCCAATTTATTATCGTTTATTAATATGTGTTAAAAAGCATACATTTGTATGCATGTGTGCCCAAATTTGTAATAATTTTTAATATTCTATAAATATCATATAATTGTATTATCATATATGAGTCTCATAATATACACAACGAAATAGAATATCAGTGTTTCACAGTTGACTGCATATGTATTTTTGTATACCTCCCCTTTGAAATTGGTATCCATGTTTTTCTTGTAAAGAAGATCTTCTTTTGGAATGTGATTCTTTAGTCGCATCCCCTTTTGCTGTTTGGTTGCTCCCACTGTGAAAACGTAAGAATATGATAAAAAATAAATTTATTTTAATTTTTATTTATAAGTCTTATATGAAGCTGTAATTTTATGTTATAAATTACCTTCCGTTTAATATGATATTTGTGATGTTAGAGAGTGGAAGGTAATGGCCTGCTGAAGTGTCCATGGTATTTGCATTGACACTTGTGTGAAGGGCAGGAGTATAATAGTACTCTGCTGTGTGGTTATAAAAATAAATAGTAAATTTAGTAATTGGAATAGGAAATAGTTAAATAGAACAAATGTTACAATAAAACATGCATGTAATAACTGGTTATTTGTACCATAGTTTGGCAGCCCAATTTCGTTTGATGTCCCTACACTTTTTTTGCCTTTGGTATCTACATCTTGTGAAGAACCTTCGACGCTCTTGTTTGTACAGAAACCTTAAAAGTTGAAATGATTTGAATATTAATTGTATATAGCAATGTAGAATACAGCAGGAGGTAGAT
Source organism: Cuscuta epithymum (assembly GCA_945859915.1). NCBI lineage: Eukaryota > Viridiplantae > Streptophyta > Magnoliopsida > Solanales > Convolvulaceae > Cuscuta > Cuscuta epithymum. The sequence continues at coordinate 749,983 of CAMAPF010000948.1, read as the reverse complement.
ATTTTGTAGTTGGACTTGGTTAGATATGTCTTGTTGATTGCGTTTATGAATTTACCTCTCCTTCTTTCATCTAGAAAATATCTCCTTCTGAGACGTGCTCTTGTCGCCTCGTTCCTTTTATGCATGTTTTGAGTAAATATGTTATGAACACTTAAGAGTTATAGTATTATTATATTAATCCAATAGTTTGTAGATGATAATCGAGCAATCATTTACCTTCTAATGAGGGAAGAACTTGTGTTGTCTAGCAATGCAGTAGTTCCTATGGATTCCCTTGTAACTACATTTGTTACTGCATTCACAAAAAATGTGAAATGAAGGTACGAAAGTATTTAATAAGAAAATAAAATTTTGTTTATACCCTTATTTAATTCTTCATTGTTGTCCCTTATTACTTCTCTTGCATGTAGAATGGATTTTCTTTTGCGACGTACTTCCGCTGCATCCATTTTTATTCGTGCTCTGCAATGCAAACATATTAGAAAATAACAAAACTAAACTGCTACAATTTTTTAGTTAGAAGATTCATTTTGCGATTATGTAAAATATATTCCAGTCTAATTTGAATATAAATAACAAAGTGCACTATTTGTTGGGGAAAGTAAGAAAGCGGTACTTAGTCTTATTTACTTTTTTTTGTGTTGGATTACACCTGTTTTGACCAATTTCTTAAATAAGATTGGTAGAAGTCTATAGTTGTACTGGTGGTATTTATTTGTGTTCTAACGTCTGTGTGGGTAAGTAACAAAATTGCTAAAAAAAATTGCACAATATATATATATATATATATATATATATTCTTGAATGATTGAATATAAAAAAAAAAGAATGATTGAATAAATCATACTTAAAATTCTGGTTTGGACTCTCTTAATGGATCCGCCGTCTAAAATGCACCCCTTTGAGGTGGTTTTTGGGTGATTTTTTAAATATATTTTGTGAGAGTGTTTTTCATAAAGTATTCAGAAATTTACAGCTCAAAAAATTAATTGGGAAGTGAAATAGTTCAATAAATTATTGAAAATAACTGCACCAACATGTTAATGCTAGAATCAAGATCTCCATTAAATAGACGGGGTATTAGCCTGCTCTTCTGAAGTTATGTGTTTATATCATATATGACATGCAATTATGTAAATCTGCAAGAAATTTGATTCCTTTAAGAGACAAATAATAATATCACTTGGTCTTAACATTGGATTCAATAAATTTTCTTTCAATAGTGCTAATGATGTTCATCACTCCATTCTTCAATATAAATACTAAAGTCATACTCTAAAAATATAATGTTAAACTATGAGACCTTGGTTGGTAAAATCCTATAAGTTTTTAACGTCTTTTGACTCTTGATATTTTGTTTTAGAGTAACTTTGTGTATGTTTGCACAAATATCAAATGAAACCATACATAATTGGAAGTTTGTAATCAGCCTGTTAAATTTGTGTGGTTCGGTTAGAATTATCATCAAGCACGAACTTAAATTAAGCACTTCGTAGTAAGTAATCTATCTGTTCGAAATTTTAGGTATTGTTTTGAGATGATTGAAAGAGATATTTTGTTGGATTGTGATCAAAGTGCAACCCTACAGAGTGTATATATAAGATGTTAACCTAACAACTAAGAGTCAAACTTTTTAGTAAGATAAAAAACATAACCTTGAGACCCAAACGTGCACCAGCCATGGTAAAACTTTATCATTTCATTTGTACATCTGAGTCCCTGTCTTTCTTTTGGTTGGCCATGGTTTAATTTTTTGCTGAAAAGAATGGCGAAGTACTGTTTTTTTTTCTCAAGCTGCTGCTGCGGCTAAAGTGGTAAACCCTAGTACAGTACTCCTTTGATTTTTAGTCACTTTTAGAATAAAAGTGAGGCTCGTGTTTTATTAAAGAAGTATGCTAAAATTACGTTTTTAATTACTCTGTATACTGCTTTAAAATTTAGAATAAATCACACGGAGCACTTAATTTAATACGGAGTAGAACATAACAAAGTTGAATTATGTTTTTAATTACTCTGTATATTGCTTTCAAATTTAGGGGGTGTTTGGATCTGATTCTCAAAACTGATTCTGCTCCTCCAGGGAGCAGAAGCAGAAGCTGGAGTGTTTGGGTGAAATTCCAGAAGCACTTCTGGAGCTCTAATTTACTCTCAGAATCAGTTTTTTTAGAAGCTGGGGGGTACCAGCTTCTGAAAACTGATTCTGATTCTGCTTCTGCTTTTAAAAAAGAAGCAGAAGCAGAATCAGTTCCAAACACCCCATTAGAATAAATCACACGGAGCACTTTTAATTTAATATGGAGTAGAACATAACAAAGTTGAATAGTGATGTTTTCTTTTGAACTGTTTTCAGTCCCAGACCAGACCTGATCAGACCAGACCAGACCAGACTTTTGTAGTTATAAAATACACATAGACCAGAAGTTTACCAGAGCAGACCAGACCAGATCAGATCAGACCAGACCAGACCAGACCACCAAATTTCAGTTTAAAAGAAAACATCCTAAAAGCCTGTTTGGTAGCATCAAAATCGGCTGTTTTGACGGATTCTGATAAAATTTATGAAATTTTTGCTGAAGTGGATGTATTGGCTGATTCTGCTGATTTAAGAAAAAATTAATTTTCAAATATATTTTATTAATAAAATAAAGAAAAAATTATATGTAGAAATAACTAAAATGATCATCTACAGTGACTTCAGTCAATACAGCCAGAAAAGTAACTCCAACCTTACTTTTTCTGCTTATTACACAATTCAGTGCGCGAAAGCAAACGTTTCGTGTTTGGTGAAAAAGATGTCCAATAAGCCTGATAAGCCAAAAAACAGTGTTGCCAAACGGTCTTTAAATAAGATGAAAACATATTAGAATTTTTTCTTTTGAAGTAAAATATGTTGGTACTTTTTCATTATTTAATATCTTCTGTTAATAAAGATATGCGTATTACATATTATGTCTTACTTTTATCAAATTTGAGTTTTTCTTTTTTGAACATATGAAATTTGAGTTTGTACGTATTGACACTTTATAGCACTTTTAATGTAGTTTATTAAAATGTACTACCTCCTTACCATTTATATTGGGACGGAAGAGGGTGGCACGGTTATTAAGAAAAGTGGGTTTGTGTGGTTGATATTAATTGATAAAGTAAGAATAGAGTAAGAATGATTTAGAGCCACACAAACTTTGCCAAATATGGTATGAGACAATTTAAGTGAGACTTCTCGAAAAGGTAAAACAGGACAATATAAATGGGACGGAGGGAGTAACTTTTATTTAGTAAAATATATATTATTTTTTATAGGAATTTGTTAACATTATGGTCAATCAAATGTCCCTATAAATCGTGTAGGGACCTTTAAGTGGGACTGAGAGAGGATTACAAAAGGCCAAATTTTTATGATTAGCAACAAAACATCTAAAATTTGGGACATAAATAATTCATATAATTAAGGTGAAATCTAATTGAAAGTATCGTCAACTTTATTTATTTTTATTCACACAATACAGAGCTGTGAGATCAAAAGTTATAAATTGATTGATAAGGTTGATAAACTGAAAAACATTAACACCCAAAACAGGACCTAAACTGGATATATACGTTAAATAATTCTGTCTTTCAGTTACAATACGAACTCTTTGCCTTTTAATCTATGGATCAGTTTTTAAGATCATTTCAGTTGCTCCTGATAAATCCATTTACTCATAGGACTTATTGAACATATATATTGGTGAAAGCCAGAAAGGAATAAAGGTTGTTCAAAATGTAGTCATTATCTTCATAGATCTACTTCAACAAACCCAATTACAATGGACATTAGGGACAAAAAATTACGTGCATATAAGAGGAAAATAATAGATTGAAGAAAGCTAACTGAAATAGTCAAACATATTGAATACTTGAATGAATCTAAGTAATAATAAGACCAGACAAAATGTCTATTGTCCACATCTAATGACATAGAAATGTATCTTTTTCACTTCTTTTTAATGTAAGAAATAATAAGGCATGAGGAGTTGAATATTTTCTGCCAGGAATCACACCGAAATGTAATTATTTCTCCTTTTTAATACGCTTTTCAACCTTAGTTGCTGAAAGTTGTGTGTCTTCATCTGGGGACTGAGAATCGTCACTTTGCATATGTGATGATCTCTTGCAAGGTGTAACAGAAGCCGATGAGCTTTCAGGATCATGATCTGCTGTTGCAGATAAAGATTGCTGCAAAAATATGTCAACAATTATTCTTTATATTCTTTATCAATGCATTAAAATCTAAACTGGAAGATAGATTTCTAGTTTCTTCCGTTAACACTATCATGTTATTAACAGATAATTGGAGTGAACACGTACAATAAATGAATACTTTACCAAATTCACCTTAAAAAGGGTATGCAATATTATTAATGTGAAATTATTTAATAGGTTCCCCCTACTACCTCATCCATGTCAATTTTCCCCAATATAGATTGCATAATGCTCTCATCCTCGGAAACTTTTTGTACAGATGCAGCACTATAGGCTGGTTGCATCTTGATCCTAAATACCAAAGTCCTTCCAAGCAAGTCATCAAGTGTTTCTGGATAAGACAATGGATCTTCCTCACCTTCCTAAGAAAGTAAAATTGTAAAATCATAGAAACGCATTAAAATATATATAAAATGTTATTTGAATATATAAGGGTTTCAAAAAGAGATATATACTTCAATCATTTGGTTTCTGAGCTCATTAGCGGTCTTCCCAAGAAGCTGAATGCATTCTTGATCCCACAGTACAATCTTGACGCAATCTTTTTTATTGTACAGCATGACTTCCAGCCTATACCTGTTTAAAAGTATTTAACATTACTTAAATGGCATACATCTATAATGAGAAGTTATTTTCGTGTACAAATAACTTCTTTCCTAAAATATAGCTAAGACATTAAGGATGTGTTCAATGGTACCACTTTCTATTCTAGATTAAATAAAATCAGATGACACATGGATACTTGATTAGACTCAAAGAGCTAAGTCAAACTAGCCTGAATTTTTAACAATCGAGCCATTTGAGACTAGATTATAAGAGTATTTAGATCAACTTTTAAAACTGTCTTTGTTATAGACTTATAGTGTAAGAGAACAAAAACAGAGTATTTAGATCAACTTTGTTTAGGTGAAACTGTCAGAATATTTTTTATCATTCCAAATTGCTCCTAGAAGCCGTTTCATAGAATATCATGAAAACCATTTTGAAAAGCATACGACTCATACAAGATGTCCATGTACTAGGTGTATGTTTGACACCTATCACCAATACTTGATGTTTTAGGTCGTGACCGTTCTCATAGACCATATAAAAAACAATCGTAGTATTGATTATAGCGTGTAATATTGAAACTGGTTTAATTAGTTGAGATTCTCGCAATTATATAAATTGTGTTTGAAGTAATTCAATTTGCAAAAGTATTGAAAAACTAAATTTAATAATACTTATTCATCAAATCAAGAAAACATTATATGAAAAATAACCAAAATATCATCTACATTCTATATATATACACTAACTTCGGCCAATTCAATCAAAAAATTAACTTTAACTTTACTTGATTTGATGATTGAAATATTCAATGCGTGAATTAAAAATTGTGTTCTTCATAAAAAGCTAACCAATAAAACTGATGAATTGAAAGTATAAGCCTTTAAACGTGCTTTTAAAGTGATTTCGCCTATGTACTAATGAAAATTCTCAAAACAAGAGTAAGACATTTAAGCAAAATGTATTGTTTTAAAGACTCAATAACTAGTTTACATAGTTTTATTATTTGAAAAACACCAATTAAATCTAATTTTAGAAGTGTTTTAATTTTTATTTGATGTTATATGTTTTGAGAAGTGTTTTTTTTTTATCATAAGAGAATTTTAAATGATGTTACTCCGTGTATGTTTTAACATAAACTCTGTTATGATAAAATTCTGATCCAAATAAAGGTCGGCCCGTTTCGGAATTATTTGGCTCGCAAAATGAAATTAAATGTGGCCATGCATATACCGATCCAGCTGTTAGATTCTCTCTCCGACGTCAGGGGCTTCGTTCATTAGTCTTCACGTGTTTGTGAATGAGATAAATAAGAGTTGCATTTGAGAAGACGAACATTATTTTGGTTATTTGTCTTATCAGATATAAGTACTCCGTATAATTATTTTTTTTAGAGATGTCCTTAATAGAGATTGTTATGAATTCTTATAGAGTTCCGAATTCCACCCCAACTTACATGTTGTAATTAGGAATTTGAAAGATTAAATTCTACCAAAGTAGGGTACCAAACCATTGGACAAATGTGTAGGAGTTTTGTACTCCGTACTACCGATGTTTTCTTTTGGACTGAAATTTGCTGGTTTGATCTGGTCTGGTCTGGTCTGATCTGGTCTGTTTAAGTCTGGTCTGGCCTGGTCTGAACTGGTCTGGTCTGGTCTGGTAAACATCTGGTCTCTGTGTATTTTATAACTATCCAAGTCTGGTCTGATCTGGTCTGGTCTGGTCTGTTTAAGTCTAGTCTGGTTTGGTCTGGTCTGGTCTGGTTAAGTCTGGTCTGGTCTGGGACTGAAAACAGTCCAAAAGAAAACATCCTACGTATTATTTTAGAAGCATTTATGGGAATCCATTAAAATAAAATAAAAATTGGATTTAGAATTGGTTAATTAAAATTCTACTCGTATTAGAACTTTATAGTTTATAGAATCCACGAGCCTTAAAAATTACGTAGTAAATCTCTGTTGGACCCCCTATATATTGTACTCCCTCCGTTTCCAAAAGAAAGTCTACTTCACGATTATTAAGGAAATAAATTAACTTTACTGTAGAAAACACTGTATAGACATTGTTTGGACACTATTTGACACTGTTTGGATGTAGATTTCTTTGCCAAATAAGGAAATAAGGGAAGTGTGACTTTGTTTTTGAAACATCCCAAAAAGGAAATTAAAGTGTGAGTTTCTTTTCGAAACGGAGGGAGTACTACCTCCGTCCCATTTTATGTGTCTTAGTTTGGGTCGACACAGTTATTAATGAAGTGGTTGAAAAAGTAAAAGTTGTGGTTGAGATTTGAGTATAATAAAGTAAAATGGTGTAGACTACATATTTCTTTCCAAAAAAGGAAAGGAGACACTTATTTTGGGACAATCCAAAAAGGAAAGTATAACAGGTAAAATGGAACGGAGGGAATACTATAAGTACAGGCAAACGATTAAGATTACCATTTTAATTTGGAACTGACCTAAGAGATCACAGTCTATTTGGGGTAGATCTAGGGGGTGATTTAAGCCCGACCCACTTCAAATGTAAAAAAAGACTTAATTTTTAAAGTAAATAACTCCGTGTAATGTTCTTTTAAATATATTGAACTTATTTGCGAAAAGTATAGTCACCATAAATATATAGATTTGAGGTTCATTTTGATGTTGTTGGTTTAAGTCTATTTTTCTTTTTTTGACAAGGTTTGGTTTGAGAATGATATATATGAGCTGAAACAAATTTTATTATTTCTCATTGTATAGTTTTGTACTATGCTTGCTTTCGATCTTTTTCATTTAGAAACCAATGTGAATTGACTAAATAAATAATTATATTAAACTTTTATTCAAAAAAAAAGTAATTATATTAAACTGGTTTCTAATCAGTTTATTATGTGTTTAGTTATCAAAATGAGATTTATGTGTTACTAAAATGAATAATCCGGTACTCCCTATGTTCCATGAATTGGACTTTACGAACTTTTTGTTTTGTTTGTTCAAAAAAATATTATCACTTTCTTTTAAAGCAATTAACCTACGGCTTTATTTATTTATAGATTTGAACTATACAAACTTTGATCATATAATTTTGACTTTTCTTATTTCACATCTAATTCGAATGTGGGAATGTCAAAATGAGCGCAACTGAAGTACACATACATAATCACAAAATGTGCATTAGACGATGGAAAAATGCATTGAACTATTGATTATGTGCATTCAATTACAGTACTATACATAATTGGATCCACGTAATTTCATCACTAATGACGCATCATTTCGTAACTAATCACGCAATAAGCCAATAACACATTGAAGCTAGAAGTTACGTGGATTTGAGCTATGATGAAAGATTCATAAAAGTTTATCAAGATTTATAAGCTACATTGAAATAATTAATCTATCATAGTCGTGAATGTAACTCAACTTGTAGCTAGACGGAGAGTGTCACAAGAGATAAATTTCGGGTTCAATTCAGCTGCCAACTGCGATGGATGCAAGGGTGTAGCTAGGGGGTGGCCAGCCTAGGCCCTGGCCCACCCCAAATTAAAAAATACATATATTATTTTGTGTTAAAACTTATGTGTATTTTTTTCAAATATATTATTTGTACCGGCCGAATCTGACTCATTGTCTTGGCTCCGCCCTGGATGGGTGGTTACTATATAAGAATGTATATGACTTGTGCAAGTACTTGAATTAAAAGCTCACTAACTATCTCACAATTTGTGATTAAATCATATTTAATCCTTCTACTTAAGTTCCCAGTCGATGGTGTGGGAATTTTCATGGAGTGTTATATTTTTCTCTTTTGCAAAACAATAAAATAAATACTACGTAAATAATTGGTGAATGGGTGGGCCGTGGGGGTGGGATGGACCGTGCACGTTTGTAAAGGAAGCGGGTCAAACCAAGAGAGAGTCGGGTTGGTAGGCTATTTTAATTGGACGGTGCATGGGTTGAGTCAGTCCAAATGTGGTCCACCCTCCCTTCTCACCGTGTGCATTTCGGGCCCGTCCCCGACACAACACTCTGACACCAGATTTTGGACCGATAACGTTGTCGCTCCAATTTTTCAAGGTCTCGTTTTTAATTGGGTCAAAACATCACTAAAGTTTTTCCTTCGATCTTATTTTCATTGTTAGTTAATCCTATCTTAAATTTATTAGGTGTTTGGTCGAGTTCATTTGGAGTAAATTTATGAGGAAACTTTTCATAGTACGACTAAAAAAATTTTGAGCTTTAATTTGAATCCCCAAAACTCAAAACGTAGATCCGCCACTGGTCGAAACTCATATGAAGAAAGAAAACGGTGAATCGTTTTTAGACAATATTCAAGTTGAATGTTTCATTCGTAACTAAGATGAATCTCTATATACCTAAAGGGAAAATCCCTCACCTTCCCGCTTCTCTCCCTTCACCCGTGTTATGGTTCCTCCTTTTGCGCCCTTTATTCTCTCCTTTCAATCGGCCGTTTCATCCGATTCTTGCACAACGGAAGCATTAAAATCCCTAATTCCTCGCTCTAATCGTTTCTTCCACATTGCAGACCGAGCGTAGTTACCACACAAGGAATCTCCAACTCCTACCTAAGGCTTACACTCATTTAACTCGCTACCTCCATCCCATTTCACCCTATTTTTTAATAAACAATCGTAAATCAGAACAACCCATTAACTTGCTTCTTGATACTCCTTCTACCAATTAGAGATGCTATATCCCAGAGACACTTCCCCAGCCCTGACACACGTTTATTTTTCAAGCTGGTAACTGGTAAAGATGTTAATTTCTCTCAAATTTGGCTACTTACGTTTTCCTTAAAATTTTGCATGCATAAACAGGTTTGTTTGAAATTGATTTGTAAATGAATCCAACTATATCTGTTTTCATGGGGTAACTAGAGTACATGTGCTTTACTTCAACTTAAGTTCTCACATCTCACATCTCAATTAATTGATTCATGATCAATAATAACACGACTGTATTTGAAATTGTGTAGGTTATGTGCTGATATTAACTTGGCTACGAAAGGAAGGAGAGGTTTAGTGTTTATTTTAACAAAATATACTCTATTTGTTGATTCACGTGCCCACTATATTTGCTCTATAGTTTCAAACCTTCAGTGTATTTTTTGTAGCAACATATAATTTCCTGTGCTCCTTTACTAAAGGTTGGTTTGCAACCACTTTAAAAAAAGCACTTCTCAGCTTTTGGCTTTAAAAAAGCACTTCTTTTATCGAACACTACAACTTTTATTTTTCTCGGCTTTCGTGTCAAAAGTGCTTTTACTTTTTCTATTACACAAAAAGCACTTATTTTACCAAACACTATCAACTTTTACTTTTCAAAATCACTTTTTTCTCAAACACTATCAACTTTTATTTAATCACTTCTCCTCATTTCATTAAAAAAACAATTTTTTTAAAGTAGAAACTGTTGCAAACAGACCCTAACTGCAGAAACCTGCTCTTTCCTTTTAAAGTTTGGTGCAACTTTTTTATTAACACTGGAACAGAGTTCGAGCCATGTATTGGTTGTTTATCCGTTATCAGCTCAACGGCTTAATAATAAAAATAAAATGAAAAGAGATCCCTAACTTCCCATCTGAAATCTCAGTCTACAACAGAAATTGTTGTTAACTTGATATTCATGTGACGATACTTTCTTGCCGGAAATGTTCTAGCAGTTGTAGTGTATAAACAGTCTCATTAGAGCTGGTGTTCTTTCTGATGCAAATGGTATATTTTTCCTTCTCACTTGTGCCTTTTGCTTAGTATCACTTCAGCAATGAAGTAAATTTCCTGCTATCTTCCAAAGAACGAATTGCCTCCATGTTTGTTTATAAAGTTTAGATAAGTTGCCCTAATAGGAGTCAAACAATGTGAAATTCTAAAATATGCATGGGTACTCTGTTCATCCAAATAGGAGGAGCTACTTCGACATTTGAAGAATTACCATTTATGACAGTAATACTGCCATTATAATTCTTGGTAATGCCAAAATACGGTTAGATGGTTTCAGAAGAGTAGTATTTTACTCCTATTTGGGAGCAGAGTACATTAGTACTCTCTTACTTTTGGATTAACATCGTTTTCACTCAACTTTTGGGAAAATTGGCAAAAGTTTATGATCTTGAGAGTCACTTAATTTGGTGATGTGATTGGGTTATTATAGTTATATAATACTTCCTCCAGTTCACATTCTTCTTTACACTTTCTTTTTTGGGCCGTCCCAGAATCATTTTTACACTTTCTTATTTACCTTACTAGTAAACTCACCCGTGCGATGCACGGTCAGAGAATTTTCCTTCAAATTTATTTGTGCTCACTAATTCAAATTATACTATCAATTGATGAGAGCATTTATCTCCATGGAATATTGATATAACGTCAAGCAATAAACAAAACACACTTATAATATATATTATAATATATATTATAGTTAAAAAATAGAGCACTAAGCATTACTTAAAAGATCAAAAACATCCAACAAATACTACCGTAACATTGTAAATATACATTTCATGTAACCCTAAATATTGTTGAACACTTTTGGAATACAACATTTCGAGTCTTGTCAGTGGTTCCTTCTTCTTCATCAATACCCGTGCGAAGCACGGTTGGTGAAATTTCGCGGGTATAATTAACATTAGCCAACATTTTAATTAAAAAAATAAACAAACTTGTAATTTTAATTGACTTGTTTAGAATTATACTCCATACAATAATAAAACTTGACGTAAATGAAACATAAAAAATACAATTTACTAATGATTACAGAGTAGTACATTATATTTTATAGCTCACAAAATAGTAAGTAACACGCAATATAAACATCATTTGAAAATAAATTATATTTCATGGCGAATTTTATGAAACACTTCTTTGTACATTCTGTCTAGCATTAACCCTTGTTAAAAGGGAAATTACACTAAATAGAACAAAAAAAGTTTTATGTATTCCAAATTTGGACCTTAAGCATGACAATATTTTTCAAGTTTGACATTAATTACGCCTATTTTGGCCATAAAAAACATGACAATCTTATTTTGGAATTCTCAAACTTATTTACTCATATTCGAAAATTTTCCCTTATTCAAATCCTTCACTCAAGTAAATTTTTGACAAAGATTTTTTTTTTATTTTCAAATCAAAGGTCTATATATGTTAACTGAAGGTATAAATTTTTATAATTACTAAACAATATGGTGGCATTACATCTATACGAATTGCATTATTTAGACGAATTGCTGTTGTAACCTGGCAAATCAGGGGGGTGTGCAGATATGTGAAAATGTGCTATGTCTTTATCTGTACGAATTGCATTATTTAGACGAATTGCTTATGTAACCTGGCAAATCAGGGGGTTGTGCAGATATGTAAAAATGTGTTATGTCTTTATCTATACGAATTGCATTATTTAGACGAATTGCTGATGTAACCTGGCAAATCAGGGGGGGTGCAGATATGTGAAAATGTGTTATGTCTTTCCTAAACTATACTTAAATATAAATTTATGAGAAAATCTTCAAATAAGTATTTATACATTTTTTTTAGGTATATATGTATATAAATTTTTAAAATGGTTACATAAATATGATTAAAATAAAGGTTGTTTATGAAAATGTGACATGTTAAGCATAGTTACTACGGTTGAAATACTTTTTTACATCTTTCAATTTTTTTTAATCTAAATTCACCAAAACAAAATTCAATCCCAAAATTATTTAACTTCATTCTTCTTTAGAGAAATTGCACTTTCTCTAAATGAAAGGAAAATGAAATAGAAATTGTCTTTACATTACAAATTTAGTATCGTTTATATCATTTACAATGACACACTATATGAGTATATGCGCGGATGACTTGCCATGAAAACATCTTGTCACCACCATCTTGCTTGTTAATCTGTTCCCCTGATACAGAAATGTTTAAATTACAATTATTTGTGTTTTGTACGTAATAAAACTTTTAAAATAGATTTCATAAAATATTGTAATCATCATCATCACCCCAGTGCCGGCAGTAATAAAAAAAATCACTCGCGCTATGCACAAATGATTGTGAAAAAGATTTTTTCATTTTCACGATATATATATATATATATTAATCTAAGGCAAATTTAGTAATACGAATTGTGTGACCTTACATTTATGACTAAGTAAGAGGGTGACCTTACATTTATAAGAATTGCATATTCAGATGAATTGTCTTGGTAAACATGCAAATTGGGGGGTGCAAATATGTGAAAGTGTGTTATGTCATTCTTAAACTATAGTTAAATACAAAGAACAAATTTATGAGAAAATGTTCAAATAGCTCCTAATATTGTAGAAGACGGATTTAGGTATTTTTTGCATTTTTTGAAATAATTACATAATTATGACTAAAATAAAGATTGTTTATAAAACGTAACCTCCTAAATGAAGTGACTATAGTAGTTACTTTTCTCATGTAACTTATGTTCAATATTCAATTTTGGTGTTGTAGATTGTCAATTATTGAACTTTTCATTACTATTTGTATTGTATAGATCAATATCGACCCATGGAGCTTACCAAAATAATTCATCAAGCTTTATACAATAATAATTCCTTTGTATTTATTTTGACTAAATAAAATAATAAAGCATTGATGTTGACATTTCTAAGCGGGAACGTTGTTCCTTAAAATTCTCTTGCTTTTATATTAGAATAGATATCCAAGTAAGGTCTGGTTTAGTTTGTTTAAGTTTGATTTGATTTGAGACTAAAATAAGTCTAAGTATAAATATCTCAAGAAATATGGTGACTATGCATTTATACGAATTGCATTTGTTACACGAATTGCTCGGCTAAATTGGCAAATCAGGGGATGTGCAAATATGTGAAAGTGTGTTATGACATTATTAAACAATACTTAAATATGAATTTGCGAAAAAATGTTTGTTCCTATGACTTCGTTTGCAATGCGTTTCTTTACGCTCGACAATTGGTTCCTATTGACACACCCACGTACAGTTGATCATGATTAAAAACGTGTTTTACCAACAACAAATCAACAATCATGACATAAAAAAGGCATGGTTTGGAATTTTCTCATCCGGAACAGAAAAAGCAAGCTAACATTTGAGGGTATTAAGGAATGTTTGAGAACTAACATGGAGACATTAATTGCCGAGTTATTTCTTTAATCAATTTGAAAACAATTTGGGAAAAAATCTAGTTCTAAAAAGGTTTAGCATTTACATCAGTCAGTAAATATATATCAATGCCAATCCAACGGTCACATGAGTTGGAGTGCGTCGCACCTTCATCAATGACACTCCACTGACCAAGCTTATCACCCACCACCAGGCGCCAACCTAACTGGAAATCTTCAATCTCTACCACCATTTACCACCAAACCATATGCCGGTGCGATGTAGTACAAAAATTCTACCAAAACAATCACAACCTACCGTGGATGTGAACACAAAGTTTATATACAAAAACAGGTGAAACACACTACATAATACAAAATATATAATAGTGCAGTCTTCACCCAACATAACACACAACATAATACAATTTAATTAAATATAAATTAAATTGTATTTAATTTTGTATTTTTATTTATATAAATATAAATTCAGTCGAATGATATCTCACATACGGAGTATAAAACTTTTATTTAAGAACTAAATAAACAAATAAGCTATCTAATTTTTTTAGCCGGAAAGAGACGAAACAACGAAGTTGTATGTGTGAGAGATATGTGTTTCATAGATTTCGAGTTTTTCGGTTCTATTTATAATGTGCTTCAACCTCTTTTTTGACTTACAAATCCACACCGTTCCAAATAGTGTAATCTATATTAAAGTCAAATTTATTTACTTAATATACAGTAAAATCAAGTTTATTTCTTTAATATTTGTGAAGTCAAACTGTAAAGATGAATAAGAAGGTGTGCCTAAACCAAAAGAGTGCAACTATATTCAAGAGACATGGGACTAAACAATACGGAGTAATATACGGAGTACTACTAAAAAAGAACAGGGATTTTCCATCAAAATCGACCTTTGCCCCTTTAGTTTTGGTTTTGACAAAAGAAAATCAACGCATTCCAGATTTATAATACAGAGTTACGTACTCCCTTCGTTCTTTAAACGTAGAGTGTGTAAGGTAAATGATAAAGTAGAAAAGAGAATATATAAAAAAGAGTAAAGTGGTGATAAAGTGATGATAAAGTAGGAAAGAGAGTATATTAAGTAGAGTAAAGTTATGATAAAGTAGGAAAGAGAAAGTAGTTTGTAAAAAGTAAGAGGGGTAAAAGTAAAAAAAGTGGGGGTATTTTATCAAAAACTTTCCTAAAATAGAAAGAGAGACAAATAATAAAAAACGTTCCAAAATGGAATGCGAAACAGATAATAAAGAAAGGAGGGAGTATTTTTTATGAATGTCCAATTCAAGTTTAAAAAGGGTTGGTTTGCAACTGCTTTTAAAAAAGCACTTCTCAACTTTTTTCTTTTAAAAAGCACTTATTTTCCCAAACACTACAACTTTTATTTTTCTCGGCTTCCACGTCAAAAGTGCTTTCACTTTTTCTATTACACAAAAAGCACTTATTTTACCAAACACTACCCACTTTTACTTTTCAAAATCACTTTTTTCTCAAACACTATCAACTTTTATTTAATCACTTCTCCCCGTTTCATTAAAAAAATCACTTTTTTAAAAGTAGAAGCTATTGCAAACAGACCTAAAAGAGTGTTTGGGTTTGCTTAAAAAAAGCGTTTTTCAGCTTTTGACTTAAAAAAAGTTGAAAAGAGTGTTTTCAAATGACAGCTTCTACTTAAATTAATCACTTAAAATCTAAAAGCTGGAAGCAGGTAGAAGGGTGCTTTAAACTGCTTCTCACTTTTTCTATTACACAAAAAGTACTTATTTTACCAAACACTACCAACTTTTACTTTTCCAGAATCACTTTTTTCTCAAACACTACCAACTTTTACTATTAATCACTTTTCCCAAAATCACTTTTTTTAAAGTTGAAGCAATTGCAAACACTCCCTAAGTCTATTGACCTCCGTTGACTCCCCATTTCTTTTTCCTTCCCATTCCAGATTCTTCCTCTCCCCTCCGCTCATCTCCAGTATAGTATCTTCCGCCCCCTTTCACAGTCCTTTCTTCTGCTACCAAACAAAATAAACCCCCACCCTTCTGCCATCCCTTTTCTCCCTCTATAAGCTTGTATCTCGCCACCATCTCATCAAGTGCTTGGCTTAAATCTGCAATCGCTATTCCTCCGGGTGGAATCTTTAGTATCTTTTTTTACAGATCTGACTTTAGAGGGTAAAGGAATTCATTTTACTTGCGTTTTGTTCACACTTTTTCTCAAACCATTTCTTTATTTATATATTACTGATACTACTCCGTATGTATAATTTACACTTCAAAGGGTGCCTTACAGTTATTTGCTGCAGTAAAGAATTACCATTTCTTATTTAATGATGCTATTTCATAGGAAGCATATATAGTATCCAACTTCAAAGTCCAATCCAAGTTACTGCAATTCTCTAAGGATTTTGTCTCCAGGCAAACTGGTTGGAGATTTGAAATAGGTATACTCAGTATTTGGATCTTTATACTCCGTATAAGTTTTGTGAATTAGTTTATATAAATAATCTACTTTTCCACCAAATATTTGCCATCTTGTACATATCAGGAATGCTCCAAGCCTGGTGAAACATAAATTTTCTCAGCACACCAGCTTAAATGTATAACAAATTTGACCCACTTGTTCTTTTTTAAAATCAATGTAATAAAAGATAAATTTAGGAATGAATAAACAATAATTTACTTCAATTTACTTGTTTTGGATTGTAAAACGAATAGTTTTCTGCAATTTACTTCACCCCTCTATTGCTGGATCAAAAATAATAATTTGCTAATTTGTAAAAAACCTTTTCCATATGCAGGATGGTGAGCGTCCTTTTTTTTTGGAATTTTGTACTTCATTAATATGTACGTAGTATCTCTTAATCGGTCAATTTGTGATCCTGGTTTGTAAATTAAGTTTGTTTGTAATCCATTTTCCTGAAGTTTATTCCTAATAAATAGATATAGGTTAGAATTAGGAGAAGAGGCCCAGCAACTGAGTTCGAAGGTACGTCTCAGAAACGGAATCTTCAATCCCCAAATTTTTTATGCTAATAAAATTGCATCTTTCTATCCATCTATCTATTAATGATATCTAAAACTACAAAAACGATCGAAGTCACTAAAAGAAAAGTAGCATCTTTTTGGATAGTTTAGATACATGTGTGTTAGGACAAATTATTACAAAAATTTTACTCTGAAATTGCAATTTTGAATTTATTTTTCAAGAACATAAATGAAATATGATTGACCCCTTTACACATGCCTTCAAAACGGATTAGTGAGATAATAAAACAATATTAACATGAATTATAGTTGTGAAATTAGAAATTAAAAATGTACCTATCCTTGTCTTCTCATTGATAATATCTTGCACTTGTAATGCTACAAATGGAACACAAAAGAATGTTCTTAAAGTTAAGGGAAAGTTAGGGATTTCCAAACATTAAGTGATAATTTTAAATGTTTGGAACCTCTTCAGAATGAAATATAATTTCGAGCAAATCAGATAAACACTCATTAGCAGGCTCTCTGAGCACCTTAATTTCTCTGGCTTTCATTGATCAAGTAGTCTTCTTATGGCAGCTGCATTAGCTTTAAGGTTTTAGTGAGGAATTCATACGCTAGAGCCTGCTTTTATAGACAAAATTTGTATGGGCATGAGGGCATCCATTGAGCATGGCCGTGTGAGATATGCTTTAGATATTTCTTTGTTTATTTTTTCCTAGCTAGAGCTTTAAAAATGCCTTTTCCTTCAAACTACGTCGGCAAAAGATATCCCAAATCTGGATTACTGTTCCCACCTCTTTATTGGCCAATTAGAATCGAATCTAATAATCTATCCAACAGTCCCACCAATTAGAATTGAGTCATGCGATTATGCAACGTATCAAACATTTAGCACCGAGAGTCCGAGAAGGATCTAGAGTTCCATCTCTTTCTCCTCCCCCACAAAGACTTCATCTGACCCTTCTCTTGCGGCCAACACCCTTTCTCTTTCCGCCGCCTCTCTCTGTCTTCGTTTTCTCTCTTACTCTCTTCGACTTGCTTCCTAAGCATCCTTCGCCTTCCCAATTACAAAAGCATCGGCAAACACAGACTCATTCTCATGTAGTTCGTAGTTTGTAGATCTGCAGATTCGAATTTGATTTTGACTAATCTTTCGCCTTTTTCTGCAGCTCTACCCCGAGATTTGATTCCACATGACAGTCCGCAAGAAAGATTTGATTACTAATCGGTGTTGCTTATCAATTTCTACAGATCTGGCAAAGCATATGGTAAAATTTTATTTTTTATACCTACACTTCAGTTATAGATATATCTTTTGCATATATCATAAGAACGGTTTAAGATCTTTAC
Source organism: Cuscuta epithymum (assembly GCA_945859915.1). Classification (NCBI taxonomy): domain Eukaryota; kingdom Viridiplantae; phylum Streptophyta; class Magnoliopsida; order Solanales; family Convolvulaceae; genus Cuscuta; species Cuscuta epithymum. The sequence continues at coordinate 731,740 of CAMAPF010000948.1, read as the reverse complement.
CCATTTTTGTACACTTACATGATATTTTACATTTTTAGACCTTGACCAAGGCAATTGAACAATTTGTATAGGCTGCCAAATCTTCACATCAAGATATTGGAGTTTAATTTTTCTACAGTCTGGGTAATACATGTTAAATCTTATAGATTTCAAAAGTCAAATAAAGAAAATAAACCAAAATAAAATTACATGCAGCAAGTTATAAAAAAACTGCGAGTTTGAACTGTGTGGGTATATATATGTGTGTGTCTTGAGAACCATAAAGTATAACACATACACATTTCAATAATATAGTTTGCATGTGAATAGAACACATAAATAATGTTAAATAATAACAAATATGTAATTTGATAATAGTTAATTGCATGCCACCTTTCATGTGTTCGTTCTTGTTGCTCATTGTTCGACAAAAGGACTCAGTTTGCTTCTGTATAATGAACAAAGTATTATTTGAATACCCCACAACTTATCTCAGTGTGTACATGTTCTATATATAGATATTGTATAAAATTCTATTGCCTCACTTAATATTGTTCATTTAGTTTGACTTCAATCTGTTTCTCGTCACTGATAACAAATTTGTCATTGATCACAAATTTGTTCTTCATCAAATAAATTATGTACTTCATCCAACCGGTTAAATATGGAATTGAAATACAAAATTGTTATTAACCACCACTCTTAAAATTACATGTCATGCATTTATTTTTTCATAAAAGTTTCAGCAGAGAATTTCTCATTAGTAAAGCACATTGTAATACAGAGTAATTTATTTTGCACAGAAATGCAATTTTCTCAACTTTATTTCTTACACTTTCTATTTTCATAGAGGAAGCACTTGTGTATTTTGCTCATAGCTTATTATTTTTTTAAGCCATTTTAACTTGTAATGATCTATTACAAAAAAATTATGTACAATTGTAGCTTTAGATATTCTTGCGGCCATTTTAACTTTAATATTACTCTGTAATGTTTGTTTGTGCGTAAATGTGTGCATGTGTGTATGAACAAAAGAACTTGTGTATAATTAATTCTGTAGTGAACTTGGAAATTTTATGTGAGCTCTATCATTTTTGGAAAGTAAAATTTGTGCATTTACTTTACTCATACACTATTACAGTTGAGAATTTATAAACTCAGCGTGCTATTGTCATATTCTAGATATAAATGTTGAAGTCTGCTACTGCACTGAGAAGAGGCGTCCGTGAGAAGTCTGGTAATGTGCTGCTATGGCCGCCACGCGCTGACGCAAGAGGAACGACATTCGGCTTTGACGGTCGGACAACTGGAGATCCATCTTGGATCAGTTTACCTCAACCTAACTCTGGGATTTCATTGAATTTGATGATGAAAGTCAGTGATGGGGATCTCCCCAACTATGCCCAAGTAGCCTAAGCCATATTTCCCATCCGTTCCCACAAATGCCTTTTTGTTTCCCTCTTATTTCTCTTGTTGATGCGAATGAATGTGAGATTTGCACTACATTAGTCTTGCTTTTATAGGTGTAAATAGCATGGGCGTCTCATCTATATCACTGTGCACACCTCCAAAACTACCAATTAAAACAGACTCAACACTATGGGGGAACAGTGCACCTCCTTATTTAACCAATAGGAACACAACCAATTAGAGCCATGTGCATCACCTCCTTTTTGAACCAATTAGAGCCACAATGAACAGTGTCAAATCCTTTTTAACCAATAGGAAAAATCAATCTGTGTCATTTCTTTTCATGTGAACAGTTATCTACTTTTTGTAAACCAATTGGAGCACTCCTAAATTCACAGAAATTCCATGCGCACCATCCCCTTTACATGACATTTATTTTGCAATTATTTTGGATGAAAAATTACAATGAAATTTGATGTTGACATTTTTGGGTGGGAACACTATTCACTAAAAAACTGCTCCTTTAGATATTAATAGATTTGGCAAACAAATCCACACAAAACAGTGCCAAATAGTGCCAAACAGTGCCAAACAGTGTATTCTACGGTAAAGTCAAATTTATTTCCTTAAAATCGTAAAGTCAAACGGTAAAGAAGAATGTGAACAGGAAGGAGTACTACGTAATTTTTTTAGTACGGATTATTTTACCATCAAAAGTCTGTTTGGCATAGCTGATTTTTATTTTATTTTCATATTGGATTATATTAAAACTTGGTTATGATTATATTGGATTATGATAAAAAAAACAGTTTTTGTTTGAGTAAACTTTGCCGAGAAGATCTGGGCGGAGAAAGATAAAGAGGAAGGGAGAAGAAAGGAGGTAGGCCAGAAGAAAAAGGGGGAAGGAAAAGAAAAAAGAAAAGTTAAAAAAGACCCTTGGACTGCCATGTAACCGGTAAACCGGGATTAAGAGGTCAATTTATAAATTGACTGTTTTTATATAGTTCGTGTATTTAATTGAATGTTCATTTAGTTCAAGGGTTTAATTGATTTTTTTTATATACTTCGAGGATGTATTTGACAGTTTTCCCAATATAATTTGATAACTTCAGTTTATATCTTTAATTAATTGGTTTATTTAGATTCTTTTGACATATCAGTTTTCTTTGTTGGTAATTTATGTTTTATTTTGGCTTCACATTAAAAGTATTTTTTACTCGATTGTGATGATGTGTCAAGTGTGTTGATGAAAGCGGCAACAAGTTGACAATAAAGACCGGTGGAAGAAGATGATATTTCGACTTCGTTTGGATGCTGGCAGTTCATTCCAATCCGCCAAAAAAAATATAAATGTAAACGCTGCTTGACTTAGCATTTTGGCCCCCAACCCGCCAATAAATAAACAGGGCCTTCATATCTTAGGTTGATTTTTGTTGTTTTGTAATTTGCATTAGATATCCATTTAACATGTTATTTTGTAATTAACTATGGAGTGAGGGGTATGTATTTTCATGATACAATTAATTCTTCTTATTTTAATGTATTTATTTATATCTTGCTAAGAGTTTGATTCCCGTTATTGATAATTAGATTTATTGATACAATTCTTTTTACAACTGTTTCTTGAGTCAAGTTTTAGGAATTCAAATATCATTTATGTGTATGAGTATACACTTCTAAAAAGCAATAGTACTTGAACTAGATGTGGATCGGAACACTAGGAGCCTTTGGAGGGGTTTTTCTTAGAGACGATAGAATGATTGATCATATTTCTTTTGATTGATGATGAATTGACATAGAAAAAATTGATGGAAAGTAAAGTCATAAATTTTTCTACTTCTATTTTTGTTTTCAATATTTACAAACGTTTCCCTTTTCTAAATAGTCTAATTGCTTTGGACAACAAAGCAACACCATAGATCATGCTATTTTAAAAGTGACAAATCTGCCTGACTTAAACTTCGTGAGATGTGATTACGAGGAAGATTAGAAAAAACTGTAAAAAAAAAGGTCTACAAAGAAGTCTTTGATGTAAAATGTGTTATTAAACTTCTAATATTAGAAAAATGGGTTATTAAAAATTCGTGAGATGTGATTACGAGGAAGATTAGAAAAAACTGTAAAAAAAATTATCTACAAAGAAGTCTTCGATGTAAAACGTGTTATTAAACTTCTAATATTTGTTATTGTTGATCTATTAGTTGTTACCCTCATTCACACGACAAAACGTGATAGATTCATAGTTGGTTAAAGGTGAAATAAGCTGAATTCTTTGACGGAGTTGATGTTTTCAATTTATATTGGATAGAGTAATAAGTGCTTCGTAAAAATTACCCCGACGTACAAACTGGTGATTTGTTGGGTATGTATGAATCATAAAAATTGCATCAATTGGACTAAACACACCTTTACTGTTTTCATAAAATTTTACTTATAGCAATTTCATCGTTTTTTTGTATTGGTGCATTCATTTTGGTGTCTTCCGGTGACATTCATATTTTATGTATGGACAATTCTTTGTGCAATTTTGAGGGTGACAAGTCTATGTAGCGTGAAATTTTGATATGCGTTGATGAGGGAAATTTGAAAAAAAAAAATGCAAAAGTATTGTTCTCAAGGAGAGTTTTAATAATTTGTAAATTGGGTGCTTAAAAAACATCTAATATTTATTACTACTATTAATTTATTAACGGTTACTCTCACTGTCACAGTAAAAAGAATATGATCTATAATTACGTTTATATGTTAATATTTATAAGAAGCGCATTTACATCCCGTGCAACGCACGGGTGGAAATCTAGTGGTTGTTTAAATAAGACTTTAAATGAGACTAATAGATGTATATTTGATACACATGTCATATACGTAGTATATGATAAATTTATTTTTTACGGGTTTGGTGGAAGGGTTTTCGCACCGGTTTGTTTCACATAGTTCTTTGCTTTACCGAAGAATCTATAGTTCTTGTCTCACCTGACTTAATATCAATATTTTCCTATCAGAAAATTAAAAAATCAGTTATTGAGTAGGCATTCATAGCAGTAAGATATAGGTTCTCTTTGGGAATACAATCAATATCACACATCAAATTTTACTCTTTTTAAGTTTAGTTAGTGCTGGTTTTCCAGAGTCACGCATTCTTACTCGTAATAAGTTACGAAAGTCATAATATATCAAATCGAAGGAATTTCAGAAATCTATACTCTCAAACTTTCATGGGGATTGGCTGACCACCCTGACCCCCGTTGGGCTCCGCCCCCTGCTTGGAGTATCTATTTTTTCAAAAAAGGATCATCTTACGGTGTAAATTTTATTTATTTTTTAATAAGGACTAAATGTTACATTTCTATGCTTAATATAATTAATTATTTTAATTAATTGTCATATAGTTCTCTTGCATAATCAACGTCAATACGTTGGTTGCGGCAGCAAACTCCGATGGCGACTGTGGACCCTAGTGCTCCAACCCTATGAGGGCATTTTTTTCAAATCATAAATAGAAAGTCTTGTTTTTTTTTGGAAAAATGACATTGTTTTGATCTTATTTGTATAAATTTCATTAAATATATTTGCTTGTCCGGCCAAATCTTAACCAGTCAGTCTAGTTTAGTTGCGATTGAATTGTGTGGTTATAGGATGTTTTCGTTTGGACTATTTTCAGTCCCATACCAGACCAGACCAGACCTGAATTTCTTAGTTATAAAATACACAGAGACCAGACGCTTACTAGACCAGACCAGACCAATTCAGACCAGACCAGACCAGACTTAAACAGACCAGACCAGACCAGACCATCAAATTTCAGTCCAAAAGAAAACATCCTTAACCGGTCAACCTTATTTGACATTCGAGCTAGACCGTTATAATTTTTTAATCTAACCTCAATAATGCGAAACAATTATATATCTCTCTTAAAAGTAGTTCCTCACAACCATTCTCAAAATTCAACAATACAATCCCAATAATCAGTTTTTCGTTTCAAATCTTAACCTCATGTTGGGCTATGACTTTGTTTGCAAGTGCTTGTGCTTAAATAAAAGCACTTTTTGGGAAAAAGTGATTAGTAGTAAAAGTTGGTAGTGTTTGGTAAAATAAGAGCCCGTTTGGAGAACTCTGTTTTCGGCTTATCAGGCTTATCAGCCAGCTTTTTCACCAAACACGTAACTTTTACTTTCGCGCGCTGAATTGTGTAATAAGCCGAAAAAGTAAGGTTGGAGTTACTTTTCTGGCTGTATTGGCTGAAGTTACTGTAGAGGACCATTTTAGCTATTTTTACATATAATGTTTTCTTTAATTTATTAATAAAATATATTTTTAAAATATTTTTTTCTTAAATCAGCAGAATCAGCCAAAACAGCCACTCCAGCCAGAATATCATAAATTTCAGCAGAATCAGCCAAAACAGCCGATTTTGGTGCTACCAAACGGGCTCTAAGTGTTTTTTGTGTAATAGAAAAAGTAAAAAGTAGATTCTACACGAAAACCGAGAAAGTAAAAGTTGGTAGTGTTTGGTAAAATAAGTGTTTTTTTCTTAGAAAAAAGCCACAATCACTTAAATTAAGGGGTTGCAAAGAGAGCCTACAAAAGCTACAACCATAGACATTCTTTTTCTATTTTAATATCTACCTTCCTCCATATTTATTTATGGTCTCTTCTATTCTTCTCTTCTGGTTTCATTTATTTATTTAATTTAGCAATTGCTAATGATGGTCTGGACTTTAGATTTCCATTATTATTGTATTAAATGTATAGTCATTTCAAGGAGTACGGTTGTTGTTGGCGTTAGTTGTCAAATATCCAAGGTGACCGGCATCCGTGCATTTAAAATGAGGTACAAAATAATGAGATTGCGCTATTAGGTCATTATTATTATTAGGAAAAATTGAAAATAATAATCTCAATTATTGCCGGTCCGCTGATAATAATCCCAACTATTGATTATTTTTGTATAATCGCAACTATATGGACCGTCCGCCAACAATGGTCCATGACCAAATATTACCTCCTAAAAAAGTGAATTTTAAATAGAAATTAAGTGTGAAAATTAAAAGTTGAGATTATTTATAAGGATTACTTGCTATATCTCTCTTCATCCACTTCAGAAACTACAAGAATTTATTTATAGGGACCATTATTGGCGGAAGGTCCCTAAAGTTGGGATTATTCTGAAATAATCGATAGTTGGGATTATTATAAGCGGACCGCCAATAGTTGGGATTATTACTATCAATTTTTCCTTATTATTATTATTATTATTATTATTATTATTACTCCTCCGTACAAGAAAAGACTCTATACCAATTTTGAAGAGTCTCAACACAAAATAAGTTTGGAATTGCATAGGATTGTTATGTTTGATTCCCCAAACAGGCGTATCATGACTGTATTTTATCTTCATTTTGGAGTAATATAATTATTGTCAATAGTTTTAGTATTTGATATTAACATGATCGTATCGTCCATATTTACTGCCAGATCAGAATATGATTTGGAATTATTTTAGAATTATAAATCTTGTTTACTCTTATTTTGGACAATTTTCATACAAGAGTATATCAAACCCATGTTAGACAGGAGCTATATAAGACTTTTCATTTCCAATACGGAGTGCGGAGTATAACTTTTGTTAAGTTTGTAGTACGAAATTTGTATATAGAAGAGAGAAATAACAATAATCATAAGCTAATTAGTTTTAAGAAAAACTGACACATGTTTTGGACAAATCAATTCAAAAAGTTAAAATTGGCAAATTGGAGCGTATAGAGAATAGTAAGATACATAAATCAGATTAAATTATATCAAAACACTACATATTTGATTAAACTTAAACATTCCACATGAGAACTAATAATTTGAGTCCAATATAAAGATCCTAAATTAGGCTATCGCTCAAAAGTCAAAGTGTTTCCGTGTCTTCTTACTTTTAAAAACCTAAAAGAATTTTTCTTAAAAATAAATAATGATCAATATATGACTAATTAAAATACGATCCCATTGTAGTAACTTGTAGTCACCATGATTATATTCAATTTTATATGGGGATGACCATGACGACATACCTACAATAGCTTTAGTTACATTTTTATCCATGTATTTTATTTCAATAATATTTTTAAAAAACTTTTTCAAAATTTTGTGAACCTTATTTTTATTTTCCAACTACTTTTATCATATGAGTTTGCACTCCACATAAAACCTTTGAATCTGCAGCAAAGTTAGCCAATATTGCTCCTATTCACTCTTTTTTGGTGTATTATTTCATCACAAAGAGAAGTAAAGCGAAATGATATTAATTACATACATAGGGATAACATAACATTTTTATTTAAGACAATTCAGTAGGGAAAACAAGATACGGAGTACATAAAACGATCGAGAGGGAGGTTTCATCTTGGGAGCATGAGAAATAAACCCGTATTATCGTATCGCACTCAATTAGGAAACAAATTATTTGCCGCCTCAGTGTTAGAAACTTAGAATATATTACGTAGTACTCCGTATATTGTACGAGTACTGCGTATATATCTTTGGGAGTTCTAGCTAGTGATGGCAACGGGGCGGATCGGGGACGGGTACACATAAAACCGAAACCGCCCCGTTGGATAAATGTTTGCCCCAAAACCGCCCCATTATCCGTTCGGGTAATTTTTATTTGAACCGTACCCGCCCCAATGGGGAATCGGTTTATCCACGGGTAACCGTTTCCCCAAATGATACCAAGTAATCATTTTTATAAAAAAAAAATAACCAATTTCTAATCCTACTTGTTATTTATATATTCAAAGCACCCTAAAACATACAAAGATAAATATTTAAGCAATCAAGCAGACTGACTTAAATTCATTAGTATGACATGCACCTAATATCTCTTGTAACATAATAAAAAAGTAGTAATCATCCTAGAATCCAAATTCCAAAAACAGGTTTAGACATATATTTAGTTTTAGGCCTAAAAAAGTACTCCGTAGTATACTTTTTAGCATTATTTATATGATATATATTGTTCTATTTAGTATACACAATTTAGCATATATACTTATTATTCTTATATATAAAAAGTAATAATTCATTAATAATGTTACGGATCGGGTAACGGTGCGGTTACCCGCACCATTAGTGAACGGGGCGGTTTCGGGGCGGATAACGGGGCGAATTAGTATAGAACCATAACCGCACCATTAACCATTTAAAAAATTCGGGTATTCCCCGCCCCGTACCCATTTCCCGGTCAAACCGGTTTTCCCCGGTTTGACCAAATCGGTTCGGTGCGGGTATCCAACGGGTCGGCCGAAAATGCCATCTCTAGTTCTAGCTACTTGTCAAATATATCTTCTAGTTATACCCGATATAATATACGAGTATTTACAAGGGAAATCACACTTTTGATTTCTCAATTAGTCACCGTATTAAAATGTAGATTCTTATTTTTGGGATTGTAAATGTCACCCTTAAATTGACAGATGTGTTGTAAATGTCATGTCCAATGCATTTATCTATAGTCTATAATTGGAGATGAATTATAAACGACTCGAATGACATTTACAACACATTTATCAATTGGGGGCGGTGACATTTACAATCACAGAAACACGAATCTAACATTTCAATATAGCGATTAATTGAGAGACCAAAATGCGATTCTCCTAATTTACAAATTTTATAACACTTAGACTTTTACAATGGACACGGATGCTTTCACGAGCATGATTTTTTAGAGATTAGATAACTCAACTGAAATATTATATTGCCTCTGAACTTCGGCAAATCACATTTCTTGGAGTAAAGCAGTTTCTTGGGATAGTTTAATACTCCCTCGGTCCCATTAGAAGGTTCAGTGGTTCACACTTTTCTGCTTGGACGTCCCATGTAAAGGTTCATATTTCCATTTTAGGAAACAATTAACGATCTCTTACATATAAGTTGTCAACCTCTTACAATGAAATAAATGATTTTGATGATGTGGAGAATTGTGCGTGAGTGGCTAACTTTCCAACTACTCCCTCCGTCCCATAATTATCTTCATTCTTTCTTTTTTGGTCCGTCCCAAATTTATCTCCTCTTTCCCTTTTTAGCAAAGGATTTGTGGTTCACAACCATTCTTACACATTTCTCTCTCCTCTGCACAACTCTCCACCACACATTTCCCACTTTCTTAATCTCCGTGCCCAGTCAAAACCGAAGTTAATTCTGGGACGGAGGGAGTACCAAATCTACTGCATTAAATGTAATTCCCGCCAATATCTTGGTTTCCCTCCAATCGGTCCGGACGAGCGTCCACCTGGTCTTGGGGCTCTGGACCCAAGTGTGGTCAAGGACGAGGGTCTGCTCATCCCACGCTGGTGGCTCCCCCCGAGGGTCCTAGGTCATCGCTTGGATCCATTTGACCAAGGACCAGGGCGTCGATCGTCTTCATTGGTTAGCCGAACGTTCTCCTGATTTCCATGTCGGACTATGTGTAGATTGGGCTTTACCGATTCTCTTGCAAAGGGTTATTGGGCCATTCCTCTATTGGGCCAATTAACCCAACACTTCAAAGAATGGCAACCCAGTATCGACATCTTTCTGCTTATCCACAGTAAAAAGATAGAAAGCTTTCATACGTATGTTTTAAAAGATAGAGATGGATTTTGAAATCCAAGGGGTTGAGGATATTTTGGATGGAATGTTTCATGCACTGAAATCTACTAGAATCCTTTAAAATTCATTAGAGAAAATAATAATTGGAATCCATGGAAAGATTGAGGACACCCTTATTTGAATGAAATCCACTAAACTCCAAAGAGAGAAAACCTAGATTGTGATGGATTTCTAAAATCCTTTAAAATCCATTAATTACGGTTCCCTTTTGTGTTAATTTAGCCAACTCAGCTTGATGGTCGACAAAGTGAGTGGTACTGAATCATTGTTGCACTTTTTCGAGGAAGTCATGCCATCCAAAGAGCATATTGTTTTTCTTTGTCCACCGATACCATTCAGGCGCCTCCTTTTCTAGACAGAATCCTGCAACTTGCAAACGTTGATCTTCTGGTGTCTTGTGAAAATTGAAACACTCTTGAATGTTGAAGATCCATTGTTGGGGGTCGTCACCACTAAACCTGGGAACATCTAGTTTCATAGTAGGCAGGTGAACTGGCAAGCCCGTCACAGGTGGTTCAGAATGAGTGTGGCGGCTTGGTTCTTCCACCCGGAGTGCTGTATCTCTCCCGGAAGACATTTGTAACCGTGCTTCTAAGGTGGCGGTCAAAGCATGGATCTGTTCTTCAATTTGGCTCTGAAGTCGGGCTTCTTGATTCGCTAACTGTTCAGAGAGGTGGCATTCAAATTTCTCAAAAAGGTGAGAAAGGTTGGAAGGGTCGAACGGAGAACCGCTTTTGTCGGGCATGGTGGCTGATGGAGTCGATGAAAGCACCAGTGATACCCAAGCAGTATCAGAAGTCCCTGTTTTGAGTAAGGGATCAACTCCAGGAAGATTTAGCAAGGAAGGAAAAGAATGAAATTGAAGTATTCATTCATGCCAGGAGATGATATCTCTGGTTCTTTAAATACAATAAACAATAAACTGAACTTAGGGAAAGAAACAAGCGACTACTAGTAACTGCAATACATTATTTAATGCAAAATAAAATCATTTAGTCTGGATGGTAACTTCCTTATGCGTCCACGTACTCTTCTTAACTGTCTCCTGAATTGGTGTTGTGCTTGTTATGGGTGTAGTGGCGTGTGGTCCTTGTGGAATATCAGTGAGTGTATCACATTTATCAGTAGTCTAGAATTGGAGGGGAATTGTAAATGACATGAATGACATTTAACAAATTTGTCAATTCAAGGTGAATTTACTATTACAAAAACACATGTTAGGTCTGACATTTCAATATTGCGATTAATTGAGGCGCCAAAAATGTGATTCTCCCAATTTACAAATATATTCTCACACTTAGCTTTTACAATTGACACGAATGCTTTTATGAGCGCGATTGTTTTTAGAGATTAGATAACTCAACTGAAATATTATACGGAGTATTGCCTATGAACTTCAGCAAATTACTTTTCTTTCTTTAAGTAGAGCAGTTTTTGGGTAGTTTAATACACCGTACGTGGTAGTGGTAGTACAGATTTGAATATGAGTAGGATTGAAGAGACACATAAAGAAACCCAAATTTGAGAAATGCTAGAGGTACCCCATTTTCTACCCCATTTTGTACCCCATCCTATGTTTGTGGCTCACAACAATCCAACCGAATTAAAATAATTGCTCCATTTTTACTCATTACTTTTGTGAACCACAAACATAGGATGGGGTACAAAATGGGGTAGCTTTAGCATTAGTGCCCAAATTTAGGATGGATGAGGGGCTAGCACACTCCTAGGAGTCCTAGCTACGTCCCTGATGATATATGAGTAGGGGTGGGCGCGGTCCGGAACGGTCCGGGAAATTAATAAAACCCGTAATGTATCCGTGAGGTTTCTAAGGGTCCGGAGAATTAATATTATTGATACGTAGAAAAAAAAAATATTGATACGTAGATTGGGTGGTAGAGTACGTAACATTAAATTAGTGCAACTATGAAGGCCGGCCTATGGGCAACCTGAATTCCAGAGAGGCTCGAACTGTCCGTGAATATGAACTGTCCAGGTTCGTTGTGCATTTCTGCAACATCTGAACTTTCTGATCTCACCGTATATCTACAGAACCATGCAAAACTTTCATTTGTCACTTTGTCCCTCAAACAGTGAACCGCAAACACTGACAAATATGAAGTTACTTTATGCCCATTTCGTTTACAACCCTGCTGTTGGTACCCCGATTCAGAGGCGGACCCACTAAGGGTCCCACGGGGTCCCGGGACCCCGTGCACCTCAAAAAAAAAAAATACTCCCTCCGTCTCATAATTATCTTCATTCTTTCCTTTTTGGTCCGTCCCAAATTTATCTCCTCTTTACTTTTTTAGCAAAGGATTTGTGGTTCACAACCATTCTTACACATTTCTCTCTCCTCTGCACAACTCTCCACCACACATTTCCCACTTTCTTAATCTCCGTGCCCAGTCAAAACCGAAGTTAATTCTGGGACGGAGGGAGTACCTATATATTATATATATTATAAAAAAAAATAGTTATGCAATGTATATTTACACAAAAGCACGACCTAAGTACCTAAGGAATGGAGCGGCGGAACGGGATGATGGGGGAATTGAAGCTTTCCAAGTTGCGGGAGGTATGGCGTTCGAATCCCTTGAGCTCCTTATTTTTTTGCAAAATTATTTTATTTTAATAGACCAAAACTACGTCGTTTTCGCCTGTGTATTTTTTTAACTGCTGCCAATCCTTAAACGCAGTTAGGCAGCGGCAGAGTAATCGATTGATTTCCTACGCGGCTAAGCCTTTGCACGACGTTCCGCCTCCAGCCCCGCTCAACGCCGCCGTGCGGTGCCGTCAAAGACCGGGCGCGCGCGCCCACCACTCCACGCCGCACTCGCGGACTCTCCCTGTCTGTCGCCCAGGTTTTTTATTTTTTTTCTTTGCTGCTTTGCTTTTTTTTAATGTTTGATTAAATTAATAAATTTATGTATTTATAAATGTTATATTTCGATTTTATATGATTTAGGATGAAAAGATATTTTGATGTTGTGCCCAAATTTAAAGAAACTCAGAGTACCGGAAGTAGTTCAGGTATTAATTCAAACGATTCGCCATTAGTAAATGAAGAATTGGATCAAGTAAATGCAGAAAGTGAAGCTAATTTGGCTTATAATCTACCTGAACAACATGAGGATTTTGAATCTTTGGAAGCTAATCCTGGATTGAGAAAAAGAATTGCTGATTTTCACCCTAATGTTCAAGACGAGGTACGTCGTAGTTACATTCAAAAGGACCGTTTTAACCTCGTGATCATGATTTCCCTTTTAAGGTAATTGGAGGCAAAAAACGTAGACTTGTTTCAAGTTGGTTTGATGAGCATAAATGGTTGAATGATTGCTTAGTTACATATGTTGAGAGAGATGTTTTTGGTACTATTAGTGATGATTCTATTATAGAATACTTCCAACAAATGAAGCCTAGGAGGGTACATCTATAGAATTGTTGAATGATTTTTATATGTAATTTTTTGCTTTGTAATATATTAATGTTTTGATGGTGTACATTAACTTTGAAGTGTTATGCTTCTTTAATATTTTTTTTATTAGTTTTATAATAATTAGAGATTAGCGATATAAAAGGGTAGGGACCCCGTGGTTCCGATTTTGTGGGTCCGCCACTGCCCCGATTGGTACACTAATTTGTACCCCAACCTATTTTTGTGGCTAACAAAACCCACCTCAATAAATGAATTGCCCCACTTTAATGAGGTGCTTTTGTGAGCCACAAAAATAGGGTGGGGGTACAAATTGAGGTATCAATTGGGGTACCTTTAGCATTTTTCTTTCGTTTATATATATTGTCACAACAATATCTTTGAGCTCCAACATAAGACATATCACTACGTACTACCTCTATTCTTAAATAAGTGCAACATATTAAATTTTACACTATTCACAAGCTCTACTTTGATACATTTTATTTATTGATGTATTAATATATATTTTTGAAACAAATATTACTAAATTTGTCTCATTGTAAATTTGCAAAATCTGATTTTTTTTAGTATTTTTTACTAATAGAGAGTTATAAATATTGATGGTCAAAGTTGTACCTCGACAAATGTGAAATGTTGACTATTGCATTTATTTAAGAACCGAGGAAATAAAAATTTCATGTAAAAATATTTAGTATAAAAAGTTAACTATGGCTGGGTGGGTATATGTTTCGTTTATTAGGTAGATCTTTAGCTAACACTATTAGGAGAATTTAGATCTTCAAATTTGACTCCAGAACTCTCCAAGTCATGGGAGGAGCTAGGGGAGGGCCATCCCTGGCCCTGGCCCAGCCCAAATTTTAAAAATGTCTGTATTTTTAGTGTAAAAAATCTCGTGTAAAAAATTTTCAAAAAATATTCTTTGTACCAGCCCAGACCGGCCTAGTGCTCTAGCTCCGCCCCTGCTCCAAGTATTAGAAGGTAACTATCAATCAGATTAGAATGAGCTTATGAGCACACAAACATATTATCGAACTAAACCAAGCATTCCAGCTCAGCTGGTTGTGAGGTTACCGTGCCTAGTGGGGAGTCTTGAGTTCGAAACCTACTGGGCATATAGGGGGTTGAAACTCAATGGAGTGAGTTTCAACCCTTATTACTACGGGCTCCCCCAGCCCCCCCCCTCCCCCACAGGGCCGTCTAGAGCAATTATGAGGCCCTAGACAATCATATACTACCTCCGTCCCACTAAGAATGGGACGGAAGAAGGTGGCACGATTATTAAGAAAGGTGGGTTTGTGTGGTTGATATTAAATTGATAAAGTAAGAATAAAGTAAGAATGATTTAGAGCCACACAATCTTTACCAAATTTGGTATGGGACAATCTTAGTGGGACTTCCCGAAAAGGTAAAATGGGACAATCTTAGCGGGACGGAGGGAGTATTTTGTTCAAATGAAATATAAGTGAATTATAGATGAAATGTATCATATAATATTAATTTAAAGGGAGTATTCTTCAAAACCAAAAGATCCAAAATTGATAAAAAATGGATTATGTATAGTAGCGATCCATAGAGTTAGCAAGCGATTTATAATCATGTCCTTTTTTAATTTGTTCTTTCTCTTTGTACATCTCGAGTCATGTTTTCTTTTTCTCGTCACCAATTTCATACAACTTCATACAATTTCTAACTAGATAAAGTTTTTCTAACTTTCATTATTCAATAATACAAGTACAATTAATCAATTGTAGAAATACACAATAAATTAAATGACTAGATTGAATTATTATTATTATTTGGATTTTGGTTTATTGTAATAGAATGATACACCCAATACTTAATAGCCTAGACCCTACACCGCCTATTACTATACCTACTGCCATAACCGATTAAGTAGTAAAAAAATTAATAATTGAAGGTAAACAAATTAAAAGATAAATCAATAAAATCAATAAAGGAAGGATTTGAAGCTGCCAAAAACAAAGAAAGTCAAGAAAGTTAGAAATTACAAAAGTCGCGAAGACCATTACGGCATTACGGAAACAGATGCCTCGACTCTTTCGCAGGTTTTTACTTGATATAGGAGATATTTTATCACAATTAACAATTTAAATTAAACATACATATATACTCAGTAATATATATGGACTTACATAAAAAATGGGAGGCCCCATTAATTTGAGGGCCATAGACAATTGTCTAGGCTGCATGCCCCCATGGCCGGCCCTGCTCCCCCAGACCCCCCTGGAGTAAAAAAAACATATGATCAAACTATATAAATTCATTTTACAAAATTCGTAATCTTGGTAATGTTATGTCGATGATGAAGGGAAAAAAGTACATGCATCACTTTGATCATTCAAGAATGTAAAGATCGAATTGTGATAAGGTGACAACTCCGGTACCTTTTAAAAAAAATAGGGTGCCGTACCTACCATTCATTTGATTGGATCACATCATTTTATCATTTTTAATTTAGATTTAAATAATTCAACTGCTACATTCTCATTGATCCATGTGGACAAATGTATGGTACATTATGGATACCATAGAATCTACCTTGTGATAAACGATATTTGAATAATTGAGTGCTTGAATCTCAATTTGTGTAACCACTAGTAGAGGACCCGTTTGTTTGGCTTTCATTATACCCGGAGTACATCATAAAACATGGATGAACTCGAAATGAAAGATCTAAATTTTATGTCAAAACAAACGTCCGTACACTGTTGATCTTAAGGAATCCCTTAATCTTAGTATGAGTGGTTTGTCGTTCATTGTTTGGAATTTGGCGAGACAAATGAAGATACCTCAAAACCTTTGGCTCTATGGTATGATTAAGAAAAATCAGCAGCTGCCGATAATCCCCCCAACACGAAATCTGGACCGTTGGTTTCGATGGGCAGGCTCTCTGGAGTGCAGGTTTTCCAGTGAGGATATACGTACAGCGTACTCTGCCACCCGCCCGATTCATTTTACTTTGGTTTTATTTGGATCCAATAATGCACACAGGTGCACGTATTTAACTTACTCCAGATAATATATTTTTTTTTTCATATTTTTACAATAATAATGTCTCTTGGATATATACTCCGTATTATAGGTTGATAAAAATATTGCGAACCCATAATCTCATGTATAGACAACATTTGATATTGGGCATTTGGCAATGATATTAATTACTACGTAAAGTACGTAGTATATGGATATAATCCGGTCAGCTAAAACTATAATTAAACGTAGCAATATTATCATTTCCTCCCTCCGTCCCTCTTTTAATGTCCCGTTTTATCATATAAGGTTGTCCCTATTTAATTGTCACATATCTTAATTGATAAAGTTTGTGTAGCTCAAAATCATTCTTACTTTATTTTTACTTTATCAATTAATATCAACCACACAAACCCACTTTTCTTAAAACTCTTGCCACTCTCTTTCGTCTCAATATAAAAGGGACGGAGGTAGTATAAGTTAATATTAAAGTTAAAATGTGAATATACTTTATATTAATAATGAGTCTAGCAATGTTTTTTTTATATATTTGGAACTTTTCCTTAAAGCTAAGTAAATTGATAAGTTACATAAAATATGACACTTTACTTAGAGGATGACACGGGGAGTCAGTATGGAAAATGATTGAGTACATACTTTTGTACACTTAGTCACAAAGGTAATTATTATCTATTCACTAGTGAAAAAACAATAACTTGCCGCACGTAATAAGGCGACGATTTCTTAATAACTGCCACAAATATAAATAAAAACACACACTAGCTATTGTAGCACCATATAAATTACCACAAAGTGTCAATTGTAGCATCCATTTTGTAGCACCATATAAATTACCACAATAAAATATATATTGTAATATTATTGCAGGGCCGGCCTAGGGCATGACTGCCCAGTCCAACCGCACAGCGCCCAGAATTTTGGAAGGCCCAAAAAATTAGTATTAGGACTCAGCCCAAATTCATCGGCCCAACTTTAACCCATCGGCCATCAACTTGCGCCCAAAATCCCCAAACCAAACTCCCGACTCCATCTTCGATCAGACGCCCAACCATGCCGCAAACTGTGCCCCACTTCTCGGAAATCAGGACTGAAGGACGACGATTGGATTTGTATGCAAGACAAGAGCACTTTCGCGCTGCTCCCACCGCTAGAGTGAACAGGTAAGAGCCCTGATTTGAGATGGAAGCGGAAAAAGGTCATGGGCCCCACCGGCACCAATGCTTGTGATTTCAAATATATTGGTTGGAAACAACCATCAACTGGATCGGGGCATCCCTATTTACAAGCGTCAGTCATGCTCGAATCTATAGAAACCACACTAACGTGAAATATATTCTTTAAATGAAATGTATCTATTTGGAGAGTTCGACTCAGAATTTCACCCATATCTAATTGAGGATCATGAATAGACTATCAAACATAATTTCTTAGCCTCAAACCCCCCCTAAATCTATCACAAATGAATCATTCAATCCTGAATCAATTTATAACCATTATATTTGTAAAGGAAGTACTTGGAGAATCTAAAGGATGTCTGTCACCCAAAAAGGACACGTCTTGGTGGAATGATGAGGTGAAACAAGCCATAAGAAACAAGAGAGATTGCTACAAAAAGCTGGGGAAAAGTCGGAGTGATGAGAACATAGAAGCATACAAGGAGGCTAGAAGACAAGCAAAGAAAGCCGTAAAGGAAGCACAAGGGAAAGTGAACAATGAGTTGTATGAAAAAATGGACTCTAAGGAAGGAGAACAAAATATCTATAGACTTGCTCGTGTTCGTGATCGCAGGACTCAAGATATCGGAAAAGTTAAGTGTGTGAAGGAGGTCGATCAAAGGATATTAATGGAGGACAGAGAGATAAAAGAGAGGTGGAGGTCATACTTTGACACATTGTTCAACGGGAACAAAGTGCAAGATATCGGTGATTTGAACATACTAGATTGTATGGTAAATCGTGATTTTGTGAGAAGGATCCAACCAACGGAAGTTAAAGAGGCTCTGAGGAAGATGGGGCGGAAGAAAGCAATGGGTCCAGATGGCATACCGATCGAGGCTTGGAGAAGTTTGGGAGAGAGAAGCATCGGGTGGTTAACAAATTTCTTCAACAAGATTTGGAGAAACAACAAGATGCCAACGAGTTGGAGAAAGAGTACTCTTATTCCCTTATTTAAGAATAAAGGTGATGTACAAGAATGTGCCAACTATCGAGGGATTAAGCTTATGAGTCATACCATGAAACTTTGGGAGCGAGTGATTGAGCAAAGACATCGAAGAACGGTGAAGATTTCAGAGGATCAATTTGGTTTTATGGAGAAGATTCGCTCAACAACTGAGGCTATTCATCTTCTTCGGCAACTTATGGAGAAATATAAAGACGCTCACAAGGATTTGTATTTAGTGTTCATTGACTTAGAAAAGGCATATGGTAGGGTACCTTGAGAAGTTCTTTGGTGGGCCTTAACTAGAAAAGGCATTTCACGCAAGTATATCAGCATCATCATGGATATGTATGAAGATTGTACTACAAGAGTCCGTACTAGTGTAGGGAGGACTGCGGAGTTCCCTATTACTATCGGAGTGCACCAAGGATCGGCTCTGAGCCCTTTTTTATTTTCCACAGTCATGGATGAACTTACAAAGTCAATTCAAGACGATATACCGTGGTGCATGATGTTTGCTGACGATATTGTATTGATTGATGAGACGCAATCAGGGGTTAAAACAAAGTTGGAAGTATGACGACAAACATTGGAGAACAAGGGTTTCAGACTAAGTAGGAGCAAGACAGAGTACATGGAGTGCAAGTTTGGTGGAGGTAGAAGCAGTGGTAATGGCGGAATTACTTTAGATGGTAAGGAGATACCGGTCAACGATATGTTCCATTACTTGGGCTCCATAATTCAGAAGGACGGCGAGTTAGATGGAGATGTATCCCATAGAATCAGAACAGGGTGGATGAAGTGGAAGAGTGCATCAGGATTTCTATGCGATCGAGGTATGCCGACTAGACTGAAGGGTAAATTTTATAGGACATCAATTAGGCTTGCATTACTGTATAGCACAGAGTGTTGGGCGGTGAAAAAATGTCACATTCACAAGATGAGTGTGGCAGAGATGCGCATGCTGCGTTGGATGTGTGGGCATACTAGAAAGGACCGCGTGAGGAATGAGACAATCAGACAAAGGGTGGGAGTAACACCTATCGAAGATAAGATGCGGGGGTCGCGCCTACGGTGGTTTGGTCATGTGCATAGAAGACTTAGTGATGCACCTGTCAGACGAGTTGAGATGTGTGGAGAAGAGGCAGGGAAGAGAGTGAGAGGAAGGCCCAAAGAGACATGGGTTAGGGGAGTCAGAAGTGATATGCTTCTTCTTGGATTGGATGAGGGTATGACTTTTGAGAGAGCAAAATGGAGGGCGGGTATTCGTGTGGAGGAGTGATCTTGTATCATCTTTTCCCCTCTCTTTTTTTGAAATATTTTTATCCTTATATATAAATATTACTTTATCCTTTTTATTTTATCTTTTATATGTATATTCATCTCTTTTATATTATATTTTTTTATAATAGCTTATCTTTTTTATCTTTATTTTCTTTCTTTTCCTTTTGGTGATATCATGTATCGATTCATGTTAGCCGACCCCAATATCGTTTGGGACTAATGTTTGGATGTTGTTGTTGTTGTTGTATATTTGTTCTTTGTTCTTCATGGTATTCTCAAAGTTGGAAAGCTCACTCCTTCCAATCATTGATGATTAAGTACCATTTACTTCATATATTTTCATGTTCTTTTACATTTTAAGCATTGTAATCGTTAGTTATATGAGCGTTAGAGATTAGAGATTTTTTTATTGGACTACTTGGACATCTAGACTAGACCAGACTTAAATAGACCGGTATAGACCATATTTTGACAGTTGTAAAATACACATAAAAAGACATCTACAAGATCAGATCAGATCAATTCAAACCCAACCAGACTAAAATAACTCGGACTAGAAAATTTCAGTCCAATTTTTAACATCCTATGCTTTTATGCCAAGGCTAAAGATGAACCTCTACGCCTGTTAGTTGTTAATATTTGTTCTAAGTGGTCTATTCTTTTTATGCTTAACTAACCATATAGAGGAATGATCATGTACATATGGATGTACAGGAGGCTCCGTACGGACAAAGCCATCAGAGGCCCTTCCCGGTGGAATTTTTTGATGAAATGTTTTGAGCATGTTGTTCATCAAGTCTAGTTTATCCATACCAAATTTCATCTCAAAATTCGATCTGGAAGGCAGTCAAATAAATGCTTGAAATATATGGCGCATTCTGCGCACATATAATGTGCAGTATACTTCAAGAATTTATTTGACTACCTTCCCGATCGAATTTTGAGCTGCAATTTGGTATGGATAAACTAGACTTGATGAACAACATGCTCAAAAAATTCCATCAAAAAAATTCACCAGGATGGGCCTCTGATGGCTTTGTCCGTACGGAGCTTCTTGTACATCCATATGTACAGGAACATCCCTCAACTAACCATTATGCTATCTAGTATAATATATGCATGATATGAAATTATGAAGTAATAACGTTGAAATATCCATTGAATACTAGAGGAGTACGCAGTGTTTTACTCTCTTCAGAACTAAATCTATACATTTATGATGCATAACATCTAGAGCTTTATATATTCAACTAAAATTGAAATATAGATTGTTCCCGAGAGAAATAAACGTACAAAGTATTGACGACAGAAATATACCCAATCTTGTATGGTACATGTGTGATATCTTAAAATTCAACTTGATTTTTCTCTCGATGAATGTGTTCGAAGTGTAACAGGTTTCACACATAGGTAAAACCATGCTCTTATTATCTTTAATAGAGTCGGGAATATATATAATAGAGAAATTATAGTAATAAGAATGGACAAATTACTTATATTAAACTCAAGTTAACGTCAGGTAAATCTCGATGCCTTGGTCATTTGATCATATATTCATACAATCAATCGAAAAATCCTTGCACTTTATCCACTGTTTTGTTTAAATTCTCAAAACCCAGACTTTATAAAAACATCATTTCCTCGTGGATCAACCTGATCTTTTATCGGTATTTATCACCAGAATCAGCACTTGTATACGTGAAAATTAAGTTTAATTAGTACTCATAATTAGATGAAGGAAGTAACAGTTCATATTGTGAAATTGGTTAAATTATAGGGGTAGTGAGTAATGAATAAAAAAGGCAACTAGGGGAAGAAGTGGGTCATTCCACTCTAAATAGATCAGACTTGTGTGATCTTTTTTAGCCTAATGTTTTCCGGTTACACATTAAATGCTTAAATTTTGGTCATTTCAGGCTTGTTTTGATATCCATGTGTGGTTTGATGCTAATTAAGTGACAATATTTATCATTTCAAACATTATCGACTTTCCATTAAAAATTTATCATCATTGCTCTCAACAATGAACAACTAATGCTCTGTGTAGTATGTAGTTACATGTGTATCATCATGTACATTGCATGTTAATGAATGAGACTAGGTATAATTTCTTTCAACATCGAGTTCTGAGTTCCTTATAGTGAATAGATCTAGATAAACATAGTAATATATTATATTTAGTTACATGGGGACATAGGTTTTAATCAACCATTTAAATCTAGTTATTATATAACGGAGCATTTGTTTTTTTAAATCCAATTACCAGAGTTGTTTTTTATCTTCTTTAGTTTTATTAGTGAATAGTAATTGAAGAGAAACGAGAGCTTGCCAATTTAACAATAATTAAGTAAAACCTAGATGAGAAATTGGAAATTTCATTTATTCATAAACTATTATTCTTTGATCTTTCTAACAAAAGTAATAGCAGATACATTCACGTTGTGAACCCTGACCACCACATTTAGCACTTTGGAATTTGCCTTTTGGAACTGCATCTGGACAAATAGCATAGCAATATGTTGGATCAATTGTTTCACATCCTTGTCCTACGGGGATCTCTTTTTGGCAAATGGAGTCAGCATGGATTGGGGTAATAGAATCACCTACAAAAATCAACAAATTCAACAGTATATGTTATAAATCCAGAAAAAATGTTTTTTTTAAATTTAAAATCATAACTTAATCTTTTAGTATACCTTTATTTAGTATTGTTATCCATGTATAACCCGCACAAAAATTAGACAATTTTATGTTATATCATACCCTTTTCTTCTAATTAAAAAAATTATATGTTTCAATTGCTTGCTTTTTAATTCATCATTTATAAAAATCACCATTTGCTAATAGGTTTCATCATTTAGGAACAAAGAACGATCATATTATTAATACAGAACTATAAAACCTGACTTGCTAAATAACATTATAAAGATACTATAAAATAATAGAAGTGATAAATTAAAAACTATACATACTAGAAGTAGCAACTGCAAAGGCAATCAAAACTACGAACACGAAAAGGAACTTTGTCTCCATTGTTATTATACAATTTAATGGGTGTGAAACCTTTACAACAAATAATATGTCTATGTCTTGAGCGCCCTCCTATTTATAGTGAAATGTTCATGAAATTAATATACACCACTAATACATGTATAGTAAGTTAATTAATTTAATTCCAAACTAATATTTATATATATGGGCATTCACAAAAAAAGAAAAATATTTATAACATGCCAAAATTTAGTAAATGATATTTTAAAGTATTAACTTTTTAGGCATTGATTGAATAAGAATATAGTAAACGTGAAATAACATTCCTAGCTAATAGCAATGACTTGATTCTAGTCATATGTAAAAGTAGTTTAATATTTAAACTAGATAAGTCTAAATTAGCAATTAGTTTTTTGAAAAAAAGATACAAGTTATTTGCAAATTTAATACCCTTACATTAATACATAAAAAAGTAAATTTCTAATGCATCGACCATTTCCTTGAAACATATTGATGTTTTTTACTTTTTCGTCGATTATATAGTCATATTTTTAAAGAATGACTTGTACTCGCATTAAAATTTGAATTTGTATGATTCTATTTATTTTTACTAGCTCATTTATTAATTCACCAATATATGTAGTTAGATTTAAATGTTAATCAAATTAATTTCAATCTGTAATATTGTTGATGAATGACTTCTATATAATTGTGACCAACTAAAAATACAATAAATTAATTTTAATTACTAGTTAAGACTTTCATTTTAAGATTGAGAGTAAAGTGTATATACTGGAATATCACACATTAGAAATACAAATAATACCCAAATGGTCTTGAATTTATACTTTCTCTTATAAGTATAGAGGTAACCAACAATATAAAAAATAAAAGTGTTTGACCAAACAGTAGAGTGTTACTACTACCATTAAGATTATGCAAAATACGTTAATGATCAAACAAAACGTGATGGGTAAAATAAATAATTTCCAATTGAGAAAAGGTTTGAATATACTAATAATTATGCATTGATTACTTTTGACCATGATTCATTCATTGTTTTTTTGTTCAACACTTTGTTTTGTGAAATTTAAAAGTAGTATGGTTCATACTGTGCGACTTGATTAAAATCATTCCAAGTAAAAAAGTTCTATGAAAAATAAAGGTAAAATCGCACTTTTAGTCCCTGAAATAGTCACCAAAATGAGATGTTAGATCCGTATTTTTGTGATTGTAAATGTCACCCCTCAATTGTCCAAATTGTTGTAAATGTGGTCCTTTAAGTGGTGAAATGTACTCTCTTCCACATTGTATACTTCACCCCTCAAAGGACCACATTTACAACATTTTGGACAATTGAGGGATTTGAGGGACGACATGTACAAACTTGGGAATACGGGTCTGACATTTCAATTTCGTGACTATTTCAGGGACTAAAAGTGCGATTTTCCCTTCCCAAAAATAAATCATGGTCTTAAAGGGAAATGAGTGCACAACACCGACAAAAAATTTGATAAATAGGAATTCTGAGATTTCCTTTGAATTCTATAATTTTCCTTTGTATATACTTCTGTCATGGTTCTCTGGAAATTTAAAGATGGCATGGTATTTTCCATTGTAAACGTATACCATTTTTGTAAAACAATAAGAGGGTGTCGGGGCCTCTACTGTAGGACAAATTCCAAAACATGTTACTCTGTGTTTGAGTGACGCCTTATCTTCAAAGTGTTAAGACAAAGACATAAATGTTGAAAATAAAATGTAAAAATGCATGTATATAGAATTAATATAAATTGATCTAATGTATTTTTAATACTCTGTATAGTATTTCTTACGCTTAACGTTATTTTGTAGTCCTTTGTTGTATTTCTATAAATTTATCTAATGTATTTTTAGTATGCTATTTCTTACATTTAACCGTATTTGATAATTCTTTGTTGGATCATACAATATTATTGTGTAAATATTTTAATGATAAAATAATTTTGATTATCAAACTTTTGACTATAATTTGCCACTAATGCTATTTTCTTTTAAATTAATTTAGGTCATATATAGATTAATTTAATCTTAAAAGTAGATAAGTACCATTAGTTGTTAATATTTCACTAAGTAAAGACAAGTACTTCACAAATTAAATTTAAAACCCATACATAAAAAATGAGTCCCTTATACATAGGATGACATGGGCAAAGTAGAGATGTCGGCTAGGGAAGGTAAGGTTCGTGGGGAAAAAGGATTAGATTTTGATTTTTGATATCATGTGAGAATAGTAAATGTGCGCTCATTAGATATCTTGTGATATATTTATAGCTGAAAGTGTACAACTAGGGTTGTTACAAGGCATTTTTTAATAATAGAGAAATGCCATAAGATAATGAGATTTTTTAGGATTTCTAAGATCGGGGAAAATAGAGAGGTAAGAGATCAGAAAACTCGTATTTATTATAGATTTCAAACCATGCAACATATTCAAAAAAGTAATTTCCAATATTTATCATCTTATTGAAAACAGTGTTTGCATGGTTTAATTTTTTAGACTAATTTTACATCGATACAAAGGATGCACTTGACGGAAAGCTACTGTCAATTGTTTGGGAGTTTGATAGACATAATAATTACCTATGCTTACAGAGGTAATTATAAAAAATTGTAGGGTACAAAGAGAGGAAAAGGTAAGAGCCCTAATTTGAGATGGAAGCGGAATAAGGTCATGGGCCCCACCGACACCAATGCTTGTGATTTTGAAGATATTGGTCGAAACAACCATCAACTGGATCGGGGCTTCCCTATTTACAAGCGTCAGTCATGCTCGAATCTATAGAAACCACAGTAACGTGAAATATATTCTTTAATTGAAATGTACCTATTTGGAGGGTACGACTCAAAATTTCACCCATATCTAATTTAGGATCATGAATGGACTATCAAACATAATTTTCTAGCCTCAAACCCCCCTAATCCATCACAAATGAATCATTCAATCCTGGGTCAATTTATAACCATTATATTTGTTCTTTGTTCTTCATGGTATTCTCAAAGTTGGAAAGCTCACTCCTTCCAATCATTGATGATTAGGTACCATTTACTTCATATATTTTCATGTTCTTTTACATTTTAAGCATGGTAATCATTACTAATATGAGCGTTAGAGACTAAAGATTTTTTTATTGGACTACTTGGACATCTAACTTGTAACACCCCGGCCCCGCAGGCCCTGAGGTAGTTACTCCGGACCAATAGTACTGTCCCCACAAACCACCACGAGCCTTTACCGCGCACTTTGTCCTCACTCATGCGCGCCCTGAGAAACTTCCCAGGGGGTCACCCATCCCAAGACTACTCCCGTGCAAGCACGCTTAACTTTGGAGTTCTTGGGTGATGAGCTCCCTTAAAAGGAGATGCACCTCTGTTGGTATGAGTAGTACTATTAATCCGTTTATATTAAATCTCAAGTGTTACATAACTAGACCAGACTTAAATAGACTAGTATAGACCATATTTTGACCGTTGTAAAATACACATAAAAAGACATCTACAAGACAAGATCAGATCAATTCAAACCCAACCAGACTGAAACAACCCACACTAGAAAATTTCGGCCCAATTTTTAATATATATCCTATGCTTTTATGCCAAGGCTACAGATGAACCTCTACGCCTGTCAGTTGTTAATATTTGTTCTAAGTGGTCTATTCTTCTTAAGCTTAACTAACCATTTATCTTATGCTATCTAGTATAATATATGCATCATATGAAGTAATAACGTTGAAATATCCATTGAATACTAGAGGAGTACGCAATGTTTTACTCCCTTCAGAACTAAATCTATACGATTATGATGCATAACATCTAGAGCTTTATATATTAACTAAAATTTAAATATAGATTGTTCCCGAGAGCAATAAACATACAAAGTATTGACGACAGAAATATACCCAATCTTGAATGGTACATGTGTGATATCTTAAAATTTAACTTGATTTTTCTCTCGATGAATGTGTTAGAACTGTAACAGGTTTCACTCTTAGATAAAACCATGCTCTAATTGTCTTTAATAGAGTCGGGACTATTTTTTTTTGAGTCGGGAATATATATAATAGTGATATTATACTAATAAGAATGGACAAATTACTTATATTAAACTCAAGTTACCGTAAGGTAAATCTCGATGCCTTGGTCATTTGATCATATATTCATACAATCAATCGAAAAGTCCTTTCACTTTATCCACTGTTTTGTTTAAATTCTCAAAACCCAAACTTTATAAAAACATTGTTTCCTTGTGGATCAACCTGATCTTTTATCAGTATTTATCGCCACAATCAGCACTTGTATACGTGGAAATTAAGTTTAATTAGTACTCATAATTAGATGAAGGAAGTAACAATTCATATTGTAAAATTGGTTAGATTATAGGGGTAGCGAGTAATGAATAAAAAAGGCAACTAGGGGAGGAAGTGGGTCATTGCACTCTAAATAGGTCAGACTTGTGTGATCTTTTTGGGCCTAAGGTTTGCCCGTTGCACATCAAATGCTTAAGTTTTGGTCATTTCAGGCCCGTTTTGATATACTTGTGTGGTTTGACGCTAATTAAGTGATAATATTTATCATTTCAAACTTTATCGACTTTCCATTAAAACTTTATCGTCATTGCTCTCAACAATGAACAACTAATGCTCTGTGTAGTATGTAGTTACATGTGTATCATCACATACATTACATGTTAATGAATGGGACTATGTATAATTGCTTTCAACATCGAGTTCTGAGTCCATTTGTAGTGACTATGTTTTAATCAACCATTTAAATCTAGTTATTATATAATGGAGCATTTTTTTTTTAAATCTAATTACCAGAGTTGTTTTTTATCTTCTTTAGTTTTATTAGTGAATAGTAATTGAAGAGAAACGAGAACTTACCAATTTAACAATAATTAAGTAAAACCTAGATGAGAAATTGGAAATTTCATTTATTCATAAACTATTATTCTTTGATCTTTCTAACAAAAGTAATAGCAGATACATTCACGTTGTGAACCCTGACCACCACATTTAGCACTTTGGAATTTGCCTTTTGGAACTGCATCTGGACAAATAGCATAGCAATATGTTGGATCAATTGTTTCACATCCTTGTCCTACGGGGATCTCTTTTTGGCAAATGGAGTCAGCATGGATTGGGGTAATAGAATCACCTACAAAAATCAACAAATTCAACAGTATATGTTATAAATCCAGAAAAAATGTTTTTTTTAAATTTAAAATCATAACTTAATCTTTTAGTATACCTTTATTTAGTATTGTTATCCATGTATAACCCGCACAAAAATTAGACAATTTTATGTTATATCATACCCTTTTCTTCTAATTAAAAAAATTATATGTTTCAATTGCTTGCTTTTTAATTCATCATTTATAAAAATCACCATTTGCTAATAGGTTTCATCATTTAGGAACAAAGAACGATCATATTATTAATACAGAACTATAAAACCTGACTTGCTAAATAACATTATAAAGATACTATAAAATAATAGAAGTGATAAATTAAAAACTATACATACTAGAAGTAGCAACTGCAAAGGCAATCAAAACTACGAACACGAAAAGGAACTTTGTCTCCATTGTTATTATACAATTTAATGGGTGTGAAACCTTTACAACAAATAATATGTCTATGTCTTGAGCGCCCTCCCATTTATAGTGAAATGTTCATGAAATTAATATACACCACTAATACATGTAAAGTAAGCTAATTAATTTAATTCCAAACTAATATTTATATATATGGGCATTCACAAAAAAGAAAAATATTTATAACATACCAAAATTTAGTAAATGATATTTTAAAGTATTAACTTTTTAGGCATTGATGATTGAATAACAATATAGTAAAGGTGAAATAACATTCCTAGCTAATAGCAATGACTTGATTCTAGTCATATGTAAAAGTAGTTTAATATTTAACTAGATAAGTCTAAATTAGCAATTAGTTTTTTGAAAAAAAGATACAAGTTATTTGCAAATTTAATACCCTTACATTAATACATAAAAAAAGTAAATTTCTAATGCATCGACCATTTCCTTGAAACATATTGATGTTTTTTACTTTTTCGTCAATTATATAGTCATATTTTTAAAGAATGACTTGTACTCGCATTAAAATTTGAATTTGTATGATTCTATTTATTTTTACTAGCTCATTTATAAAGGGTCAAATAGGCCCCTGAACTGACTTAAAGTGTTCAATTAGCCCCTTATATAGGAGGTTCTGCCCGTCCGTCGCCAATTGGGGCGGTTCCAGGTGGAATTTTTTTATGAAAGTGTTTTAGCATCTTCTTCATTAAGTATAGTTTACTCATACCAAATTTCAGCTAAAAATTCAATCGGGAAGGCAGCCAAATGATTTTTTGAAGATAACTGCGAAGTTAAACAGCGCAGTACATTTCGGAGAATCATTTGACTGCCTTTCCGGATGAAATTTTAGCTGAAATTTGGTATGGGTAAACTAGACTTAATGAAGAAGATGATCAAAAAAATTCATCAAAAAATTCCATCGGGAACCGCCCCAATTAGCGACGGCCGGGCAGAACCTCTTATATAAGGGACTAATTGAACACTTTAAGTCAGTTCAAGGGCACCAATATATGTAGATAGATTTAAATGTTAATCAAATTAATTTCAATCTGTAATATTGTTGATGAATGACTTCTATATAATTGTGACCAACTAAAAATACAATAAATTAATTTTAATTACTAGTTATGACTTTCATTTTAAGATTGAGAGTAAAGTGTGAGTACTGGAATATCACACATTAGAAATACAAATAATACCCAAATGGTCTTGAATTTATACTTTCTCTTATAAGCAGGGGTGGACCCACTAAGGGTCCCGGGACCCCGTGCACCTCGAAAAAATTACCTATATATATATTATATGTATATTATATAAAATTAAATTTTACATGTATATTTACACGAAAAATGAACTAAGAACCAAAGGAACAGAGCAGGCGAACGGGAGCAAGCACAGGTTTAAAGTTTCATGCTGCAGTAGGTATCATGTTCGATTCCCCCTGGGAGCTGTTTTTTTTTTTCAAAACTATTTTAATTAGATAGACCAAAACTACGTCATTTTGTCTATGCGTTTTTAGACCTACGCCTCTTCACAAGTTCGACGCTCTGCCTCCAGTCGACCACCAGCCGCGCCCACCACTCCACGCGCTCACGCCCAGGTTTTTTTATTGTTTTTCTCTTTGCTGCTTTGCATATCTTTTTTTAAATGTTAGATTAAATTAATAAATGTATGTATTTATAAATGTTATTTTCAATTTTATACGGTTTAGGATGAAAAGATATTTTGGTGTTGTACCCAAATTTAAAGAAACTCAGACTACCGGAAGTAGTTCAGGTGTTAATTCAAATGATTCGCCATTAACAGATGAAGAATTGGATCAAGTAATTGGTGAAAGTGAAGCTAATTTGGCTTATAATATACCTGAACAACATGAGGTTTTTTATTAGTTTTATATGAATTAGAGATTGGGGATATAAAAGGGTAGGGACCCCGTGGCTCCAACTTTCTGGGTCCGCCACTACTTATAAGTATAGAGGTAACCAACAATATAAAAAATAAAAGTGTTTGATCAAACAGAAGAGTGTTACTACTACCATTAAGATTATGCAAAATACGTTAATGATCAAACAAAACGTGATGGGTAAAATAAATAATTTCCCATTGAGAAAAGGGTTGAATATACTAATAATCATGAAAAAGAAAAATATATATCACATACCAAAATTTAGTCAATGATATTTTAAGGTATTAACTTTTTAGGCATTGATTGAATAAGGATATAGTAAAGGTGAAATAACATTCCTAGCTAATAGCAATGACTTGATTCTAGTCATGTAAAACTAGTTTAATATTTAAACTAGATAAGTCTAAATTAACAATTAGTTTTTTTGAAAAAATGATACAAGTCTTTTGCAAATTTAATACCCTTACATTAATACTTAAAAAAGTAAATTTCTAATGCATCGACCATTTCCTTGAAACATATGGATGTTTTTTACTATTTCGTCGATTATATAGTCATATTTTTAAAAAGAATGACTTGTCCTCACATTAAAATTTGAATCTTTATGATTCTACTTACTTTTACTAGCCTGTTTATAAATTCACCAATATATGTAGATAGATTTAAATGTTAATCAAATTAATTTCAATCTGTAATATTGTTGATGAATGACTTCTATATAATTGTGAGTTGTGACCAACTAAAAATACAATAAATTAATTTTTATTACTAGTTATGACTTTAATTTTAACATTGAGAGTAAAGTGTGTTTTGGAATATCACACATTAGAAATACAAATAATACCCAAATAGTCTTGAATCTATACTTTCTCCTATAAATATAGAGGTAACCAACAATATAGAAAATATGTGTTTGACCAAATAGAAGAGTGTTACTACTACCATTAAGATTATGTAAAATACATCGATGATCAAACAAAACGTGATGGGTAAAATAAATAATTTCCAATTGACAAAAGGGCTGGATGTACTAATAATCATGCATTGATTACTTTTGACCATGATTTATTCATTTTTTTTTGTTCAACACTTTGTTTTGTGAAATTTAAAAGTAGTATGGTTCATACTGTGCGATTGGATTAAAATCGTTCCAAGTAAAAAAGTTCTATGAAAAATAAATCATGGTCTTAAAGAGAAATGAGCGCACAACACCGAAAAAATATTTGATAAATAGGAATTCTGATATTTCCTTTGAATTCTATAATTTTCCTTTGTATATACTTCTGTCATGGTTCTCCGGAAATTTAAAGATGGCATGGTATTTTCCATTGTAAGTGTATACCAATTTTGTTAAACAATAAGAGGGTTGCGGGGCATCTACTGCAGGACAATTTCCAAAACAATTTACTCTATGTTAGAGTGACGCCCTATATTCAAGGGGTTAAGACAAACATAAATGTTGAAAATAAAATGTAAAAATGCATTTATATAGAATTAATAAAAATTTATCTGATGTATTTTTATACACCGTTTAATATTTCTTACGCTTAACGCTATTTTATAGTTCTTTGTTGTATTTCTATAAATTTATCTAATGTATTTTTAGTATACTATTTCTTACACTTAACCGTATTTGATAATTCTTTGTTGGATCATACAATATTATTGTGTAAATATTTTAATGATAAAATAATTTTGAACATCAAACATTCACTATAATTTGCCACTAATGCTATTTCCTTTTAAATTAATTTAGGTCATATAAAAAATAATTTAATCTTAAAAGTAGATAAGTACCATTGGCTGTTAATATTTCACTAAGTAATGACAAGTACTTCACAAATTAAATTTAAAACCCATACATAAAAAAATGACTCCCTTATACATAGGATGACAGGGACAAAGTAGAGATGTCGGATAGGGAACGTAAGCTTCGTGAGAAAAAACGATTAAATTTTGATTTTTGATATCTTGTGATAATAGTAAATGTGCCCTCAATAGATATCTTGTGATATATTTATAGGTGAAAGTGTACAACTAGGGTTGTTACAAGGCATTTTTTAAGAATAGAGAAATGCCATAAGATAATGAGATTTTTTTAGGATTTCTAAGATAGGGGAAAATATAAAGGTAAGAGATCCAAAAACTTGTATTTATTATAGACTTCAGACCATGCAACATATTCATAAAAGTAATTTTTAATATTTATCATCTTATTGAAAACAGTGTTTGCATGGTTTAATTTTTTACACTAATTTTACACTGATACAAAGGATTCACTTGACGGAAAACTACGCTCAAGTGTTGGGGAGTTTGATAGACACAATAATTACCTATGCTTATAGAGGTAATTATAAAAAATTGTAGTGTACAAAGAGAGGAAAAGGTAAGAGCCTTAATTTGATATGGAAGCGGAATAAGGTCATGGGCCCCACCGGCACCAATGCTTGTGATTTTGAAGATATTGGTCGGAAACAACCATCAACTGGATCAAGACATCCCTATTTACAAGCGTCAATCATGCTCGAATCTATAGAAACCACATTAACGTGAAATATATTCTTTAATTGAAATGTACCTATTTGGAGGGTACGACTTCGAATTTCATGCATATCTAATTTAGGATCATGAATGGACTATCAAACATAATTTTCTAGCCTCAAACCCCCCATAAATCCATCACAAATGAATCATTCAATCCTGAGTCAATTTATTACCTTTATATTTGTTCTTTGTTCTTCATGGTATTCTCAAAGTTGGAAAGCTCGCTCCTTCCAAGCATTGATGATTAGGTACCATTTAGTTCATATATTTTCATGTTCATCGTGTGATTGATATACCTTTAACAAGATGTACCTATCCCAAAACATATAGTTTCGGTAAACCATGAAGATTATAATATATAGAATATAACATTTTTTTTATCAACATTTGATCCCAAAACATAAATGCTAATATTATCCCAAATTAGAAGATTATAACATTTCTATCAACAAATAATGTTGCATTTATACATCAATCACATGAACTTTCAACTCTTATTAATAGCATTTAAACCAAACATAAATTGCTTACACTTACCATGGTATAGCCAGGGGCGGAGCTAGAGGGGTGGCCAACCGGGCCACGGCCCGCCCCAAATTTAAAAATTCTTTGTATTTTTAGTCTAAAAAATTATGTGAAAAAATATTATCTGAAAAATTCTTTGTACTGGCCCAGCCCAACCTTCAATCCTAGCTACGCCCCTGGGTATAGCTTCACATTTTCATGCATATTTATATCATATATGAATGTGTTTACACATTTACACCAAGCATAATGTCTTATTCAAATTATTCCAAATCTTATGTTTTATTCTTGCTCATTTTGAGAACCTTACTCTCCCTCGATTTGAAGTTAGAACTAATTTGCATTATATTTTAAGCATTCAAATAAAAGAGTTCAACATTTAACACTTCAAGATGCATTTCGTTCTCTCAAGTATATTACTTCAGTATTAGTTTCCTAGGTCAAGAATACGTTTTATCGTGTTACGTTAGAGGTACATAAAAACTAATCTTATCGGATCTTGTTTGGCAACATAGACCTATTTTAATTACCAAGCCGCCGAAAATTATAAAATTTGTGCTCGAATATTAAGAGTCCGTTTGGTAGCACGAAAATCGGCTGTTTTGGCTGATTCTGTTGAAATTTATGAAGTTCTGGCTGAAGTGACTGCATTGACTGATTCTGCTGATCTAAGAAAAAATTATTTTTAAAATATATTTCATTAATAAAATAAAGAAAAAATTATACGAAGTATGTAAAAATAGCTAAAATGATCATCTACTCTTCTGCTTATACAGCCAGAAAAGTAACTTCAACCTTACTTTTTCTGCTTATTACACAATTCAACGCGCGAAAGCAAAAGTTACGTGTTTGGTGAAAAAGTTGGCTAATAAGTCTGATAAGCCGAATAACTATGTTGCCAAACGGCTTCTAAATCAAGATCCATTTTTAAAATGCTCAATAATGCATTATTAGAAAACGGGTATGGAATTAAAATGTACTCCGTACTACGTAATATACTCTTTACTTTGAAGTATGATTACAAAAGAAAACGAATGAGTGAAACTTTCAAGCTAATGCATGTTTATGATAGAATTTATTATTTGTAGATGACTAGATGTATTCACGTATCGTGTTTAGTTCACTAAAGAAAACTAGTGTCGTGTGAATTTAGGAGAGAAAAATACTCTGAAAAAAGAGAACGTCTACCAGTTTATCACATAGAATTCAGACTTTCCGGAAATAAAAAAAGTAGTGGACTTTGGGTTGCAACTGCATTCATTCATATTAGAATATTAGATAGACACTGCTTATAGTACTTGTGTCTATACACATTTACACATTCCCAATGTTTCCAACGAAATTGGAACCCAACACATAACGTCGGGAAACAAAGTTTTGAGTTTTGATGTAGCAGGACTGTTTGGAGTATTTCAAATTTTACTGAGCTGGTCAGACCCGAAGTACCCGGACACATATCAAGGTGTACCTCTTTTGTTACTTGTTGGTAGCTTGTCAAACTGATCATTGTAGTCTTTCATTTTTGAAGCAAAAACATTAGCATCACTAATAAGGAGTTGCACACCATCAGCTCATCAATCACAGAGGTCTC
This sequence comes from Cuscuta epithymum, assembly GCA_945859915.1. Lineage (NCBI taxonomy): Eukaryota > Viridiplantae > Streptophyta > Magnoliopsida > Solanales > Convolvulaceae > Cuscuta > Cuscuta epithymum. The sequence goes on along the minus strand of CAMAPF010000948.1, from coordinate 696,624 downwards.
TTTAGGCACTCTCATTTCTCAGTCTCACACTCACTCTCTTTCAAGCCAATGGCTATAGTTCAACACTTCAACACTTCAACTATTGTAATCTATGTTTGAATTTTAATGAATCAAGTTTCTTTCCTCAAGAAAAAACAATTAATGAGTAAACTCATTAAAATTTCACTAACTTCCACAAGCCATTTTTATGTCATTTTTATTTATTACCCATTCATTCTCCATGCTTATACGCCTCCACATTTGGCTCCACATCCGGCTCTTGTCATTTTTCATGTTGAATGTCCACCAATACATGTAATACTCTGTGAGTCTGCGACTCGTATTTCCCAACTCTTTTTTTAAGAAAAATATGGACTATTTGACTAACTGCATGAAGAGCTGATCACATAAAGCCGCAGCTTTTGAGAGCATACCCCCTATTCAAATTGCTGCCCAACGGGCTGCGGGGAGCCAGTGTAAGCTTGTCAAGTCAGAGAGCTTATATATAGTGGAGAGGGTGAGGTAAACATATACATACCCATATATGTATATAGGACCCAAAACATCACCTACTAATAATTTGTTAGGCAAGCCAAATTTTTAAAAACAATACTCAAGAAATACATTTGGCTAACTTGTGCTTCTTGAAGGTTCACCATATTGCATTAATAATTCGCTCTAGCTTTCTCCAGGTCAGGAAGATCTGCAATAATGAAATGACATAATAATTTAATAAAAGGAAAATCAGAAGTGAAAGCTGATGGAATGTCTCCAATGGTTTTCTTCTCACCCTACGATTTTCTGAGTTCCAAACATGACCTAAATAACTGAGTCCTTAACTCATATATCCCCAAAATCCCAAATACTAACATCCATGAATTAAAAAAAAAAGTAATGCTTTAACATATACAGGCTATTTCTTAAGGATCTACATTTCTACATTTATTTCTTAGCATAGCTTTACATTACTCTTTATATGCCAACTCATGTCTTAGAAGAGTAAAGGTAGGATGATCAAGTTAAGAAATCATATGTTTGTGTATATGCACGTATTATGTTCTTTAACTTACACAGCATTCCTCCATCATCACTGCTCTCATCATCTTCACCAGTATACTGCAAAAAAAAAATACACACTCATCATGTTAGACAACTAATAACATGTACTCTGTAAATTTCTATTTATGCTATGTGAAGAATAATAAGGGCTGGAGTTACCGCAAAATCATCATCAATGTCCACATCAGCTGCATGTACCCAAAAATATTTGTTAGATTTAGACGTAAATATCCAAAATTACAGATACACAAAAGTAAATATCTTGTACTTGGCCACGCAAGGACATGATCTTAAACAACTACAGAAAAGTAAATATCTTGTACTTGGCCATGCATGGCATTAAACAACTACAGAAACATAAAGTAGGAGCTCCTTGATAGTGCGATCTTGTATCAACCATACCAAAAAAGTGAAGAAACATAAAGTGGGAGATCAATGATCATGTGATGTTGTATCAACGTATAAAAAAGTGTATGTGTCATGTTCAGCAACTCAGGATGTCAAGTCAGGGTTCCTGTTTGGAACCAAGGCTAAACTAGACTTTCTGTAAACTTGACTTGTAGAATGGATTGGTAAATTCGTAATTGCATATTAAAACAGTGTAACGAATTGCCTGTTTTTTACATATATTCTTAACAGATTACTTATTTTATACAAAAAATCAACCTCTCTATTTGATAATACATGTCAAAAAATCAACCTCTCTATTTTCCATCATTTGCAATGAAGCCAAAGATTCATTATTTTTTGGCTTGAGAATATGATGGAATAAAGCAAAATGGCTCGCAAAACTGTCTGTTCTTCTTTGTTATGAAGCAACAGTCAGCATGCAATTTTGGACGCAATTTTCATTATGGGTCATCCGGAAACAATCTCTCTGTGCTTTAGTACAGGGGTAAGATTGTGTACATCCGACCCCCCTTACCCCACCGTAGGTGGGAGCCTTTGCGGCACTGGGGTAAATGATGATTGATAAAGTGATAAACTCAAACATTTCGGAAATGAGTACTTTTTTCTAATAATTTGAGGATCAGTTAAACAATGTCATAATGGATCCAAATAGAACACATAAATTCTATTGCATTCCAAACTTGCTAACTTGCTTATTCACTTGAGACGTAATGTGAGTTTGCATGAGAATACCAAAAAAGAGTTTATAGTTAAGTAAGTTAACTGGTTTTATCTATACCTAGATCTATAAAATCATTGAGATTTAAGAGTTAGCTTGAGTCTAGATGGGTCCCCAATCCAGAAGTTGCTTTTGGTGAACCACGTCAATGGCTGGGCTAGTCCTGCTATGGTGATTGCCCATATGGCCTGCACCGTAAGCTTAGCACCAGGGCTAGCTAGTTGCAGAAAATCGTAGGGCATAGGTGTAGCTCGGGTACAATAGCACACAAGCAGTGACCCTAACATGACTAAAATGGAGCTCACTACTGGTCCTTATATATACTCCCTTCCATCACGAAGGAAGCACCCCCATTATATCATTATAGAAGGAAGTAAGAGTGCTTGTTGCATATTTGATGAACCATGACTGTAACAGTAAGCTTTCTAGTTTTAGATCTAGAACTTGTACTCCTACATTTTGTACTACACATTTGATCATACATATACTTCCCCAGGCTTAAGGTATATCTACAATCCCCCTATAGCCTTCACACTTTTTGGATTATGGAGTTACAAATTAACCCCATCTCTAACAGGATTAACCAGCCGGGCTCGGCCAGTTTGTCAGGCTCGATAGACTGCCAGTATGACCTGCCAATTAATTAAATCTATCAGCTATGATTAAGGCCTGATCTGATGAACTAAAATGTGAGTTTCCAAAAGAACTCAATCACTAACAATGCAAAAGTAAGAAGATTACAATATAAGTGTCTATTAGAAATTAAACCATGTTGTATACTGGTATTACAACAGTATGTGTGTTTGCAGATGCATATCACACCCATATTTTAGCATCTTTGGTGACCATTCTGAGATTTTTGGAAACTATGCTCTACAGACCACATTCCCAAAACTTGAGAAATATCTACTTCGAAGACACAAGAAACTACTTATCACAACGCCAATAAGGTTACTATTTCACAAATCATTCCCCCCCCCCCCCCCCCATCTAAACACCATCCACTTTACTTCAGCCTTGCTTCAATTCCACCCAAAACATAACAAACATTGAACTTCAAAGCACAGGAAATTGCAGAAATAATAAATCCATCTCTTTGTGATATTCTTTTGACCAACTATAAAGAGACTCGTTTTAAGACCTAAAAGGTCATCTTAAGTCAGCATTGGCATAAAATTGTAACAACCAAACCCTCCCAACTCTGCAGCTTCCTACAAGGTACTAAAGCTAGTAAAAAAACTAATAATACCACATTTGGTTTTTGGTTGCATCCTTCATAACATGGGTCATCATTAGTCACAAAAATGCTAAATAAGTCAGTTGTTACAAACTTACAAAGAGTAAATGTACCCAACATAGTTTTCTTTATAAAAGATGTAGAGTGCAAAAATAATTTTAAAGCTTAATTAAAGCAAAAAAGCCACAGGACAAAGACTTACAAGACTCTTCATCGTCTTCATCACAAAACTTGTTCCAATCGACCTTAATAAAAGGAGCAGGCTTGTTTTCAGACTTCAATAACCTTGGCCACCAAGACTTCTGGTCCTTCTGAATTGAGCACCGAATGTTCCTCAAACTAATTTTTGTCTTACAAGCCTGGGGGAACAAATCGTCATAGCATGCTGAATAAGAAGCATGACTAAGCCCCATTAGGGCAGAAATCTAATCATCACTAATCATAAACACATTTCCGTTTTGCATCAATTAAGATCACACACTGAAAATGAACAATAACAGCTCAGCACTAGGGAATTACTATCGTATAAAGCAACTAAGACTACAACTCCGTCCTTCTCGCTAGTTTCGTTGAAGAACAGCGAACAAATACCTGAGGGAGAATGTTGCCGAAGAGGTGAAGAGTGAAGGAGAATGGTTCTCCGTGTGCGCCGACGGCGGAGAATGCGAAGAGTCCAGTCGACTCTGGCGTGATGGAAACGTCTTTGGCATCCGGCAAAGAGATTGTCAGGTAGACCTTACCGGAACGCTGAGCCCAGAGCACCTCCGGCTGCCGGTTGGAATTCTTTGCGGTTTCCATCTTCGCAGACGCTATAGACAAATTTGAGCAAAGAAATTGTGAGAATTCGATGAGAAAATGTACATGGATTGAATAATGGAGAACCAGATTACCCGACGCGATGGCAAGTGATACTCTTGAGAGTGGAGTGGAGGTTCATACTTCATACGTCTGTCCGTGGCTAAGGCGCTGTCCCCTCCGTACACGTGATGTAAATTGTGTACACATACGTCTGTCCGTGGCCAAGGCTACGACCTCTGTAAGCATTTTGTTCTCGTGCGCACCATAGACCCAGTCCAACACATAGAGGATATGACCTCCACATGAGCTACCAGTTGAGTTACCTGTGCCGGTAGTTGTACACATTTTGTGCACACACTCTGAGCTGTTTGTGTACGCAGTTAGCTTCTAAACGAATTGCTTCTGTACACAGACAATTATGGATTGTGTACATAAAATATGTTCCAAATATGTGTACAAACAACTTTTTCTAATTGTGTGAGATCTTTTTAGGGAAATTGTGTGAACGTGAAGTTTATGGGGGTTTGGAATTGATCCTGCTTCTGATTCTTTTTTAAAAGTATAAGTGGCATTAGAATCAGTTTTCTGAAAAGTTGATGTCCCTCAGTTTCTTGTTGCTGGTAGCAAACAAGAAACACAAACCCAAGCATGATGTGGTGGCGGCTTGGAGGATGATCGATGCGTCCTTTACGACTTCAGGGGTTGCTTGCGTTAAATAGTTTGCACCGGCAGGCGAGTGCAAGGCTTTGGCTTTCAGGCTCATTTGCTAATCGCTCTTCGATCGCGCCAAGTTTCATTTTTTTTGCTTCGTTTTTCGTTGGGCATCCAACGGCTTTGATTTACGGGCTTACTTCTCATCTTTCTTGTCTGGCTCGCTTCGGTGGCCGAGTTTGTTTACACTTCATTTTTTGTACGGTTGTTGGGCGGTAGTTTTGATCAATATGTTGTGGTTATGGCTTATTTTTTGCATTGTGCTCATGTTTGTGGCTCTGTTTTCGTACTTTCACCATGGATATGGTTGTCAACAATTATATAGTATGATCTTTATGCATGCGGAAGAGAACGGGGGTTTGGTGCTCAAAGTAGATCCGATTGGAATTACTATGGAGATTGATGAAGGAGCTTGTCTCTCAGCTGTGGCCAGCGTGGTTTCGAACAAACCTATTCAGGCTTTTTCGTTCCAGCAAACAATGGCCATGATTTGGAGACCCGTTCGTGGAGTTTCTATTGATGAGATAAGTGATTCCATGTTTCTTCTCCAGTTTACAACGAAGGAGATGTTAGTAGAGTCATTGCGAAAAGGCCTTGGTCTTTTGAGCAAAATCTAGTTGTGATGCGTGTGGGATGTATTGGCTGGCCCCTTGAAGTTCTGTTGGATCATGTATACTTTTGGGTTCAGGTACATAATTTACCTTTAGGGTACATGACAGAGAAGGCAGCTCGTGGGATTAGCAAAAGTATTGGATCTTTTGTCCAACTGGATGAACGCTATCTTGCAGATACGACAGGAAGGGGATAATTGGGTATGAGCGGATTTTCGATATGAGATACTTCCAAACTTATGTTTTTTGTATGGGATTCATGGTCATGCCGACCGTTTATGCCCTTCTAATCCATACAGGGGTCCTTGGATCAGGGAGAAGCCTTATGGGTCATGGTTATGTGCTGATATGAGGTGGGATGGGGTGCACCCAGAAAACAGGTGGCTGATTCTTTAACACCAACAGGTCAAATGATAAAAGGGGTGATAAGGAGGTCTCGGGCAGTCTTAATATTGAAGGAAGCTATGTGGTGGAATATCTAATTTAAAAGGGTAAGAAAGTTGTTACTCCTCCGGTTCAAGCAAATATGGATGTTGATGGAGCAGACCCAAAAAACTTGCACGTGCCAGTGCTGTTGAAAGTGGGTCCTTTGGCATAGGCTGATCAAACAGTTGTTTCCTTGCTAGTGGCTGGACAAACTGTTACTGTTTTTCTTATTTTTTTTGCTTTCTCATAACTATTCAGTTATTTCATTTTTACATTCTAGTAGCAGGTGCAACATTATATTGTTGTAAATGGAATCTACCACTTTGCGGGATTAGCGAGTCAGGTTGCTCTTAAGCGTAATTCTCACTCCAAGTCTCATCTCAGTGTAGCCTTTAATATGGTGACTTTGTATCTGATTCTCATTATTAATAATAGATAAGTTATCTTTTGCCAAAAAAAAAGTACAATTTGGAGCACCCGGAAGTACTTTCACAAAAAAAAAACAATATTTAGTTCTACTCTCTGAAGGTTCAGCAACAGTTTTAAAAAGTAGACCCAAACACCTCCTTAGTTCATATTTTAAGGGAAGAGTAAAAAGTTCATAATTTATGGGAATGGTAAATACTTTAGTCATTTCTCTTCTTCCCCTCAAATTTTTGTTCTTAAAAATGAAAAAGCGTCTATTTTGTCGGTATTTTGAAGTAACCTTAGTGGTTCCTTGCTAGTGATGTGTGTAGGGTTTTTGTATTCTTCGTCGGTGAAATCGATCTGATGTTGAAATTTTATTGTTGATTGTTAACAATGTTTGTCATTTCTTGAACCACCATCATGCTATTAGAGAAAATAGTATTCTGTTGGATCTTTCCACTAATCGGTCAAACTGAGGATTTTAGTCGTTTCTTTCCAGTAGTTGGACAAACCAGGTTTTCTATTATTATTTTTCGAAGGATGGTGAAACTGATTTATATGCTTGTACATTTTTAGTCTTCATTATTGATTTAGTAGCACTAGCTTCTCTGTTAATAGAGGAGTATACATTTCTGCGGGGTGGTGAATTATTATATTCCTTTAAAACTGCTCAGTTCTACGTTTCGTCCTATTGTATCCTTACACGATCCAAAGTGCTTTTGTATTGATCATTTTTATCACTAATAAATAAGTGCTTTCTTTAAAGAAATAATTACATAAATATGACCAAAATAAAGATGGTTTACAAAAATATAATTCATTACTAGAGTATTAATGAAATCATAGTAATTCATGTTCAAGTTTTGAACTTTCGTTACCACAGCACTACGTTGTAGTAATGAATAGTCATATTTATGTAAATAAGTTTTATTTTAGTAATATTCTCGTAAAAACCCCTTCTTTAAAAATAGTTCATATTTTAAAGATAAGAGTTATTTGATTTTTTTTCACTTTTAATGAAAGTATAAGATGCGGAGTATGAGTGTATGACATACTTATAACATGCACATATGTACTTTCGTCACATTTTTATCCATTAACTTGTGAACAATTCTTTGTCTAATATATGACCAAAATAAATATCATCGACGTAAATATGACTTAGTAATTTTTATTGATTATGATTATATTCAAATTTTACCTCTAGACACCATAGACGTACACATAATCAATTTAGCAACATTTCTGTTCAATACATTTATTTTTATAATATTTGAGAAAAACCCTCATATTATAATATTCACATAAAAATTTACAATTTAAACCGAACACGTGTAGAAAAATCAACTTTGAAGAAGACCACTTTTACGTGTCAAATGAAATGTTTGTGTATTTTGAGCTGGTTTTAAGTTGGAAAAATGGTAAAGATACACACTTTTTGTGTACACACTTTTACACATGTTTGTGTATGTTTTTTTGTTTGTAAAGACAAAATGTATTTTGTCTATACAGAAAAATACATTTTTTGTACAGACAAAAAAAAACCTACACAGACATGTATAAAAGTATGTACACAAAAAAGTGTGTACCCCAAATCCAACTCTTTAAGTTGGGCATTCATGGGCGAAATTTCTTTAAAGCCAGCCAGAAGAGCGGCCTCTTTATAGCCGTGCTGAGGGCTGCCTTTTTATGTTCTTTCTACATTTAGGGAGTGTTTGCAACAGCTTCTGCTTAAAAAAAAGCACTTTTGGAGATGAAATGAAAAAGTGATTAGTTGTAAAAGTTGATAGTGTTTGAGAAAAAAGTGATTTTGAAAAGTAAAAGTTGGTTGTGTTTGGTAAAATAAGTGCTTTTGGTGTATAAAAAGGGGAAAAGCACTTTTGACACGAAAGCCGAGAAAAGTAAAAAATTGGTAGTGTTTGGTAAATAAGTGCTTTTTTAAGCCAAAAGCTGAGAAGTGCTTTTTTTAAAGTTGTTGCAAACCAACCTTTACTATTTAGAGCCCGTTTGGTAGCACGAACATCGGCTAATTTGGCTGATTCTGCTGAAATTTACTCCCTTCGTCCCGCAAAGATGTTCACAGTTTGACTTACACACATATTAAGGAAATAAACTTACTAGGGGTAAATTTTACTGTTTCGACACTGCTTGGCACTGTTTGACACTGTTTGGCACTGTTTGGCACTGTTTTATGTAGAATAACTTTCCATTTAGGAAAAGGGGAACTTCTTTTTGGGACTGCTAAAAAAGGAAAGTGGGAACTTCTTTGTGGGACGGAGTGAGTATTAAATTCTGGCTGAAGTGACTGCATTGGCTAATTCTTCTAATTTAGGAAAAATTATTTTTAAAATATATTTTATTGATAAAATAAAGAAAAAATTATATGTAAAAATAGTTAAAGTGGTCATCTACAATAACTTCAGCCAATACAGCCAGAAAAGTAACTCCAGCCTTACTTTTTCTGTTTATAACACCACTTCTTAATTCATTTTTATTTAAAAAAAATATTTTATTTAAGGCATGATTTTACCATTTGTCTGGCCTTGCACATGATAAAGAGGATGGCTATGACAACCCTCTTTGCCATACCCTTCCAAGTGTTTATGAAAATGACTCTACCTATTCGTTTTTTTTCTTCCGCATAAGATATGGAAAAGGAAGGGCCTAATGAGAAAAGAAGGAAGGTAGTGCGGACAGAATAGGAACATTAGATAAATATCGAAACAGTCAAGTCCAAAACGTTGCATTCTTTGGGGGTGTTTGGTTAATGACCTATCAGCTATTTTTTGGCTATTTTGACCAACATTTGGCCTTTTGACCAAATGAACCACAGAACCAGTTAATGGAGGTGTTTGGTTATATAACTTTTTTTACTCTCTGTGCGTCAATGCATCGTTGCTGCTATTTTTTTTTGTTGCTATTTATTCCGATTCATACTAAAGCAACAATGGCTCCTGCATTTTATGGCCGATTCATACTAAAGTTGAGTTTTCTAACTACTTATCCCAATGGCTCCTGCTGATATTGGGTTATGCATCTTCCAAAAAAAATTAGTTTTTCTAATACATTAAAAATAATACCGAGTATGTAAAAGAATTATTGCTTCTGATATTATTTTTATAATTTTTGTAAATCATAAAAACGGTTATGAGCTAATCATGCAAATAACATTTTTTGAAAGAAAGAAATTTATAATTTTTTTATGCAAATAACATTAACAAAAATTATAATACGTATGTAAAAGTAGTTAGTTAAAAAAAATTAATTCATGTCCTTAATAGTCATTTAAAAAGTGATCAACTAATTGTTAACGACCATTTAACCAAACACCACTTTACAAATTGTTGGTACTATCGGCTCATCAAAACAGCCAACATAATCCGCTGTTATCAATCGGCCAACACAATGAGCCAACAGCCACCAGCCATTTGCCAAACACCCCCTTTAGCTTTTCAAATTTTGGCTGTTTGGAATAAAAAGTCAAGTCAAAAAAGGCCAAGTAACCAAACACCTCAATTAGCTGTTTATCTGGTCAAAAAGCTAAATAGTGGTCAAATCAACCAAAAAATGGTTGATAGCCTCCTAACCAAACACCCCTATATGTAAAAGTGAAGAAAAACGATGTTTGTACAATTGTACACGTTTTTGTAAACAACATTTTACATGTCAATCTAATTGTTTGTGTACACACAATTTCTTTTCGTTTTGTGAAGAGAATTTCTTTTCGCACTGATAATTTTTTGTTTGTTTGTGCCACAGACAAAAAATATGTCGGTGCAAAAGATAAGTCCCTTTATAAAAAGAAAAAAAAATTGTGCACAAACAATTCGACCAACGTCTATAATAATGTGTACATAAAACGCATACACAAAATAGGATTGAAAAGTAAAATGTAGGAATATAAAGTTTTATATCGTTCGATTTGTTTGGTAGACCATAGGATTTTTGTTTTTGTTTGGTAATATAAAATATTTTGTACTCCGTATATTTTTTTCTGAGGCACTCTAATTAAGAAGGATCTGAATCAACAAGGCAACAAGTAAGCAAATGAATGGATGGATGCATTGAATATCAATCATCCTAACCAATATATCATGAATCAACAAGGCAACAAGTAAGCGAATGAATGGATGGATGCATTGAAGATCAATCATCCTAACCAATATACCCAGAATCCGCCTGACAATCAAATCTCTTTCCTTTTAAACCTCTTTGATCTATATTTCAAGTTCAACCACTACAAAATCTCACCAAAAAGTTTTAGGAAGAGGAGCAAATTTATGTCCTCTATCCTCAAGAACAGGAGTCCGGTAATATCTCCTGGCTCTATGTACCTTCAATTTAATAGACGGTATCTTCCGCGCGATTGCATGCCAGATCATCTGGACGGCGTCATCTCCCTTTGAAGGGTAACGATACTCGAACAGATTCTCAACCTCTTTGAGCTTGGTCCACATCTTAGTCCACTCCTCTCTCCCGACACTCCGAATGAAGTTCAAGAGAAAATTCTCTTTGAGAGCATCTTCTGTTCTGACAAAAACACAAAACTCCGAATAGTTGATTATGTCTTCATAAGGAAGCTCTATGTCGTCGCTGATGATGACAGGGACACAGTGGCTTGCAATGGCATCAAAAAGACGGTTGGAAGAGGGAGTGTCTCCTGCAATGTTGAGGCAGAATTTGGAGGATTGCATCCCAAGTGTTGCTTGTTGTATCCCATCCTTTTGAATGTTTCCAAATGAGAAATGTACATCTTTTTCATCCTTTAGCATATAGAACAGCTCTTGCCTGACAAATCCACCCTAAGAAAGAGCAATAACATCATCAGGCATTCAGGCATCACTATCCAGTCATTAATTCTAACAAGTTGAGGTCATTAAATTACAGTGTCAATTAGTTGAATATATCAAATTACTTAATTGTTTAAATTCATTCAGAAAAACATTGGCAATATGGTTCATCATGTACTTGGAGGGAAGGGGATGATAGATTTTGGTTGTATTGATTAATTTATACCATAGTATTTGATTTAATAGTCTTAAACTACAAATGAATATATGAAGGGTAACAAGTAAGCGAATGAATGGATGGATGGAGAATATATTTCTATATTACGTTTCATCTTCACTTTTTTCTCCAACCATCTATATGCAACATCATCAGGCATTCAGGCATCACTATCCAGTCATTAATTCTAACAAGTTGAGGTCATTAAATTACAGTGTCAATTAGTTGAATATATCAAATTACTTAATTGTTTAAATTCATTCAGAAAAACATTGGCAATATGGTTCATCATGTACTTGGAGGGAAGGGGATGATAGATTTTGGTTGTATTGATTAATTTATACCATAGTATTTGATTTAATAGTCTTAAACTACAAATGAATATATGAAGGGTAACAAGTAAGCGAATGAATGGATGGATGGAGAATATGTTTCTATATTACGTTTCATCTTCACTTTTTTCTCCAACCATCTATATGCAAGAAATGTTTTGTATGCCTTTTATGTTTCATCTTCAATTTCACTTAATAAAAAAATAACACTTCACCCATTCTTTACCCTCCGGAATCCCCAAACCAAACAAGCCCTAAATGCCAAATCAAAGAAGTCCAATATGGTTTCATCATCATCAGAGCCTAATCCCTGACTAGTAGGGGTTAGAAAAGAACCAAAATATGGTTACTAAATCTATAACTTAAAAATAAACAGGGTAGGATCCCTTTAAAATTCACACCATACCGCACTCCATCAATGAGAGAGTGGCAACATCGTATCAGTACTTCATGGTCAAAAGGCCTAAAGAAAACGCCTTTCTCTTGAGTGCAATTTGACATTAAGGGTACTTTTGCTAGCAGTTATTTGACTTAAATGGCTGAATCTTTTGAATTTTTTTGGAAGTTTGGAAACATTTATCTCGGCAAAATTTATATGCCAAAAGCTAGATATTCTGAAGAACCTACCAAAATGGGCCTAAACACATGCAGATAACTCCAGCATTAATTACTTTTATCTTGCAGTATTAACATTGAACTAAATGCTATTTTCACTCTTTCAATATTTCCTATAATATCTACTCAAGTCTCAAGTCCACTCCCTATCACTATTTGATCAACACACCTACTACTAAAGGCAAACCAAGCAACATCACATATGGTAAGATTGAAGCATAAACACAAAATCCCTTACAATATAACCTGATTCATAAAATAATGAGGCAACAAAAAAAAGAAAATAACACAAATAGATGTGAAAGCGCATTGAATACTTCACTTACATCCTTCCTATATATAGCTCCCTGGAAGTATAGCAAAGTAGGACGGCTATTAAAATCAGACGAGTCATTCACATAGTTCCCAATCACGTGCTTGTAAGGGGCAATCACATCCTTCTCAACATTAGCCACAGATGGAGGATACCTTCCAAAGTCTGAGAGGATGAACATTGCTGGCCAGAGCTTTGTTCTTGCATCTATCAAGCTATTAGGATGATGGGCGAGGATGATATGGTCTTTTCCACCTGATCTCTTCCATTCTTCTTGACTCGTCAAGAATGTCACCAGCTTCTCTTGCAGCAACGCGTTGATGCTTTTTTTCTGAGATGGTGAATTCACCTTTGAAAACCGATTATAGCAAATAGATGAAAAGAATGGGACGAAAACAACATCTGCTTCACTTGAATTTCTCACCCTCATGGCTGCTCCACCACTCATATTTTCTGAATTCAAGAGATCCAATGTGAGCCAATACTCTATGCTATGCTGTAAATTCAACCCACCCGGGTATTCGGGAACCTTAGTTTTAATATCCGGCCAAACAGCGTTCCCCCCATCAGGCTTCCAACCTAAGAGTCCAAAGTGAAATTGCGGAGGTAAATCATACATGTACACTTTAAGGACTGGCTTACAACTGTAATTACTGGATGATAACGATGAAGAAGAAGAAGATGATGCTCTTTGGTCAGTTTGTGATTTAGGAAAAGTTTTGGAGTTGCGCAAACGACTAGGATCGACGAAGAGAGGCCTGTCGGTGGATCGCAACACGAAAAACCAAGAGAATATGAACAGAGATGTGGTGATGATGAACAACCCTAACATCGACTTCTTACCGAATGTCCCCATTGAGTGCACATTTCTCTCCGCCATTGGTGCAGAGACGCCTCATTTATGGGGTATGGTAAATCATGCATCGCATATTCGCATAATCATACAGCATTGCTCATCGAGAATCATGCCTTTCTTCTTCTTCTGACCTCTCAGCGGTTTCCTCTGAAACTGTCAAAATCGATTAGGAACAGAATCCAAATCCAATGCATGCAAGCCAATAAAATGAAATGAATGTCCAGATTATCAATGTTCAGAATCTAAGATGCATTGAAGTTAACGACACGGAAGAGAAGTGAGAATCGTGTGTATAATAAAGACGGAGATGGAAGAAGGGAGAGACGGTGAGAAGATGGGGAGGTAGTTACACCCAAAAAACGTTGAAATATTCAAACTCCTCATTCTTCGTTGCACAAAAACCCCTGGGGTTTCTGTTTCTTCTTTTGAGACATTCATCATTTATCCATCCAGAGACGAGAGTGGAAGAATGCCAAAAAAGATAAAAATAACCTCATCTTTTACTCGGTTTCTCATAATAATCTCACATTTACATAATCTCGGAATAATCTCGCCTTTCCACCTCATCTTCTTTTATTGGACCCTGATCAAATTTTTTTCCTTTTCTTTAAAAATTATATAAATAATCTCACCTTTCACTTTTTTATTATATCTTTATAAATGTGAGATTATTTATATAAGATTTTCAAAGAAAAAAAAACTTGGTCAGGGTCTAATGAAAGAAGATGTGGTGTAAATGTGGGATTATGTAAAGGTAGGATCATTATGAGAAGACCAGTGAAAGGTGGGATTGTTCTTATCAATTTTTTCAAAAATGTCTTGCCATAAATAATGAAATAAATGTGGATGCCGTTTTTTGGCCTAACAGGTTTATCAGCCAACTTTTTCACCAAACACGCAACTTTTGCTTTCGTGCGCTGAATTGTGAAATAAGCAGAAAAAGTAAGGTTGAAGTTACTTTTCTGGCTGTATTGGCTGAAGTTATTGTAGATGACCATTTTAGCTATTTTTACATATAATCTTTTCTTTATTTTATTAATAAATATATTTTAAAATTATTTTTTCCTTAAATCAGCAGATCAGCCAATGCAGCCACTTTAGTCAGATTTTCATAAATTTCAGCAGAATCAGCTAAATCAGCCGATTTTGGTGCTACCAAACGGGCTCGTCATTTGCGGACAACAAATTGATATGAACTTGAATAAAGTATATATTATATTGCATTTGACATTTTTAAGGATGTTTTTACTTGGACTGTAATTTGTTGATCTGGTCTGGTCTGGTCTAGTCTGGTTTCTTTGCATTTTTATAACTATCCAAGTCTGGCTTGGTCTGGTGTGATCTGGGACAAGTTATACAGTCCAAGTAAAAACATCATAAGTACATAAATTTGATTTTTCAATATTAATTGAATACACTCGTTAAATTAACAACTTAAAGCCCATTTGGTAGCACGCAAATCGGCTGATTTGACTGACTCTGCTGAAATTTATGAAGTTCTGGCTGAAGTGGCTGTATTGGTTTATTCTGCTGATTTAAGGAAAAAAATTATTTTTAAAATATATTTTATTAAAAATAAATAAAGAAAAATTTATATGTAAAAATAACTAAAATGGTCATCTACAGTGACTTCAGCCAATACGGCTAGAAAAGTAACTTCAACCTTACTTTTTTTGCCTATTACACAATTCAGCATGCGAAAGCAAAAATTACGTGTTTGGTGAAAAAATTGGTTGATAAGTCTGATAAGTCGAAAAACAGTGTTGTCAAACGGTCTCTTAATACGCATGAGTTGGCTAATACTACGGTACAATGCTAATAAGCCGACTTCATGAAGGTCGAAGCTGCCCCCCAACCCCTTGGTCGACGGCACGCCCCCGCAAGTCAACTTTCCCTTGGTGAATGCACCCCCACAAGTCGACCTTTGAAGACTGATGGTCGACGCCAGGACCTTGATTGACTTTCTCTTTTAGGTTGACTTCCAAAAAGTTAACTCCAGAACCTTGGTCGTCTTCCCCTCGATCGACTTCCTCTTCTTACTCAACACTCTATTAGCTAACTCAGTCATATTAACGTGTTGATGTAGGGATGGACCGGGCCCGGTACGGTTTGGGTTCCGAGTCGGGCCCGGGAGGGCTTGTTTTTTGGGGGTGAAGCCCGGTTCTCTGACCGGTCAGACCGAAACCGGGCCACATCAATAGTTGATGTAACAAGTGTACTCAAAATAAACTAAAAACCCGAGTTTATGTACTTACGAATGTTAGATGCAAACATGCAATATAGTGTACTTTTTACTCCACCTCGAATCACCCATCACATAAAAGACGGTGTTTAGAGAATGACATTTCAGTAAACAAAGAATAATGATTAATAATTTTTTACGTTTTTGGTAAATACTAAATACTAATATACTCATCCTTTTGTTTAAAAAAAACTGCTCCTTTTACGTGGTAATAGGTACTACATCCGTCATATTTGATGTGTTTTGTGATAATTTAAACAATTATTAAAAAAATGGATGAAAAGTAAAATTTTGATTGAAATTTAAATAAATAAAGTGAATTACACTAAACACATATTTTTACTAAAAGTGAAATAGGACATTTATTTTGAGGAAACAACAACACACATAAATGTGATAAAAGAGAGTATTAGTTTTTAAAGGAAGAGAGTATTAGTTTATCTAGTTAAATAATACGAATTATGTGATTAAGAAATTGTTAATTAATACGAATTATCTAGTAATTTCTCAATCTCTTTTTGTAAAAGACATGTGAATCGTGTAGCTTATAATCTAGCTAGAGCGCACGTAACCCTCTCAGATCATAGTGATAATTATGATGTTATTCCGGATTGCATTGTAAGCCGTTTGGCTAACGATCTTTTGAATTAATATAGCGGACAGTCTTGGTTTAAAAAAAAATTGTTACAATTACATAATAAAATTGGTCCCCCCAATATTGTTTTATTTTCTTTCTTGATGTGTTTCTTAGAGGAATATAATGCCTCTTCTGAGAGGTTTTGGTCTGGTCCTCCTCTCGCATTGTACTCATCTCAATTGTAATAAAACTTGGTAAATGTTGCCCGGCATTTGCCCCACCAGTGG
This sequence comes from Cuscuta epithymum, assembly GCA_945859915.1. Taxonomy (NCBI): domain Eukaryota; kingdom Viridiplantae; phylum Streptophyta; class Magnoliopsida; order Solanales; family Convolvulaceae; genus Cuscuta; species Cuscuta epithymum. The sequence goes on along the minus strand of CAMAPF010000948.1, from coordinate 680,037 downwards.
GTGATTTGCCTTCCGAGTTAAAAAAAATTAGATAATGATAATTTTATTTGATATAATTTAGCCTTATTAATAAATTTTGCAGTAAATAGTATTGTTAACATTTGGATCGGCTCTTTTAAAAGCAATGCATTAATGTCAACAGAGAATCATATATGTGTGTGAATCAATTGATATACGGAGTATTATCTTTAGTACGCGTCCCAATTAGTTCATACGAAGTATTTACTCCATCAGCTATATATGGCAGTGACTCAGTGAGATAACTTTCAAAGCATGCTACTACAGTACTACGTTGCGTATTATTTTTTATTCTTTTTTATGGTATCCGTTGTTAAATGAAAATGTGAATGAGATAAATGGCATAAAATGCGCAATTCTATCTATTATAATTATAATAGCAAAGTTCAGTTTTTAGTTGTTGATTTGTCAATCTCTCATTGGCTAGAGAAAAATTAAATAACAATAATTGCATTTAAAAACAATTCCTGTTATCTTGCACAGATCTATTCACAAAATGCGCTCGCGAGGGTTATCGATTGTGCCGATCTGTTGAGCAATTCTATTGTCACTACAATACAATTGAAAACAACTAGCTTTTCACCCGTGCTTCGCGCGGGATGCACCGCACACAATGCAGTTAGTCTGAAAGTAAATATTTGGGAATATATAGAAATGTTGTGATAAATATAGATCAATGTATATATTGTTTCTAACTAAAGTAAATGAAGATACAAAATTACAAATTATTATATTCATCATGGTAAACAACAATTATAGCCTTCTTGGCCAATTTTCGTCATCATCACATATAACAAACTTCAACCCGTATGGGGACGTTACAGATGGCCAGTTTTGTCCATGTGTGAAAACAGATGACGTAAAAAACATCAACCCTCTCCAAAGACTGTCACTCACTCTTATTAATGATCATAACGTAACTAAGCATCAAAGGAACTGTCTATGATGAAATGTGAATGGTAGCCTTAGGTCGGATGTAGTCACGCTAAGCTTTGAAATAAAAAAAATTGTCCTGCATTTGTTCCAAACATCATTTGAGTCTCAAGAATATGGGTTCTGAGTTTAGTGATGATAAGGCGAGTGTTATTATACACTCCGGAGGAATGATTGATATTCCTCATTAGCATCACAGGTGCACCCACTTTCAGGTTAAGCTCATGGCTTGGCACACCAAACATTTAATGGTGTTGAAAAATTCTTGAGAGTGGATCTGTTAAAGAAGTGCACTATTTGAGTCTGAAGAAGATGCCGCATATGATCTTAAGTATGTCTTTACCTCACCTGAAGTCAGTCCCAATGTGTAATGGTTGATTTCATCAATGGTTGGCGAAAGAATTGTCCTAGAATTCAAATAAGAAACGCCACTACGTTATCATGGATTTCAAAATCAGGATAGGTGATCTTAACAATAGTTTCAATTGAATCATCCGTCATAAGAGCAATAAGTTCTTCACGGTGTCAACCATTGATTCTCTATCATCCCATTCCTCAGGACACCATCACCAATTTTCAAAATCCACTCGACAAAGTTTTGAATCTCTAGTGTGTAAGATGTTTCTCCCATGTGCCCGATTCTCATATTCTTGGTCAACTTCACTCCTTCAATTTTTGACATCATAATTCACTTGATAGTTCATCTTGTAAGGGAAATACAAATATGTGGCCTTATATAATTAAGATGGATGTACTCATGAAAGGATATGTTAAGAATCAATACCGTCCAAAGGCATTTATTGTTGAAAATCGCCTATTTTGCATCTTAGAAAGAGGGGATACTATATCTTTGAAAAAAATCCTTAGCCTATAAAATTATTTAGGAACTTCTTTAGTCTCATTTTAATTTTACAAAATGTTAATAACTTGTCTCTACAATAATTACTTTCAATAAAACCATGAACCGTAAACGAAGAATATAAGAATCAGAAAACTTCTATTCATAAACTTAGTATGAAACTTAAGCAAAATAAAAAAGAATGAGAAGTAAGCAGCCGAAGTTAACATGGACGGTTGTACGACACTAATGAAGTATGAGTGACACATTATGTGACACTTAAATAAATGGCAAAATTAGCTACCTTTTGCATGGTCATATATACTCTTAATATGACATACTTGAAGTCTCATTGTGTGTGTTAAGAATGACATTAAGCTCTCATTGACATTGAGATTGGCTAATCATTATCATTATTGTCAAAATTCTTAGTAAATCATGACTTTAAATTCCAAGATGTTAGTAAAAATAAACACCGGATTCTAATTAGTCTTTTTTTTACTTTCTTACCTGAGCCAACATAATGGCTAAAACAAATTTCTGTTCTAGCTGCCTATCTTAAATTTTGGAGAAAAGATATCAACGTGGCATCAAAAGTAATTGAGGCAAGAATAATGAAATAAATTTAATCCTAACAAATGAGAAATATGTTCCAAACTTGAAAAAATACGGAGTGGAAATGAAGCAACAAATTTCAATTAAGCAAGTAAATTAGACAAAGAAGAAATTCCACATTCTAATAAATCAAAGAGAAAATTTTAACTAAGCAAGTAAATTGGTTTAGATATTTGTTTCAAATAAGTAACATTTCCAGACCATAGTTTGGTTCTCATATGGTATTTGTCTCGAACTCATGTACCAAATTAAACCGGGCGCACCTAGTAAGGGCTCACTTGTTTGATGCATATTAAGGGCTCAATTGGTAAGTCCTAAATTGGATTAGGTGGTCTAAATGGTGGCTGAAATAGTTTTATGTGCAGACTCTTCTAAACCATTTTAAATACCTTTGTAAAAAATACAAAGTAATTCAACAGTAATTAAATACTAAAGCAACGATAGTACATGAGACAGTATAGGATAAAACTCGTGTCATTTGACAAACCTTAAGAACTGCCGTGGCAGTTTTATTCAAAAAAAAAAAACTGCCGTGCGAGTGGCTAAAAGAGAACTATCGACAATAATCATGATGCTAAAAGCTTATTATAGTCACATTTTGGTATTTAACTGGTTCAGCAGCATATCTTTTTACATAAAGTCTTGACCAACTCATCCATCTAGACATAACGATGACTGTAACTTGTAACCAACTGCAATATTACATACACTATATCTCCTACTTCCCTGGAGATCCACATTCAAATTGTCTATAGATGTGAGAAACAATTCCATTCTTATCCATTGCAAGCGTGGAAAGGTATTGTTCATTGTTCCCGGTTTGTATTCCCTTGGTTCAAATCTCTCTATTTATAACAGAACTCATATCATCCATCTTCATTTGAGTTACCTGTCTTTCTTATTCAAGCCCATTGTTTGTAAGCCCATTAGTTTGAAATATGGGTGCCTGCATGTACCCATATTCATTATGCTTCTAATTCATCTTATTATCGAAGATTATAGCCTTTAAATTCTTTTTGGTTTTGAAGATTAGAGTGCTATAAGTATGGAATGAATTATAAACCAAAAAAGTCATTACAAATACTCAAATCTTTAAAAGTCTAGGTTGAACATATTTTAAAGAGACCACCGTATCAAAATAACACAAAATATGTGTTGCTACAGAAGAAAAGTATTAGACAAATAGCATTTCAAACTAATCCATAAAACACATAGAGCTGAAAATTTAGGATTGAGAATAAAGCAAACTCAGAACAACTAAAACCAAATAGTTACACAAATAGTTTAATAATCCTGGGAAGGCATATATGCTCAAGAATTTTACAATGTTGCCCAAACAAATTTTATAGATAGTCAAGTACATGTAAAACTGCCAAGAATATATATAAAAGAAATAGTCAAAGATTGATCTAAAAGATGCAGATTCAAAGAGTGTGTCTTTTTTAAATGAAGCCATGTTTGATTTGCAAGAGCGAATGAGTTTTGCAAAATAAAAACAAAATTAGCAGATCTAAAATTGAAATGAAAGAGGATCATGGAATCATCTGGTAAGACTCCTATGATTAAGTAAACCATATATACTCTAGATAGATCATGAGATTGAACCAATAGCTATAGAAAAAATATCTTGTCGTAAACTACAACCCCTTGTAAATAATAATGCCCTGCAATGTCTTTATTGGTTACTAATATGACCATTATGACTGATTTGAAAAAAGAGATTACCAAAGGAAATATTATGTTAAGAAATTAGGTAGTCTTTTTATTCTACGATGCCCCAAGTGCTCATCTCGAAAAGCTTAAAATGATTGATTTTGTTATGTTGTAGACAGAAAGTTTTTCGAACTTTTTAGTGGCTCTAGACTCTATTTTTATACTCTATCTATTTTAATATAAAAATAAAAAATCTCTCTTAAATAAAAAAATATGTATACCAAGCTGGAATGTTAAAACAATTCTGTTTTCTTATATAACACACCAATTATTGATTTGATAATAAAGTCACCTGCAAGCAGACATAAAAAACTAATTTTGTCAATAAACTATGTGGATAAAGTACCAAACAGCCATTAGCTTACAACATGATAGATTTCTGTAAAAAAAAAAAAGATGATGCCAAGCTTAAATGGAGAATAATAACCCAAGCTTAAGAGCATAAAATAAAAAAGAAACCTTTTAAGCTTAAAGAGAACTATGTCTAGGTTAAAAGAAGAGTGATTATCCAAGCTTAGAAGTTTAAATTAAGAAAACCTTTTTTGAGTTTTTTCTGCAAAACTAATTTTCTTTAGAAAAATGGGAGAACTTCTGAAGATTATACTCAATTTGGTCTTTTTAAAGTGTTAAACATTTATCTTGTGTACCTTAAACGTTTTAGAATGCATTTAGATATACCCTTAGAAAATCATCATCATCATTTTCATTTACCCCAGTGCCACAAAGGCTCCCACCTACGGTGGGGTAAAGGGGGGTCGAATGTATGCAGTTTTATCCCTGTACTAAAGAAGGGAAGGACAGACAGTTCAGTGAGTCATTTTGCTTTATTCCATCATATTCTCAAGCCAAAAAATAATGAATCTTTGGCTCTATTGCAAATGATGGAAATTATGGAGTATAAATTTAGGAAAAAATAGAACCAAACTAACTTCAGGCTCTTGCTTTTTTAGTTTGCAAAAATTGTGGAGGCTTATTAGTGATGCAGTGATGCCATATATTTGAAAAGGGTCAATATTTGAAGAGTGATGAAGGTATTCACAATTATAGTAGGATTCTAGAGGCTATATTTGAGAAAACACGGGATTTTATTACTTTATATCCATCACACTTCAGACATCCGACAAAAATCTATCTGAGCATAAATATTTGTACATGCAATGTGTGCTTAATGCTCAGACCACACAATGTGTCTTTGTACATAGAGTATCTCATCCAAAATTCAAGAATGGGACTGCTACATGCAACAAAGTCATATAAAGCACACAATGCTACCTATCTGCTTACTTTGAACCTATGTAGAGCTAACTTGTTTATACAGAATGTTTCTAAAGCACAAAATGTACTATATACTAATACGTACTAACCAAATAATTGTTACTTGAATCTTTTGTTCCTCTTGAAAAGTATATGGTAATGTTCCAGATGTAATTTTCATACTGTTTTACTTACGGCATTAGACTCTCGTTCTGTTTTAGACAGACATCCCTAATGAATCATAAGAGAAAGACTCAATTGGAAGGTGGCGCTGAGTTTGGTTGGATGAAGGCGGAAGGAATGGGATGATGAAAATGGGAAAAGGAAGAGCCAGAAGAGGCGGAAGGGGTGACTGGGTGAGGCATGAAGATGTGAATCAAAATAGACGGTTGAGTGGTTAAGGATGTTGGACGGCGGGGATGAAAATGTCTTTAAGGAGGAGAATGGGATGGGAAAATGAAGTGCAATTGTGTAGAAGGTTTTTTGAAACAGAGAGTTGAGAGTTTAATCTACAAACATCCCCAAGATCCTAAAAACAGTCTCATATCGAGCAAGTGGAAAACAAATGTGGCCTGAAATAATCGAATGTATGGTTTTGGGCTGAGTTGAGTCAATAGTCTTAAAACAGAGGTAAATGTTAGCTCATTCTTTCTCTACATTAAAGAATGTTTAAAAAACTTATGGTGAAGGAAAAATAAAAACATACATTGTAAGCGTACAAAAGGACACATAATATATGTTGTATTAAGGTTTGTTTCAAGATTAATACCACACTTTAAATATATTTATACTAAAGCATCTGGATTTAAAATTAAATGGACTTAGCCTACTTCAGAACTTGATAAAAATAAGTTGGAAAAGAAATGTAATAAGCATAGAGACTAAAAGTAGATTAGCAGCCAATGATACCAACTACCTCTTAATGTGTTGATATGCAGCTTCCTGGCTAGGCTACGGCAGGCTCCTAATAATAACAAATTAAGAATTGCACGATACTTAGCCTGTCACGCCCTAGACCGCAATCTAAGCGCGTGTACAACCGCCGTATAACCAAGTGACGTCACCCACGAGTCAACCTCACTTAATTACACAAGGCGTCCTAGAATACAATCCATCCATACTCAGTAGTAAACATACATAACAACATCACATTCAAACCAATGAATAGCGGAAATATTCAACGGTAAGTCATGAGCCACAACCGGCCAACAACATGGGCATGCAAGCCCCAAAAATAGTTTATAGTCAAACAAATATCCATGAGCAAGTGTTCGGTAGTTTGAAAGAAAATAAGGAAGCACGAACCACGTCTTCCCGATATGATACCACCCGTGAGAAGGTGCAAGTAGCAAGCCCTAGCTTCAACCTGAAAATGGTGGGGCCCCCCGAAGGGGTCAGTACAAGTACCGAGCGAGTAGCAGGCTAAATATAGAATAACTAACGTTTCAAGTATAAGACCCAAACATAGGGTGATACTTAAATAGATAGTCTTTCCCCCAAGTTATGAAATATTTATTAGTATAAATATATACTTGGAAAATATCCGATCCGTAGATCACCATTTTATTTGGGAAGAATAGTAATAGTCAATACTCTTGACTAAAAACCCCAACCCACCCATATACCAATGAGTGTATAGGACTCCTCCTTGTCCCTATTTCAATATCATAATCTATGAGTTTTGAGGATCATAATCCTTGGGTACTCCACCGGTTTGCGAGTGTTAAGGACTCATAAGTCCTAGGGTCCTCCACCAAGTTTTGAGTGTTAAGTACTTTTAAGTACTAGGGTCCTCCACCAAGTTTGAGTGTTAAGTACTCTTAAGTACTAGGGTCCTCCACCAATTTATAATCCGAGTGTTAAGGACTTTAAGTCCTAGGGTCCTCCACCAAATTTTGAGTGTTAAGTACTTTTAAGTACTAGGGTCCTCCACCAATTTATAATCCGAGTGTTAAGGACTTTAAGTCCTAGGGTCCTCCACCAAATTTTGAGTGTTAAGTACTTTTAAGTACTCGGGTCCTCCACCAAAATATTTGCCTATGATCAACCTTCTATCAACCTAGATAGAGTCTATATCATACTTAGTTACTCATAACTAATTCCATACATCAAGCTTATGTATCACAATCCATGCAAAGCCATGCAATTAAATAAATGTATAATTAACTAATATCAACCGATATTAACTAATCCATTATCCATCGGTCAACGGTGTCGTTGACCGCCAATTCAAGTCTTACACTTATCAACTTAATCATCATGTAATTAAATTGATAACGTTCATTTGGTGTTCCTTATACATTTCAAACAAATATGCATTTTATGTAATTTCTCATATCATATCCCATGCATAAATCATTTATTTCTTTTATACAAACTAAACCCTATTGGCTAATCACATGTTTAAATATCTTTTAAACATCATTATGAATTCATATAACATTTATTTAGGTAATCTCATAATTGACCCAAAAGTTATAAGATATTAAGCCGTCCACTCACCTTGAACTAGCGTTATGAAGTTCTACCCTTCTTGGTTGAACTCCGGTGAAACTCCGGCGACTTTTGGTCAACTCCGGCGACAACTCCGGTGACTTTTCCAACTTTGTGAAATCACTTGAAATGCCTTTCACAAGTTCCTAACAAGGTTTTATAATCATAAAACCCATATTAACACAAATAACCTCAAAAAGGTTATTTTCCGGTGAACCGGTCGTTTTGGCTTCTAAGTCCGTTCTTGGACGTAGAATCCCTTTCCAACCCATTAATCCATACTTATAACATGTAGAACCCTCTTAAGGATTCTTCACATGATATATATCTCATATGGTAGAAGAAAAATAAAGAAAAAGTTATAATAAGGTCATTACCTTAATTCTACACACTTTTCCTAGCCTTTTTCCTTCTTTAAACTCCCTCTTTTTCCTTGTTTGAGTTTGAGCTCGTGTTCATCTATGGAAAATGGAGTTGCAGAGCTTCCTCTCTCTTTTCCTTGGGGTCTTGGCCGAGTGTGATAGGGGTGGGTGAGTGAGGGGTGTGGTTTTTGTCTCATTTGGACAAATGAGTGTAGGAATGGGGTCTACTAAATGTCAAAGGGTGTCTCCCCCATCCTATCAATGTTTATTCAGCCCATCTAGCACTCATCCAGCCCCTAAGGGTTGACAAATTCGTGGGGTGGCCCCCACTCATGTGGGAGGTCATCCCTTTGTGTCCCGATGTGTACAATCGGTCCCGAAAGTTGTATTTTTCGGACTGTTTTAAATATATTTTATTTTATCGGGTCAAATAAAATATATTATGGGCTCTTACTCATTATGACATGTATCATGAATATACATTCCCCAACTTTAATTTATAAGTCTCCGAAGTTCAGTTCGGGCTGTTATCTGTTAAATTACCAGTACCGGTAATTTGGGCTTCTTTTGACCAATCGGTCAACTCCGGGCCTTTCCATGGCCCAAATGAAATATCCACCACTATATATTTATTATCTAGACCAAGATGAATAAAATATATGGTCTCGGGAAAATCGGGCGGCCCCCGCTCCCGGTGTGGGTCCCACATGCAATTTACTATTCACGCGAAAGAGATAATAAAAATTTACAACTTCGTAAATTCGTAAATCATTCCATAAGGTTTATTACATCATTTACGTAAAAGTAAATACATTTGGGGACGGTGTTACAAGTTCACCCCCCCTTATTTGGGATTTCGTCCCCGAAATCCACGTGTCTAATCGAAAAGGAATTGGTATTGCTCCCTCATTGAGACCTCGGTCTCCCAAGTTTCCTCTTCGACTCGATCACTCCTCCAAAGAACCTTCACCATAGGAATCTCCTTGTTCCTAAGTTTCTTCACTTGTCGACCAACAATCTTCACTGGTTCCACCGCATATTGTAAGTCTTCTCGGATCTCCACCGGTGGTTTCTCAAGAATATGAGATGGGTCTCGTATGTACTTCTTGAGCATTGATACATGAAACACGTCATGTATCTTCTCAAGTTCAGGCGTCAACTTGAGTCGGTAAGCCACGGCCCCTATCCTTTCAAGGATTTCAAATGGACCGATGTATCGGGGGTTAAGCTTTCCCCTCGATACAAATCGAATGATGCCCTTCCAAGGAGAAATCCTTAGGAAGACCTCATCACCGACTTCGAACTCCAACGGTCTCCGCCGTTTATCAGCATAACTCTTCTGTCGGTCCTGAGCGGCCTTCAATCTATCTCGAATGACCCTCACCTTGGCCTTGGTGATCTCGACTAGTTCCACTCCTTCGAGTTTGGCCTCGCCAACCTCGTCCCAACACAATGGTGTTCTGCACTTCCTCCCATACAATGCCTCATATGGAGGCATGCCGATACTTGCTTGATAACTGTTGTTATAAGCAAACTCCACTAGAGCCAAATGTTTGTCCCAACTTCCTTGGAACTCCAGGGCACATGCCCTAAGCATGTCTTCCAAAATCTGTATCACCCGCTCGGACTGTCCATCCGTCTGTGGGTGAAAAGCTGTGCTAAACTTCAGTTTAGTACCCAACGATGCTTGAAACTTTGGCCAAAATCGGGATGTGAATCGTGGATCCCTATCCGAGACAATGGATATCGGGACTCCATGTAATCTCACAATCTCCTCCGTGTAGAGCTTGGCCAATCTTTCAAGAGGATAAGTAATGTTGATAGGCAAAAAGTGTGCACTCTTGGTGAGCCTATCAACCACTACCCAAACTGCATCATAGTTGTTCACTGTTCGTGGTAGCCCCACCACGAAGTCCATGGTCACGTGCTCCCACTTCCACTCTGGGATGGTGAGTGGCTGCAAAAGCCCTGCCGGGTGCTGATGTTCTGCCTTAACTTGCTGGCAAGTAAGGCATCGACTCACATACTCTGCGATGTCCCTCTTCATACCTGACCACCAGTAACTTTCCTTCAAATCTCGGTACATCTTAGTACCCCCTGGATGCATAGCATAAGCTGAAGAATGAGCCTCCTCAAGTATAGACTTCTGGAGTTCCTCATTCTTTGGTATGCATACACGATCCTTAAACAATAATAGACCGTCATCACGTACTCGAAAGTTCTCAACGGGTCCTTCAAGGATTCTTTCACGGATCTTCTGACATTCCTCGTCGATGGCCTGACATCTACTGATCTCACCCAGCAATGTAGGTCTGACCTCAAACCTAGCAATGAGCGCCCCGCTCGTGGATACCTCCATGTGTGCCCTCAATGCCTGTAGACATATGAGTAGCGTCCCTGTCACGCCCCGGACCTCCCCGGACACGTCAACAACCCGCCGTACAATACGAATAGTCAACCGCAGTCCAACACATTCATATTATACAAGGCGTCTCGAATATCATTCACACGTAAGCCATCCATAAACAAACATAATAAGTAATTCATAATGCAGCGGAAAACATTGTTTAAAACAAAAAGGCCACACCGGGCTATTCATGAGCACGCAGGCTCCATAGTAAAATATCCATGAGCATGTTTATAATTGTTTAAAACTGAATGGAGGAAGCACGAACCAAGTCTTCCCTCCTAGATGATCCCTCGAGCAACGAGCACAGGAAGTAAGCTCTAGCCTCAACCTGAAAAATGGTGGTGGGACGCCCCCGAAGGGGTCAGCACTCTATACGGCTATAAAGTGCTGGTGTGGATGGCATCTAATAGATATACAACAAGTATTTCAAACACAAGACCCTCAAATAGGGTGATAGTATAATCTAGGCCGTAACCCCAAGTTACCCCTTTTTAAAAATATACTTACTTTATATATAAAGTCAAGTAGTCGGCCCGTAGGCCCAAGGTTTGTTTATCAAACATACCCCAAAATCCCGTGACCCCTAGTCACAACAATACATAGGGTTCAACCCTAACACGTATGTTTGCATTCTCGAGTCCAACTCGACTACATCACCATGCACCTTAATTAACATAAGCTAACTACTCCACCGTGCATTTCTCGAGTCCAACTCGACTACATCACCATGCACAACAATCACCTCATCATGTCTACCCAATGCAATTCTATGAGCACGGGCTCAAGTACATCTCCTTACATTGGCATAGACCCCAATTCCTAAGCACTCACTATGCCTAGAATTGTAATATCAATAATCTATTTTGGGACATCCCTACGGACTGCCCAACCATGGTCTTAGCATCACATTACATCAATTTAGTCACTTGCATCACAATCAAGTTCATCAATTACAATCAAATCCTTAGATTCAATTCTTCAACAATTTCAACAATCATTAACTAGTATTTCAATACTATTAAGATTATTCTTATCAATCATATATTCCATCTGTAAAACCCTACATATTTAGAGATATGTAGCAGCAACTTAATCATTCAATGTAATACATAAATAATCATTTATGTATCTACACAATTCACACATGAGTAAAATGCCTATTTCACACAATAGTTCATTTAACTCCATTTTCATCAATACTTTACCAAATCATTTCTCATTTCATTCTTTGGAAAATATATCAATATTCCATCAATAGGTTATCATCATAATCCATGGAAAACATTATTTAGGCATTTAGGTAATCTCATGTTTAACCTACAAGTTGTAAGCAACTAGATGTCGATCCTCACCTCAAATGAGCTTTAAAACTTTCCTTCTCGATCCAATGACCAAAGCCTCGGCTAAGGAAGATTGGGAACTAGTTCCTTACTTGAAAATGGGTGCTAAACAGCCTCCTCAAGTTGCTATTTCAAATCCGAATCGTTGATACGAAAACAGCCCCTAGAACGGGTGTTTTCCGGCTAACTCGATTCCTAGTTTTCCAATATTTGCATCTAGGTTAGTATCTAACATTTACATCAACAAAATAACTTTATAAGGACATATTATACACTTGGATTAGTGTATAATAGTCCCACCAATCGTTCATATCATTTGGAGAATGAAAAGTAAAGTTTTGGGGTTAAAACTCACTTTAGAAGAGTAGATCCGTCTCTGCGAGGTTGTGTTTTGCTCGGACGATTTGGAAGCCTTCCACTACTCCGATTGATGCAAACCAGACCTTCAAAGATTCCTCGTCTTGAGAGCTTTCTTTGGGTATCTCACACGCCTTAATTGGATTGGTATAACTCGAGATATCAACCAAACAGTCTCAGCACTCTCACAGCTCGAGTTTACAGACCACCACTCACTTCAGCTCGATTCTGGTAAGATAAGCTCTCTCTCCTCGAACAAAGACCACTCAATTGAGATACTAGACTTCAAAGGCTATCCAAGGACACCTTATACACCTCATTTGGTCGAGTACAACTCCCATAATGAGTGGAGACAACCAGCACACAATTTTGTGCGAAAATAGGGATGGTGGCCCAACATTTGATTCCTATCAAGTCTTGTGCAGCTCCTCTCCATGGTGGTCGGCCAAGGTAAGTTTCCTAACCCATTTTTATTTGTCTTGCAGGTACTAATATCATGTGGAGTGGTTCCCAATTGATCCCAATCATTTTGGGATCCAAACTATCTACCAATACTTCCAAAAATGGGGAAAATGGGTCCTATTGTTTTATATTTGTCAAAAGATGTCTTTTTGTACTCATCCTAATTTATTTAGAACAAGTCAAATTCCTAAATCACATTATTGATCTCCAATATGTGTAGGCTCATCCCAATTATTTACATGATGGACATTATAGAAGGACAATCCTATTCCCATTATTTAGCTCAATAATGTCAAAGATGGGATCATAGGCATTTGTATTCATCTCAAATCATCCTATCACTTATTTTGACATTTGTTATCCATATTATCGGGCTACTAGCCGTGTGGGTCGCCCCCGAGTGGGCCTACGACGCCGTCCTCGAATACTTGCTATTTTAGCGGGTTGAGCCCAAAATAATATCTGGGCTGCCCGCCCTTCTTCAACTTGTCCTGAAACGTTATGTATCGCTACTTAGATAATGTTAGGCTCTTTTATTTATTAATAAGGCCCAAATGAGTATTCACAAGCCCGACACTAATATGCGAGTTCGGACGGTATAATAATCGATCATTAATTACGTAAAATCATCAATCATTTACAATTGTTTGGGAATCAGAAATTCAATACGTAAACTTTGAATTTTTAACTTGAATTTTTCAAGGACGTTCGGGTGCGGTGTCACAAGTTCACCCCCCCTTAACAGGAATTTCGTCCCCGAAATTCACAGCTCTACTTGAATAGGAAAGCATACTGCTTCCTCATCAAAGCCTCTGTTTCCCATGTCTCTTCTTCGACCCGGTCGCTCTTCCAAGGTACTTTAACCATTGGGACTTCTTTACTCCTCTGTTTCTTCACCTTTCTTGCTGATGTTCTGCCTTAACTTGCTGACAAGTAAGGCATCGACTGATGTACTCGGCTATTTCCCTCTTCATTCCAGACCACCAGTAACTTCCTTTCAAATCACGGTACATTTTCGTGCCCCCCGGGTGCATGGCATAAGCCGATGAACGGGCCTCCTCTAAGATGGACTTTCGGAGCTCATCGTCTGACGGTACACACACTCGGTCACGAAATAACAAGAGATCATCATCTCTTTCCCTGAAATCCTCCACCGGTCCCGCTTGCATGCGTTCCCGGACCTTCATAAGTTCTGCGTCAGTCACTTGACCCTTCTTGATCTCATCAGGTAAGGTCGGTCTCACTGCAAATCGTGCCAATAAGGCACCGCCGCTAGATACATCCAATTGGGCCCTCAGTGCCCTCAAACTAGTCAACAATGCCCCAGACGAACTCTTCCGACTCAGGGCATCTGCTACAACGTTTGCCTTGCCTGGATGGTACTTAATAACTAGATGGTAGTCCTTTATCGACTCCATCCACCGTCTCTGTCTCATGTTTAACTCTTTCTGAGTAAACACGTACTTCAAGCTCTTATGATCAGTATATATGTGACATGTCTCTCCGTAGAGATAATGTCTCCAAATCTTCAGTGCAAACACTACTGCTCCCAGCTCCAGGTCATGGGTAGGGTAATTTACCTCATGCTTCTTCAACTGTCGTGAAGCATAGGCAATTAATCTCCCCTCCTGCATCAACACACACCCAAACCCTTGGATGCTCGCATCGCTATAGACATCGTACCCCACACCCTGTTTGGGTAATGCAAGTACCGGTGCCTCGGTCAATCTCTTTTTTTTTTTGTTCCATGAACCCTTTCTCACATTTATCATCCCATACAAACTTAGCTCCTTTACGAGTGAGCTTCGTCAATGGTGATGCCAAAACAGAGAACTTCTCCATGAACTTTCTGTAGTAGCCTGCCAATCCAAGGAAACTACGAATTCCCTTGACGTTCTCCGGCCGGTCCCATTCAGTAATGGCCTCTATCTTCTTGTTATCAACAGCAATTCCCGATCCTGAAACCACGTGCCCGAGAAAGCCAATCTCCTTTAGCCAAAATTCACACTTGGAAAATTTGACATAGAGTTGCTTCTCCCGTAGTGTCTCAAGAACGAGTATCAAGTGCTCTTCATGCTCTTCTTCACTCTTTGAGTAAGTCAAGATGTCATCTATGAACACAATCACGAATCGATCCAAGTATTTATGGAATACTCGGTTCACCAAGTCCATGAATGCCGCTGGGGCGTTTGTTAACCCAAACGACATAACAAGGAACTCAAAATGCCCATACCTTGTGCGGAAAGCACTCTTTGGTATGTCATCTTCCTTAACCTTCAATTGATGGTACCCCGACCTCAAGTCAATCTTTGAAAACATGGTTGCTCCTCGTAGTTGATCAAACAAGTCATCAATCCTAGGCAAAGGATACCTATTCTTGATTGTGACCTTGTTCAGTTGACGATAGTCAATGCACATTCGAAGTGTCCCATCTTTCTTTTTCACAAAATGAACCGGTGCTTCCCACGGGGAGTGGCTTGGTCTAATGAAACCATTATCCAAAAGCTCTTGCAATTGGGTTTTCAACTCGTTAAGTTCAGCGGGTGCCATACGATATGGCGGTATGGAGATTGGTTTGGTGCCGGGCTCGACCTCGATCACAAATTCAATCTCCCTATCAGGTGGAAGCCCCGGCAGGTCCTTTGGGAAGACATCCGGGTACTTACCAACCACCCTCACGTCGTCGATGTTCGATTCCTCCTTGGTCTTGTCAACCACGTATGCTAGATATGCGTGGCATCCCTTTCTCATCATACTTCTCGCCCTCACAGCGGATATGATACAGCGGTTTGATTTGCCTCGGTCCCCCTCGAAGCGTAGGGTATCCCCATCGTTGCCTTCGAGTTCCAAGACCTTTGTGTAGCAATCTACCCTAGCATGATGCTTTTCTAGCCAATCCATCCCTAGGATTGCATCGAACTCCATCATACTCAGCGGTACGAAATCACACGTCAAGGTTTGGCCACCGATTTCCACCACACAAGATGGATAGTACTTGGTTCTTTCAACGTCTTCCCCTAGTGGTGTTGATACCACTAAGGTTTGCGTCATTGGTATTGATTGTAGCTCTAAGCCCTCGGCGAACGCCTTACTTACGAATGAACGTTGCGCTCCGGTATCGATAAGGATCCTCGCGCACCTACCATTGATCTTTAATGTTCTTACATGTATACACCATGTGAGATACCTTTTCTAATGTTTTTACACATCATTAGGAGGTTATTAGGTTCATATTAATGTTTGGAATCAAACGGGGGTCCAAACGTAGAAGAACGGAGCGAAAAACTAAGTTTTCGGTTGCCGGGGGTTCACGCACGGCGTGCCTGGGTAGCACGCACGGCCGTGCGTGCACAGGAGTCCCCATGCTCGCCACTGCCTCCCAGGCACGGTGCCACGCACGGCGTGCCTGCAACCGTGCCTGGCCAGATTTCCTCGGAGAGGCCACTGCCTTCCAGGCACGGTGCCACGCACGGCGTGCCTGCGACCGTGCCTGGCCAGATTTCCTCGGAGAGGCCACTGCCTTCCAGGCACGGTGCCACGCACGGCGTGCCTGCGACCGTGCCTGGCCGGAATCCCTCCGCGAGGCCACTGCCTCCCAGGCACGGTGCCACGCACGGCGTGCCTGCGGGCGTGCCTGGCCGGCAGTGGCCGTTTCCAGCCTGATTCGTCCTAACCCACCCGGTTTGGCCCCGGGGTGGCCCGCACCCAATCCTAACGACGTACATGATCAAAGTACGCCTAAAAATGCCCAAAATAAGTGTATTACCTGCGACGGAGTCGAGATTAGCCCGAGCATCTGCCTCGGTCATTGCGTACACTCTCGCTTGAGTCCTTCCTTGATTCACGGACGGCGCGTTGCTTGCGCTTGCTCCCCCTTGCCCCCTGGACGCTTGTGAAGTCCCGGCTTGATTCCATGTCCCGGTATTACCACTACTTGGCCCTGATGCCCTTGTCCCGCCCAGTTGTGGGCAACTCATCTTCATGTGTCCGGTGCTCCCGCATTGGTAGCATCTAGGAGGGTCACGGCATTTCCCCGGGTGGTTCCTCTTGCAATTCTTGCAACGAGTCACCCCCGAGACTTGTGATTGCCTGCCCGGGCCTTGACTTCCCCTAGATGGCGGTGGGGGTGTCCGAAAAGATCCCCCTCCCCCATGGTTCCCCTTTTTGCTAGGACCTTGAGGTCCAAGGTTCTCCCACTTTCTCTTCTTCGCCTCTTCGGCGTTTTTCAACTTCCTCTCTTCCCATTCTTTCTCTCCTTTTAACCCTTGCTCGACCACTTGGCTAAAGGTCATGTTAGGCAACTGTGTTGCCCTCTCACGCACCTCCAGGTCTAAGGCATCCCAGAAGTGATTTACCATCCGGTTCTCGTCACACACATACTCCGGTATGAATTCCGCGAGCTCCCTGAATTTGTGTTCAAGTTGCCTCACCGTCATTTTGCCTCCTTGGGTCAGGAGGGTATACTCTCTCCTCTTAGCGTTCACCTCAAAATCAGAATAGTATTGGGCAAAGAACTCCTGTCGGAAATTCTCCCAAGTCACAGTATTGCCATACTTTCCCTTGACTCCGTCCCACCATGTGGATGCCATACCTTCAAGCAATCTCACCGCCACCCTTAGTTTAAATTCGGGGGTGAGTTGCATATCAAGGGCTGCTTCGTTCAACCTCTTGATCCATTCCGCGGCGACCGAGATGTCGCCTGCTCCGTTGAAGGGTTTGCACCCCAAATCTCGTGCCTCTTTGATGTACTTGGAGATCCTTATGATTGGACCTCCATCACCCCGGCCCCCATGTGGTTCAACGTGGGCCCGAGAATCGCCATGGCTTCTTCCTCTTGAAGCCTCACCCGAAATTCGCCCTCCCCGGCGCCTTCGGCGTTCCCTCCTTTCCTCGCGCTCCCGTTGATATTGTTGGAGCAGCGCCTCAATTCTTGCTAGGGAGTCATTCTCCCCCTCTTCATCACTTACATCATCGTCATCCCCTTCGTAAGGGGTCTCAACCGGCTCGATTTCCGGTTGGTAAGTCGAGTCCTCATAGGACCAGTAGGTTTCACTTTCTGTGTCAACATGACCGTCACTCACGGTCTGTGACCGGCCTCCATGGCCAGCTCCTCTAGATGCCCTAGAGGTCCTTCGACTGCCCTGTCCAGTCTCCACTGGTACACGGCCGGTCGGGTTTCTCCTAGTAATCCTGCCACCACGGTCCATTTCTGAAAGAAGTTTGGAAAGAGTCATTAGACTCGTATCAAATGTCAATTGACGGATAGGTACTTAAGACACATTTTGGCTCGAGTCGCCGCCATACCAATTGCTAAGGGTACCATCTTAACAATTAGAGACCTTGCAACCCAAGTACCAAAAGCCCTCCAAGTACAAAACTTCTATGCTCATGGTTTTCAAAATCTTTTCAAAAAGAGAATTTTGAGACTTCATTATGAAGTTTATGGACTAAGGCTCTGAT
This sequence comes from Cuscuta epithymum, assembly GCA_945859915.1. Taxonomy (NCBI): domain Eukaryota; kingdom Viridiplantae; phylum Streptophyta; class Magnoliopsida; order Solanales; family Convolvulaceae; genus Cuscuta; species Cuscuta epithymum. The sequence continues at coordinate 661,782 of CAMAPF010000948.1, read as the reverse complement.
ACCAACTTAATTGTCACGCCCCGGACCTCCCCGGACACGTCAACAACCCGCCGTACAATACGAATAGTCAACCGCAGTCCAACACATTCATATTATACAAGGCGTCTCGAATATCATTCACACGTAAGCCATCCATAAACAAACATAATAAGTAATTCATAATGCAGCGGAAAACATTGTTTAAAACAAAAAGGCCACACCGGGCTATTCATGAGCACGCAGGCTCCATAGTAAAATATCCATGAGCATGTTTATAATTGTTTAAAACTGAATGGAGGAAGCACGAACCAAGTCTTCCCTCCTAGATGATCCCTCGAGCAACGAGCACAGGAAGTAAGCTCTAGCCTCAACCTGAAAAATGGTGGTGGGACGCCCCCGAAGGGGTCAGCACTCTATACGGCTATAAAGTGCTGGTGTGGATGGCATCTAATAGATATACAACAAGTATTTCAAACACAAGACCCTCAAATAGGGTGATAGTATAATCTAGGCCGTAACCCCAAGTTACCCCTTTTTAAAAATATACTTACTTTATATATAAAGTCAAGTAGTCGGCCCGTAGGCCCAAGGTTTGTTTATCAAACATACCCCAAAATCCCGTGACCCCTAGTCACAACAATACATAGGGTTCAACCCTAACACGTATGTTTGCATTCTCGAGTCCAACTCGACTACATCACCATGCACCTTAATTAACATAAGCTAACTACTCCACCGTGCATTTCTCGAGTCCAACTCGACTACATCACCATGCACAACAATCACCTCATCATGTCTACCCAATGCAATTCTATGAGCACGGGCTCAAGTACATCTCCTTACATTGGCATAGACCCCAATTCCTAAGCACTCACTATGCCTAGAATTGTAATATCAATAATCTATTTTGGGACATCCCTACGGACTGCCCAACCATGGTCTTAGCATCACATTACATCAATTTAGTCACTTGCATCACAATCAAGTTCATCAATTACAATCAAATCCTTAGATTCAATTCTTCAACAATTTCAACAATCATTAACTAGTATTTCAATACTATTAAGATTATTCTTATCAATCATATATTCCATCTGTAAAACCCTACATATTTAGAGATATGTAGCAGCAACTTAATCATTCAATGTAATACATAAATAATCATTTATGTATCTACACAATTCACACATGAGTAAAATGCCTATTTCACACAATAGTTCATTTAACTCCATTTTCATCAATACTTTACCAAATCATTTCTCATTTCATTCTTTGGAAAATATATCAATATTCCATCAATAGGTTATCATCATAATCCATGGAAAACATTATTTAGGCATTTAGGTAATCTCATGTTTAACCTACAAGTTGTAAGCAACTAGATGTCGATCCTCACCTCAAATGAGCTTTAAAACTTTCCTTCTCGATCCAATGACCAAAGCCTCGGCTAAGGAAGATTGGGAACTAGTTCCTTACTTGAAAATGGGTGCTAAACAGCCTCCTCAAGTTGCTATTTCAAATCCGAATCGTTGATACGAAAACAGCCCCTAGAACGGGTGTTTTCCGGCTAACTCGATTCCTAGTTTTCCAATATTTGCATCTAGGTTAGTATCTAACATTTACATCAACAAAATAACTTTATAAGGACATATTATACACTTGGATTAGTGTATAATAGTCCCACCAATCGTTCATATCATTTGGAGAATGAAAAGTAAAGTTTTGGGGTTAAAACTCACTTTAGAAGAGTAGATCCGTCTCTGCGAGGTTGTGTTTTGCTCGGACGATTTGGAAGCCTTCCACTACTCCGATTGATGCAAACCAGACCTTCAAAGATTCCTCGTCTTGAGAGCTTTCTTTGGGTATCTCACACGCCTTAATTGGATTGGTATAACTCGAGATATCAACCAAACAGTCTCAGCACTCTCACAGCTCGAGTTTACAGACCACCACTCACTTCAGCTCGATTCTGGTAAGATAAGCTCTCTCTCCTCGAACAAAGACCACTCAATTGAGATACTAGACTTCAAAGGCTATCCAAGGACACCTTATACACCTCATTTGGTCGAGTACAACTCCCATAATGAGTGGAGACAACCAGCACACAATTTTGTGCGAAAATAGGGATGGTGGCCCAACATTTGATTCCTATCAAGTCTTGTGCAGCTCCTCTCCATGGTGGTCGGCCAAGGTAAGTTTCCTAACCCATTTTTATTTGTCTTGCAGGTACTAATATCATGTGGAGTGGTTCCCAATTGATCCCAATCATTTTGGGATCCAAACTATCTACCAATACTTCCAAAAATGGGGAAAATGGGTCCTATTGTTTTATATTTGTCAAAAGATGTCTTTTTGTACTCATCCTAATTTATTTAGAACAAGTCAAATTCCTAAATCACATTATTGATCTCCAATATGTGTAGGCTCATCCCAATTATTTACATGATGGACATTATAGAAGGACAATCCTATTCCCATTATTTAGCTCAATAATGTCAAAGATGGGATCATAGGCATTTGTATTCATCTCAAATCATCCTATCACTTATTTTGACATTTGTTATCCATATTATCGGGCTACTAGCCGTGTGGGTCGCCCCCGAGTGGGCCTGCGACGCCGTCCTCGAATACTTGCTATTTTAGCGGGTTGAGCCCAAAATAATATCTGGGCTGCCCGCCCTTCTTCAACTTGTCCTGAAACGTTATGTATCGCTACTTAGATAATGTTAGGCTCTTTTATTTATTAATAAGGCCCAAATGAGTATTCACAAGCCCGACACTAATATGCGAGTTCGGACGGTATAATAATCGATCATTAATTACGTAAAATCATCAATCATTTACAATTGTTTGGGAATCAGAAATTCAATACGTAAACTTTGAATTTTTAACTTGAATTTTTCAAGGACGTTCGGGTGCGGTGTCACAGTCCCCGACGTACTCTTCCTGCTTAGTGCGTCGGCCACTACATTGGCCTTTCCGGGATGATAGTCGATGATCAAGTCATAGTCCTTGATCAACTCCATCCATCTCCTCTGCCTCATATTCAACTCTTTCTGAGTGAATACATACTTCAGGCTCTTATGATCAGTATAAATGTGACACGTCTCCCCGTAGAGATAATGCCTCCAAATCTTCAATGCAAACACTACCGCCCCCAACTCTAGATCGTGAGTAGGGTAGTTCACCTCGTGTTTCCTCAATTGCCTAGAAGCATAGGCAATCACCTTACCGTTTTGCATCAGTACACATCCAAGCCCTTGGATGCTAGCGTCGCTATAAATGTCATACCCTATCCCCTGTATGGGTAGGGCAAGGACGGGTGCTTCGGTAAGTCGTTTCTTCAGTTCAAGGAACCCTTTCTCACACTTGTCGTCCCATATGAACTTGGCCCCTTTCTTTGTGAGCTTCGTTAATGGAGACGCCAACACGGAGAATTTTTCAACAAATTTACGATAGTACCCCGCTAAGCCAAGGAAACTACGTATCTCTTTCACATTCTTGGGTCTCTCCCAATCCATGATAGCTTTTATCTTGGCGTTATCCACAGCTACGCCCGAACCGGATATGATGTGACCGAGAAAACCAATCTCCTTGAGCCAAAATTCGCATTTAGAGAACTTGGCAAAGAGTTGCTTTTCCCTTAGCCGGTCAAGTATAAGCCCCAAATGATGCTCGTGCTCCTCCTCACTCTTGGAGTATATCAAGATATCATCAATGAATACTATCACAAATTGATCTAAGTATTCACTAAACACCCGGTTCATCAAGTCCATGAATGCCGCCGGTGCGTTGGTTAAACCAAATGACATCACAAGGAACTCGTAATGACCATACCTAGTGCGGAATGCACTCTTAGGTATGTCGCTCTCCTTGATCTTCAACTGATGATACCCCGACCTCAAATCAATCTTCGAGAACACTATTGCCCCCCGAAGTTGATCGAACAAGTCATCAATCCTCGGTAAGGGATACCTGTTCTTGATTGTGACCTTGTTCAACTGTCGGTAGTCAATACACATTCTTAGTGTACCATCCTTCTTCTTCACGAAGAGTACGGGTGCTCCCCACGGTGAATGACTGGGTCTGATGAATCCGTTGTCCAATAATTCTTGTAGTTGGACCTTCAACTCTCGAAGTTCGGCCGGTGCCATTCGATAAGGAGGAATCGAAATGGGTTTGGTTCCCGGCTCCACTTCAATTACAAATTCAATCTCTCTATCGGGTGGAAGCCCCGGTAGGTCCTTGGGAAAGACATCCGGGTAATTGCATACGACCTGTACATCTTTGATGTCGACTTCCTTCTTGGTATCGTCCACCACGTAGGCAAGGTATGCGTGGCATCCCTTCCTCATCATCTTCCGTGCTCTCATCACGGATATGATACAAGCATTAGATTTCCTCCGATCTCCCTCAAAGCATAGCTTGTTCCCTTGATCATCCTCGAGTTCCAACACCTTGGTGTAGCAATCTACTCGGGCATGGTGTTTCTCGAGCCAATCCATTCCTAGGATTGCATCGAACTCCAACATGCTTAGAGGTACTAAATCACAAGTCAAAGGTTGACCCGTCACTTCTACCTCACACGACGGATAGTAATGATTTCTCTCCACGTCGTCTCCTAACGGTGTGGAGACTAACAACGTTTGAGTCATAGGTGTCAATGGCACGTCAAGGCCCTCGGCGAACGCCTCACTCACAAATGAGCGTTGTGCCCCGGTATCGATGAGGATCCTCGCACACCTACCATTGATCTTTAATGTTCCTACATTTATACACATGTAAGATACATTTTCTAATGTTTTAACACATCTTTAGGAGGTTATTAGGCTCATACTAATGTTTGGAATCAAACGGGGGTCCAAACGTAGAAGAACGGGGCGGAAAAATCAAGTTTCGGGTGTTGGGGGTCCACGCACGGCGTGCCTGGGTGGCACGCACGGTCGTGCGTGCGTGAGAAAATCGGAATCCGCCACTGCCGGCTACGCACGATCGTGCGTAACTGGTCACGCACGATCGTGCGTCCCACGCACGGCGTGCCTTACCTGCACGCACGGCGTGCGTCTGCGCGGAAAATGGCCAGAGGCTGCTGCCTCGCACGCACGGTCGTGCTTCCGTAGGTACGCGCGACCGCGCGTAGTTGTTTTTAGCCCATTTCGCTCCGAATTCGCGGGGTTTGACCCCGGGGTGGCCCGCACCCAAACCCAATGACTCGTATGACCCAAATAAGCCTAGAAATACAGGAACATAAGTGTATTACCTGCAACGGAGTCCGGGTTTGCTCGCGCATCCGCCTCGGTCATTGCGTACACTCGTGCTTGGGTCCCACCTTGGTTGACGGACGCGGCATGACTTGTGGACGCACCGCCCCTTCCCGTACCGCCGTTTGACGGGCCCGCACGGTTTCTTCCCGTCATGGTTCCTCCTCCGGATCCCGGAGCTCCTCCTCCCCCCAATTGTGGGCAATTGGCCTTCATGTGGCCCGTGTTCCCACATCGATAACACCTCGGGGGTGCGTTGCACTTCCCAAAGTGGTTCTTTGAACAGTTGGCACACTTAGGAGGCCCCGTATTTTGAGAGGAGGATGCGTGCCACCGAGCATCCTTGTTCTTCTTCGCCGGTGGTGCCGGCGCCTTGAACGTACCACCACCCCCACCGTGGTTATTCTTCCGTGCTTGCTCGGGCGGCCCCGAATTGTGCCATTTTCTCTTTTTCGCCTCCTCGGCGTCTCTTTCTTTTCTCTCGTTCCATTGAGCCTCCCCAAGAAGGCCCTGCTCCACCACCTCGCTAAAGGTCATGTGGCGCGAGTACGTAGCCCGATCACGGATGTCCAAGAGTAAGGCATCCCAAAAGTGCTCCGACATGCGGTCCTCATTGATCGCGTACTCCGGTAAGAACCTAGCCAAGGTTCTAAAATCTTGCTCCAACTGTTTAACAGAAACACCCTCCTTCTGTTTGAGGTTGGTGTACTCCCTACGCTTGACATTTTTCTCGTAGTCAGTGTAGTATTGGTCATAAAATTCCTGCTCAAAATTCAACCACGAGACCTCCCCATGGTATTTTCCTTCTACACTCTCCCACCACGTGGAAGCTATCCCCTCAAGCAGCCGTGAAGCAACAGTCAACTTCACGTCCGGTGAAATTTGCATGTCTTTTGCCGCATCCTTCACCTTCTTTATCTAGTCGGCGGCAACGGTAATGTCACCGGTGCCGTCAAAGGACTTACACCCCAAGGCCCTAGCCTCCTTGAGGTACTTGGAGATTCTCACGCAAAAACCTCCTTCACGCCCATCATGTGACGCCGCGGGAGTGGCCCTTGAAGCTCCCCGGCTTCCTTGGCCCGAACCACCGCGAGAGCCACGCCTTGCTTGGCGCCTAAGGTCTCTCCTCAGTTTTTCTTTTTGATACCACTCAAGTAATTCGCCCATTTGGGCGAACTTGGCATCACTCTCTTCATCATCATCATCGGTGTATGTGTCACCCCCATCATACGGGGTCTCCTCATGCTCCGTTTCTGGAACGTAGGTTGAGTCATAGTCCTCGGTGTTGGTTTCATACACCGAGCTTACATGGCCATCACTCACAGTTTGAGCTTGATGACCTCCACGGTCTCCACGGCCTCCACGGCCTCCTCTTGAACCCCGAGATGCAGCCCGGCTTCCCCTTTGGGATGCTACCGGCGCCTGCCCCCTCGGATTGTTCCTGGTTCTCATTCGCCTGCCCTCCATTTCTGAAAGAAATATGGATGAGTCATTAGACTCCTATAAATGTCAATTGACGGAAAAACGTTATAGACACGTATTGGCCCAAGTCACTACCATACCAATTGTTAAGGGTACCGTCTTAACAATTAGAGGCCTTGCAACTTAAGCACCAATAGTCCTATAAACGTCAAAATACAATGCTCACGGTTTTCGGCAAAAACTCTTTTGTAAAATCCTTTGTGAGAGGTTGATTATATAGTTTAGAACTGAGATGGCTCTGATACCACTTAATTGTCACGCCCTAGACCGCAATCTAAGCGCGTGTACAACCGCCGTATAACCAAGTGACGTCACCCACGAGTCAACCTCACTTAATTACATAAGGCGTCCTAGAATACAATCCATCCATACTCAGTAGTAAACATACATAACAACATCACATTCAAACCAATGAATAGCGGAAATATTCAACGGTAAGTCATGAGCCACAACCGGCCAACAACATGGGCATGCAAGCCCCAAAAATAGTTTATAGTCAAACAAATATCCATGAGCAAGTGTTCGGTAGTTTGAAAGAAAATAAGGAAGCACGAACCACGTCTTCCCGATATGATACCACCCGTGAGAAGGTGCAAGTAGCAAGCCCTAGCTTCAACCTGAAAATGGTGGGGCCCCCCGAAGGGGTCAGTACAAGTACCGAGCGAGTAGCAGGCTAAATATAGAATAACTAACGTTTCAAGTATAAGACCCAAACATAGGGTGATACTTAAATAGATAGTCTTTCCCCCAAGTTATGAAATATTTATTAGTATAAATATATACTTGGAAAATATCCGATCCGTAGATCACCATTTTATTTGGGAAGAATAGTAATAGTCAATACTCTTGACTAAAAACCCCAACCCACCCATATACCAATGAGTGTATAGGACTCCTCCTTGTCCCTATTTCAATATCATAATCTATGAGTTTTGAGGATCATAATCCTTGGGTACTCCACCGGTTTGCGAGTGTTAAGGACTCATAAGTCCTAGGGTCCTCCACCAAGTTTTGAGTGTTAAGTACTTTTAAGTACTAGGGTCCTCCACCAAGTTTGAGTGTTAAGTACTCTTAAGTACTAGGGTCCTCCACCAATTTATAATCCGAGTGTTAAGGACTTTAAGTCCTAGGGTCCTCCACCAAATTTTGAGTGTTAAGTACTTTTAAGTACTAGGGTCCTCCACCAATTTATAATCCGAGTGTTAAGGACTTTAAGTCCTAGGGTCCTCCACCAAATTTTGAGTGTTAAGTACTTTTAAGTACTCGGGTCCTCCACCAAAATATTTGCCTATGATCAACCTTCTATCAACCTAGATAGAGTCTATATCATACTTAGTTACTCATAACTAATTCCATACATCAAGCTTATGTATCACAATCCATGCAAAGCCATGCAATTAAATAAATGTATAATTAACTAATATCAACCGATATTAACTAATCCATTATCCATCGGTCAACGGTGTCGTTGACCGCCAATTCAAGTCTTACACTTATCAACTTAATCATCATGTAATTAAATTGATAACGTTCATTTGGTGTTCCTTATACATTTCAAACAAATATGCATTTTATGTAATTTCTCATATCATATCCCATGCATAAATCATTTATTTCTTTTATACAAACTAAACCCTATTGGCTAATCACATGTTTAAATATCTTTTAAACATCATTATGAATTCATATAACATTTATTTAGGTAATCTCATAATTGACCCAAAAGTTATAAGATATTAAGCCGTCCACTCACCTTGAACTAGCGTTATGAAGTTCTACCCTTCTTGGTTGAACTCCGGTGAAACTCCGGCGACTTTTGGTCAACTCCGGCGACAACTCCGGTGACTTTTCCAACTTTGTGAAATCACTTGAAATGCCTTTCACAAGTTCCTAACAAGGTTTTATAATCATAAAACCCATATTAACACAAATAACCTCAAAAAGGTTATTTTCCGGTGAACCGGTCGTTTTGGCTTCTAAGTCCGTTCTTGGACGTAGAATCCCTTTCCAACCCATTAATCCATACTTATAACATGTAGAACCCTCTTAAGGATTCTTCACATGATATATATCTCATATGGTAGAAGAAAAATAAAGAAAAAGTTATAATAAGGTCATTACCTTAATTCTACACACTTTTCCTAGCCTTTTTCCTTCTTTAAACTCCCTCTTTTTCCTTGTTTGAGTTTGAGCTCGTGTTCATCTATGGAAAATGGAGTTGCAGAGCTTCCTCTCTCTTTTCCTTGGGGTCTTGGCCGAGTGTGATAGGGGTGGGTGAGTGAGGGGTGTGGTTTTTGTCTCATTTGGACAAATGAGTGTAGGAATGGGGTCTACTAAATGTCAAAGGGTGTCTCCCCCATCCTATCAATGTTTATTCAGCCCATCTAGCACTCATCCAGCCCCTAAGGGTTGACAAATTCGTGGGGTGGCCCCCACTCATGTGGGAGGTCATCCCTTTGTGTCCCGATGTGTACAATCGGTCCCGAAAGTTGTATTTTTCGGACTGTTTTAAATATATTTTATTTTATCGGGTCAAATAAAATATATTATGGGCTCTTACTCATTATGACATGTATCATGAATATACATTCCCCAACTTTAATTTATAAGTCTCCGAAGTTCAGTTCGGGCTGTTATCTGTTAAATTACCAGTACCGGTAATTTGGGCTTCTTTTGACCAATCGGTCAACTCCGGGCCTTTCCATGGCCCAAATGAAATATCCACCACTATATATTTATTATCTAGACCAAGATGAATAAAATATATGGTCTCGGGAAAATCGGGCGGCCCCCGCTCCCGGTGTGGGTCCCACATGCAATTTACTATTCACGCGAAAGAGATAATAAAAATTTACAACTTCGTAAATTCGTAAATCATTCCATAAGGTTTATTACATCATTTACGTAAAAGTAAATACATTTGGGGACGGTGTTACATAGCCCACTAAAATAGCACACATGATACTTAGCGGTTAAATTTCATTAATATGTACATAGTATTACTAATAAGTTGTAACTGGAATTAATTGGGGGAAAATGTAAACCTTTATTAAATATGATCTTTTAAAGATGTAGGATTAGATATGCATATGGAGCAACTCAAGTAACATATAATCAATTTTAGTCCAGGAAAGTGATAAGTGATTAGATATATGACAATACACCATGAAACTGGTGCTCCCATCTAGTTCATTGAAATTATGAATCTTCTGTACCCAAGATTTCATATTTATGGAGATTAATTTAAAGCCAATAATTGGAATTCATATGGGTTGGATGGTTGGAAAGTAGGAAAAAGTGATATGATGATTGAAATAGATATCAAATATGTGAATAAAACTAAATAAAAAAATTTACATATCTGAAGTGAAAAAGATAACAGAATGCTGTATTTTCTCAATAAAACATCTCATTTCCTCTCTTCAAACCAAATTTGAAAAAAACCCAAGTAGAGTTAGAAAAATATATGTTCAATCAAAAAGAAAAGGGAGATTTTGGAATGAAGACAGAAGATTAAGATGTTAAATGAATAAAGTTTGAATAAAGATGGTCACTTTTGGGAATCAAAAGGTGAAATTGTAAAATCGAAACAGAGAGAGGAGTGTATATTACCATCTGCGATGGAAATCAAATGTAGGGATGGTTGAGAGAGAGAATTCAACTCCAGTTGACGAGCCGATCGAAGAGAGGAGCCCCGAAAAAAGAAATGTCTGGAGCCATCAAAATCTGATGGGCTAGAAGAAATGAGATTACTGAAGAGAAAATTCCGATGATGGACCTTTGAACTGAGATGATTTGTGGTAAAGGAGAGATGTGAGGAAACGGAGAATGAAATCTGAACGAAGAGTTTTTCTGATGAGCGAAGTGAAGTGATTTCTAGCGAGAGTTGCACAAAGGATAAGAATGGTTAAATTGAGCGAATGTGAGCCGTGGATATGTGTTAGTGAATCATACGGCTGAGAGGCAGGTGCATGTGAGCGGGAAAATGAAAAATCTCAAAGTAGTGCAACTCCATATAAAAACTCCCTTTTTACCATCCTTTTTACCCCCTTTTCTCTCACATCTCTCCTACTCCACCCATTCTCTTATTTTCCTCCAAAAACACTCCCCCCTTCCTTCGTTCGAAGTAGCTACAATACACAAGCCAAGCTCCACAAACCTTCCTCCTTCATCTTCTTGGATGGATATCATGGGGACTGAGGTGCATTTGGACGAGTTGAGTGGGGAAGAATTTCAACTGAATGGTTTGACATGGGGAGATGACGTGGGTGACAGTGGTAATCGTCCAGCTCCAGTGGGTGTTGAACTGAATGCGACTTCAAGGGAAGAAGATGAAGAAGGTGTTGAAGTTGAAGCTTTGGAGAAGAGTATGTTGATTTTTCCTCATTTATTGGTATTTCGTGGGTCAGACAGACAACTTGCAATTGCAGCGTCTGTCTAGCCTAAATTGAACGTGCTTTCATACTTGTTTTGAACTGAACGTGGTTTCGTAGTTGGTAGAGTGATAAATAAAATGTGTGTGCGGTCAGATAACTTAAAATGTTTGTCTGCGTAGAAGAAATGTCTGTATTCGCATGAGGAAAAATGTATATGACTATGTATTAGCATGCATGTGTTCTACTGCACGTTTGATTATCTTACTTGAGTAAGTATTTTAAATGTGTGGTTTTGTTTGGAAACATGGTTGTATTTTGTAATGTGAAGTAAAATGAGGTGAATTAATTAAACATATACACACACATATATATAACAATAATTTATATTAATATATTATTGTAATTGTGTAAAAGTGATGCAGGGAACACGTATGGTTCTATTATGGTATTTCGGTTTAAAAGTGATGCATTATGAGGACATCCATATAAAGTGAACTTAGCACAGGTAGCCTTGGTGTTCCTAAATCTGGTGGGCTGCTCTTTCATGATACTTTTCATGTTTTCAAGCACGGTGTTATAGGACTCAACACCCCATGGATACAGTTTAAACTTCTCAAACTCATCCGCCCACTTAACATACTCCAAATTTATCTTTGTTTTGTTGTCCCTTGCAAGTAAAACAGTCAAAACGTAACAAACGGACACTAGCTTCACAAGATCTCCTCTTTTTGTACGCCTAAATGAGTTCAACTTGTCCTTTAACGTTTTGTACGTAATGTTTGTGGATCCACGAAAGTACTTGTCAATTAGCGTCCCTTGCACTTCATCATCATCACTGAAGACAGTACTTTTCCTTTGATGGTTTGAGACCGGATATGCGGCAGAAATCAGCATACGTAAACTTCAGCAACCTCCCTTGAATAAAGAACCATGGCTCGTCTTCAGGTTGGTCCTTGACTAGCCTCATCAGAAGAGAATGGACGATTTGGCCAGAAAATTGCATGTCTGACACGGATATTAGGTGGCCCCATGGCAAATTCTTAAACTCTTCCACTTGATCCTTTGTCAACGCAGCTTTGACCAAACTTACAGCCTCTTTGAAATATGAGCACACAGAATACTGAGCTCGAAAGTGCTTGCGAACTGGAATTTGTAGTTTGAATGCCTTGTATAATTAACACAAATACAAATCAAACATTTTAGACAACTCAGAAGGAAGGACATACATTTTATATCACTTGACAGACAAGTATGTTAATTGGACAGGCAACTACACAACAATATAAGCAATTCCATATCACATGCACAACAACTCTATATCAAAATGAGGATTCAGAAAATTTTAATGGTTTGCCAGACAACTATGTTCACATGATAAATAACTAGAAATGGCTTGCCAGACAATTCATTTCAAATGACAGACATCTCATTCGCCTGGCCAGACCATTATAATGACATCATAGACAACTTTCAAGAATTCAAAACGAAGTGACACACAACCAAAACAACGATGCAAAGACAAGTTCAAAGTGGTCAGACAAACACAATGAAAAACAGCACCAAAATTACAACTCTATTCACACCAAGATAATATAAATTTAAAAAATATGAAAAAAAGTACATACCTTTCAGCCATTTCTGTTAAGCTTGAGGAGGGCGGTTCGTCGACGGTGGTCAACAGTTCAAGAGGGTGATTCCTTCCTTGGGTTTCTGAACTCTTTCGAGATGAGGGAAGCTTTGCGACGAGGTTTCCGGTTGGTTCGTCGATGGGTCCTCGCGGTTGATTTCGAACGATTCGTGGGGGTGAGGACGGCGGTTGTGGCGGACGAGTTGGGAGGGCTTGAGGTCGGTGACGATGGGAGGGGGGAGCGGGGAGTTTGTCGAAAGGCAGGGAAGGGAAAAGGTGGGGGGTGGGAGAATTGGTGAGGGGGAGAGTCTGGCCGCATGTGGGGGAATGGAGGGGGGGGGGGGGGTAAATTTTTGGAATGGTTTTTATATGGGGTACCATTTGAGGTATACTTGGGGTACCCATAGCAATTTTGAATAATTAAAATGCCAAGATCATATATACAATGTTGGGAACTAAACGGTTGAGTTATAACGGAGATAGGGAGGAGTCAGGAGACACAAAGACTATGATGTACTCCCTCCGCCTCCCTAACTTTGTCCCGTTTTACCTTTTTCGTCCGTTGATAGGGTTAATTTCCTATTACGTATGTTTATATTTTTAACTAGTTTTATTAGTTCTAGTTGTGGAAATTACACACTTTTGGTGTAATACTTTAGGTTGTGAAATTATTTGTAATTTATTTAGATTAGGATTATTCTGAGTTTAGGACAGATCAAAATCATCCCAAGAATCAAAGGATGGATCCTAAAGACCAAAGAATGTGCAAAAGGGAGAAGATCAAATGAAGATTTTGATATTTGTTCAGTACTCGGTCGAGTATTGCCAATACTCGGTCGAGTATTGACCTGATACGCTAGTCAAAATCAAATCTGGGAGCAAAAGAACGTGGCTGAATATTTGATGAAGATCCTGTCATACTCTACCGAGTATCACTCAATACTCGGTCGAGTATACCTACATTTTGCAATTTCCTGGAAACTACCTCTTGTACTCGGTCGAGTATCTCCAATACTCGATCGAGTACAACACCCTGCCACTTCCATTTTGCTATAAATACACCCCATTTCCTTCACATAAAAACCACCAATTCACATATACTTCTTAGCTCAGTTTAGACAAGTATTTTCTTTATATTTTTCATCATGTTTAGTCTCCAAATGAGGAGCTAAACTCTTCCATCTTGGTTTTGCTACTTTGAAGCTTAATGAATTTGTAAGTTGTGAGTTATTCTCTTTAATCTTCTTCCTTGAATATTAATTCTTCCTTTAAATACTATTTCTATATCAATGTTTGGGAGTGCTACTAAGATGACAATTAGTTAACATCTTGACATTAGTTATAATAATTGTTATTTCTTCCTCTATGTTAATGTTGAGGAGTGTTACTAAGATGACAATTAGTTAACATCTTGATATTAACTATAGTAGGATTCATCTTCTTTAATATTCTTCATTGAGTATTAATTAATTCCTATTCATATTTCATATTAATATTTTGAACATTACTTAAAGGATCAAGTAATTTTGTTTCATATATTAATTATTACTAGAATCGATCGACGAATACACTTGTTAATCGTTCGATCGTTTCACGGTAGTAAACTTGGGTTATAAATGCATGCGTTTCATGGTTAATAAACCAAGGGGAATTAATTATGTTGATTAAACCAATAAACCGTTTGTGTTGAGGTTGTCAATCTCAATCGTTTTCATCTTGACTTTATTGCTCCTATCGGGTTAATATACGGCGCGTGTTCTATATTAATTCGGTAGTAAGTTTTATTAATGAACACGTCTCGTTATTAATAACTACACTCGATGAACTGGATATACTCCTCGATTGAGTATTCGAGAGGAAGATAGTTAAAGATATAACCGGGATCGACGAACATATCATTAAGTGGATAAAAGCAAAACCAAGCCTTCATCTATTATTAATTAAACCACATAAGTCGTTCATCTTTGTGTTTAAAAATTCTTAAAGTTCTTCAACTACAAATCTAAACCCCCCTTGTTACTAGTTATATAAAAAGAGATGTATTCCTTTCCCTGTGGATACGAACCTTACTTCATTATACTACATATAATTGTTGTTTTGTATTATTATTTTGAGTGCACACCACGACAAAGTGCACGTCATCTGTCCCATTAAGTTTGTCTCATACCATATTTGATAATACTTGGGTGGTTACAATTCATTCTTACTTTATTCACACGTTATCAATTTAATATCAACCACACAATTCCACTTTTTCTTAGAAGTTGTGCCACACCCCTTGTCCCAAACATAGTGGGACGGAACTAGTATGATACAATGACTTGAACAAATTATACAAATGTAAATTGCTTTAGTGTTACACCAACATTTTTATTATATTTTTATTATTCCTATAATGTTCTAATCACTATTAGAGCATTATTATAAGTTTGTAGATGTATCAGAGCTTTTATGGTGAGAAATGACTCACACGAGAAAAATGAGAATGAACGTGAATCATCAGATTGTATTATGTGAAACTGTTTTTTTTTTTAGAAATGTGAAGCTGAATTATGCATTTGATAAAATTGAAATGCGTATTAGATGAATTTGAATCTAAATTGAAGTGTGTACAATACAAAACACAAAAATGTTTCCAAAACATAACTTTATATTGCACATTTCATTTCGGATAATTTATTATTCTTTTTTTTTTCGAATAAAAAGAAACAAAAAAGAGAGTCACTCAAGCCAACCGCAGAACAAAAAGGCGGCTGGCACATACACATAAGTACATAACTATACGGAGCAATACAGTATAACCTAGCAAACATCCGCTTACTTAAGCCCTTCTCCCGCGCCTCTTCTCTTTTCTCCTCACTGACTAGTATTATACCCGTGTGCGATGCACAGGAAGTGGAATTCTCATATCAAAAGCAAGTTTCTGAATAATATGAATAATACATGTAATTTAATTTTAGTACATAAGAACTCAAATTTCGTAATATAGTAATACGAATTGTAAATATATATCTAGCAAAAAAGAAATAAATAAAATATTTTCACAATAAAAGTTTTTTAAAAGATGAATGTTATAAATGCTTTACAAATTTCGAAAAACATCCTTCAATACAACATTGGACGTTATGGTGGTGTTTTTTCCATATGTCACATATAAATATCATCAAACCACCGTCATACCGATTATTTTACAAAAATATATTAATTTACAATGTCATGAAAATTTATTTCAAGTAAAATACTCTGCAGTAAACATTTTTTTAAAATCTTTTTAGTAGTTGACATGTCTAGAGAACAAAATCCCACAACCCAAACTCAACCCAAAACCCAAGTATAAAATATTTTCCCGAGCCCTATTCTCATCTATGCTGAATTGGCATAGCCTTCTCAACCTTCTCATCCCCAATGATCGGCGAGCATCATCACATTCATTGTTTGTCACTCAACCTTTTCGCCCTTACAAATCACATGTAAGCACTTTCGTCCTCTCTGATCATCGGTTACGACACTCGCACAAATCATAACAGTGATTAATATATGTGGTACCAGTCAGTAAATTACTTTGAAATTGATATTTTTAAAATAGAAGCTTTTTAAAAACAAAATGGAAACTACAAAATAGAAACTAAATATTGTTATGTTTATTAAAATAATCAAGAATACCATATGTTGATTATTAAAACAATTACATTCACAATATTGGTCTAGAAAAAATACCTTAAAAAACCGTTGTTTTGTTTAACTGTGGAAAAAATATAACATGTGTGATTAAAATATAACTTCTTTAAAATTTGATTAAAGATGTTTTTCACAGGACTAATTTTTTTATATGCTATCATTTGATATGGTAAATATCTATTCTATGTGAATTTATTATTGACCAAGTCTGATCAGGTCCAATATACTTTGATCTGGTTTGATCAAATTCGAGATTGAGACTGAAATCAGTCTACTATAATCCATAAAGAACTACGTAGTATTAGGCTATCTTATGAGACTTTTTTTATATGGAGTATACTTTTCAGCTAGATTTATAATTATCCTCATTATAGCTCCCGCATTATTAATTTAAAATGCATATTATTTCAAACTGACTATGTTATTTTAATATAGCTAGAAGTATATAAAATCTTATATAAGCTTTAAATTATAAAAAAGGTTCTTGGTCCATTTTTTTACAATATTAAATTGTGATAGTAAATCAATATTCTCAAACCTTATTTTTATCCAACTCCAGGCGAAAATCTAAAATAGGCTCTTACACATTCGTAAAAAGGAAAAAGAAACGCTCATATACTTCCATCCTTTTACCCCCAATTACTCTCCTTTTTCCATGTGCACAATATACCCCTTGTTTGCCCAACACACTTCTTCCACGTTCACGAAGCAGACAAACCACCATTGTCTCTCGGAGGCACGTTTCAGTCAACTGCATCCTTCTAATTAGTATCTCTATTTTGTCCTTTCTTTAATCTGACTAATTTCTAATAATCTTGATCTTTTACAAACACGACTTAATTTTTTTGCCGTACAAACAAAACAAACTTAACTTACATAGACATGTGTAAAACTTTTTTCGTTCTTCAATACCCATAGTAGAAATAGAATTACAAAACTCGGCCCGAGGGGTAGCAAGGGTGGGGGCCGCTGGCCAAAAAAATAAAACCTTTTGGGCCCCTAAATCAGCCTAATTTAAAGTTTATTAGGTCCATATGAACAAAAGCCCAAAATTAAGAAAAGTGTAGTACTTCGACTTCAGGAAGCCAAGTAGAGAAAATTGGATCCAACTCATCGACATCTAGTATCTGTCTCCTTGAACGGCCGAAGGGTCCAACGCCCGGCTAAGTTGCCGACTCACTTCACGGCGTCTCCCGCCGGCCAGCTCCAGGACGCAGCACGGAAGCACGTCTCATCAGTTGTCTCCTTCTCGCCTCACGCCCGTCACCCGGTCGCCTGCACTCCGCCATTTACCGGCCCTTCGGCGGTTCCGCCACTTTTCTGTTTTACTATATAATAATATAGATAGATACTGTTTATATCAGATTATCAGGTATGTTGCTAGAACGATTTAATTAGCGAAAAGCAATAACCCCTTCATCGTTTTTTGCACCAACAAAAAGTCTTATACTGCTCTGAAGCACTGAAATTGCTTCTTACAGGAGGTTAACAGCTTATTTTCCTGCCCATGGAGCCGAAGTCAGATGATATGGACGTCGAGTCCCCCAAGAAGTCCTCTCCCCCTCGTCCCTGCCGCCGCTTTGTTGTGAGCACTTCACTATTGTGATTCTGGTTTATTCTACATTCTTGATGTTAAGCTGCAGCTGAACTTAACTGACTGAAATATTAAAACGTTGCAGTTCAAGACATTATCTCAGCGAATTAAGGACATTGATATAGATGTATACAAAAGTCTTGATCCTATGAAAACACAGCCATCAGAGGGTTCTTCTTTTTTCCGTGATTGTCTTGTGCAATACAGAGTATGTGCTATTAGTATTATTATTATTATTATTGTAACTCCTTCGTTTTATTTATTTTTCAGTAAAGCTACTCTCTTTTTCAAGTTAATCTCTCAAATTGTATCCCATCAATGCATACCCTGGATTTTTATGTGTACTGTTATGGGTTGCCATCCAAAATTTAAGATTGAAAACCTGAGAGTATCTTCTTATGGTCAAGTCTTGTTTTAGAGCATTTTGTAGTAGTTTCTTAAAGTTTTGATGAGGATTGAGGGGTTGGTCCTTGCAACTTTTTCATTTGGGGATCATTTATCCTAACCTCTATAAATCTCCCTTTGGGCAAAATAACAGGAATTAAATACAGCAGAGGATTTTATATCTTTTTATGAAGAAATGTTGCCCTTGGTACAAACACTACCTCAAATTGTGCTGCAAAAGGAATTAATACTCTCGGAGCTTCTTTCCAGACTTCACATGAAGGGTAGATTATCAGTTGAGCCAATTTTAAGGTACCTTTTGCTTTTGTGGCATACTTACTCATTAAGTACTGGCGTACTGTGCAGTTTTTTTTATTCCCCATGTGCTTATTAATAATCTGTTTGTAAAGTGAAGCATGACCCTTCTTGTCCCTCGTCCTTCTGATTCCGTCCACTATCAGGTAAAAGAATTCCCTCCTACCTTCTACTAATGGCGTGTTTTTATATATTTCTTACAGGCTTATTGCAGCTTTATCTAGAGACCTGGTGGATGACTTCTTACCGTATGTCTTGTAGTCATTTTATAATATGCTTACTCCCATAGTCCCCTATAGTAATCACTTCGTTCCCTATTGTGACAGATGCTGTAGCTGCTGTTATTTCTTTTTATTTTTGTATTTGGTTTATTTGGTTTTGGTCCCCAGCTAGGCATCTAATGTCTCACTTGAAGTTGATAGTCTGTATTTTTATTTATTTCCAAAGGAAATAATGATCTGTGGAGTACGTGAGGAATACATCATATTTGACATGAATGCTTTATGAATGGAAACACATATACATAAGACATATTCAAAAAGAAAAACAATGCCCTGCATCACTATTTCTGAAGTAACTAAGTGAATAGATAATAACCGTTGCTAAGTGTACAAAGTGATTTTAACTCTTGATTGCTTAATGAAAAGCTGCTCATTATGCCCATAACATTTTCCAAAAGAATAGTCTATTGCTTTATCTCAACAAAGGTGCTTCATCCGTTTCTTTCTCAAGTATCGAAGCTCCACAGTCCAACCAAGTGTATAATGATATATCCAGCCATAAATTACTCATTTAAAAGAAAACACATCTACATAGTAATTGATAACCTTAACAGGACTTGATAATTGGAGTGTCTGTTGCCACCTGACCCTTTAATTTTGCATTCTCTGTTTCTTATGCACTTTTAGAAGGTATCTATCGTGTGGCATTCTTGGAATACTTTAATGACCCCCTCCAAAAAACTTACTTCATTGTTAATTTTTAATGATATTATGTATTATTGTAAGTAAATTCTATAACTATTTGTCAACTTGTTCTAGAATTCTGGATGATTTGTTTTGTTCTCAATTTATTGCCTTGGCTTTTATGTGTTGGTAACTCGTACTTTTAATCCAAATTATTTTTGGTTAATAATTTTGAATATATTTGTGATTGACTGGGTTTCCAACAAGCTGCTTACCTTGTTCTGATAAAATTTTATAAAGAGAAAAACACCAAAGTAATTTGAATCTGTTCTCTTTAAAAGACAAGGTGCATCTTTATTTTACAAAAGCAAGGTCAAATGGAAAAGTTACCAAGGAAACTACTTTTATAGATCACCAATAGCTAATTCATATTTAAAACCAGGAAAACTACTTTTATAGATCACGGGTAAGCTAATTCATATTTAACACTGAAGTTGTAGACCATTCGTCAAAGTTGTGTATCGTGTAGTTGAAGCTTGATTGCATAATGAGGTTTTTAAGCGTATTTTTTTCAAGAACTGAAGAAGTCGAAAAACTCACGGAGACATAAAGCCCTTGTGTGAAAGTTTAGATATTATTTTTTCCAAAAACAATATTCAGTTACTAAAACAAAGTCCTTATTTTTTAAAATCCCAATCTTCAGTTTCTTTTTTTTTGAAGAAGAAAACAAAAAAGTCACATTTTAGTATGGCCAAATTACTTGGCTTGTAAAATGAATCATTGAGTCTTACTCGGCGATTTACTCTGTATTTTGGAACGAAATGAGCAGGTAAGCTACTCGGCAAGGTGAATGCCTAAGTAGCGAGTACCCACCGATTAGAACATAGCTGGCTGCCTTGTTTTTTATTTCTTCTTACATTTTCATTTCTATCATTGGACTTTATAATTTTCTTTTTAGAGAAATATACCCAGTTACTCACCCTAGACAACTAAGTTACACATTATATTTTTTCCTTTTTATTTGACATTTTCTCTTTTAATGTTTATTGCCAGGTTTCTTCATAGGGTTGCTAACTCTTTAGTGGCTCTTCTCCACAGTGGTGCTGACAGAGAACCAGAAATAGTTGAGCAGGTCATGTGATACTATGTTTAGAAAGTCCAATTCATTTTGGTCTGAATTCTCTTGCTTGAAATGACATCCACATAATCTTAAATTTGCAGATTTTTACATCATGGTCATGCATTATGATGTACCTACAGAAGTACATTACAAAAGATGTTCTCCATGTTCTGAAGTAAGCTATAGATTGCAGTTTTCTCTTTAAATACATAATGGTCCTTAGTTTCTGTTTGACTCTTGATCCCCCCTCCCTAGCTAGTTGTACTACCAAGATCTTGAAGCATGTTCCCTTGAAAGTTGAAACTGTGCAAATATTCTTGTATCTCTCATGTGCAATATTTATCCTTCATTGCTTGGGAATTTAACTGTAAAATTTTAGGGATGAGTATATGTTCTTTGATCATTTGAAAGATATATATAAAGCATCGAAAAAATATTTGATTAAGATTGTCCGTTGTCGTGGCTCTTTGTTTTCCATGGGCAATTTATTAGTTGATTTATGAATGATAAATGAGAAAGGAAGATCTTGTTAAAAATGAGAAGGAATAATTGTCTCATATTTCCCACATGATTTTTGGCAATACAATGGACACAGTAGTACACACACCCCTCACTGCTCCAGGCACACAGCGAGTACATTCATCATCATCACCCCAGTGCCGCAAAGGCTTCCCACCTTCAGTGGGGTAAGGGGTTCGGATGCACGCAGTCTTACCCTTGTACTATTACCCTTGTACTAAAGCACAAAAAGGTTGTTTCCGGATGACCCATAGTGAAAATCGCGTCGAAAATTGCATGGAGTGAATGACTCTTCATAACAAAAAAGCACATACAGTTCAGTGAGCCATTTTGCTTTATTCCATCATATTCCCAAGCCAAAAAATAGCGAGTATTATGCTCCATTGCAAATAGCGAGTGTTTTGCTCCAGTGGAGACAGTTTATCGAGTACATTGATTCAACTAATTTGAACTGACATTCTAGTATCAAGTATCAACTAACCACAATCAACCACAACTAATGCGTAATGCGTACTTTTTCAAACATTACCGCTGAAGCAAAATGTTGTTGTTAGACCAAATAGAAACAAATCGCAAACTAGAATTACAGAAACAAGGAAAAACAGTAGAAGAGAGGAAGGTAGTCAAACTGTCAAACTCGAGATGTTACGCAGCATCGTGTTGAGAAATAAAAATCGCAAAACGCGTGATCGTGACAAGGATCATATGATCCTATTGTGTGTGTATGTGTATATTAATAAGGAATACTACTTATATCTGTTTCCCTAGACTGCCTCTCTTAAAAGAGGTAAAATTGATCAATCAATGATCAAAGGTATTGCTTTCAACTTCTGTACATGCTTTTATTCTAATTCATAAAGAATGAGGCTGTTTTCCTTGCTTATAGTTGTTACTTCTATTCTCCGGTGTAATGTATTATTGTTCATTTCTTTCCAGGGCTACAGTAAAGTTGAGATACTTTCCCAAAGACTACGTGCAAGAATTCATGGCGGAGTCTGTATCATTCTTATTGAGGAATGCTTCCTTCCAGGAACTTAGAAGAGGTAAGGAGTATAACTTATATAGCTTCTTTTATATTGGTTAATAATATTTCTTGACAATGCAGTCAATTGCTTTCTCTATTTGGTTCGCAAATTATATCGTACGCCTGGATAACCAGCGACATTTTTGCATTTTCAAAGGGTGTTAGCTTTTTTGACTTCTCGTGCTCCTTTTTTCTCTTTTCCTGATCACATTTTTGGAGTATGTGACTATGTCCATTTGCATCTGAATGTTGCTCATTTTCCTTCTAAACAATGTCATTTGTATATGTTGGATTTACAATTATGAGTACAACAACAACAACATTACACCCGTGCCACAAAGGCTCCCACCTACAGTGGGGCAGGGGAGGTAGGGTGTGATGTACATAACCTTTTACCCTCGTACTAAAGTACAGAGTGTTTCCAGATGACCCATGACGGAAATTGCGTCGAAAATTGCATGCACTGATTGTTGCTTTATAACAAAGAAGCGTCGACGGTTTAGTGAGCCATTTTGTTTTATCCCATAATATTCCCAAGCCCAAAAAAGTGAGTCTTTGGCTCCACTGGAAATGATTGAATGGATGTACATTTATCGGTGTATAATAAATATACAAACCCCTATTTGGTTGCACCAATATTTAGTTATTTAGTCTTGCTCGCATTTGTCTGGAATGAGGAACTGAGGATGCCATATTTTAGCATGATGATAATTTCCTGTGACTTGTGCCCTGCTTGATTCTTTATAAGTATACATTACTTTGTGTTGTATGTAATATTTTGTGTCACTGCAATTTGTCAGGAATTCAACACTTAATGACTGAAGTTGTGAAGAAACCATCATTGACGAGAAAGTCCGCAACTAGTTCCTTAATAGCATATGCAATGAGAGGAACTTCATCAAGATTTCATTCAAAGGCTGGGCAAGTATTGCGCCTTCTTATTGGCAACTCCCTATATAGCATAGACAGTCATTTCGATGGAGGTGAGCTTTTCTTTTGGTTTGTTATTAAACAAAATTTGTTTCTCATCATACTATGCATTCTCTGTGGTCTGCATTAGGAGCCTGTTTTGCGGAATGTGCAACTCAAATAGGTGCATATAGTTGCAGTTTACATACTTGCATCATGCAATCATTTGCGCTTGAAATGAAATGAACTGCAAAAGATCCCACTTTGTTCAAGCTGTATAATCAGTTCTGCATGATCTGCCATATAGGTTGAGTTGATTATCAGCATGACCTATTCAAAATCAGCATTGTAATGTTTAATAGGCTTGATATCCATGGATTTAGAAGTGGGTTCAGACTCTAGATATGCTTTCTTCGGTGAAACAGTGGTGAAACTCAATTTCCCGTGACAGTTTAAGGGACATTAAGCTTCTCTTTCTTTTACTTGATTATTACTTGGTTAATCTTATTCCAAAATAAACCACGAAAATTATATTCAGGGCAGGGTATGAAATTGCATATTGCTTAGTCATGTTTTACTAAAAAAATGCATATTTCGTAAGCCTTATAACGCAATGAGGCGTAAATTATATATATGTATAGTTGTATACACACATATATTAAGCTCACAACATAAATAATACATTAAAAGTTATGTAATCATTCAAAAACGTGAAAGTCAAAACATAACTTTATTTTGGAAGGATATCCTACAATACATTAATGGGACATGCTTCTTTTTTATTTGACTCCTCTTCCTTGTCCACTCAAAACAAAAACATAAAAGGAAAAAAAAAAATACAGGACTTAGGGAAGTACATAGCTTCCTTCAAACTAGATACACATAAATTAGAGCGAGGTTGGGAAGGAAGGTGAAGGGAACTTGATGACATTGCGATTGGTCACTATCACATATCCAGAACTGCATTCACTCCGTTCTCATCTTTTCAGCACATTACTCCCATATCACCTAATATCTGTCACACACATGCACACACACACACACTGACACACACACACAAACAAAATAAAAAATAAAACAACTTATTCATCAAAGTCATCAAACGTCATATTAAAACAATTTATAATGAAGCCATAATCCTAGCAAAGTAATATGGAGTATGTTCAAAGTTCAAACATGGCAAAAATTTGTAAACCGTTAACATCAAATTAAAATTCCTAACATGCTAAAATTTTATCTTTTTAGACTAATGCTCGAAAAACAGAATGATTAGTATCTAGTTTGCTGAGAGGGCACAAATAATACGGTAATACCCTTACACATTGACCTTCTATTGTGTTCAATATTGCTTATTCCTCACTGCAATATTGCACACGCCTTGTTGCGTGTGCAATATTGCTTATGCCTCACTGCAATATTGCGCAAGTGCCAGGGGGCGTAGCTGACCTAGTGGGAAGAGGGTGCCACCTGCCACAAGGGAGAGGTCCCGTGTTCAACTCCAAGTAAAGACTTGGACTGGAACCTCATTCTCTTGAGGTTTCTTGCATGGATAGATAGCAAACATCTCTATTTTGGTTTGAGTTACTCCCAAAAGTTCAAACTATGTTCTTATATGGTTCTAGATATTTTTAGTGGTTCAATTTCGCTGCTTTTGTATGCATAGGCTGCTATTAACCACCGATGCAAACTTTTAACTGATGAGGAGATAACGTAAATTAGGATAGACTAAAAGAGGATGTAATTACATTTGGCCATTTTCTGTTTGGTTAGGCTTGCAGTCAAGAAGTTTCCATGCATGTTAGTTTTATATCTACATCTGGATTTTCTTTATTACATACTCTACATTATTTGTGCAGGTCCAGAAACTGTTCTTGAGGTTGTTGTTGGTGTTTTTCAGAGGCTATGTGAGAAAATGAACTCTAGTGAACTAAAGTTGATGTGGGATTGCTTATTGAAGGGGATAACCAACAATGTTACTAGTGGTCATCCTGTGCATCTTTGTCGGCTTTTATCCCTGCTTATTTCTACTGTTCAAAAGAAATTTGTGGGAAAATTATCTGGTGTGCTATATTTTAAAAAAAAGTCATTGTCCATTTATCTGCTTCACTATATCTTGGAGTGATTCTAAGGCTGCTTACTTCGTACAGATTATCAACAAATTCTAGAAGTAATCAGTTTGCTTGTACAGACCTACTATGTGCCATCTTCCACCCTGCACCCAATGGATCTGGCAACAGAGTTTTTTGACAAAATTTTGTCATTGATGCTTTGTGTTGTTGATGCTCTTCACAAATCGAATAACATCTCAGATCTGACCTGTGCCTCTTTGCAGTGGGCTCCTGTGTTTAGTTTGAGGAATAAAAGGTATTGTCTTGATGTTATTTTTTTTAGTTTATTTGATTTCCTATGTTATTTAATTGGCGAGTACTTTACTCAAACATAGACCAACAGACCAAGCTGAATAAGCAACCAAGCCGGTTTGATTTACAAAATCAAGTTAGTCGGCGAGTACTCTTTCACATCTATAAATATCAAATTCAGTTAAATCTGCAACTCCATTACTCAGTGACTCATTACTCCGGTGAGTAACATGGTTGCTATGAGTTTGAAAGATTTCGGTATAAAAAAGTGAAGAAAGATCAGTTTTTTCTAAAAAAAGTGAAGAAAGCAATTTAATTTGGAAACTTTTAATTGTTTTCTTTTGGTACCTACCAAATCTGCAAAACTAGGGTTTAGAAATATGACAGTCCTTAATGAGTCCCTGTCGTGTGTGATGGTCATATGTAGATTCTCATGGTATTGTCCTAATGGATTAAATTTGACAACCCTTCAAAGATAATTCATAATATAGGCACTTTTTTCAATTCTAATTGAACATTTGATGATATTTTTTCTTTTAACCTTATTGAAGCTTAGAGTGCTCTGTAAATGATGATTATAGAGTGTAAAATTGATAAATGACACAATTTGGTGTACATTACTTGACATCATTTGTTTGTGACTTTGTGTATTGTTTCTGAAACTTTTACTTTGCATCAGCCTGCCTACATTTCTGAAAGAATTTCTATCAAAGGACCCTGATATTCTCCAATGTTTTCAAGCCAACATTATGAGGTAATGCTCGTCATACTTAGATTTGACACGTGAAAAATTATAGAATACTATTCCGCTGTGTATTAAATCTCAATGTTTATAATTGGTTTCAGTGCATTAACTGAGTTACTAGAGATTTCAGAGGATGAGTTCATATATTTGCTGTACATTTTTTGTGAGAGAATACCAGTACATTGGAAGAGCTTCTTTGATGGAATACCTAAAGAGGAAGTCTCAAAAATTCGTAGTTTCTTTGGAAAAGCTATGGTATTTTGGGTTCAGCACATCAAAGATATGAAAGAGAAGGGGTTTCCTTCTGAACTTCAAGAGAATAGTGTTGGACTTCTGTGGGGAATCATTGGTTGCTATCCATACATGAATGATGGCAGAGCAAATCCTTCCCTTCTTGTGGACTTGATGTTTGCTATAGATGATCTTCTAACTGTGAAATCAGGTGAGACTTAGTGTCTTGTACTCACTTTAACTCTATAGGTGATGTTGCTTCTGTGTGTGTGGAAGGGGGCCGTGGGGGTGGAGGTGGGAGGCGGACATGTCTGGAAATAACTAGGAATTGTGCTTGCTCACTGATCAGTTGTCGAAGTTCTTTTGACGGCTAATACTTAATACCTTCTTTTGACGGCTAATACTTAATACCTTCAGTGCATCTAAGAAAGCATTCCACAGTTTGTGAAAAGCTCTCTTTTCCTCAACCTGCGTGTGATGTGTACACAATATCTTTTAGGCATTATCTACTATTACAAGGCTTTACAAGGGGTTGCCCTAGTTCACATTGTCATTCTGTTCATGAGCAGATTGTGTCTTTAATCGTTTCAACATGGTAGCAGGCTATTAATTGGTTTTGCTGTAATGATCTTTTCGTTTCAACTGCATTTCACAGATGTATGTAGAAATACATGGCAATGCTTGATTGGTGCCACTTTGGGCTCTTTACTTAAATTAGCAGACATGCAAAGCGCTGCTCTTCTGGAGCCTGAAATAAGTAAATTCTTAGACCTGGCAAGAAGGCACAATAGGTGTTCTCAGATATTGTCGGGAGTCGCTGATATTTTGGATTCTATTTATGGGTAAGTTTTGGCAGGTCTATTTATTTATTTATTTATTTATTTATTTATTTATTTATTTATTTATTTATTTATTTATTTATTTATTTATTTATTTATTTATTTATTTATTTATTTATTTATTTATTTATTTATTTATTTATTTATTTATTTATTTATTTATTTATTTATTTATTTATTTATTTATTTATTTATTTATTTATTTATTTATTTATTTATTTATTTATTTATTTATTTATTTATTTATTTATTTATTTATTTATTTATTTATTTATTTATTTATTTATTTATTTATTTATTTATTTATTTATTTATTTATTTATTTATTTATTTATTTATTTATTTATTTATTTATTTATTTATTTATTTATTTATTTATTTATTTATTTATTTATTTATTTATTTATTTATTTATTTATTTATTTATTTATTTATTTATTTATTTATTTATTTATTTATTTATTTATTTATTTATTTATTTATTTATTTATTTATTTATTTATTTATTTATTTATTTATTTATTTATTTATTTATTTATTTATTTATTTATTTATTTATTTATTTATTTATTTATTTATTTATTTATTTATTTATTTATTTATTTATTTATTTATTTATTTATTTATTTATTTATTTATTTATTTATTTATTTATTTATTTATTTATTTATTTATTTATTTATTTATTTATTTATTTATTTATTTATTTATTTATATATTTATTTATTTATTTATTTATTTATTTATTTATTTATTTATTTATGTATTTATTTATTTATCAATTGTTCTATATTTTGTAATGAATGCATGCATATGCTTCTACCTTGTAAACTACATTATGTAACAAACAAATGACAACATCCTGTAAATTCGTTTGCTCTTTGGTCTTTTTTCTCCTCCTGGAAATGGAAATACTTCAGCTGGATTTAACTTCATGTAGATATTCAACTTTTTAGTTTTTTTTTTTACTTATTTCATTTTTTTGTTCTTTACTATCTTGGTGATATATTTTTGGATTTACTTTCTTGTAGATGACTTTTCTCTTTTTATGCCTTTATTACTTTCTCGTACATACCATTTGGTCATCTGCTCTCCTTTTCAATCCATCCGTTGCTATGGCTTCTTTTATGACACTGCCCCTTCTCCTTCATAAAAGCTGTACATCATTGCAGCATTGTAGTATTGTGCATGTTCTCATCTTAGTATTCTAACTAATATAGTAAAATTTACAAATGTGCTTGAATATACAGAAAACAAGCCGATACTCCTATTGAGCAGTATCATCCAGAGCTTGTGGCAACTAAAGTAGCGAGTGCTCTGGATATATTTTCTGAGAATTTATGCCACTGTAACAAGGAAGTCCGCCTTTCTACTCTAAGAATCTTGAACCACTATGAGCCTTTGTGTGATGGATATTCCGCAAATGAACATGCTGATAATAAAAGGAGAAGTGATGATCATCAAACCTGTGCTGCCGATGATCGCGGCAATAATGTATGCACATTCACATATTGTTATCTTGTTGTAAACTTGCACTTTTGTATTGGTTTGTTATTACAAAGTGCTTTTGTTTTCTCAAACCTATTTATCAGGTTGTTCAGCTCCTTTTGTCAATTGAAGAATTGCCTCTATCAAATGCCACCAGCAGAAAAGTTGTACTACTTGTATCTAAAATACAGACAACTCTATCATCTGCAAGGGTACATGAACATTATATACCCACGGCTTTGTTTGGTGTAATAGGGATCATCCACAACAAATTCAATGACTTACGAAGTCCAGCTTTGGATTGCATTTCTGTCTTACTTGGAAAGTACTTTGAGATTCTTTGGGATCGATATGTGAAGTACCTTGATTTCTGCATCTCTACTGCTTTGGGTCCTGATGATCAAACTTGTAAGGGAGGTATTGAATCCTGTGGTGATGATGATGGTAAGTTGTGTCCTTGATAAAAAGAATATGATTTTTGTGTTCCTAGATCCCCTCTATCTAGATTCTCTAGCTTATTAATAATTTCTGATGCACTTTATGGCTCTCAGGTTTGGCTAGGCAGTTCTACTCTTACTGCTCTTCATCGTCATATAGTACTTCATCTGCAGAAGTTATTTCATTATTAATTCAATCTTTACAAAGAGTTCCATCTGTAGCTGAATCTCGTTCTAGGCAAATAATACCTTTGTTCTTGAAATTCATTGGATATAATGTTGAAGAACTTCTGAGGTGATTCCTTTTTCCAATTTGCATTATCTTTCTTCTATGATGATATTTATTAGCTAAGTTAGTGATCTTAATTTTCAATTCTTTTGTTTTGTTCTAACATGCAGCGTCGAATCATATAACACACTGAATTTGAAAGGGGAAGAGTGGAAGAATGTCCTTAAAGAATGGCTTAACTTATTCAGGCTAATGAGAAATCCCAAGGCATTTTACCACAATCAGTTTCTCAAGGATGTCTTACAATACAGGTTGGTAAAACATAAATTAGCGCATAATGTTTTTATTGTCTTTTAACCTTTTTTGGATTACACTTTTGTTGAGAAATGAAAACATCAATCAATTTAAAAGCCTAAAGTAACTTCACATGTCTTTTACTTGGTTCTGTTTCCCAGGCTTCTTGACGAGAGCGATGCTGAGTTGCAGATGAAAGTTCTTGAGTGCTTGATGAATTGGAAAGACACTTTTATGCTCCCTTATGAGCAGCATCTAAAAAATGTGATCAGTGTAAAGAATTTGAGAGAGGAGATCACTACTTGGAGTTTGTCTAGGGATTCACATTTCATCGATGAACAGCATAGAGGTTTCCTTGTGCCTATTGTCATCCGCATACTTGCTCCAAAAGTGAGAAACTTAAAAACTCTTGCGTCTCGGAAGGTATGATTAGTTGTCAGATTCTTTCAGTTTCATCATTTCTCAAACCAGCGTCATAATTAGTTTTTTAATTTTGAGTGACAGCATGCAAGTGTAAACCTAAGGAAGGCAATTCTTGGGTTTTTAGCTCAGCTTGACGTGGAGGAGTTGCCACTTTTCTTTTCCCTGTTAGTAAAGTCTCTTGTAGGAAAAGAGGCAGGGTTTGCTGGAAACATTGAATCTCTTTGGAATGCACCCCAATCCTTAAATGATGAATATAGCTCATTTGGCGTCTTTAAGCATTTTGTCTCAATAAACACCAACAAAAATTATCTGAAGAAGATAAAGAGCTTTCTGCATGTAATTGAGGAGACTGTGGCTGTTTTTGATGAAACACGTATTAGTCCGTTTCTTAATTTGTTACTGGTATGTGTTTCATGTTTTTTGGAAATCTGCACATCAACTCTTGACAACGCGGATAGTAGCCTGATTGTTGTTAATCACAGTGATGCCGTCGACAGTAAAGCTATGGTATTTCTCAACACTCTCCTTTTCCATTATTCAACTTGTAAATATATGGAGTAGTATTTTGTTTTTATAGTGATGGATTTTTTAAAAAGCGATTTTATGATACAAATTTGAACGAGAATGAAAAATCAGTATGATTGAGTTTGTGTTAGTGGTCTAGGATTGCACGTCCAATCAGCTGTCTTTTTCACTTCCGCCCTTCGTGTCTATCAAATTGATTAATTAATGCCATAGTTATGCCATCGCTGCATCGTCGCCATAGAAGCTCGACACACCATAAGTCAAAAGGCCTAAGCCCAAACCCAGTAACTTGATAAGTGATTAGCAATAACCCATCAAAATAAAAAAAAAGGCCAGTTAACCTATCTGGCAAATCTCGCGATTCCAAACATCCAAAGTCATCGCCATCCCAAACGCATACTCGAGTCGTCAGGTGTGTCTTTGGTCATCGTTGTCCACATCTAGACTCGAGCATCTTCTTCCGTCAGGTTTTTCCATAGGTCGTCACATTTTTGGAGTATTTGCTTCGGTATATTGCAAATAGGCATCAGATATTTATTTTGCTTCAGTTTTGGGATAGGCATCGTTTGAGTTTAAACTTGTTTTTTGCTCCCGAATTATCCTCTACTACTACTGCCTTCTTTTTGTATTTCTTTTTTCATTGTCCAGTAGCATGTATTAGTTATTTGCTTTATATTATTTCTATTTAATATTTTACTGTTTTGTATTTCTTTATTTTGTTGGATTGTGGATAATGTTTGTGATATTTTTGATGAACTACAAAAACCTATGGTTATGGTCTTATGGATTATGTTATTTCTATGATTACATGTTTTACTACTTCATTAGTAGTATTGACTATAAGTGTTACATGTAGGCATTTTAGTATATAAAACATATTATGAAAGTATTAGTGTACCTATGTCGACATATCGCCGTGATGCCGCCATGACGGGCACCACATCGCCATGGCAGTATGGCAGTCCAGAGGCGCCGCGCCGCGAAACCCCTCAATAACAACTATGATTAATGCTCTCAGATAATATTGCTGTTTTGTCTTTCCCATGCTGTTGAATATCAGCAAACCTCAGCACACACATTAGCCGACCTATAGTGTGCACACAGTGGTTATGAATACATTAGAAGGTTTTGGATTTCTTTTGTATGGTTGTTGTCTCATTGTTTTAAAAAGCATTCGGGGTGTGCGCATCAAAGTCGGTGGAATAACGGATGTAAGGCTTAAAGCCTTGAATGGCAGAAACGAGGCTCACACCTCCAGATGGGTGAGGTGCAGATGCAATAATTCCCAAGGTGCAAACTGCAGAGGCAATGAAAGGCGTACAGCCGTACACCCCCTTTTTTTATATAATAAAATATGACTCCCTCCGTCCCCATGGACTTTGCCAACTTTCCTTTTTTGTTTGTCCCATTTTTTTTATCACTTTCCTTTTAAAGAAATCAATTTTTGGCTCTGTTCATTTCTCTCTCCTCTGTACAAACCTCAACCGCACAATTTTTGCTATTCTAATTTCACACCCAACATCAACTTGGCAAAGTTGAGTGGGATGGAGTTGGTATTTTTAGGCTGATTTTTAGGTACTGGGCCTAGACCTGTCCCCGGTTCGGAACCAAACCGGAACCGGAACCGAACCGGCGGTTCACGGTTCACCAAATGCTCAAAACTGAACCGGAACCTTGAAGGGCCGGTTCAAGGCGGTTCCGAACTGCCGGTTCCGGTCCTGGTCCAGTTCGGTTTTTTTAAATAATTTTTATTTATTTTTTTAGGATATTTATATGTATTTAATTAAAACATTATGATATAAGAACACTACTTTATGAATCAAAGACATACATTGTGATATAAAAAAAATCAAAGATGTCATACAAATCTTTGTAACTTATTTATTTTTAATATATTTGAGCTTGGTGAATCAAAATGAAAACATTATATTTATTTAGGATATTTATATGTATTTAATTAAAACATTAAGATATAAGAACAATACTTTGTGAATCAAAGACATACATTGTGATATAAAAAACATTAAAGATGTCATACAAATCTTTGTAACTTATTTATTATTAATAAATTTTTGCTTGGTAAATCAAATTAAAATATTATATTTATAGGATATTTATATGTATTCAATTAAAACATTAAGATATAAGAAAATTACTTTGTGAATCAAAGACATACATTGTGATATAAAAACATTAAAGATGTCATACAAATCTTTCTAACTTATTTCATCATCAGAGCACGGATAGTCTTCCATCATCAGCTTTAGCAACGACTTGCTTCCCCTTCTTAATCTCTTAATATCTCTCTTTACTTCTTTACATCCATGTTTTCTTATTCCCTCTTCTTTTTTGTTCTCTGAAACTTGAACGACCAACTGCTGTAATTTTTAAATTTTGATTAATTCATTTATCATTAAAGTTTACTTAAAACGGTTAACTTCCACTTTGATTTATTTAGTTATTAGATATGTATATAAGGTTCCGAGCTCTTACAGGAGCATGGCTTTGGAATGCCCTGTCAAGATAGTTAACTGCATCACTCACCTGCAAAGTAGGGTACTGAGGTACTGAACTACTGATACAAATAAAGAAGGATATATAGATGTAATACTGTAATAAAATATTGACATAACAGTTGATTTCTGATAAGAGAACATGAGTTATTTTACTGTTTTATCTTCTTTTGGCTGGGATAGTGGGACGTTTTACTGTTATGTTCTGTTATGTTCTCTTTACTTGTGATTGTGTTTGGTTGAACTATTATTATGAATTGTCTATATTATTTTATTTGTTGTAATAATATTTTTACAATTAATTTTGAGGCTTATGCCTCATTATACCCCAAGGTTTATGCCTCCTTGGGGCTACGACCAATCGCCTTGGGGCTCAACTTTGCCTTTCAAAGCCTTGTGTCTCCTTAGTATATCTAAGTACATTCAGTTTTTTTCTATCATTAGATCAACAAGATATAAAATCTCTTATTACTAAGGGTCTGTTTGGTACACTGAAATTGGCTGAATTTGCTGAAACTTATGAATTTTTAGTTGAAGTGGCTGAATTGGCTGAATCTGTTTAATTTAGAAAACATTATATTTAAAATATATTTTGTTAATATAAATAATTATATGAAGAAATAGCTAAAATACTTTTCTTCAGTAAATTCAACCAATTATGACATAAAAGTAACTCCAACCATACTTATTTTTGTTTATACTATACTAATATGATTAGTTTTTCTACATTAATATTTGGGGATCCTAAAAAATCAACTCAATAAGAGGAGTAAACATTTGTTATTTCATGCTCAGCTAATGTGGGACAAACTCTTCAACAATCTTCACTTTATTTGGCTTTACATTTTTGCCTAAACTATGTTTTTTTTGCATAGATTGTTACGATCCCACACCGGTCAAGTATGGGCTTGACCGGCGGCTTATAAGGAAGGTGTTCCCTCCTCCTAATCACTGGTCTTTTAGGAGTGAGTTCTACACATGGGCTTATGACACTGCTACGGGCCTAGTATGGGCTAGGTCCGTAGCAATTGGTATTAAAGCCGTCCCCATCTTCCTAGTCCCGACACTCAGAGTGGTGGCTTGGTCCCTGGAGGTGCCAACCGTGACCAACATAGCCGTGACCGATTGTTATTGTTACGATCCCAAATCTCATCGGGTGTACTGGGTTAACATACTATGACTTGAGTTTCCATCCTAAATGGTCACTCTTATTGGAGGAATAACATGAAATTTCATATATTGGTTTGTTAAGTAACACTTAATTGATGTGAGACAAACTCTTCACAACACACTCTAATAGTCCAATGGTAGTGATGGCTATAGAGTTGGGACATTTACAATGGTAATGCATGACCTGATTGATGTTCTTTTTATGTAGACACAAACATCTATAGAGAAGTCCAAGGAGTTGAGATCTGCGTGCTTGAGGATCATTTCTTTTATTCTTAATAAGTATGAAGGTCATGATTTTAGCTCCAGATTCTGGGATTCCTTTTTCAAGTCAGTGAAACCATTAATTGCTGGTTTCAAGCAGGAAGGCGCCAGTAGTGAGAAACCAAGCTCGTTATTTTCTTGCTTTCTTGCAATGAGCAGAAGTTACAAACTCGTACCATTGCTGTTTAGAGAGAAGAATCTTGTTCCAGATATATTTGCTATGTTATCCATTACAACAGCATCCCAAGCTATCGTTTGTTATGTTCTTAAGTTCATTGAGAACCTCTTGACTCTGGATAATGAACAGACCGATGAGGAAAAACCTATCAGGAAATTACTGCTTCCTCACCTTGATGTTCTTGTATCCAGTTTGCATTATCTGTTTGTGAACGATGGACCCAGAAAAAGGTATGGACTAATTGCTCCTTTCTTTCAACGATTGCCTCTGTTGGAATGTGATTCTCTTGATGCTCTGTGCCGTTCTCTTAAAGGTGCTATGAGTTTATGAGCCAGACAGTTTGTAGAGCATAGTGTGTAGGTGAGGTTAATTCAGACTTACAAAATATTAGGACTTTCAATAAATAATATGTTTTCTCCCGAGTTTTTCAGAGCTTGTATTTTTTTTATTAATACAATAACAACAAAATGCAAGACTTAATCCTGAAAGAGTTTAGGGTTGGCTAACGTGAATCGACACATATGGTGTAGTTTTAAGTTTTAACTAGTGATTGTGTTAAAATGTGCATTGGTTTTTTTACACGATAAATTTACATTTTAGATAAAATAAATATATTTAAACATAGTATAATAAACCAATCTCAATTTTCAAATACACAATCAATCTGCATTTAATATGACTATATGACCTAAGAGATGTTTCAATTTTTTTGAAAATATATTACACTATGAACCAGTGTCTCTAAAAACCATTTTTTTTAAATATTAGGTGAAGAAGTATAGTTGAAGTGATAAGATTGCGCCTGCTTCAAGTAATGTGTCGTGCTTTTGGGTCATGGAAATGTAGGGTTACTATACACACTCTTTCACCATATTGTATATAGCTGGTGTTTAGGCCACTTGGGCAGTGTAGGCGCTTGATTGCCTATAATGAAATTAGGATGGCTTAGGTATGCCTAGTTCCGTGCCAAGTCCATCTTTTAAGAAACTGGACATATGTATACCTAGTAGGTGCTTAAGCATTTCAGATAACCAACTTTTTTTGGGACCCTTGAATGGGAGGAAAATGATTTCAACGTTTTTAGATTGATGAGTTAAATGTCTTTACTCTTGGTTTAGTTAACTTTCTTGCTGTTCCAGGAAATTCACCAAATATCCAGGAGAAAATGAGCTGAATGTTTTTAAGCTGTTATCGAAGTACATAGATGAACCCTTAGCAGCAAAGAAGTATGTTGATGTTTTGCTTCCACTTTTATCAAAGAAATCTCATACTTCTGGTGAGATTTTTACTGAGCTCAATTAGTTCTCTTGATATTGTGGTTTAATGTAGGAAACTCCCTTCTGATATACAAATTCTGCGCATTAGTCCCTTGTGATAGAAAATGTGTCAAGTCTTGTAATGCGATTAATCATGCTCATAAGTTTGCCAAAATACCTAATTATACAAAAGTACTTGAACAATTTTTGTTTTAGTGTTATGATTAAACATGCACATAAGTTTGTCAAAATACCTTAAACGTAGTTAATACTTTTTTGTTTTATTTGACAATTAGATTTGTTCTTCTAGGTTATTTTATGCATGATTAATAATAACAATATGAGTTTGGATGCATTCTTTCAACCACATGAGGCTTATCAGCTAATGCGCAGAATTTGGGGGGGTTCGTGCACCGACCACCTTGATATTGCTGTATTTGCTTCTCCCTCCGTCCCTTTTTATTTAGCCAACTTTGACTTTTCAAGTTGGCTGATAACATGTTCATACACGGTAATATTGATAATTTGAAAATGATATGAAAATATTCTTTGTTAAAAATACTACTACTTATCATAAAAGTATAAATTTATTAAGTTTCAGATAAATAAATTAGTTAAAATAATGGATCAAAGTTTGCCATATTTGACTGGAAAAGTCAAAGATGGCTAACTAAAAAGAGCCGGAGGTAGTTTTATTTTTTGTCATTATTGCTGCTACTGTTTTTTCACTATGGGTCATCCCGAAACAATCTCTCTGTGCTTTAGTACAGAAGTAAGACCACGTACATCCAACCCCCCCTTACCCCCACCGTAGGTGGGAGCCTTTGCGGCATGGGGCAATGATGATGATTGCTGCTACTGTTTTATCATCATCATCATCATCACTCTATTATTTTGATTAAAACTATCATTATTATTAGCTCGTGTTGTTACCATAGGCAATGTCTATTGCAGATATATGTATGGGCACACTGCAGATTATTAGGCATGTTGTCCGACCACTTGGGAATGGATGTGTCAAAAATATTCTCAAATCAATATCTCCACTTCTTATTTCTGGTGGTCCCGATGTCCGGGGTTCTGTTTTCGAAGTTCTTGATGCTCTTGCTGAAAAAGATTCAACATTACTTGCTTTGGTATTTTTTTCCCTTTTGTACTTGCTATCGCTGTAGTTTTGGCTTTTGATAGCTGGTTCCTTTTTTTGACCATTTGAGGATGGTTTCTTCATTTTTTGTACCAAATGCCATTTACTTCACCTTATGCAGGCAAAACTTCTCCATGAACTAAATGCGACTTCAGCCTCAGAAATGGGTGAACTTGATTATGATACTATAGTTGCTGCATATGAGAAGTTGAATGTAGATTTCTTCTACACTGCTGAAGAAGAGCATGCATTGATGATTTTGTCAAATTCTGTATGCGACATGTCATCTGAAGATTTGATTCTCAGACAGAGTGCATTTAGAGTGTTGGCCTCTTTCATCGTTTTTTCTGGTCAAACCCTTGAACTAGAAATGAAACCTGACCAAATTTGTTCTGGACCCTGGGTTGTGCACATAATAAACACCTTTCTCATGAAGCACATGGGACATGCAATGAACAAAGAAGGCTCAGTTAGAAAGGTATGCAGTTTGTAGTTTTTGGTGAACTTTTACATCAACCAGTCCTTCATTTATTTTTCATTTTGTATTTCTCTGTATGTCTATTTGATAAGTGCTAGTGGTGTGTGGAACTTAATGCGTAGCTTTGACTTTTAAGCAACTTCATGTATTTTATGAGCTAATTTATATTTTGCGTTTTTTTCAGGCATGGATTGATCTACTACGTGAAATGGTGTTGAAGCTTCACACAATGACGGAATTCAAAGCATGTGTTGTTCTATGCAGTGAAGATCCAGAACAAGATTTTTTTAACAATGTTGTTCATCTACAGGTTGGTAACTCATGTTACTTGGAGGAACCATATCCCTTCTATGTCCTAGAAATATACTGCCTCCGTTCTGTTCATAGGTTTCCATTGCAAAATGGCATGATTATTTAGACAACAATTAAATATGCTAATTCGAGTATTTTTTGAGAAATAATTATGATGAGTATATAATATAATGGGTTATTGATGATAACTGTGATGTTATAGATGTATTATTTTTAATATTTGATGATTAAATTGTTATTTAAGATTGTAAGTTGTTTCCTAAAATAGAAAATGAGAACCTTTCGGTGGGACGTCCAAAAAAGGAAAATGGGAACCTTTGAATGGGACGGAGGGAGTATGTGATTATGTGTTGCGTGCATTACTGTAATTTGAAAATGTGCACGCACACCACACTCAACTAAATCAATGAGTTGCTACATGACTACATGAGGAAAACATTTATTGTTTTAATTTATTCACTTCAATGGTAGATTACTTGGATGTCAGTATGAAGTTTGATGTATAACCTCTCTACTCCAGAATCACAAGGAAAACCATAGTTTTCTTCATTTTTTGATAAAGAACATGCCATAGTTTTCCTTTGATGCCGCATTTCATGTTCTCTTATTTGTTTGTTCAGAGGCAAAGAAGGGCTAGGGCTCTATCTCGTTTCAGCAATGCTGTCAATTCTGGGAGTTTCTCAAAGGTATCTACCCCAGTTCATTTACACCTGAATGTTCTCAATTTGAGAAGACATGCTTTTCTCTCTCCGGAAATCTAACACCATGTAATAAAAACTATTGTAGGGTGTTGTGGACAGAGTTTTTGTACCTCTCATTTTCAGTATGTTATTAGATTTACAAAACAGCAAGGGGGAAAATATAAGAAGTGCTTGTATAAAAGCTCTTGCATCATTATCTAAGTGGTTGGACTGGAAAGCATACTATGGATTACTTCTTAGATGCTTTCGAGAGATGACTCTAAAACAGGACAAACAAAAGGTTTTAATGCGGCTTATCTGTTCCATTCTCGACCAATTCCACTTTTCAGAAGCAAGTTCTCTTCATGAAATTGAAGGTTCTATGGGACATATTCCAGATGCTGACACCAGTAATGAAGTATCTACAATGTCAGGCACCTATACTAGATGTGGTAACTGTTCTTCGGTTCAGATTTGTCTTCAAAAAGATGTGCTTCCTAGGGTACAAAAGTTCCTGGTGTCTGATTCTGAAAATGTCAATGTAACAATTAGTTTAGTTGCCCTCAAGGTCCTTAAGTTACTTCCAGGTGACATCATGGAACTGCAACTTCCAAGTATCCTACATCGTATTTCTAACTTCCTCAAGAATCGTCTGGAAAGTGTGCGCGATGAAGCTAGATCTGCCTTGGCAGCTTGCTTAAAAGAGCTGGGATTGGAATACCTGCAATTTATCATTAAAGTCTTGAGGGGCACCTTGAAAAGAGGGTTCGAGTTGCATGTTTTGGGATACACGTTGAATTTTATATTGACAAAATTTCTACTAAATCCTACTAGCCTTAACTTGGACTATTGTTTGGAAGATCTTCTTTATGTTGTGGAGAATGATATTCTTGGGGATGTTTCAGAAGAAAAAGAAGTGGAGAAGATTGCTTCAAAAATGAAAGAGACTAGAAAGCAGAAGTCCTACGAGACCCTCAAGATGATTGCTCAGAACATCACTTTCAAAGCCCATGCCATAAAGCTACTTTCACCTGTTACCATACATCTACAGAAGCATTTGAGTCCAAAAGTGAAGCCAAAATTGGAGAACATGCTGAAACATATCGCTGCTGGTATTCAATGCAACCCATCAGTGAATCAGAAGGAACTCTTTGTGTTTGTATATGGTCTCATAAAAGATGGCCTAACTGATGAACATTTTGGTCGTGAAAGCCTACAAGATAAAGATGCAGCGAGGGATGAAAACACTAATTCAAATAGATTGGTCAATGTTGACAGGCAATATTCTTATTTGATTACAGAATTTGCTCTTGGGGTACTGCAGAACTACCTGAGAAACATGAAATTAGACAAAGGGGATGAAAAGTTGTTATCAATGGTAGACCCTTTTGTAAGGCTCTTAGGGAATTGTTTAAGTTCAAAATATGAAAATATCATATTTGCATCACTAAAATCTCTATATTCAATAGTGAGGCTACCTTTGCCATCCCTTGAAAATGAGGCTGACCATATAAAGAATTCATTGTTGGATATTGCTCAAGGTTCAGTAAATGGCAGCACTCCATTGATGGAATCATGCACTAAACTGCTAACACTGCTTTTGCGTATGACCAAAATGACCCTTTCTGAAGCTCAACTTCAATCACTTGTTCAATTCCCTGTTTTTGTTGATCTCGAAAGAAATCCTTCTTTTGTGGCCCTCTCGCTACTGAAAGCTATAATAAACCGAAAGTTGGTGGTTCCTGAAATATATGATGTTGTCAAGAGGGTTTCAGAATTGATGGTTACTAGTCAGGTTGAATCAATCCGCAGGAAGTGCAGTCAGATTTTACTGCAGTTTTTACTTCGCTATCAGATTTCTAAGAAACGTTTTCAACAACATCTTGATCTTTTACTTGCAAATCTGAGGCAAGATTACATACAATTCATATCAACTTATATTGTGCATGTTCCTGTGTATGGTTGTTTAATTTGAGAACTTTCTTGGCAGATATGAACATTCAACTGGCAGGGAGGCTGTTCTTGAAATGATTCATGTTATCATAAAGAAATTCCCAACCATAATAGATGAGCAATCTCAGACTATTTTCATGCATCTAGTAATATGCTTGGCTAATGACCAAGATAACAAAGTCAGATCTATGGCTGGTGCAGCTATAAAGCGACTTGCAGGGCATGTGAACTCTCATTCACTTAAGTCTATTCTTGAGTTTAGCTTTTCTTGGTATCTGGGTGGGAAACAGCATTTATGGAGCTCTGCGGCACAGGTAAGGATTATTAGCATCACTACAGTTAATGTGGGTGTCACATACTGTTGCTGTCACTAATGTCATTTTTAATTTGTGATTGTGAAATATGTCATTAGATAAAGTTTGTATGGAGTATCCTTGTGTGATCGTAGTAAACTGATCCATTTTGAAAAAAATCAAAAGCTACCCGAACCAACATGAATGAGGTTCAAATTCATTATTTTTGGAATGTACATAATATGTTCAAACCAAAATAAAATTTTAAGAACTATAAAATGTATATTTCATTTATTTATAAAAATTAGGAAAAATTGATAGTAATATTCCCAACTATTGACGGTCCGCTCATAATAATCCCAACTATTGATTATTACAGAATAATCCCAACTTTAGGGACCTTCCGCCAATAATGGTCCCTATGAATAAATTTTTGTAGTCTCTAAAGTCGATGAGATGAGATATAACAAGTAATCCCTATAAATAATCGCAAGTTTTAATTTTTACGCTTAATTTCTATTTAAAATTCACTTTTTATAGAGGTAATATATGGTCATGAACCATTATTGGCGGATAGTCTCTATAGTTGGGATTATACAAAAATAATCAATAGTTGGGATTATTTTCTGCGGACCGACAATAGTTGGGATTATTATTTTCAATTTTTCCTAAAAATTATGATAGTTTTGCAATATCATAGGTTCCAAATGGTCGCAGTAATCCAATTGTTAGTATCTAATCATCTTTACATGTTGCCATGTTCAAATATCAAACCAGTTCTCAATGTTTTGATAGATACTGTATTTCGTATACTTTTCAATTTACGAGTCCATTTATTAAGGATGAATAAATTTAAATAATACCAACTATCTTCCATGAACCAAGAATAATACATACTCTAGAAATAACTTCTAATAATACCAATCATCTGAATGTAAACCAAAAATAAAATAGAGTCACTTTTTGACAAGAAATCTAGCCATTTAGGACATAAAAAACTAATATGAAATCATCAAATAATTGATATTTGGAAATACGGTCACTTATTAACTTCTAATATTTTCAAATAGTTGATATTATTTAAAGTTATTTCTAAAATTTGTATTATTTTTCGTTCACGGAAGATAGTTGATACTCCCTCCGTTCAAGGTTGTTAAACTCGAGATCCTAGCACGGATCGGAAGGGGTCTAGGGGATCGTAACTCGGGGATCGTAACTCGAATCGTAAGATCCTACCATACAATATATATATATATATATATAGACATACAATTCAATTCTACTTATATTCCCGATTAATATTAAATTATTAATATTACTACGTAATAATTATATAAAACAGTTAACGTAACAACTTAACATAATTATATAAAATATAAACTGAATAACATTTAATTATATAATATAGATTATATTTAATTATATTTAATAATATAATTATATACAACAGTTAACATAAATTGAATAACATTTGGCAAGAATTTCAAAGATAAACTCCAAAACATATGACAACAAAATAACATACGAATATTAATTTGACACAACAAGTTCATTAGGAGGAGTCCCAAAAGACCCGATAAAAAGCAGTCCCAAAAAATTAAAATTGGACGAAAAGATAGAACAACGAAGAGACGAAGCGGACAAAACAGAGTACATCGAAGAGACGAAGCGGTCGAAAGAAGAGAACAAAGATGAGAAGAAGAAAACGAAGCAGGGAAGATTGATTTAAAGCGCAAGAAGCAGGGAGGATTAACGTTGCAGCAGGTGTCGCTTGGGCTTCGTTCATCCTAAGTGGCGATGGGTTCCGCGACTTCTTCCCCTTTTTTAGTTTTGAAGTCGCAACTCGTGTAGATCGAAGAATCGTACGAGTTACGACTTTACTCGACGATCCGACGATCCTAGGGCGTTTTCCGATCCCAGCAGCGATCCAGCTCGCACCTCCCTATTCTGATCGTAAAAACGTACGATCCTGCGATTTGGATCGCGATCTTAACAACATTGCCTCCGTCTCATTTAAAGGTTCCCGTACACTATTCTCCTGTCAACGTACATTGTTCTTAATCTCTTACTTTATATATCGAAAGTTTATGAAATTTAAATTATTTTTTGCAGGTTTTGTAGCGGTTTTAATTTAGTTTCTGAATATGTAAATTTTATTTACTAAAAATAATTCTATTAATGACAGGGATCAGTTAACTTTATGGTCAGTCAAACATCGTAAATCGTGTGGGAACCTTAAAGTGGGACGAAGGGAGTATTATTTAAAGTTATTTTCCCACCATTTATTAATAAAGCTATAACCATGAATCCAATATTTTACAAACTACTTCTGCAGTCCAAGTGATGGCGCGTAACTACCCCTAAGCCTATTCATATCCTCAAGTTTATTCTCTAAGTTTGTTATTCAACTTCTATCCCTTAATTACCTACACTGTGTCCCACAATAAATTCTATGTTGTAAAAACCGGACCGGAGAGTGACCCGGACAGATGACTGGGTCACGGGTCAACCCGGACCCGGTGGGTCAGCCCGATCAACGACCGGAAAACCCGGTCAACACAAATATGTAAATATATTTATATAATTATAATTATAATTATAATTATAATTATAATTATATAAAGGATTAAATTCATAAATAGAAAATTTATGTTACCTCATAATTTAATATTAATAATAATATATGAGAAAAATAAAAAATTAATGTATTAAAGTATATTGGTTTCAACAAAGTTTAAAGATACAATTGAGATGATGTGGATAATAAAAATGAACAAAACATCAATTACAAAAAAATTAAAGAAATATGGAGGAAGTAGTATATTTACAAGCTGATATACCTTATTGGGAAGTGTAGTAATACAACTAGTTTGTACTTTGTACGTGTTATTAATTTTACACAATGTATTATTTAATTGATTCAGTAGCTAATTAATACTTGGTATTTAATAAAAGGGTCATGGGAACCAAGCATCCCAGCCCACCTGGTTGTGAGGTTACCGTGCCTAGCGAGAGGTCTCGGGTTCAAAACCCGCTAGGCACATAAGGGGTTGAAACTAAATGGAATGAGTTTCAGCCCTGGTTACTCCAGGCTCCCCCCTCCCCCCTCCCCCAGACCCTCCCTAGAGTAAAAAAAAGGGTCATGGGTCATAAAAGGTATATACAAAACAAAGTAATGTTTGGTACCACGAATGAGGTGTAGCATAGCGGTCAACAGGTCTAATGCAAAGCAGCAGCAACACGGGTTTGATATCTGTAGGCAACAATTCTGTCCGGTTTGTTGGCATTTCCCATTTTTTGAGTTGGTCGGTTCCGGAGCGGGTTTATGCGGTTCCCTGATTATTTCCGGGCTTAACCATTTTTGCGGTTCAAATGCCAAATAATTGGACATAATTGTTTACCTGGTTAGCATCTTATTTCTGTTACTTGGTTGTGTACCTGTGTTAAGTTATTTGTTGGTGCTGTGAAGATATTTCGTGTGAAATTTCAATTTTTAATACTATGACTGTCGCTGTAATTCTTGATCTGTTAGCTTTTATGTCTTCTATTAAAGTATATACTGGGAGAAACAGGTAAGTATGCACTTGCGTACATCTCACCCTCCCCATACCCTATAAGGGACCTTTCTTTTAGAAGTTTCCTGGCCTGGCAATGACGTTCAACCTAATCAAATGAACATGTAATCTAAATTTGCATGAAGTATATTTGGTTGCATGACATTTAATGTTGTTAAGGTCCACCTAAACCACCCTCAGTATTTTGTTATCCAAGTTACCGTGTAGTGTTGTACTGTTGTTGTGGTCTTTCTCTGTAGTTAGATTTTCATCTACTTGGTGCTTCTCATTGCTTTTATACTTGGGGAGAGAAATGTCAAGGTAGTCATCTTATCTATAGCTTGTCATGCAGAAAAGAATACCGAAAATAATGAAACTTTAGGATTTTGACATGGGCGTGTGA
This sequence comes from Cuscuta epithymum, assembly GCA_945859915.1. NCBI lineage: Eukaryota > Viridiplantae > Streptophyta > Magnoliopsida > Solanales > Convolvulaceae > Cuscuta > Cuscuta epithymum. The sequence goes on along the minus strand of CAMAPF010000948.1, from coordinate 616,840 downwards.
CCTCCTTTTTTAATGATGTAAACGTTGTGTTTATTATGTTGTGCTCAGGTTTTGGGGTTACTGGTGGAAGTGATGGGGAACAGCTTTCAGGAGCATGTTGCTCAAGTTTTGCCTGTAATTGGAAATATCTTGCAATCTGCTGCTAATGTTATAATAAATAAACAGTTGTGCATATCTGATGAAGCAATTCCCCTCTGGAAAGAAGTATATTATTCATTGGTTTTGTTAGAGAAGATTCTGCATCAATTTATTTCGTTGTGCTTCTCAAAAGAGCTTGAGGTATCAACTTGTCTTTCCGCGTGCCATTCTCCTGAAATACCAACTTATTAACCCTCTCTATGAATAATTAATTTTGGCGCACTGGTCATGGTGTTACTGTGTGATGGAAATGTCACACGTTCAAGTCTTGGTAGCGGCTTGTCAAATTGGCAAGAGAAGGATTACCCCTTATACACCCATGTGATGGGACAACTGGAACTTCCCCTGACCTTCTCCTTGTGGGGACGCTAATGTGCACCGGGCTGCCCTCTTTTATGAATCATTAATCTTTTCTTTCTGTTTAACCTCCATGGTCAGTCTTTTATTGATTATTTTTATTTCTTTCTTTCCCCTTTTGTCTAAATTTTCAGGATACGTGGGAAACAATCTGTGACTTCCTTCTATATCCGCACATATGGGTGCGCAACATATCGTGCCGCCTTATAGCTTTGTACTTCGCCAGAGTGGCTGAGTGTTACAAAGAAACTGAAGTGCTTGAGTCGTTTTCCTTAATGGGACCGAGTAGACTCTTCCACATTGCCGTTTCTCTTATATCTCAACTGAATGTGCAGCCAGTTGATGATGCTGCTGGGACCCTGATTTCACAAAATCTCATATTTGCCATTTGTCATTTACATGGATTACTAGTAGGCTCCAAACATGATGGTGGTGATTCTGCCTTTGGACCTGATGAACAAAGCCGCTTAGTAAAAGCCTTTAATTTACTTGATCCAAAAAAGGGAAGGAGCATATATACATCTTTCAACTTTCATCTCAACGACAGTGTACATAAAGCTGAGTACCAAGGCTCTATTCTTATCACCAACTTGCTTAAGCGAATGGGGAAGATTCCTATTCAGATGGAAGCAGTGCAGGTTTGTAAGAAACACAGAATACATACATGCATGTAGGCATGCATCCATGGAACTATAATTCCTTTTAATACAGAACGGGGAGAATAACGTTTATTGATTTGCATGGTTTACTGTTGTCCAGATGTAGCTTGTTAATACTACCTCCAATCCAAAATTGAAGTTTTCATTCAGTATTCATGCGGTTAATTTGACTTCCTTTTAATTTATACTTTCATATTCCTTCATTCTTTTTTAGTTGCAATACTTTTATTTTTACGTTTATCAACGCACAACTTTGACATCAATGTATTTAAATCCCTACAATAACAACATTACCTTTTATTCATATAGAGGGTTTGGATGTACGCAGTCTAACCCCAGTACTAAAGCACATAGACTGTTTTTGGATGACTCGTGGTGAAAATCGCGTCGAAAATTGCATGGACTGACTACTGCTTCATAACAATTAAGCACACACAGTTTAGTGCGTCATATTTAAATCCCTTTTTACTAGACAAATTTAAAAAATCATATTTTAAAAATATAAAGTGAGAAGAAGTTAATACTATTTAAATAAATTAATTTTTTAATGCATTAGAAATAATTCAACATGTTGCAATTATTTAAGAACGGAGGTAGTACATAAAAGTGTTACCATATTAGAATCTGGCTTTGAGGTTCACTAAAACTTTTGTGTAGTTTCTAAATATGTAAATTTTAATGATTGATACTAATTTGAATATCAGTAGGGATTTGTTAACTTTATCATCTATGATCTATCAAACACTGTAAACCGAAAAGAGAACTTTTTAGGACGGTAGGGTTATTTCTATAAAAAACCTCGATCCTCATCTTACTAATTCTTATATACTACATTTTCTCCTCACTGATTAGCTATGCTTTTTAATAAAAGTTTGTTATCAATCACATACTTATCTAGTTATCATAAGCAGGCGAGAGTTGTGCTCAATTCTTTCAAAGCAATTTCAACAAAACTCATTGACCAATCAAAGGTATTAACCTCTGAAGGCGAGGTTGACTGCCAGAGCTATGCACATCAGTTGCTGCTACCTCTTTACAAAATTTGTGAAGGACTTGCCGGGAAAGTAATTTCAGGTAATTTTTCTATGCGCGACTTATGGACTGGTTAGATTACTCGTTCAAAATTTTGTGTTGCAATGCATTTAGTTGTATTCTCGATTTTGCAGATGATGTGAAGCAATTAGCTCAAGAAGTTTGTGAAACTGTACAAAAAGTTGTTGGAAGGCAGACATATTTTAGAGTGTACGGACAAATAGGTAAAGGTCTCAAGGCAAAAAGGGACAAAAGGAAACAAGAAGAGAAAGTTATGGCTGTTGTAAATCCAATGCAAAACGCCAAGAGGAAGATGAGAATTGCTTCTAAGAGTAAAGCTAATAAGAGGAGGAAAATAATGTCGATGAAGATGACAAGATGGATGCGGTAGGCGGGAGCACACACGGGAGTAGTGTGCTCGTGTCCATCCAATTTTGCCTTCCTCAAGATGCAAATGTAGGTCTAATTCCTTGTATGGTCTTTTGTTTTTTTTTTTTGAAAATCCTTGTATGGTCTTTTGTTATAAATTGGATCTCCAATTGTCGTCTATTTTATTGAGAACACGTCGTGTAACCATTTGGGTCATTATTAGTGCATATGTTTAACTGCAAATTTATTTTGTTCCAGCACAATCACTTGCAGTTCATGATCTGGTTTTCTTCAAGGGTGCATCCTTCTTTCTTTCTGTTGATTGGCTTTGGTGAGGTGTCTTTGACCAACCATAAGCGGTGGCGCTTGAGATCCAAAACTCGCCTCTGACATGCTCGACACTAGCGTATGACCTAACAGTGATTCTCATGTTAGGTTATCATTTGGAATGCCATTTTTGCTACAATTGCTCATGATATTATTTTAATTTTGTAAATTCATAGGTAGTAATGAGTAGTACATAGTATCAAGTCTTATGGGCAGGGGCAGAGTCAGAGCACTAGGACGGACTGAGCCGGTAGCAAGAAAACTTTTTGAAATTTGGGGTGGGCCATGGCCTAGGTTGGCCCACCCCTAGCTCCGCCCATGCTTATGGGGGATATAGACTGCAGAGAAGGCCATGCAAATGGTGAGAATGTTAAGTAATAGAACTTTTATGTGCAATGAAATTTTGACAATAACAATCCGAGTAGAACTGGTTACTTTAAGTATCTTGCTACCAATTTTTTCAAAATTTTCTTAGAAAAATACCCCGTGAGTCCGTGACTAATAACTTGCTACTTAAGGCAGATTATAATAGTGCACATTCGTTCTTTTTGACACTGCGTGGTTTTTCATATCTAATTATGGACATATCGTTGGAGTTCAGTTTAAATGGAGTGATTTTGATTATATTTTCTTTTTGTCTAAATGATCTTGTACTGCCATTTTACTCTAATGCGGAGCAATAAATACTTATACAGTTATACTCCGTGCTGTTTAATAATGTTGTCCGAAAACTTATTTATTTAGTCTGACTTTTCTTTATTTGGCAATTTTATCCCAACATAAAAATATAAAATGCCTATTGAGCTTTTGTTGTTCCGAACAAAAATGCAACTCACATGAGTGATGAGTCACATCAGTCCATCTCATGCATAATGCATTATCTCATTCAATGCAGTGGTAAAATAATGTAAGTGTAAAAGTAAGAGATTATAACTTCGCACTCGTTTTAGTAAAAAGGATATAAGTTGGTAAATGCCCCTGAATGAAAACATACACGATATCAAATTATCAATGATGTATTGCCACCCTAACAAAAGAACATGTATTTTTCCTTTTCATCCGTAATAGTAAAAAATTGACTTTTATATATTCATGTTAAGACACGGGGTTCCATCCTAAAAAGTCAACTTATTAGGAGGAGTAGCTCGAAACTTAATATAGCATTCTAATGCTTCTCAATTTTCCGGTGTGGGACATTTAAGTGATTTAACACCCCTCCTCACGACCAGACACTTCGTCTGGATCGTGTCGTCATTCATTTTTTTTCATCGGTCGTCAATTTTTTTTATCGTGTCGTCATTTTTCATAAGGAGCCCCACACCATGGATCGATTTGGTTCTGATACCATGTTAAGATCCGGGGTTCCATCCTAAAAGGTCAACCTGTTAGGAGGAGTAGCCCGAATGTTAATATAGCACTCTAATATATAGCACTCTAATACTTCTCAATTTTCCGGTGTGGGACATTTAACACTCCTCCTCACGACCAGACACTTCGTCTGGATCGTGTTGTCATTCATTTTTTTTTCATCGGCCGTCATTTTTTTTTAATCGCGTCGTCATTTTTCATAAGGGGTCCCACACCATGGATTGATTTGGCTCTGATACCATGTTAAGACTCGGGGTTCCATCTTAAAAGGTCAACCTGTTAGGAGGAGTAGTCCGAAGCTTAATATAGCACTCTAATGCTTCTCAATTTTCCGGTGTGGGACATTTAACAATTCAGACTTGTTCAGTTCCGAATCATGGTATATATTATTCCACATCAAATTGGGGAGCTCTTAGATTCATCTATGACATTTTAAATCAAAGTTTAGCATTTTAAGATTGAAAACCACAACATGAGATGTAATAAGATTCCATTTAAGATTGTAAATGGAGCATCCGGAGTAGATGCTCTATTTTATGTATTTGCAATAATAAATTATAAAAATTGGTAGTAATAATTCCAACTATTAGCGGTCCGCTTATAATAATCTCAACTATCGATTATTTCAGAATAATTCTAACTTTATGGACCTTCCGCCAATAATGGTCCGACATGACCGGCTATGAATAAATTCCTATAGTTTCTAAAGTCGATGAGAAGAGATATAACAAGTAATCCATATAAATAATCCTACTTTTAATTTTTACGTTTAATTTCTATTTGAAATTCACTTGTTATCTAGTCATTGACCATTGTTGTTGGACGGTCCATATAGTTGGGATTATACAAAAATAATCAATAGTTGAGATTATTGTGAGCGGACCGGCAATAGTTGGGATTATTATTTTCAATTTTTCCTACTAAATTTAAAAGGGAAAACAATAAAAACACAAGAAAAATAAGAAATAAAACATCAAGGAGCTTGGTCAAAGGTCGCCATGCGTGAGTAGAGACTAGAGAGCAATGACCCATTTCCTTATTTGGTGAAAATATGATGTTACTTCACAACTTGCTTCCAATATGTTTATTTGCGATATCAACTTTCTTTTTCATAAAGTATTCCTTTTCCACAAAATACTTGGTTAACTTGGAATACAATTATGGAATATAATTGATCCAATAATTTTTAAAAACATGTATGATGTTTCATTAATTATTTAGAAGATCTCATAAGAATTTAGCATGTAATAATTCTGCACAAAAAAACACTACTTTAATACCCACTCTCACGCCTAGCGTGTAGTAAGGCTATCACCATGAATCCAATATTTTACAAACTACTCCTGCAGTCCAAGATTTCAAGTGATGCGCATAATTAACTACCCCTAAGCCTATTCATATCCTCAAGTCTATTCTCAAATTTTTTTATTCAACTTCAAATTCTATGAGTCTATCCTTAATTACCTACACTTTGTCCCACATACGGTGGAAAGAAAGAAAGAAATGTTTCCGCATTTCAATGCTAAATAATGTATATTAGTGCTTGCAGTGGCGTGTCTAGCGGCAACTTTGACCTTGACTCATTCCAAATTCAACTTCTCTTTAAATTATTAAAGTAAATTTTTTTGGCTAAAAGATTTTTTTTTTTTTTAAATTCTTGGTATCAGTTCAGTCAAGTATACCTTCTTGACTATGCCTATGCATGAGTGCTTATCTTGTAATTCAACTTCCTCTCCACAGTTCTTAAATGAATTGCATGTTAAACGGGTCGGGCTATAATTAAGTGAGTTGGACTAACCTAAAACAATTGTATGTGAATCTTTTTATCAGATTTTTGTTTTTATGTGACATTATATAACCGTACATTAAGCTTTCTAACACAAAAACTGGGTTTTATTAGTAAACCGTACATTTATGTGTTTGGTTTTGATTTTAAGTTTCTATAAAACCAAATTACTACAAGAGTGTTTAATACCTCATCATTTGTACCCAATTCATTAAAACCAAAGTACTTTTCAGATACTCCTATTAAACAATTCATTCATTTATTTTTACTGTTCATCAAATACCCATTATTTGTGTCAAAAACTGATCCTCATTGCTCTGCGCTGATTCGGAGCAATATTATGAATGGTAAAATTATAAATTAAATGAGTAATATTATCTCTTTCAATATAATGTACTCCGTTTTTTTAAAATAAGATATTAATTAAAAGACTTGTTTTGTATATGATACACAGTAATATATACTACCTATGTTCCATTAGAAGGTTCCCGTCCACTATTCACACGGTCAACTTAAATCTTTTTTAATTTTTTTACTTTATATATCAATTTTTTTATCAAACTTACATTTTTATTAGGCTTTTTAGCGGTTTTAATGTAGTTTCTGAATATGTTAATTTTATTATTTACTAAAAATAATCAGAGTGTGAACAAGGATTAAGTTGCTTTATCGCCAGTCAAGAATCGTAGATCGTAACGGGAACCTTCTAGCGGGAAGGAGGGGTATTAATATGAACATTAATATGATAAATGGCTTATCAGCTAAATAGCATGTTTGGTGAATAGTTTTTTGAATCACCTTCATCTCAAGCAGCCAAATAATTAGGTAGTAGATGATTGGAAACACCAAGAGTTGGAGGGTTTCCAATACTCCTAAGGGAGTGTTTGCGTTTGCTTGTGCTTTTTAGAAGTGATTTTTAAGAGATTATTGGAAAAGTGTTTTAAAGTAAAAGTAGGTAGTGTTTGGAAATACAAGTGATTTTTATTAAAAGATAAAAGTTAGAGTGTTTGATAAAAAAGTGATTCTTAAGATAGTATTTTATTAAATTACAAAAATAGCCTCCGAATACAATAAGATGCTCCAAACGGTGGATCTAAGATACGGTCCATCGGTTGCCAACAAAAGATGCTTAGATGCTCCAGGCGGAGGAGAAAATTGATGCTCAATGTGTCGAACTTTGTTATCAATGAAACAAAGAGATCACCTTTTTTTTAATAATATAGCAAAAGGGTGTTGGGCAGTTGATAATTCTGCATTATTTTTGTTTGGGCCTTGTTGTTGTTTTACAGCCCATGTAATAAATGGACTGAAGTCCATATGTGTGTTTGTTATTTTTTGTAAAAACTGATATAAGGAGTTGTTGATCAATAACAGTTAGACGGTTGCCTCATTCATCATCTCTCTTCTCTCTCGTTTATTCTGTTGTGCTCCAAGAAGTGGTGTCAGAGCCCAAGATCGGATCTGTGGGGAAAATGGCCAATGGAAATTTGCTTGGAAATCTTCCGATGTTGGACATCAAAAACCTAGACGGATATGATCGGTGGTGCATCAAGATGAAGACAATTTTTGGCTTTCAGAAAGTACTTGATGTGGTAATGAATGGTTACGTTGTCCAGAACTGGTTGCAAACGCAACTGAGGCACAACGAGCTGTGCACAGAGACATGAAGAAGAAAGACTACAAAGCCTTGTTTTACATCCAGCAATGTATTGACAATGCTAATTTTGAGAAAATATCAGGAGCGAAGGGTGTCAAGGAGGCTTGGGATGCCCTAGAACGTAGTTATGCTGGGGTAGAGAAACTGAAGAAGATTCGTCTTCAGACATTGAAGAGGCAATACGAGCTAGTGCAGATGGAGAATAATGAAACTATTGCTGCTTATTTCACTCGAGTTCAGACTCTGGTTAACATCATGAAATCTTGTGGTGAACATACCAGCGAACGAGCATTCGTTGAAAAGATTCTGAGAACGTTAAATCAGAAGTTTGATTTCTTGGCTAGTGCGATTGAAGAAACTTGGAATCTTGATGAAGTTAAGATTGAGGATCTGCAGGTATCTCTCGAACTCTTTGAGCAGAGAGCTAAAGAGCATGAATTGCGTGAATCTACGCAAACCACCACTGACAAGGTCTTACTTGCACAATCAACCAGTAAGAAGGATGAAAATGATAAAAGTTCGAGAGGAAGAGGACGCGGCATAGGAAGAACTTCCTCACGAGGTGGCAGAGGCCGTGGCAGAGATTTTCATGGGAGTAAATATGAACAATCTTCCTCTAGAAGGGGTGGTGGTACTTGTGGCAGAGGCAATAAATGGAGAGGAGGTCGTGGAAAAGGTAATAATGATAGACAATATCATGATGAGAGTTCTATTCAGTGTTATAATTGTGAAAAATATGGGCATTATGCGAATGAATGTTGGGGCAGACCTAATCATAATGACAGAGAACAAGAAGCCAATGTAGCTAAGAAGGATGATTCTGATGATGATAATGTACTCCTTATGGTAACAACTGTAGCTAAAACTGGGAATGAGTCCATCAACTCCTGGTATTTAGATTCAGGATATTCCAATCACATGAGTTGTAGAAGGGACTGGTGTGTGGAACTAGATGAGAATGTGAATCTCAAAATTACCTGTGCAAACCTAACTACTATCATGGCACAAGGAAAGGGCAAAGTACAGGTGCAAAGGAAGGATGGAAAGATGTCAGTAATTTCAGATGTACTTTATGTTCCAAATCTTGGACATAACTTACTGAGTTTGGGTCAGCTGTCTGAGAAGAACTTTGAGATTAAACTGAAAGACAAATCAATGACAATGTACAGCCCTGAGGGATATTTGATACTTAAAGCACCATTGAAGAAGAATAGAACCTTTCAGGTTGACATTACACCAGTTCAGAGAGTATGTTTATCCTCTGTGATCACTGAAGATAACTGGCTTTGGCATCTCAGGATGGGACACTTGAATTTCAGAAGCTTGGCTCAACCCTCTAGTCACAGTATGCAGTGGCAGACCCAGAAAATCAGAGTCACGGGGTCCCTAAATTAATATAACTCTTAATAATATAAAATTAAAGAAAAATATCAAGCATAATGTTTCATAGTTAATGTATTCAACATGTACATAAAACTTGTCTTTTTTATTCCATGCTGAAAATCCTATTCCCAAAAAATAATTACCACCAACTTCCAACTCATTTTAAAATGTTGCATCTTTGAAAATACTATATTCCAACCATTTGTGCTCATCAAATGAACTTGAAACAAATATACGTTTTTAGCAACAATTACTTTAAAAAGGAAATCATGATCCAGAGAGTTAAACGACCCTTTTTGAAGGTAACTACGACATACCTCGTCTTGAACACTAGGATGAAATCAACATGTTGTTTATGTAGATTATAGGTCAAAGTAGTTTCACTTTCACCAAGTACATGATCGAATTTTTTAGTTACTAAAGGCGAATCATTTGAATTAATATCTTAACTACTCTCAGTACTTCGAACTTCTTTAAATCTGAGTACACTACCGAAATATCTTTTCATCTTAAATTGTAAAATTTCGAAAAAAACATTCATAAATACATAAATCTGTTACATTAGGTAAAAAAATTATAATTAATTAAAAAAATGAATTAATAAGAAGTGGTGGAGGTCTGAGTGAGATACGCTGATGACAATAGATTTGTTGTGGTCTGCGGTTGGTAGGGGTTTAAAAAATAAAAAATGGACCAAAACGACATCATTTGGTGTTTTAAAATGCAGCTTTCATGGGCCAAAAAAGATACATGAGGGTAGATTTTAACCCGGTACCTCTCGCATCAGGAGGTTTTAAACAAGTGCATGCTCCCATCCCTCCGCCGCAGCCATTTGTTCTTTATTTCGCTTTTGTTTTATATATACATTTAACACTTAATATTGTAAAATATATATATGTAATATATATAGGTAAATTTTTCGAAGTCCACGGGGTCCCGGGACCCCATGGGACCCTTAGTGGGTCCGCCACTGACAGTATGGTACATGGGCTCCCTTCAATCACTGTGACACATCAGATTTGTGATGGATGTATGGCAGGTAAACAAGCTAGAAACCCCTTCAAAACCTGGCTTCCTTCTAAAGCAAATGCTATATTGGAGCTGGTATATTATGATGTCTGTGGACCATTTGAAGTTCCATCACTTGGAGGTAACAAATACTTTATCTCCTTTATTGATGATTTTATCAAAAGAATGTGGGTTTATCTGTTAGAAAGGAAGTCACAGGTGTTTGATATGTTTGTGAGGTTTAAGAACCTGGTTGAGAAACAAACTGGTAATAGCCTGAAAAGGCTTAGAACAGATGGTGGAGGAGAATATGTGAATGGGGAGTTTGCTAATTTCTGTAAGGATCAGGGTATTGTGCATGAAACCACTCCCCCTTACACCCCACATCACAATGGAATAGCAGAGAGACGTAATAGGTAAGTACTAAATATGGCCAGAAGTATGCTGAAGACAAAGAATCTATGATGTGAGTTTTCTCTCACTTAAAATAGATTGTAATATAGTGGTGTAAGTACGAGTATCGTCTCCACAGGGACGGACAAAAGGGAATCAAAGATTAACTAAATTCAGCGATTAAAAAGAAATAAATAAAAATGCGTCGTGCGAGATTGGTTGCCGGAAAATAAAAATGCGAATAAAACGATTAAACTAGGGGGTTCTTTCTAATTAATGACGAAGGGAACAAGGATTGATTCCGGGGTAACCAGATTTCTGGCAGATCAGACTTAATTACATGAAATTAATTCAATTGAGCCTAGCTAATCATTACTAAGTTCTTACCGCTCTCGCGGCGTAGAGTACAATAATTTAGGGGACCAGGCTGATCTCTCATGCGACATGATCCTAAATTATTGCCAAGACGAGCGAGCTTACGGCCCCTTAATCGCTACTAATCTCTTAGCGAACGATTAAGTGTGTGTGAATGTGTCCTAGAATAAACTAGATCTCTCTTAATTTATGCTACAGGCAATTGTAATTCTAGCGGTCGTTCCAGGTTACAAGAGATATCAGTTAGATTATTCAAACACAAATTAAATGACATTCATGCAATTAACCTATCAAGAATCTAGCCATCAATCATGATCAACCCCTTCATCAATCCCAAATCCCTAATTAAAACTACTCACAATTCATAATTGAAGAATCAATAGAATTGGAATAAAAAGAATTAATTGTCATTAATTAAAAAGGTGGAACTTACAAAGAATCCCAAAAGATTGATGAACAAGGCTGAAAAGCCCTCTAAAATTTGTGCTAGGCACTCTCTCTAACCTCCCCACTTGAAAACGGGGGTTTACAAGCTGTTTAAATAGAAAAATCGGGTGAAATTTGAGCTGAATTGGGATTTCCGGAGGCAGGCACGATCGTGCCTTCGGTCGTGCCTCCGGAGCAAAAACGCGCATTTTGGGCAGGCACGATCGTGCCTCCCTCCAGGCACGATCGTGCCTGGCTGGCAGTAACTCCGCGATGCTTTCTCTTCACGCACGATCGTGCTTGACTTTGAGGGCACGATCGTGCCTACTTATTTTCCGAATTTGGCTATGCTTTCTTCATGAAAGTTGTAGATAATAAAGTTCTCTATCCACCCCAATTTGCCGAATGTGATTTAAATTATCCAATAAAGAGATATGATCAAAACGGTGGAAGGTGTCTTTCTGAAATCGCAGCAGAGATCATATGACTTCATCGTCTGTTTTCACCTTCTTCCTCTCAGATTCTTGCAAAGGTGTCTTCATATCATTTGTAGCCCTTGAAGTTATCTTATAACATATAAAATGTATTATTGTTTGTGAAAAATGATAAATATGTTGTATTTTAGTATTTTTTTTTGTAATTTTAAGAATATAAAATGTATTATTGTTTGTGATTAGATCATAGTAAAAATGTGTTATATTAAAGTTTGTGTCATGTGAATGATTCACTACCGGGGCATTGCCCGGGCTTTACACTAGTACTTGCTGTAACTTTATAACATCAAAGTTCATTATAATATCTATAATAATAATCCGAATTACTATTCTTTTTCCCTTTATATTCTTAACTTCTTCCAAATACAATTTTTTCATGAAGTTAAAGTTAATATTTAGATTATATTCTGGAGAGAGAAAATTTCTTTTTAAATTAGATATAGTGAAAAATGGATCAAAACGGTCCAAAACGTACTTAATCGGTTACACTTCTTTAGTAAGAATGTAAGATCGTCTAAAAGTTTTAAACCCAGACCCTATTACCCAATTAAGATACATTCCAACATCCCCTACTCCTATAGTCCTATTCGCAACATACCGGCTCAGAACGGAGTCCGACTCTAGGATACAGAGCTTATAAACAACTATGAAAGCCCAATGGTACAGAGCTTGAGAACCCATGGTTGAACACTTGAACTCATGGATCAAAATAATCTATTATACTGATTCAACTTAGAGGCTCAGGTTGAGATCCCCAGCTGATAGTTTGAGACCATTATCTCTGCATACGAGTCGGGGTCCAGTTCCATTTTTGGGTCCTACTTTGAAGGAACTTAAACGTAGTACCCACTACCCAGGTTCGACCGCTTTCGGACACTGATCCACATTTGATTGCAGTTCCATTCCAGAACTGGGTCCACATTCTACCCCTAATTGAACTCATTTTATATTTTTATGAGTCCTGATATCAACAGGATAAATAGACGTATCAGTAAAAAGCCTAGAGTTATTTTCAGCCTTTTTATAACTCAAAATTCATATCCAAATCTTGGCAATTGCTTGAAATATAATAAAATCCATTGCCCATCAAGGATCTCAATTATTATTGCAGAGAAGCACACTGTCCTAATGCAACATTTTGAAGAAGAAAGAACACTCGAACCACAGGTTCTAGAATTGGAATTGCATCTCTGATGTGTAACCAAATGCGTCAAGGTGAGCAGCCATGGCTTTGTTCATCGGTGGTGGCCCACATCTCAGTATCTGCACATTCATCATCAAATCAAAATGTGCTCTCTAGAACTCACAGTATAACAATAAATAATACTGCGTAATAAAAAAAACAACAATAATAACACTCAAATGCAGCTATCGGGAGAAACCTGAATATCAGATGCGGGTGCAGGGCAGTGGGATTGGATCATTTCCTTTGATACGTAACCAACACCACCACTCCATACTGCAGGGGGCTGCAGAAGCATTCAAAAAGTTAACTACTGTACTCAACTCGGGATATAGAAAAACATATTCATTAGATCTCTAACAAAAAACAATGAAAAGAAAAAGTTCATAAGGGCTAAAAGCCTAAAAGCAAAGAACCTAGACATACATAGAAGAAAAGTAATCAAGAAACCATGCTGACCTCGTTTAGCACATAGTAAACTTTAAACTGATCGGGATAGCTAGCAGCAAGTCCATCCAACTCTTCCTGCAAAAGATAATGCAAAGTCTCTCTAAATGCAACCCTTTTAGTGATAAAAATGCAAATCTGGAAGACTGAACAATGATGCCCAACCTTACTTTAAAACGTATTACCTATTGAATGCGGTTTACTTGAAAGTTTGGGCAGTGAAAAAATTCTAACATTGGTCATTTAATGGTCAACTTATAGATATAGTATCGTTCATTTCGAGCACATATGTAATTTATTAGCCTCACAAAGTGTCCTGAGTTCATAAACCAGTGTTGAAAATTGGGGGGGATTGGTACATTGTAAATTACCTTTAAAAGAATATCTTCAAATTTTACATTGGCATAGATAAGGTGCACCTTCGTCTTGTCGTTCGGATTTTCAAGAATAGCTCTAGCAACCTAAACAGAGGCCAAAAAAGAGATAAGATGCCAGCAGCCACTTTCTTCTTGCTTATCTTTATTTTTTATTAAAAGTTTAATTACATTATTACAAAACTCTGCTTAGAAAGCTAAGTTGCATAATCCTGACATAAATGATGACAAACCTGAAACATTGGGGTAATGCCGGAGCCTCCAGCAAGCATCCCGAAAGCACGTACCTGGCCAGACTGATACTTAAAACGACCCTGTGACAGACAAGAGAAGCTTTATTTATTAGCCAAGAATGGGAAATAGGGTTGCAAAGGGAGCCAATGACAAAGTGAAAACTCTGATGTATACCCACAATGGCTAAACCCCTGATGCATATGTCACCTCTATTTCACTGGCTTAACCACTTAAAATTCAAGTTTTCTAGATAAGTAAAAAGGTCATCTAATTTCTAATATTCGAATACGCTCCAGTGCCTATTTGAACATCTTCAAATAGGAAAGCACATGAAGCAATGAAAAGACAAATCTTTTTTACAGTTTAAGGGAAACATTTTTAAAGCAACAACACTGCATCCTTCTACGCGGTAGCAAAATAATCCTTTTTTACACCATTCAATAAAAATTTAATAATGCTTTCCATCATCGTTTTTAATATATTGGATCACAATTTTATTTGATAAAACCAACTGAATTTTCACATTTATTAATGATTTATTTCTTGATTAATTACAATATACGTATATACATGCCAAAGTATCATTATATGTATTGTTAAATTGTTTCTGAACATGAATGAGAAAGTAAATGGATGGATGGAATGTATATTCATCTGGGACAAAATTGTAAATGGATGGATGGTATGTTTGATGAGCTTTTAATGGATTTTAAGTGTATTTTTCCCAATCCACCTGTTTTAATCAGAAAACAAACTTTGTCCAAATCATCCATTTGCTACCCTTCGTCAATAAAACTATCTCTTCAAAAATGAAGAAAAGGAGGAAAGCATGAAGACAACCTGACACAATTATAAAAACCACCACCACAACAACAACAACAAGAATAATAATAATAAATGCGAACATTAGAGATTTACCTTGGGACCCTTGACAGCCATATAATCACCCACACGCATCTCTCGGAAATGATGAGACATTCTTCCTTGTGGATACATCTACATATACATTATGCATTGCATCAAGGAAATGTTAACACTTCCCTACTATGACAAGTCTAACTACTTCTTTTTCTTTTGCTTTACAATTCTTCTGCTATACCTTAATGACTAATTCAAAATATCCAACATCAGAGTCCAAGGTAGTTGGAGTGTATGGTTTAATAACCTCTTCACCTTGACTGTCTTTACCCCTGCTTAACACAACAGCAGGACGGAACCATTAAATTTGTTGGCAACGAATTAGCTAGTTCCATCAAACTATAACACTAGATTTGGGTAGCAGAAAATGCTATCCGAAGGAAACTTTGGATATTTGTGTTTTGGGATGCTGAGAAAAGTTAACTTTATTATGTCTCACTTTATGTGGAGTACAATGTAAATGATATTTTTTGGATCTCCAAACCCGTACTTACCTTTTGTTTGTTTTGCCTTTCCATTTTAAGGCGCCCAAAATAAATTTTGTCTTAGTTTGTGGTTCACATTCATCCTTACTGTAACAAATTCAATACCAACCATACAATCTTACTTTCCCTAAAATTTTGTGTGAAACCCCATGGTCCCATACTTAATGAGACAGAGGTATTATATACTGAGATATATTTAGTGCTCATAGAAACAAAAAAAAATTAAAATAATAATAATAATGAGTTTGAACAAATATTTAAAATAAACTACTCCAGATTGAGTGTAAATATTCTATTTTCCTCAAAAAAATCTTTCCTTCCGATCTTTCTCTCTACTTTCCTCCCTAGTGTCTTTCCCTAGAAGTTCCAGAGTTCCAAACAAACCTGCAACTAATGTGCTGTCCAATGGGTAAGCCCAAAACAGAAGTGGGTGTTGGAAGTTCAAATCTAAACTTTGCCACATTAGGACTCAAAGGTGTACGCTTCACGAGCTTGAATTCCTTGAATTTCTCAGGATCCAAAACACCTACGCACCCATGCATTTCATTCTATTATTTATTCCTTAAAATAACCAAATTCAAGAGAATGCTCAATAGAGGGGAAATTATATAACTGAGACCACATCAATGGTTAAACACATGCAGAGGGAAATTCTTCTTTTCGGAGAGACCACCTCAGATTTTATAAAGTGATCAAATATACAAGCTCTTATGCACTTACATATCAATAAAATAATATTAAAAACTGAATTCGAATTTGCAAGATTATACTACTTATTTTGTAAGAATACGGGAAATTACAGTTCATACCTTTGGGCTTCTTGGAAGAGTATACATAGGCTGCAGCGGCAGCAGCGAGCAGAGCAACGGCAACCCCAATAAAAAGCTGAGCTTCGGGTTTCTCAAAAAAATCCATAATTTCAAAACCTGGTGTAAGAAACAAGCCTCAAATTGGTCACCATGAAAGCAAGCAAGATAGAAGAAAAGACAGAAAGTCAGAAAGATAACTACTATTTTGGCATATTTCAATAGATCTGCAGCACAATCTATCTATATATGAAACTTAATAAAAGATCCAAAGACCAGGTGGGGCTTAATTATTTTGTTATGCCATACAAAAAAATGGTTCCTTTTTTTATTTGCACAATACAATGATCCAAATCTGAAGCAGTCAATGGCTGAGGTCCATGGAAATGAATGAGAAACAAGAAAAGAAAAAGAGGAAGAGAGTCTCACCTACTCGCTCCTCACTGCTTATAGATTCTTGGCATTGACGAGAGAGAGGAGCTGTTGAGTCTTTATATATACCTACCCGCTCAGGCCTTTTAAATTCTCAAGTTAAGAGCATCTCCATTAAAATGTGCACGATGCACGAGAGATTTTAACCACATAAATATTAACAAATAAATTATGTCTTTCCTTATTTGAATGACTTTATACAATTTTGGTAAGATTTTCTTTGCAATGTCAACAAGAATGTCAAGATCTAGACAGTCTTCTTGACATTGTCAAGAAAAACTTACCAAAACCGTATAAAACCATTCAAATAAGGAGAAAGATAATTTATTTGTTAATACTTATGTGGTTATCTATCATGCCACATGTGTACCATGCACATTTTGGCATTGAAGATGCTCTAAGAATCGGCACTGTGCAGTGTAATTGGTTCAAGTTTTGTAAATAGGTGGAACAAGAACCTCTTTTACCTTACCCTATTGACTTTGTCCTAAGAAAATTGTAGTACACCCATTTAACGGTTCTGCGGTTTGGTAAATAAAATTTACATAGTCAGAGGAAACTACATTACAAGTTTTTTAATACCTTATCAAGAAAAAATAAATTAGAAAAAAGTATGATACATAGTATATAAAATAAAAGATTAAGAATAATTCACATTGACCGGAGAATAGTGGACGAGAATCTTTAAATGGGACAAAGTGGGTACTTTCTTTGACCAATGGCAGATAGGGTCTCGGGCAGGGGCGGAGCCAGGACACTGGGCCGGACTGGGCCGGTACAAAGAATATTTTTGGAAAAAAATTTACACGGAATTTTTTACCCTAAAAATTTAGACATTTTTAAAATTTGGGTTGGGCCATGGCCAAGGATGGCCACCCCCTATCTACGCCCCTGGTCTCGGGAAAGTTCCCGAAATAGGACTAAAACAGTTTAAAAATTCCAAAATAGGACTGTAATGTTTTTTATTCCCAAATAGGAGTAATTACTGTCATGTTTGGAAAATACTGTCATGTTTGAAGTCTGATACTGTCAAAACATGACAGTAATTAGTCCTATTTTGGGAATAAAAACATGACAGTCCTATTTTGGAATTTTCAAATCTTTTTAGTCCTATTTCGGGTAATATTCTTATATGGTCTAAGGTTCAACTTTTGTACACGCTATGTATATGAATAGGTTGTTCACAAATAAAATATTATTTGTCTACAAATAAGTTATTGACAGATCAATTTAATCTATCCACATACACGTGTATAGAGTGTGTCCAAATGAGTGTGTGCAGTGTACAACAAGCATGATTGTAATATAAAATGTTTGATAAAAAGCATTTGTAACACAAAATGTTTGATTATAATAAAAAAACATAAAATGTTTGATAAAAAGAAAAGTAATTATTTGCATGTAAATGGTAGGGATATAGTGTCATTGAATGTAATTATTAATATCAATGGACACTTTTTATACATTTCGTATTGTGACATAAAAATATTTTATGTGAGGAGATTAAAATATTTTGCATCCTTTTTAATTCATTGTCACAACTTTGAATGTAATTTAAAACTACATTACATAGCTAACTGAATGATGTATTTTATTTTGCATAAATAATGATTGTTTCATAACTGAATTTTCTAGTCAGGATGTACGAAATTTGATCCCTTCTCATTTTTTGGGCAGAGACGCAATGTTTTAATGAGCATACCAATAATACCAAACAAGCCTAAAATGTTTTAATGAGCATACCAATAATACCAAACAAGCCTAAGGATTACGGTAATACCATGATACATTTTTTATTGATCAATTTATTTTTGATTATATTTTTTAAAGTTTAGTGAAGTAACATACACACTTCGTAATTACTCTTAAAAGTTAAGAGTGAGATATTATGAGTAGTGAATCATGTTGAACAAGTGTAAAAACTACTTCGTAAAAAGTACTATGTACTATGTATGAGAGAACAAATGAAAAGTAGAAAGAATAAAAGTAATTAAGTATTTGTAGATTAAAATACTTAATATCAGAGAAATCATCATGTTAGGCCGGCCTGACCGGGAGAGCCGTCCGGCCGAGCCCTTTTGGCAACCTTCCCGGTGGAATTTTTTGATGAAAGTTTTTGAGCATGTTCATCATCAAGTCTAGTTTGTCCATACCAAATTTCAGCTCAAAATTCGATCGGGAAGGCATTCAAATCTTTTTTTGAAGTTGACTGCGTTTTTATATGTATATTTTGACGCAGTCAACTTCAAAAAAAGGTTTGAATGCCTTCCCGATCGAATTTTGAGCTAAAATTTGGTATGGACAAACTAGACTTGATGAGGAACATGCTCAAAAAATTTCATCAAAAAATTCCACCGGAAAGGTCGCCAAAAGGACTCGGCCGGACAGCTCTTCCGGTCAGGCCGGCCTGACAAGAAGAGTTCTCCTTAATATCATCATACTCCATAATAAAGTTAGAGGTAATAATTTTCATTTAAAAAAAAGTTCGGGGGAATAAAATATATATGGAAAGCATAATTTTGCAAGTAATTATTTCTACATACGGAGGTAACAAAAACATTGGTTTCAAATGTAATTACTATGATTTGCTTTAGATTATTTTAAAATTTATTTATAATCCAAATATTATACTTCTTACAATGGTGTTAGATTGTTAGTAAATAAAAGAATATATATTGATGTGGTTATAAACAATTTCACAAGTTGTATATTATCTGAATTATTAAATATACTCCCTACATTTACAAACCTCAAATACTGTACTATCCATTGATAGAAAATCCAAAGGCATCATACATTTAGCCTTCGCAAAACAACTACCAAGTACCAACTGCTGGTAGCCAGACGCCCCCACGGCTTCCTCTATCCTACCTACCCTTCAATAAAATTGATACTCCGTACTTTATTCCTTGCTTCCCAGAGTAAAAGAAAATCTCATGAAAGCATCTAATCTAATCCAAAACTCCAAATGTGATAAAAGATGATATTCTAATGCTCCAGTTGTAGAAAATGCTTGGGAAAAAAATAGAGAGGAAAGGGAAAGGGGAAAAATGAGGAATGTAAATATAAAAATGAATGCTAAAAAAATACTACCTCCGTCCCACTAAGATTGAGACATGAAAAAGTGGCACGGTTATTAAGAAAAGTGGGTTTGTGTGATTAACATTAAATTGATAAAGTAAGAATAAAGTAGAAATGATTTAGAACCACACAAACTTTACCAAATTTGGTATGAGACAATCTTAGTGGGACTTCCCGAAAAGGTAAAATGGGACAATCTTAGCGGGACGGAGGGAGATTACATTTCGTCCTCCTATGCGTTTTCCAGGGAAATCCAGGCACAACAATATTCCTAGGCATTTTATTTTCTTTCCTCAAGTATTTCCGGGACTCCAGGAGTACAAACATAGAATTGATGTTTAGTATGTCCTTGTATCTAGTTAGGCTGTATATGCGTTTACAAAAGTTAGAGCTGTGAAGAAAAACAATTCAGCAAAATACCGCTGCTTATTTTATTTCATTATTGTTATCATCGTTTTCCGTTCTCGTAGGTTCATCATTAGAACTCACAACCGGGTGATTCATTCTATACTGTGTTGAAGACGTCAACCGCCTCTCCATTGGGGTTTTTCTCTTGCTAACAACAAACCTATTAACCCCCTTGCGCATTGGCATTATCGTTGGGAAGTCTTCATCGGGTATCTCACTAAGCTCAGATATGTCTTTTATTTGAGATACACGCTTGAACCACCTCTTCGTTTTTGCCTCTTCAGACATGTCCAAGGGATCTTCTGCTTCCTCCACCCCACTCCCCTCTAAGCTCTTTCCTGTCCACCCACTGTTCCTTAGGTTCTGTTTGGAGTTGGATGCAGTGTCTTTCTTGGTACCTCCTGTGTCTTTATCCAGCTTATCATCTGGTGACTGGGTTTCCTTGGTAGCAAAAAAACCAGGTGGGAATGGAACGAATGGGACAAAATCCTTATTGATTTCCCTTTTGTTCATTCTTGAAGTTAACGAAGAATAATCTTTCTTCTGCATGATCTCTGGAAACTCGTTATGCAGTTTTTCCATTTTTGTAAACCAGCTTTCTGGTTTTGCAGCTTTCTCTTTATTTTCATCTTCAGTAAAGCCATTATTAAGGACCTGTTCTCTTGGCCTGAAAGAAAATGTGACCTCGTTTGAGTTTTTATAATCCAGTCTGACTCTTTCTGCAATGAACAGAACCTTACTAATATGAATGTTTCTCATCTTGTAAAACTAAAATCCTATCTGGTCTAGTCTGATGGGACTGTTTCTGATATGATCAGGTCTAATCATCTGAATGTTTCTGATCTTGTTTGAAATATAAAAATCTAGTCTGGTATGAAATTTTTGGTGTGGTCTAGTCTTTCAGATCTTGTCTGGTTTTCTATTTCGAAATATGAATTGGGTCTGAATCAGTGAATCTTTAGGATCTGGCCTAATCTGATTACAATAAGAATAAATATTAAGCCAAACAAAAAAGGCCGAAGGAAAAGCACCTATCAGAGTTCCCTTTGTGTGGAGAGTTGGGCAGCATCCTCTCCAAAGGCGTCTTTCTTGTTGTGCTCACAACAAGCTTCTTCTCAGGGAAGTCCTCTTCATCAGCTGCAGTGTCATTGATTTTACTAAACCGAATTTGTGCCTTTGGTTCATTCTCAGAAAACATCTCATCTGTTTCAGTTTTATTATAAGCGTCCCCCAAACTTCTAGTATCGCTGTTGACTGAAGCCTCGGCAGGTCGTTTAGAATTGCATCTAAGGCAGACCATATTTCTTCCATAGTTGAAGAAATCACATCTGGGATAATGCACAAAGAGGGAGCATTAAGATGATAATTATGGCACACTACAAAAGGTACTTCCTCCGTTCCAGAAAAGGTCCAATGTACAACTTTTAAATTTTATTAAGGTATAACTATTGAAAATAATCGATTATAGCTACTACTTCCGTCCCTTTTTATTTAGTCATCTTTGACTTTTCCAGTTTTAACTAAAGATGGTAAACTTTGATTAATTATTTTAACTAATATGTTTATGTGAAATTCAATAAATTTACTTTTATGATAGTATTTTTAACATAGAACAATTTCATATCATTTTCATATTTTCAATACTACCATGTATAAATATATAATCAGTCAAAGTTTAACATCATTGACTTGAATAGTCAAATTTGGCTAAATAAAAGGGGACGGAGGGAGTATGTTTTTTGAAATTATTTGTTGGTTTAAGTGTTTAACTAAATTTAACATTACTTAAGTTGTTAGGGACCATTTATATTTAAAAGATCAAATGTAATGAAAATTAACGTGTTAAAATAGGACTCTTTTTCGGAACAAAAATGAATTTTCAAATACAAGTCTTTTCAAGGATGGAGAGAGAGATGTAGATAGCATAGTTCTCACTTGGGGCATTCCCATTCCCCGCCTGTTAGCTGTCTTCTTGGTCTAAGTTCCTCACACTCGAGGCACTCTATATTTCTTGCAAAGTTCATAAACTTGCACCTGTTTAACACTGAATCATGTTAACTAGCATAAAAATTTCAAAGACTTGCCAGATCATTGGATAAAATGGCAGAGTCAATGACAGAGAGAAGAATATATAATTTTTAAAGTGCAATAGTATTACATACTTTGGGCAAATCCAGTCACCTCTCTTCATCACGATGTTTTGCCCAGCAGGCCTTGGAGTTTCCCCAGCTCGGCCTGAAAACTGGTGAACTCCTGGAGGAGGCAAGACAGAGGCAGGAGGTCCCCAGCCAACTTCAACCAATTGATGCAAAAGGTTTCTAATAGAAGTTTCTAGGAGTTCCCGACTATACACAGTTTTGCATCCGGGAGAGCCAGCAGGATTGCTGGCATAACTTATTATATACTTCATAATATCAATTGTATGCACATCACCACGATCTAATGCCTGAAATGTAATGTTAGTATTTTAAAATTAGGATTTAAGGTAAAAACAGAGCACATGTGATCAGTGCGGATTAACTAACAGAATAAATTAATTAACTGTTCATTTTAAAGATGCATAACAAAAACCCAAGTCATCCCTCCATAGCTTCTCCTTTTTACAATTGTAACCTTCTAAAAGGAAGAAAAGTAGTATGGGTTCACACAAAGTATAGGGTGAAATCATAAAAAAAAAAAGTATAAAGTGAGCTCAGATTAGGACAACGATCATAATTTGAGGCACACAAAAACAAAAGAGTATCTAAAAAATGGAATAGAGGGAGCATTGTGAAAGATCCTCCCCTCTTCCCTCCACTGCCCTATTGGCCTATTGTTCCTTCATGGTAATAAAGTGTGGAGTAATCCTAACACACAAGAACTTGTATGTCAATGCCATACCATCATTATATAACGAAAGAGAATTTCATAACATTTTATTATCAGAAATTCTGGCATTCATTTCACGTACATGGTTTCCATCAATACCAAGAAATGCCCTCATTCTGCGTGCTGTTTCAAGAGCTGTTCTGAACAGAAAAGGTGTTCCATTTGTCACGACCACTTCAATATCCCTCTTCGAAAGTGAACTGTGTAACCATTTAAAGGAGAAAGAATTAAACGTTTCCGGCATTAACTCTTTAACACACATTCATTATTCTCAGGTAACAATATTTATGATATAATTCATCATTTCCAGCAAAAAAAGTTTGTGGGAAAACATTGTTCCCTCGACATTTACAATTACAACATTGTATAACATAAGTTGTACAAAAACATACAGATACATAAGTTGTACAAAAACATACAGATTCATGTATGGTCTGCCATGAGTTCCAGAGTATGCTATAATAATAAAACAATTTCGGGTAACAATTCCAGTTTCCAAGAGCATAACTAAGTGAACTAAGAAGATAAAAGGTATCAAACCCTAAAAGATTCGGCCTTTGTCGAGCAAACGCTAAGCACGCACTGGCAGCCTGAAGAAAATCATATGGCAATTGCTCGTATGCCACAAACCCATCATCCTCAGGGGTTACTCCGCGCTCCTCCACCTTTACATCTGCAGATATCGCGTTGATTAGGTTGCACCATTCTTGCCACGGGTGGGTTGTGGAAGAAAAAGAGCTATGCGTGCTACTCACTGGCAGGGCCTCAGATTGAAATGGTCGCCGGAAAGTAGTGAGAGGTGTCCTGGGGGATGATAAGAGGGCGGAAGAATTTCCGGTGAGGCGGCGAGGAGAGGCGGAGAGGCAGCGGGCGAAAGTAAGGGAACGCCGATGTAGAAAGCAGCAAGGGCGGTAAAATAGGGTGATGGGTGAATTAGTGGTAGTGAGAAGTGTAAGGAACTTCGAAGAGGCATTCATTGTGGGGTGAACGAACGGGGATGCGGCGGCGATTGGAGTGGTTTTTGCCAGTTCTGAGTTGCTATTGAACTGGCAACTGACTTGGTGGGGAGCGGAGAGAAATGACGAACTACCGGTCCGTGGTCCTTGGAGTCGAACCCACGGTTCAAGGTTCCACGCTCCCGAAAATCTCAACAGCCACATACCTAGGGGTGTGTGCACCGGTCCAAAACCGGACCGGACCGGAACGGACTAGACCGGAACCGGAATCTGTATTTTGGATGGACCGAAGACCGGACCTGATAGCAATCGGTCCAGACCAGTCCGGACCTGTTTATTCCGAGTCGGTCCGGTTTTAGATCTGATTGGACCGGTATTGAAATGCACTTTAGTTTATGAATTTTTATGAAGGCATAAATGTGTGCAATCCTTATTCTTTAATACTGCAAACCTGCAGTACATCATAATTTTATATAATTCAAGTACTAGTCACTAAATGTTAAGATTAAATATTTCTTAAGGCAACAACTCCCAATAAGCATTACAAATATATCCATCGGACCATCACTTATTGTTTTCGTTATGTATAATGTAATGCACTATGTAGTCATGCAACCATGTCAAAAAACGAAAGTAACAAGCAGTAAAAATATTTTGATCAGAGAGTTAACTAGTCCATAGCAATTAGCAAACATAATCCACGATACTCTAGTTTTAGCTAAAGAAGCAACACTGTCATGACAATCTGCCAATATCGATGGCAAAGTAAAAAAAATCTGCCAAAAGAGCTACTGTATAACAAAAAATTAAAATAAAAGTCCATGTTGATTAAAATAATTAACCCTATTAGGCTGTGCCGCCCCAAACCCAATTAACACTATTACACTAATACGGATAAAATAATAGTAATAACCAGGTTACCGGACTGGACTGGAACCGGAATCTGTATTTTGGATGGACCGAAGATCGGACCTGATAGCAATCGGTCCAGACCGGTCCGGACCTGTTTTTTCCGGGTTTGACCCGGACCGGAACCCGGAATCTCAATTTTCAATGGACCGAGGACTGGACCTGTATAATCCGGTCCGGACCAGTCCATTCCGGTCCGGTTCAGGTCCAAAATGCGGTCTGGACCAGTTTATGCACACCCCTACACATACCACTATACTAGTAATGTAAAGTTTTTTTTTTGAAAAAGTTTTTTTATCCTCAAAACATGCCTCTATTCATATCAAAAGATTTGGGATCATTACGTCAATTAAAGGGAAAATAAAACTGACACTAATTGAAACTCCAACAACTACGACTGTAACCCTATGGTGAGACTTTGAGACGGTCACCCCTGAAAGAGCAACACGAATCGCTAACCATGTAGTGGGCCTGACACAGCCAAACCTGTTCCCATAGATCCAACCATACTCAATGACATAAAGAGAGTCTAAAAACTCAAACAAATTGTCAAAACCAACAACAAAGATGAACACAAGAAAACAAATAACAAACAGATAAAGAAAGATCGAAATCGGAAATTATCCAGCGGCTGCTCTGCCCTAGGAGCTCTCTGCCCTAGATGTTGTGCCGAACTTTACCAGTAATGTAAAGTTGTAAACAACAACTACCTCTGTCCCATAATGGTTGTCTCATTTCTATTTGGCACGATTATTAATAAAGTGGTTGAAAAGTAAAATTTGTGGTTGAGAATTGAGTAGAATGAAGTGAAATAATATGGACCACAAGTTTTTTACCAGAGAAGGAAACATGACATCCAAATAATATGGACAACCCAAAAAGGAAAGTAAGACAACCAAAATGGGACGAAGGGAGTACATACGTTTATATCATCTGCACTTTATAGTAGGGTATTTTAGTTTATACGAATATATAATTTAAATGAAATGAGTATTAGTATTATATTACTACGTATAAAATTAACACAATAAATATTTTTCATAGCAATACAATGATAATATAGTTACATGAATAAGTTTATTTGTAGCATATATATCACGTGTAGATCATAATACTACTACCTCCGTCCCATAATGGTTGTCTCATTTCAATTTGACATGATTATTAATAAAGTGGTTGAAAAGTAAAAGTTGTGGTTGAGATTTGAGTAGAATAAAGTGAAATTATATGGACCACAAATTTCTTACCAAAAAGAGAAACATGACATCCGTTTTGGAACAACCTAAAAAGGAAAATAAGACAAGCAAAATGGGACGGGGGGAGTATATTGTACACTTCTATACTCAATTGTATTACCAAAACAATGATAAAATACCCGGTTGTACGATAAGCACTGTATAAGAAGGTGTATGGTATACATACTTCGTGTTGGGGCGTACCTCATCTAGCCGGAAGAAAATGTCATAGGGGACATGTAGAAGGTTCAAAACTTCATTTAAAACTTGGAATAGAATTCACTCATCTGTCAGTTGTGATTAAATTTTAATTTACATTCTTTCATTTAACTATGTGGTTGCCGGTTGGTGCTGAGGCCCTCAAGGATGTGGTTTCATCCTTTTTTGTCTAGAACTTGCTCTTTTTTTACGGGAGTGTTTTGTGATTGCTTTTACTTTAGAAAAGTCAAGTGATTTTGGAGAAAGTCTTAAATAGTAAAAATTGACGGTATTTGAGAAAAAAGTATTACCGAAAAGGTAAAAGCTGATACTTTTCGGTAAAATTAATGTTTTGTATGTAATAGAAAAATGAAAAACGGTTTATCACAGTCTCTTGCTTCTAATTTTTATCTTTTAAGTGTTCAATGTAAGCAAAAATTGAAAAAGTGACGGCCCTCATATTTCTACCTCTCAACTCAACTTGGACCTTATTCCCAACAACTACCAAACAAAACCCACCCACTATAAACAAAAAGAGACTACAATCACAAAATGAAAGTCAAGTCTCAAGTTCTAATAAATTGTAGGAGAAAAACTAAATAAAGGACGACGAAGGCTCTTCCTGACGCTTCTCCTTGTCTCTATAGTCGTAATCCTTCTTGTTCACTTCTAAAATCAGTCACCTATGAGAGCTCTCATCCGGCAATGCTAAGCTTCCCGATGCATTCTCACACTTATTCATGCTTGCCCCACGATTTCCTATACCATACCACGTTGGCTCTACAATGAGCACCGTGCATGTGGTGACATTTTCGTAATTTAAATAAAAATTGTGGCTTCCGTTACATGAGTATTAATGTACTTTTAGTAAACATCAGATATATTCTCCTGAGATTTGAGAGTCTAATAATGAGCATCCTGAACTCGGCTTCGTATCTTATAATTCACTTTATTTTTCTTATTTTCAAAAATATTTACAATGAACCCGAATGAATCCAATATGTGAACTTAATGTAATATATATTATACTTTTGAGATATGCATGAATATGACATTTTAAAATGAGTATAACATCAATAACAAATTAGTATACATAAATAACGAAATGAGTATCGAAAAATTAAAAAAAGCTCATTTAAAATATTTACTATGCAACTATGCTCGAATTTTCATTTTTTTTAGAGGGAAAAAACTTTATGCATATCTCAGATTCTCAGGCTCCTCGCAACATGCGACAAACAAGCGACCAAAGTCACCAAACCTCCGTAAAATAGCGCCGAAGTATACATCCGGCGGAACCGCCGTTTCTACGCAAGCTGAAGGACGAGGTGTTGCGTTCGTACTGGAGGACAAGGTGTTGCATTTGGGCTGGAGGAGAAGAGATCGTTGCTAGTGGCGAGTCGTACGATGGTGAGCGAAGCGATGAGCCTGATGCGAATGACAATAGGAGCACAACCGGAGTAAAAAGTCTGGATGTACCATTCACATGGTGCAGTGGAGTGTACAATATGGTCCATATTAGAATGAGAGATTCTCCTCCTCTTGATGCTTTGCTCTGTAATCAATTATGGAGTATTTGTTATCTTCCATTAGAACTACTACCACTGTCTCAAAATACTTAGTAAAATTTGGACCATGATTTGAATTAGTATAATATTATGAAAGTTATAAATTTATACTCTTATGAAAATACTTTAAATAAAAAACTTATTTTTATCATTTTATATTTTAAATAATCTCCAATAAAAATATACTGTTAATCAAAATTTTAAAGATGATTAATTATTTTAGGACTGAGGTAGTAATACTTTTTAAAACATAAATGAAAGAGTTTTTCATATTGAAATCAATCCAAATCCAATTACCTTTTTCCCTCCTCAGGTACATTTTTCTTTTGAGAGTTTTACCTAAGGCACATACTAATATTTTGGTTCCACTTTCCATTGCAGTTTTTTGTTCTCTTTTTTATACGTGAAGATTTTATTTTATTGATTAGGTAATAAATATCGTTTGACGAATTACATGAGTCACACAATAATGTACATGTTTGAGAAAATTGAGAAAATGTCCTCTTATAATGTCATGAAAGCGTATTATAACGCAAGCGCCATAAATTTGTTTGTTCTATTAAAAAAAATCATAAATGCAACTTCACAATAGCAATGATAGTAATGCAGCAATGTTTTTTGTTTATTCATAAAAAATAAATTATGTCGAGTATCTTGTGATCTGATGACATCATTACTGATCTCCTAAAGAGGATGTCGCAAGTTCGAATCTTATCTCAATCAAGGATGTTGGCATTAACCAAAGCAGATACTATAATAACTTTAAAAGATCATTCCAAAAAAATAATATAAGGAGTATATCATTTCAAGGGAAAGATGATTCGCCTTCAAGCACTCAGTTATTACAATACTCCGTATATAGTAAATGGTTTCCAAGTCTTGTACGGAAGCAGAAATCATAGTGTGATTGAGTACACAGTTTGAAACGGTAAGTTACAATACTCCCTCTGTAACACTCATATCTTCCCACTTTCCCTTTTTAGTTGTAACAATCATATCTTCCCATTTCAAAATCTTCCCATCATACCCTCAATAATTTTAAAAATAATACTCTATTACAACTACTTCTTTTGGATTTATCCTTCATTCCAACACACTATTTCATTATTTTCCCATCATACCCTCAATAATTTATATCTCCTATCACTATTCTTAATTTCACCTACTTTTCACATGGGAAGATATATCAGTTACGGAGGTAGTATATAGTAAATGGTTTCCAAGTCTTGTACGGAAGCAGAAATCATAGTGTGATTGAGTACACAGTTCGAAACGGTAAAGGACTAGAAACCTTCTTTCTGCCGCACGAGTGTGTTGTGCCCAGGCATGGACCCGGGCCGGGTCGGGCCCGGGCCGGGTCAAGGCCCGGTCGGGCCTCGGGTCCTATAAGGGTAGGCCCGGGACCGGCCCGGTCAATGACCGGTTCCGGTTCGGGCCGGGTCACCCGCCCGGGTCACGGGTCGGGCCACCCGCCGGGCCGGGCCGGGCCGGGTCAATAATTTTTTTTTTTTTATATTAATTATATATTATACAAATTGCTATTAAAAACAAAGTTCAAGTGCATTTATTTGAAATAAGAACTACATTTGAGAATTGAGAAAAAAATAACAATACGAAATACATTTTGTAATGAATATCAATTGGGATTTCCGCCACCGTTGGTTGTTGTTTTCCCTTTGTCACAAGACTTCATATGTTTTATTGGCATCCCGTATCCGTATGAACCCCCCAAGCAACACTCTTTCTTGCACCACCTGCAAGTTGCCCACCACAGTCCGGTCTTCGGGTCCTTCCACTTGTCAAAATTGTTTTGCATAAGAGAAGATGTACTTTCCATATTTAAAATGGTATATGTATAACACTATAAGTAATTAAGTAGGAATGTAGGATAATAAGAGAAGATAAAGATGGAGAAGAGTTTGAGAAGAATTGGAGAGAAGGTGTAGAAAAATGTTAGAAAATAGATGTATTTATAGGTGTTTTTGAACCCCACTCCCCACACCACCACCCCCGGGACCCCCCTGCCCCCCACCCATAGCCCCAACGGCTATATAGCCGTTTGGGAGCTTTGAAATTTTTTTTTTTTTTTTTTTAAGTTATACACATATTGTAAAATAAATTAATTAATTTAATGAATTAAGTAAAACTAAAACAAATGTTACAAAATAGGTGTATAAGTATTTAAACAAATTACATATTCTAAATGTATTTTTAATTTAAAAACCGGCTTTATATTTTAGAAAAATAATTTTAAGTCGTTAGATTGTAACCAATTAATTAATTTGAGAAGTGCTACATATGAAAAAGTGAACACATATTTATTTGAAATATGAAGTACAAGTTTACAAATTAATTTGAACTACAACTACAAATTTACAATTTTGAAATATGAAGTACAAGTTTACAATTTTGAAATATGAAGTACAAGTATAAATAAATTTGACAAGTGCTATAAAATACATTTTGTACTAAATTCTAAAATACTAATCAATCGGAATCTCCGGCATAGGTAGAGCCACCATCGGTTGTTGAGTCATCCATAAAATCTTGGGAGGGGGTGATGCTCAATTCTTGAGTTCTACGTGCGGCCTTCAACCAATCGTGGTAGCATATAAGCGTCTCAAGAGACTCCGCGCTCAATCTCGATCTAGATGCCGTTAGGACGTTGCCGGCCGAACTAAATTCTTGTTCCACCGCAACTGTTGAAACCGGCATTGATAGTACTTGCTTAGCCATCCGTGCTAAAATCGGGAACGTTCTTTCTTTTGACTTCCACCAGTCTAGAACGTCAAAGTCATCATTTTCTTCAAAATCAACTTCATATGTTAAATACAAAGTAATCTCATTCAATGCGCTTTGTTCAGTGACGTGAGTTGTTTTAGTTTTTTTCATAAGATTGCCAAATGCAGATTTAAAAATCGATTTTCCTTTAGATGAAGATGTTCGTGACGGGGGAGGGGGAGCGTTGCTATATTGTGCACGAAACTCATTAAATAAGGCATAAAATAAAGTACTAACCTCGTTGTATTCCGTTTTCGGATCTATGGGGTTATCCTCATACATTGGAAATTCACCGAAAAACGCAAGATAATAGAAGTTGAAACAATCTTCCAAATTAGCAAGTCTATAACGAGGATCGAGAATAAATGCAATACCATAAATATGGGGAATATGCGCATAATATTTTAAAAACTTTTCCTTCATATGATCACAAAAATAATGAACGAAAACGGCATTTTGAAATTCTTTAAAAGCATCGGCGAGATTAACAGCTTGTGGAATAAATTGGTTTGCGGTAGGTTTATAAACATGACTAAAAGTTTCAGTAGCATTAAAAAAATATATCAAAACATTACAAATTTTTTCGCAAGTGTCGATCTCAGCCGCGTTTATAATATAGTTATCATGTTCTTTTAAAAAAGCAGGAAAATGTTCTTTATATCTAAGAACAACTTTAAGTAATTTATAAGTACTATTCCAACGAATACTCAAATCTTTAGGAAAAGCAACATATCTCACACCTCTTTCAGTCAAATAACTTTGCCATTTTAATCTAAGTTGACCATTACCCCAAATACGTCTAACCCCCCCCTTTATTACCTCCATGGAATCTCCTAACGCTTTTAAACCGTCTTGCACACATAAATTTATAACATGACATGCACACCGTTGATGAAAAAATCTACCCATCAAAGAATTGGCACCACACAACTCACGCAATCTAGGTATAGCAGCAGTATTATTAGTAGCATTATCGAAACCAATAGCAAACACCTTATCAATCAAATTATACTCAATTAAAATACGCTCAATCAAAATATAAATATGTTCAGCGGTGTGACGATCATTAAATTCACGAAAAGCAAGAACACGTTTATGCATATTCCAATCCTCATCAATATAATGTGCAGTCAGACCCAAATAATATAAATGATGAAAATCATCCTCCCATATGTCAGAACAAATAGTAACACGCCCATCAAAGTTTGCAAAAAAATTTTGTAACCTTTCCTTTTCCGCATTATAAAGCCTTATTATTTCTTTCTTAACAGTTTTGCGACTATAATTTCTAAATTGAGGATTTAAACTACCTTGTGCATAATCTCTTAAAGCAAGACTTTCAGAAAACAAATAAGGCAAATTTTCTTCACAAATTAAGTTAGCCATACCAGTCAAATTTTGTGCATCATTGTAGGCGAAATTACCAAAAGGTTGAGAATTCGCAAACCTCGATATTTGAGTTTGCTTCCCCGTTCCGCCGCCTAATTTTGCGTACTCCACGGGGTGCTTTGACTTAAGATGCCTTGCGGCGGATCCGTATCCGCCGGAGGTTCCCAAACTATAATTGTTGTTGCACCACTTGCAAGTTGCGTGCCAATAGCCAGTTTGTGGGTTCTTCCATTTATCAAAATTATTTTGCATTAATTCAGACTTACTTTTTTTATTACCGGTGGCGGTTTGGGATGAGGCAGGCGCGTCGGCGTCGTGGCTGCCGGCACCCTCCTCCTCGGCCGTCTCCGGTTCCAATTCCTCCGCATCTTCATCCTCAAGCTCCTTTTCGTCAATGGTCGTCGGCATTTGTTGTTGTTGTAGAAAGCGGTTATTATGTCGGGCCAATTCTTGTTGGAGTTGTTCTTCGGACATCGCATCTCCATCTCGCCTTTGGTAACCCGTTTCAAAATCATCTCGGCTTTGAGATGAAGACCCGGCAAGTTCTTTACCTTTGCGGGATTTCTTCCTCCCAATCTCGTTTCTTCGATTGCGTTGGAGGTTACCCAAATCAACCGAATATCTACCACCTTCCATCTAAAAAATGTAACAAATATTAATTCACAACAAATATAATAATGGATACAAAACTAATGCAACTAATTAAAACTATTTTAATTAATAGTTCAAACTAATTTTTTGCAAAGTAGAATTAATGTGTGTCTCTACAATTAAAATTATAGCAACTTTTGAAGTAAATAACTAGTACAAGTAAAAATGTAACAACAATGCTAATTAAGTAGTTAACTAGTATAGTGACAAATGTAACAAACTAACAACTAGTTAAATAAAATGTGAAGTATTTTAATTAGTATAATGAAAAATGTAACAAGAATGGTATTGAAGTATTGAACTAATTAACTAGTATAATGAAAAATGTAACAAGAATGGTATTGAACTAATTAACTAGTATAATGAAAAATGTAACAAGAATGCTAATTAAGTAATTAACTAGTATAATGAAAAATGTTACAATAATGGTAATGAACTAATTAACTAGTATAATGAAAAATGTAACAAGAATGCTAATTAACTAATTAACTAGTATAATACTAGTTATAGTAAGTAATATATAATATAATGTTTATATTATATAATATATAAGTATACTATACTATACGATGAGTAATACACTTATATTTTATACTTTAATATATAAATATATATTAAGTAGATGTAGAATGTATGTATTAAGTGGATATAATAATTGTATAAGAATTAAATATTAGAGTATAATGGAGAATTGGAGATTGGAAAATAAGTATATATAAAATATAAGTAGAGAAGTAGATATTATTATGTATTAAGTATATAATAATAGTTTATAAAGTATATTTAATACTTTATTATATAAAGTATATATTAAGTAGATATAGTATGTATGTATGTATTAAGAGATATAAGTAGAAATTAAGTAGATAAGAAATATAAGCAATATAGTATATGTAGATAATAATATATATAAGTAGATAATTAATATATAAGTAGATATAATAATTGTATAAGTATTAAATAGTAAAATAAAATATAAAGGAGAATAAGAGAATTAGAGAAGATGAATATGGAGAATTGGAGAATGGAGATGAGTAGAGAGTAGGATTTAGAAGAGTTGGAGAAGAGGTGTGAAAAAATGTTTAAAATTAGGAGTATTTATAGGTTTTTTTTTAACCCCCACCCCCCACCCCAACCCCCCACCCCACCCCCCACCCAAACCCCCCTGACCCCCCCTGGTACACCCAACGGCTATATAGCCGTTTGGGGTAGCCGTTTGAGCCAAAAGGAATCCAAAAAAAAAAAAATTTTTTTTTTTAAAAAAGTGGACCGTTAGGCCCGGGCCCGGGCCCGACCCGGCCGGGCCGGGCCTCCAAAACCAGGACCCGAGCCCGGTCCCGCTAACCCGACCGGGTCTCTGCCCGAACCGGACCCGGACCCGCGAACCGGGCCGGTTCCGGGCCCGCACAGTGACGGGCCGGGCCGGTCCCGGGCCGGGCGGCCCGAACCGGGTCCACGCCTAGTTACTACTTGTGCCTATGTTAGTGTAACTATCTCACTACGAACTCGATCATCATGATCACACGAAGAAGATTATGAATGACTGTCATTTTGTAACATATATGTAAGGGAAAATGGAAACTAATAATTCAACCGTTTAGCGGTCTTCTTTTAATAGTCCCACCTTTTCGTTATTCATGAATAATCCAACCTTTGCACCTCATCTTCAGTCCCTGACCGGTTGATGACCTGCTATTCCAAGTTATTTTCTTATCTTTGCAAAATATTATCTTTGTGAAAGATGGAATTTATGGTATAATAGTTTGCAGAGATAAAAAAATAACTCGGAATAGCAGGTCATCAACCGGTCGGGGACCAATGAATGAAGATGATGTGCAAAGGTTGGATTATTCATGAATAACGAAAAGGTCGGACTATTGAAAGAAGACCGCTGAAAGGTTGGATTATTAGTTTCCATTTTCCCTATATGTAATATGATCTTATTGTTTCTCATGTGCACACTACACAACAGCTAGGTATATTTTAAGAGCCTTTTTGCAAAAACCATTTATATTCATACGAATGGACCTAAAGTCCCAAACTCATTTAAGTGTACAGTTTTCTGAGATAGATTACGTATATACCTAGTGATATAACCAAACATCTAGCATGGTCAAGTCTAATTTTCTTTCTCATAATGGATATAGTATGACTTCGGACAGATTGGTCTGGACGTATAGCATGATCTGGACCAAGCAAAGGCTGTAACCAAAATTGCCAAGCTGCATTATAATGCCAGCTCTGGTTTCGATCCCAGTCAGGTTCCCGCTCATTCCATACCAGATTTTGAAACAAAATATGGAGGGGAGGTGGGGGCATCTGGTATGTACACATTTAGATGATCAAGTCTTGCATAGAATGATCACTCAAGTCATCATCATCACTTCAGGGCCGCAAAGGATCCCACCTACATTGGGGTAAGGAGGATCAGATGTACGCAGTCTTACCCCTGTACTAAAACACATAGAGACTGTTTCCGAATAACTCATAGGAAAATTCGCGTCGAAAATTACATGGACCGACTACTGCTTCATGATAAGAAAGCGTAGACAGTTTAGTGAAACATTTTGCTTTATTCCATCATATTTCCAAGCCAAAAAATAGTGTCCTTAGCTCCATTGCAAATGGTGAGAATGATCACTAAAGTAAGCTACAAAAATTATATGTAATACTTCCCTAGCTATAAAAATAATTTAGTTTGTAAACTGTTGTCAGGTGATTATATTCCTAAGCTTACTTAAGTTTATAAACTGTTGGGTGGCTCTAATCCCAGGCTACATCGCTCACTTTCTCAATGACGGTCTTTTCTACTACCTCAAGTCACCCTCTTTATTTACAACTACAGGCAAGCTTTCCCCAAACATACAATCTATCAGCCTGTGTTTACTGCTGCTTCATGACTGAACACCATTTATTGAACCCCACATGAAAATATCTTTCAAGTGCCAAGAACAAGACACAAAAAGATTTTATGCATCCTCACTCCTTGAAGGAAGCAAATTTCGGAATACTGCATCTTCTAGCAGGAAGATACCCATAACTAGGGGTTCTTTGATTCTTTCTCAGTTAAGTTGAGCAGAGAAGGGACTATTTCTAAACCACCTCCCAGTGCCTATTACTTTTCCTTGCATCGATGGTACTGCTAGCCCTTCAAAAAGAATTTATCAAGTGTAAATACTTGCAGTCTTAACCAAAACTGGGCGGAGTTCACCATATCCCTAAAGCAGGAAATGTTTATACAATTAGAATAAAATGGCTTGAAATTCAGAAAATTGTACCAGTAGTTCTTTTACTTATTTATATTAGACAGTAAGATTGCTGCATTGACAAAAATGAGGAGTTACTTCTAGAAGTTCTCTCTTTCATCTACTTTCTATTATCATCTGCCAAACAGAAATCTTTTAGTAGATGGCAGATGAAACTGCAATATTTCTCACATCTCGATACAACTTACAAAAAATGCACTAAATCATTGTTGCAATTATAGTCGTAATCAAATACTAGTATTTGTTATGTGAAGATAATTGGTGATGCGTGACACTGTATCTCAAGGTAGTATCTAGGCACATGCGAGAAACACAAAGTAATTTCTTCATTTTTTCTACTTTTGACAATACGGGTGTCCAAAACTATTTTGGCCCAGATTATCCTGCGAGCCCAATACTTAACGACCAGGTAAACCTTCAGCGAACCTCCAGGGGTTCAAACTAGCAACCTCAAAGAACTTCCTTGGTTATAGCCAGTTGAACATCCATTTTCATTTCATTTTCATTTACCCCAATGCCGCAAAGGCTCCCACCTACGGTGGGGTAAGGGGGGTCAGATGTACGCAATCTTACCCCTGTACTAAAGCACAGAGAGACTGTTTCCGGATGACCCATAGTGAAAATTGCGTCCAAAATTGCATGGACTAACTACTGCTTCATAACAAAGAAGAGCAGACAGTTTAGTGAGCCAGTTGAACATCCCTGGAAGGTTAATTCTTTAGTGTTTTAAACTATTAATGCGTGGTCAAGAATCATCATCATGGTTAATAATCTTAAGTTTCACCAAAGAGTTTTTGCCACTTTCGGTCCCCCGACTATTGTGTCAATGACAATTTTGATACCCGACGTTTAATTTTTCCATTTTTAGTCCTTGACTATTGTGCAAAAGACATTTTTAGTCCTCAACTTCAATTTTTCTCACATTTAGTCCCCTGAGTATTATCAAATTGACACTTTTAGTCCTTCCACTATGTGTTTGGCACAATAAGTGGAGGACTAAAAATGTCATTATTATAATAGTTGAAGGACTAAAAGTGTCAGTTTTATAAAAATTGAAGCACTGATTGTAGAAATTTATAAAGACGGGTATCAAAAGTGTCTTTCGCACAATAGTCAAAGGACTAAAAGTGGAAACAATCAAAATCGAGTACCAAAAGGTACAGTGACATAATAGTCGGAGGACGAAAAGTGTCAAAAAAATCTTTCACCGAATGGAAACCTATGCTATATGCCTATATGCAGAGTACGTATACACATGGAAAAACTACATTCTTCAAGTGAATGTTAAATGCATAATTCACTTAGCCTTGGTATCAAGAGTTGAAATTGAGAATGCTGTAGTGACCTTACACTCAAAAGCTTGATATAAGACCAATGCCCAACTCCTCGGCAAGCTCATCCCATACCGGAAGAAGAATCAACACTCCAAGAATTACAGCAACAGAAAGAAGTGTTTTTCTCCAGGTCCCAACCTCTGTCACATCATTCAAGCAAGGCTTCTCTGGTGTCCTCTGCAATAAAGAACAGAGAGTTCAAGTTCAGGAGAGAGACTGTAATTGAAGCAAGATGAAATCATTTTTTTTGTCTCATTCGGTCATTCTATTTATCGTGGAATTGAAATTTAAATTACCTGGCATATTAGCACGTATAATCCCCATGGTAGTGACAATGGTCCACCAAGCTGGGACAATCGACAAATAAATTTTTTATGAGCATTTATTTTCTGGAAATTACACAGCAAAAATGGTGACACACTGAGACATGATTGGAAGAAATTGTCTGTTAGTAGATTTTTGTTCACTACCATATGATATATTTTATACACATTAAATAATACAGAAAGCACTGTTTTAAGTGAGGCAATTCACTGATCTGAGAAATTAGCTTATGCTCAGGTGGATAAAGAGGCTGACTTGACTTATTATGTGACAACTGACAAAAATCAGGTTACACATTATGCTGACTGCCCGACTATGGGAATTAGAGAATGACATTTTTTTGAATAAATTTAAGAAGTGTAAGTAGCAGGTAGCTGAGAAGAAAGAGCTTGTCAGGATAATCCATTGTGAATCGTCATCACATCAAGCTGAAGAAAGCACACCACCGCTACTCTCACCAGGTGCCTCTCAAGTCTCAATAAATTGACCAGAATGAAAAGCAATGAACATTATAAACAAGTTCAGCCGACAGAGCCAGCTTCAACATTGAAACCACCCAAAAGGGCTGAAAATCAACCCCCAACAATTTAAATATGAGGTCCCAATCGAGATGCCCTGAGGCTTACCACTCCTAGTCCCAACATAGTATAGCTTGCCAGACCAAAGGCAATCAATGCATTTTTCCCAAAAGCACCCTGTCAGAAAGGAAAACAGACCATCATAAGTCAAACACCAAAAAATCAATGAGGGAGGGAGGGAGAAAGAAAGGGCAGTTTGATGCACAAAGGAATCCTCTCAAGGCGAGGATCTGGCCGTCTGGTGAAGGGTCCCATCACAAGCGGCAAGCCGTCCTTGTCAATTTTGAGAAAAGGCCGCTCCCAAAACTTGAAATAACCACTCGGTCACATACAAACACCTCAACTGGTGTGCCAAGGCTCCCCTTCTATTGTAGAATCTAGACTTTGGAAAAGAATCATCATCCTTCTAAAATGTGTGTGCGATTAGCACATCATGTATGGTGGTGTTGAAAACCGACACAATACTTTTAGTCGTTAAGAAATGATTTCTTAGCTTCTTAGGAGAGTCATTATCCCAACTTCAACCAATTATGGATACTATATTTATAAATGGCTTAAGGGTCAAATAGGCCTTTGACCTAGCTTAAAGTGTTCAATTAGCCCCTTATATAGGAGGTTCTGTCCGGCTGCCGCCAATTGGGGCGGTTCCCGGTGGAATTGTTTGATGAAATTTTTTGAGCATCTTCTTCATTAAGTCTAGTTTACCCATATCAAATTTCAGCTAAAAATTCAACCAGGAAGGCAATCAAATGATTTTCCGAAATATACTGCGCTGTTTAACTGCGCAGTTATCTTCAAAAACTCATTTGACTGCCTTCCCGGTTGCATTTTTACCTGAAATTTGGTATGGGTAAACTAGACTTAAAAGTTACCTGCACAGCTCTTCCACCATCAAGAGACCCAACCGGAAGCATATTGAAAGCTGATGTAGTTAAGCCACACCTGCCATCACAACCTTATAATAAACTTGCAAGTTGTAAGTTAGGAAAAGTAAAAAGTGTGAAATTAAGTATTTACCATCCAGCAATCACAAAAGGATGGATTGAAACTGAAGTTGCATGGAGTTCTCTGGGTTGGGAAGTACATAGTCAAATTCCAAATATTAGGTAATGCAGATGAATATGGAAATGCAATAATATCTTAAATGTTAATGACACGATATAAATGCTCTTCCTAATTTCTGAACATATAGCAAAATACATGCAAGCACAGAAAGAGCATCTTTTAAAGATCGAGAAATGTAGTTGAAAATTATGTTCTAGGAACTCTTATTGAAGTTTTGTAAGGCTAAACTCACGAATAACCAAGAGTAGCTCTACTGATAAGCCCAAGAAGCAAGGACCCCTGGAAAAGTGTGCTAGGAACCTGAACCAAGTCTCCTGAAGCATTTGGGCTTGAAGAAAGTAATAGCCCAATGGCAAACATGGCAGAGGACAATGCAGCACCAGCAATTGGGCCAGCTATGGAAATATCAACCTTTGCTTTTCGGTCAGGAATAATAGACTTGAACTGCAGCACCAAACACAAAGTAAGTAAACAATTAATAAGAATGACACATGGCATTTCCCTAGTCCTGACTATGAATTTCAATCAAGTGCAAAAATGGAGATTAGTTTTGGAAAAGATCAAAAAGGTAAAAAAAATGCATTTCTGAAATATGTAGGATATTTCCTAGATGTTTCTCAAAGAATCTCCAATGTGGTGGCGGTCAGGCTTGAGACAAGGCAAAAAAACTGTCCAATTAATGGTGCTTGTTGGCATTTTGCAAGTTCATCACTGCATCTACGCTTCCTATTATAAACCAACTTGCATGTAGTTATGGGCTATCCACCTTTTGGCATATGAAGATATTCTCAAACAAATCATTTTGACCGACACACACTGACACACATATTATGTGTACTGCATACATATGCTTTTTGTGTGTGCGCACATCATGGGTAAAATATGCATAATATACGGGAAGCGATTTAGTGTACAATTAGCATGAAAGACTCCACTTATGCCACATTTAACAGAAACAAAAAAAAGATCACTTTACCAATTTCACTAAGTTGTCATTTTCTATCCATGAGACCCCCTCCGTCCCATTTTCAAGACACAATATTCCTTTTTGGCTTGTCCCAAAAATATGAACACTTTCCTAAATTAAACTCCACTAACTTTTTATTTCCAGCTTTATACCTTATGACTTTATCTATCATTTCACCTTTCTACTCCTTGTGTATCCAATCTGCTTTTTCTTATGTTTTGGAGATTAAAATTGCAAAACAACAACTTTATCTTTTATTTTCTTAAAATGTGCGCCAAACCCAAATGTATCTTACATAACGGGATGGATGGAGTAACAGATATTCTAACCTGAGTGATCGCTCCGAAGCTCCCGAGCGTGATATTTGGAATAAAATATGGAATGCTCAGTTTCACTTTTCTTGGTAAGGCAACCAGAAGATGCCCAAATTCCTGCAGAAAATCAACTCTTTCAAGTACAATTAGAAATCAAAAGAATTGTTAAAACCTTAAAGGCATACAAGTACACAAGGGAAGGATACGTATTTAGAATCACCACTGAAAATCCTTGGGCGTCAAAACAAGGAGAAATATATACTTACAGTTGTACACATTATCTGGAGCAAAGAAAGTTGTTCATTGTACTAAACATTGTCTGGAGAAATATATACTTGCAGTTGTACACACTTATGTAAAAAACTGCATCTTTAATAGGATGGATATGACATTGGCATGCACGACATAGGATAGGATACATAAAAGATGGGGGGATAGAACTAGCATGGTCAGGAAGTTTCTCATAGCTGCATAAAATCAAACACAAATTGTAGAACTGTCGGCCAATTAGAAGAAATATGCAACTTTTTCATTGAGTAGTTCATTAAAGTATACCGGAGTATGCTTACAAACAAAGAATTTCAGAAGCAGTGTGAAAAATGTAGTCTGAATTTTTAATTTGCATGCCTGAAAAAATAACGTAGAGCCTAATTCATTATAAGCAACCACTTCATATTTTTTCAGGAATATTTCCCCGTTTCTTTCTCTGAGAGCTTTTCACCAAATTAAAATGCTTCAACCCTTTCTTTAATTCTTGAATACTAATCACACATGACCAAACTCACTATAAGGACAGATATGCTTGAGGGGAGGTGGCACATGATTCTGGGCTTCTGGCAAGTGTAACAGATGCTTAAATAAAAGCATAGTAGAACAGTTAGAAAAAAACAACACTTTCACTTAGACTGCCTGAGGTTTTCACCAGAAAGAGCTGGATCTCCCCTGTATAAAAAATGTGCCTGAACATCATGGACCCATGGCCTTTTGGTCCCTACTTCACATCAGCCTAGAGTACATAACTACATATTCAATTCTATAACCCTTTATATTGCAATTCCACTTTGGCCTTTAGTTAGGGATATTATTCTTTGTTAATATTAGTTTCTTATTAGTAATAATTAATAATTTAATATCATTTCTATTGATATTGTTGTTATTTCCTTATGATTTGGGCTCTTGTCAATTCTTGTGTGCCTTGAGCCTTGACTAGGTCAAGCACTGAATTCTACTTAAGGTTTATTTTGTTCTCTGTCGTAAACCATAGATCCAAAAGTTCTTGTTGGCTAACACTCAGAACAAAACCTTATCGTAAACATACATATGCAAACACTTCCTTCTACTGTTAACACAGAGTCTAGTGTCATTTTTAAACAGCATGACTCCAACTGTGATAAATCAAACCTCAAAGCATCGTAGTGAATTTATTTCAAAGAATATTAACCTATGGTTTGAACATTGATTTCTGACTCAAGCCCAATAATCTTCAGTTAAGATGTAATTACATTATACCAACTAACTAACCTAGCTAAAAGAAAAAATTCTTACATGAAATAACTGCACTCCCAGGATACCATAAGCCAGGGGCAAAGCAGAACCAATGAAAGGTATTAAAAGCTCCATATCTGGTGGCTCAGTGGCATTTGGATCAGTAAAATACTTAACTATCTCGGGAGAAAGGCGATTAATCTGTTTTAGCAACAGTCACGATCAATTAGAGCACTTCTATTGAACCTTTGTGCACTAAAGATAATAAATGATAACGGAAATTGGCGTGAGGCGATCCTGTAAAAAATTAGCATACAATAAAAATATATGCAAACCTGAGATGCAATTCCTAGTTCCACGGATGATCCAATTGTTAGAAGAAACAATATAACAGCAATTACATACTGCCATAAAGTAGTCTGGCCGGGCTCAGAAACCTCTCTACGCAGCATTCCAAAGCTGACTCTAGGCCCACCACGTGGATCTAGTCCTTCAGAATTAGGTTCTTCCACCATGAATAAGTTGTACTTATCACCCATAATTTCAAATAGCTGACTCTGAAGTTTGGCAAACACGTCCTCCCTCTTTCCCCTAAGATTTCCAATGAAAAGAGTACCCTCTCCCAGATCTCCAAATGGTTCTTCTCTTGTCACCCAGAAAGTGGAATAGCCAAAAAGTTTCTCTTTAATCACCTTAACATCAGAAGGATCAACTTTTTCAGGTCCAAGAAGTTCCATCAATTTGAAAGAATCTAGCTGAAAATTATTATAAGGTGATCCAGCAAGTGTTGGCTGCTGCAAAGGCCAAAGACAAATGGTTTGTTACATTGAAATAAATATATCTTAGAATCTTTTTATAAAAAGCTGATGGTTTCCCCTTTCTGTGATTATCAACACACCAGTGAAGAAGCTTGTCTGATCTCTTACCAGATTCACTATTATACTGGTGTAGGGTTAGTTAAATCATCTGATCATTTGGAACCCTTTCAATATTCTACCATTCCAGACCAAACTAATCTTATTTGCTACTGGTCAGCATACATATCATTCTCACATATAAGTGTAAAACCAGCTCTAATAGAGATAATATTAGGCCAAGCTCAGTTTGTCCTACCTTTATAAACTGCTTCACTTGACATCCGCAGATGGGATATACTTTATACAGAGTATTATTCATTTTAATCATATGACCATTAGGTATGTATCGTGAATAGTTTATCTCAGAATTGCCATTTATCAAATTTTTATCATCCTCACAGCGTTTGTGAAAAAGTCAAGAAAATGAGGAATAATCACACTGTGACACTGTGTCACTTAATCTCTTACAAGATACACTATCACCCTATGTTAAACTAATTCTGCTGATCATAACTTGAGTGTGAGTAGCCATTAGACAATTATTCAAGCTTAACTTTAAAAAACAATTTCGATAAAACTAATGTTGGGACGAAATCTAGTGTACCTTTGATTTTTTCTGTCTCATTATACGTCAGCAAATTGAATGCAATGCAGTTCATGTTACTATTCATTTAACCATAAGTACCTATCCTGAATACTTACTCACGAGAATGACCAATTATCCAAATTTGAATCATCTTCACACCGTTTGTGAAATCGCCAAACAAAAAAGAGATGAGAAATGCTCACTCTTGGAGAAACAGACGCTAGAGAATTATCGGAATCTGTAGCACCGCCTGGGCCGCGCCTGTCCTCAGCGGTGCCGTCAGAAGCTACGGTGGTAGTCGTGGCTGTAGCAGTGCTGGAAGAGTTGTCCTTTTCCAACTTCCCGTCTCCAGTGTTCCCACCACCATTACTGCCGCTGGTGCACCTAATTATCAATCCGCCGTAGTTCCTCTTCGAAATTCTAATCACCTGAATTTTTTGCTTCAGTGGGCAGATCGTGTGGTGATTCAACCGGAACCTCACGTTTATTGGGCTGCGAAAGATGGAGCTTGTGAGCGTTGTTGTCATCGTATTGATTCTTCACTTCACACTTTTGCTCTTTACAGTCTTTAGCATTCACCTCACTGAACTACGGAGTATTCCATGAAGAAAAAATGTTTCCTTGAATGTCATATATGGGAGTATTTTGCTGGAAAATAGTATTGGTACTAGGGCGGGGCACGAGCCGGGTCGGGGCGGGTTATGCAAAATAAAATGGAACCGCCGGTTCCATTGTACGGTCCGGTCCGATCCGGTCCGAGTATTACATTTTTCAAAATAGGAACTGGAAATTACCCGGCCCGTTTGAAACGGGTCGGTCCGGTCCGGGTTTTACGGTTTCTATTCTCATGTCTTGAAATTAGTAAAAACTCACGAAGTTCCAAAAATCAATAATCAATCATATATGACATTAGCAAGTTTCAAAATAACAACATAGTG
Source organism: Cuscuta epithymum (assembly GCA_945859915.1). NCBI lineage: Eukaryota > Viridiplantae > Streptophyta > Magnoliopsida > Solanales > Convolvulaceae > Cuscuta > Cuscuta epithymum. Next base: position 572,431 of record CAMAPF010000948.1, on the reverse strand, counting down.
GTGCATATATAACACAAGCGAAAAGTTCAATACTCCATATTTTCTTGTATATATGTTTCAAACAATTAAAGAAATTCCAAAAATATGCAACATAGCCAAAATACATATTTTCTAACATTTGTTTTTAAACATGTTGTCTAGCATCACATATTAAAGTGATTGCTTTTTTTTTATTATTAAATTTTCAGTATTAGCCAAAGTTGACACATACATGGTGGGTGGTAAACACAATTTATATATTTTAATAACAATATAATAAAAAAAAATATAACATAAATCATCTTTAACAAATAATTAAATTCCATAGAAAGGAATAATTCAATAACAATAAAAAGTAATAAGATATTTATGAAACATTTAATCAATAATTTGAAAACAAAAGGATGTTACTGCAACTCAATTTAAAATCCTACTTCTAGCACAGGAAACAAAACAATTTCAAAACCGATTATCACAAAACTATTAATAAATATAGTTTATTACATTAGTTGTGGACTATATAACGGACCGATTATATATAATGTATATAACGGACCGATTATATACAATATATATAACGGGCTGGGCCGGGTACCCGTTATTTTTTAATTTTGGAACCGGTCCGGTTCCTTAAAAAAAATTACCCGACCCTACCCGGACCGTTTTATGGAAACAAAAAATGGAACCGACCCGTTTTGGACCCGAACCGCCATTACCCAGACCGGACCGCGGTTCCAAGACCCGTTTGCCCACCCCTAATTGGTACAATAGTACCTCAATTTGTGCACAATTGTTATTTGTCTGTGTATACACCCAATTCGTTTGAAAAAAACAAAATTTTCTATCAAAATGTCTGTGTGCCCAGGCAGTGTACATTTTGTGTACAAATTTGGGGTACACCAAGCATTCCTCTATTTTTGTAGCACTGTGTTTGGAGGTGGAGCGGGCGGTCATGAGTTTCTAAAAGGCGGGACCTTCTAGCTTTTGTACTCCCTCCGGTTTTTAATAAACTTCACACTTTCCTTTTTGGGACGGTCTAAAATAAACTTCACACTTCCTTATTTCCTTTTTTGGCAAAGAAATCTACACCAAAACAGTGCCAAACAGTGCCAAACAGTGTCTCAACAGTGCCAAACAGTGTCTCTACAGTGCCAAACAGTGTCAAACAGTGTACTCTACAGTAAAATCAAATTTCTTTCCTTATTTTGTGTGAAGTCAAACTATGAAGATTAAAAAAAAACCGGAGGTAGTATTATTTAAAAAGCTTTTAAAAGTTTCTAGTTGAATGTTTGGTATGTCAATTTTAAGAGTTTATTTAAAAATAAAGTCTTTTTTGAGATGCTACGGTAAGGATGTTTTTACTTGGACTGTAATTTGTCCCAGACCAGACCAGACCAGACCAGACCAGACATGGATAGTTATAAAAATACAAAGAAACCAGACCTTACCAGACCAGACCAGACCAGACCAGTTCAGACCAGACCAGACCAGACCAGCAAATTACAGTCCAAGTAAAAACATCCAAGTAGCATCTAAGAAAAGTTTGTTGCTTTTAGCATTAATTAGTCCCAACAACTTGTATGCCAAATAGAACTAAAGCTATGTTTGGCAGACATAAGTTCATGTCTTCTAGATTTTGTACTATTTAAAAAGTCTATAAAAGCTTCTAGTTATATGCTTGACATGCCAAATTTTAAGAGTTTTTATAAAAATAAAAGATCTTTTTTGAGATGCTACAGTGAGTAGCATCTCAGATCAGTCTATAGTTTCTAGCGTTAGTTAGTCCCAACACCTTGTATAACAAAAAGAGCTAAATCAAATAGTCAACTTTTTATCAAACAACTACTACCTCTTTTTTAAAGATCTTTTCCGTGGATAAAAGTCAACAATTACTAAAAAGCTCATAAAGGTATATTTTCAGCTAGTTGTGCCAACTGTATACCCTTAGAGAGTGTGGAAAGGAAGTGTTGAGGAGGTAGACATTAACAACACTTGTTTGGGACAGAAATTATGAAGTTTGTGAGGGTGTTATGAAGTCTTAGTAATTACCTTTTTAACACTGAGGGGTGTCTTGTGTATTGAATATGGATTGTGGTGGAATGTTTTTAATCCATGGACTTTTATAGAAGTCTATGGATTTGTAAATCTATATACCTTTTTGAGATGCGAAAAAATCTATATACGTAATTATGAATGAATTCTATTAACTTTTAACTTTTTATAGACTTTTAAATCCGAACACCGCTGTCGATTGTAGTAATTTACACCCAGATCGCCTCTACTGTTTTGCCTGAATCTCACCACCGTCCACCTCCGTCACCGAAGTTCATCACCGTTGTCATCGGACTAATCCGCCACCAACAAAATGACTTTCATTGTGCAAGAGAACTAGGAGCAATTAATCATATTATTTCAATCAAGATAACTTCATTTAAAATAAAATAAAATAAAAAATACTACTAAATCAAGATCAGATTTGGTGACATTGACTGAATCAACTGAATCTGGTGAGAAATTGCAAAGTTGGCTAATTTGTACTCCATCATAAATTATATTTAAATTATATCTTATTAATAGATTAGATAAAAATTTAAACAAAAAATTTTCAGATTTGATTGAAATGATATACTCTTATTTTAGCGCGCAAAATTAAATTAATAATTACATACACTCTCCCCCGTCCCTTTTTATTTGAGCAAATTGACTTTTGAAGTCACTAAGGTTAAACTTTGATTGATCATGTATTTTTACATGATATTATTTGTTGGGATATATTATCCCGGCCTATTACTGTTCAGGAGTCCAAGACTTATGTCATACGGAGCCCAATCAGTGAGGCCCATTTTAGCCTATCAGGTCTGTTTCGGCCTTTGGGCCCATTTCGGGCCATTCGGTCCGTTAGGGTGGAGAGCCCCCCTTCCCCCTTTATCTATAAATAGGAGGCTTCCCTCCATGTAAAAGGATCCCCTTTTAGCTCTCCTTCCTCCTTTTAGACTTAGCTCAAATACTCCATTAATGTGAGCTTGTACAATGTAATGGTGAGGAGAGTCCTAATGAGAAAGAGAGGGCTTGGACATTAGGCTAAAAAATCCCGTGGTTTTCTTCCTTTCGGGTTTTCACGTAAAAAAAGTTTGTTCATACACATTTATACATATATTTACTATATCGTGTTGGATTAAACTCACTGATCATTCTCACAGACGGCACCAGTGTTGAGTTTAATCAAACACGATATAGTAAATATATGTACAAGTGTGTATGAACAAGCTCAGTTTTTAAGTGGAAACCCGAAAGGGAGAAAAACACGGGACTTTTTAGACTAATGTCCAAGCCCTCTCTTTCTCATTAAGACTCTCCTCACCATTACAATGTTCAAGCTCCCATTAATGGAGTATTTAGCTAGCTAGAGAGAAATAATGAAGAAGAAGCTAAAAGAGGATCCATAATATGGAGGGAAACTCTCATATTTATAGAGAATAGGGGAAGGGGATGCTCTCCACGTTAATGGGCCGCATGTGCCGGAGTGGCCCAAATTGCTAAAGTGGGCCGGATGGGCCGAAATGAGCCTAGCTGCTCGGGCTCCGTACTGAGTAATGTTTTGGGCTCCTGAACAGTAATAGGCCGGGATAATATATCTCAACAGTTTTGATAATATAAAAATGATATCAAAATGTGAATTGTTAAAAATACTCCCTCCGTCCTAGTTGTTTTTCCAATTACGATTTACGAAGTTTGACCTGCGATAAAGTTAAATGATCCTTGTGAAAACATAAATTATTTTTAGAAAATAAAATTTACATATTCAGAAACTAAACTAAAACCGCTACAAAACCAACTAAAAACAATTCAATTTTATAAAATTTTGATATATAAAGTAAAAGATTAAGAGTAAAAGATCCATGTAAGATCTTTCATGGATGGAGAGAGTATGATGAAATTATAAATTTATTAAATTTCACATAAATATAATACTTAAATTAAAGTTTATCATCTTTTACTTAATAAATAAAAAAGGACGAATATAGTACTAAAATAACTAATACTCGAGTAGCTAATACTCCGTAATATTTTTTTTTGAAAATTCTAAAAATAGGAGTTGGGAAAAGAGATCCAAAATGGTCGGTGGTATGGATAGAAGGTGAAGTGACACGGATCGTCCACGGAAAGAGGGCAAGCTAGTCATTTGGTCTGTACATTTCCGCGTACGCATCTTCTATAAATAACTAATCAAAAATAGGTATACCAGTACCCAATCATACTTTCCCAATATATCTTTATCTTAGAAATGGCAGGATTCGTTCAGAAGATCGGCAATTTGATTCACGACAAGCCGGCGGAAGCCCACAAGGACGGCGAGAAGTCGTCGGAAGCCCACCATTCCAGTCATCCAGAGGCTGCCCACAAAGACAAAGGACTCGTCGAGAAGATCAAGGACAAGATCCACGGCGAAGGGGAGACGAAACCCCACGGCAATCCGGCGGATGCCCACCATTCCGGCGAGGCGGGGCACAAAGACGACAAAGGAATCGTCGACAAGATCAAGGACAAGATCCACCACGAAGGAGGCGAGAAACAGGGCAAGGACAAGAAAGACAAGAAGAAGAAGAAGGAGAAGAAGTCCGGGCACGGGCACGGGCACGAGCACGGCGGCGACAGCAGCAGCAGCGACAGCGATTAGACCCGTTCACCGGCGATGGATCGGAGTTCTTTGGGATTCTGATGAATAAATGAAATGTGTACGGCCGCTGGGATTGTTTTGTAATTCTGTAATATTATGAGGACATGTGTGTTAACAGTATGTATTCCTCCTTTGACATTATCAGCTAATAAAAAAGTCTTTGTTTTTGGTTGTATGAATGAAGTACTTTGAGGGGAGGGGAGCATCGGGCGGGTTTGAGTCGGTCGGGTGGGTAAATTCGGGACACTTTTGGGTTTTGAAATATGGATATCCGGCCCTATGTGTTTTTTTAGGGACGGAGGTGGTATACTGTTATATATGATAGAAAAAGTGTTTGGATTAGGCATGGACCCGGGCCGGGCCGGTTCCGGTTCCGGTTCCGGGCCGGGCCCGGCCGGGCTTTTTTTTGGGAAGGAAGGCCCGGGACCGGCCCGGGTAGCCACCGGGTCCGGTCCGGGTCCGGGCCGGGCCGGGCCGGGCCGGGCCGGGCCTCCGGTTCGGTTATATTTTTTTTTTTTTTTTTTTTGCTTTCCTAACCCCCCCACTCACCCCCACACCCCCAAACCCCTCCTAACCATCAAGCCCAACTTGGCTAACCCCAAAAAAAGAAAAAAAAAATTAAAAAAAATCAATTCGGCCCGGGCCCGGGCCCGACCCGGCCGGGCCGGTTCGCCAAATTCAAGGCCCGAGCCCGGACCCGGCCACCCCACCGGGCCTAGGCCCGACCCGGACCCGGACCCGAGAACCGGGCCGGTTCCGGGCTCGCACAGTGGCGGGCCGGGCCGGTCCCGGGCCGGGCGGCCCGAACCGGGTTTATGCCTAGTTTGGATATGAAAAAACATGTTAGGTATTACAAAAAAATGTATGGATATAAAAATATTACATAAAATAAATAGCATATTAATACGAAATGCAATATATTATTTTATTTATATTAAGTTTTTTTGAAATATAAAATTGTTGTTATGGATGGGTAAAGTACACAAAAAATAGATTGAGTAGTTGTAATTTAAGAAAATTAAAATTAGGAAGAAGTCAAGGGAAAAGTATAAGAATTCATTGCAATGAAGAAAATGAGAGAGTTACAACACATTTAGGGTCTATTTGCAACAACTTCTACTTTAAAAAAGTGCTTTTTTAATGAAATGGGGAGAAGTGATTAAATAAAAGTTGATAGTGTTTGAAAAAAAGTGATTTTGAAAAGTAAAGGTTGATAGTGTTTGGTAAAATAAGTGCTTTTTGTGTAAAAAAAAAAAGTAAAAGCACTTTTGACACGAAAGCCGAGAAAAATAAAAGTTGTAGTGTTTGGTAAAAGAAGTGATTTTTTAAATCCAAAAGCTGAGAAGTACTTTTTTTTAAAGTGGTTGCAAACCAACTCTTATTGGAGTCAGTATATCGTGTTCAGTTTGTTCACGGTATAACAATCTCACAATATAATTTCCGATATAGAGGGGATGAGATATATTATGCATTTGGATTTGAGACATCCCTCCAATTTTAGGAATTAGTTTGTGTTCAATGTATTTGGAATCTTCCATGTATCTGGATGAGTTTCTTAACCAAATTCATAACTAGGTTCTTAATTATTTGATTTGTAATTAAATACATCCACTTTGTAGCCATTGACCCTAGCAAATGTAGTTGGAAACAAACACATTCATTATGTGCCTACTTTGTATTCCTTTTACTGAAACAATAATAAAGTTTTTAATATGGGATTTTATGTGAAACAAATGTAATACGTTGTAGATCCAAATAATAACCACATTTAAATTAGATAAATTTCAACCATAAATTGAATAATTTTGGACTCCATATTCTATCATTTTAATCCTTTTTCTATTTAATCCATATTGATTTGGTCCTTCCATCACTGTTTTTTACATTAAATAACACAATATGCACTACAAGAAAAATGCATATAGACCACAATTTTTATTGCGATGACAGCATAACTGTCGTTAAAAACATCATTATATTAACTACACACTTTTTTATTTACCACATACATAAATGTGGTAAAAGATTAGAGACGACATTTTTTTAATTGTGGCTTATGTTTTTAGCACAACTGTTGCATGTGCCGACACATGTAAAACTGTCGCAAAACCGTCGTAAAAACACAAGGAGGAACATTTATGACAGTTTTGCGTCAGTTTTACTATCTGAGTAGTTACTTCATTATCTCTTCCTAGGACTAATATATACAAATCATAAATTATACTAGTATTACCAAAAGTGAGATTAGGAGAATGATTATAACGCAGTAGCTAAAGAGGATATCAAATCCCAACTTCTGAAATCAAAGTTAAAAATTATGGAATCATACAAACCAATAATATACACAGAAAGTCTGAATCTGAAAGAAACAATGAATAGAGAAACAAGTAGATCTGAATACACAGAAAGTCTGAATCAGAAAGTCACTTTAGAATGATAGTGCTCTACTCATATTTATTATTCACATAGTGTGAATAAACCAAAGAGTGTTTATACAGATGAGCATCTTAGTTTGATGATGGAGTACTATCTCCTTTGGATTCTTGATTTGCATAAACCATTTCTATTCATATTGATTCTTGATTTTTTGTTTGATGATGGAGTATTCTCTGCTTTGGATTGAATTTTCAAATACATGCCTGAAGTGTGTATTTGTTATTTATTTATTGGAATATGTGTTTACTAATTAATTTCAGCAACATATGTATAACATAATTTCAGGTTGATTCTTGGAAAGGGAAGTAACGTAACTTTTGATTTGGCCAATCAATATGATTTTGATGGCACCATGGCAGATCTTACTTGATTTTAAGGGTATAACTTTTGGCTTAGTCCATAATAGCATACATTTGGATATGATATTTCCTAATCAACTTGAACTTTGAGAACTGATGTGTGTAAATTGTAAAACCTGATTTTGTGTGCACCTAAGAATATTGATTTTTATTAATATATGGAACAAGTTTACTAAAAGCTTATCAATGTCATACGAATTGGTCATGTATCTTTATTTTTTGTTGTAGATTTCACAATATACTGATCTAATATAGTTGCTAGTATTGTACCCGTGCGATGCACGGGACAATAATATATTCGTGTTATGACGTTTTTTAGTTATTTAAATATGCTCCTAATAATAATATAATTAATTTGAATAGAAGTGTAAGTAAACATAATATACAAATAACCAAACTAATACAAATACTAACTTGTATATTTGTACAAACTAATTTATAATTACTTCACAACATATACTAACAATCTAACTATTTATTTAGCTAAAAAATAATACTCCCTGTTGAGGTTTATTCCTTCAACCCTCGGGTCCAACACGTAAGCCCAAGGATTTCGAGTGGAGTGTGTATGAATATCTAGCCCAACTAGCAAGTAATATGGATCAAGGAGGAAAGTAAGTGATTAGGTATTATTATCGTGTTGAGTTTAATCCAACACGATATAGTAAATATATGTATGAACACTCAGTTTTTACGTGGAAACCCGAAAGGGAGAAAACCACGGGACTTTTTAGGCTAATGTCCAAGCCCTCTCATTCTCATTAGTCTCTCCTCACCATTACATAGTACAAGTATTGAAGCTCCCATTAATGGAGTTCTAAGCTATTCTAGTGAGAAGGAGGAAGAAGAAAAAGCTCCTTTACATGGAGGGAAAACCTCCTATAAATAGGGAAAGGGGTGAGGGAAGTACTCCACCCTAATGGGCCAAACGGGCCGATGTCGGGCCTAATGGCCAAAGTGGGCCAGAATGGGCCGAAATGGACCTAGCTGCTCGGGCTCCGTACTGGATAATGTCTTGGGCTTCTGAACAGTAATAGGCCGGGATAATATATCCCAACACTCCCTCTCTCCCTTTTTATTAAGCCAAACCCTATTTTTCAAGTCAAAGTTGTTCAACTTTGACCGGTTATATATTTATTAACTTTTAAATAAATATATTAGGTAAAATAATGGATCAAAGTTTATCATATTTGACCGGAAAAGTCAAAGTTGGCTAAATAAAAAGGGACGAAGGTAGTAATAATTAGTTATACTAATATTTTTTATGAACACTTTTAAAAGAGTGCACAAAGTGAACACTTTTAATATATTTTGAGTATAATTTTTTCATATTTTGGTAAAGTCAACCAATTAGCTAATGCAGTCAAAAGTTCATCAATTTCATCAAATTCAACTGATTCAATCAATTTTAATATTATAAAAAATGTTTTGTTTCTCAATTACCTATTACCTGTTTCCCCACCAAATTAGATCCAAGAATTTTCATATCTTAATTTTCATTTTGACGTCTCCTTAGATTCTCTTTCAGTAACATTGCAACTTTTTAAGTGTTTTTAAATAACTTTTTATAAAACACACCCCTTTGAAACTCCCAAATAAACTATGTAGTACAACATGTGTTTAAAAAAAAAAAGAAAAAATAAACTTGTGAACCCCTTCCCCCTCCCTCATACTCCCATCCCTTACCATTCGGTTTTAGACCTCATTTGATCGACAACACTCAAATTGGAAGAATCTTTTTATTATGTTGAAAATGATTAAGTTCCGACCAAATTGATTAGGTTACGGAAAAAGTTGGTTGATAAGAGCATCTTCATCCATGCTCTTCAAATATTTGGATTTTAATGTTTTTCTCTTCCCATGCCATTGACACATAATTAAAATCAAAGCTTACTAATTCCCTCTCAATCATGATGTATACAGAGCATTTATTTAGTGTTTATGGAAATTTTTGTTATTTTCAAGGAGCTATTTCAGTTATTCCAAATTAGAAAACATGGTTCAATTGAATGTGTTTATTGAAATTTGGGAATAATCTCGAACAATCCAGGATTCAATATTTGACACCGGATTTTTTTGTCTAAATAATCTTTCAAAATAAGCTCATCGATCTTCTCAACCATAATCTTTCAAAAGATCTTCCACATTATCCAAAAAACAGGTCACCAAACATTTGTTTTCTGTCTCTGAGTCACTTCCCATCTCCCATTTGTTTTCCCGGCTCTACTCCCACTCACCAAACTATTACGTACTCAGCTCCCCCTTCAATCAATAAGAACTCATCATAGTTGACTACTTTGATTTTGGTTTTTACTTGACACAAATCATTTTGTGCTTCCTTCCCATCTTCGCTTCCTTTATCTCCTCCGAACTCCGAACCATGTTTTCTTTTGGACGGTTTTCAGTCCCAGACCAGACCAGACTTAAACAGACCAGACCAGACCAGACTTAAACAGACCAGACCAGACCAGACCAGACTTAAACAGACCAGATCAGACTTCCGTAGTTATAAAATACACAGAGACCAGACGTTTAACAGACCAGACCAGTTCAGACCAGACCAGACTTAAACAGACCAGACCAGACCAGACTTAAACAGACCAGACCAGACCAGACCAGCAAATTTCAGTCCAAAAGAAAACATCCATAGATCCCTAGAGCTAATCAATAATAGTATCAAACAGGTGATATTGAATTCTAGTACAATGCTGTTTTTTCGTTTTTTCCAATAGATACTTTTATTCATTCGCATGCATCACCAAATCTATAAAAAGATCCAAGATTTAAAATACTCATATGAGATATGGACAGTCGGACAGAAGCCAATTTAAGCAGCATACTTTATTCTAAGCTTTATATAAACATTCAGTATGAGTATGCTTATGAAATACTGTACTACTGGAGTATGGTATTATTGTTTATACTTGTATTTCTCAAATGCAAAACCTGCACATAGAGCATAATCTTTTAATTGGCATGCTGTTTTAAGAGGTTAAAAACAACTTTGAAAAGTTATAAATTTAGACATACATCTCGCCATGAAAAATGTGACACATAATTTTAATATACAAAAGTATCAAGTGAACGTACAGTGGGCAAAACAATCCACGTCCCACATTTTCCCCACTATTAATTCCTTTCAAATAAGATTACTTTTTACTTTCATATACTCACCCGGCCTACAAATAATAACAATAACAAAATTAGTAGTCATATTAATATTATTATTATTACTATCATCATCATCATCATCATCTAACATTCAAAAAAGTGTTTAAAAATTTATTTAAAAGACAAATTGAGCATAAAATTTTAAATTTATTGCTTTTCATAAGTACACGCACTCGAATAATCGTACATTTTTGTCAATATCTTCTACTCAGATCATACACTTAAAATCACCCATTAGGAAATAAATTATTATGGATTACTGAATTAGACACCATGCCACCAATCACCATATGCATGGAATCATTAAACAAAGCTATTAGAACTAAATAATCATTTATGCTGTGGCAGCAGCGCTAATGCAAGCCAGTAAATAAAACAAAACAAATTAAAATAAGTAAGCATAACATCTCAATATCTCATATAGTGGCTCTTCAATATTTTTGGCTAGTGATTGGAATAGTACTCTTGGAGTCTTTGTAGCTAGGCTTCATCATACGTACCAAAGAGGAAGATAATTATGGATAAGGCACTTGCCTTTTGTTGTTTCATTATTCTTATATTCAAATTAAAAGAATCAAAACATAAGAAGTTTTTTGTTGTTTCAATCCATTATTCTTATATATGTTCAAAAACATAAGAAGTCTTTCATTTTTGTACATTACAATATATAGAAGAAAAGCTAACCTCTGAGTAACTGTAGTATTCTTGAATGCAACTATTTCATTAGTGCTCACGGCTCACCTCTCAACTTTACTGTCTGACCTCAGGAAGTATGGCTAGTCACCTTGTGGCTCAGTTTTGAACAAATACCAGAAGGCTGTTAGTTGTGAAACTTGTTGTTTGTATATTTTTATTGTTGTATTCTCAAAATCATGACAATTTAGGGCTTATCTAAATATACTTCCTAGCACTACTAGATTTTTCTTTAATTGCTGCTGCCTATATGCTGCGGTTATATGTGCAACCGCAGCAAATAGCTTAAAATTTTGAGTTATTTGCTGTGGATCTTAATAACCGCAGCAAATACATCAGATTTTTAGCTTATTTGCCGCGGTGGGGATGGGACCGTAGCAAAAGGTAGATATTTTTGCTTGTTATTTGTTGCGGGCGGGCGTAACCGCATCAAACGGGTAATTTATTTTCTACTTTTCCTTGTCAAATCAGCGTCCTGAGGCTCCTTGAATCATATCATCTCCGATCCTTCTCCTATTTCCCCTGCTATCACACCCAAAACCCTACCTCCTTCCAATTTCCAATGGATTCCGCTAGTCCAGACTGACCGCCGAATCGTTGTACCTCCTTGGCTCGCAACCCTGCCGTGTGACGATTTCGAGGGAGGCGCCGCCTGCTGCTACTCCTGACGACATCGATGAAGACGCCGCAGCTGCTGTTGCTCCAGACAACTTCGAAAAAGATGGAGACCGCTGCGTGCCGCTCCAGGACGAAGACCGCTGCGTGCCGCTCTAGGACAAAGACCGTTGCGTGCCGCTCCAGGACGAAGACGTTTTGCTCTCCATTAACGCTCACGCATGGCTTGCTGCTCCAGGTAAAGTTTAAATACTATTCTGAATATTTTTCCCCTTAAACTAGCAGCTGTTGTTTACCGTTCTAGTGTTGTGTATTTCTTTGAAATTCAGATAAAACATGATAAGTTCTAGTTAGTTTCTTTTCACTTTTCACTGTAAAAATGTGATTTTCAAGAATAGAGGGTGGTTTTCCTCTTCTGCTACAATTTGTGCCTGATTCAGCTGAGCTATTTCTCTTTCGTAGGTGTCAAGTTTTGGCGGGGCCAGCACAGTTCAAAAAGGTGAAATAATGACACTGCCACCAGCATAATTTTAAATTTTTATTAATACTTTGTTGGTTTTTAATCTTTTATGTTGTTTGTGTTTTCCATTTGAGATATTTTTGTTGGAAAGGAAAACACTTTTTTATCAAAAGTTAATAAATACTTTGCTAGTGTTAATACACTCCAATTTTTTGGCCCCTGAAAAGATTAAAGATGTTGTTTATTGATAAGTCCGTATTTAGACACGCATTTGATGCGTGTTCGGGTCGGATTTTGATGATTTTCCTGGCTTTAAGGCGTTGCAAGTCTCAATTTTGGCTCAAGTTGTGTTTAACAGGCGTTGGATCGAGTTTCATAGCATTTGGAGTTGATTTGAAGAGGTTAGAATCCGGCAATCGGCGCTTGAGAGGCATTCGGGAAGGATTTGAAGGCATTCGAGAGAGATTTGGAAGATTTGGAGGCCACCGGGAGATTCACGACGAAATTCTGGTGAAGAAAGAGCATTTGGATCGACGTTGTAGGCATTCGGGAGCATTCGGAACGAGAAACGAAGAAAAACGGTGAAGAAAAGGGCAGGCACGGCCGTGCCTAGGTCAGGCACGATCGTGCCTGCCATCTGAATCAATGTGAAGCTACTGGCAGCCAGACACGATCGTGTCCGGTGCAGGCACGATCGTGTCTGCATATTTTTTACGCGTCCCTTCCGCAGGCACGATCCCAGGCACGATCGTGCCTGGCATCGTGTCTGGCCCCGTTTTGTCCTAAATCAGCTCAAATTCTCCTGTTTTCTATAAATAAGGCCATCATACCCACTTTTGGGGTTACGAACTTTGGAGAGAGGCCTAGGGACGAGTTTATCTGCGTTTTTTTACGTTGTTTAATCCAAGAACCTGGGATTCTTTGTAAGTTCAATTCTTTAATTAATGACAATTATTTCTATTCATCCCAATTCTTTTGATTCGTCAATTATGAGGCGTGAGTAGTTTAATTAGGGATTTGGGGTTGATGAAGGGGTTAATCATGATGTATGGCTAGATTCTTGTCGGTTTAATTGCATGAATGCCGTTTAATTTGTGTTTGAATAATTTAATTGATATCTCTTGTAACCTAGACTGCAGCTAGAATTACAATTGCATGTAGAATGAATTAAGAGAGATCTAATTTGTTCTAGGACACATTCACACACACTTAATCGTTCGCTAAGAGATTAGTAGCGATTAAGGGGCCGTAAGCTCGCTCGTCTTGGCAATAATTTAGGATCCTGTCGCATGAGAGATCAGCCTGGTCCCCTAAATTATTGTACTCTACGCCGCGAGAGCGGTAAGAACTTAGTAATGATTAGCTAGGCTCAATTAAATTAAATTCATGTGATTAGGCCTGTTCTGCCAGAAATATGGTTAACCCCGGAATCAATTCCTGTTCCCTTAGTCGTTAATTAAGGAAAACCAAATCTTTTTATTCGCTCATTAGCATTAGTTTTATTTCAATCAATCAACCAATCTCGCACAATTGCACTTTTATTTTATTTATTTCCTTTTAATCGCTAAAGTTTAATTAATCTTTATTTCCCTTTTGTCCGTCCCTGTGGAGACGATACTCGTACTTTCAACCACTTTACTACATCCTTTTTAAGTGCGAGAAAACACACATCATTTATGCTATAAATTGTATCCTTAATGCATCATTCTTTTCCATATTATTAACAATAAGAAAGTCAAATGCATTGAAAAGTATTATGAACATGACTCTTTTTTGGGATGCATGAAGTGTTCAAGTATGTTTTACTCCATAATTTCGTATTTGCTACTGTATGCTCAACTTAGAAGTGTCATGACTATGAAAGGAACAAAGGAGGATCGATGCTGACATGCTGAGTGCATCTTTTGCTAATTTTCTAAACTTGGTGACATTTCTGTTTTTGTATTTTCTTTTTGGCCAACACAAGGTTATCTAAACTAGGGAAGAAGTAGTCTGCGGTTTATAGTCTTTGTTGTTGTTGTCATTCTTTACCTTAGCAATAATAGATATAATAATTTAATAGTTACATTATGTATTGGAATGGAGTATGAACAACATTAGGTCCATTTGTAGATAAGGTTATGATTTATATGCCTAGAACTGATTTTTGACATGGAAACTAGTATTCTGCCAAATAGTATTCTCTAATCTACATCTCTTATGTAATTGTGATTATTAGCTTCTGAAGTTCATCATATCTCTCCTTTATACATGACACACAGACTAATTCTACATTGAGCCTATTTTCATCACTCGCCATTTCAAAATTTGGGAGCAAGACACAAAATTAGAAGTGTGAAATTACAGTTTGAAAAATCTGAATTATATTGAGAGGAAAGGAAAGTGCAATGTATTTTTTTGATATTCCATCTCTAATTGCAGGGACTGTAGATTGATTGGTACCAGACAGAAATTTCAAGTCCTAAATCAAAGAATAGGCTCTAGGTATAATCATTATTCAGTCAATGAAGCCAGTTGATGAAGGTTTTGAGGCTGTTACAATTGTTTTCACTTCATCAAAAGCAATGGTTGTTGTTTGAGAATTGGACCTAAGGTATGCCAAATTATGTCATTTTTGTGTGAAACTATCCATGTATATGTGATCAGAAACTTTTTTTATATTAAAACATTAGCTATGCCACTTTGATCGTTTCAATATATCCTTTTTCAGGAAGATTTGCCAATTAAGGTGCCTCTTTTGCTGTTCTACACTTTTGCCCCTCCAGCCTTTTCAACTTCTGGGAGTTCCAGTACTCCTCTTTAACACTTATCGATTACTTCATACTCATAGTTGTTGATAAATGCTTGGTTAATTTGTTAATTATTTCATACAGTCATATTCATAAATCATAATTGTTGATTGTTTTAGGTTGATTTGTTCTGCCTTGAGCCCTTGTTGAAGTTGAGATTAGTTGATTTCTTAATTAATTAAATTGTTATATTGAGTACTGATTTAGTTTCTTTGCTGATGGCGCGGTTCTTCCTATTTTTTAGTTATTATATTAGTTTATAGTTGCTCACTGGTTGAATATTAAGTGATTAGTTCAATTTTGGGTTATGTAATTAAATCTGAATTTTTATATGTGTTAAATCTGAAAAACACATTCTGTTTTTTGGTTAGCAGAGGTCCTTAAATTTATTGATTATATATGCACATTCCATGTTTTTAGTTTTTTATAAAGGTAAAAAACAACCCACCTTTTTAATAATGCTTATTTTTAAATGTTTTTTTATCTTCATTTTTTCCAGGAAATATGGAAGCAAGTCCAAGCAACTAAAAAACATGCAGAGAAGAAACGCCAAGGAAATTTGGAAGCAGCTCACAAATAGGCATTATATTTTTGTTGTAATCTCTATATTATTTGATTAAACTTTGTAAACTCTATACTATACCTAAAGGATGTAATCTAAGATTATATTTTTGTTGTAATGGATGTGAATAAATATTTTTGTGATACTCAAAAGTGACTTTGTTGGCCGTTGGGTATTTATAAAATACGTAATCAAGATTTGTAATTTCTTTGGAGGAATGATGAGGAACGAGGTTTACGTATATACAGTGGTGCAAATGTTAAATTTGGAAGTGGTATTTGCTGCGGTTGTCTAACAACCGCCACAAAAAGTATTTTAGAAAAAATTATAAATGCCTATTTGGTGCGGTTGTGAACCGCAGCAAATAACTAAATCCCCATTTTGCTGCTCCTTCAATTGCTGCGGTTACGAACC
Source organism: Cuscuta epithymum (assembly GCA_945859915.1). Classification (NCBI taxonomy): domain Eukaryota; kingdom Viridiplantae; phylum Streptophyta; class Magnoliopsida; order Solanales; family Convolvulaceae; genus Cuscuta; species Cuscuta epithymum. Next base: position 556,275 of record CAMAPF010000948.1, on the reverse strand, counting down.
GTAGCAATTAGTCAAAAACAACCGCAGCAATTAAGCTTTTTTCTAGTAGTGTAGCACGTGTGATATTACATTTGGATTGTATACTTGTGATTCCTAGAGAAACGCGAACAACAAAATATTCATTTATATCAAATTTGAATCGAAATAGCAAAGGGCAGATCCGCAGATGAATAGATTAAAATAAACATCGATCAAAAAGAAAAAAAATATAAAACAAACCATTGAAACACATCCTATACCTAAAAGCACTACGCTGGAGAGAGAAAATTCTCCCGCCTATTCTCACTTACGCGATTCATCACTTACTAAGCCGGGCCTAAATACGTAATTTCACCCGCTCTGAAAACATACGCTGAAGCTTCTGCACCGTCTCACCTCATGGGCGAAACAGATACCTTATCGACCAAAGCTTTGTCTCGCCGGAGCAGTAGTTCTTTCTTCTTCCCAAATCGCAACAAGCGCCTCATGAGAACTCGATCGTCTACCCGTACTATCTGCTGGGAAATAATCTGAAAAGGGAAATTGCTATTGCTTCCTTCACTCTGGGAAATCATCAGCCCGGAAAATCGTCCTTAAAAAGGAGATGGCCATTGCTTCCTTCAATTTCGTTATTTAGCCCTGGCTAGGTTCTTCCATTTGCGGAAAGATCTTGGCCGAAAAAGGGGTCATCTTGGCCAAAATCCAGTCAATTCAGACTGAGTTTGAGGTAAATATCTCCCCCTTCTTCCGAAATTAGTTCTACTTAGATTCTTACAATTTCATTCAAATATTCTATTCATTCAGATCCAATTTTAGCTCTTGTTCAAATAAAAAGATTTATTCCACTAATGTATATTTTGTTTTGGAAATTTGAGAATTACATAGTCAGAAAGCAAGGTGTTTGTTATAATTCCTCAATCAACAATGTCTGGCTATTCTAGAAATTTGAGAGAAGTAGATGGTCTGATAGCTTTAAGTAGATTCTTAAAACTTCATATTTAAGTTCTATTTTAATTACATCTTACCATGAAAATTAAAAGGCCGATTTTTCACTTACGCTTCTGTTGTAGGAATTATACATATTTGAGATTTTTCTTATCATTTATGTATAATTTTTGAGAATATAACACAATTATTGACTCCCAAACAATTTTTTGTCATTATAAAATGACATTTACATTTGGTTAATCCTTTGTGTATATGATCTATATGCATGTTTATATGTTATAGTTTTCTCTCTTTGCTGCATATATAAACCATGTAGGTTCCTTTTAGGTTAAACATCGATATGACATATTCATTTGATTAATCCTTTTAGGCCAATTGGACTGAATGTGATATGGGCAGTACCAAAGGGGGTCTCACTGCACTTTCTTTGACCCATTTGCCAGCCATCTTCCTGTGTCCCTAATTCCTCGATCTAGGCCCGCCAACGATTAGTTGGAGACTTATTCAATAAGTTCTTCTCCCATATAGATTGGAATTTGTGCTGCTTGCCACTACGCCAGGCCAAGGAAGGGATCGAACCGTTATATAAGAACAATGGAACATTCTATTGCTTTTTCATCTCTTACCTTAATAGCATATACACTTTATAATTTATATACATATAATCTTATGGTAGGGATGACTCAAAAACCAATAACTACAGAGTGTAGAAATGAATGAAGGCCGAGTCATATAAATAGTGTAGGGTCATAATTAATATGTCTATATAGCAAGCATAAGATTTTGAAAGGTCCACTTTTCCTTAAGATTGAGTTGTTACTTCTGTTGACATGCCAAAGACAAAATGAAGCTCAAATAATGTTTTCACATTCTACAAAAAGGTTGCATTTGGGCCTTTAATCACTGTGTTATCTGCGATTAAAATCTCTCAATTCAGATTTCTTTCGCTCGACTTCTCACTTCTCCTTCACCGACTTCTCTCTGTTAAGATATGTCACCTCACTTCTCCCTCTGAACCTATTCGGCCATGGTTACAGATTTTATTCCAGGTATTTACATTGCCTCTCCTTTCAATATCCAGTTTTCCATTGTAAAGACCCAAATATTCAGAGTTGAATGCTCGCTGCTATATACATATTATGTAAGATGATCTGAATTTATTCTTAAAAATAGAAAACAAACAGAGATGTGGAATCTTTTGTGTTCTTTTGTTGATTTGAATCTTTACAGTTCCATCACTCCAAACTTATAGAAGTCATTGATGATCTTTTGGGAATTTGAGTGTAAATCGGTTACTTTGAGCGCAAAGAGAAAAAAAATCATTAATCCGACCAGTTTCAATGTGTTTGCTTTAGTTAGTTTGAACTTTGAAACTTTAGCTTATTAGTGAAAACTATTCATTGTTTATCAACCCCTGATCTGAATTTTATTAGTCATATACTCAATGGTAATAAAATCACATTGTTTATGTTTATTAGTGAAATCATCACTGCTTCAGGGAAAAAATGTCCTGTAGTGAAAGGTAAAAGTTTTCATTCTTTTGTTATTCCCATTTCTGAACAAATTAAAAGCTAAGTAGTATAATATTCAAGACTGCCATCAACTTGAAATGAGTACATAGAGTGATGTTAAACGTTTTAAAGTACATAGGGATTTCATATAAATATGAAGTTGAGATGATGATTTTGCATAATCCAGTCATGCACTTGCTTATCTTGGAGCTAAAGGGGCAACTAAAGTGGTAGCTTCTTTAATCATATATATTGTTTTTGAGTATGTTCCCATTTCCCTTTGAAGTTTATTCACCGTATCATGGGGTTTATTGGAGGAGAATAACCATTTCCTCCTTGGTGTAGGTCAAGCAAAAGGTACTTCATCCATTTGTTTGCATCTATTTCCATTTAGGGTACTTTTGCCTCAAATTTAGTCCCAAAAACAGTTATTTTTATATTTGTTTTTTTATAAGAATGTGTTTGTACCTACCTCAGAGATTGTGCAAAAAAAATAGTTTTTACGCCATGTGAGTTTGATTTTTAAGCATAAATATAACCAACAAATCTATTAAGCAAATAAGCAAGAAAACTTCAGAGATAAGACATTGGAAATTAGTTTTGCAGAAAAAAGGTTTTCTTATTTTAAGCTTCTAAGCTAGGGTTATTACTCTTCTTTTATGTTTTAAATCTCTTTAGCTTATTTCTCATTTTCAGAATTCTTTACTCTTAAGATCAATAGTGAACCTGATGGTGGTTGGGATCTCAAAAATGTGTTTGATAAGGAATCGTTTTAGGAGCAAAGGGAGCAAAAGATATTATTACTCTTCTTAAATGTTTAAGATTTCTTTGGCTTAGTTCTCATTTTCAGAATTCTTTACTCTTAAGATTTAGATCAAAGTTGTGAGTTTGATTTCAAGCATCAAAGTATCAGCATTACTCCTGAGCAAAGAACCATGAAAACTTCTAAGAAAAGACAATGGAAATTAGTTTTGCAGAAAATGTTTTCTTATTTTAAGCTTCTAAGCTTGGGTTATTACTCTTCTTTAAGCATGACATAGTCTTCTTTAAGCTTAAAGGGTTTTCTTATTTTAAGCTTCTAAGCTTGGGTTATCACACTACTTTTATGTTTTAAACTTCATTGGCTTATTTCTCATTTTCAGAATCCTTTACTCTTAAGATTTGGATGATGCGAGTTTTATTTTAAGCATCAAAGTAATCAGCATTACTACTTAATGAAGAAGCGAGACAATTTCAAACAAAACATTGGAAATTAGTTTTGCAGGAAAAATGTTTTCTTATTTTAGGCTTCTAAGCTTGACATAGTCTTCTTTAAGGTAAAATTGACAGAGTAAAGATTTTAATAATTTTATTGTGGGGAAATGTTCACTTCTCATTTTTATTCTCATTTTTAATCCAGTGAATGTGAAGAGTTGTAAGGAGGTCCAAGTATGATGGCAATTGATAGTCAGTTGTAGCTATCAAGAACAACCACTTCCAATCTCAGAGATGCTCCTTCATTTTTAATGCAGTGAAAGTGAATATCGTCTTCTTCATCTTATTTACGTTTTAATATCATATTCCCTTTCTTCAACAGATCCTCTATTAGTGAATGACACAGATCCTCTATTAGTCATCCACGAAGCCCAATTGTGCTTTTGTATCGTTCAATTTCAAATTCGTTAGATAACACATAAATGGATGGATTGAATCTGCCAAAATTGATGAAATTTGAGTTAAAGCGACTGAATTTAGTGGTGGACCCAGGTCGGGCCATCCGGCCCGTGAACCGGCCCGGCCCGCTACTGTGCGGGCCCGGGACCGGCCCGGTTCACCGGTCCGGGTACCGGGCTTTGACCCGGCCCGAGGGGGAGACGGTTCCGGGCACGGTTCCTTCAAAATGAGACCTGGACCGGCCGGGCCCGGACCCGGTTCGGGCCAAATTGATTTTTTCCCCCCATTTTTTATTGGGTTCCACCTGGCTTGGGCTTGATGTTTAGGAGGGGTTTGGGAGGGGTCAGGGATACTTAGGAAAGCAAAAAAAAATAACCAAACCCGAGTCCCGGACCGGACCCAGTAGCTACCCGGGCCGGTCCCGGGCCCAACTATTCAGAACCGGCGGCCCGCCCGGGCCTTGGCCTGGCCCGGACCCGACCCGAGTCCAACCCTAACTGAATTGGTTGAATTTGTTGAATTATGGAAAATATACTTAAAATATACAAAGTATTTTATTAAGAAAATAAGGAAAACATGTTTTAAAAATAATTAAAATGATTTTCTACAAAAAGTAGCTTCAACCTTATTTTAATTGTAATGGTGATTATTTGAAGTTTTTAAAAAAAGTTTTTCTCCCACCACCATAGAGTTTGATTTGATATCACGGTATCACCCAGTATCATACCTCAAATTCGCAAACCAATTCAGCCAAAGAAGTAAATTTAATTTTACTTATTTTGATTATTATACTTTTCAGTTAGCGAAATTAAAAAAAAAATTGTTTGGTGAAAAATTGGCTAATGATAATTGATAAGTTGAAAAAATGGTCACCAAACACTCTTGAGTTTCAAATGTAGTATACTTGAGATTAACTATATTTTGTTGATCTATGGAAATTCTGAATGACCAAGTGCATATTATTTGAGATAAATTAATGCATTTCTATCACTGCACTACTTTTTTTAATAGATAAATCAGGTGTTTACACTCCAATTGTCGTTCTTTAAGCATTTATTCAAAGCAACTTAAGAAGCTGATTTTAATAAGTTAGTTAGCTTCTCTACCGCATTAGCACGGGACATGGGCATTGCAGATTTTCACAAATAAATAAAATTGGTTATTGAGTATGATTACATTTATTTTATACTACGTAATTTTTAGCTTGGATATTGTTAAAAGGTATTCATGTGTACATCAATAGAACTAATTTCCAAATTTATGTGTTTGATTTACAATTGTGGTATATCATGTTTTAATACAAATGATCCTCATTGTAGCTGTTTTACTATATATAAATATCTGACTTTGATTTGATTGTGATTTTAATTTTGCGTATACCAGAATTTTTTTTGGATAACTTATTTTTTACAATTTATTTGATTTCCAAAACATAGCATGCATGCATGCATAGTTATCTATAGTAGGTAGATTTTATTTAACCATATTTTAAGGTAGTTTTATTTAAGAGGTTTACGATCATTTTAATATAAGACATATTTTTGTAATGTCTTTTGATTTTATTTAAGGCGGTTTTTATCTAAGGTGACAACTCCGGTACCTTTCTAAAATATGGAATACTGTACCTATCATTCATTTGATTGGACCACATCACTTTATCATTTTTAATTTAGATTTAAATAATTCAACTGCTACATTCTCATTGGTCCATGTGGACAAATGTATGATACCTTATGGGTACCATAGAATCTCATTTTTAGGTCTTTTAATTTTATATGCTCCCTCCATCTCACAACAAGGTTTCCGTTTCAGTTTACGAAGGTTGATTGAGCATAAAGTTAATTGATCTCAAACTTATATATTCGAAAACTATATTAAAAGTTTTATAAAATCACAAAAAGAAACTCAAATTTTATAAAAGTTAGACATTTAAAGTAAAAGATTTCTTTAATAACGATCGATTCAAGTCGACCAAATCAGATGAACACTAAACGAGAACTTTACAAAATGTGGACGCCTTTCTACGACGTCCGGTTTTTAAACATGGGCAGTTATATGTTGCCATTTCATGCGTGACAAGTCCGTCTAACTTGAAGTTCGTGATATGCAATGATGATAGAAATCAGAAAAAACCAAGCAAAAATATCATCTACAAAGAAGTGTTGGATAATTTGTAAACTGTGTGCTTATTAAACAACACATATTTGTTGTTATATATTCCATCCGTTCCAATGTTTTGCAAATTCATTGGAAAACATTTTTATTGCTAAAAATGTCAAACCTCCTTAAAATTTAACTCAATTTTTAATGATTAAAATTTTCATATTTAGAAACTACAATAAATTCTCTTCAAAGTTGCAAACTCCAAATTAGAATATAATTAAAAATTGACATCCTAATTAAGTAAATAAGAAGAAACCGTTTGACCAAGAAAAGTTAAATTTGCAAATCAATTTGGGGCAGAGGTAATATTATTTATTTATGGTTACTCTTCTCATTTATGTGATAAAATATAATTAAATCTATAATTTCATTCAGAGGTTGATATTACAATATTTGAAATTCAGAAAATACCCTAAATAGGAATAAAAACGTTTTGAAATTCCAAAATAGGAGTATCATGTTTTTTATTCCCTCAATAGAAGTAATCTGCCAAGTTTGAAAAAAATGTCATGTTTAAAGCATTGTAATGCCAAACTTGGCAGGAATTTACTCCTATTTAGGGAATAAAAAACATGATACTCCTATTTTGGAATTTCAAAACATTTTTACTCCTATTTAGGGAATTCTCTCTTTGAAATTTACATCCCGTGCAACGCACGGGTGAAATACTAGTAAATATTAAAACAAACCATTAAAACAAACCACTGAAATATATATATAGAGAGAGAGATGATTAAAACATAATGATTCTTTTCTTTGATTATCGTCTCATTATTTTCTTTCTTCCATTTTTTCTGTTTTTTTTCCTGATTTACTATTATTTATTTATATTTCCCCCCACCTATAGATTGGTTTATTGAAAGGAGTTGGAAGAAATTTGGTTCGACAATTGTTCTCTTGAGCCATTCATGAGACAGAGATAGATGAACTGCTCTATATTTTAGCGTTAAGAAGGGCATCTATGAGTCAGATCAGTTTTTTATCTAAGGAAATGGCATCACATAGTTAAGTTGCTTCCGGAAAAGCATAAAGAGCTGTTGGTCCTCAAATTTCATTGAAAGGGTGAAGCTTCATGGTCAAATAAGAGATTAACATTATTTCACTAAGAACAATCTGATGGAAATGTGGAACTACCAATTTCACCAAAAACTCCAATTTCTCAAGTGAGCCCATAAGAGTTGATGATGCCCAAACGCAGGCAAGGTCAACGATTTTATGGCGATCCAAATAGTTTAGAAGAAAACACACATTTCAATTCAAATTCAACCTGTTTTCTAAAACCTTGGACAATGACCTTCTACAAGAAATCTATTCTCTAGAGTAAAAGCAAATCATATAACATATTTTGGAGTGCTAAGCCAAGAGCTAAAGCTAAAAGATGAGTAATTGTGGTCCAACGAGGGTATAGCTAATTTGGCTACCGTGTGTAACGGCACCAAATTTTTAGTAACAAAATTTGGTACTCGCATTAATAGAAGGTCAAAGGACGCCCTGGATTAATTAATATAGATAAAAAGTTTCGTATTCCGGCGGATACGAGGCTCTCTTCGCGTTTATATGTAAGCGATTCCCCCTTAATGATGAGCTACACGATGACTAGGGGTTGTTCGGTACGGTATACCGAAGATTTTATCTCATACCTTTACCATACCGTAAACTTTCGGTATGCAAAAATACATACCGTTACCATACCTAAATTTCGGTATACCTTGTTTCGGCATACCAAATTTCGGTACGGTAAGCTACGGTATCGGTAAATTATCATGATTTAATATCAAATTATTATATATCAAATGAAATATAGAAAATCAGTCTTAATAGTGATATACTAAAATTATTAATGAAATTAATTATAAAATGCCAATGATAACCTATTTGTGTTCTATTCAACTTTGAAAAAAAATATTATAAATATGTACGGATACTTCAACACATGATATATGAAGATAACAACACATTCTGCTAAAATAATAATTTAAACAACATAAATATATTTGAAATAACATCGATCTCCAACAAAAAGTATAAACAATTCAAGAAACGTTGATATAAAGTCATTATCCTTGAATTAATGTTGTGTTTCTAGTTATTTTTATAATTTTAAAGAAATTATTGGCTTGGAATTACAGTATGACGGCATAACGGTATACCGTTTATTTCCAAAATATATATTGATACCATACCAAAGTAATTCGGTACGGTAACATACCGTACCAAAAGTGTCGGTATACCAAACACTTCGGTAAATTCGGTATTTTTCAATGTGCCAAGTCCGGTATACCGAAATTTCGGTATTTTTCCCCACCCCTAACGATGACAATGAATACGGTAATTGTTGAAAATCATGGGTGTTCTTGCGAAATCCTGATTTTCACAAATGAACACTCACGTTGCAATTTTGTTATGAAATATGGAGTATTACTTATTTATGATTTAGGCTAAAAGGTCAAATAGGCCTTTGAACTGACTTAAAGTGTTCAATTTGCCCCTTATATAGGAGGTTCTGTCCGGCCGTCGTTAATTGGGGCGGTTCCCGATGGAATTTTTTGATGAAATACTTTGAGCATCTTCTTCATTAAGTCTAGTTTACCCATACCAAATTTCAACTAAAAATTCATCCGGGAAGACAGTCAAATGATTTTCTGCGCTGTTTAACTTCACAATTATCTTCAAAAAATCATTTGACTACCTTCCCGGTTGAATTTTTAATTTAGCCGAAATTTGGTATGGGTAAACTAGATTTAATGAAGAAGATGCTCAAAAAAATTCATCAAACAATTTCACCGGGAACTGGCCCAATTGGCGACGGACGGGCAGAACCTCCTATATAAGGGACTAATTAAACACTTTAAGTCAGTTCAAGGGCCTAGCTATTTGACCCTTTAGCCTATGATTTATATTCGTGTGATAAACAATACTTCTTCATCTTGAATTGAACTGCAGTTTGCGAAAATTAAGGTTAACTCATGAGAAAATTAAATCATCCTTGCAGATACTTTGCAATTATCATAAACTTCATTGAAAATTTACTTTGAGTAATAATTAAAAAGTTGAAGTATTTATTGCAGATACTTTAGAAACAATCATTACATTAATTGTTACAAAATTTTTACTCAAAATTATAAACTTCATTGCAATTATCGACTTGATTATGAAAATTAAAATTAAAATTTGCATAATCATAAACTTCATTAAAAGTTTTATAAAGTCGCGAAACTCAAATTAGAATATAATAATAAAAAAACTGTGATGCTAATGAGTGGATATAGTGAAATTGTGTTGATAAACAAAAGTTGACTGAACGAATCATTTGAAACGGAGGGAGTAACAAATGTGTTAATGTATTACGGAGTAACATTTATAATGGCGACTTGCATCCTTGTGAGATTTGACACGTTCATGGCCTCCGCTATATCCTTCGGAAAACACCCTATGATCCAAATTTTTACAAATTAGACTACATTTTTTGTAATAACGTGTATTAAATCATAAATCTTAATTAAATAAGAACAATAGTAACAATTAAACAAACATACCTCCTTCTCTCAGCTTAGGACTGCATCCATGAATAATTCGTGGAGTTCTTCCGTCCATAATATTAAACCCGTCTCTTCCGGGCATTACCGTTCCCACGATTTTGCCACTTGACGCCTTCAATTCTCCTTTTCTTCTTATTTTTATTACTACTATCATTACTATTACAATTATCATCATCACCATTATCCTCCTCCTCCTCCTCCTCACACAATTTGTTAATTATACTCTCCTTTTTCATGGTCACGTGTGGGCCCCGCTGAGTTTTTCTCTTAAAACCTATGTTTAAAAAACCGACCCGACCCGGCCGGGTTGACCCGGAACCCGGTGACCCGGACAAAAAACCGGTTCGATTTTTTCAAAACCCGGAAATGGTCAAAAACCGGAAAAACTCGGCTGACCCGGGAAAACCCGGTCAAGACCCGGACCCAAGAAACCCGAAAAACCCGGTAAAACCCAGTTTTTGGGTGTTTTTACCAAAAAAAAGTAATTTCTTTTTTATTTTTAATGCATTTTTTATACCAATAAAATTGCAATTTCAATACCTTAAAAATAAAAACTACGTAATATATTTATATATTTATTTAAGAATAAACATCATGCCAAATTATAATATAGATGTACAATAAAAATAAAAATATCATTATATATTTTTATAAGATCAAAATATACATTGAAATATTATGAGAGTGTATTAAATGCTTAATAAGTAGTATTGTTAGTTGATTATTATGAATAATAACTAATTTTTATTATAATTTTATATATAATTATATGTTTACTATTATTATATAGACGTATAATCATTGACCGGTTTTCCGGCGTTGACCGGGTTGACCCACCGGGTCCGGGTTGACCCGTGACCCAGTCATGTGGTCGGGTCACTCTCCGGTCCGGTTTTTACAACATAGCTTAAAACATGCTGCCACAGATTTTTGATTGTATCTCCAGAATTGGGTTTCCCTAGATAGAGAAATGCACCTTCTTGAAGTGAAACTCTTTCCAGTGCTACACCATAGTCCTCGTGATCGATCAGTTATCACTTTATACACATGTAAATGTATATACATATTAAGCAAAGAAAAAACTATTATTTGTACACGAAATTTGCACACATGTCGCACACATTGTACGTAATTGCATTGCACACAGATAATTTGTACATCTCCTTATTGCCTGTGTACACAGACAATTCATGCAACATTGTCTGTGTGCACAAATAATTAATTACTTACAAATGTGTGCGAAATGTGTACAAACTTTGTGTGTGAAAGCAATTGTTGTTAAACAACAATTAAAGATACAAATCAAAATCAATAGTGAACAATATTTATTTTTAATTATAAATAAGAGTTGGGGTACAGTGTGTTGACTATACATTTTATTGATTTTAAGATTACTCTGAATCCTAGTTTACCGCCTCTCCAAACCTCCAAGGATTCCATATATATTTTAGTGTCCCAATAACGAATTATTATGTGCATTCTACTTAAATGAGAGCGATTTTAATTATTTTTTGTGAATTTGTATGGCTCTCCTAGTCACTACACCAAAAACACAGAATTGACATGGACTTTTGGCAGAGATTCATCAAAATATATAGAGAATTTGGAAGGGATATTCCAAATCCATGTTGTTGAGTATGTGGTTTTGTTGATGACTAACCATGCAGATGGAACGGGGGACAGAACCGACTACAGAGAGTTCTAATATGAACTCTGGACAGAACAGTTCCACGAAACATTCGGTCCCATAATTTAGTATGTGTCTGCATGTGCATGTCTTTCAACGTATGATATTTTACATGCATTAATACCTTTCTATAATTGATTAAATATTTTGTGAAATGTATTGTTACATATGCTTTATGGAAAGTCACTTTATGGAAAGTAATATGAGTGCATTATTGCATGACCATATAATATTATACGTAATTGTGCTTCATAAAAGTAATTGTGCTTTTTACTTTATGACAAGTAATTTTGGGTTGACCATAGCATTAATGAATTAAATATCTTGCCTTATGGAAGATTACCGTAAGTGGCTTTTTCCTTTTGAAATAAATATTTCTTACCATACCAATTACATTGCCTTCCATGATTGAATTATTTGTGTGAGATCTTTGCATATAGTAAGTTACACGTAGCATCCTTACTTGCATATCTTTAAGTAATCATTGACCACTTTATTGCTCTCTTGCTATAATAAGAGAATAAATTATTCCTTGCCATATTATTTTTGGAACCGTTGTTGCATAAGATACTCTCCCAAGTTGATGTGCTCTTATGTGTTATTTGAATATCTTGAATATTTTTATTGATATGGTCCGTTGCTTGACTAAAGCATGTTAAGTAAATCAATATTATTTCCTTATATGTTGACTCGTGAATCTTGAGCAAATTTACTCATATTTGAGACCGAATAAAGAGAGCTACTCTAAGGAAAGTAATTCAAAATATCAAGGCAAGTCTCAAGATTAGGAGATCAACTATTCAAGGAGGATTACTCAAACGGTCTGCTCAAGACAACCTATATAAACGAAGCAGCCAAAGAGAATTAAAGGGAGCTTGACCGAGAAAATATCAAGAGAAACACTCAAGAGAAATACCAAGTTCAAGGCGCCAGAAACTGCCCACACGGAGTTCTAGATAGAGTTTTTCCTTTCCCTTTCATATTGTACTTGAAATATTGAGACTTAATTGGCTAGAGTAGCTGCCTCGGGTTAAGTGTGTGTGAGAGCTTTGTGATAAAGCTGAGAGGCTCTCTACCCGCAAGGTAGAGATGCATAACTCTTCCTAGAGAGGATAGAGTTGGGGAGGCTCAAGGGTAGATTAGGAGAATCACTCTTGTAACTCTTTCAAAGGCTTGTTTAGTGAAGTTGTTTAAAATTCCTCCGAGGGAGGTCGAGGTTTTTTAATCCCTTTGAGCCAAGGGATTTTTCCTCGTTAAATTCTTGTGCACTTTACTATTTTGCAATTCCCTTTATCCCACACTAGAACTCGGCGAAAAACTGCCACGGTTCCACACACACATAATTCACCCCCCCTCTTGTGTTGCTAACCGTTTTCATCACATGTCAAAAACATTTTTTCACGAACTTTTTGACACGAAGTCATCAGTAAAAAAATTTAGGAGTTACAAATTTGGAACGAGAAGTGTTACGGAAGAAATATAATTAAAATTGCTTTAGAGATATGGCGTGTTAACATTGAAAATGTATTCATTCTAAATTGAGCTAAAATTATAATTTATTTAGTTAGTTGTCCTTTAAAAACTCTCAATTTGGGATAAATTAAAATTTGAACATTTTTAAACCCCCTTCCTAAAAGGTATCAAAAGGTAATAGGAGGCTCAAATATTATCTCTTCCATTTTTTTTGGAAATATCTCTTCTGTTTTTAAATCCCCCAAATTAAAAATGAAGGGTAAAAACTCTACCCACTCTTCCACTTCACCCCAAAACCTAACTCTCAAACATACCCCTAGATAATTTATTTCCATGACTTCTTATGGAATAAATCAATATATTATATCACTAAATTTCTAATAAAATCTATAAACTCTACAAAATCTTCAAAAAGCCCTTATATGGAGACACCCCAAGCGATTATAGTAGATTCAGATAAGCATGAATGTAGTGTTCTTTTATGTTGAAAAATATAAAAATCAATGGAATCCCTTATTTAAGGAGTAAAGGGTCAGTTTAGTCCTCGAAGTTGCAAAAAAGGCGTCAAATAAGTCCTTATATAGAAAATTCTGTCCGGACGTGCCATTTGAGGTGGCTCCCGGTGGAATTTTGTGATAAATTTTTTTGAGCATCTTATTCATTAAGTCTAGTTTACTCATACCAAATTTCAGCTAAAAATTCAATCGGGAAGGCATTCAAATGAATTCTTGAAGATAACATCGCTTTGAACGGCACAGTTATCTTCAAGAATTCATTTGAATGTCTTCCCGATTGAATTTTTATCTGAAATTTGGTATGAGTAAACTAGACTTAATGAATAAGATGCTCAAAAAATTTCATCAAAAAATTCCACCGGGAGCCACCTCAAATGGCACGTCCGGACAGAATTTTCTATATAAGGACTTATTTGACCCCTTTTTTGCAACTTCGAGGACTAAACTGACCCTTATCCCCTTATTTAAGAGAGCCCAAACAATTAAACCGGAAATCAAGGATACACATATTTTATGAGATTCCTGTCCATAAATTTTTGTTTGTGAACACCTAAAATTTCATGGAATCCTTGATTTTTTTGTTGAGGACAATTGAGATTTCATGGAATTTTAAATTCTTGATGTTCCATATAGAGAACACCCTCATTAGTCATCGCGGTCATTGATTTTGTTGATCATTAGCCAACTTAGTTTTTGATCCATGATATACTTGTAGAAGAGAATATTTATACAAAATTTATAAAATTGTTATAAATACTTTAATAAAAGATTAAAACGCATCAATTTCAAAAATGTGCATTCATAAAAAAAATTGGTGAAAAATTATTTTTATTGCTCAAAAAGTCAAAGGTCATAGGAATAAAGAGCATGAAACTATGAAAGTACTTGCACAAAGTAAGGAAGTTTAAAACAGGAGTTGCACGAAGAAGTTTGATTGTATGACCGTCAAAAAGGTCAATGTTTGCTATCACCAAATGGAATGTCTCTTTTCCCTTTTCAGTAATTTCAATGCATTTGCGGCACACGGCTCCACGTTAACTACATAATATGGAGTATATATCATTAGTTACTAATTAAAAACTTCATCAACTTTGTTAATTATGGAGTATGAAATTATCTCGTCTAAATAAATATTTCAAGTGTTTACTTATATGTCAACTAATTAAACATCCAACAAATTAAAATTTAAAAGTACTCACCAATCTCCATTATCATATACCCATCGATATATTTTTTAAAAAATGTGTATTCTCAATCATTCAAAAAGATTTATAACATAGTGAAAATTAGTCAATTTTCATCACCAAATTGGACTCGTTCTATGTGGCTGTTTGGAACTGATTCTACTTTTGGTTCTTTTTTAAAGCAGAAACAGAATTAGAACCAATTTTCAGAAGGTGGTCTCCGCCATCTTATAAAAAAACCGATTCTAGGAGTAAATTAGAGCACCAGAATCACTTCTGCACTTTCACCCAAACACTCCAACTTCTACTTCTGTTTCTTCTCCCTGAAGGAGCAGAAATAATTTTAAGAATTTGATCCAAACATCTCCTATTTACATAAAAAACCATGAAAATAGAAAATGAGAACTAACCTTTGTACAAGCTCAGTAAAGCTGGAACATTTCAACAAGTGGCCGTACACATTAATGAGGATGAGGACAATACTTATCTTTATCAACTAACAAAACACTAATATATGAGATTTAAAAACTTTTTAAGATCTTTCCAATGGTTTCAATATTGTATATAAAAAAAGTTGGATAAAAAACATTTTTTAAATATTCATTTCTAGCTGGATTTTTTTAATTGTTTATATGCAATATTGGTACCATATGATAGATTTAAAAAAAAATTGATATTTTTTTTCTTACAAAAAATGGATTTTAAATGAAAAGATTAAAACAATTGCCAAATTATTAAGAATTGCCTTGCCACATGTCAAGCAATTAGGGTGGGGGGTGAACACCACCCTCTCAAAGGAGGGTGAACAAATTTGTTTTCATTTCCACTGTGTTGTGGTCTATTGATCATCCCAACATATTGACCAGAAGTGTGATTGTTGCTATATATACTAATCGAAACTAAATATAAATAGAAACATACAAAACCCCAAATACATGCAATTTCGATGAGACAAATCTAAGTAGCACCAAGTAATTGAAGGTGCATGTAGGGTCAAAGTTTAGTGTACATATATATTTACAGTTTAGTACCTCAACAACACCCACTTTTCAACAACACCCACTTTTGTAGGTTTGAAATTAACCACATCATATCTCACAAAGATAACGGTTGAATTGAACATTAATATCCTTCCATTTTGTTCCATGACACCATCCCCCAGATTCGCTTTGTAAAGAATCAGTTTATAGGTAAGCGAATCACAAACCTTAAGATTATAATTAATAACAACTTGGACAAAGCATAATAAATAACCTTGAATATTCACATTTTCATTGTAAAGCGCGCGTAGTTTCTGACAAATCATCTACCATGCAAAAAGCCATCCACATCTAGATTAGTGTCATCAACCTCTTGTTCACATAAAGACATTGCCCCAAATCTAGGAGTAGTGAGCCTCTTATTATTGCTTTGATCATTAGAATCGACTTTCTTTTTCACATTGGGAAATTTCCAATCATTATTGCGTCAGTTCTAAAACCATGCATGTTAAACATCACCGCTAAGTATATGTTATGGAAATTAAAATGTTCCATAAACAAGTTGTAGTGTGTATGTACCTTTTATAAAATAGTATAAATGTGTTAGAAATACATATTTGATTATTGTAAGAGAAATTAATGAAATGAATTCAACTTTTTTTTAAAACCCGGAGGGCAAACCACCAAAATCAGTGGGGCAAATGCCGGGGGACATTTGCCAGATTTTATTAAAATAAGAGGGAAACACAAAAAGAGAGGGAGACCAGACCAATACCTCTCACCAGAGGCATACCTCCGGAAAATACATGAACGAAAAACCAAAAAATAAACAAAAAATAATTTTTTTTTGGGGGGGGGGGGCTAGGCCTGACCCAAAAATAAAATACAAGAAAATTACCAGTATCTAAGGGATGGAATGCCAAATAAATCACCAAAATAAGCTTGACGCGCTTGAATTGGCAGATCTTTGGGCCTATAAAATTGCTGAAGATGATTAGGAGAGGAATGTAAGAGAAATTAATTAATACATAATTTTACATGATTTATCGTAAAATTAATTCATCTCTAGATAGAGACTTTATTGTATACTAGGTACATGTTTTCCCTATTTTAGTAGCGCGCATGTCATGTATATATATATATATATATATATATATATATATATATATATTGTTTTAAACAGTAACTAGTCAACACTGACCCGTGTCATGCCCGTGTGTTGCACATGCGTTGCATGGATTACATATGTAATTGAACTAAGCTTATCAAGAAAATAATTTATCTCATGATAAAAATATATTTATTTATTTTATAAAAATTGTATTATGATACAATTAACATTTTGAAGTGACACAATACAACTATGTTTTAATTATAAATATACTAATTCATACTTTATCCATTCTCTTTACTTGTCACATATTTCCTTAAAATTTATTTTATTATTTTTCACCTTTCCATACTCGAAAAGTTTTATTCAACTTTCTCATTCTCTTTTCTACCTTTTCACGTTTTCCCAACCACTTCCATATTTTTTCTAGTTTTTCATTTTCCACTCTTACTTTTTCACCTTTTCTATCATATTCTTTACTTTAATTTGTAGCAATATCTAGGCAATAATATATATTATTACATTTTGCATTTTATTCCATTTTTAAAGGACTCCATTTATACGTTAATATCATCATTCCATCTTGACATGTTTATATAACATAATAATTTATTATCCTATATGATATAGTAACCAAATAATAGTTATTAATCATTTAATAAGTGGAAATTATTAAATAATAAGTCAAAAAAGTTTCACTTATTTGAGAGGAAATTAATTATCTATCTTATTTCTAAGTTTGAACTTCAATTCTAATTAACAATGCACACACATACACTTAGGCACTGATATATGTTACTAATGTTACATAGTAATAGTATTTTTTCTAGCTATTAGCTAGGTAGGATGTTTTCATGGAAAGAAAATTTCGAGACTAACACTGTATGATCTAGCTAGTGTGATTTTTTAAATAAACTTCAGTATCACTTGATTGGACTATACCAAACAAGACATTAACAGACACACCATATCTGACTTAATTAGCTTCTACAATTATAAAATACACATGAACCAAACATACCAGATCAGACCAGACCAACCTAACTAGACCCGACCAGACTTAAATAGATCAGATCGGACTAGAAAATTTAAGTCCAAGTAATTATATACATAGTACATCCTAAGTTTGGTTTGATCTAATTAGTTTACGTCCAACTAGTATTATGTGTGGTTTGATAGTGTCTAAATTTGGTCATGTCTAGTTTAAGAGGTTTAAGTTTAGTCAAGTCTGACCAGGTCTGATGATCTAGTATTTTATAGTGTGATCGTGTTTAGTATAAGATGACAATCAGTTAAAGTGAAGATATGTTGAGTATACTTCAAATGTTACTATTACCATGTTATTTTACATTATTATTATTATTATTGATGTCTAACAATAATTATAATAACACAAACCAGATTTCATGAGTTTTAAAATACACAGTGACTAGACATCTACAAGATCATACCACTTTTGATCAAATCAGACCAAATACAAATAGGCCAGACCATGATATTCCAATCCGAGTAAAAACACTTTTATACTAAAGAAATGTATTTTTTTTACAATTTTCACAGTATTCACTATCCCTAATTTTTTTTAATTAGTTTGAGAAAAAACTTATAGTTATGATATTTAAAATTTCAAAATAGAGCCAAACACCTTATCATTTGAGACATCGCTGTGACACTCCTAAAAAGATGCCACAAGGTCAAAATTTATCTCTGTTAGCATTTAACATAAAACATATACTATAATAGGTTAGTGAGTTAATTTAAAAGATTCAAATTCAAAGAGAGTATAACAGTGATTGAATGATGTATTGACTTATAAAGCAACACATACCAAATCATCAAGAAAATTTATTTTGTACCCGTCAGTTGTATTATTATACTACCTCCGTCCCCCTAAGTTTGGGACAGAGTGTGGTGTGGTTTTTAAGAAAAAGTATAATTGTGTGGTTGATATTGAATTGATAAAGTGTGAATAAAGTAAGAATGAATTGTAACCACCCAAATATTACCAAATATGGTATGAGACAAACATAATGAGACAGACGAAAAAGATAAAACGAGATAAAGTTAGGGGGGCGGAGGGAGCATATGTTTCATACACGCTCTTTCATATTTTGAAAATGTACAAATGATTTCGTCTAAAAAATATAAAAATTGGAAGTGTGCAAGAAGAGCGTGTGAAAAGGCCTTGTACACACTCTGGCGTACGTGTGCAAGAAGAACGTCTCAATCATTCATGGCAATGATCAACACTATACCGTCCACTAAGCACAACATACAAACTAACACACAAAAACGTATAGTGTGTTAGTGCTTTTACATATGAAAGATCATAGAACGTTTAGGCGTAAATATTTTAGTGCTTTAATTAATCATGCTTTTTGTGCTTATAAAGCAACACATACCAAATGGTTCAATTGTTGAACTATACTATTGTCTCAAAACCTATTCTCATGCCTATTGAATGAAATAATGTAGCTACTTTATTTGCTCTTACTCCAATGATATTGATGGTTTGATTTATCTTGTGACCTTAAAATAAGAAGCATGTTCAATCTTTAAATACTAGTATATATAGCAATCGAAACTATATATGAATAGAAACATACAAAACCCCAAATACATGCGATTTCAATTAGATAAATTAAAGGGACACCAAATAATTAAAGTGCATGTAGGGCTCAAAGTTCAGTTTCTATATTTAAAGTTTAGTACCACAAAAACACCCATTTTTTCATACTATAAAAACCACATCCTATCTCACAAACATTAATTTCCTTCCCTTTTGTTCCATGACTAGATCCGGCGCGTTGGATTCGCCTCCCGTAGAAACTTTGTAGTTATCATCCATTCAAATCTGCCATATTCAAATATGTACGATGATAATAATCAGTTTATAGGTAAGCGAATCATAAACCCTAAAATTATAATTAATAATAACTTGGACAAAACATAAATAACCTAGAATATTCACCTTTTCGTTGTAAAAGGGAGTCTGTGACAAATCATCGACCAAAAAGCCATCCACGTCCAGATTAGTGTCATTAAGCTCTTGTTCACATAAAGGCATTGCCCCAAATCGTGGAGTAGTAAGCCTCTTATTATGGCTTTGACCCTCAAAATCGGCTTTCTTTTTCACATCAGGACTATTCCAATCATTGTTGCGACACTTCTAAAACCATGTTAAACATCATCAATAAGTAAATGTTATTATCTACGAGTCATCTGCCCCTCGCAATGCACGCATGACACATGACATGAATTTTTTCTATAAAACAATTTGTAGTATGTATGTACTTTTTTATATAAAAATTGAGTATACGATACGGAGTATATAATGTGTTAGAAGTACTTATATATATAGTTATTGTAAGACATAAATTAATTAATAAAAAAAAGTACAAATGAACATTTTCTAGACCTTGATTTTTTATGAAGATGAAACAATTAATATATAGCTCCTTAATATTTATATTATTAGATTGTAGTTATGATGACTATTAAATACATGATTTATTGTACAATTTATTCATCTCTAGATAGAGAATTTATTGTACTAAGTATATGTCTTCCCTATTTTAGTAGCATGATGTATATATAGATATTATTTTTAAATAGTAACTAGTACTCGTGTCTTGCCCATGTGTTGCACGTATGTTGCACATATGTTGCACCATGCGTTGCACGGCTTGCATATGTAGAGCCCATTTGATGACCTTGTTTTTAGGCTTGTTGGATTTATTAATTAGCTTTTTCATCAAACACGTAATGTTTTATTTCGCGCGCTGGATTTTGTAATAATAAGAAAAAGTAAGGTTGAAGTTACTTTTCTGGCTGTATTAGCTGAAGTTACTGTAGAGGGCTATTTTAGCTTCTTTTTTTTCATATAAATTTTCTTTATTTAATTAATAAAATATATTTTGAATATTATCTTTTCATAAATCAGAAGAATCGGCCACTCTAGCCACTTCATCCAGAACTTAATAAATTTCAGCAGAATCGGCCAATGCAGCCGATTTGAGTATTACCAAACAGGCTCGTAATTCAACTAAGCATGTTGATAAAATTATTTATCTCATGAGCAGTATATATTTACTTTTTGTATAAAAATTGTATCATGATATAACATTTTGTAAGTGACACAATACAAGTACTTTTTATTATAAATATACTAATTAATACTCCATTCGTTCTCTTTGACTTGTCACATATTTCCTTACAATATATTTTATTATTTGTCACCTTTCCATACTCGAAAAGTTTTATCCAACTTTTTTTTCCTTACTTTTTCACGTTTTCCCAACCCCTTTGATGTTTTTTCCAGTTTTTCATTTCCCTTTCTTACTTTGTCTTCTTTTCGTTAACTATCATATTTTTTAGTTTAATTATTTTCCCCTTCTACTTTTTTAATCTTCATCAAATACTCAAAATGACAATTAAAATAGAGTGGAGTATAAACTTACAAATAAACTTTCTCCCAGCATTGGCTTTCTGTGTGACTAAAAGAATGAAATAATTAGTTTTTTTTTACTAAAATAAAGGTTATTTAACATAATTGTAATTAACCTCTTAAATGTAGTGACTAAAGTAATAACTGCAATGAGAGATTGACTTATGTTTAACTTTTACATTTAAGTTAATATGACACTATATTATACGGAGTAGTAAATATTAATCATATTTTTGTACATTATTTTTTATTTTAGTAATATTTTTGAAAAAAACTTTAAGACTATAACAAAAAGTATGATCTTATAATTTTATACTACCTCCATTACAAAATACTTAGCCATCTTTACAATTCTGACTAATTATATATACTTATTGGAAATTATTTATAATATTAAAATAATAAGATAATGTTCTTTATTAATAGTATTTTCATAAAAAGTATAAAATTTACAACTTCCATAATAATATACAAATTAAAATCATGATGCAAATTTTAAAATTTAGCTAAGTATTTTGGGACGTAGGTAGTATTATTTAGTGAAGTTTGTTATGACTACTTTATAAATGATCTGATGTACAATGCTTATATATTAGGTTTCCTATAATAGTATTTTATTCTCAGAAATTCAGTAGTTGTGCTGTCAGTTTTTCGAAATTTGTTTCTTAATTTTTGCTACTTAATAATTTTTTTAAAGAAAAACTATTATGTGAGTATTTTAAATAATAAATCATCATACATAATCATTTCTGAATTAGTCAAATTGTGGTGTGAAAATATTTACCTTAGAATATTTCCGTTATGCCTTTGTATTGTATGAAGAAAGAATATAAAGATGAGCCAAAATTGTGAATCAAAAGTATTTAGAAATATACCATCACTAATAGCCATGCCATTTTCTATAAATGAAAAAAAGAGTATAGCATGATAATTTTTATACGTGTTTTGACATCAAGAATGAAAATAAATCTGAAATTATTACGTAGTATATTTATAACTTAGAGATTGAAAAAATTTACTTCAATTTGTAGTACTATTTAGGCAGTAATATATGTTATTAATATTTGCATGTCATTCCATTTTTAAAGGACTCCATTGATACACTCTACACGTTAATATCATCATTCCATCTTGACATTTTTATCTAACATAGTAATTTATTGTTATCCTATATGATATAGTAAGCAATTAATGGTTATTAATTAATCATTTAATTAGTTGTCAACAAAGTTTCACTTATTTCAGAAGAAATTAATTATCTATCTTGTTTCTTAGTTTTGACTTCTAACAATACACACACACTTAGACACACTTAGGCACTGATATGTGTTACTAACTTACTACGTATTACATAGTATTACTTTAATATATTTCTAACTGTTAGGATGTTTTCACTTAGGAAGAAAATGTTGAGACTTACATCGTATGATATAGTATGATCTTTTTAACAAATTCCAGTATCACATGATTATTTTAAGAATGTTTTTACTTGGATTTATTTTAGACCAAAGACATATCAGACTAGACTTAAATGGACCAGATTAACTTGATTTCAATAGAGCAAACTAGACCAAACTTGTAAAGTTATAAAATATACATGGACTAGACATCTACCAGAACAAATCAGATCAATTCAGACCAGACCAGACCAATTCAGACCAGATCAGTTCAGACCAGACCAGACTTAAACATACCAGAAAATTTCACTCCAAGTAAAAACATGCATCCTAAGTTTGGTTTGGTTTGATTAGTTTATGTCCGAGTAACATTATGTATGTTTTGACATTGTCTAAATTTTGTCAAGTCTTGTTTAAGAAGTTTAAGTTTAGTGAAGTCTGATCGGATTTGATCTAGTATGTTCCAATCTGAACTGGCCCAGTATAAGACGAAAGTCAGCCCAAGTGAAAATATCTTGATTATACTTCAAACATTACTATTACCATGTTATTTTACAATATTATTCATACTATTCGAACTTATGCAAACAATATTATTCATAAATTCTAACTTCAGGAAAAAATTATTATTAGACTTTTCGAACTTATGCAAACAATTTTACCTTGAGTAATAAATATGGAGTAACTATACATGAAGTATAATAATTTTCATTATGTTTTCACTTATTTTGGAGGGAAATTAAATGTCTAAATTTCCACCATACTATCATTATCATTGTGTGTGCGTGCGCGCTTATAAACATAAGAGGACTGTTTTAAAAAAATGAATTTATTATTTTAAATCTAAACTGTAAGGAGTATGGGACAAATACGTCAACATACCAATCACTTGAACAACCTCAAGCTGATAATATGCCAAGATATAATGGACTACCCTACCTAAATTATGATGCCAAATAAATAGTCAAACTACAATCGGATCTAATTCCAATTGAATTAACTCATAAACGATATTATGAAAATAATACCAAATGGTCTAAATGATGTCTTCTTGGCCGTTTTGTTTACTATTTTTAATGTTTTGTTGTGTTTTATTTTTTAAACAAATAAAAAGAGTTCAAATGTCTTTTTGTATTAAATTAACCTGAAGGTGGCTGGCGACTTGCATCCTAGTGAGATTTGGCACGTTCATGGCCTCCGCTATATCCTTCGGAAAACATCCTATAATCCAAATTTTGACAAATTAGACTTTTTAAATATTAAGTGTATGAAATCATACATACATACATACATATATATATATATATATATATATATATATATATATATATATATATATATATATATATATATATATATATATATATATATATATTAATTAGATAAGAACATTAATTACAATTAAACGAACATACTTCCTTCTCCGAGCTTACGGACTGTATCCATAAACAAGCCGTGGAGTTCTTCCGTCCATAAAACCCGTCCCTTCTGAGCATTACTGTTCTCGCGATTTGCCGCTTCATGCCTTCTCTTTTTCTTCTTATTTTTATTATTATTATTATTATTATTAATATTATTACTACTGCCATTACTATTACAATTATTATCATTATAATTATAATTATTATTGTTATTATTATCATCATTGTCCTCATATAACTTGTTAATTACATTTTTCTTTTTTGTGGTCACGTGTGGACCCCACCGAATGTTTTCTCTTAGAACATGCTGCCACAAAATTTTGACCGTATCTCTAGAAATGGGTTTCTCGAGACACAGAAAAGCACCTTCTTGAAGTGCAAATCTTGCCAGTGTTCCACCATGATCCTCGTGATCAGTTATAACTGTTTACACGTGTAAATGTATATGTATATTAAACAACATCCAAAGATACAAATCAAAATCAATATATAGTGAACGGTGTTTATTTATAATTTCAGGTAGATTGTAATGCAACATGCTCAAAATAAAGTAATTATAAAATTGGAACTGTATTCCTTCCAAGTTGAGTTGAAATTATCATTTATTTAGTTGTCCTTTAAAAACTCTCAATTTGGAGAAATAAAAAAATTGAACATTTTTGTTTGCAAAAAAAACATTTGAACGGTTTTAAAAGGTTAAAAAACTCTAAGCAGTACTTTTCCCCTTTGCTCCAAAACCAAACTCTTAAACATACCCTTATATAACAGATTTCTATGACCTCTTATGGAATAAAATTATATATCAGTGAATTTCTAATAGAGTCTAGGGAAAAATAATATAAATACTTCAAACTTTGAAGAGGTGTGACAAAAATACCCTAAACTTGCATATGTAATATATGTATATATATATATATATATATATTTATATTCTGAACTTTATAAAAAAACTATTTTCACACCAAGATCGCATGTTCGTTTTTTCTTTCACAAATATACTTGAAATTTTTTTGTTGAGGCCACTTGTTTTTTTTGGAATTTTAATTTCTTGATGTTCCATATAGAGAACACTCATTAATCATCATTGATTTCTTGATCATCAGGGACCTTAGATTTTGATCAATGATTTACTTGGAAAATTAAAGAGTTTATTTATATGAAAATGATAAAAAAAAGATGTTAAAAATATTAAAATAAAAGAATAAAACGTATGACTTTTCAAAAAATGTATTCATAAAAATTTATTTTGAAAATTTACTTTTTTGGTCGAAAAGTCAAAGATCCTAGAAATAGAGGGACCTTAGATTTTGATCAATGATATACTTGGAAAATTAAAGAGTTTATTTATATGAAAATGATAAAAAAAAGATGTTAAAAATATTATAATAAAAGAATAAAACGTATGACTTTTCAAAAAATGTATTCGGAAAAATTTATTTAGAAGTTTTATTTTTTTGCTCAAAAAGTCAAAGGTCCTAGAAATAGAGGAGCATGAAACTACTTACTCAAAGTAGGGAAGCCTAAAATAGGAGCTTCACGAAGAAGTTTGATAGTATGATCGTCAAAAGAGTCGATGTTTGCTATCACCAAATGGAATGTCTCCTTTCCCTTTTCCAGCATTTTCAATGCTTTTGCGGCGGACGGCTCCACAGTAACTACATAACCATAGAGTGTATCTCATTAATTAAAAACTTCATCAACTTTGTTAATGATAAGATCTTAGATCATCTCATCTAAATGAACTTTTCAAGTGTTTACTTATATATCTACTAATCCATTTAAATATCCATCAAATCAAAAGTACTTTTAAACATCCATCAAATCAAATGTACTCTCCGATCTCAATTAACCAAAAACGGGTATCTCCCATCATTCAAAAAGATTAGGTTAGTTTGCAACTGCTTTTAAAAAAACATTTCTCAGCTTTTGGCTTTTAAAAAGCACTTATTTTCCCGAACACTACAACTTTTATTTTTCTCGGCTTCCGCGTAAAAAGTGCTTTTACTTTTTTTATTACACAAAAAGCACTTATTTTACCAAACACTACCCACTTTTACTTTTCAAAATCACTTTTTTCTCAAACACTATCAACTTTTATTTAATCACTTCTCCTCATTTCATTAAAAAGGCACTTTTTTAAAAGCAGAAGCTGTTGCAAACATACCCTAAAAACAATGGAAATGAGTCAATTTCCATTATCAAATTTGACTCTATGTATAACTAAAAAAACAATGTAAAAAGAAAATTAAATGAGAAACCAACCTTTGTACAAGCAAAGCTGGAACATTTCAACAAGTGACCGTACACATTGGTGAGGGTGAGGACAAGGACAATACTTATCCTTATCAACTAACAAAACACTAATCATGCTACTTCCAGTGTGTTGTGGTGTACTGATCATCCGAGCATATTGATTAGAAGTATAATTGTTGCTATTACAATTATCATTGCTAGACCATTGCATATAATGATGCATGTTTGGGGATATAGGGAGTAAAACAATGTGATTATAACTAATTAGACCATGCATATATCCTGTCTTAAATAGCGGAGGATCAGGGATGGATTTAAATGGGGGGACTGCCCCTTCGGATTTGAAAATAAATTATTAAACGTATAGTATATAGAGCCCGTTTGGGGATATTGAGAGGAAAAACAATGTGATTATAATTTAGACCACGCATCCCGGTCTTAAATAGCGAGGATTATGCATGTATGGATTTAAATGGGGGACTGCCCCTTTTGGATTTATGGATTTTAAACACATATAGCATGTCTGATAACACTTAAATGAGCTGCTGAATTATAATGAAAAGATTATTTAAAATATATTTTATTAATAAAGTAAAGAAAAAATACATGAAAATGGCTAAAATAGCCATTTACAGTAATTTCAGTCAATCTGACTACAAATATTATTTTAATCTTACTTATTTTGATTATTACATAATGCAACGAGTGTGAAATTAAAAGTTGACTGATATGACTGAAAATGAGGTAAATCAAATGGATTCATTTTAATTTTTAATATTTATACTTCGACGAGATATTGAAAATGTTTTCTCCTTGATTATTACTGCACAACTGTTTTTATCCAATAATTAACCGTGACTAATTATTATTTATAAAGAAAATAGACAAAATTAGTTTAGTTTAGCTTATATGTCAACTATATGATATTGAAGAGGGCATTTGGGACGCTTCACGGTGTAATTTTTTATAGAAGTTTATATCCACCAACTTTCAGCTATTTAATAAGTATTAAATTTCAAAAGATTCTGACACGATACACATAATTTATTAACTCATTACATAAATTAATGATATTTATATAAATGGCACAAGTAATCAGTTGTTTGTGTGAGAGCTCATTTTTTATTCCTCCTAAAGTCCTAAGTCAATTCCAACTATTGTGGACCATGTATGCTTTTATTAATGCTAACAATTTTGTTTCTTGTAAAAAAGAATATTTATATGTGGAAAACATAATAGTAAATGTAATTTACTGCATACTCTAAAATAAACACCGTGTAAATATATAACATAATGTTTTTCAATAAGAGGTCTAATGTTGTTTTAAAAGAACAGTGACTGATGGCAAGTTAAAACTAGCCCCACCGACTCGATTAATGGGGGAGACCAAGATAGTAAAGATCTAAAGTTTTTTTTTAAAGAACAGTGATTAATGGATTAATGGATGCCCTTTAATTACTTTGGTACTTCCATTTAGGAAGTACTCCGTATTTGCTATGATGGTGTCAATGAAATGTGAGCATTTACTCCGTACTAGCCATGATGATTAATTAGTTACAGCAAGATTATTTCATTATTCAATTACTTGTTGACTTTTCAAAAAGCAATAATTGTTGACTAGAAATAGTCGACTAAAGATTTTAAAATCCAAAAAATAATTCAAATACTCCAAAAGATTTGTTAGGTAAATACCCCAAACTTGAATATGTACTTTAAATACTCTAAACTTTATACGGAGTGTATAAAAAGTTAGCACCATTATTATATATTTTTTCATTCAAAAATCTAAACTTATGGTTCTAATTGCATAATTTAAAATATTTCAGCATTTGTGAAGATATACGTAGTATTTAACATTCTAAACATCCATTGTGAATAAATAATATTACGTACCCTCATACTATATAATTGAAATAAAAATATTTTAAATTATGCAATTAATTACATAAATTTACATTTTTTCAAAAAAACAACATATGACCATGGTGCTAAAAAACACTTTTTATGTAAAATTTGGAGTATTTAAAATACACATGCAAGATTGGGGTGTTAATCTCACACCCTTTCAAAGTTTAGGGTATTTAGATTATTTTTCCCTATAAAATTTATGCAACGTTTGGAACAACGAAATTAACTTCAAAACTATTTTAAAAGTTTAAACTTTTTTTTTTTAAGTTGGATAAAATTTGTTGACAATGGAGGACCTGTGGGTTTGGGGGTAAGTGTCCTAATCTGATCCTGAAATTTAGTATTAGTGCTTGTAATAAAACTGTGTCTCCTTCCCAAGCTCAAAAAACTTTTAGATATGTGGATAACCTCGACAAAGAACATATAACAATTGACATGAGAAATGTAAATGATCACAAAGTTGTCATGAAACGATTTACTACAATTACAATTGTTAATATTCTCACTACAATTTATTTGAAAAGTGACATGGATGGTTGTTTCGCCAAACATGACTAATATTTGTCCAAAGTGAGATGTCAAAGATACTACAAGGCTTTTAGTATGTGAGATGATGTTAAGAATGTAAAACTTTTATCCCAAATAAAAAAAACATATATGAAAAAAATATAATGTGTCAATTCGCGATAAATTAGTGTCAGACCGATAGACCATTTGATTTTTCTACTACAATATGATAAAAGTCAAATAAAGTTGTATTGAAAGAAGAAATAACAAACTTGAATTATACTTCATTTTTTCAACACAATAGTATTATATTTCAAACAAGTATCAACAAATTTTGTGGCATAATGTGTAGCATTCGACATGATTCTAGTTCAATACTGAAATTCTGACCATTTTATGGTATAAAAATAACGAGAACTCTAATGCAAAATCAGGAATGGTGCAAGTATGATTCATTTCTAATCTCAATTATATCTTTCTTTGAGAAAGACAAATATTGTTAATTATAATTGTCTTAATGGAGACTATAAATGTAGACCTATAACTCATAAATGTCCATCACTTGAAACCATCATTAAATAATCTATTTGCAGTTAAAAATAATAATTTGAATGGTCGGACTAGATAGAATAGACCAGTGATACACCGACCTGACCCAATCCATTCCCATCTATATATGCGGCAGTGCCCCACTTTAGAAATTTTTCATGGCTCTTGGCTGACTCATAATTTATAGTTCAATGAATTTAGGAATTTTATATATCCAAAATCTGAAAGATAGATGAATTATCAATCGAGTCCTAAAAGATCGATGAAATGTGTCTATATATATGTGACCCAAATATTTCAAAACTATTTATCAACCTTCGACCTAAAATCCCATAAGTTATGGTTTTTTTAATTTTTTATTGATTCTATTGGTAATCTTTTATGAAATTTTCATTACAAGAGTTTATTAGTTTAATAAAATTAATTGATATTCAATTTTTTAAAACAAAATTAATAATAAAAGTCATGACAAATTAGGTCATAGATTGATAATTTTCAATCTTATCTTTAGGTTTCAGATTGATTGCTTATCTATCTTTCAGGCACTGGATTGATAAAATCCAATGAATTTAATTCATTTAACACATCTAAAATAGCAACTTGAAAATGTAAAATTTATATTTTAATAACAAGGAGATCAATTTTGAAGTTTGAACAACAGAAGGGCAAAAATGACACGAGATTTCACTAACGTAAACATCACGAGTTTCACGACTGGAAGGCTGTCACGAGTTTCATATCAGCTAAATAACTTTTGATTCGGTCAAATTCATATTTTCATCCAGGAAATATGACTGCACGTTTTCCTCAAGTAACTGTCTTAAATCGGTCAAATTTTAGTTCAAAATGGTTGAAGTGCATGGGTGCACAAATTACAAATATGCCCTAATAGCTCTTCATTTGTACTGGTTTTAGTCTTATACTAAGTTCAATCAGCACGTATTAGATTTAGGTAGAAAAATAAAACTATAAAAGACTAGGACATAAAAAATAATTAAACTCCATTCACTAAATTAATCACCAAATCAGAACCGATCAATCTAAACTAGACCTGATTTGGTAGACCTAAAAAGTTAATCCAAAATAACAAAAAAAGCTGCTTTTGTTACATATATACATATTTAAATATTTAGAATGGAAAAAGAGCCTCAACGTGAAATACTAAAATACATTTCCTCCATTTTCAATTTTGGAATCCAAGGAAAAATAGTTTTAAGAAATCTGGTTACTACATTAATCTACATCTTCATTCTTATGTTTATATTATATTGTCGTGCGTATATATTTGTATGTCAAACATAAATTAGATTGGATATTTCTTTGACACAGCAGGGAGGATTCAGTAGCGTAGTACGTACATGCACAATTGACAATAATCGTGAGCTCAAATAACATGTATCCGCCGCTGCTACAGAATATTTTACGGAGTGCGGCTGGGTTAGATGCAACGTACCTTTTGGAGAGTACACACTTTACGGGATTGTTTGGTAACGACTGAAACGACTAAAATGACTGACGTTGTTGAAGTGAAATTATTTAGTACTCCGTAATATTTTACTAAAGTGACTGATCGAAGAATTTATAATTACCATTAGAAGTATTTGTTTTTTATATTCTGACTATATGTATGTACCTTTGCTAGTAAAATCCTTTTGAATAATATGATGAGCAAATTAATTTTAAAAATTACACTTTTTATTAATTATATTAACATGCTAAGCTTACAGCCTCCAGCTCACATGCTTATAAATAAGAAAAACGGGACGTAAATTAGACGTTAGTGTCAATTGGAAGTATACAAAAATAAAAAGTAATGTTTGCATGCTACGTATAAAGTCAATTCAATTGGAAGTATATTCAGCATAAAGATATACATAAATTTAAAAACTACGCTTTTTATTAGTTATATTAACAAAATACGTATAAAGCATTATTGCAAAATATTGAAGGGACAAAGAAGTCAATTAACAAGTTAATGGTCATAAAATAAAATTCAACCCAAAAATCAAGTAAGCCTTGAGCTAATTTTTAAGCTGATAATAAAAATCAACCAAATCATTCATTTAAGGGGTGTTAGGTGATTTTTGTGTCGGTATATTCAGGCTTTTCAGCTCATTTTTTATCCTCCAAACGCGGGGGGTGGGGGGGGATTACTAGGACTCTTTTTTCTATAAATACTCTGTTCACGAACAAAACATATGTAAACTAGTAAGAATGTGTACAAAATGTTTTTTTTCTTTTTTATATTTACGACATTTTCATTTTAGGTAAACTCTACATTATCTTTTCTCTCTTATCTTTCACACTTCTGTCTACTCTTAGGTTACGTTGTTTTTGTTTGGAGTAATTTCATACTACGTATTAAGACCACCTAGATTGAAACAGACCAAACTCAATGAGATTAGGCTTAAACGAATTAGACCAGACCAAATTCCGACAACTGTAAAATACACAATGACTAGACATCTATCAAGTCATTGCTGACCTCCCTTTGTAACGTGTTTGAGTAGTTGTTAGAAAGGGAGGCATCTTCCTTGTCAAGTAATACTGAAATGAATGATCTCTTGCCGCTAGCCCAAGCATTCCCCAACGGGGGAGGCTGCGCTGGCAACGGTTGTGTCGTCTTAGTCATACGCTTGGCCGCACTCATATCTCCTCTACCTTGCCTTTCATTTAAAAGCGAGAGAGTATTATTTATTATTTCGGCCATTGTTTCGTTGAATTATGTTTAACATAAATATTTAATAATTTCATTTGGAGTAGTCGTCTAGAGATAGATGTTCTCAAACAATGAGCATAGTCACATTCTGATTGTGCGTTGGCAGTGGTTTAAAGAGCCGAACATACACATATCTTGTGCTCTATATGTCTAGTTTCATCTCCAAACTATGTCTTGGGTTATTTTCCCTTTAAAATTTGATAAAATTCCTCCCAAAAACCAAAATAGTTGCGAAAGTATGTTAAACCAAACATTATTGAAATATCACAAGAAATTGTGCTTGGAATGTGAAAAATAATTTTCTTAATCCGCCATACATTATATCATGTTGGAAAATGGAGTTATCAATTAGTGTTGTTTTCAAGCATGATATTTACTCACAATTGGGAACACGAAGACATCTTGGAGGTTAACCAAACAAACCCCCATCAAGGGATCACCTGAATAATATATTGTATTGATTTGCTTTAATAATTAATTTCTATACCAAGTTTTCACCTTGGAGGAAGAAATTACAATGTAAAAAATATGCATTCATCAAATTTTTCGGTGAAAATTTATTTTTATTGCTAAAAAAGTGAAAGGTCCTAGGAATTGAGAGCATGAAAGTACTTACCCAAAGTAGGGAAGCCTAAAATAGGAGCTGCACGGAGGAGTTTGATAGTATGACCGTCAAAAGGGTCAATGTTTGCTATCACTAAATGTATAGTAATGTCTCTTTTTCCTTTTCCAGCATTTTCAATGCTTTTGCGGCGGATGGCTCACAGTAACTACATAGAGTGATGAGTGCCCTAGATACCAACTGAGTCCCAAGTGAGGTAAAAGTCTAGGGGGGGTGAATAGACTTTTAAATCTTTACGGTTCTCAAGCCCTTTTTCTCTAACATGATATGTTTCAACATCTTTTGGGAGATATTGAAACATGCAACAGAAGTCTTGACCTCAGGAGGGTTAAACTATATAGAAACAGAAGGTTATGATACAAATGTGTTTGCCAGAAACAAATGACTCAAGGAGCAAGCTGCCGAAATCCTGAAGGAGATGGCTGCCAGTCAGTTTGGGAGCTGGCTGCCAATCCTTAGGAGCAGGCTGCTGAAATAGTACTACCTCCGGTTTTTTTTAATCTTCACAGTTTGACTTCACACAAAATAAGGAAAGAAATTTGACTTTACTGTAGAGTACACTGTTGAGGCACTATTTGACACTGTTTGGCACTGTAGAGACACTGTTTGGCACTGTTGAGACACTGTTTGACACTGTTTGGCACTGTTTTGATGTAGATTTCTTTGCCAAAAAATGAAATAAGGAAGTGTGAAGTTTATTTTAGACCGTCCCAAAAAGGAAAGTGTGAAGTTTATTAAAAACCGGAGGGAGTATTTCTGTTTGCTTTAGTTGAGGTATAGCAATGGACTACTCTAACTTTATTGGTTGTCTTTAGAACTAGTCTAACACATGATGAGTATGAAGGATTTAGATAAATGGAAATAGGTCACTTTGAAGAACAAATAACAAAGAGATGACTCACAGTGAACTGGGAAAGTTCACTGGACAGTTTTAGTGAGCAAGCTGATTTTCTGCGGAGTTGTGAAGGTGAGTGAGTACTGAATATGTGTTAGGAGCAGGATGTAAAAGATGACACAAGATATATCCTGGTTCAGAGGTGGTGTAATCCTCCTACATCCAGTCCCAACCTATTTCAGATGGATTTCCACAAAATGAATATTCCATTACATTTAATGCCCCAATCTACCCTTGGCCCAGGCGTAGATTGTGAGGTTTTTCACAAGGAACTTAAACACCGTTCCAAGCTACTCAGTCCTCCCAATGTTTTTCACTAATGACATTGACTCGCCAAGAGCTACTCATGTCCGTGCCCTTTCTCACCTTCTGGATTTGATCACAAAGCCCTCCAAATGTCTAACACTAGTTTAGAATACATGGGTGTATTGCTAAACTACCAACTAATCTAAGATCTATAGATGTGTATGAATTATAGCTAGTCTAAGAGCATTAGACGAGTGGGGTGGCAGCCGAAGTGTAGAAGAGAAATCAGCTGGCTGGATTTCTTCGTGTAGGGTATGATTTCCTTCTATCCACTTGGCTCCTCTCGTTTTACCACACTTGGTAATCCCACACTCCTTCTGTATTTATAGACTTGATCATTGCATCTCCACTGTTGCCTGAGGAAATGAATCTTGACCGTAGCTTGATCTACTTGCTTTGTTCCACTTGACTGAGGCAGCATGGGTTGTCTTTGTCACGTAGTGACACGGATCAACAATCTTTATCTCAACTTGTTTACACATTTCAATGCAAGATAAAAGATTTATTATCTTTATTTTCTTACGCGTAGAAACTAGTATAAAGCTGAGTGATATTTCAATGCTTCCTTACAAAATAATGAACACTTGCTTTTAGTAAAATAAATTTATAAGAAATTTATAATGTGATTAAAATCTCTTATAAATTTACTTTTCATCAAATTGTTATTTTGACTGCAAGTTGGTCTTTTGTCCAAGTGTTTTGTGCTAAGAGAAGAGAGAATTGGATTTCAGATGAGTTTAACTGAAACCCAGTTTTCAGCTGGCTGCCAAGCATTTCGGCTGGCTGCTGATTTCTGATGTTTTCCAGCTAGCTCATTCCTAACAATGTATACCAGTTAACTCTTTTATTACCTTTTCTTTTTGATCTTTTTCTTTTTGTTGTATGGTACGTTTACTTCTCTTTTAGTACTCTTTGCTTTTTATGAGTACTTTACCACTAAATATGGAGCACATTACAAATAAACAAAGTAGAACAAAACTAGTAAACTAATCTAATACAGGGATAATAAAAAGGGGTGACATCATCAAAACTATTTCATTGAAACATCAAAATCTAGGGGACCTAACATAGAGTATATGTCATGAATTAAAAACTTCATCAACTTTGTTAATTATCAGATTATCTCATCTAATAGAACATTTCAAGTGTTTATATACTTATGTCTACTAATTAAACATCCATAAAATCAAAAGTACTCTCCAATCTTCATTAACATATAATCAATGATTTATTTTAAACCAAATATATGGGTATTTTCAAACATCCAACCAGACTAAGAAGACACTGAAATTAGTCAATTTTCATCATCAAATTGGACTTGATCTATGTAAGTTAAAAACAAATAATAAAAATAGAAAATCAGAACCAACCTTTGTACAAGTAAAGCTGGAACATTCAACTAGTGATCGTATACATTGGTGAGGACCAGGACAAGGACAATATTTATCTTTATCAACTAACAAAGCACTAATCATGCTACTTCCACTGTGTTGTGTGGTCTACTGATCATCCCAACATATTGATTAGAAGTATGATTGTTGCTACTACAATTATCATTGCCAAACCATTGCATAAAATGATGCATGTTTAGGGATATAGGGAGGAAAAACAATGTGATTATAATTAATTAATTAGACAATGCAGCCCCGTCTTAAATAGTGGAGGATCTGGGATGGATTTAAATCGGGGACTGCCCCTTGGGATTTGAAAATGAATTATTAAATGTATATATATAGCCCGTTTGGAGATATAGAGAGAAAAAACAGCGTGATTAATTATGATCTAGATCACGCATCCCCGTCAAAAACAGTTGAGGCTCAATGATAGATTTAGATGGGGGACTGTCCATTGAAATTTGAAAATGAATTATTAAACGTATAGAGCCCATATGGGGATATAGAGAGGAAAAAACCATGTGATTATAATATAGATCACGCATCCCCGTCTTAAATAGTTGAGGACCAGGGACAAATTCAGACGGGGGAATGTCCCCTTGGGATTTGAAAACAAAGTATTGAACATATAGAGCCCATTTGGTAACACAAAAATTGGTTGAATCTATTGAACCATGAAAATTTATGTTTTAGATATATTTTATTAACAAAGTAAAGAAAAAAGTATATGAAAAATAACTAAAATGGTGCTCCATAGTAATTGCAGTAGTCAATTTAGCTAGACTTGTTACTTTAACCTTAATTACTTTTATTGATTATTACATAATTCAATGCGTGAAATGAAAAGTTATGTATTTGATTAAAAAGTTGGCTGATATGACTCATAAGCCGAAAATGGAGGTAACCAACTAGACTCAATTTTTACTATTTAGACTTGCACTAGATATTTAAATGGTTGCCTCTTAGCTTGATTTATTATTTGCACAACTACTTTTAACCAATAATTAAACACGACTAATAATTTTTTTTGGGATCCCGGTGTTAAGCTACTTTAGAGTGAGGTAAGGGCCAGGGAACACCTTACCAGTTTATTAGAAAGTTGAAACTAATACACGGTAGGGGACTAGACCAAAACCCACCGAATCAGCAAGCATGTGGATAACTAATAGCATCAAATTTAACAATTCCTAAAAATTTGTTGTAGATGATACAATTGTTCTCAAAATGCACCAAATTGTTCGCAATATACTCAGCAGCTTTGTTACATGGTTTCTTAATGTGCGAGAAATCTAAATTGTACCCCTCGAACTTTTCTTTAAAAGCCAGCAAAACGGATAGAGCTTTCCGATGCGATCTTACTGCCCCCTTTATGGTCTGCATGACCTGCAAATTATCACATTCAATAACAGATTTAGTATAGTTATTCTCTTGTAGAAAAACTTTCATGTTAATCAAAATATCACAAATAATGGAAGTGGAATTCTGATTAATATGAGAGTTTCTCTGATAATAGATAGAATAACCATGATGATTCCGTACAATTAATCTTGAGATGTAACCACCATTCGTATCATAAACCAAGGAGATATTAATCTTAATGTAAGTAGAGGGGGGTTTGAGCCAACGGCAAACACGAGAATTACTCTTTTTGGATTTTGGAATAGGGATAATACAATTAATACCTTGAATCGGCGGATTGTTGGCATTAGTGGTAAAAGGTTTGGCATTACTAACATCCCTAAGCTCCTTATTGATGTAATCAATAGCCTCAGAAATATGGAGACTTATTAATGTAAATAGCAACTTGACTTTGCAGATTTTGATAATCATCGTGGGCAGTGAACCAATTTTGGAGCATAGTATTTAAATTATTAGTGTTATAGTTTGCAATTTTGAAAATATTTTCGTAATGGGACCACAACTTAGCTTGTAACTGAAATTGCAAGTAGTGTAGCAATGATCCCTAGTGTCACAATTATTACAAAAGGGACATTTAAAGGGGCCATAACTTCCAAACTTGTGCAGCCTCTCTTAGAAAGGTTGCAAGTAACATATATATAGATTCTATAATAATATAGTGATATTTTTGTGAAGTTTATCTTTATTAGACACAAGAGTAACATAGTTTTGTAAAATAGAGAGCAATATTTAAAATTTTCATAGAACTAAACCACTTTTACTCTTTGACCATGTCCGAAGTTTTAAACTTCAAAACCCTATTTAATACTACCTCCGTCCCCCTAAGTTTGGGACAAAGGGGTGTGGTGTGGTTTTTAAGAAAAAGTAGAATTGTGTGGTTGATATTAAATTGATAAAGTGTGAATAAAGTAAGAATGAATTCTAACCACTCATATATTACCAAATATGGTATGAGACAAACTTAGTGGGACGGACGAAAAAGGTAAAACGGGACAAACTTATGGGGACGGAGGGAGTAAGTATTAAATTTCAAAAGTTCTAAAGTTCATACATGTGGAGGTATTGGCCCATCAGGCCTTGGCAGCCCTCTCCTTCTCTTATTTGGGCATGTTCGCTTGTTCCTTAGCCCCGGTCCATGTTGTTTCTCGCTAGCCCGTATTTTGGAACCCTTCTTTTGCGTCCCCCCTTGACCCTCGATACTTAAACCCTCATCTTCCTCTTTTGAGAGTAGAGGTCTTCGGTTAGGGAGAGAGAGTGAGGTTAAGAGAGAGTTAGAGAGAGACTATCTGTCACTTCTCCTTCGATTCCTTCATGATCTCTCTGTGTTTCCTACCTTTGACCATGGTGTGCATTGAGATGGCTGGGCTGGCCTGAGTTTGACTGTCCCTTCCCGGTGGTGCTTGGCATGAACTGTTTGAGCCTGGTCTGAGCTGGAGAGGTGAAAACCTAACAGTGGTATCAGAACCGGAACTCCTATCGTCCTCGCCAGTAGCCCGAGAGCTCTGCCGCTGCCATCCGCCACAGATCTCCATCGGTGGGTAAGTCGAGAAGCCCATCCTCGGGTTCTCACTCAGGTAAATTGGCGATAAACACCCTAGGTAGCCGGGTGCCTCTGGTAGTGTGTGAATCTGTGGTTTTTTACTTGTTTCATCCCCTTCCCCGCTTTGCATTGCTGCTAACCTGCTTGGTCTGGCTGTCAGTGTGAATCTTTGATTGCATGTGTGATTTAGGTCTCTGCATGTATAGGTTTGTGGTATCTTCAGGTTTATGCATATGCGAGTTTGAGGTTTGATACTGTAATTGCTGCTTCTATCACTTCCTACGTGTTTTATCTGCTATTTCCATTCCTTGCTTCTGTCTTGTACCTTTGTGATCTAGTAAGTGGACCTGTGTGACTCGGCACTTGCGGATAGGACTGTCAGGTTTCCTGCCAGCCACTCAAGTGGCCTTTGGATCTGCGTGGCCTGTCAGCCCGCATGTGTGAAGGTGTCTTAGAATAAACTAGATCTCTCTTAATTTATTCTACAAACAATTGTAATTCTAGCTGCGGTTCTAGATTACAAGAGACATCAATTAAATTATTCAAACACAAATTAAACAACATTCATGCAATTCATCCATCAATAAACTAGCCATACATCATGATTAACCCTTTCATCAATCCTAAATCACTAATTAAAACTACTCACAACTCATAATTGAAGACTCAACAGAATTGGGATGAATAGAAATATTTGTCTAATTAAAAAGTAGGAAATTACAAATAATCTCATAGTCTTGAACAAAATAGCGGAAAACACGTAGAAACTCGTCCCTAGGCCTCTCTCTAAATTCTGTAACCTCAAAATAGGAGTATGGAGGCCTTATTTATAGAAAACAGTTGAATTCGGGCCGAACTGGGAAAATCCGGCACAGGCACGGCGCCTGGCACGGCGTGCCTGACGACTGTGCCTCCGGAGCATATCGCTCGCGTCGCAGTCAGGCACGGCGTGCCTCCCTGGCATGCATGACCGTGCCTGGACTCCAGTAGCTAGGTTCGCTTCTCTTCTACAGGCACGGCGTGCCTGGATGCTGGGCACGATTGTGCCTGGCTTGTTCCTCGCCAGGGTGCCTTGCTACGCACACACGGCGTGCCTAGATGATGGGCACGACCGTGCATGCCCTTTCTAATAGGCTAATATAATTAGGAATCTACCTAATAAACAAACCAGAGGGTACTCGAACAGCCTGGACACCTAGGAAAAAGTGTAAATCCCCCAAATCCTTCATGGCAAAGCATCGGCCCAGACAAGAAATAAATGTATCTGATCTTCTCAGCAGGAATAGAATAGGCTAATATAATTAGGAATCTACCTAATAGATATTTAGGAATGTGCCTAATATCTGTTTAGGAATACTTTGTATTTTGGCAACTCTTCTATTATAAATATATCTGTCAGGACTCCTATTGGAGTACCTCTTTCCCATTATTTCACATGGTATCAAAAGCTTAGGTTTTTAGACACATTTTTTTTCTCTTTATTTTTTCGGTTCCCATGAACCTTATTATAGCCGCCGCCGCCTCGGGGTCGACTGCCGCCACATTTACGGTAGTCTTCGATCCTTTGAAGATGAGCGCGGCTAATATGGCGCAGATCACCTCCTTCGCGTCGCTGAACACGGTGCTTGCTTCCAGCGTGCCGTTGAGTTCGCCGCCTGCTGCTGCCTATGTCCGTGCAGCCCACCTTCTCTGCGTCGCTGACCACGGTGCTTGCTTCAAGCGCGCTGTTGAGTTTGCCGCTGGCTGCTGCAGACATATATTCTCATGGAGATCTTATTGTCAAAGATGTGCCTTCTAATCTTCCGCTCACGGATATATTTACTAAGAGTTTTTTTTTTTAGTTTGCAATTTCATTTTTTTAAAAGACAACCTGCGCGTTGTATCTCCCGCACAGTTTGAGGGGGTGTAATAGGCTAATATAATTAGGAATCTACCTAATAGTATTTAGGAATCTGCCTAATATCTGTTTAGGAATACTTTGTATTTTGGCAACTCTTCTATTATAAATATATCTGTCAGGACTCCTATTGGAGTACCTCTTTCCCATTATTTCACACTTTCTTCATCCAATTTCTTCGTTTTCTTGCTCTAAATGTTCCTTAATGCTTCCGTGATCGATCCAAAGGCTCTTTCTTCATCAAAACATCGTCGTGAACCTCCAGGAGACCTCCAAAACTCTCGAATCAATCTCGAATGCTTATCAACTCTTCCTGATTCTTCTCAAGCGCCGGTGCCGGACTCTAATTTCCTGATTTTGACTCCAGACAACACAAAACTCGAACCAACGCCCGGTAAACATAACTTGAGCTAAAATTGAGACTTGTGACACTTAAAAGCAAGGAAAACCATCAAAAGTCAATCCCAACACGCATCAAATGTGTGTTGCAATACGAACTTATCACATATCATGTATATATATATATACTACATCTGTCCTCTTTTAATTGCAACATTGAACTTTTTGCACTATTCACATATTCTACTTTGACTATATTTTATTTATTAATGTATTATAAATTAATTTTTTAAAAAATATTGTTAAATTCTTCTCATTTTAAATTTTCAAAAACTGATTTTTTATTTTTTTAATAATAAGGAATAAAAAATATTAGTAGTCAAACTTGTGCATTGGCAAATGTGAAAAGTTGACTATTGCAATAAAAAAGAATGGATGAAATATTATTTTTGTGACTAGTCAACCGACCTGTGTCTTGTCCGTGTGTTGCACGTGTGTTGCACATGTAATTGAACTAAGCTTTACATATGTAATTGAACTAAGCTTTACAATTTATTTTATTAGTTGTCACCTTTCCATACTCAAAAACTTTTATCCAACTTTCTCATTATTTTTTCTACTTTTTCACGTCTTTCCAACCCCTTTCATGTAATAGTATGTAATAAAAATAAGAAGAAAGAGGGAAGGCGTGAAACGGAAAATCACGGGAACGGTAACGCCTGGAAGGGACGGGTTTTATGGACGGAAGAACTCCACAGCTTGTTCATGGATACAATCCTTAAGCTCGGAGAACGAAGTATGCTTATTTAATTGTTATAATTGCTCTTATTTAATTAAGATTTATGATTTAATACACACTATTACAAAATTTATAGTCTAATTTGTAAAAATTTGGATCAACTCAAAAAAGATTAGTGTAAAAATTGCATGAACTGACGGTTGCTTCATAATAAGATTAGCGAGCCATTTTGCAAATGATGGAAATGTACGTAGTATTTTTTTAACAAATAAAAAGAGTTCAAATGTATTTTGTACAATGTATTAAATTAACCTCAAGGTGGCTAGCGACTTGCATCCTAGTGAGATATGGTACGTTCATGGCCTCTGCTATATCCTTCGGAAAACACCCTATGATGCACATTTTTACAAATTACACTATAATGTTTGCAATAATGTGTATAATTAAATCAAAATTCTTAATTAGAGAAGAGCAATTATAACAATTAAATAAGCATACTTCGTTCTCCGAGCTTAAGGAATGTATCCATGAACAAGTTGTGGAGTTCTTCCGTCCATAAAACCCGTCCCTTCCGGGCGTTACCGTTCCCACGATTTTCCGCTTCACACCTTCTCTCTTTCTTCTTATTTTTATTACTACTACCATTACTATTACAATGATTATCATCATCATCACCATCCTTGTATAATTTGTTAATTGTAATCTCCTTTTCCATGGTCACTTGTGGACCCCGTTGAGTACTACCTCTTGAAACATGCTGCCACAAATTTTTGACCGGATCTCCAGAAAAGGGCTCCTCGAGACAGAGAAAAGGGCCTCTCGAGACAGAGAAAAGCAACTTCTTGAAGTGCAAGTCTTGCAAGTGTTCCATCATAGTCCTCGTGATCAGTTATCACTATATAGACGTGTAAATGTATATGCATATTGAACAATATCTAAAGATATAAATCAAAATCAATATATAGTGAAGATTATTCAATTTTAATTTCAAGTGCAATGTAATGCAATATGCTTAAAAAAAGTAATTATAAAATTGGAAGTGTATTCATTCTAAGTCTTTTAAAAACTCTCAATTTGGGAGAAATTGAAAATTGAATACGTGAAGGGTTTCAAAAGGTTATAGGAGGCTCCAAAATTCTCACTTTATCCCTAAGATTCAGCTTTCTTTTTAACGATAGGACTTTTCCAATCATTATGGCGACACTTCTAAAATCATGTTAAACATCATCAATAAGTAAATGTGGAAATGAAAATTTACCATAAAATAATTCGTAGTATGTGTGTAGTTTTTATATAAAAATTGAGTATACTCCGTATGATATAGTAGTACAATATCAGGTTATTGTAAGAGATAAATTAATTACTACAAAATTTGCACTATTTATTGTACAATTAATTCATCTCTAGATAGAGTTTATTGTATACTAAGTATTTGGCTTCCATATTTTAGTAGCATGTCATGTATATGTATTATTTTTGTAACTTGTCAACCGACCCGTGTCTTGTCCATGTGTTGCACGTGTGTTGCACATGTGTTGCACATGCGTTGCACGGATTACATATGTAATTGAACTAATTAACTTTACAATTTATTTTATTAGTTGTCACCTTTCCATACTCAAAAACTTTTATCCAACTTTCTCATTGTTTTTCTACTTTTTCACCTTATCAGGTTCAATCATGGGAGATCCTTAAGATTTGTCTAGAACTCAACCTTTTGGAAGAATGAATACGTAGTATTTGTTTGACACCACACGGAGGATTCAGTAGCGTAGTACATACTTACAGTGGCCCCCACCAGTGAATGCACAAGACTCATGAGCTCAAACGTGTATACGCTCCTACCATTCTACCGCGTATTTTACGGAGCACTAGATTAGATGCAACGAACCTTTTGTTGAGTTATTTTTGGTAAAATTTATATTACTCCCTCTGTGTCTAATAAAATTTCCATAATACAAATGACACGAAGATTAAGATAGTGAGTATTGTGTGGTGAAAAGTTTTGCAGAGAAAAGAGAGATGTGAAAAAATGTCGTGAATTACAAATTATTTACCATAAAGGCCGGAAATGAAGAAGTTTAATTGGGAGGGATAGAAAAAGTTGGATGTTTATTTAGGGACGGAGGGAGTATCTTTTCTATCTTATCTTCAATTCATTCCACACTTTTATCTACTCTTAGGTTGTTTTATTTGGATTAATTTCAGTTTAACACCTGAGTAGACTCGATAACATTGAATAGATAAAATCAGATCAGTTTCAACATTTGCAAAATACATTGTGACTAGAAATCCACCATATCAGATCAATTAAGACCTGATCAGGTTCGATTTAAATATACCAAACTAGATCATATCAGACCAGACCATAGTATTTCAATTGAAGTGAATACAGCTTCATACTCAAAGGGAGAATATTTTTACATTTCCCCCACATTATTCACTATCTCTAATATCTTTTTCTTGACGGCAGATCATATCAGGTTGGCCTGACGGAAATCGCCTTCACGCCGAAGACATTTGGGGCTCTTCCTGGTGGAATTTTTTGATGAGATTTTTTTAGCATGTTCTTCATTAAATCTAGT
This sequence comes from Cuscuta epithymum, assembly GCA_945859915.1. NCBI lineage: Eukaryota > Viridiplantae > Streptophyta > Magnoliopsida > Solanales > Convolvulaceae > Cuscuta > Cuscuta epithymum. The sequence goes on along the minus strand of CAMAPF010000948.1, from coordinate 512,595 downwards.
TTATGCCCACCAAATTAAAGGTAACAATTCAATCGAGAAAGCAGTTAAATAAGTTATTTACAAAAATTGTGCTTTATATAAATAAAATATGCAATTTTTGTAAAGAATTCATTTAAGTGCCTTCCCGATTGAATTTTAAGCTAAAATATTTTAGACATAAAGTAGACTGGATGAAGAAATGCTCAAAACATGTCATCAATATATCCACTCAGAAAGTACCCAAATTGCCTCGGCTGGACGACGAGTCGTGTCAGGCTGGCCCGATAGGAACGCTACTCCGTTTTTCTTTATTAATTTGAGGAAAAACCTATAGTTATGGTTAATAAAAATTTCAAATCCAAGACAAACACCATTGTCTTTTGATGACACCACTGTGACACTTCCAAAGAAGATACCACAAGGTAAAAACGTATCTCAAGTAATGCCGCAAGTAACTAGCTCCACCATCACGACCAGCCACCACCGCGGCCAGAATAGTGGCTCCACTGTCTAAATTAGGTGCTGCCGCCATGGCCGGAACTGTTATGTCGTCAACCTCTACCCCAACAGACGCCGACGTACCCCATCTTCTCCAACAGGTCTTGTTGCAGCCCAATAACACCTATAACCCTAGGCACTGTTGGCCACCCATAAAAAGCATTTCTTGTGCATGTCACCTATAACACTAGCCTTTATCACCGTGACGGCCGCATTCGTCTCTCGTAAACCTTTGTTGCTTGTGAATGAATCCTAGCTTCGACATACACCATCGGTAATCCCAGTCACCGAAGAGAAGACAACACGAGAGATCCAGATCTAAATCTTCATCACTGATTAGGCTTTAGGGCCAGGAGTGCAATAACTAACTATTTGCGGACAGAATGAACAAAAATTAAGAAAATGATGAGGGAGGGAGGTAGAGGAGATTGAGGCGAGCAGCGGCAGTGGCAACGTGGGGAATCATAGTTCTCGTCATCATCGGCAAACCTTAGTTAGCATCGCGCGTCGCCATAGTCAACTCGCTGTCATTGGATGTTGTTGCTGTCTTAGCCTCACCATCACCGCCAGAGCATCTAAGTCATCGTCTAAGCTTCGTGATCAGATGAATGCGTGAGCTCGTGTTGGAGTTAACCTTGTTGTTTAGAATTTCATCATGTTTATTTTAGCTTATTTTGAGTCATAGATGCATATTAGACTAGAGTGTGAGTGCACGGCGGGATGAGTCATGCCAAGTAGTACTGTGTGTCACGTGGCACCGTGCATGTGATGTACCGGCACTGATGTGCGTATGTGTCGTTGCTTTGATGTTAGTATAATTTGGATGGGTTGGTGAATTAGTTTGTTATGCATGCATGTGTTGTACATAGTGGGTGAGTGGGCTTCATGGTGTGGGTTGTAACCACTCTTTTGTAAGTGAGATTTCTTTGTTTATAAATGGAGAAAAATGTGTGTGTCAAAGTAAGAGGCTTTGAGCACATACAAAAAAAAAACTACGCTAGTTCTTTATTTTTCCTACTTGAGCAAAAGCATTCCCTTCATTAGTTCTTTCTTCTTCCTATATATGTGAGCAAAAGCATTTCCTACATTTGGCATCAGAGTCATGGCAGGTGAAGGTTCGCGCACTCCATCACGCTCACTGGTATGTCATGGGCAGAGCCCTACGCGGCGAGGCGGCCGCGAGGTGGTGGTGCAGTAGCGCGTCGTCCACCAGGTCAGCAGCACCGTCGTCTACCCGACGTTGACGGTGACAAACTACTTCGAGTGGGCGCTAATCATGAAGGTGAACATGGAGGCCCAAAGTGTGTGAGACGCCGTCGAGGGTGGCGGGAGCTTCACCGAGGATAAGATGGCGCTTGCGGCAATTCTGCGAGCCGTGCCACAGGAGATGTACTCCACGCTTGCCGGGAAAGCGACGACAAAGGAGGCATGGGACACCATCAAGTCCATGCGTGTGGGCGATGAGCGTGTCTGTGAGGGTCAAGGCACAAACTCTACTCAAGGAGTTTGATATCGTCTGCATGCGGAGCGGCGAGACGACAGACGAGCGAACCATGCGCATGAACGGTCTCGCCAACAAGATTCGCACCTTCGGCGAGACCTTTGAGGAGGTGAAGGTCGTGAAGAAGTTACTCCGCATCGTGCCATCCAAGTACACACAGGTAGCTATTGCAATTGAGCAGCTTCTTGATCTTAAAACCATGTCCATGGAGGAGCTTGTGGGAAGGCTCAAAACGATGGAGGATAGGAGCGATGCGGACGACGACGCTGACAACAACGACTATGGCGGTAGAGATTGCTTGCTTCTCACAGAGGATGAGTGGCTTTCTCGCTACCACGACGACACCGGCAAGAAAAAAAGTATGTTCGACATCTGTAAGGTTCGATGCTATAACTGCCAAAAGTATGGGCATTTCTCCAAGGATTGCACAACATCAAGGAAAGAGTAGACACATCTCGCCAATGCGACCGCCGCTGACGAGCCAGCGCTGATGTGATGGTTCGTGATGAAAACGGTTAGCAACGCAAGAGGGGGGGTGAATTGTGTGTGTGTGGAACCGTGGCAGTTTTTCGCCGAGTTCTAGTGTGGGATAAAGGGAATTGCAAAATAGTAAAGTGCACAAGAATTTAACGAGGAAAAATCCCTTGGCTCAAAGGGATTAAAAAACCTCGACCTCCCTCGGAGGAATTTTAAACAACTTCACTAAACAAGCCTTTGAAAGAGTTACAAGAGTGATTCTCCTAATCTACCCTTGAGCCTCCCCAACTCTATCCTCTCTAGGAAGAGTTATGCATCTCTACCTTGCGGGTAGAGAGCCTCTCAGCTTTATCACAAAGCTCTCACACACACTTAACCCGAGGCAGCTACTCTAGCCAATTAAGCCTCAATATTTCAAGTACAATATGAAAGGGAAAGGAAAAACTCTATCTAGAACTCCGTGTGGGCAGTTTCTGGCGCCTTGAACTTGGTATTTCTCTTGAGTGTTTCTCTTGATATTTTCTCGGTCAAGCTCACTTTAATTCTCTTTGGCTGCTTCGTTTATATAGGCTGTCTTGAGCAGACCGTTTGAGTAATCCTCTTTGAATAGTTGATCTCCTAATCTTGAGACTTGCCTTGATATTTTGAATTACTTTCCTTAGAGTAGCTCTCTTTATTCGGTCTCAAATATGAGTAAATTTGCTCAATATTCACGAGTCAACATATAAGGAAATAATATTGATTTACTTAACATGCTTTAGTCAAGCAACGGACCATATCAATAAAAATATTCAAGATATTCAAATAACACATAAGAGCACATCAACTTGGGAGAGTATCTTATGCAGCAACGGTTCCAAAAATAATATGGCAAGGAATAATTTATTCTCTTATTATAGCAAGAGAGCAATAAAGTGGTCAATGATTACTTAAAGATATGCAAGTAATGATGCTACGTGTAACTTACTATATGCAAAGATCTCACACAAATAATTCAATCATGGAAGGCAATGTAATTGGTATGGTAAGAAATATTTATTTCAAAAGGAAAAAGCCACTTACGGTAATCTTCCATAAGGCAAGATATTTAATTCATTAATGCTATGGTCAACCCAAAATTACTTGTCATAAAGTAAAAAGCACAATTACTTTTATGAAGCACAATTACGTATAATATTATATGGTCATGCAATAATGCACTCATATTACTTTCCATAAAGTGACTTTCCATAAAGCATATGTAACAATACATTTCACAAAATATTTAATCAATTATAGAAAGGTATTAATGCATGTAAAATATCATACGTTGAAAGACATGCACATGCAGACACATACTAAATTATGGGACTGAATGTTTCGTGGAACTGTTCTGTCCAGAGTTCATATTAGAACTCTCCGTAGTCGGTTCTGTCCCCCGTTCCATCTGCATGGTTAGTCATCAACAAAACCACATACTCAACAAATTCCCCCTTTTTGTTGATGACAAACATTAGGTGCCATAATAATGATATCCCTGCATATTAGTATCAAGCATAGAAATCAACACATAAAGGGGCACCTGCTTTTTCCCCCTTTTGTCATTCAACAAAAGGAATCAAAATGTTTCCCAAATCAAGACATATAATTGTTCCCCCTTAGGAGATGCCGGAAGGTCCTGCATGCCCTCTCCGCGACCAGAAAAAGAGATTAGTAACTGAGATTAGGAAAGAAGAAGTAGAACGAATTAGTCAGGAATTAATTAGACCGAGTTCCAGTCTAATTATTTCAAACCTTTCTCTTCCCAGGGGCTTTGTAAAAATATCAGCTATTTGTTTCTCGGTGTTGCAATATTCCAGCCTGATTATTCCCTTTTCCACGCAATCTCTCAGAAAATGATGTCGTATATGAATATGTTTTGTCCGAGAATGCATGACCGGGTCCTTTGATATGCTTATTGCACTTGTATTATCGCATAGGATGGGCGTGCACTTTAAATCAACCCCGTAATCGCTTACTTGTTGCATGATCCACAATGATTGAGAGCAACAAGATGCGGCTGCTACATACTCAGCTTCAGTTGTTGAAAGAGCAACTGAATTTTGTTTCTTTGAGCTCCAAGAAACTAGACAGGGACCTAGGAAGTGAGCCGTTCCAGATGTGCTTTTTCTATTTAGTAGATCACCTGCAAAATCAGAGTCTGAATATGCAATAAGGTTAAAATCATCATTACGAGGATACCATAAGCATAAATCAGCAGTTCCTTTGAGATATTTGAGGATCCTTTTCACAGCCTTGAGGTGAGATTCCTTGGGATTAGCCTGGAACCGAGCACATAGACCTACGCTGAAAACAATGTCAGGTCTACTGGCAGTGAGGTACAGTAGGGACCCAATCATTCCTCGATACATCTTTTGGTCTATGCTCTTTCCTTGTTCATCCGCATCCAGCCTATCATTTGTTCCCATAGGTGTAGTCATGGTTTTGCCTTCACTCATTCCGTACTTCTTTAGGAGTTCCTTGAGGTACTTTTGTTGAGATATTTGAGTTCCTTTGCTTGATTGCTAGATTTGTAGGCCAAGGAAGAAATTAAGTTCCCCCATCATACTCATCTCAAATTCGGAACTCATAAGATTAGAGAATTCATCACAAAGAGAATCGTTAGTAGCACCAAAAATAATATCATCAACATAAACTTGAACAACCAATAGGGCTTGATCTTTTATTTTTAGAAAAAGAGTTTTATCTATTTTTCCTCTTTCAAAACCATTTTCCAAAAGAAATTTAGATAGGCGTTCATACCAAGCACGAGGTGCTTGTTTGAGGCCATAAAGTGCTTTATCTAATTTGAAAACATGATTAGGAAAATCTTGATTTTCAAAGCCCGGTGGTTGTTCTACATATACCTCTTCCTTTAGATATCCATTCAAGAAGGCCGTCTTGACATCCATTTGGTGGAGGGTGAAACCCATATGAGCCGCAAATGCTATGAGCATTCGGATTGCTTCTAGTCTAGCCACCGGTGCAAATGTTTCGTTGAAGTCTATTCCTTCTTGTTGGTTATAACCTTTGACAACAAGCCTAGCTTTGTTCCTTGTGATTTGACCATGTTCATCGAGCTTGTTCTTGAATACCCATTTGAGACCTATCACAGTCTTGTTCTTGGGTCTCGGTTCTAGATGCCACACCTTATTTCTTTCAAACTGATTTAGTTCTTCCTGCATGGCTAGAACCCAGTCAGTGTCGGAGAGAGCCACTTCATGGTTCTCCGGTTCTATAAGAGATAAATAAGCAGAGAAAGCACAAAAGTTTTTAAGTTTAGATCTAGTTGTTACTCCCTGATTTAGATCAGTGAGGAGATTATCCAGCGGATGTGATCTATGAAGCTTCCAACCCCTAGGAGCGTTGGGTTGGTCCACCAAGTTGTTGAGAGTATCTGAAACTGGTTCTACCGGTTCTACAGGTCCAGTGTCAGTGTTCTGTCCAGGTTCTTCTTCAGTTCCAGATTGTTCATTTTCATTTGTTAGAGGTGGTTCACCAGTTTGATTGTCAGTTCCTTCACCTCCTTGAGATTGTGATTTCTTGCGAGTGATCCCTAGCTCACCATCATCAGCTTGGATTGATTTTGGGGCAAGTGCTTCATCAAAGATTACATGAATGCTTTCCTCCACACATTGTGTGCGTTTGTTTAGAACTTTGTAGGCCTTGCTATGTGGGGAATATCCGAGAAAGATTGCCTCGTCACTTCTAGCATCAAATTTGCCGATGTTGTCTTTCCCATTGTTGTGGACGAAACATTTGCACCCAAAAGTTCTTAGATGACTTAAGTTGGGCTTCCTCCCCTTGAGCAGTTCGTAGGGTGTTTTCCCTAGGAGTGGACGTATCATGGCTCGATTAATGATGTAGCATGCTGTGTTTAGAGCCTCTGCCCAAAAACTCCTAGCTAGACCGCTGGAAATAAGCATAGTTCTAGTCATGTCCTCCAGAGTTCTATTCTTCCGTTCTACCACTCCGTTCTGTTGTGGAGTTCTAGGGGCGGAGAAGTTGTGGTCTATCCCTCGTTCTTTGCAGAAGGCATCGAAGAGAGAATTGTCAAACTCAGTTCCATGATCCGATCGGATCTTGATTAGTCGTAGACCTGTTTGATGCTCAATTTTTCTTACAAAAATAGCAAACTCATTAAAAGTATCTTTCTTGCTAGCAAGAAAGATAGTCCATGTAAATCTTGAAAAGTCATCAACAATAACCAGAACATATTCTTTGTTTCCTCGGCTACGGACTGACATTGGACCACACAAATCCATGTGTATTAGTTCTATGGGCTTGCTTGTGCTCACCAAATTCTTTGTTTTAAAAGATGATCGAGATTGTTTTCCGGTGGCACAAGCCGAGCAAACATGGTCAAATGAAAATTTCATGTTCGGCAGTCCAATAACTAAATCATTATTTTTAAGTTTATTTATTAATGAAAAACTAGCGTGTCCAAGCCTTTTATGCCATAGCAAAGGATCGTTATCAATAACGCTCAAACAAGTCATACTAATATTAGGCAATGAATCAAGATCTACTTTATATGTATTTTCGAGCCTCTTGCCTTCAAGTATAACTTGTTGTGATTCGTTATTAACAATGCGACAAACGTTATGATCAAAAACAACACTATTACCTCGATCACAAAATTGAGAAATACTTAGTAAATTAAATTTCAAACCCTTGACTAAAAATACATTATCAATAGCATGGCTAGGTGACTTTCCAACTTTGCCCACGGCTATGATCTCTCCTTTGCCGTTGTCTCCAAATGTCACCTTTCCACCGCTAAATGGCCGTAGTGAGAGGAATAAAGATTTGTCTCCCGTCATGTGCTTAGAACAACCACTGTCAAGGAACCAGTGATTGTTCCCCCTCACTCGGCGCTGTTCCAGGATTAAGGGTTAGCGCGTGGAACCCAGACTTGCTTGGGTTCCATTTTGTAATTGTTTGAGGAATATCTAACATGATCATAACATCTTTCTAAAGTCTTTTGCCGAGAGTGACATTGATACCGTAGATGACCGATTTTGCCACAATGCATGCAAACTCGGTTGTCATAAGTGTCAACGTATTTAGGTTTCCATTTACCATAAAAGCCTCTTGTTCTTTTATGAAAAGTTCGGTTAGGCGTTTGTCCATAACCGTTTTTGTGCCTCTGAACCAGTCTATCGAACCAGTTTGGTCCAGTTCTAGGTGGCTGTTGATATGGTCTAGAACTGGGTTGTCCTCGGGTTCTATTGCCCTTAAAGGGTTGGTTCTGAAAATTTGATTTTGGATTAGATCGAATATCCCTTGGAATATATCCGAGACCTGCAGTCTCGTTTACTTTCTTATTGTGCTGAGAAGGACCAGTTCCAGAATGATGTCTAGACCTGGTTTTGTTCGTTGCACTATAGGATTGATATTCCGGTCTATTTTTAAAATCAGTGCACTCGGCAACAAGACGATGAAGATGATCAATTAAAGTACCAACGCTCGGAATTTTTGAAAGAAGTTTTTCATCATGATTAACTTGTTTGTTCATACTATCGAGCTTAAGAGAGCAAATGATTTGATCTTGTTCTAAAACCACTTCACTATACTTAAGCCTTTCATCTATTAACTCTCCCACTTTTGTTTCAAGCCTTATCTTGGCTTTCGTGGCTTCCTCGAGTTTAGACTCAAGCTCAGTGATTTGTGATTTAAGATGATCATTTTCAGAAAGGTTTTGATTAAGCTCAATAGTCAATCTTTTGAAAATTTTCCGAGCTTTGGTTTTGGATAGAGAGTCAAACTTAGATAGAAAATTTTCAAGGTTTACCTCAAAGCTCTCTTGGTCGGATTCCTCGTCAGAATGAGCCATAAGGCATAGACCCGCATGGTTGGTGTTCTTATCATTTTCCTCTTCTTCATCATCAGAAGAATCTCCCCATGCTGCCATCATGGCCTTTTTGAGATCTCTCTTGAACCCTTTGTCTTCGCTGAACCTCCGGTTGGAACTTGACTTGTTCTTGTCGCAGTTCCGGTCATTTTTCTTTTGTGAACAGTCTTTAGCCCTGTGCTCAAAGGAACCACAAACAAAACAACCTTGGTTATTAAAGGATTGAGTATTCCTTTTACCTTGTTTGGTACGGTTGTTCTTGAATTTTCGGTACATCCTCCCAAATTGTTTTGCAAACATGCTCATCTCATCATCCGATTCACTCTCGGATTCCTCTTCTTCTTCTCGAGCCTTTAGAGCTATTCCTCTTTCTCGTCTAGCACTCTCGGCATCTTGTTCTTCTTGAAGACCTAGTTCATATGTCAAGAGTGATCCAGTCAAGTCTTCGAGCGTCATGGTGGATAGATCCTTTGCTTCTTCAATAGCCGTGGTCTTAGGCTTCCACTCTTGGGGCAGGCTTCTCAAAATCTTTCTCACTTGATCTTCCACGGTAATTTCTCTTCCAAGGGCTGAAAGCTCATTGATAATGTTAGTAAAGCGTGTAATCATATCCTTAATTGACTCTTTTGGCTTCATTACGAATAATTCGTAATTACGCATGAATATGTCAATCTTAGATTTTTTACACGTGAGGTTCCCTCATGAGTGACCTCGAGCAAATCCCACATTTGTTTTGCAGTCTTGCATCCTAGAACCCGATTGTGTTCGGCAGGACCAAGACCACAAATTAAATATTTAAGGGCTTGGGCATTATGCTCGAGTTTCTCATAATCTTCAGAAGTATATTCAACTTTAGGTTTAGGAACAACATTACCTTCGGCGTTTCTCTTTGTGATGACATTATCACCACTTTCAATTACATTCCAAACCTGGTAGTTATCGGCCTTGATAAAGTTTTCCATCCGACTCTTCCAAAATTGATAGTATTTGCCATTGAACAATGGTGGTCGTTGAGTCGAGTACCCTTCTTCCAATCGGTCAACCGTATTCATTTTGCCGGATCTCTTCCCAAGGTATTAGCCTTTATGTGGTGAAGACCGGCTCTGATACCAATTGATGAAAACGGTTAGCAACGCAAGAGGGGGGGTGAATTGTGTGTGTGTGGAACCGTGGCAGTTTTTCGCCGAGTTCTAGTGTGGGATAAAGGGAATTGCAAAATAGTAAAGTGCACAAGAATTTAACGAGGAAAAATCCCTTGGCTCAAAGGGATTAAAAAACCTCGACCTCCCTCGGAGGAATTTTAAACAACTTCACTAAACAAGCCTTTGAAAGAGTTACAAGAGTGATTCTCCTAATCTACCCTTGAGCCTCCCCAACTCTATCCTCTCTAGGAAGAGTTATGCATCTCTACCTTGCGGGTAGAGAGCCTCTCAGCTTTATCACAAAGCTCTCACACACACTTAACCCGAGGCAGCTACTCTAGCCAATTAAGCCTCAATATTTCAAGTACAATATGAAAGGGAAAGGAAAAACTCTATCTAGAACTCCGTGTGGGCAGTTTCTGGCGCCTTGAACTTGGTATTTCTCTTGAGTGTTTCTCTTGATATTTTCTCGGTCAAGCTCACTTTAATTCTCTTTGGCTGCTTCGTTTATATAGGCTGTCTTGAGCAGACCGTTTGAGTAATCCTCTTTGAATAGTTGATCTCCTAATCTTGAGACTTGCCTTGATATTTTGAATTACTTTCCTTAGAGTAGCTCTCTTTATTCGGTCTCAAATATGAGTAAATTTGCTCAATATTCACGAGTCAACATATAAGGAAATAATATTGATTTACTTAACATGCTTTAGTCAAGCAACGGACCATATCAATAAAAATATTCAAGATATTCAAATAACACATAAGAGCACATCAACTTGGGAGAGTATCTTATGCAGCAACGGTTCCAAAAATAATATGGCAAGGAATAATTTATTCTCTTATTATAGCAAGAGAGCAATAAAGTGGTCAATGATTACTTAAAGATATGCAAGTAATGATGCTACGTGTAACTTACTATATGCAAAGATCTCACACAAATAATTCAATCATGGAAGGCAATGTAATTGGTATGGTAAGAAATATTTATTTCAAAAGGAAAAAGCCACTTACGGTAATCTTCCATAAGGCAAGATATTTAATTCATTAATGCTATGGTCAACCCAAAATTACTTGTCATAAAGTAAAAAGCACAATTACTTTTATGAAGCACAATTACGTATAATATTATATGGTCATGCAATAATGCACTCATATTACTTTCCATAAAGTGACTTTCCATAAAGCATATGTAACAATACATTTCACAAAATATTTAATCAATTATAGAAAGGTATTAATGCATGTAAAATATCATACGTTGAAAGACATGCACATGCAGACACATACTAAATTATGGGACTGAATGTTTCGTGGAACTGTTCTGTCCAGAGTTCATATTAGAACTCTCCGTAGTCGGTTCTGTCCCCCGTTCCATCTGCATGGTTAGTCATCAACAAAACCACATACTCAACAGTTCGCGAGGAGTTCAAAATAAATGACAACAAGTTTAAGGGGGTGATTGTTGGAGTTAACCTTGTTGTTTAGAATTTCATCATGTTTATTTTAGTTTATTTTGAGTCATAGATGCATATTAGACTAGAGTGTAATTGCACGGTGGGATGAGTTATGCCAAGTAGTGTGCATCATGGCACTATGCATGTGATGTACCAGCACTGATGTGTATGTGCCGTTGCATTAGTGTTAGTCTAATTTGAATGGGTTGGTCAATTAGTTTGTTGTGCATGCATGTGTTGTACGTAGTGGGTGAGTGGGTTTCATGGTGTGGATTGAACCACTCTTTTGTAAGTGGAATTGTTGTGTTTATTAATGGAGAAAAATGTGTGTGTCAAAGTAAGAGGCTTTGAGCACAAAAAAAATAAAAATAAAAACATAAAAAATAAAACCTACGCCAGTTCTATATTTTTCCTACTTGCAAAAGCATTCCCCTCATTAGTTCTTTCTTCTTCCTACATACGTGAGCAAAAGCATTTCCTACAGCTCGAAGAGTTGCAAACGGGAGAGGTAAGGAAAGGGGTAAATTTGTGGGCATTTTTGAGTTTATATATGAGAGTATTTTTGTCATGTTCAACTTTATATAATATCTTTTTCATCCATATTTAAATCCGCTCATCGGCCGCTGTAAATCTGGTCGGCTGTCGGAATGCCCCACCACCACCGGATTGTCCTGCCACCAACGAGCTATTTATGAATTAATTAAGGGGCAATTAATTTTATTACGGAGGGCAAGTTTGGAATAAAAGTCATATTTAGAAAGTAACATATACTTACTGCTATTTATGAATTTAAATAACAGTTTACTCATATTTAGTGAAATAACTCTAAGCACAAGCAACACAAACGTTTGCATGTAAAAACTTTGAGCTGAAGAGGGCTTAGCTTAAACCTGCATCTCCCACACCCGAGGTACAATCTTTTATATCGTATAAACCTAAGGCGCTGTGTATTTCGACTTAATAGACTAAATAGCAATTAAGACTTAATCATTCAACAATTAAGTCATGTTTACTAACGACGTAATCAGAAATATGACTTAATCATTTAGTAAAAAACTGACTTAATCATTAAGTTGGAGAATAGCAGTCCTTGTCATTAAAATGTCTATTAAGACGTTTATTTCTGTCAATTTTTCAAATTGATTGCGAATAGATTTATATTAATCAATGAAGTTTTTCATTGACATTATAATTTAAGAATAATACTTATTTTACTTGATTCAGATATTTTATTCATCATACAAAATAAACAGCTTCATATACAAATATTACTTAATCCAGATAGACATCTTAACCAGACAGACGCCTTAATTCAGAAAAGACTTAATAGAAAAAAAACATAAACAACCCCTAAGTCTCCTAACACTAAATTGAATACGGGTTATGTCAGATAAGCATGGATAGGGGCTTCATACTAAGCATTTTATCTCAGAAGAGTTCTAGCCAGTGGCGGACCTGATATTTATATTTTGGATGTTCAAAATTACACATTTTCTCTTTAAAATACTAATAAATATTACATCCATCCCTTAAAACTCTGTCACTTTCTCTTTTAAGTAAAGAATTTGTGGTTCAAGTTAATTCTCTCTCTCTGCACAAACCTCAACCACACAATTTTTTACTTTATTAATCACCGTGCCGGTCAAACTTGGCAAAGTTTTAAGGGACGGAGGGAGTAAATTTATACTCGAGTTCAGGCATATATATTACCATTGTTTATATGTTTTTGGGTGTTCACATGAACACCCTTGCACAGATGGGATCCGCCACTGGTTCAAGCTGACATCAAGAAGGCTAAGCTTGAACTATACTATTTTTTTGTCTCAAAACCTACTTCTTATATCTATAGAATGTAATGATGTAGCTAGCTAGGGTCTTACTCGAATTGTATTGATGGTTTAATTTATCTTATGGCCTTAAATAAGAAGCATTTTCCATCTTTATAAACTAGTATATACCAATCAAAACTATGTATAAATAGAAACATACAAAACCCCCAAATACATGAAATTTCGATTAGATAAATCAAGGAACACCAAATAATTAAAGTGCATGTAGGGTTCAAAGTTGGGTGTATATATTCATAGTTTAGTACCACAAAACATCCATTTTTGCATGTGACATGAAACCACATCCTATCTCACAAATTAAAGGCAATGTAACCTTTCAATTGAACATTAATTTTCTTCCCTGGTGTTTCATGACTCAATCTGCCGCGTTAGATTCGCCTCCTATAAAAACTTTGTAGTTATCAGCCATTCAAATCTGCCATATCCAAATGTGTATGATGATAATAATCAGTTTAATTATAGGTAAACAAATCATAAACCTTGATATTACAATTAATACTACGTAATAACGTGGACAAAGCATAAATAACCTAATGTGTTCACCTTTTCATTGTAAAAGGGAGTCTGTGACAAATCATCGACCAAAAAGCCACCCACATCCAAATTAGTGTCATCAACCTCTTGTTCACATAAAGGCATTGCCCCAAACCTAGGAGTAGTGAGCCTCTTATTATCGCTTTGACCCTTCGAACCAGCTTTCTTTTTATCGATGGGACTTTTCCAATCATTACGGCGACACTTCTAAAACCATGTTAAACATCATCAATAACTAAATGTTATGGAAATGAAATTTTTCCAATAAATAATTTGTAGTATATGCATAATTTTTTATATAAAAATTGAGAACACTCTGTATGATATAGTAGTATAAATGTGTTAGAAGTACATATCTGGTTAGTGTAAGAGACAAATTAATTAATACAAAAATTTACACGATTTATTGTACAATTAATTCATCTCTAGATAGAGAGATTATTGTATACCAATTATATGGCGTCCCTACTTTAGTAGCATATCATGTATATATATTATTTTTGTAACTAGTCAACCGACCATGTCTTGCCCGTGTGTTGCACATGTGTTGCACGGATTACATATGTAATTGAACTAAGCTTATCGAGAAATGAAATTATTGATCTCATTAGAAGCATATATTAACTTATTGTATAAAAATTGTATCCTGATACAAAATTTTACTTGTAAGTGACACAATACAAATATGTTTTTATTATAAATATACTAACTAGTACTCTATTTATTCTCTTTTACTTGTCACATATTTCTTTACAATTAATTTTATTATTTGTCACCTTTTCATACTCGAAAACTTTTATTTGAACTTTCTCATTCTTTTTTCTACTTTTTCATGTTGTCCCAACCGGTTTCATGTTTTTTCCAGTTTTTCATTTTCCTTTCTTACCTTTTCTCCCTTTCTATCATATATTTTACTTTTATTATTTTCTCCTTCTGCTTTTTTAATCTTCATGAAATGACCAGTGACAATCAAAATAGCTAGAGTGTAGTATAAACTTACAAACAAAGTTTATTTCAACATTAGTATTTTTGTGTGACTAAGACAATGAAATAATTACATGCTTATGACTAAAATAAAAGTTTTTTTTACAAAATTATGACCTCTTAAATGTAGTAACTAGTAACTATAGCAGTAACTATAGCCAGAGTAACTTATGTTTAATGTTCACACTTAATAATTATAATAGTAACTATTAGTCATATTTTTGTAAATTATTTTTATTTTAGTAATATTTTTTAAAAAACTTCAAGACTATAGCAATTAATATCATCTTATAATTTTATATTATTTAGTGATATTTGTTATGACTACTTTGTAAATGATATGATGTACACGCTTATATATTGGGATTTCAAATATAGTATTTTATTTATAGAAATTCAGTAATTGTGCTGCCCGTTTTCATAATTAGTTTCATATTTTTTTGCTACTTAATATTTTTTTATGAAAAACTATAATGTGAGTATTTTAAATAATAAATCATCATACATAATCATTTCTAGGCTAGTCCAATTGAGGTGTGAAAATATTTATGAATATTTTCCTTTATGCCTTTGTGTTGTATGACGTAATAAGAATATAAAGATGAACCAAAATTGTGAATCAAACAAATATTTAGAAATAAACCATCAATAATAGCCATGCCATTTTCTATAATTGAATAAATAGAATATGGTATGATATAATCTTTATACGTGTTTTGACATCAAGAATGAAAAATAAATCTAAAACTCTTATATTTTTAACTTAGAGATTGAAAAACTTTACTTTAATTCGTAGTAATATTTAGGCACCAATATACTACGTATGTCATTAATATTTGCATTTTATTCCATTTTTTTAAAGGACTCCACTTATACACTGCACTACACGTTAATATATTCGACATATTTATCTAACATAATAATTTATTATCCTATATGATATAGTAACCAATTAATAGTGTTAGTAATCATTTAATAAGTTGTCGATAAAGTTTCACTTATTTGAGAGGAAGTTAAATATCTATATCATTTCTAAGTGTTAATAACCTCTAACAATACACACATACAGTTAGCACAGATAAATGTTACTACATCCGTCCTTCTAAGATTGGGACAAAAGAGAATTTATGTGTTTTTTTAAGAGAGGTAGAGTTATGTGGTTAATAATGAATTGATAAAGTGAGAATAAAGTAAAAATGAATTAACCAGACAAATATTACCAAATATGGTATGTGACACATTTAGTGGGACATATAAAAAATTAAAAAATGAGACAACTATGGCGGAACCAAAGCAGTATTACATAGTAATACCTAATATTTTTTAAACAAGTAAAAAGAGTTCAAATGTTTTTTGTACAATGTATTAAATTAACCTGAAGGTGGCTGGCGACTTGCATCCTAGTGAGATTTGGTACGTTCATGGCCTCCGCTATGTCCTTTGGAAAACACCCTATGATCCAAATTTTGACAAATTAGACTATAAATTTTGTAATAGTGTGTATTAAATCATAAATCTTAATTAAATAAGAACAATTATAACAATTAAACAAACGTACTTCCTTCTCCAAGCTCAAGGACTGTATCCATGAACAAGTTGTGGAGTTCTTCCGTCCATAAAACTCGTCCCTTTCGGACGTTATTGTTCCCACGATTTTCTGCTTCACGCCTTCTCTTGTTCTTTTTATTTTTATTTTTATTTTTATTACTACTACCATTACTATTACTATTACAATTATTATTATTATTATTATTATTATTATTATTATTATTATTATTATTATTATTATTATTATTATTATTATTATTATTATTATTATTATTATTATTATTATTATTATTATTATTATTATTATTATTATTATTATTATTATTATTATTATTATTATTATTATTATTATTATTATTATTATTATTATTATTATTATTATTATTATTATTATTATTATTATTATTATTATTATTATTATTATTATTATCACCGTCCTCGTATAATTTGTTAAATGTAATCTCCTTTTCCATGGTCACGCATGGACCCCCGCCGAGTGCTTTCTCTTAAAACATGTTGCCACAAATTTTTGACCGAATCCTCGGAAATGGGCTTCTCGAGGCAGAGAAAAGCACCTTCTTGAAGTGCAACTCTTGCTAATGTTCCATCATAGTCCCTGTGATCAGTTATCACTATATACACGTGTAAATGTATATGCATATTAAACAACATCTAAAGATAATAATCAAAATCAATGTATAGTGAACAATATTTATCTTCAATTTCAGGTGCAATGTAATGCAATATGCTTAAAAAAAGTAATTGATTATAAAATTGCAACTGTACTCATTTTAAGTCTTTTAAAAACTCTCAATTTGGGTCAAATTAAAATTTGAACACGTGAGGGTTTCAAAAGGTTATAGTAGGCTCCAAAATTATCTCTTTCCTTTTTAAACCTCCAAATAAAAAATGAAAGGTATAAACTGTAGGCACTCTTCCCCTTCCCTCCAAAACCTAACTCTCAAACATACTCTTAGATAATGGATTTACATGACTTCTTATGGAATAAAATAATATATAGTGAATTTCTATTAAAATCTATAAACTCTACAAATGTTCAAAACAAAAGGATACCACCCCAACCTTGAGGGTCCCCAAAAACGAACGGACATTATCCAGGACTTTACAAATCTTCAAAAAGCATCTATAAGGACATCTCAAGTGATTAGTAGATTCTGATAAGCATGAATGTAGTGTTCTCTTAAGGTGAAAATATAAAATGCATAGAATCCCTTATTTAAAAGAACCCAAAAAAGTAAACCGGAAACCGGAAATCAGGATACACAGATTTTATGGGATTCTGGTCCACAAATTTTTTATTTGTGAGCACCTAAAATTTCACGAAATTCTCGAATTTTTTTGTTGAGGACATAAGAAAATGTTAAAAATACTTTCATAAAACAATAACACCCCAAATACTTCCACTGATCACTTTCAAAAATATGCGTTCATCAAATTTTTTGGTGAATTTTTATTTTTATTGCTAAAAACGTCAAAGCTACAATGAATTAAGAGCATGAAAGGACTTACCCAAAGTAGGAAAGCCTAAAATAGGAGCTGCATGAAGAAGTTTGAAAGTATGATCGTCAAAAGGGTCAATGTTTGCTATCACCAAATGGAATGTCTCTTTTCCCTTTTCCAGCATTTTCAATGCTTTTGCGGCAGACGGCTCCACAGTAACTGCATAAGACGAGTAAACTATATATCTCTTTAATTAAAAACTTCATCAACTTTGTTGATTATTAGATTATCTCATCTTAATGAACATTTTAAGTGTTTACTTATATGTCTACTAATTAAACATCCATGAATTCAAAAGTACTCTCCAAAATTATATACTCATTATTGATTTATTTTAAACCCAAAATGGATATTTTCAATCATTCAAATAGATTAAAAAAAACAGTGAAAATATAATTTCCATCACCAAATTGGACTCTATGTATAACTAAAAACTAAAAAACAAACAATGAATATAGAAAATGAGAAACCAACCTTTGTACGAGTAAAGTTGGAACATTTCAACTAGTGACCGCACACATTGGTGAGGATGAGGACAATACTTATCTTTATCAACCAACAAAACATTAATCATGCTACTTCCAGTGAGTTGTGGTCTACTGATCATCCCAGCATATTGATTAGAAGTGTGATTGTTGCTACTACAATTATCATTGCCAAACCATTGCATATGATGATGCATGTTTGGGGATATAGGGAGGGAAAACAATGTGATTATAGGTAATTAGACCCTGCAACCCCGTCTTAAATAGCGGAGGATGTGGGACGAATTTAGATAGAGGGGCTGCCCCTTCATATTTGAAAATGAATTATTAAATGTATAGTATAGAGTCCGTTTGGGGATATTGGGAGGAAAAACGAGGTAAGGGTCAGATTGGTCCTTGAAGTTGCATGAAAAGGGTCAAATAAGTCCTTATTGTCCGGCCGTCACCATTTGAGGCGGTTCCCGATGGAATTTTTTGATGAATTTTTTTGAACATCTTATTCATTAAGTCTAGTTTACTCATACCAAATTTCAGCTAAAACTTTAATCGGGAAAGCATTCAAATAGATTCTTGAAGATAAATGTTCTTTTAACTGCGCAGTTATCTTCAAAATTTCATTTGAATGCCTTTC
Organism: Cuscuta epithymum; assembly: GCA_945859915.1. Taxonomy (NCBI): domain Eukaryota; kingdom Viridiplantae; phylum Streptophyta; class Magnoliopsida; order Solanales; family Convolvulaceae; genus Cuscuta; species Cuscuta epithymum. The sequence continues at coordinate 494,122 of CAMAPF010000948.1, read as the reverse complement.
CGGTCGAATTTTTAGCTGAAATTTGGTATGAGTAAACTAGACTTAATGAATAAGATGCTCAAAAAATTTCTTCAAAAAATTCCACCGGGAACCGCCCCAAATGGCGAAGGCCGGACAGAGCCACCTATATAAGGACTTATTTGACCCTCTTTATGCAACTTCGAGTACCAATCTGACACTTACCTCGAGGAAAAACAATGTGATTACAATTTAGACCACGCATACCCGTCTTAAAATAACGAGGATTAAGTATGGATTTAGATAGATGGGGGACTGCCCCTTTTGGATTTATAGATTTTAAACACATAGAGCATTTCTGATAACACTTAAATGTGTTGAATATGCTCAATTATAATGAAAAAATTATTCAAAATATATTTTACTAATAGAGTGTGGAAAAAATATATGAAAAATAGCTACAATAGTCATCTATAGTAACTTCGGTCAATTCAGCTAGAAATATTATTTCAATCTTACTTATTTTAATTATTATATAATTCAACGTGTTTGGTTAAAAAGTTGAAAATGAAGGTATATCAAATGGATTCATAGTAATTTTTATTCGTTATACTTCATGAGATATTGAAATATTTTCCCCTTGATTATTACTTGCACAGCTGTTTTTATCCAATAATTAACCGTGACTAATTATAATTTATAAAGAAAATAGACTAAAACAGTTTAGTTTAGCTTATACGTTAGCTATATACTCCGTATTCTTGAACAGGGCAGATCCTATCAGGCCGCCCTGACGAGAACCACTGTCAGGCCGAGGCCATTTGAGACCTTTCAGGAAGAGTTTTGGGTTAGCATTTTGAAATATGACGTTTTATACTCATTTTATGGCCAAACATCTAAATTCCCAAACATATTATGACAACCCGCCAACTTATTCTGCTAGTCAAATTCGGTGACTGAATCCGGTATTGATAAACTATTATAATAACATAATTCCTTTATCCGCTAACCATTAATCGCTAAAAGTCAAACATAGTTTACGTTTATTACAGTATTACTAATTTGGAAGCACCAAGTGTGAGAGTGATTGATCATGAATTCCTATCCTATAAAGATCTACAGTTTTTTTAAAAAGAGCAGTGATTAATCATTAATGAATTAATGGATACCCTTTAATTACTTTGGTACTTCCATTTACGAAGTACTCCGTATTTGCTATAATTGGTATAAAGGAAATGTGAGCATTTACTCCCTACTAGCTATGATGATTAATTAGTTACAGCAAGATTATTCAATTACTTGTTGACTTCTTCAAAAAACAATAATTGTTGACTAGTAAAATTTACGGAGTAAAAAATAGTCGAGTGGAGATTTTACCGAGTAAAATTAGGCAACGTTTGGAACAACGAATTTAACTTCAAAATTATTTTAAAATTTTAAAATATTTGTTTTAAGTTGGATAAAAGTTGTTGACAATGGTGGAACCGAGGGTCTGTGGGTAAGTGTCCGCTTCTCATCCCGAATATTAGTATGAGTACTTTAGGACGGAGTACGTATGATAAAATCGTGTTTCCTAATGATAAAATTATTGTCAGACCGACAGACCATTTGATTTTTGTACTGTAATATGATATGAGTTGAATAAAGTTGTATTCAAAGATGAAATAACAAACATGAATTTTACTTCATTTTTTTACACAGTAGTATTATATTTTAAACTAGTATCAACAATTTGTTGTAGCACGATGTGTAGCATTCGACATGATAGTTCAATACTAAAGGTCTAACCATTTTATGGTATAAAAATAGCGAGAATTCTAATGTAAAATCAGAAATGCTGCAAGCTAAGTGTGATTCATTCCTAATCTGAGTTATGTCTTTCTTTGAGAAAGACAAATAGTATTGATTAGAATTGTCTTAATGGGTTCAAAACTAAACGAATAACTCATAAATGTCCATCGCTTGATAGCAGCATTAAATAAATTATTTCCAGTTAAAAATGATAATTTGATCGGCGGACTAGAGAGAATAGACCAGTGATACACTACCCGACTTGATTCAATCTATTCCCGTCTATATATGCCGCACTGCCCCACTTAGGAAAATTTCTGTGGCTGTTGACCCATAACTTATAGTGCAATGAATTTAGGAATTTTATCAATCTAGAACCTGAAAGGTGAAAGATAAATGAATTATCAACCGGAACCTAAAAGATGAAATGTATCTATGTATAGCCCGAATGAGTGAAAATTATCAATCTAGGATATAAAATTCCATAAGTTTTGATTTATTTATTTTTTTTATTAATTCTATTGCTATTTTTTTTTTGAAATTTGCTTCACAACAGTGTATAAGTTTAATAAAACTACTTAATACATTAAAATTTTAAAATAAAAAACATAGTAAAATTCATAACAAATTATGTCCTAGATTGATAATTTTCAATCTTTCAAACCTTATATCGATACATTTCATCTTTCAGATTTCGAGTTGATAGTCCATCTATCTTTCGGATTCTGAAATGATAAAATTTCATCAATTCTAATTCATTCATGCACACATCTAAAATAGCAACCTGAAAATGTGAAGTTTATATTTTACTCCGTAATAACAAGAAGATCAATTTTGAACCACAGAAAAGCAAAATTGACACAAGTTTTCACTAACTTAAACATGACGACTAAGCTAGAAGGCTCGAATGAGTGATGTTTCATACTCCGTCCCAAAAACAATTTCACAGTTTGACAATCACACAGATTAAGAAAATAAATTTGACTTTATTGTTGGGTGCACTGTTTGACACTGTTTGAACATTGTTTGACATTGTTTGACACTGTTTCGATGTAGATAATTTGTCAAATAATTAAGAAAAGTATTGAAGTGTAAAGTTAATTTAGGGACATCCATTTAAGGAAAGTGAGAAGTTGTTTTTGTGACGGAGGGAGTATGAGCAAAATAACTTTTGATTATTCGGTCACCTCATCCATATGTGACTGCACGTTTTCGTCAAGTAACTGCATTGGTCACATTTTAGTTCAAAATGGGTCGAAACAGCACTGACAGCAGGGAGGATTCCGTGGCGACACTGGTCCATGCAGAAGACACGTGAGGTCAAACGGCTATACGCTTCTACGGAGTATTTTACGGAGTGCTGTGTTAGATGCAACGTATAAAAACTTTCGTAGACTTATCCGATTGTAACCAGGGATGGTTCGGTATGGTATACAGGGACGGAGGGATGTTTAAGGTCAAGGGGGCCATGGCCCCTCCCAGATTTCAATTTTTTTAGTACTAGTATTGCTTAGTTTTTCTACTTGGCCCCATTTCACAATAACTTTTTTAGCAAATGTCATGTCTTAATTTACGTATAACGTTTATAGACTTTTAATTCATTTTGTGGGATGTAAAACTAAACAGGAGGTAAATTTAAAGTTAAACTTAAATTTATTCATGTATATGACTTTATTCATGTAATAAAGTTGTAAATGACTTTATTCATGTAATCTAGATAGTGGAAATTTCGTTTAAAAAAGATAGGAGAAATTTGGAATTGAACTATAAGGGATGTATTTTCTTAAGAAAACACTTACAACTTTTAAATTCAAAAAGTTAGTATCAACGTTTGTAAATAGATTTTTATACTTAAATTAAACATTTTAGAGTTGAAACCGGGAAACGAGCTATTTTTACCTTTTCTATTGCACAAAATGCACCTTTTAATTAAACTATTACTCCGAGAATTTAAATATGTATCTCATCATAACATATTGATAATTTTAGTGGCAATACTTTAAGACTTTTTATATATATAATTCAATTAATATAATTTTCATGGTTTCCATGATGTGCAAGAGAGAAGTTCTAAATATCAATTGACGTATTAGGAATAATGTTTTTCGAAATTTTTTATGAGTATCAATACATCATTTGATATGTTGTACTTATCTCGGCCCCCCTCCCTCCCCAATCCTGGCTCCGCCCCTGATGGTATACCAAATATTTTCTCTCATATTTTTTCCGTACAAAAACTTTCGGTATATAAAATTTAAAATTTATATACTGTTATCTTACCGTAGCTTCGGTATACCCGCATTTTGGTATACCGAAGTTTCGGTACGGTAACGGTAGGGTATCCGTAAATTACCATGACTAATACTCCTTTCAGGAATTCAGGTTCTTTCACCTGAAAGAACCGGTATAATACCGTACCGACTCCCTACCCATAATCTATTTTGGAATACACTAAATCGGTGTTACTAGCGACATATTTAATCCATTATTAAAATGTTTCAAAATGCAATTAATAATCTATTGTTGTCATATTGAGCAATAATTATTTTTAGTATATTTAAGTAGTTCAACATGTCACGTATTAAAAAGTAATACATTCTCCTACAATAACTTGAATAATATAGATATAATTAAATCAATAGTGATCTCTAATAAAAATAAATAAATTTTTCAAACAATATGGATATAAAATTATTTATTCCTAATATGATTGTGTATTTACTCATTTTATAATTTTAAAAAATATTTAAATAAGTCTTTCGGACAAAGTTAATTGTATGTTTTGACTCGCGGAATCCCTATGCAGATACATTCGTCACACTCGTCAGCGGCTCAGCCATCGCGACTCGCAAGCTCTTGGGATAATATGTACTTGTTTCTAGACATTAGTACATTACTCATTAGTCATTATGGTAGTTTATTTGAATGTTACGTAATACTCTGTAGAAGCCTAGAAGGTTATAGTGGGTTTGGGAAATTGGGCCTTTATTTTTGTATTTTGATATTTGTAACCAACCTAAGTGTTAAGTTTTAGGCTTCAAAATTGTAATGGACTTTTACAATATTTTAGAATTTAAAGTAATTTTTGTGTAGGGAGTCGGTACGGTATTATACCAGTATACCGCGGTATTTGAAAACATTTACCGTTACCGTACCAAAATAAATCGGTACGGTGCGATACCTTACCGAAAATGACGGTATACCAATATTCCAGTATTTTTCGGTATTTTTCAGTACAGTAAGTGAGGTATACCGTTTTTTCAATATTTTTTCTCAGTCCTAATTGTAACATTGCATTCAAATAAATAAAAAAGTGACATAAATTTAACGTTAATGACTACGGAGTATTTAGCATCGATACGAGTACGTGGAAACTCAGAAACGCGGAAACTGATATGAGGATATGACAAATCAAAACCAAAAAAGTAGGATACGAGTGTGAGAGTATATTTATAAATATTAAAAATTATGGGGGTGTATTTATATATATCAAAATTATAGGGTTTATCTGTCAACGTTAAAAACACAAGATCTTTTTTTTTTGAAAATATTTACATATACTATCCTTTGACCTCTGCCCATTCAAGACATTGAAGCATTTCACATTATCAAAATAGTTAGAAATAAATTCACTTTTAAAATGAGAAACAAGTAAAAAAAACCTAATTTTAAAAGTAAATGTGCAATTACTCAAAATTCTTGGATAATGACGGTAGAAAACAATATTTTAAAAGTTCTAATACATATTTTCACTTAAACTACTAATTTCTAGGGATAACATCATCATACTCGTTACGTGAATTTGTAAGGGATAGGCCGGATGAGTAAATTAAAGATGAGTGAATTAGGTATGCTGATTAAGTGATTATTATATTTGTATATAAATTATTAACTTTATTCTTTTATGAAGATATTTTGAATAAGGAATATCTTAATATAATTTTCATGTTCAAAATAATTCGGTGTTAAAAAACACCATATGGGTCAAAGTTGACTATCATGGATCAAGATAAGTCAATTTTGAAAATATATTGTTGAAGATAACTGCGCTTTTAACTGCGCAGTTATCTTCAAAAATTCATCTGAAAATATGTGCACGAAGTGTATGAACATGTGTCTTTTGCAAAGCACCTGCTAGCCTATTTATAGGGTGGATTTGTTGGCTGAAAAACGTTTGCATGTTAATGACGCTTAATGGATATGGCTGTTGGACATCAATGCCCAGCATGCTGGTATTGAATCGTCCAAAACGTCCATATGAACGTTGGCATTCAATAGCTAGCTCGTTGGCACTGATCTGTCCAAAAAAACGTTCCAATTCCATGCATTAATGCATATGAACGTTGGGCAGTTAATGGAGCAAAAAAAAACGTTACCAAAGAACAAAAGTTAACGTTATCTTTAGATGATAGATTTTCGGACGGCATTCGTGTGTGCAGGTCGCCCGCACACGCAAGTCGCGCTTTTTGTTCTTCGGTTTCGGGATTTGATTCGCACCCCCTCCCATGCGCGCGTGAGAGAGCCTTTCCCTTTAGGAATCTTAACTCCTTAGGGGGGGTTTTCCCTTATAAAGGGTTGCAAATCCCTTGTGATTTTCGGTGTGGGAAAAACCATACCAAAAACTCACATTTTCCTAGTTTTCTCCATTCCAACGGGTAAACTTTGAAAAGCGATTTCTCATTCACCCGTTATCCGTTTTGAGCGTACCATATATCGAATTGTAGCCCTAAGCAAGGACAATCCGAAACCACTTTGACCCGACCCAAATCAGAAGTGGACCCCGCTCAAAAAATTGCCCCAAAATGACCATTTAATGCAATTTAACACACTTTTTCCAACATGAGTAAACTAGACTTAATGAATAAGATGCTCAAAAAAATTCATCGAAAACATCCCCCGGAAACTGCCTCAAATGGAGACGGTCGGATGGAACCTCCTATATAAGGGCTTATTTGACCTTTTTATGTAAGTTTGACAGCCTATTTGACCCTTTTCCCTTAAATTATTAAAAGCAATGCATTTCTTCAATTTTTTCTAGTAGTTTTGAAGTAAAAATGTACATTTCAATGTTAAAAAAATATAAATCTCATTGAATATTTTTTCCATTTTTTCAATTAATAAAAACTAAAATGGATTCAAGTAAAGTTCAAATACTTGTGAAGGTACCATGAATTAAAAAATTGATTTTCGTGATTTATTGGGCTTAAAAACTTTTTTTGTTGAAATTTCAGTTATTTATAACTTTACATATGTAATATTTGTGTTATATTAAAGATAATAAAAATTTATGATTTTGATATATATTTTTACATAAATACCAGATTGCAAACAAAAATTATACAACGCCCACGGTTAAAATACATTTTTAAAAAGAATGGGTTTTTCTTAGGGCTCATGGTCGGCGTGGGTGTCCATCTTTTTATCTCTTCATTTCTTCGAATTTTTGAAAAATAGGTTTAAAATGGAAAAAAAATCCAAAATCTGTGGTAAACCATCCTAAGTTGGGGTAAAGGTTGAAAAACACCTTACCTGTTTATTAAAGGGCAGAAATAAAATACAAGGTAAGGAGACATAAAGCCGAAACATATATACCGAAAGAAAAATAAAATAATACTCAAGTATCCTCAAGTAATTTATATTCTCAAGTACAAATGACATGAGAATTTAGATAGTGAGTATTGTGTGGTGGAAAGTTATGCAAAGTAGAGAAAAATGTGTAAGAAAATAAGAGATAATTTTGGACGTGCGAAAAAGTAAAGTTTGAAGATAATATTGGAACGGATGGACTATAAGGAAAAACAATTGCATCAAATTTGAGAATGTTTCTAAAATAACACTACAAAAAAACAGGCGTTTTGTCACGGATTTTTGTCACAGATTTGTTCGTGACAAATTTGTCACAGATTTTGTCACGGATTTATCTCACATGTCACCAAAAACTTTTGTCACGGACAAAATCAATGACAAAACTTTGTCACGGACTATTTCCGTGACAAAATAAGTGACAATGGGGTTCCGGAGATCGGAAACTTATTCCAGCATAATTTTTTTAATCCCGGCCTTTTGACTCAGACATATTCCGTGCCAAATTTTTAAAATTTTTCTCCCGGCCATTTGCCAAGGATCCTAAAAAAATGATAGACATTTATCTCTAACCCCTTATCGAGGAGATGAAAGAACTTTGGGTCATTGAGACACCAACTTATTATGATTCAAGAGATGAAATGTTGATCATGAAAGCTACCATCATTTGACCATTAGCGACTTCCCTGCCTATGGTATGCTTTCGGGATGGAGCACACACGGTCTTCTGGGATGTCCGATATGTATGGAGAAATCAGATTCCAATTGGCTCAAGTCCAATGGAAAACCAAGTTACTTTGATTGTCACCGCAAGTTTCTCCCGGCAAACCATCGATATCGAAGGGAAAAAAGTCTTTCATTAACGAAAGAGTGGTATGAGACCCCCCACCCCCGAGACTGGCAGGCGAACAAATTTTTAACCGAGTTCGACGTATTCCTACGGTTGTGCAAGAGCCACACAAGGATCCAAATGGGTATTGTGATACCCATAAGTGGACAAAGAGTATATTTTGGGAGTTGCATATTGGAAATACCTTCTCATTCGTCACAATTTAGATTCATGTACATTGAGAAGAATGTCTTTGACAATATACTTAACACGGTGATGGATTTTAAAGACAAAACTAAAGATTGTCTTGCATCTAGAAAAGACATGAGAGTGTGGTGTGATAGATCCGAACTTGTAAAAGCACCATTTCAGAACATTTAATAGTAATATGTAAAAATATTGAATCATATTACATTATTTAGTAACATAATTTTTGGACATTTTCGGACATTTATTAAGATTATTATTTTGTACTCTATAAATATTATTATTCAATAGATCTAGTTTCAAAGATATTAAAAATTAATTTAAAATATCGACTCCCTCACATTAAACTAATACACAGTTTAATGTATTACATATTTGATTCCAAATCAAACATTTACAAAAATTCGTACCCCTCATGTTAAACTTGCAAAAAAGTTTAATATGTTTCATTTGTAAAATATACTGTTTTTTGGAAAATAATACCAAAAAAACTGTTTTTGGAAAATAAAACATTCGTACAAAAGTTTAACAGATTTTGTTTATTAATTAGTCACAAAAAGTATACTGTTTTTCGGAAAGTAATACAAAAAAATAAGCTGTTTTTTCTTCTAAAATAATAGTGCAATAGACTATTTTTTCTAACATATACAGATATACTTAGGTAACATAATTTTTGGACATTTTCGGACATTTATTAGGATTATTATTTTGTACTCTATAAATATTATTATTCAATAGATATAGTTTCAAAGATATTAAAAAATAATTTAAAATTTTTGACCCCCTCATATTAAATTAATATACAGTCTAATATGTTACATATATGATTCCAAAATCATTGTTTTTACAAAATTTGGTACCCTCATGTTAACATGTTTAATACAAAAAAACACTGTTCTTTATTATATAACGAACTGTTTTTTCTAAAATAATACAAAAACACATATTGTTCTAAATAATAATTCAAAAAATAGTGTATTTTATTAAAGTGTATTCTATTATTCTAAAACAGTGTTCCAAAACTGTATTTTTATTATTACAATAAACTGTATTTTTAAAAAATTATTACAAAAAAAACACTTTTTTACACTCCTTATAAAAATTGGCCCTTTAATATACTTTTTACCTAACACTTTAATATAATATACTTTTTTTAAACTACTTTTTTCTAAAAATATATTTTATAATATACTTTTTACCCAACACTTTCATATTTAATGTGTTTTTTTATAAAACTTCTTAAAAAAATCTTGTTGGTCCCAAATTTCTGTAGACTTACACACAGCTAGATGAGTATCATCGAATAAACAGATAAGAAAGATTTTACAGAATGATCTATGCAATATCGAGAACAGAGAAATCCTCTTTTCTGTTTATCGAGAAGTTTTTACAGCGTAAGGCTACTGAGCAGAATTATCGACTTTGGTACTTGTACAGAACGCGCATATTTATACGCTTTGTACAGGTTACCTAATTAGTGTGCGTAGGAGTTTGGGCCTAGAGCCTTTTGGGCTTTATTCCCTTACAACCTATTTATTACACTTTATTCAATATCATAAATGGTAAGCTATACTAATAAATAAACAAGACATAACAGACAACCTTGATTCACAATAAAATAGTTCTAAAAATCTCTCCCTTTGTGATCAAGTGTCGTCTTGCTTGGGTACCCTTACTTCTGAGCTTTGTAATAGTGCTTGCGAATATTCAGTGCATGCTCGTAGTTCCTGAGAGAATTTCTTCTGTCAAGCTGCTTCTCGATTGCTTTCAGAATATTATCAATCCTTTGTAGTTCCTTGAGTTCATCTTTGGAAACTTCTGTCGATTTCTTGTCAAGTTCGTCTTTCTTTGGTTTAAGCTGTTCACGGATTATCTTCAGGGTTCCATCACTGTATTTGTGAATTTCATCAACAAACATCAGGCGCTTCTCATCGTTATGATTTAGATAAATGACTGAGACCGGATTGTCAAAGATATGATATGCTGCGAAAGGCTCAAGTCTAGGTCTTTTCAAGTTTGGTTGTGTGAGATTTGCCTTTGAATAGTTGTGTTCGAGGGCCATTTGGAGATCATGGGAAGCATAGAATCAAACTTGTCTTGTCATGAACCTTTTGATAGTCTTGAATCCCTCTTTAGCAAGTCTGTCTCTATGAACTGTGAGTTCCCTACATCTCATGAACATTTGATAGATGTCATCCATGTGGAGTAGAAAGAAGTCATTCTCTTAGCAGATGAACTCCGATCCGTCGGTTCATTGGAGATGGAAAACAGAGAACTTGATTGTTTCCAGGTAATCTTCTTTTACATTCAGGATTTTCCATACAGGACATCCGCTAGTTGCAAGATTATGGCTCAGAATTTGTCGTTGTTCCCCTGTGGATCTGTGTCCTAGCATGTACATATTTCCACCTCTGTATTTTCCTTTGAGATGATTGATTCCATGCATCTTTAGTTTGCTAAATTTCTTGATCTTCTCTGGTTGTCGTCAAATTCGCTCTCGGATTTCTTCTAGAAATGGGGCTTTGATTCTGACAATTTCCAAGGTCTCTTTAGTTGGTTTTTGTTTGATGGCTGATTCTGGTTTCTTGGAATTTTCTTTGTGATTCTCCCCTTCCTTGAGTTCATCTTCATTGAGTCCAATCATTTCTGTATGATACTTAGCAAGGAACTCTCTGAGATGCCAACTTCGACACATCTCATATTGCTCAGCTTCCACTCTAAGATCATCCCACTCTGTCCATTTGCAAGGCCACTTATCATGAACCAGGAAATCTTTAAGTTCATCTTGTATCCTATCACCAGAGGGTCTAGAGGAAGATTGCTGCTGTGTCGGAGGCAATAACCTGTCATGAGTGACACCGGGATCACAAGGATTGCCCGTTGACATCAGTTTCGAACTAGGTTCTAGCTGATGGCCTGATATAAATGATGTACTCGAGGTAGCAGCATCAGGACTTCCATTCCGTCCTTGGTCGACATCTATAGGAGATGTGCCTCAGAATGTTTTATCTAGGTCGACCATGCTAGAGGATGTGGCTAGGGATTTTTGGCTGGCTGAAGTAGTAAGTTGTTGGTTGGTAAAGGAGGAAGGTTGGTTTGGCTGCGGGGCTTGTCTTGTAGAAGCAACATGCTCAAGTATCTGTTGGCGCTTGTTCTCCCCCTCATGAGAATCCGAATCATCAGGATCCTCATGTGAACGTTTGGTGCCGCGGAGACTCTCACGGCATGTGCTCTGAATATCCAGAATTAGAAGAAGGGCTTTTTGAAAAGGGGTACGGTTGCCTTCATCCCTCTCTAGGATACGGTCGAAGACCTCAGCTACACGGTCATCGAAGGGTACGGTTCTTAGATTTGGTTTGGTCGTTGTAAGGGAGGACACTAGTTCTGTATCCTGGGTTCCCCTTGAGGTGGATGGTTGTTGGTTTACTATGGTTAAAGGTTGGGAAATGGGAATAGAAAGAGTTGGTGGCTGAGTGGTTTGGGGTTCGGTTGGTACATCCTGAACAACTGGGGTGCTTCCAGAGCCTCGTGCACTAGCGGTTATTGCTTCGTGCACCCATGGTTTAATGGTAGTGTAACACCCCGATTTTAGTAAGCTAGTTATATTAATCATTTTATTTTTTTAGTCTGTTAAATAAGTTTATTTTATGAATAATATGATTATTATTAATAATCAAACTTAAACAAACTCAATATACAAAGCGGAAGTAAAGATATAAAGCCTCCTCATGAAACTTTATTTCTTATATACATAACCAAACTTCTTAACAAAACCATAAAGAAATCAAGATAAACCATCCGTAAACATAACCATTACACCTGATCAGGAGTTTTTGAAAACAAAATCTTTATCAAAACATATAAGTATCAAAGTACTAATACAAAACATAACAGCCAGCCAGGTCTTCTCCGTTAACCCATCCAAAACCCTGTCACCAGCTCTGTACATTCTCTCAAGCTTCCATCCTTTATTCATTTCCTATACATGAAAACACGAGAGAATAAAAGTCTCGTAAGCAAAATTTGCTTAGTAAGTCACCATTATATCCACTAAAATAACGAAGTCTTAGCTAGCCATAAATAGATACACAAGCTATAATACTCAAAAGCACTTTGCATAACCACATACAAAACATATAACATGGCAAACAAAGCTTCAAATATCGAAACTAACGAAAAGTTTCCTTATACATCATTCTTTCTTCACTTTGTCCTTTTCATTTATGGGCCCGTAGCTCGTGTCCTGGCCCCTCGCCAATGATCTCGGGTAGCTAGCCCGCAGCCCATCAGAAGTAACCCCGGGACTCCCCGCGGAAGGACGTCCCGCTACGCTCAGCTCAGGTAGTTACTTGGGGGCACGGCTACCTTAAAACATTACTTATAATTACTTCATACAATTCCTAGAACTTGAATACTTCATATTTGATAACACAATAACTTTACAATTTACACACCTGTCAATCCATACATCTAACTTGGAGTTTACACAAATCTCATGCTATACACTTTCAAGTAATGAAGCAAGTATATCAATTCATAACTAGCTAGACATCCACAGATTATTTAAAACTATCATGTATAGGTGGTGATGACTTACCTGTAGAAGCTGGACTGAAAATACTCAAGTAAATGTGGCACCCTAGTAACGTCTCCCGATAAGCTCTTCCTTAATAATCTCTAATTAGATGTATGAAATTGAAATTAGAAATTTTGCCTTTTTTACCATTTCCCAAAATACTCCTTAACAGATATACTAAAATAAATAGGTGCACTGGCTTGGAACTATACGTAGGAGCAAAACCGAGAACTTTTCCTTCAAATTCTTTCTCAAAGTTCTGAAGTAAAAACTTTTCACCCTGAACATGAAGTTACTGCACATTCACTAAAATAAATCAGCCTAAGTCAACATCCTTTCGAAATAAAGAGAAATCTTTTTCTTTTATTTTGTAAAACCCAATTGTGCAGCAGGAGTACAAACCAGAGTTATCACTTAGCTTTATGATTAACCTAACGGCATGTAGAAATCTTATTAAAATGAATTTGAAGGAATCTAACTGATCACTCCCAAAATAGCTATCTTAATTACAAAATAAAGTAGAAAAACTCATTTATGAACATCTATACTCACAGAGATAGAGAAAACGATTACTGCCCAAAGAAATAGATATACTTGATCAAGGATCTTATCATCTGAATAAAGCTTGGTGGAAGAATTGAACTTACAGGAAGTGAAATAGGGATTTGAAACCCAGAGAGAAATTCTTTGATGAATGGATTTAGGAAGAACTGTTCTCGATGGATGGGAGAAACGAGCCAGCGGCTGCAAAGAGGAGGAAATAGTGTTTGTGGGAGTTTTCTTAGGGTTGATATACTTACGTATACCTCTTGTTGACTTCTAGGCTTTTAATAAAATACTTATTTCACCAAATTAACTGATTTGGGTCTTTACTTACTATACAAACATGTTTAGGCCCAACTAGAACAAATGAAGTTAATCTTTTTTTTAAAAAAAAAAAAAACCAGTTAAACTATAAAACCTAAATTATTTCTTTACTTAAAATTGTTAGAGCTTACCGGTCAACGTTACCTGCCAGAACAACACATAATTAATAATAATCATATTATTCATAAAATAAACTTATTTAACAGACTAAAAAAATAAAATGATTAATATAACTAGCTTACTAAAATCGGGGTGTTACAACCCCTCTCACCTTAAAAAAAGTTTCGTCCTCGAAACTTAGAATAACTCAGGGTAGCGCTTCCTCATGGCATCTTCTGGTTCCCATGTTGCTTCCTCAATTTTGTGATTTCGCCACAATACCTTCACCAGCGCTATCTCTTTGTTTCTTAGTCTCTTAATCTCGCGATCAAGTATTTTCACGGGCCTCTCTTCATAGGTCATATTCGGTTGAGCCTGTACTTGTGGAGGTACCAGGATATGTTCTGGGCTTTCAAAATATCTTTTGAGCATCGAAATGTGGAACACATTATGTATACCCGCCATCTCTTCAGGTAAGGCTAACTCATAAGCGACTTTACCCACTTTCTTGGTAATTTCATATGGTCCCACAAATCGCGGACTGAGCTTACCTCTCTTACCAAATCTCATCACCCCTTTCATCGGAGTGACCTTCACGAAGACACGATCCCCTTCTTGGAACTCAAGGGGTCGTCTCTTAGCGTCGGCATAACTCTTTTGTCGACATTGAGCTGCCTCAATCCTTTGTCGAATGGTTTTAATGGCCTCCGATGTCTCCTCAATGATTTCAGTTCTACCCTCGAGTTGCTCCTCCATTACTCTCTTTTCCCCACTCTCAAACCATGTGATAGGGGACCTGCACCTTCTTCCGTACAATGCCTCATAAGGAGCCTTGCCAATGGTAGCCTGATAACTATTGTTGTAAGCGAATTCTGCGAGGCTTAAATATTTCACCCAACTGCCCTGGAAGTCAATAGCACACGCCCTTAGCATATCCTCAAGAATTCGATTGACTCTTTCGGTCTGCCCATCTGTCTGCGGGTGAAAGGCGGTGTTGTACTTCAATTTTGTTCCCAATGACCGTTGCACACACTCCCAAAAGTGTGATGTGAATTTAGAGTCTCTATCGGAAATTATAGTCTTGGGGACTCCGTGCAATCGGACAATCTCACGGACATACAACCAAGCCAACTTCTCTACATTCATTATTACCGCAACCGGAATAAAATGGGCCGACTTGGTTAATCTGTCTACAATCACCCATATGCCATCATAACCTCCTGTGGTCTTTGGTAAGCCTACAATGAAATCCATTGAAATATCCTCCCACTTCCACTCTGGAATCTCAATAGGCTGCAATTCTCCCCCCGGCTTCTGGTGTTCTACTTTTATTTGTTGACAGGTCAAGCATGACTGTACGAACTTTGCCACATCTTTCTTCATCCCTTTCCACCAAAAGCTCTGTTTGAGGTCTCTATACATCTTGGTTACACCAGGGTGCATTGCAAAAGGTGTTCCATGAGCTTCCTTCAGAATCTTCTTCTTAAATTCCTCGACGTTTGGAATACACAAGCGCCCTCGTAATTTAAGCACACCTTTGTCATCAACCTGGAAGTCAGAGGACTTACCTTCGTGAATCCCTTTCTTTATTTCTACTAGTTCAAGATCTTCTTCTTGCTTGTTCCCCATATCCTCGAAAATTGACGGTGTTGCCATAATCGCCATCAAGCGTCCCTGTACCACCATCTCCAAGCCAAATGCATCGACCTCCTTTCGTAGCTCAGGATGTATGGTCTTCATCAGAGCTATCGATGCATGAGTCTTTCTACTCAAAGCATCAGCAACTCTATTAGCTTTCCCTGGATGGTAAAGGATCTCACAATCGTAGTCCTTAACCAGTTCCAGCCACCTCCGTTGCCTCATGTTCAGTTCCTTCTGGGTGAAGATATACTTCAGACTCTGATGGTCAGTATAGATCTTACATTGTACACCGTAAAGGTAGTGCCTCCAAATCTTTAGAGCATGAATAACTGCCGCCAATTCCAGGTCATGCGTTGGGTAGCTCTGTTCATAATCCTTTAGCTGACGAGAAGCAAAGGCGATGACTCGGTCATTCTGCATAAGAACTGCCCCCAATCCCATCTTCGAAGCATCACAATAGATCACAAACTCTCCAGTTCCTTCAGGTAAGGCAAGTACAGGTGCAGAAGTCAAACACTCCTTAATCTTCTGGAAACTTTCTTCACACCTATCGGTCCATTCAAACCTCTTCCCCTTACGAGTCAAGGTTGTTAATGGAAGAGCAATTTTGGAAAACCCCTCCACAAACTTCCTATAATAACCCGCAAGACCCAAGAAACTCCGGACCTCGCTAGCATTCTTAGGCCGGACCCAATCTCTAACAGCTGAAATCTTAGAAGCATCCACAGCGATACCTTCTTTAGAGATTACATGCCCAAGGAAAGCCACTTGACCCAACCAGAACTCACACTTCGAGAATTTGGCATATAGCTTATGTTCTCGGAGTGTACGTAATACTGCCCGTAAATGTTCTTCGTGCTCCTCCTTGGACTTTGAATACACCAAGATATCATCTATGAATACTATCACAGATTTGTCCAGGGATTCACTAAAAACTCTGTTCATCAAGTCCATGAAAGCGGCGGGAGCATTGGTCAAGCCGAAAGGCATGACTACAAACTCATAATGTCCATACCTGGATCGGAAGGCTGTTTTAGGAATATCCTCATTCTTGACTCTCAACTGATGATATCCTGATCTCAGATCAATCTTCGAGAAAGTAGTGGCACCTTTCAATTGATCAAACAGATCATCTATTCTCGGTAGGGGATACCTATTCTTGACCGTAACATTGTTTAACTCCCTGTAGTCTATGCACAACCTCATAGACCCGTCTTTCTTCTTCACGAACAACACCGGAGCTCCCCACGGAGAAAAACTGGGACGGATGAAACCCTTCTCGAGCAACTCCTGTAGTTGCTTAT
This sequence comes from Cuscuta epithymum, assembly GCA_945859915.1. Lineage (NCBI taxonomy): Eukaryota > Viridiplantae > Streptophyta > Magnoliopsida > Solanales > Convolvulaceae > Cuscuta > Cuscuta epithymum. The sequence goes on along the minus strand of CAMAPF010000948.1, from coordinate 477,267 downwards.
GCAATTCCTTTAGTTCCGTTGGTGCCATACGGTAGGGTGCCTTGGATATCGGATTGGTTCCCGGTATGAGCTCAATCTCAAATTCTATCTCTCTCGTTGGAGGTAACCCAGGAAGATCCTCTGGAAACACATCCTGAAATTCCTTGACGACGGCTACCGTTTCAAGTTTAGGCTCCTTCTCTGCAGTTTTACTCACCACGTGAGCTAAGAATGCTTGGCACCCACTCTGAAGATATCTCCTTGCCTTCAGAACAGAGATTACCATCTTCTCCCATTTATGTGAATCTCCATGAAAATCGAAGGGCTCTGCACCATCTAGTTCAAATCGTACAATCTTGGTTCGACAGCTGATGTAGGCGGAATACTTACTAAGGAAATCCATTCCCAATATCAAATCGAAATCATTCATATCCAGCACTACCAAATCTGCATATAATTCTCTCTCTGCTAGCAATAATGGTACCCCTCTCAGCCAAACTCTTGACCACATAGTCTCACCTGATGGAAGGGACACCGAAAAGCTATACCCCGGTTCTTCTTTTGGTCTCTCAATGTTATTTGCAAATGTTTTGGAAACAAAGGAATGTGTTGCTCCGGTATCAAATAACACATTAGCATTATTGTTTAGTATGGAAACCTGACCTGTTACCACATTTGGATTCTGAGACGCCTCCTCTCTTGTCAGCGTGTACACCCTCGCGACAGTGACCTCTGGTGGTGCCTCCAACCTCCCTTGCTGAATGGAAGGACCCTCAATGTACCCTTGCATATGGTGGATTGCTCCGGAGCTAGCTATGTTTTTTCCACCCTGTCTCTTGATGCCCTCCTCTTCCCCCGTCATTTTGGTGCTCATTCTCATGTTGATTGTTGTTATTATTGTTTCCGCTTCCTGCCTCAGCTGTTAGGCGCGCAATAAGGATGTTTTGGTCAGCAATTTGCCTTCGGAGTTCAGCTACAACACGGGCCAGCTCTGCATTACTAATTGACGAACCATCCTCGTTACCTTGGTCTTCACATGTCATTCTGTGCGAGAGAGTTAATTTAACAACAAATGTAACAACACACACACACATATATATATCCAACATCTGTAATTAATTCACTTATAGAAACTTGTGGTTATTCTTATATGCCTCAAACTACTCACTTACCGGAGAGATGTCGAGCGGTGTGTGGCAATGGATGGAGTTACGGAAGGACCTGGGCTCTGATACCAAACTGTAACGACCGTCCCCAAATGACCATTACGATACTCAAACTTAAACAAACTCAATATACAAAGCGGAAGTAAAGATATAAATCCTCCTCATGAAACTTTATTTCTTATATACATAACCAAACTTCTTAACAAAAACATAAAGAAATCAAGATAAACCATCCGTAAACATAACCATTACACCTGATCAGGAGTTTTTGAAAACAAAATCTTTATCAAAACATATAAGTATCAAAGTACTAATACAAAACATAACAGCCAGCCAGGTCTTCTCCGTTAACCCATCCAAAACCCTGTCACCAGCTCTGTACATTCTCTCAAGCTTCCATCCTTTATTCATTTCCTATACATGAAAACACGAGAGAATAAAAGTCTCGTAAGCAAAATTTGCTTAGTAAGTCACCATTATATCCACTAAAATAACGAAGTCTTAGCTAGCCATAAATAGATACACAAGCTATAATACTCAAAAGCACTTTGCATAACCACATACAAAACATATAACATGGCAAACAAAGCTTCAAATATCGAAACTAACGAAAAGTTTCCTTATACATCATTCTTTCTTCACTTTGTCCTTTTCATTTATGGGCCCGTAGCTCGTGTCCTGGCCCCTCGCCAATGATCTCGGGTAGCTAGCCCGCAGCCCATCAGAAGTAACCCCGGGACTCCCCGCGGAAGGACGTCCCGCTACGCTCAGCTCAGGTAGTTACTTGGGGGCACGGCTACCTTAAAACATTACTTATAATTACTTCATACAATTCCTAGAACTTGAATACTTCATATTTGATAACACAATAACTTTACAATTTACACACCTGTCAATCCATACATCTAACTTGGAGTTTACACAAATCTCATGCTATACACTTTCAAGTAATGAAGCAAGTATATCAATTCATAACTAGCTAGACATCCACAGATTATTTAAAACTATCATGTATAGGTGGTGATGACTTACCTGTAGAAGCTGGACTGAAAATACTCAAGTAAATGTGGCACCCTAGTAACGTCTCCCGATAAGCTCTTCCTTAATAATCTCTAATTAGATGTATGAAATTGAAATTAGAAATTTTGCCTTTTTTACCATTTCCCAAAATACTCCTTAACAGATATACTAAAATAAATAGGTGCACTGGCTTGGAACTATACGTAGGAGCAAAACCGAGAACTTTTCCTTCAAATTCTTTCTCAAAGTTCTGAAGTAAAAACTTTTCACCCTGAACATGAAGTTACTGCACATTCACTAAAATAAATCAGCCTAAGTCAACATCCTTTCGAAATAAAGAGAAATCTTTTTCTTTTATTTTGTAAAACCCAATTGTGCAGCAGGAGTACAAACCAGAGTTATCACTTAGCTTTATGATTAACCTAACGGCATGTAGAAATCTTATTAAAATGAATTTGAAGGAATCTAACTGATCACTCCCAAAATAGCTATCTTAATTACAAAATAAAGTAGAAAAACTCATTTATGAACATCTATACTCACAGAGATAGAGAAAACGATTACTGCCCAAAGAAATAGATATACTTGATCAAGGATCTTATCATCTGAATAAAGCTTGGTGGAAGAATTGAACTTACAGGAAGTGAAATAGGGATTTGAAACCCAGAGAGAAATTCTTTGATGAATGGATTTAGGAAGAACTGTTCTCGATGGATGGGAGAAACGAGCCAGCGGCTGCAAAGAGGAGGAAATAGTGTTTGTGGGAGTTTTCTTAGGGTTGATATACTTACGTATACCTCTTGTTGACTTCTAGGCTTTTAATAAAATACTTATTTCACCAAATTAACTGATTTGGGTCTTTACTTACTATACAAACATGTTTAGGCCCAACTAGAACAAATGAAGTTAATCTTTTTTTTTTTTAAAAAAAAAAACCAGTTAAACTATAAAACCTAAATTATTTCTTTACTTAAAATTGTTAGATCTTACCGGTCAACGTTACCTGCCAGAACAACACATAATTAATAATAATCATATTATTCATAAAATAAACTTATTTAACAGACTAAAAAAATAAAATGATTAATATAACTAGCTTACTAAAATCGGGGTGTTACAGGTAGACTCCAGAAAGCTGGTCAGGTGTACGAGAAGGTCTTCAGGGATAGTGGTTCCAGTTATAGGGGTTGTAACTGTTGTCACAACATCAGTGAAAACAGCTGATGTGTGGCCTGCGTCCAATGATGGAATCATTGTAGGCGTAGCAGGACTTCCGACCATCATAGTTGGCACTCCGGTCGTTACGTTCGGGGTGAGTGCACCTGTATGTGCAGTGAAAAGTGTAGGTGTCCTAGAAAACTTTAAAAATGTAGGGATGGTGACACCTAGACTCGATGTGTTTGAACAAATGGGGGTAATGGTCCGATCCGGGGCTGGTGACCACTAAGTCTCTCAACTGATTCGGAAGGAACCAGTGAGGTCGGTATAAGTTTCCCTTGAGTTATTGAAACTCCAGCTTGTTGGGAGGCTAGAGAGTGGGTGGGAGATGGTTGTGCATGCGCAGTTGAACCAAATGTTGCGATTTCTACTCAGGAACTAACAAGGTCAGCTCCTGCACCTATGGGTGTGGTTCGGCCTATATTGTGGAACGTGTCGCACTCATCGTAAAGGTCAATCTCCTCTTCCACTGTACTTTTCTTTCTGAGCCTCTTCTTAGGCTTTGATGATGCAGGGGTGTCGTTCTTGTGCTTAGAGTGCTGCTCACTTCTGATGATGCCTTTGAGAGGTCGGTGTGAATGAGCAGCCTCTTCATTGTCCAATGAGGTATCAGATTCTATCGCAATGGCCTTCTTTTCGGCTCTCTTCTTGTTGCTGATTAGAACTGCTTCCATACCATCATCGTCATTATCATTTGCATCATCATTGTCATTTTCATTTGTCCATTTCTTGGCCATGCTTCGGAGGCCTCACCACCAGCCTTACTTGAAGGGGCCTGGCTTGATGGTTCATCGGCAGTGTCCCCAGCATTGGTGGGTGACCCTTAGCAGTCTGGGTCCTCTCGGAAGAGTTAGCAGACTGGTCATCATTAAGCCGGGTTGCCACTGGTTTCTGTGGCTGGCTGACTCTCTTCTTACCTTTACCCTTACCAACACTCGGCTTAGTCCCCTGGGAAGGTCCAGCTGGGTTTTGCTGAACCATAGGGACTGTTCTCTTAATCGACTCTTTGTAGTCGATGACTGCCTTATCCCTCGGGTTTGCTAGATCAAGTGGGGATTCCGGGATAGGTCGTGTTGCGCTGCTCTATTGTTATCTCTTTGAAAGTATTTGAGCTTTAGGGCGGTGAAGTGCTTGTCTTCCTTACGCTTTGGCATGGTTGGAGTGGCTTCCATAAAGTTGTTGATTATCAATGCCAGCCACCGAGCATAAGGGATGGTGTTTCCCTTGTTCCCCTTCGCCTTTACCCGGACCATTAGCTCTATCCACAAGAGCTGGGCCATGTCGTATTGTTTATCGTAGGCGATCCCGTGGAAGATTTGTAGGATCTGCTTGTTGTACTTGTCATGTCTGGCGTGCTTTGGAGATAGGCACTTGTTCATCAGGCCGAACAGACTCTTCCACAGGTGAGGTAGATTAGAGATGGTGAAGTTTGACAACAGGGGCAGCGGGCTGTCATATCCAAGATCTTTCATCCCCTTTATCAGCTCTTCGTTTGAGGGGAGTGGTGCGTAATTCTGTAGCACCGGGAGATTCAGAGTCTCCCTGATTGTCGAGGGTGTCAGCACCACTCTTTTGTCATTCAGCCTTGTCATAATTCTTGACCTGTCCTTCTGTGAGGCTGTGTACATATGGCCCTAGAATTGCAGTAGATATACCTCTGACACAGGCCTGGCTTCAATGAATGCAAGCCAGAGATAATGCTTTTGTAGAATGGAGAGAATGATTGGGTCCTGACATTTGAACAGCTTCAGGTCCAGCTGGAAATTGTTGTGATATAGTGGGACCCACTTCTCCTTTGGGTACAATTCATTGCTAGGTTGTGCACTTTTGTCTGTTCCTGACATGATTGACTGAAAGAATTGGGTCAGCACAATTGTTGATTTAAGAATTTTATTTTTGTTCTGTTTTTGCAATTTTGAGATTAATTGTGTACAAGTGGAACCTCGTAAACCTCTAAGTGTAAACCACGAGAACCAGCTTCTCGAGATTTGAATTTTGAGAAGTAGGTTCTCGAGGTTTAAACATTGAGAAGCTCTTCTCGATATTCAAACATCGAGAAACAGGTTCTCGAAATGGAAATATCGAGAAGTCCTTCTCGAGGTTTAAACTGTGAGAACTCCTTTCTTGAGGTCTAAATATCGAGAACCTCTTCTCGGTATTTCAACTTCGAGAAGCAGGTTCTCGATATTAAATATCGAAAAGTCCTTTTCGAGGTTTAATATCGAGAACTTGATCTCGAATTTAAAATATCGAGAAGTTTGTTCTCAAGTTTAAACATCGAGAAATTGGATTTCTTGAGTTCGCACTCAGAGTAATGTCGAGAACCTCCTGCAAGAACACAAAATACATAATGATAAATATCCAAATTAAAACTTGTCGAGTTCAAAAACATGGTTCGAGCAAAGGATGGTTCTCAAGGTCCAAATTCGAGAAGATCATTCTCGAAATGAATTCGAGAACATGTTTTGAAATACAAAAACCATTGCCATTGTTGTTTTTCATGATCGAGAGCCCTAATTTCTACCTTTGAGTGATTTTGAGAAAAATTTCGAGAGGAATGGAATTCGAGAAGCTTGTTCGCGAAATTGTTTTTTGCTCTGGACTTCGAGAACTGAGAATGCGAGAAAATGGGTTCGCTGGTTCTCGAAGTTCTTCTTATATGCCAGAAAGGTTATGGGCCTTGCGAGGAGTTTGCTGGGCCCAGTTGTTTGAGATGGGCCCAGACCTGTTTAAACTGATTTTGGGCTCATTTCCCTCCCCTTCTTTTTTTTTTAAAAAAAACTTTATTTATTTACAATACTTCTCATAGATACGAACTCCCCCTCGAATGATGCATGAAAAGAAAAAAAAACACACACTCTTTTTCTTTTCTTTTCTCATTTTTCACACACACACACACACACTTGTTTTTTTTTTTCATTTTTCACACACACTCTTTTCTCTCCCTCCCCTTTTTTTATTTTCTTATTTGCTCCCCCTCAATCAAACATTTTTTTGTTTTATTTTCCCCTTTTTCTCCCCCTCAACACATGCAACGCACACCACACACACGCGCTTTTTATTCAGACCATTGAGACATACACAATACATTGGCTCAAGGTTCAACATGTGACATACACTATGTCACGGTGCGACAAAATAAATTCAATACTAACACTTATACGTAGTATAGCGTAGTAGAGTTCGTATCCACGGGGAAAGGAATAATTCTCTTTTTATAAAACTAGTAAATAAAAGGGGGGTTTAGGATTGAATGATTTAATTTAATTAAACAAAAAGATGAACAACTTATATGTGATTTAATTCAAAGATAAAAAGGACTTGGCATTGCTACTTTCCACTTGTTGATATATTTTAGTCTATCATTGTTATATCTATAACTTATCCCCTCCCGAATACTCAATCGAGGAGTATATCCAATTCATCGAGAGTAGTTATTAACAACAACCGTTCATTAATAACTCTTACTATTAGTCAAGTATAGAACACCGCCATATACCGACTTAATAGTAGCATTTAATCTCTTAACTCCTTGATGAAATCAATTGAGATTGATAACCTCAACACAACGGTTTCGGTTTAACCAACAAAATTAATCCCTCTTAAGTTTATTAACCACGACCGTGCATTAATAAACCGAAGTTACTTACTTGTGAAACCATCAACGATTAACCATCGGTTCGTTGATCATTTCTAGTAGTAATTAATGTCGAAAAGTTAACTAATTGTCATCTTAGCAACACTCCCCAATATTAATATAGAGATAGATTAAGGGAAGAATTAATAATCAAGAGAAGAAGTTAAGAAAATAACTCACAACTTTAATAATCAACTAGCTTCAAGAGCAAAACCAAGAAATGGAAGTTTAGCTCCTCATTTGAAGACTAAACATGCTATAAAAATATAAGAAATAACTATTCTAAACTGAGCTTATGTATATGGAAGAGGGGATGATTTTTTTTGTGAAGGAAAAGGGGTGTATTTATAGGTGTTTGGAGGTGGCAGAGTTGTGGACCCGATCGGGTATATAGGGTACCCGATAGGGTATTTTAGGCAGTTTCCCGGAAAATCACTTTTCTAGACATACCCGGTCGGGTATGTAGGCGTACCCGGTAGGGTATGAGCCAAATCTTCAAAATCCTGCACGTTTTTTTGTCTCTCCAAATTCTGATTTTGACACCCGAATCTACTCAATACCCGATCGGGTATTGCCTATACCCGACCGGGTATATGAAATATTTTCTCAATCTTCTTTTTATCTTGTCCCCTTGCACCTTCCTTGATCTTTTGGGGTCCAATCTTGATCCTTTGGATGATCTTGACCTGTTTTAAGCTCAGAATAATCTTAATCTAAACAAATTACATTTATATATGAAAATAAACTAATTACACCAAAAGTGTGTAATTTTCCAAACAACAACAAATAAAACTAGTTAAAATAGAAATAATACATAATAAAAATACAACTCTATCAACATGCCTAACTTGGAGACTAGGAACTGGAATCTCTTTTCATCCAGTGCCTTAGTGAACAAGTCAGCCAGTTGAAGCTCAGAGCTTACAAAGTACAAATCAACGTTTCGTTTCTCCACATGGTCCTTGATGAAATGATAGCGCAGGTTGATGTGCTTGGTGCGCGAGTGATGAACGGGGTTGCTGGTTATGGCTATTGCACTCTGGCAGTCACTGTAGACCAGTATGTGATTGAAAGTGAAGCCATAGTCCTTGAGCTAGGTCCTCATCAATAGGATTTATGAACAACAACTAGCAACAGCAACGTATTCTGCTTTGGCTATAGAAGTGGACACACAGTTTTGCTTCTTGGAGGACCAGCAGACCAGCTTCTCTCCTAGAAATTGAGCACCGCCGGATGTACTTTTCCTGTCTAGCCTGCAACCTGCGAAATCAGCATCGGAGTATCCTACAAGGTCAAAACCTGTGTTGACCTCCGACTAGTCCCCGACTAGGAGCCCGCCTAGCCGCCTAGGCGCTAGGCGCTGGGTTGACGTCCGACTAACGTCTAGGGCCTTTTACAACATTGATTGGACGTATACAAAAATAAAAGTTAATGGTTGGCAAGTTACGTATAAAGTCAATCGGAAGTAATTAAATTAAACATAAACCTAAAAACTACACTTTTCTTAGTTATATTAACAAAGTACGTATAAAGCATTATTGCAAAATATTGAAGGGACAAAGAAGTCGATGAACAAGTTAATGGTCATAAAATAAATTCCAGCCCAAAAAGTAAGTCTTGAGCTAATATTTCAGCTAATAATAAAAATCAGCCAAATCATCCCCATTTAAAGGGTGGTTGGTGATTTTCAGGACCGTATTTTAGGAGGTCAAATAGGTAGTGTTTGGTCCAGGGCACATTCTTGTAGGGGGCTCCATAAATTTAGTACTCTGTGTATATGTAGTACGTAGTATTAGTTATAGCCTTATAGGTTGATTTTTCAAAATGTTATGTATTATTCAAGATTCAGAAAGGTATATAACGCTTACCTTGTCTAATTTGTGTACTTTAAACATCATAAAACATATGATAGTATATTTCATTGAACTATCTGATCTGTTTGTATTTCATTGTTACATTTTTATTTTTCCTTATTTTAGGGGGCCCCATATCATCATTTGGGACCGAGACTTCCAAATCCATTACATGACCCTGATGATTTTTATATATATTTAAGCTTTTTTGCTCCTCCAAACGGGGGCACTATAACTTTTTTTGTCTGTGAATACACTATTCACAGACAAAACATGTTTGCTTGTGAACAATGTATTCACATACAAGAAAATTCCTTCAGAGACGTGTGTGAAAGTGTGTAAACTAATAAAAGAATATAGAAATGGTTTTATTTTTCTTTTTATATTTACAACATTCCATTTTAGATACAATTTACATTATCTTTTCTATCTTATTTTTCACGCTTCTATCTACTCTTAGGTTGTTTTTGTTTGGAGTAATTTCAGATTAAGATCACCCAGATTGAAACATACCAAATTAAATCAGATCAGGCTTAAATGAATTAGATCAGAACAAACTTTGACAATTGTAAAATACACAATGACTAGACATCTACCAGATTATACCAGTTTAGAAACATTTAACGACTATTACCAGATCATACCAAGCACACAATTGTAAATGTACACTTGAGTTCGTCTAAAAATTTGAAGTGTGCAAGAAAAACGTGTGAAAAGGCCTTGTACACCCTCGCCTATGCAAGAAAAACGGCTCAAATCTCAATCATTAGTGGCAATGGTCAACACTATGCCATCCACTCTAACTAAGCACAACATACAAACAAATACACAAAAGTGTGACTAATGATCTCTGTCAAATTTGTGGTGGTAATAGTCGTTAAATGTTTCTACTACTCCATTACACGGGTTTTCAGTTTTTCACTTTAAACTATTCATATCCTTGCATTGTCAAAAAAACTCAAATGTGAATTTAGTACATATAAAAGTAATGAATGAATTGAACTCCGTCAATACAGATTTTCCCTACATTCCCTCTTTGTCAATAAGATCCACTCAATATATTTTTTACATATAAGATTAGTAAAACATTAATTAAATTATTATGAGGAATGCATTTCTTCAATTTTTCCTATGGTTTTGAAATAAAAATGTACATTTCAATGTTAAAAAAATATAATTCTCATTGAATATTTTTTCCATTTTTCAATTAATAAAAACTAAATTTTAGAAAAATCTAATTAATAATCAAGAGTCCATGGTTAACGCTTTCTCTCTCTAGGGCTTCTAGCCGCTAGAGCGTTTTCTCTGCTATCGACGTAAGTCGAGGAGCAGTTTTGTTTCTTTTGCGGCAACGAAGGGACGAGGACTGACGACATCGAACGACTTAGGGCGAAGGGTAGCGAACGATTTTTGGAATATCGCTAGGCGTGCTGTGGCGGCCGATGGAGAAGGAGTTACGCAAGCCAAGGGAGGGAGAAAGGGAGGTGTCCAGAGGGGCTGAAATTGCGGGGCAGACGAAGGTTGCTTGCCAGGGAATCAATCAAGCGTCGGGTGGGCGCCGTTCCTTGTCCGTGTCAACAATCATAGCAATGGTCCGACCTCCTCCTTAGCCACCACCAGGGTTTGAACGAGGTTCTAGGGTTCAAGTTACTTGTTTTGCTTATTTAGCTTTTTTCATGTTTCATCCTCCTCCTATTAGTTTTTATTATTCTTTCATTTGGTTTCTTGTTATCGTCTCTGTTGTTAGGTTTGTCAGTTTGTCTGAGAATTTAGCCTCCTTTTATACCATTGGGTATGTTTGGATCTATGGGAACAGGGATGACTGTGTCAAGCCCGCTGCATGGTTAGCGATTCGTGTTGCTCTTTCAGGGATGACCGTCTCTAAGTCTTATCGTAAGGTTTACAGTCGTAGTTGTTCGAGTTTAGTTGGAGTCAGTTTTGTTTTTCCTTTAATTGATGTAATGATCCTGAAACTTATGATATAAAAAGAATGCTAGTTGACGATAAAAAAATTAATAAAAACTAAAATGGATTCAAGTAGAGTTCAAATATTTGTGAAGGTACCATGAATTAAAAAATTTATTTTCATGTTATATTGGGCCTAAAACCTTTTTCCATTGAAATTTCAGATTTTTTTAAACTTTACATATGCAGTATTAGTTTTATATTAAAGATAATAAAAATCTATGAATTTTGATATATATTCTTTTTAAAAAAATATTCGATTGCAAACAAAAATTATACAATGGCAATGGAAAAAATATATTTTTAAAAAAGAAGGGGTTTTTCTTAGGGCCCATGATCGGCGTGAGTGTCCATCTTTTATCTCTTTATTTCTTGGGAAATATTTTTTTTTTCAAAATCAGTGGGTAAACAATCCTTAGATGGGATAAAGTCTGAGAAACACCTTACCTAATTTATTAAAAGACAGACATAAAATACAAGGTAGGGAGACATAAAGCCGAAACATATCGAAAGAAGAAAGGAAATAAAACATTAAACGATACTCCCTCTGACCCTCTGTCCCAGGAATGGCAGGTTGCGGGGCCGGGGCTTAAGAATTTATATAGTAGTGGTCAAAGTTTAAATTCTCACTATATTTTTTACTAATAAATATTTATACATATGTATATACTTCATAATTTTTTTTCTTGTAGGGGCCAAGGCCACCGCCAGCCTCCCCCTGTCTCCACCCCTGGTGTGGTGGAAAGCTGTGCAGAGTAGATAGAAATGTGTAAGAATGTGTAAGAAATGTTGTGAACCACAAATTATTTACCAAAAAAGAAAAGAGGAGATAATTTTGGACGGGCAAAAAAAGACAATTTGAAGATAATATTGGGACGGAAGGAGTATAAGGAAAAACAATTGCATCAAATTTAAGAATGTTTTTAAAATGAGAAGATTCAATGTCAACTTCTAATGGCATTTGCAGCTCCATTAGAAAGTTCCGGGATATGTCTCAATCGTGATGATATGGTTTTGATGTAGAATCTTCCTGATGCAAGAGATAACGAAGATTGATTCCCAATGATGAGCTCAATATAGGTTAAATGACTATAAAATTTGATGATTCGGGATCTTAATGATGTTCAAACGCTGCTCCTTATACATGCATAAATTTAGAAAGGAATGAAAAGCCTCAAAGAAAGCTTTGTGCCAAGAATGATATTGTTGAAGAGGCGTTGATAGGTGTGTGTGATTTTCTCCCCTTTGTGATTACGAATGATGAAACCAATGTTGTGAGTGTGGCCATAAGAGGATGAACACACGGGCTACTCCTCATATCAGGTTGACCTTTTAGGATGGAACTTCAGGTCTTAACATGATATCAGAGCCAAATCGATCCATGGTGTGGGGGCCCTTATGAATCGTGATGACACGATTATAAAACAAATGACAATTACGGCCGAATGAAAATAAAACGGACCGATGAGAAAAAATGAATGATGACACGATCCAGACGAAGTGTCTGGTCGTGAGGAGGGGTGTTAAATGTCTCACACCGGAAAAGTTTAAATGAACAAAATGCTATATTAACACATGAGCTGCTCCTCCTATCAGGTTGACCTTTTAGCATGGAACCTCAGGTCTTAACAGTATAAAATATTTAACATGAAGTGGTTAATCAGAGGAGGTCTCTAGGTAGCTAAAAATGGTTACTCTTAGGGGATCTCGTTTATAGGGACCTTAAAATCGTTAAGATCCCGATGTGTGTTGTATATGGCCTCAGAATCATTTGGTGGGTGTCCTGGTCTATTAGTTACCGTATAGTTAGGTTTTAAAGTCTTTTTCAACTAACAAATTAAATTGAAGTCTTTTACAAAGACAGTCTAGTTATTTTTTTAAAAAATATTATACCCAAAGCCTAAAACCTACACTATTACGGGATTGTATGGGGATTAAGTATTTTCTGACAGGAATTTCACGGGCGTTAACTTCTATGAGAAAATCACATGTTAAGCACCCAACATTAGCCATCGTTCAGATTCCAAGTGGGAATTCATGCGGGTAACCTTGTTTCCAATAACTTTATCTTGTGTTTTCTGCCTTCAAATAACATGTGACATGGGATAATACTCACCTAGGTAAGACAGAGTTATCCATTTCGGAAATATTATTGCAAGCTGATATCGAGCATACTATTTCGGGGGAGAACTTATAAGAGTTGAGCTCTGAGAGAACTTCTAAAGTTGACTAAAATTTTTTTTAGGACTAGTATGTGACATGTGTAATGGGGTGGTCTCTCTCTCACATTTTCTGCTTAAGAATTCGAAGAAATGATTGCCTCATTTTTTGGCAATCGAGACAACCTGAAATCAACTGCTGAAAGTGTAGCTACAGCTAATCAGAACATTATAAGAGACTCACAGCTTCTTGCTGAAGATTTTGATCATGAGGGGGTGTTTGGCTATGCGTTCAATTCATTTTCAAGGGATGAACTTCTTGTTCATGTCCAAGAAAATGACAAGAGGGTACCTATTTCGGTGGTGGAGGATTTTTGGGATTCTGATTCAAATTGAAATAGTTGTTATAAAGCTCTACTAGTCACACCAAAAAAATTCATTACCAACACAAAATTTAAACACGCAAAAATGTTATAAAAAGAGGAATTAGCGATCACATCTTATGAGGACACGATCTTAGTCACGACTAGAAATTTGAAGTCCTTTGGAGCATTCCGGGAATTTTTAGAAAGGGGTTTCCTATTGCTCTCACGTTTGGAAAATCTATCTATTTATTTTCTCGTTATTTTTGCTTGCTTTCGGTCTTTTCTTGTACTTTACTTGATTGTCTTTTAATAAAATTTTGTTTGTAACTCGGTTTTATTATATAAATAAACAATAGATTTGAGATATATGAAATTACAAATGCTTTAAAATAATTCAAGAAATAATTCCATAAGTATTATTCTTTAAAATGTGATGAACATAATTATTATTTAGTAATTAGTGATTACAATTGTGTTCAAATTTACATCGTAGTTACTAAATGTAAAGTACTATGATGTAGACTTTGAACAAATTTATATTCATTAATTGTTACTAAGTCACATTTTTGCCCATAACACTTTTAGTAGTAATATCCCTACCATAAACACTAATGCTCTGTTTGGATAAAGTGAAGTTAAGTAAACCTAGTGTAATAAAGTAAACCTAAGTTTTAATAAAAACTAGGTTAACCTAAGTGAACCTAGGTTCATACGTAAAATAGTGTTTGAAAATATAGAAGGTAAACCTAGAATAATGTAATAAATGTTGTTTGGGTGAAGGTACTCTAGCTCATTTTATGTTATACGAGAACTTAACCTCCAAAACTCCCGATTAGAAGGTTCTCCAATTTAAGGTTCTTCCAGGTTCTCTGGAGTTAAGTGAGGTTAACACATAACCTATATTCTTGTTGCAAAAATACAAACAAACGAGATTAACTAGAAATTGAACCTTCAATAACTTAGGTTAACCCCAAACAAACAGGCCATAAATAAAATTAAAAATAGTTAAGAATTTTCTTTCACATAAGATTTCTAGGATCTCTCATCTCTGAAGTATGTTAAAGCTACCAAGGAAGAAATTAACGAAGTGGTCAAGTTTCAGGAAGAACCGGATATTGATGTTCTTGTTCACGGAGAACCTGATGTAAGTCTGCGTTCTATGCAGAGGAATGATAACTTTACTGCAAATTGATGGGTTCAATCTTACTGATCTCGCTGCGTGAAGCCGCCTATCATCTATGGTGATGTTAGCAGTCCCAAACCAATGACTGTGTTCTGGTCCACCATAGTTCAGAGCTTAACCAAGCGCCCAATCACCATTCTCAACTGGTCCTTTGTTCGAAATGACGAGCCAAGGTAACCAAAAAGATCCATAAAAGCATACATTTTGTCCTATCACTACTTCACTAATACGTCAAATGTTTTAATCTTTGTTTGGGTCTGTTTCCAGCTCTGAAACCTGCTATCAGAAGGTAGGAATCACTGTTTTCCAAATTGATGAAGCTGCTTTGAGGGAGGGATTGCCTCTTAGGAAGGTTGAGCATGCGTTTTTATTTGAACTGGGCTGTTCACTCTTTCAGAGTCACTAACTGTAGTGTCCATTAACACTATGTCTGGAATTTCTGATAAGAACCTTGATATTTTCAAACGGGCACTTTAACTCTTTCTGTTAAATAGGTACTAACAATTTCTGGGCATTTTAACCTTGCCTACATAAAAGTATTATGTGAAGTATATCAGAGATTCAGAGGTCCAAAAACAGTTTCTGCCTGTTAAGTGTTAAGTGTTAACACTTCCGAAACAGGCATTTACTCGAATTTATTGAGTTTGAGCCCATCTGTTCTCTAAATTTTTTGTTACTCTCAATTTTTTTTGTGAGCACATCAATGTTCATCTCTATGCCTCCCCAAATATTCGTCTTAAAAGAGTGGGATGTTGGGAAGGAGATTGCTTGCACTAAGTAATTACTGTTAATTATTACGATTAGGCTAAGATAAACGATAAATTTAAAGCAAGAACACAAGAATTTACGTGGTTCACGCAATCGGTGTGATTACGCTAGTCCACGGCGAACGAGAGAGAGATGTATTATTATTCCAGCGTCTGGTATGTTTACAGATACATTAGGGATGTTTAAATAGGTTTAAGAAAGCCTAAATAAGGGTTAAGGCCGCAGGCCCAAAAATTAATCCTGTCATTAATTTTTCCCGTATACTCGATCGAGTATACATACATACTCGACCGAGTATAGATTCCAGAATTCTGCCCGAGTAGTGTTTTTACACATACTCGACCGAGTATACCTCCATACTCGATCGAGTATAAACTCCAGAATATAACCCGAGTACCCCTTACACGCATACTCGACCGAGTAATGATCAATACTCGATCGAGTGTAGAAACCAGGGAAATACTCGAGCCATCAAACACCTCATACCCGATCGGGTAACCCAACATACCCGGTCGGGTATATACTCCTGCATTCCAAACAAGGCTCCATCTTCAACAATCTCCCACTTGGAGGCTTGTTCAACAGTCATCTGCCATCCAAGAACATGTATCCTCTGCAACACCCCTGATCTCTATCTCTCGTTCACACCTTCCCATCAAGTATCTGGAAGGCCAGTTGAAGCCATGCATAGCTTCAACTTCTCCGTTGTCACCACCTTGGTAAGCATGTCTGCTGGATTCTTCGTACCAAGGATCTTCTTCAAGTTTATGATACCGTCTTCAATCAACTCTCGGATAAAATGGTATCGCATCTTGATGTGTTTCGTTCTGCTGTGAAACACTGGATTCTTCGCGAGGTGAATGGCACTCTTGTTGTCACAGTGCAGTCCGCAATCCCCCTGTTCCATGCCCAACTCCGAAAGAAAGTTCTTCAACCAGATCAACTCTTTGGCCGCTTCAGCAATGGCCATATACTCTGCTTCTGTGGTCGAAAGAGCCACACTCTTTTGAAGTCTAGACATCCAACTGATCGCCGTACCTCCAATTGTGAATATGTAACCCGTAGTGCTCTTCCCGGAATCACAACAGCCCCCCAAATCAGCATCAGCAAATCCTTCTAGAATTACTCCATTCCTCCTGAAACAAAGAGCAGTTCCAGAAGTGCCTTTCAAGTAGCGTAGCAGCCACTTGACTCCTTCCCAATGTTCCTTCCCTGGATTCGACATGAACCTGCTAACAACTCCCACTGCATGAGCAATGTCCGGCCTTGTTGACACCATTGCGTACATCAAGCTGCCAACGGCTGATGCATAAGGGACTTTAGCCATCTCATCTTTGTCTTCATTGGTCTTTGGAGACTGCTGCTTGGAGAGTTTCAGCTGACTCCCTAAAGGTGTACTCCTTGGCTTGGCATCCGTCATTCTGAACTTCTCAAGGACTTTCTGAATGTACTTCTGCTGTGAAAGCTTTAAAGTACCTTCCACCTTGTCTCTGACTATGCTCATCCCAAGAATCTGTCTCGCCTCCCCTAAATCCTTCATCTCAAATTCTTCGGACAACTTCTTCTTGAGCTCGTTGATCTCCTGCATGTTTGATCCAGCCACCAACATGTCATCAACATACAAAAGAAGAATAATGTATGATGACTTGAATTTCTTCAAGTAACAGCAATGGTCCATCTTGCATCTAGTGTACCCATTCCGCTGCATGAAACTGTCAAACTTCAAGTACCACTGTCTGGGAGCTTGCTTCAATCCGTATAGACTTTTCTTGAGTTTGCACACCAACTTTTCCTTACCACTCACTGAGAAACCTATCGGTTGAGCCATGTAAATGTCTTCTTCAAGGTTGCCATGAAGAAAAGCAGTCTTCACATCCAGCTGCTCCAAGTGTAAATTTTCATCTGCAACGATACCAAGAATCAACCTGATAGTGGTCATCTTCACAACCGGGGAGAAGATTTCATTGTAGTCAACCCCCTTTTTCTGTTGGAACCCCTTGACAACTAGCCTGGCCTTGTATCTTTTGCTTCCATCTGCTTCATCTTTAATTCTGAAAACCCACTTATTTTCCAATGCTTTCTTTCCCGGTGGTAACTTGACTAAGGACCAAGTTTGGTTCTTGTCAAGTGAATCTAACTCATCTTTCATGGCCTTCTTCCACTGTATGGAATCTCTTACAGCCAACGCCTCTGAGTAAGATTCTGGCTCTCCATTCTCGGTCAGCAATAGATAATTTGCTGAAGGAGAATACCTGTTAGGAGGTCTCCTGATTCTGGTGGACTGTCTGATGTGTGGAGTAGCTGCCTCTGAACTCCCACTGTCTTCATCACTCCCACTATCTTCAGACATTCCTGTATCTCCTGAGCTCCCACTGCTCCCTGAGCCTCCAGCCGTCTCATCACAACCGACTGGTTGTGCTATGTCATCTTCAGTCATCCCTTCAAACACCACTTGCTGTTTGTTTTCCGGTTGCTTGCCTTTGCTTGTTCCTGCTGCAAGACCATCTTTATAAAGAGCATTCTCGTTGAAGGTGACATCTCTACTTCTGATAACCTTCTTGCTTTGGTTGTCCCAGAACCTGTAGCCCATGTCATCCGACCCGTACCCAATAAAGATACACTTCTTTGCCTTTGCCTCAAGCTTGTCACTATCTGCATCTCTGACTTTGACATAAGAAATACAACCAAAAACTTTCAAGTGATTAAGAGATACCTCACGACCTTTCCATTCCTCTTCTGGAATTTTGAAACCAATGGGAGATGAGGGTCCTCTGTTGATTAAGTACGCTGCTGTGTTCACTGCATCGGCCCAGAACATCTTGGGAAGTCCTGCCACTACATAAAATTTCATTTATAGAGGCAACTCATTGGGGCAACCTATATATTATTGTCTCTAAAAACCTGTTTTTGCATCAAATGGATAATGGTTGCCTCTAAAAAGTGCTATTTGAGGCAACCTTGCTTTCTTTGCCTCTAAAAGGTGCTATTTAGTGACACAATTGTATGATTGCCTCTAAAAAGTGTTTCTTGAAGCAAACTTTATGGTTGCCTCTAAAAGTGTTATTTAGAGACACTTTTATGATTGTCTGTAAAAGTTAATTATACTTTTAAGAGACCGTTTCGTAACAGTGTTTTTTGACTTTTCAGACAAATTTTTCACCAAAAACGTAAATTTTGATTTATTTCATTAAATTGTGTAATAATCAAAATAAGTAATGTCGGAGTTATTTTCCTAGTTGCATTAAATGAAGTTATTGTAGAAGGTCATTTTAGCTATTTTCATATGATATTTTCTTTATTTTAATAATGAAAAGTTTTTTTTATAAACCAACATAATCAGTCAATACAGTCATTTCACAATTAAAATTTAATCAATTTAACAGAATTACTCGATTTATCTAATTTTGCTATTATGCTTTAAATATAATTAATATTCTTTTCTCTTTCCTCCTCCAGCCTTTTACGGTCTAATTGTTCCCTCAAAAATTTTCATTACCGCCTTTTAGTTTTGAATCGAAATAAAAAAAAATTCACTAACCGCCTTTTAGGGCCCATGCCCGCACTTCTTTTCTAGCCCTAAGTCCTTAACGCAGGTTTAGGTTTAGAGGAGCTCTTCCATTCAATTATCCCATTGAAACTGCGACTAGGACGAGCTCGAAGCGGCAAACAGAACTGACTTGAGCGGCAAAGAAGGATGAGAGGAGCAATTTCTAAGGGTCGAGAGCAAAATCTAAGGTAATAACCCTAGCCCAAATCAAGCATAGACCGATTTTATTTTGGTATCGGCTAACTTAATTAGGGTTCGATTCCTCTTCTCCTTCAAGCTTCATGAAGTTCTGATATCGTTTTCTAGTCAAGCTTCTTCAAAAAGATGGTAATACTCATTATTAAATTCATCATCCCCTTGTTTAAATGCATGAATAAATACAGTGTTTCTAGCTCTCTGTCATGGATTAATATAATTTTCCAGATTTTTGTATTCATCTTCACTCTTGGATGACAAAACATAAGTAATGCTTTAAGGAGCTTGTGAAATATGGTATTTGTAACACATTCCAGGTTTATAATTGTGGGAGTTCACTTGAATTTTTGTATAGTGCTAACTCTTTAATTGAAATAGCATCTGGTTTACACTTTTACAGCAAATCAAAGAATGGGCAGAATAACGAAACTCCATTCCACCAGTGTCACTTGCAAAGATGTTTAAAATGATCCAAAAGTATCCAATGCTATTCAAGATTTTCGAAAAGGTTAAATGTATACATAAACTATTAAGCTCAATTTTATACCTTAGTATTATTTATGTACCCATGAGTAATAAAGTCAAATACATGAAGCAGGTATTAGTAAGAGAGAAAAAGTAGAAGACGATCAAGACATCATTACTTATAATGAAGGTATACAATTCATTTTCAATTTTTTAAAACAATGACATGTCCCTTGTTTACATTCACATCTACAAATGCATAGAGAGAAGTGATTGTATCTAATATGTGGTGTAGCTATTGCTTGAATTATTTTATCTCCGTTTGTTAGATAAATGGTAACGGTCCAGATTGATAAATCAATCTGCCTTTTATCAGATATTCTCTGTTTATTTTTCCTCTGTTTTCTGATTTTCTCGGTATGCTCTCTTAGGCAAATCTCTCTCTCCTTTTTCTCATCCTTTAGTTTTGTTAAATTGTTACTATTTTTAAGCTTTTCATTTGCCTTAGAACTGAAGAAATTAAAACTAATTAACTCCAATGATTTTGAAAGGATTTTATAAATTGGCGATGAATATTTTTTATAAGTGACTTTCCTCTCATTCAGTTGACAAAATGTTCTGTTTGGCTATTATTAAAATATATTTTCATAAATTGATATAAGTTACATATGCTTCATAGTCACTGAAACTTGTAGTTGTTCAACACAGTTTTGAACATGATTACCTCAATGATATGAATGCAAAATGAATAACCTGGACTTCTAAGGGAAATATATTTAAGTGGAGTTATGGACCAAAAGATTTCAATAAATCTAAATCAATCAATCAGATTTCAATATATATATATATATAGATATATATTGATATTTGCAAGACTATTTTTTTCCCATGTTGGCTTGCCTCATGGCCCTCATTCATATATCCATTTGATGCTAACCCAGAAAGAAAAGTTAGATGATTAACACACCAGTAGTCCGTACTCCGTAGTGTTTTTCTCAAGTTGTAAAAGAGATGGTAATATTAATTTCTTTATTGTGATTTACTATATTGATTAATTATTTATTTATCCGCTAGAAGTACTTTTGTCATATTAGTTTGCAACTGGCAGAGTAATACCTGGCATGCTGGAAGTGGACAAGAGGAGTCATACTAAACATGAATATGTGATGAAACTCCGGCGACTAATGTTGCTAAGGAAATATGGTAAATGACTAACATTCACTTATATTCACTAAATTAATCTATGAGTTTTATCAGTGTGCTTTAACTTTTATCAGGTCAATTCAATAACATTTTTTATAAAACTCAAACTTGATAAATATTGAAGTGTTAGCAGTGTGGTAAGGTCTTTGCTGTCTTGCTGATATAATTTCTCCTATGATCCCAGCAAGTGAAGCACCTGTGCTGATTCTAGAATGTTTTTTTGTTGATGGGATCGACCAAAGGATTGATAAGGCTATGCAGGAAAGGCAGAAAAGGTGGTTGGGGCATGGAGAAAGGTTGATTTATGGAGGCCTGGGGGTGCAGCACAGATGCCTCCCTTGCTGACTTTGCAATATATACTTATGGACTGGAGGAGCATATTAATCCTGGATGAGAATCTAAAGATTCTAATAACAAGAGAAAAGTAGCAGCATAGAGTTTCTCCTCATCAATGGTTGATTCAAATAAGAAGCTAATTGTCTGCTGAAGTCGGTACTCCAGTGCTTGGAAGATCACAATGTAAATCAATGAGATGATCGCAGGCATTGAGAAAGAAATCACTAAGCTAAACAAGATAACAGCAATCCAAAAGAGAAGATGGTGATGATGAGCATCATGATGATTAGATGATGACGAATGATCTCTCCAAACTCATGTGCTGTCCTTAAACTTTCAGCTCTAGTTAGTTTGGTTTTACAGTAGATTAGATTCAACGGATTATTTATGTGGCTACGATATTCAGTTATTAAATTAAAATTTATATTGATATTTTGTGTTATGTAAGGAAAGCATCTATTTATGTCATATTTTATGTTAGTATTAGAGATTTTTTAATATTTAAAGAAGTATGGAATTGGGCATCTGTTGATTACGATAAAAATTAAATTGCATTGAATGATTTTTAGGGGTGATATATAATAATATAATAGTGCCTCTAATAACATCTTGAGTCATTAAAAGTAGTTGCTTCTAATAACATTTTGTGACAACATAACATGGTGCATCTAATGACCTTTTGAGGCAAAGAGATATGGTTGCTTCTAAATATATCTTTTAGAAGCATAATTGTTTTTGCCTCTAAAGACAGTTTTTAGAGGCAACCATCATTTTGCGACCGAGTATTTGTTGGCAACCACTAAGTTGCCTCTAAAGAGCATTAGAGGCTACTTTCCTATTTTTAGAGGCAATTTTGTTATGCCTCTACAAATCACTTTTATTGTAGTGTGCATGCAATCTCATGCTTCTGGCCCTTTCATTCAATGTTCTGTTCATCCTCTCTGCAACACCATTTTGCTGTGGTGTTTCTGGAACCGTCTTCAGCATTCTAATCCCCTGTTCAGCACAATACTCTACAAACTCTGTGCTACTATACTCACCCCCATTATCACTCTTTAAACACTTAATTTTGAGATTTGTTTCATTCTCAACTGCAGCTTTGAACTTCTTAAAAGTGTTAAAGACATCGGATTTATTTTTAAGAAAATAAACCCATACCTTCCGTGTAGAGTCATCAATGAATGTAACATAGTAGCGGGAACCTCCAATTGAAGAGACCTTTGTAGGTCCATAGACATCTGAATGAATCAACTCCAGCCGCTCAGTCTTGGGTTGCTGTCCTGTCTTCACAAAGGTTACCCTCTTTTGTTTGCCTAGAACACATGGCTCACAAAAGGTCAACTTTGAATTCTTCAAATCTGGGATTTTGCCCTTTGAAGACAACATCTTCATTCCGTTCTCACTTATGTGCCCAAGTCTTTGGTGCCACAAGGTAGAGACCCCTGTATCTTCAACTGCTGCGTTTGCCCCATCTGTGGACACTTCAACCATGTACAGTGTACCATGCTTTTGCCCACGAGCAATGACCAGCTTTCCCTTTGTTACCTTCCATTGCTTGTTGCCAAAACTAACGTTATGGCCTTCCTCATCAAGCTGTCCTACTGAGATCAACATCTTCTTCAGGTCTGGAATATACCTGACATCTTTCAGCCTCCAGGTTGTACCCAAAGTGGTACTGAGATCAACATCCCCAATACCCGTGATCTCCAGGGATTTATCATCCGCCAAACGAACTCTTCCACCGTAGGGCCTGAAATTTTTCATCAAATCCCTGCAATGACAAGCATGAAACGACGCACCTGAATCCATGATCCAGGACTCAACTGAATTCTCAACGCTGCAAATTAGAACATCTTCATAATCCTCTGCCACATTCACCTCCTTCTTGCCTTTGTCTGCTGGGGCTTTTGGGCACTGATTTCTGAAGTGTCCATTCTCCTTGCAATTCCAACAATTGATGTCCTTCCTGTTCTTGGATTGACCCCTCTTCCTCGACTTTGATCTTCCCTTCTTGTTACCCCCCTTTAGTGGATTTTCTGCCCCTGTCTTCAGTACTCAACAAACTATTGGAGCTATCCCCCGAACTTCTCCTCCGGATATCCTCACCAAGGATTAAGTCACGAATACCTTCAAAGGAAAGCTTAGTGGTTCCAGCCGAACTACTAACTGCTGTGACTGTACCGGACCAACTATCGGGCAAAGATGATAACAAAAGTAGTGCTTGAACTTCATCATTGACGTGCACTTTGTCGTGAGTGCACTCAAATTAAATTCAATACTAACACTTATACGTAGTATAGCGTAGTAGAGTTCGTATCCACAGGGAAAGGAATAATTCTCTTTTTATAAAACTAGTAAATAAAAAGGGGGGTTTTGGGATTGAATGATTTAACTTAATTAAACATAAAGATGAACAACTTAATTTAAAGATAAAAAGGACTTGGCATTGCTACTTTCCACTTGTTGATATATTTTAGTCGTTCATTGTTATATCTATAACTAATCCCCTCTCGAATACTCAATCGAGGAGTATATCCAATTCATCGAGGGTAGTTATTAACAACGACCGTTCATTAATAACCCTTACTATTAGTCATGTATAGAACACCGCCATATACCGACTTAATAGTAGCATTTAATCTCTTAACCCCTTGATGAAATCAATTGAGATTGATAACCTCAACACAACGGTTTCGGTTTAACCAACAAAATTAATCCCTCTTAAGTTTATTAACCACGACCGTGCATTAATAAACCGAAGTTACTTACTTGTGAAACCATCAACGATTAACCATCGGTTCGTTGATCGTTTCTAGTAGTAATTAATGTCGAGATGTTAACTAATTGTCATCTTAGCAACACTCCCCAACATTAATATAGAGATAGATTAAGGGAAGAATTAATATTCAAGGAAGAAGATTAAATATGAATAATCCTACTATAACTAATGTCAAGATGTTATCTAATTGTCATCTTAGCAACACTCCCCAACATTAATATATAGAGGAAGAAAATAAATACTACTATAACTAATGTCGAGATGTTAACTAATTGTCATCTTAGCAACACTCCCCAACATTAATATAGAGATAGATTAAGAGAATAATTAATATTCAAGGGAAGAAGTTAAGAAAATAACTCACAACTTTAATAATCAACAAGCTTCAAGAGCAACACCAAGAAATGGAAGTTTAGCTCCTCATTTGGAGACTAAACATGCTATAAAATATAAAAGAAATACTATTCTAAACTGAGCTTAAGAGTGTGGAAGAAGGGATGATTAAAAGTGAAGGAAAATGGGGCTATTTATAGGTGTTTTTCAACACCTTTGGCCGGGTACCCGACCGGGTAAAGTGCCCACCCGACCGGGTGCATGTCAAAATCAAATATATTCCACGTTCTGGCGATCTTCGGCACGTTCTGGTGTTCCGGGTCAAGTCGGACCCGACCGGGTGAAATACCTCACCCGACCGGGTGATGTAATTTCCTGAGCAGTTTCGCATTTAAATTTCTCACCCGACCGGGTGCAATACCTCACCCGACCGGGTGATTGTCCTGGGCAGCCAAGAATTATTTTTCTTCACATTCAAAGTCTTCCTTTCCAACACCATAAATCCTAACTCTACTTTACAACTTACAAATGAGAATTAAAATACAATTACAACTAAAATCACACAAATGTTTATAAACTAAATAAAACGATAAACAATACACACAAATCAAACATAAAAACACACACTTATGCACTACTAATTAGTGCATATCAAATACCCCCACACTTGAACCTTTACTCGTCTCGAGTAAACAAAATCCAGCCCAAGAAGTCCTTAAAATGACAAGAGTATCAACACCAACATCCACGTGTGTTTGTAGAACAACACAAAAAATATCCTCAAAAATATAAGAGTAAAGAGGGGTCTTCAACTCCACATTTTTTTATCAACCTCAATTTTTTTTTTTTTTCATTGTTACCCTTAGGATCCTGCAGAAATAAAAGAAAATACTTTCTCTCATTCTCTCGTTTTGCCTAGGTGCCCTTTCGGGTTTTCATCCCAGCTTCCCACATTTTTCTGTTTTTATCCTCACAACTCACTCTTATTTTTGCCTTATTTTTGCTTAAGTTGCCTTTTCAGGTTTTCAACTTAACAAGCTTTTTTTTTTTTGAAAATAAATACAAGAATATAGAGTATGAATGTGAGTTTTCCATGAAATTCTCCCCCCAAGCTAATCAAAGCACTGTCCCTAGTGCGTGTGTCAGAGATGTCCAAGAGAATGAATCTTTTTGCCCTTTTTGGTGTCATTTCCTTTTTTTGGGGTGAGGAAGTTTCGGCTTTTGTTGTTTTTGGAGTGAGGGGGTTTGGATATTTGGTTATTTGGGGCGGTTTTTTTTTGGTGTAGGAGTGAAGATGGTGATGAGGAGATGAAGAAAATGGGGTTTTTGATGGATTTGGTGTAGAAATGGTGGGGTTTAGAAACTTTGGAGCTCAACAATAGAGATTTGGGGGATTTTTGGTCGTGGGGAAGAAGAAGAAATGGGGAAGAAAGCTGCCTGCCCGCCCGTCCGGGTATAGTGACTGACCCGGTCGGGTGTAAGCTGTTCACCCGAGGCAGAGAGTTTTTTGCAGGGTTGCCCGGCCGGATATAGGGGTCTACCCGGTCGGGTGTGTCTATTTTTCTCTGTTCCTCAGCTGCCTCGCCCGAGTGAGTTGTGCGGGTAGGGTATTTTTACGCTATACCCGACCGGGTGTAGTGTGGTACCCGGCCGGGTATGTTCCCCAGGCTTCACTTTTTTTTTTTTGAAGTGTAAACTTAAACTAGAACAAAAAGTAAACGTACCTTACATGGGTTGCCTCCCAAGAAGCGCCTCGTTTAACGTCGCGGCACGACGCCATCATTGTGTTCAATCGTTCAAGCTTGGATCATGATAATTGATTTTCTTCAAATTTTCACTCCTAGGACCTCCATAGGAGTGCTCAATTTCTCGACTCTCCACTTTGGAAATCTTTCCAGGATCAAATATCCAGATTTTCATTGATTTATGTGGTGGGAGGAAGGGGAAGAAATTATCATGTAGTATGGTCAATGAAAAGTTTTTCGATCCCTCAATTTTGAAGGAGATTTCAGAAATGTCATTTTCCATTTCAAGTTTACGAGATTCTCTTAAAGCTTCCAGAGATGATGGAGATACCTCAAATGATGACAATGACAAAAATTTGAATTTGAAGCTCAGCTTATCCTCTTCTTTGACCAGTTGGAGCTCCGTGTCTTTTTCCTCCTCTACTTCTTCTGCATTCTGGATCTCCTTTTGCATTGCCTTCTCATTTGTCGATGTGATTGCAAAAGTTTGCTGTTTAGGATCACATTCTATTTGAGAGGGAAGTTTCCCTGAATCTCTTGCTTCAAGTCTATTCACAGCTTCAACTATTTGACTCATTTGAGTTTCCAAGTTTAAAATGCTAGACTTGGTCTCATTTTGGAATTCCACAATGTTTTGTTGCATGGTGGTCATGTTGGTAGCAAGAGTCAGAATAATGTCTTCCGTGGACATGTTAGAGGTCGAGAACGGATCATACCTCATGTGAGGTTCCTTCCCTTGGAAACCAACATCATCATCGATTCGTTCGAAGTATTCTTCTTGGAGCTTCGGGTAAAAATCCGTAAGATGCCTGTGATACATGCAAATGTTGCATGTCTCGACATCTTGAGCTTTTGAGTTTAATATAAATTCCTTTATTAGAGAAGTCAAAGTGGAAATTTGACTCTCTAAGGATGTTATATTGGTATCCATATTCTCATAACTCATGTAAGCTCAGAAAATAGAAGAGTAAGATTTTTTTTTTATAATTTTTATTTTTATTTTTATTTTTTTGTTTTTGATTTTTATGAGATAAAATAAAAAGAAAAATAATTGCCTTTCCCCGGCAACGGCGCCAAATTTGACGTGCACTTTGTCGTGAGTGCACTCAAATTAAATTCAATACTAACACTTATACGTAGTATAGCGTAGTAGAGTTCGTATCCACAGGGAAAGGAATAATTCTCTTTTTATAAAACTAGTAAATAAAAAGGGGGGTTTTGGGATTGAATGATTTAACTTAATTAAACATAAAGATGAACAACTTAATTTAAAGATAAAAAGGACTTGGCATTGCTACTTTCCACTTGTTGATATATTTTAGTCGTTCATTGTTATATCTATAACTAATCCCCTCTCGAATACTCAATCGAGGAGTATATCCAATTCATCGAGGGTAGTTATTAACAACGACCGTTCATTAATAACCCTTACTATTAGTCATGTATAGAACACCGCCATATACCGACTTAATAGTAGCATTTAATCTCTTAACCCCTTGATGAAATCAATTGAGATTGATAACCTCAACACAACGGTTTCGGTTTAACCAACAAAATTAATCCCTCTTAAGTTTATTAACCACGACCGTGCATTAATAAACCGAAGTTACTTACTTGTGAAACCATCAACGATTAACCATCGGTTCGTTGATCGTTTCTAGTAGTAATTAATGTCGAGATGTTAACTAATTGTCATCTTAGCAACACTCCCCAACATTAATATAGAGATAGATTAAGAGAATAATTAATATTCAAGGGAAGAAGTTAAGAAAATAACTCACAACTTTAATAATCAACAAGCTTCAAGAGCAACACCAAGAAATGGAAGTTTAGCTCCTCATTTGGAGACTAAACATGCTATAAAATATAAAAGAAATACTATTCTAAACTGAGCTTAAGAGTGTGGAAGAAGGGATGATTAAAAGTGAAGGAAAATGGGGCTATTTATAGGTGTTTTTCAACACCTTTGGCCGGGTACCCGACCGGGTAAAGTGCCCACCCGACCGGGTGCATGTCAAAATCAAATATATTCCACGTTCTGGCGATCTTCGGCACGTTCTGGTGTTCCGGGTCAAGTCGGACCCGACCGGGTGAAATACCTCACCCGACCGGGTGATGTAATTTCCTGAGCAGTTTCGCATTTAAATTTCTCACCCGACCGGGTGCAATACCTCACCCGACCGGGTGATTGTCCTGGGCAGCCAAGAATTATTTTTCTTCACATTCAAAGTCTTCCTTTCCAACACCATAAATCCTAACTCTACTTTACAACTTACAAATGAGAATTAAAATACAATTACAACTAAAATCACACAAATGTTTATAAACTAAATAAAACGATAAACAATACACACAAATCAAACATAAAAACACACACTTATGCACTACTAATTAGTGCATATCAATCATCGAATTTAATCTCAACCGAGCCTAACCTGGATATGATTGAATTAAACTCGTTGATGTGATCTGTCACGGATGCACCTTCCTTCATTCTTGTATTCACCAACTGTCTGATTAAGAAAACCTTGTTGGCCGCTGAGGGTTTCTCGTACATGTTGGATAACGCCTTGAGCAGTCCAAACGTTGTCTTCTCGTTGACGATATTGTAAGCAACGTTTTTCGCCAACGACAACCTCACCACACCAAGAGCCTGTCGGTCCAACAAGTTCCACTCCGCCTCCGCCATCGTCTCTGGCTTGTTCTCAGACAAGGGTAGATGAAGCTTTTTCTGGTAGAGATAATCCTCGATTTGCATCTTCCAGAAAGCGAAATCTTGACCATCAAATTTATCGATCTTAACCTTCCCTTCGTCAGCCATAGCTCTGATACCAGTTGTTAATTATTACGATTAGGCTAAGATAAACGATAAATTTAAAGCAAGAACACAAGAATTTACGTGGTTCACGCAATCGGTGTGATTACGCTAGTCCACGGCGAACGAGAGAGAGATGTATTATTATTCCAGCGTCTGGTATGTTTACAGATACATTAGGGATGTTTAAATAGGTTTAAGAAAGCCTAAATAAGGGTTAAGGCCGCAGGCCCAAAAATTAATCCCGTCATTAATTTTTGGGAAAGTTCCCGAAATAGGACTAAAAAAGTTTGAAAATTCCAAAATAGGACTGTCATGTTTTTATTCCCAAAATAAGACTAATTACTGCCAAATTTGGAAAATACTGTCATGTTTAAAGTCTGGTACTGTCAAAACATGACAGTAATTAGTCCTATTTCGGGAATAAAAACATGGAAGTCCTATTTTGGAATTTTCAAACTGTTTTAGTCCTATTTTGGGTAATATCTCTTAATTTTTCCCGTATACTCGATCGAGTATACATACATACTCGACCGAGTATAGATTCCAGAATTCTGCCCGAGTAGTGTTTTTACACATACTCGACCGAGTATACCTCCATACTCGATCGAGTATAAACTCCAGAATATAACCCGAGTACCCCTTACACGCATACTCGACCGAGTAATGATCAATACTCGATCGAGTGTAGAAACCAGGGAAATACTCGAGCCATCAAACACCTCATACCCGATCGGGTAACCCAACATACCCGGTCGGGTATATACTCCTGCATTCCAAACAAGGCTCCATCTTCAACAATCTCCCACTTGGAGGCTTGTTCAACAGTCATCTGCCATCCAAGAACATGTATCCTCTGCAACACCCCTGATCTCTATCTCTCGTTCACACCTTCCCATCAAGTATCTGGAAGGCCAGTTGAAGCCATGCATAGCTTCAACTTCTCCGTTGTCACCACCTTGGTAAGCATGTCTGCTGGATTCTTCGTACCAAGGATCTTCTTCAAGTTTATGATACCGTCTTCAATCAACTCTCGGATAAAATGGTATCGCATCTTGATGTGTTTCGTTCTGCTGTGAAACACTGGATTCTTCGCGAGGTGAATGGCACTCTGGTTGTCACAGTGCAGTCCGCAATCCCCCTGTTCCATGCCCAACTCCGAAAGAAAGTTCTTCAACCAGATCAACTCTTTGGCCGCTTCAGCAATGGCCATATACTCTGCTTCTGTGGTCGAAAGAGCCACACTCTTTTGAAGTCTAGACATCCAACTGATCGCCGTACCTCCAATTGTGAATATGTAACCCGTAGTGCTCTTCCCGGAATCACAACAGCCCCCCAAATCAGCATCAGCAAATCCTTCTAGAATTACTCCATTCCTCCTGAAACAAAGAGCAGTTCCAGAAGTGCCTTTCAAGTAGCGTAGCAGCCACTTGACTCCTTCCCAATGTTCCTTCCCTGGATTCGACATGAACCTGCTAACAACTCCCACTGCATGAGCAATGTCCGGCCTTGTTGACACCATTGCGTACATCAAGCTGCCAACGGCTGATGCATAAGGGACTTTAGCCATCTCATCTTTGTCTTCATTGGTCTTTGGAGACTGCTGCTTGGAGAGTTTCAGCTGACTCCCTAAAGGTGTACTCCTTGGCTTGGCATCCGTCATTCTGAACTTCTCAAGGACTTTCTGAATGTACTTCTGCTGTGAAAGCTTTAAAGTACCTTCCACCTTGTCTCTGACTATGCTCATCCCAAGAATCTGTCTCGCCTCCCCTAAATCCTTCATCTCAAATTCTTCGGACAACTTCTTCTTGAGCTCGTTGATCTCCTGCATGTTTGATCCAGCCACCAACATGTCATCAACATACAAAAGAAGAATAATGTATGATGACTTGAATTTCTTCAAGTAACAGCAATGGTCCATCTTGCATCTAGTGTACCCATTCCGCTGCATGAAACTGTCAAACTTCAAGTACCACTGTCTGGGAGCTTGCTTCAGTCCGTATAGACTTTTCTTGAGTTTGCACACCAACTTTTCCTTACCACTCACTGAGAAACCTATCGGTTGAGCCATGTAAATGTCTTCTTCAAGGTTGCCATGAAGAAAAGCAGTCTTCACATCCAGCTGCTCCAAGTGTAAATTTTCATCTGCAACGATACCAAGAATCAACCTGATAGTGGTCATCTTCACAACCGGGGAGAAGATTTCATTGTAGTCAACCCCCTTTTTCTGTTGGAACCCCTTGACAACTAGCCTGGCCTTGTATCTTTTGCTTCCATCTGCTTCATCTTTAATTCTGAAAACCCACTTATTTTCCAATGCTTTCTTTCCCGGTGGTAACTTGACTAAGGACCAAGTTTGGTTCTTGTCAAGTGAATCTAACTCATCTTTCATGGCCTTCTTCCAATGTATGGAATCTCTTACAGCCAACGCCTCTGAGTAAGATTCTGGCTCTCCATTCTCGGTCAGCAATAGATAATTTGCTGAAGGAGAATACCTGTTTGGAGGTCTCCTGATTCTGGTGGACTGTCTGATGTGTGGAGTAGCTGCCTCTGAACTCCCACTGTCTTCATCACTCCCACTATCTTCAGACATTCCTGTATCTCCTGAGCTCCCACTGCTCCCTGAGCCTCCAGCCGTCTCATCACAACCGACTGGTTGTGCTATGTCATCTTCAGTCATCCCTTCAAACACCACTTGCTGTTTGTTTTCCGGTTGCTTGCCTTTGCTTGTTCCTGCTGCAAGACCATCTTTATAAAGAGCATTCTCGTTGAAGGTGACATCTCTACTTCTGATAACCTTCTTGCTTTGGTTGTCCCAGAACCTGTAGCCCATGTCATCCGACCCGTACCCAATAAAGATACACTTCTTTGCCTTTGCCTCAAGCTTGTCACTATCTGCATCTCTGACTTTGACATAAGAAATACAACCAAAAACTTTCAAGTGATTAAGAGATACCTCACGACCTTTCCATTCCTCTTCTGGAATTTTGAAACCAATGGGAGATGAGGGTCCTCTGTTGATTAAGTACGCTGCTGTGTTCACTGCATCGGCCCAGAACATCTTGGGAAGTCCTGCATGCAATCTCATGCTTCTGGCCCTTTCATTCAATGTTCTGTTCATCCTCTCTGCAACACCATTTTGCTGTGGTGTTTCTGGAACCGTCTTCAGCATTCTAATCCCCTGTTCAGCACAATACTCTACAAACTCTGTGCTACTATACTCACCCCCATTATCACTCTTTAAACACTTAATTTTGAGATTTGTTTCATTCTCAACTGCAGCTTTGAACTTCTTAAAAGTGTTAAAGACATCGGATTTATTTTTAAGAAAATAAACCCATACCTTCCGTGTAGAGTCATCAATGAATGTAACATAGTAGCGGGAACCTCCAATTGAAGAGACCTTTGTAGGTCCATAGACATCTGAATGAATCAACTCCAGCCGCTCAGTCTTGGGTTGCTGTCCTGTCTTCACAAAGGTTACCCTCTTTTGTTTGCCTAGAACACATGGCTCACAAAAGGTCAACTTTGAATTCTTCAAATCTGGGATTTTGCCCTTTGAAGACAACATCTTCATTCCGTTCTCACTTATGTGCCCAAGTCTTTGGTGCCACAAGGTAGAGACCCCTGTATCTTCAACTGCTGCGTTTGCCCCATCTGTGGACACTTCAACCATGTACAGTGTACCATGCTTTTGCCCACGAGCAATGACCAGCTTTCCCTTTGTTACCTTCCATTGCTTGTTGCCAAAACTAACGTTATGGCCTTCCTCATCAAGCTGTCCTACTGAGATCAACATCTTCTTCAGGTCTGGAATATACCTGGCATCTTTCAGCCTCCAGGTTGTACCCAAAGTGGTACTGAGATCAACATCCCCAATACCCGTGATCTCCAGGGATTTATCATCCGCCAAACGAACTCTTCCACCGTAGGGCCTGAAATTTTTCATCAAATCCCTGCAATGACAAGCATGAAACGACGCACCTGAATCCATGATCCAGGACTCAACTGAATTCTCAACGCTGCAAATTAGAACATCTTCATAATCCTCTGCCACATTCACCTCCTTCTTGCCTTTGTCTGCTGGGGCTTTTGGGCACTGATTTCTGAAGTGTCCATTCTCCTTGCAATTCCAACAATTGATGTCCTTCCTGTTCTTGGATTGACCCCTCTTCCTCGACTTTGATCTTCCCTTCTTGTTACCCCCCTTTAGTGGATTTTCTGCCCCTGTCTTCAGTACTCAACAAACTATTGGAGCTATCCCCCGAACTTCTCCTCCGGATATCCTCACCAAGGATTAAGTCACGAATACCTTCAAAGGAAAGCTTAGTGGTTCCAGCCGAACTACTAACTGCTGTGACTGTACCGGACCAACTATCGGGCAAAGATGATAACAAAAGTAGTGCTTGAACTTCATCATCGAATTTAATCTCAACCGAGCCTAACCTGGATATGATTGAATTAAACTCGTTGATGTGATCTGTCACGGATGCACCTTCCTTCATTCTTGTATTCACCAACTGTCTGATTAAGAAAACCTTGTTGGCCGCTGAGGGTTTCTCGTACATGTTGGATAACGCCTTGAGCAGTCCAAACGTTGTCTTCTCGTTGACGATATTGTAAGCAACGTTTTTCGCCAACGACAACCTCACCACACCAAGAGCCTGTCGGTCCAACAAGTTCCACTCCGCCTCCGCCATCGTCTCTGGCTTGTTCTCAGACAAGGGTAGATGAAGCTTTTTCTGGTAGAGATAATCCTCGATTTGCATCTTCCAGAAAGCGAAATCTTGACCATCAAATTTATCGATCTTAACCTTCCCTTCGTCAGCCATAGCTCTGATACCAGTTGTTAATTATTACGATTAGGCTAAGATAAACGATAAATTTAAAGCAAGAACACAAGAATTTACGTGGTTCACGCAATCGGTGTGATTACGCTAGTCCACGGCGAACGAGAGAGAGATGTATTATTATTCCAGCGTCTGGTATGTTTACAGATACATTAGGGATGTTTAAATAGGTTTAAGAAAGCCTAAATAAGGGTTAAGGCCGCAGGCCCAAAAATTAATCCCGTCATTAATTTTTGGGAAAGTTCCCGAAATAGGACTAAAAAAGTTTGAAAATTCCAAAATAGGACTGTCATGTTTTTATTCCCAAAATAAGACTAATTACTGCCAAATTTGGAAAATACTGTCATGTTTAAAGTCTGGTACTGTCAAAACATGACAGTAATTAGTCCTATTTCGGGAATAAAAACATGGAAGTCCTATTTTGGAATTTTCAAACTGTTTTAGTCCTATTTTGGGTAATATCTCTTAATTTTTCCCGTATACTCGATCGAGTATACATACATACTCGACCGAGTATAGATTCCAGAATTCTGCCCGAGTAGTGTTTTTACACATACTCGACCGAGTATACCTCCATACTCGATCGAGTATAAACTCCAGAATATAACCCGAGTACCCCTTACACGCATACTCGACCGAGTAATGATCAATACTCGATCGAGTGTAGAAACCAGGGAAATACTCGAGCCATCAAACACCTCATACCCGATCGGGTAACCCAACATACCCGGTCGGGTATATACTCCTGCATTCCAAACAAGGCTCCATCTTCAACAATCTCCCACTTGGAGGCTTGTTCAACAGTCATCTGCCATCCAAGAACATGTATCCTCTGCAACACCCCTGATCTCTATCTCTCGTTCACACCTTCCCATCAAGTATCTGGAAGGCCAGTTGAAGCCATGCATAGCTTCAACTTCTCCGTTGTCACCACCTTGGTAAGCATGTCTGCTGGATTCTTCGTACCAAGGATCTTCTTCAAGTTTATGATACCGTCTTCAATCAACTCTCGGATAAAATGGTATCGCATCTTGATGTGTTTCGTTCTGCTGTGAAACACTGGATTCTTCGCGAGGTGAATGGC
This sequence comes from Cuscuta epithymum, assembly GCA_945859915.1. Classification (NCBI taxonomy): domain Eukaryota; kingdom Viridiplantae; phylum Streptophyta; class Magnoliopsida; order Solanales; family Convolvulaceae; genus Cuscuta; species Cuscuta epithymum. The sequence continues at coordinate 442,602 of CAMAPF010000948.1, read as the reverse complement.
ACTCTGGTTGTCACAGTGCAGTCCGCAATCCCCCTGTTCCATGCCCAACTCCGAAAGAAAGTTCTTCAACCAGATCAACTCTTTGGCCGCTTCAGCAATGGCCATATACTCTGCTTCTGTGGTCGAAAGAGCCACACTCTTTTGAAGTCTAGACATCCAACTGATCGTCGTACCTCCAATTGTGAATATGTAACCCGTAGTGCTCTTCCCGGAATCACAACAGCCCCCCAAATCAGCATCAGCAAATCCTTCTAGAATTACTCCATTCCTCCTGAAACAAAGAGCAGTTCCAGAAGTGCCTTTCAAGTAGCGTAGCAGCCACTTGACTCCTTCCCAATGTTCCTTCCCTGGATTCGACATGAACCTGCTAACAACTCCCACTGCATGAGCAATGTCCGGCCTTGTTGACACCATTGCGTACATCAAGCTGCCAACGGCTGATGCATAAGGGACTTTAGCCATCTCATCTTTGTCTTCATTGGTCTTTGGAGACTGCTGCTTGGAGAGTTTCAGCTGACTCCCTAAAGGTGTACTCCTTGGCTTGGCATCCGTCATTCTGAACTTCTCAAGGACTTTCTGAATGTACTTCTGCTGTGAAAGCTTTAAAGTACCTTCCACCTTGTCTCTGACTATGCTCATCCCAAGAATCTGTCTCGCCTCCCCTAAATCCTTCATCTCAAATTCTTCGGACAACTTCTTCTTGAGCTCGTTGATCTCCTGCATGTTTGATCCAGCCACCAACATGTCATCAACATACAAAAGAAGAATAATGTATGATGACTTGAATTTCTTCAAGTAACACCAATGGTCCATCTTGCATCTAGTGTACCCATTCCGCTGCATGAAACTGTCAAACTTCAAGTACCACTGTCTGGGAGCTTGCTTCAGTCCGTATAGACTTTTCTTGAGTTTGCACACCAACTTTTCCTTACCACTCACTGAGAAACCTATCGGTTGAGCCATGTAAATGTCTTCTTCAAGGTTGCCATGAAGAAAAGCAGTCTTCACATCCAGCTGCTCCAAGTGTAAATTTTCATCTGCAACGATACCAAGAATCAACCTGATAGTGGTCATCTTCACAACCGGGGAGATGATTTCATTGTAGTCAACCCCCTTTTTCTGTTGGAACCCCTTGACAACTAGCCTGACCTTGTATCTTTTGCTTCCATCTGCTTCATCTTTAATTCTGAAAACCCACTTATTTTCCAATGCTTTCTTTCCCGGTGGTAACTTGACTAAGGACCAAGTTTGGTTCTTGTCAAGTGAATCTAACTCATCTTTCATGGCCTTCTTCCACTGTATGAAATCTCTTACAGCCAACGCCTCTGAGTAAGATTCTGGCTCTCCATTCTCGGTCAGCAATAGATAATTTGCTGAAGGAGAATACCTGTTAGGAGGTCTCCTGATTCTGGTGGACTGTCTGATGTGTGGAGTAGCTGCCTCTGAACTCCCACTGTCTTCATCACTCCCACTATCTTCAGACATTCCTGTATCTCCTGAGCTCCCACTGCTCCCTGAGCCTCCAGCCGTCTCATCACAACCGACTGGTTGTGCTATGTCATCTTCAGTCATCCCTTCAAACACCACTTGCTGTTTGTTTTCCGGTTGCTTGCCTTTGCTTGTTCCTGCTGCAAGACCATCTTTATAAAGAGCATTCTCGTTGAAGGTGACATCTCTACTTCTGATAACCTTCTTGCTTTGGTTTTCCCAGAACCTGTAGCCCATGTCATCCGACCCGTACCCAATAAAGATACACTTCTTTGCCTTTGCCTCAAGCTTGTCACTATCTGCATCTCTGACTTTGACATAAGAAATACAACCAAAAACTTTCAAGTGATTAAGAGATACCTCACGACCTTTCCATTCCTCTTCTGGAATTTTGAAACCAATGGGAGATGAGGGTCCTCTGTTGATTAAGTACGCTGCTGTGTTCACTGCATCGGCCCAGAACATCTTGGGAAGTCCTGCATGCAATCTCATGCTTCTGGCCCTTTCATTCAATGTTCTGTTCATCCTCTCTGCAACACCATTTTGCTGTGGTGTTTCTGGAACCGTCTTCAGCATTCTAATCCCCTGTTCAGCACAATACTCTACAAACTCTGTGCTACTATACTCACCCCCATTATCACTCTTTAAACACTTAATTTTGAGATTTGTTTCATTCTCAACTGCAGCTTTGAACTTCTTAAAAGTGTTAAAGACATCGGATTTATTTTTAAGAAAATAAACCCATACCTTCCGTGTAGAGTCATCAATGAATGTAACATAGTAGCGGGAACCTCCAATTGAAGAGACCTTTGTAGGTCCATAGACATCTGAATGAATCAACTCCAGCCGCTCAGTCTTGGGTTGCTGTCCTGTCTTCACAAAGGTTACCCTCTTTTGTTTGCCTAGAACACATGGCTCACAAAAGGTCAACTTTGAATTCTTCAAATCTGGGATTTTGCCCTTTGAAGACAACATCTTCATTCCGTTCTCACTTATGTGCCCAAGTCTTTGGTGCCACAAGGTAGAGACCCCTGTATCTTCAACTGCTGCGTTTGCCCCATCTGTGGACACTTCAACCATGTACAGTGTACCATGCTTTTGCCCACGAGCAATGACCAGCTTTCCCTTTGTTACCTTCCATTGCTTGTTGCCAAAACTAACGTTATGGCCTTCCTCATCAAGCTGTCCTACTGAGATCAACATCTTCTTCAGGTCTGGAATATACCTGGCATCTTTCAGCCTCCAGGTTGTACCCAAAGTGGTACTGAGATCAACATCCCCAATACCCGTGATCTCCAGGGATTTATCATCCGCCAAACGAACTCTTCCACCGTAGGGCCTGAAATTTTTCATCAAATCCCTGCAATGACAAGCATGAAACGACGCACCTGAATCCATGATCCAGGACTCAACTGAATTCTCAACGCTGCAAATTAGAACATCTTCATAATCCTCTGCCACATTCACCTCCTTCTTGCCTTTGTCTGCTGGGGCTTTTGGGCACTGATTTCTGAAGTGTCCATTCTCCTTGCAATTCCAACAATTGATGTCCTTCCTGTTCTTGGATTGACCCCTCTTCCTCGACTTTGATCTTCCCTTCTTGTTACCCCCTTTAGTGGATTTTCTGCCCCTGTCTTCAGTACTCAACAAACTATTGGAGCTATCCCCCGAACTTCTCCTCCGGATATCCTCACCAAGGATTAAGTCACGAATACCTTCAAAGGAAAGCTTAGTGGTTCCAGCCGAACTACTAACTGCTGTGACTGTACCGGACCAACTATCGGGCAAAGATGATAACAAAAGTAGTGCTTGAACTTCATCATCGAATTTAATCTCAACCGAGCCTAACCTGGATATGATTGAATTAAACTCGTTGATGTGATCTGTCACGGATGCACCTTCCTTCATTCTTGTATTCACCAACTGTCTGATTAAGAAAACCTTGTTGGCCGCTGAGGGTTTCTCGTACATGTTGGATAACGCCTTGAGCAGTCCAAACGTTGTCTTCTCGTTGACGATATTGTAAGCAACGTTTTTCGCCAACGACAACCTCACCACACCAAGAGCCTGTCGGTCCAACAAGTTCCACTCCGCCTCCGCCATCGTCTCTGGCTTGTTCTCAGACAAGGGTAGATGAAGCTTTTTCTGGTAGAGATAATCCTCGATTTGCATCTTCCAGAAAGCGAAATCTTGACCATCAAATTTATCGATCTTAACCTTCCCTTCGTCAGCCATAGCTCTGATACCAGTTGTTAATTATTACGATTAGGCTAAGATAAACGATAAATTTAAAGCAAGAACACAAGAATTTACGTGGTTCACGCAATCGGTGTGATTACGCTAGTCCACGGCGAACGAGAGAGAGATGTATTATTATTCCAGCGTCTGGTATGTTTACAGATACATTAGGGATGTTTAAATAGGTTTAAGAAAGCCTAAATAAGGGTTAAGGCCGCAGGCCCAAAAATTAATCCCGTCATTAATTTTTGGGAAAGTTCCCGAAATAGGACTAAAAAAGTTTGAAAATTCCAAAATAGGACTGTCATGTTTTTATTCCCAAAATAAGACTAATTACTGCCAAATTTGGAAAATACTGTCATGTTTAAAGTCTGGTACTGTCAAAACATGACAGTAATTAGTCCTATTTCGGGAATAAAAACATGGAAGTCCTATTTTGGAATTTTCAAACTGTTTTAGTCCTATTTTGGGTAATATCTCTTAATTTTTCCCGTATACTCGATCGAGTATACATACATACTCGACCGAGTATAGATTCCAGAATTCTGCCCGAGTAGTGTTTTTACACATACTCGACCGAGTATACCTCCATACTCGATCGAGTATAAACTCCAGAATATAACCCGAGTACCCCTTACACGCATACTCGACCGAGTAATGATCAATACTCGATCGAGTGTAGAAACCAGGGAAATACTCGAGCCATCAAACACCTCATACCCGATCGGGTAACCCAACATACCCGGTCGGGTATATACTCCTGCATTCCAAACAAGGCTCCATCTTCAACAATTACTCTGTTCTTTTTCCATTGGGGTGTGCTGAGGAGCTCTTATCTTATGTTTTGGGCCTCAACAGATTCACACTCACATGTGCTTACTCAAACTTCAATGATATCATCCACTCCATTATTGACATGGATTCTCATGTGATCACATTTTGTTTTTACTCTCTTTTTTCGGTATTGATTTAAAATATGTTTACTTCTAGAAAGAAGTTATATCCTGTAATTTTTACGGTTTGTAGCCTAAATGTATTTCACAAAAATCCCCATTTTGTCAACTTCATATGGGATACCTCAGTTTGTGCTTGGCTGGTATTTCTGGGCTTCTAAATGTTGTAACTCATCCTCTATTCCACAGCTTTTTTACCCAAGAATAAAATATTGTTCCTAGAAAGTAAGCCTTAAATATTAGAGTAGATATGGACCGTTGAGTTTTTTCATCAGATTAACTGTTTTCCTAGAGTAATATTTTTTGTAATATTACAAAAATAATACTCATGGACAAATATATGACTACCACATTGTCTATGTGTAGTATAACTATGGGGGACCATCAACTTATAATTTTGTCCATTTTTATTAGTTACTATTTGTCGTTATTTCTCTGTAATACTCTTCTATCTTATTTTATGTGTCTTAGTTTTGCAATGAGGTTCATAACATTTGATGTACGGAGAGGAAACAAATCATACATTATCAAAATCTACATTAAAAATTCAACAAAATGTGGTGTCTTGACTATTAAGTAATAATAATATGATGTTAGAAAATAGAAAACTCGTCAAGGTAAATTCAGACAGGGAGTACTAACATGATCCTATTATGCAGAATTTTGTTTCATTCAAGTAAACGGTACCCTACATGACCTTAGCAAATCAATCGACCATCTTATCAATATGGTCATTGATATGTTAAAAGTATTAGCACATTTGTTTTGCAAAAATTTCAATTTTTAAAAGCAGGAACAATTTATTCCAGTTATTTTTTAAATTATCTTGAGAATTTGAGAGTCGATAACCATACTGAATGATCCCTTAGTGCCGTTTTATATGGCTATAGATCATGTAACTGAAGACGCCGATGACAGAAACCACCGCCACTACCGCCGCAGCATTGATTGCAAACTTTGTGACATATCCATGAGAAGAAGCTTTTGGGGTGACCTTTTCTTCAGCTCTACTGCTGGGGTTTGACTCACTGTTTTGTTTGCTGCTATCCTGAGAAGGACCTCTGGTTTGATTCTTCGGCAATATAACGCGAAGAATACCTTTCCTGTATCTTGCCTCAAACTCATTAGTATTATAATAGTCTCCAGGAACTAAGACTTCCTTGTTGATCTTCCCCTCCGGCCCCTCACCAGAAATCCTCACAGTTCCACCATCTCCATATTCTGCTATGAGATGATCATTCTTGAATCCTTCAAGAGATCAAAACAAAGAATGTATACCATTTCCAAAGCAGTTAAAACATAAATTGGGCAAGTGAAACACAATAAAGAGTTACATGGATCTAATTAATGAGCACTACTGATATTCACACATCACAAGGACTAAAACATATATAAAACTAATCTACATATTTTGAAATGAACTCAAATCTAATAAAATTTGATATACTAAATTAGAGAATACTTTTTTACACAATAATTGTATGTACCTGGAGACAGAATGACCTCTAGGACATCACGGTCTTGTTCATGTTTCCATTTGCAGATTGGGTTATATTGTGCTATCTCAGGACTGGCCATCTGTTGCAATTTGTGGGGTTGGAGAGTTTTATATAATGTTCTGGGCACATACTAATAATAATTTCATAAAGCTGAATATATATTGAGATGAATAGTGTTTTGGGGTTTAGGTTTCGTCTTAGTTTTCCCAAAGAATATTTCAGAGTCACATTCTGAATGCTTGCTTGCTTCCTGCCTTTGGTTTTGCATGTGGTACGTGTACCTTACATATTCCTTCTATAATTCAAGTCTCATTCTTTCTTACACCTCCTGCGCCTATTTAGCACGTCAAATTAGAATGAGTTGGTACGAAAAACCAATTAAACTTTTACACATAAAAATATAGAAAAAATATGTTTGTACCCATTTTTGTACCCACTTTTGCACCCCCTATTTTGCTTGTGTACATAGATAATTCGTTAAGAAGATGGCAGCAATTGTCTCCCAATTGCCTGTGTACACAGGCAATGTACAAAAGTGGGTACAAAAGTGTGTACACCAAGAAAGGTTTGAAAAATATAAGCCTTTTAAAGTTTGGGGTGGGTGGGGCCTGGTCGGCCCCCTTAGCTACGCCCTTGACATGATTCATGGCAAATACTACTACCTCTGTCCCGCTTAAAAGGTTCTTATTTTAAAATGACACAGTTATTTAGACAATAATTAATAAGATTATCCAAGTATATTTTGATCGAGAAACAATTGTGATGGATATATAATATAATGAGGTCATTGATGATAATCGTGATGTTATAGATGTTTTATTTAATATTTTTCGATTAAAATGTCATTTTAGAGTGTTAGTTGTTTACTAAAATAGAAATAAGAACTTTTATATGGGACGTTCAGAAAAGGAAATTGGAAACCTTTGAATGAGACGTCAAAAGAAGTACAAATCTTTCAATGTGACGGAGTACAACATAATACGTAGTACATGATCAAGATTCTCTCAATTTTTAGACGAGTAAGGATGTTTTCTTTTGGACTGAAATTTGCTGATCTGGTCTGGTCTGGTCTGGTCTGTTTAAGTCTGATCTGGTCTGGTCTGGTCTGTTTAAGTCTGGTCTGGTCTGAACTGGTCTGGTCTGGTAAATGTCTGGTCTCTGTGTATTTTATAACTACAGAAGTCTGGTCTGGTCTGATCTGGTCTGTTTAAGTCTGGTCTGGTCTGGGACTGAAAACAGTCCAAAAGAAAACATCCTAAATCCAACCATTTATCACACTAACATTCTTGATCCCATAATTAGCACTCTGATGTTCTCCATAAATTTATTGCTATATTTATCTCCAATTTTAGCTTGATACAATGTTTGTTCAAGTGAAAAGTAAAGAGTTTACATTCGTTAGGAGGAGAATAAACAATACCAACCATAAACATTTTACTTATATAGAAATAAGGAATAAAAATAAAATAAGGATGCTTATCTCATTAGGAAATACTCCATCCGTCCAAATTTAGAAGATCTCATTTGACTTTATACAATTTAAGAAAATGGCACTATTTGAATACTATTTGACACTGTTTGACATTGTTATACACTTTTTACACTGTCATGCACTATTTAGTTTACCAAATAAGGAAAGAGGACATTTTAAGGGACGGATCGAAAAGGAAAGTGGTATATTTATTTGGGAACGGAAGGAGTAGAATACATTACATTTAGGGATGGGAGGCTAGAACCGAACCGAAACCCGGAAACCATTTTGGCCCGACTCAAATGATGTTCCTGGTCCAGGTTTTTTCTTTTTTAACCGACCCGAATAATAAAAACCCGGACCGAAACAGAATATTCGGGCTCATAAACAGGCTCTAAAATCTATAACCTGCCCCGTACCGGAAAAAGCCTAAACAATTAACTTTAATATAAAATCAACACTACATGACATTTTTTTTTTTTGAAAAAAACACTACATGACATACAGAGTATTATATATGAATCTAATTTATAAATAATTGATAACTCCTAATATATGATTATAATCATGATGGATGAAAAAATGGTTTAGTAACTTTTAATGACTACAAATATGTTCAATATTATATACTGTGATGATCATGGAAGTATATTTGTAGTAACTTTAGTCTTCACATTTTTATCCATAAATTTTACTCCGTATTTAATAGTATTTTTAGAAAAACTATATTTTTGTATGCATCTTAAATATAAATATTAAGATAATTATCTTCTTTGGATTTGAATTGTAGGTGATTTTGGAGAATAATATTTGTGTTATTATTTGCGATTTGTATTTTTTATTAATTTTATTTGAAAATAGGTTTTAAAATATAAAAGAAAAATGAGATGATTTCATCGGGCTTTAATCGGCTCAGTCCGAACCGGGACCAAACCCGGGCTACCAAAAACTGACCCGGACCGAATATAATGAGTTTAGTTCCAGTCTCTAATTTTCATAACCTCAAACCTTACGACTAATTTCAAGGTTCAGCAAAAACTCAATCCAAATCGGACCGATTCCACCCCTTTCCGTGTTGTTTATCATCCCTCGACGGGCAACCCATATTCTTCAAGATGAGCCTTTTCTTTAGCAAAATTATACTGAGTTCTACGTAACGACTAACCCAATTTTTGTGTCAACACATAACTTACTAAGTTTCATTTTTGTGAAAATTAAACTTTAACGTGTCATTATTAATTCCACTTTTAAATCTATGAGTTTTACATCAATTTTACAATTACTTCTTTTCTTTCATTTTGTCCATTTTGTGTACTTAATTATTAGTCTTGCATATTTATGGTCCTTCCACCCAATTGTCCGATGCCTTTCTAGTGATTTTAACCACCGAAAAATTTTGACAGAAGCATCAAATTAAAAAATGTGGATGGATTGTGAAATTAATTAGGTACCTCTAGGACTAAAAGTGACATTTGTTCATTAATATAGTGTCATTTATGGTTACTTGCCGTACAAATTGAAGATGAGCTATTATGGTTATTTAAAGTTGCTACAAGAGATCACATTTTTAGAAATAAAACTTATTTTAATCATAAAATTGTGATTAATACAAAAGAATATAGTAAAAGAAATATTTCAAACACACGGTCCTCCAAACAATTACGGAGCAAAAAATTACCACATTGGCTGCTAGCATCCTTTGAGTGTGTAATGTGTATGTATGGGTCTATCTATACAGTTAGAGGCTTAGACCACATTTTTTGTAATTTTAGTGGAAAACATTTACAGTGAGTATCAATGCAATTTTATGAAGTATTAGACCTATTTTTATTGAGTTTTAGGAGTCTAATATCAAACATATTTTCTAATTTACTTTTTTTTACTTATTTATTCTTTTAATAAATTCTTAAATGATATCTAAAGTCAATTCCTATGAATTTTGACACGCGAATCTAATTTAATATTATACTTTTAAAATATGTATAGATATAAAAATTGTAAGCTCTACTAGTTGAGTATTAAGACATTTTCAGTGAACATCAAGCCTTCTTTTTTCCAGATTAGACTAAGAAGTCTGGAATTAAGTATCGTGATCTCTGTTTCCATGTCTTCTAATTCACTTTTTTTATATTAAATTTTCTTTTTTCTTTAGGTAAAAATTTCTTAAATTATATTTTTAATCAATTCAAATGAATTCTAATATGAGACTTTAATGTAATATATACTTTTATAATAAACACTCATATGACATCTTAAAATGAGCATAACACAAGTACAAATGATCACACATAACTAATAAAATGAGTATCAAAAAATTTAAAAGCTCGTTTGAAATCTTTAATGTGCTCAAATGTACATTTATGTATGCTCATTTCTCTGAAGATTCATTATTAATAGTTTACTAAACTATCACTATAATATAATAAAAATTCATTTCATTAAATAGGCGCAATAGTGCTCATCTTAAATTTTTTTTTTCATTATTTCCGTATGTAATTACTGTCAAGTTTTAATATTATCAAATTTAAAACATAATTATATTTTCTAAATTTGATATTACTTTTATTTAAAAAATAAAAAACATGACAATATATTACTCCTATTTTGAGATTTTAAAATGATTTTGCTTTTATTACAAAAAAAATCCTTTTTATAAAATGAATGAAAACAACATCACATGGAAATAATAATTAGCCAAAGTGTCATCGTCGGAAATCCAGCTTTCATAAAACTAGTAGTCATGTTCAAGTTCGTCCGTATTATCTTTGCTTACGACTCCTTAGAAAGAGAAGGAAAGAGAGAGAGATTCTTTTACAATGCAGGTAAGATTTCAGTCTCATAACTGAATTCCCTTTGTTCTTCAATTGTTTTTTCCCAGTTCATGAAAATTCGACATGTCAACTTGAAATTTCCAATCGGTTATATTCGTTCTTTGGGATATTTTTAGCAACAGAGGACAGTACGTGTTGGAAATGTATCAGATCTAGCTACCGAGAGGGAAATCCGAGAGTTCTTCTCCTTCTCCGGCGCCATTGAACACATTGAGATTCGACGGTCGGTGCTGCGGCTCTGTTTTGAGTTTTGAAATTTGAATCACATGTGGCTTATGCAGTTATACTTGGCGTTATTGTTTCAGGGAGCAAGATGAATCTAGGACTGCTTATGTTACCTTTAAAGATACGAAAGCTATTGAAATCGCTCTTTTGTTATCGGTAATTTGATTTACCTCCATGTTGTTATACGGCTTTTTGAGTAGCAACTTTTTCCCCTTTGAATGAAAGTGTTAAAATGTGAGAGTACCGTTTTGGAAATAACTGGTCATTCTATACACATATGTGAATGCGTTATAGATCTGAATGGAAATTACAGCTTAGTTTTCACATTTACGTAAAAGATGTTATCTGGATTGGAGGTCTTGGATGCACCCGGCATATTCTAGTGAATGCTTGGTTTTGTGGATGTTGGCAACAGACAACTGGGCATTGCAAACACATTCTCACACTCTCAGTTCTTCATAACATCAAAGATTGTACACAGAGATTTAAATGTTCTTTATGACCATTTGAAACTGTTCTTACGTGCCTTTTACCAGTTAGAGATGCAGTTCCTATACATTTCCTGTATTATCTACAATTACATTTGCATCAGGGGTGAAATTAGCTTTTACATTCAAAAGCTTGGCCTCAATATCGCACTCACATTTTCTTTCACCACAAAGGTCATGTTTCTTGATGGTGATGATTTTCTTTCATTAATGGAGTGGGCGAAACCTTTGCGGTACTGGGGTAATGATTTTGAAATGGGGTAATGGTGGTGATGATGATGATCATGATGAAAAGAGTGGGTGAAACCTTGATTGTTTGTTGACCTGTGCTTTTTTCATCATTCTTTCATTCTAGAAACCTATCACATCTTATATTTTCAATTCCTTTTTAGTTTAGTATCCAAAACCTCCAAACATAGTTGTTCTTCTATGTTGTACAGAGTATGTAGTTGTTTTTTCCCCACAAGTAATGCACAGTACTCAGCCTGATGCCCAGTGTGTTGGCTTTTCCGCAACTAATGCGCAATAGGATTTTGAATATGCAATATAGGAGTTTTCTGCAAGCTAAACAAATTATATGATTGGTATTTTACTATTTGTTTATACCTGTTCACCTCTCAAGATCAAGGCTATGTTTTATGCAGTTAGTTGACAAATAAAGTTTTAGATGAAATGGTATGTGGAACAGACAACAGAGATTAAATCATTAAATGATGGTAGATAAAGATAAAATGTGAGATGGAATAAGTAGATCTAATTGCCAAACCCTTGGTGAAAGGGTTGATGAAATTTTCAATTTAGAAGGGTATGATACATATAATGAATTTGATTTAATAAAGGATAGGCCTGCTAAACTTTAAATATTGAGTGAAAATTTATTTCTAGTACTAGTATTTTTTTTTTCTTTCAACATCTACCAAGTAAACCAAGATCTTTTGCGATGTTGAAAATGAAATTATTTGTAATTATATTTACCACATAAATGAAATGGCTTAAGGATTAAAATATACTCAAGTTCCAAGTGTTGTGCATTTTGCAGGGAGCAACAATAGTGGACCAGATAGTGACCATAACTCTGGCAGAGAACTATGTCCCAAAATCTGAAGTTCAGGTAACTCAAACTGCTAGATTTTATAATTTCCGTTTCTACTTTAAGTGTATCACCTAAGCTCAAGATGCTATCAATTTACACAGGAGTTTAGGATAGTTGTTGACGACGATATAAGCACCTCGGGGGGGAATAACTCACTGTTTGCTGAGGTACACACATCTATAAACCTATATAAAATTTCGTTTTGTTTAATAGGTTTATTTGGGAAGTATGTATGTGCGTTTATATGTACACACACAGTCACACACACACATAGGTACACTATCTCACAATCAGAAGTGAATGGCTGTGATTTGTTCACTCCTAATTAATTACATTATCTCACCAGTGAAGTGATGAAAGCATTCATCCTGAAAATACAATGTCCAAAACACGAATAAAAGGTTGATCAAATGTTATATGATATTATGATCTCATATTACATTGATCTTAAATTTTTATAATAAGTATGTTAAGGTAGACTTAGCCCTCCAAAGACCCCCTTCCCAAACCTTCAATCCAAGCAGGCCCGAAAATAAAGAGCTTGAATGTTAATCCTGGCATCTTTTCAATTAAGGGATGAAAGTAGTCTGCATATTTAGAATGCGCGGATGTGTGTGTTCTAAGCTGGTAAAGTAGAGATTCGTGGATACAGTTTATAGTTTATACATTTATGCCACATGTTTGAATGGGTTAAATCCATAGGTTATCATTAGCTAATTAGTTTATGATTCTGAATGCTTGGATTAGCTGTTATATTCATTTCTTCTTGCAGGACAAATTTACCTCATCTAGCCAGGCCAGGGTAAATGGCAGGGTATATGTAAGTAAAGCACAAGATGTTGTCTCCAGTGTGCTGGCAAAAGGATCAGCTATAGGACAAGATGCTATGACTAAAGCCAAGGCATTTGATGAGAAGCATCGGTTGACCGCGACTGCTTCTGCTAAAGTCAGTTCATTTGATCAAAGAGTTGGGTTGTCTGAGAAACTGACAGTAGGAATTTCTGTGGTGAATCAGAAAGTCAAATCTGTGGATGAAAAGCTTCAAGTTTCTGATAAAACGATGGCTGCACTTTTTGCAGCTGAACGTAAAATAAATGATACTGGATCAGCAGTAAAATCAAGCAGGTTTGTAGCATTTCATCCAGCTCTCTTAGTTTTTACTCTAACATGCTTTATCTTTATCTTTTGTTGGATACATCGAAAAAGATCTCTATCTCTATGTTTACTTTTGATTAAGTTTTCTTGTAGAATATGGGTTTGGGCGTTTCGTGCTGTACAGCATTTTTTTGGCATAACTTTCCGCTATTGTAGTATTCACTGTATTTGGGCCGGTCGAGTAAGTCTGATGTCACTTCAATGTTCCAATCATAGATTCCTAGAAGTTTTGCTTTTCACCGAGGCATCTGGTAGCCTGGAAAGTGTAAGGTGTCCTTGGGAATTTAAAATGTGGGAAAAACTTACCTATGTTTGGTGATCCCTTTGATTTGGGAAAAGCCGGGTCAAAATCCTTTAAATGGGAAAAACTTTTAGGGTCCATTTGGAATCCCAGAAATTCTTGGCAAAGAACAGAGGAAGAGATATAGAGAGAAAATCTGGAGGAAAATCAAAGTTACTCTCAAAATTTGGAGGAAAATCAAAGTTACTCTTTTGGTAACCTTATTATTGCATTGGTTTTATGGGTAATCTTTTTTATGAACCAAAATTTACTATCATTGACTAGAAAAGTCAAAGATAACTAACTAAAAAGTGACTAAAGTAGTGTAACTTCTTTATTTTATTAATTAATAAAATAAACGATAGTATTTCTTAGATATATTTTAAAATGTCAACCGATTATGTCAATTCAACCGTTTCCATCAATGATTTATTTTTGATATTTTCTCAAGCTCATCTCATTAATTTAGGATGTTTTCTTTTGGACTGTTTTCGGACCCAGACCAGACTTCCATAGTTATAAAAAACACAGAGATATGACGTTTACCAGATCAGATCAGACCGGACCAGACCAGCAAATTTCAGTCCAAAAGAAAACATTCTTATACTTTGTATATTTCTACAATATAGAGACAAAAAAATGTAGTACTTCCCTTAACATTTTTTTTTCATTTATCTTTGGGGACCCAAACATACCCTTAACCGCAGGGTGTCTCGTATTGTATGGGAAGTTACTCTTTAGCAGTACTTTTTGGAATTTAATTAATAAGTACCAAACGTCCTCTTCACAAATTAATTGATAGACGCATGCTAGGGCACACAAATTCTCACATAAGAGGTGGTAGCATGCTATGCTTTTCATTTTGATTAATTCAATCCAACCACTCAGTTTCAGATGCTTCTTTCTAACTTAGTCATGGTCGGTTCCACTTAGATCTGCTCCCTTTTTCCTTTATCTTTCTTACCAGATCACACGTTTTTTACACCAAATCATAGGGTTTAAGAAAATGAAATGGGGTAGTTAATCAATAAAAACATTATGTAATGTCCCAAAAGTGAGCTAATTTAAAATGGAGACATGGAGTAATTACTTTCTACTAGGGGTGGGCAATTCGGTTTACGGTTCGGTTTTCTTCGGTTTCGGTTCGGTTTCGGTTTATTCGGGTTGGGAGAATTTGTACCAAACTAAAACCATTTGTGTTTCGGTTTGGTTTCGGTTTCGGTTCGGTTCGGTTTGAAGTTCAGTTTACCAAAGTAAAGAATATTATGTTTAATTTAGTTTGATTTGATTCGTTTGCTTAAATTTATTATTTTATTTGATCAAGTTCTGTATTTTAGAATTAGAAAATGAAAGGAGTAGTCCATCTCATCTTTTTTTAATTTATTGATTATTTAAATAAAATGTAAAAGGAATAAAAGATAGAAATATAAATAATAAAATATTATAAATTAAAACTTCTAACATCTTTTTTATCATTACAAAAATTCACTTCTTACAAAAAAAAATAAGATAATTGATTAGCATATATAATATCACATAAAATATTCAAAAAAAAACTAAAAGAGTCGGTGGTACAAATGTTGTAATATTCACAATTTTATTCAAATGAATCATGTAAAAATATAAATGCAATTTGCTATTGTTATCGTCAAACATAATAAATACAAATATGTCGTATTAGCTAACGTTGTCATAATGAATGTATGAAATGTGTAAAAGTTAAAATGATATGAGTATATGCTTTCATATGTATTTTCATGTCTAAATTATTTATTTATATCTTGAAAATGAAGAGTGAAAATAAATACAAAGTGTATATATATGTTGTTCAGTGTTCGGTTCGGTTTACGGTTTTTCCGTTTTAAACCAAACCAAACCAAACCAAAGTACCAAATCATTCGGTTTGAGCAAATGTTTACCAAACGGTTTACTTAAGTAAACCCAAACCAAACCAAATAAAACCACCAATTTTAATAATATATGAAAGTTTTTTTGAGTTTCTTTAGTTCGGTTTGGTTTTGTTCGTTTTTTATCGGTTTTGGTTCGGTTCGGTTTAATACGGTTTGAAAGAAATAGTACCAAACTCAAACCAAATTGCATATGGTTCGGTTTCGGTTTAGTTCGGTTTGGTACGGTTCGGTTCGGTTTAGTTCGGTTCGGTTTCGGTTCGGTTTAGTTCGGTTTGGTACGGTTCAGTTCGGTTTAGTTCGGTTTGGTACGGTTCGGTTCGGTTAAACCAAACCCTACTTTCTACCCATTTAATATGATTAGTATAAGATGGGTAAAAGTTAGAGAAATATCAAGATCTTCTATGTGGATAAATTTCATGAAAAGGTAGATAGAATGGAACACTCAAGTTTGGTCAATAAAGATGGATAAAAAGGAAAAAGGGAGTATATTATTAAAAAATCAAGCTTTCTCTGATATTTTACTTTTTTGACTCCAAGACTTGTTTTTTGCGACATCATCATATATTCATCAACAATAAAACTGACCAGGTATGTAACTGCTGGAGCTGCTTGGCTGAATGGTGCTTTTAGTAGGGTGGCAAAGGCGGGTCAGGCGGCTAGTACTAAAACTCGAGAAAAGTGGAATTCGACATTCTCAAATATGACGGCAAAGGTTTTTTCCTCCCTTTTCCATTCGAATCAAATAGTTACATGACTTAACAACGTGAAAATGGTGAAATGGCTCAAATATTGCAAAACAAGTTAAAGGGGGCATTTTTTTTGGGAAACTGCTAGGAATCAACAGATTTTGGAATTTTAAAATAGGAGTGTTATATTTTACTTCCCGAAATAGGAGTCACTATTGTCATGATTGAAAAGTACTGTCATTTATGACTTAAATACTATGATGACTTCAATATTGTCACGTTAATGTTTAGTAGTGCAACTATTTTGACAGTAATGACTCCAAAATGACACTGAAATTTGACATGTTACTCTTATATTTGATACTAATAGTATTTTCGGTTCTAATTCATTCTTACCTTCTTCATATTTATCAATTCAATATTAACGAGATAGTATTCTATTTTTCTGAATTACTATGGTTACAGGATTCGCCTATGGTTGTATAGACTCAAATTACATCAACATTGCTAAGTTGGCAAAGGCGACTTTTTCTCAATGCTGTGTTACCAAGTGCTTGTTTTACTGATGCGGGCGTCACCGACCTCTACACACATATTCAATTCTTTTTGCAGTGTGTATTATTCTTTTCATTTGTTTCCCTTCAAATTTATCGGTTTATCAAATTTTCGCTTTATAGGCCTTTGTATGTTTGCAACTTGCAAGTATAATTGGGTTCTTGTATCATAGACTCGTCAATTCATGTAGGATCCTGTTAATCACGACCTTTACGACCATGGTTAAATATTAGAGTTAATTGCCCTAAATAGGATTAAATTGTTGCTGAAATTCACAAATAGGAGTAGTCGTAACTTTATTCCCTAAATGGGATTATTATTCCAATTTTACCCTCCTATATACGCATCGGCTATCTCTTTTACGCGAATCAACTCCTCTTCATTCCTAATCCCTTCTCCCACATCAACTACTCTTCTCTGATTTGCTCTTACCTCAGGTTGCTAGATGTGTTTTTTTTTTCTCTGCTCATCTTCTCCGATTGAGAACCTGCAAGCTGCAACAGTGAGCTTCCCGGCAAGCAATAGCGAACAACAAAGGTGGGCAGAGCCAAGCAAGGGGGGAGAATAGCAAGTCGAAATCTACCACCAGAGTATCTACTCCTCCTTCCTCCTGTTATGTGTTTCTCTCTTCTCCTCTTATGTTTCATGTATGTGCTCTATTTCTTCTTTGGTGGTTCAAATTGCCAAATTTTACCTGCAAATGCCAACAAAATGGCATTATTATACTTCAAAAATTTTCTTAATTTCTTTTGAAAATGCCATTAAAATGGCATTCTTAAACCATTTTGGCATTCTAAAAAAATGTTGGCATTAGCGGCGAGGTTAGCCGAATCTGCAACAGTAACAGACTAACAGCCAGTCATCACACGACGGTAGTCGGATTTGCAAGGTTGGCGGCCAGATCTAGTTAGATCTACGACAGCAACGGTCAGATCTGCCCTGACAATGGCCAGATCTGTATCGGCGGCGGCAAGATCTATAGTGGTGGCGTCCAGTTTGAGGCGGCGGCCGGAAATCGCCGCCGGCCGGCGACTGACCGGTGTCCAGTTCTGTCAGTGGCAGTATGCTCTCCAAGCTCCAGGGGTGTTATTGTCCAAATACAAATAATAACTCCTATATATGGAATTTTTCAAGTTTAGTCCTAGTTTGACAATTAAAGAAGTATTTAGTCTTATTTAGGTGAATCTCCCTAAATGTTAATGATGGATCGGATGAGAAATTGAGAATTGAGAAAAGGTACTCTTCATAATTCCTTCAAAATAGGATATTCATCGATGAAAAAATTTAATTCATGCAAATTGCAAATTAAAACAATTAATCAAAGAATAGCATTGTGAGAGATTCACATTGATGAAATTCTGGCAAAATCGATTGAATTGGTTGAATCCGTTGAAAATGATGTAATTTTGGTTTAATCTGCTAAGTTATCAAAAAAATCTATGTAACATTAGTCAATTCCTCTAGGGAATTAACTCTATTTTTACTTATTTTCATTATTTTATATAATTCAATGCGCTTAATTAAAAGTATATACTCCTTTTGTCTCATAAAATTTTCCCAGATTGACCTTGATTGAAGTTGAAGAAAATAAGAATAAATTACAAATGTTGGTTCTGGTTGAGTAAAAAATGGGTAAATGAGTGGTGGTCACATGAAACTTTCTAGAAAAGAAAATAGAAATTGCCTTAAATAAGAACAAAAACGTTTTGAAATTCCAAAATAGGAGTATCATATTTTTTATTTCTGGAATAGGAGTAATCTGCCAAGTTAGGAAGAAAATGTCATGTCTAAAGCTTCGTAATGCCAAACTTGGTAGAAATTTACTCCTATTCAAGGAATAAAAAACATGATAGTCCTATTTTGGAATTTCAAAACATTTTTACTCCTATTTAGGAAATTCTTTCAAAAGAAAATAAGAAGATTTATTTTGGGCACTATAAAAGGTAAGTGAGATGAATTTTATAGGACAAAGGGAATATTTACCCGAAAGTTAGTTTTTTTTTACAAGTACCCGAAAGTTGGTTGATAACTGAAAACAAGTGTTACCAAATTGGCTCAAATTTATGATTCATCTAGTAAGGAATGGAGTGTTCCATGGCCGGCTCCAACAAGAACATATATTCAAAAATATATTGGGAAAATTATACAAATAAGACTTAATCATATGAAGTTTCCAAAATTAGGACTCCGAATGCGCATAGAACATAAGTACACCTGCTTTGACGGTATTACCCTTACTTTTAAATTCCATAGCAAACCACAACTCCATTTGAATAGGATTTCTTTCAAGCCGCAAGCCCTCACCGTCTCAACTTAAAATTTTGCAGAAAGCTTAAATGAAAAAAAAAGTCTGCTAGGAGTAACCGGCAATGAAGAACGGAAAGGAAATTCGGACGAAGAACAGAAGGAAATTCCGGCGAAGAATGACAAGGAAATTCCGGCGAAGAATGACAAGGAAATTCGGACGAAGAACGGAAGGAAATTCCGACGAAGAACGGAAGGAAATTCTGACGAAGAACATTTAAGCACTTGTTGGGATATATTATCCCGGCCTATTACTGTTCAGGAGCCGAAGACATTATCCAGTACGGAGCCCAAGCAGCTAGGCCCATTTCGGCCCATCCGGCCCACTTTGACCACCAGGCCTGATATCGGCCCGTTTGGCCCATTAGGGTGGAGAGCCCCTTCTCTCCTTCCCCTATAAATACGGAGCTTAGCCTCCATGTAAAGGATCCCTTTTTAGCTCTCCTTCCTCCTTTCTTTTAGACTTAGCTTACAATACTCCGTTAATGGGAGCTACAACATATGTACTTTGTAATGGTGAGGAGAGTCCTAATGAGAATGAGAGGGCTTGGACATTAGCCTTGTTGGGATATATTATCCCGGCCTATTACTGTTCAGGAACCCAAGACATTATCCAGTACGGAGCCCGAGCAGCTAGGCCCATTTCGGCCCATCCGGCCCACTTTGACCACCAGGCCCACTTCGGCCCATGCGGCCCATTAGGGTGGAGAGCCTCCTCTTCCCCTCCCCTATAAATACGGAGCTTAGCCTCCATGTAAAGGATCCTTTTCCTTAGCTTCTTCTTCCTTCTTTCTCTCTAGCTAGCTCAATACTCCATAAATGGAGCTCAAAATGTACTATGTAATGGTGAGGAGAGTCCTAATGAGAAAGAGAGGGCTTGGACATTAGCCTAAAAAGTCCCGTGGTTTTCTCCCTTTCGGGTTTCCACGTAAAAACTGAGTGTTCATACATATATTTACTATATCGTGTTGGATTAAACTCAACACTGGCGCCGTATGTGGGAATCTGTCCAAAAAGATTCGTGTGTTCTACTGTTCTTGAGTTTCTACAAAAAAGATTCATGCGAAGTGGACTGATTCCAGCAAAAAAGAAAGAAAAACTACTGATTTCAACAACAAAAATTAAGGAAGAAGCTACTGATTCTAGCAGGAAGAGGAGAGGAGAAGCTATGGATTGTGAGAAGTCCAAATCTGGATTTTCTCAGGTCTGGGTTGGAGTTACCGGAGCCGCCGTCGTCTTCCGCGCCGCCGTGGGCCCTCCGGTGGGTTCAGCTGCACTAGGAGAAGCTCGCCGTCCTGGGACCCGCCAATCCGGCTCTAGCAAACACCGCCTACGACAGAGTCGGTCATGGCTAGCTCGCAGTTGGCCCCACCGGCCACCGCCAGAATCGCCGGACCACAGCTCGTCATCAGCGGCCAACCGCTCGTCAGATCACCACCTGGTCAGTCTCCTTCCGAGCCTCCACCAGTCTTTTGACGCGAGCCAGAAGATCTGCGGTTGAGCAACCCTTGGTTTCCGCCATTAATGGCGGCTTGGAGCTCAGAAGGGACGGGTCTGAAGTCATGCGGTCCCCTCCAAAGACTAACGTCCATCGCCGCCGCCGCTCCGCCATAGCCGCCATCCCCGCCGTCAGTAAATGTCCGGCACGTACTGTTGACCTTTCGTTGGCGGGTGAATATTGCATCTGCCATACGATACTCTGTATCTGCTTTCCTTGGTGGCCAGCGGTCCACGTCCGTGGAGACAAAAGCAGTCAGGGGACGACCTGCACTACCCGGCCTTGGTGGGATGTTCATCTGCCTCCCCAAAGGATGCTCTTTACTTGGATGGAGGCTGACCACGTAGCCAAACTCTGGGAGTTAACAGTAAGGGCGGGTGGAGCACCGTGTTTTATTGGGAAAAGTCAACCATCTTACTTGATTTGTGGGAGCTGCTACGGAGTGCTTCGTACATTTCAAGCGAGCCACTAACTTGAAAGCTAAGTACTTTTCCTTATGCTTTTTATTAGTTAAAATGCTCCGTATTTCTACTAGTATTGTTGAAGTATTTTTATCACCATTATTTATTAGGGATTAAAAGCTCCCAAAATTAAATAATGTCGAGCGACGCTCTTGTGATAATTAGTTATTACCGTCATTCAAATCTAATGACTGGTTGTTGTGGGCCCGTCGGCCCGCTCCTGGTCGGCTTTAATTAGCAGGCGGAGCATACCGGAATGGCCTTTGATAGGATAACATCATTGCTATTGCCTGTTATATTTCTATTATTTATTGGGGGTAAAATGTCCCAAATTAAATAATGTGGAGCGAAGCTCTGGTGATGGTTGGTTCAGCCAACATTTTATTGAATATTTAATTTCTTGTGGGCCTGTTGGCCCACTCTCGATCAGCTTGATTAAGCGATCTGAGCGTCTCAAAAGGGTAGTGCCCCGATGACGCATTTTAATTTGGGGGTTACGCATTAGTCTGCGCGGCACAAAGTGCTCGAGCGACGATCGTACCCTAGTACCATCCGCGCCGCTAGGCGCGAAGTGACTATTGCCAAACGTGGCCTATGGGGCCCGAGGGCAGCAAAGCACTCAACCTCGTTTTTCCGAGGGCAGTGCGACTAACTTGGGTCTGAGTTTGAAAACTCACAGACCGATGAATATTTTTATGTGACGTTCGGCGGGCTGCTAATTGGCCCCGCCGCGAGCTTTTACGTCCATTAACCCCGCACGATGAGCCGGGCCGAGGGTCACGACGACCCATAGGCCGGTAATCGTGGATGTTAAAAAGAAAGCCATTCAGATGGTTAGGTGTGTATACATATTGTCGGGCCGTGCGGCCCGTTACCATGCTTATTGCGCAGTTAAAGCCACTCGACGCGCTCGAGCAAAATGATTAAAAGACGCTCGGCCCGAGTCTTGAAGACGTTCAGGGCCAGCTAAAGAGGAGACAATCGCGGTTGAGGACCGTGAGACGAGCATCTCCACCCCAGAGACTGATTGCCTAGGAAGAACACCTAGAGGCCGAGGGTCTAGAGGGGACTGCCACGGCGAAGAACCGTGAGACGATCATCCATCATTCAGAGGCCGAAGGCCTAGAGGAGACCGTCACGGCCGAGGGCCAACTGACACAATCATATCACGACCGGCCTCTCGGCACGGCGTGATTATCATATTTTAAGACCGGCCTCGTCCCCGAGCTGCGTGGAGGAGGACCGTTGCTGGATTTTAGGTCGGCCTCTCATTGCCGACATCATCATATCACGACCGGCCTCTCGGCACGGCGTGATTATCTTATTTGAAGACCGGCCTCGTCCCCGCACTGCGCGGATGAGGACCGTTGCTTGATTTTAGGTCGGCCTCTCATTGCCGACATCATTATATCACGACCGGCCTCTCGGCACGGCGTGTTTATCTTTTGAAGACCGGCCTTGTCCCCGCACTGCGCGGATGAGGACCGTTGCTTGGATTTCAGGTCGGCCTATCATTGCCGACATCATTATATCACGACCGGCCTCTCGGCACGGCGTGTTTATCTTTTGAAGACCGGCCTCGTCCCCGCGCTGCGTGGATAAGGACCGTTGCTTGATTTTAGGTCGGCCTCTCATTGCCGACATCATTATATCACGACCGGCCTCTCGGCACGGCGTATTTATCTTTTGAAGACCGGTTTCATCCCCGCGCTGCGTGGATGAGAGCCGCTGCTCGGATATATCAGCCTGATCGGACACTATTGTCATCTCCTTATCAGGACCGACTGCTCAGCGACATTATGATCATTATTTGTCGGCTCCCAATGCCGACCCTCTTGAGTTTGCGATCGGGCTCACGACTCCCCTCCAGGAGGGTGACCATCGCCTTCGCATGACGACCAGCTATTCTATCGCCTCGTCGTTATATTGTCCGCTATACCACCACCATTATGTGTGACATCCCGTGATCCCTGCGAGTTTCTTGGACGCCGAATGTCTTCTTCGATGTAGGAAGATCGGTAGGACCACGGACCAGGGACGGACAAAGAAGAGCTAGGGAATCTCGATGTAGATAAACCTGTTCCTCCTTGCGAGTTTCGCGGATACCGAACGTCTCTTCGAAGCAGGAGCGCCGGTAGGACCAAGAACCAAGGACGAACGAAGAATATAGATTGCCTCCCTCAAAAAAAAAAAAAAAAAAAAAAAGATGGGGAGAAGAGGAGGGTAGCTCCTGTGCGGAAGGGAATCTTGCCCGGGCGTGCCAGATCTTCTCCCACTGCCGAAGGCGAACGCCTCTCGATGTAGAGGTCAGTAGAGACGCGGAGGGGGCTAGACGAACCAAGGGAGCTTGCCAAGATAAACCTGTTTATCCCACAAATGACCATGGATCGATGGACGTGGGATAACAAAGACGGGAACCCGTGAGGGTAAACCTGTTCGTCCCTGCGAGTTCCTTGGGTACCGAACGTCTTCTTCGAAGCAAGAGACGCCGGTAAGACTAAAAGGACCACGGACGAACGAAGAAAGGGGGAATCTCGATGTAGATAAACCTGTTCCTCCTTGCGATGTTTGCGGACACCGAACGTCTCCTCGATGTAGGGACGCCGGTAGGACCAAGGACCAAGGACGAACGAAGACTAAAAGACTCCAAAAAAAAAAAAAAGATGCCAGAAGAGCACGGAGCAAAGAATGATTTTATCCCTCGGCGCTATTGGCCGGAAAGTACAAACTGGAAAACATATGTAAAGAATAATTACAAAACTTAAGTACGAAGAATGAAGTGGCCGACGACGATCGGCTAACATCAGGCTTTCTTTTGCCTTGGACGACGAATACCAGGTCCCCAGATCAGACAGAGGGACGACGCCCAGGTCCACCCTTCCTCCCAGGATGAGGTCCTGACAGACGATCGGCTTCTCATAGCCAGTCAGGACGGACCACGCCTAGATTTCACGGTTCGGCTCGCCCATCCCCTCCAGGATGGCGACGACCGTCTTATGCAGTGCGATCGGCCCCTCAGCGCCATCGTACTAGATTTCACGGTTCGGCTCGCCCATTCCCTCCAGGATGGCGACGACCGTCTTATGCAGCACGATCGGCTTCTCAGCGCCATCGTGTCTCTTTCACGTTCGGATCGCCCCATTCCCTCCAGGATGGCGACGAACGTCTTATGCAGTGCGATCGGCCCCTCAGCGCCATCGTACCTGATTTCACGGTTCGGGTCGCCCATTCCCTCCAGGATGGCGACGACCGTCTTATGCGGCACGATCGGCTTCTCAGCGCCATCGTGTCTCTTTCACGTTCGGATCGCCCCATTCCCTCCAGGATGGCGACGAACGTCTTATGCAGTGCGATCGGCCCCTCAGCGCCATCGTACTAGATTTCACGGTTCGGCTCGCCCATTCCCTCCAGGATGGCGACGAACGTCTTATGCAGTGCGATCGGCCCCTCAGCGCCATCGTACTAGATTTCACGGTTCGGCTCGCCCATTCCCTCCAGGATGGCGACGACCGTCTTATGCAGCACGATCGGCTTCTCAGCGCCATCATGTCTCTTTCACGTTCGGATCGCCCCATTCCCTCCAGGATGGCGACGAACGTCTTATGCAGTGCGATCGGCCCCTCAGCGCCATCGTACCTGATTTCACGGTTCGGCTCGCCCATTCCCTCCAGGATGGCGACGACCGTCTTATGCGGCACGATCGGCTTCTCAGCGCCATCGTGTCTCTTTCACGTTCGGATCGCCCCATTCCCTCCAGGATGGCGACGAACGTCTTATGCAGTGCGATCGGCCCCTCAGCGCCATCGTACTAGATTTCACGGTTCGGCTCGCCCATTCCCTCCAGGATGGCGACGACCGTCTTATGCAGCACGATCGGCTTCTCAGCGCCATCGTGTCTCTTTCACGTTCGGATCGCCCCATTCCCTCCAGGATGGCGACGAACGTCTTATGCAGTGCGATCGGCCCCTCAGCGCCATCGTACTAGATTTCACGGTTCGGCTCGCCCATTCCCTCCAGGATGGCGACGACCGGTCACACACACGAAAAGCCAAAGGGGAAATTTGTGTGTTAGCATCTTGAGCACAAACAGTTTCCTAGATGTATCTGCATATCTATGTTTTATGAGTTCAGCAATAACGTCTTTGGTGGCTCGACGGTGGGGACCTTGTCTGACATCGAGAGAGCATGTATGCAAAGATTCAAACCTGCAAATATTTGAACATTAAATAGACATTAACAAGGTATTAAGTAGACTAGGCCATAAGTGAATGTAATAATTCAAAAACAAGAAGAATGACAAAAATAATTAAGTTTTAGTATTACCAATTTTGAATTACCTTCTTATTTGAAACATTTGACATCCTTCCAACCTCACTACACAGAAGCCCAATGACATTGATCATCAATGCGAACTACATGCCACACATTTGTATTTGATGTCCTTCTCTTATATTAACAAAGATTTGAAATAACACACATTTTCAAATGAACATCTAATGATTTAATACACAAAAGATATTTGGTATAATGAGGTTGTAAATTTTAATAGTCAAGTAAATATTCAAACTATAATCGTCATTAACAATCACTAGATGAGGACATTATTCAACCAAATAAGTAATGTTAATCCTTTCATTCAATGCAAACACATCAATGCATGAATAAAACAAGGCAGGAATATATGATGTCCCATTTGGAACTATAAGTCCAGAAGTTCTTTTTATTACTAAAACATTGGAATTATGCCAACAACCTTTAGCATTACCAACATTTTGATCTGATTAAAAACAAAGGAATTCATTAAAAGTAGAATTATTTATTACATAATAGAATGAGCTGATTGGCTAAAGTTCTGAATTCTGCTTACAAATACAAATATATATAATGTCAGTATATGTGATGTTATACAGTAACACTCTAATACAAGTAATAAGAATATCACAACGGAAAGAGACAAGAGTTCAAATGAGAAAAGCAGGAGCCAATTATCTGCTCCAAAATTGAATACATGTGCGGCAAACACATAAAAAGCTTTAAAATAGAATAAGTACATTCATAATACATTATACAAACTAATCAAGCATGAACACATAAACTTAAAATATGTAAATACTTACTAATTTAACAGACGCGGAATATATAATCGAACAAAGAAGGCGATGAAAAAAACAAAAGTGATGTACAACAATCTAAAACAATAGAGTGTAGACTGAAAATGAAAACATAGATAAAATCTTCAAACGAAGAGTCGCACCACGAGATCGCAAAAGATTAAGCAAGCAATTCGTATAAACAAATTCTATTTACAAAATGTAAGGTTTGTTCGATCGTGGATTTTACCAGAATTTTGAAGAGCGGCACTTGAAAATTCTGTGAAGATAATGAATTTTGAAGATCAACGCTTCTGTAAGACAAACTCGTCCACAATTGTTAGAGCATATGAACGTAGTTGAAAATCGGATTGATACGCAGGTGTTGAGCGTGGAACACTGAAAACATTACATTAGAATGCTGAAGAAGGAAGCACGATGGAGCGTGAAGCTTCCGATCGTACGCGGGCATGTCATCTTTAATTTGGGGGAAATTTAATAAATATCTAAATGGGTAAAAGAGGGAATTTAAAACCAAGTTTACTAAAATAGACAAAATAAGTGGCATGTATGAAAGAAACAATTCTAGGTCCTCTTTTTGTAAAATTGGTATGAATAGATCTTATACGGAGCAATTTTCTCAAATATATTTAGGTGTGTTTAGATTTGTTTCTTAAAAATGTTCTTGTTCCTCCAAAAGCAAAAGTAAATGTTAGAATATTTAGGGGGGAACGTAGAAGTACTTCTAAATGCTTCTACGTTGTGAGAGAGCTTCTAAAAATGGGTATTCATTTCATTACTTATGCAAATCTTTGAAGACAAAGATTTTTGGATATTTATGGAATTTATTTGACGAGTGAGTATCAGTGCATCTAGTATTGCGAACAACGAGCTGCTTACATGAATTTGTGGATATTTGACCTGTTTTGGTTGATATCTTCTTCAGACTACTCATTTTTTTGAACTTGATTAGTGTAGAATTAATTAATAAATAATATATAAATCAGCTTTTGAGCTGGACTTACTTGGGATTCACAATCCAGGATGAGTTATGATGGGCCAGACAAATAGACTGGACTAGGTTTCAAATACTCTATTCCATATCGGTCCCTTCGAATATTAAGCTGAACTAGCCCGTAGCCCATATGGGTACGATTGAACTTTTTAGTAAGGGTAATTCTAAACACATCCCGTTTTTTGCTAATCACAGCCCAAATTAATTAATTTTCCAAACGTACCCTAAGGCTTGATGGTTGTCTAAATTCTCAAGAGTAATACAGAGTACTTCCATTATCTCTTAAGCTGCTTCCTTATCCCCTTTGATTCCTCCCTGCAAACATAGCATTTCTTTTCCCACACGCAGCTCCAGCTCGCCCGACAAGGTTGCTAAATTAACCGTACAACTATTTCTCTTATTCTAAACCTTACTTCACTCTTCTTCTTAGTTTATGAACTGAAATTTGACTTCCAATTCCATCCATTCAAGAGGAAATAAGAGCTAATATAAGTAAAATACATTCAGGGGCGGTAATCAAAATCTTTGCCGATGGAGATCTGGCTGGAATGTGTAGATCAATAAGATGAAGAAAATCCCCATCTCAATCCGTTAGATCATCATGATCCCCCCCCCCCCCCGTTGATTACTTCCCATGCATGTCATCATCTTCTTCCTCCATACATCCTCCATCCCAACTGCCGGACACCCAAAACTGGCTTCTTCCTGCACCGCATCTTCTTCCTCCTCCGCAGCTTCCCGGGGTCTCTTAAAATCTGATCCCGACGAAGATGCAGCATCCTCTTCCTCCAAGTCCGGCGCTCCACCGCTCCCAGAAGACATCTTCATGATGAATGCATCAATGTAATATGTAATTGGTACTTTGGAGTACGTGGACATCTTCATAAATGAAGATGACGTCTTCTGGGATATGAAATGCCCTGTTTTTCAACCTCCGATTGTTTTCAAAAATTAATTTGAAAAATTAGTTAATTTTGGGTTGTGTTTAGCAAAAAACGGTTTGTATTTTACAATTACGTACCCTTTTAGTAAATGAGATGAGCAGGCCCTTACGGGCTTATAATCCCACATGTTAAACAACATAAATCCTAATTTAGGGTGTAGTGTTTAGGGTTAGAGTTTGGATTCCTAATTTAGAGTCTAGCCTTTAGGATTAGAGTTTGGAGCATTCGTATATTCTCATTGTTAATAGATCTCCAGGCCACTTGATCTAACGAGTACTAATCGGTTGCTTTATGTCCTTATTATGGTCGGTCGTCGCCGCACCCCATTTTAGAATTCAAGCATCAGTTATGATTATTGCATCAACAAGGGTCCAGGACATTTCCATCATGTCCATGTGATTTATCTCGATTTAATATTGGTAAAATAGTGTGCTTATGTAGTCAAAATTTGTCGTAAATTTACTTTAATGATTTTGTTTACCCACTCCAACTTCACTTATTAAGAGCACTAGTAAACTCACCCGTGCGATGCACGGTCTGAGAATTTTCCTTCAAAATTATTTGTGTTTACTAATTCAAATTACAATATCAATGGATGAGAGCATTTATCTTCATGGAATATTGATATAACTTCCAACAATAAACAAAGCACACTTATAATATATACTTCGTATTATAGTTAAAAAGAGAGCACCAAGCATTACTTAAAAAATCAAAAAACATCCAACAAATACTTATAAATCATAACATTGTAAATATACATTTCTTGTAACCCTAAATATTGTTGAACAATTTTGGAATACAACATTCTGAGTTTTGTCAGAGGTTCCTTCTTCTTCATCAATACCCGTGCGATGAACGATTGGTGAAATTTCGCGGGTATAATTAATATTAGCCAACATCTTAATTAAAAAATAAACAAACTTGTAATTTTAATTGGATTGTTTAGAATTATACTCCATGCAATAATAAAACTTGAAGTAAATGAAACATATAAAATACAATTTACTAATGAATACAGAAATACAGAGTAGTTCATTAATTTTTATAGCCCACAAAATAGTAACACGGAATATAAACATCATTTGAAAACAATTACATTATATGGCAAATTTTATGAAACACTTCTTTGTACCTTCTGTCTAGCATTAACCCTTGTTAAAATGGAAATTACACTAAATAAGACGAAAAAAGTTTTATGTATTCCAAAAATTGGACCTTAAGCATGACATTTTTTTTCAAGCTTGACATTAATTACGCCTATTTTGGCAATAAAAACATGACAAAATTATTTTGGAACTCTCAAACTTATTTACTCATATTCGAAAATTTTCCCTTATTAAAATCCTTCATTTAAGTAAATTATTGACGAAGATTTTTTTCATTTTCGAATCAAAGGTCTATATATGTTAACTGAAGGTATAAATTTTTATAATTACTAAATAATATGGTGACATTACATCTATACGAATTGCATTATTTAAACGAATTGCTGATGTAACCTGGCAAATTAGGGGGTGTGCAGATATGTGAAAATATGTTATGTCTTTATCTATATGAATTGCATTATTTATACGAATTGCTGATGTAACTTGGCAAATCGGGGGGTGCAGATATGTGAAAATGTGTTATGTCTTTATCTATACGAATTGCATTATTTATACGAATTGCTGATGTTACCTGCCAAATCAGGGGGTGTGCAAATATGTGAAAATGTGTTATGTTTTTATGTATACGAATTGCATTATTTAGACGAATTGCTGATGTAACATGGCAAATCAGGGGGGTGCAGATATGTGAAAATGTGTTATGTCTTTATCTATACGAATTGCATTATTTAGACGAATTGCGGATGTAACCTGGAAAATCAGGGGATGTGCAGATATGTGTTATGTCTTTCCTAAACTATACTTAAATATAAATTTATGAGAAAATCTTCATATAAGTATTCATACATATAATGTTTTTTAGGTATATATGTATATAACTTTTTTAAATGATTGCATATATGTATAAGACCTAACTTTTTTAGGTATTATATTGAATTTCAAACTCAAATATGCGCCGAGCAGCCTCGCACGCAAAAATGTATCTACAGTCATATTACATCTGTATCTCATCGACTGATCGTGCATCGCACGCTTGGTGATTTCTTTCCTAAAAATGTACATAACTACACAATACATTTATCATGGAAAGAGCCCTACGTTAGAGGAAATGTGTTGAACGTTCGTTCTATGCAAGGTTAGTGAAATTTCACAGGTGTAGTTAGTTTGAATCAAATTTATTTTGATATAAAACTAAACTTGTAATTTTATTTGAATATGAGTAAAAAAAAAGGTATACTACATACTATATAAAATTTTTATAGTATGTATCACACACTATAATGTTGATTGGTTATGATAAATTTAGCCACACAGAGTTGAATATGACTAAAAATGGCATTTTCAACAACAAAACCAATGCGCCACAATGACTAAATTTATACGAATTGCATTTTTAAACGAATTGCCTATGTAACAGGGCAAATCAGGGGGTTGTGCAAATATGTGAAAATGTGTTATGTTATTCTTAAATTATACTCCCTCCGCCCCACCAAGATTGTCCAGACACTATTCACTTGGTCAACATACATCACTCTTAATGTCTTACTTTATATATCAATTTTTATCAAATTTGATTCTGGTTTTTGCGACTTTGTAAAGTTTTTAATATAAGTTCTCAATATGTAATTTTTTTCTAAAAATATATTGAGTGCTGACAGGGATCTGTTTGCTTTATCATCGTTCAAGCATCGTAAACCAAATTGGCCAGATATAGTGGGACGGAGGTAGTACTATTCAAAAAATATTGGGTTGTGCGATTGTGATATGAGATTGGTAGTAGAATTTACTTTACAGACCATGTCTACAAAGTCAATAAATTTTAATAAAATTTCTCTTACTCAAAAATTAGAATTAAGAGCCCATTTGACAATACTCAAATTTGTTGTATTGGTTGATTTGAATTTTAGACATACTCCGTATTCAAAAATTAGTTATACTCGGTATTAGTACGTATAAAATGAGGTAACTAAAAGATCATCTGAATATTCATTCCCAATAACCACACTTTAAGCATGTTGGTGAGTTAGAGTTCCAACCATCCCTTGACCCCAATCTCACTTCAACTCCTTAACAGTCCTTTCTCTATCCTTTCTTCCATACAATATCATACTCCGTATATTCATATCTCTGCTTCACCACTATCGATTTCCCTTCACACATGCTTACAAACAACCCACTTATTCTCTCCTTTAGATATATTAAGAGCCCCATCTCGCATGGTCTTTCAAAAAAAGATTTAGAGATTTACTCTCCCCTGATGGGTTTTGCCCAAGAATGATTTGCAAACTCAATAAAGGTAATACCGATTACATATTAGCTTCTAATTTAAAAATTTTATGTTCTTCCTGACCCAGATCTGTAACTTTACCTTTGATCCGTCGCATGCACCATGAGCGAGACTTCTTCAAAGATGCCGAATCTACCGTACATCCAACCAAACTGAAGCATAAATTCGTGTAAATACGGAAACTTCTTGAATCCACACTAATATTTTGGTTTTCATGAGTTTTTCGAAAGCATTTTCTTGAGTTATGAATATGCTTATGAAGGATTTACATAAGTATTTAAATGTTTCTCGAATAAGGGTCCGAACTTAGTTTTATCATAATGGCTCTGCTCTCATACATTTTATTCAATTTGTGAAATAAAAGTTCAGTACGTTGTTTTTTAAATTATTTTTTAATATGTTGGCTTAAAATTCTAAAAAAAATATTGGCTTAAAAAATAAACTTTATAAGGTTAGATGTCTAACCAAAAATTGAAGTACAAATTTCTCCGCATAAATGATGAAGAATTTAGTGATGAATTTAGTAAATTAATAGATGGTATATGTAGTTGGGATTTGGGATAATTTCATATGCACCCAAACCCATTATTTTTGTAAAGCACCGTAGAAGCACCAGGAGTTACAAATGCATACAGAGTAGGAACTGGAGTATGATGTAAACACCAATTTGAATCTAGAAAGTTCAACAGGCACTTGTCAATTAAATCATTTACTATGCAATAAACTCCCACAGTGCTTTGTTGAGATTTTTTTATTTCTTATTGATTAACAGTAGATTATGTATTTCAGCACGTGGAATGCCTTTCAATTTTGTGTTAATGAATGGGGGATTTTGTTACCGTTATCATTTCTAGAGACTCTGCATTTAATTTCTTTGTTATAGATCAAAGTAGTCCAGTATATAGTTGTAATTTTTGAAGATCTTTCAAAGATAGTATCCAAACTTCACCGTGAGAGGAAAGTAGTGGAATTTAAATTTAAGTTATTTTTTTAAAAATAACTTGTAATAAAAAGGAGAATACTTGAGCTTTACTCTCCTATAAACATGCAACCATTCTCAGTTAGTGACCACATAAATGAGTGTATGTATGTACAAATACAAACTGAAATCTTTAGCCGATGATGGTGAACAATTCTACTTCTGTTGAAGTTGGCTGTGGCATGACATTGATAATTGTGGATAGTGAACCATCATTGCTGAAAACTCACCAAAACACTTTACAATTGGAATGACTTCACTTAGTACTTGACTACATCATTGCTAAAAACTCACCAAAACACTTTACAATTCACTTAACCATAGGCGAGCTCTGGTAACTGATAAACATTTACCGTAGCAGGACATTTAAATTTGACCCTCTTTACGTTGTTGAATTATTTTTAAATAGATTTTTCCATTGTGATACTTGTGGTTAATAATAATACTGTCCCGTACATTTTTTTAAATTGCTAACTTGCTAAAACTTTTGTACTGTGCAGGAAGTTGATTTATCATTTTATCAAATCTTTTTTGTCCTTGTATTTCATTAGCATGTGTTACTAAATAGATCCATCTATGTCCTAGTTTGTAAATTTTCTGATGTAATATCTAGAAATAGAGATATGATAGAAATAGGTAATGAAGGGCATCAAGCAACCCAAATCTCAGGTATATCTCTTGAACTTGGATACTAATTTCCGAATTGTAGTTATAGCTGTGTCTACATTTATTTAAGCCATATAATCATATGGCTGATAAAATTGCCCATAAATACTACAGAGTACTTTAAAACAAACGACTTCACTTTTCTAAAAACATATGGCTTTCTTCCGTTCCCAGTAGACCCTTGTTGCCTTGGCCATCACGGTGGGAAGCCACAGGTTCCCTATAGGCTCTTGTTTTCCTGGCTTTTATGGCCCAAGTGATCCTAGGTTGATCTTTTCAAAGAAATATTGATCTTATGCAATTAGATCTTTGAAATGCAAATGAATGACTGAAAAACTTGCATCAACATTCCTTTTATAGACGAAAAGCCATTACAACTTGTTAGAAAATTGGAAACAATCATTAAGCTTCACTATTCCCACCACCCATTTCAACCAATTAAAAATAAGTATCCAATAAATTAGAGGCATGCGAAAGACCTTTTCTCTGTGTGAACAGTGGTCACCTACTTTTTAACCAATGGGATTAAATCTCTATGAGCTGTACGAACCACTCAAGTCTTAATATACAGTGACACCTCTCTTTTTAACCAATAGGAATGAGTACATCTATTAATAATTTAACTGCTCCCACAGTACCACCTCTTTTCTAACCAATAGGATCTCACATGAATCAACTTGCCCTCACCTTTTTTTTCGCGTACAACTGAAATACTTACAAAACCTTATTTGCAATTATTTTTAATGAAAAATTAACATAAAGCATGATGTTGACACTTTCAGGCGGGAACACTATTCCAAAAATTTCTTTTGCTTTTATATTAAGATAGATTTGTAATTCAAAGTACATTTCTCAAGATAGTTAGGTAGTGTTAAAAGTAAGGAATATTAAGAGCTTGTTTGATAACCTTATTTTGAGCCTATCCGTCTTATCCGTTAACTATTTTATCACGTATATAACTTTTGATTTCACATATTTTAATTATGTCATTACCCAAATTAATAAGATTATATTTACTTTCTGACTGAATTGATTTGTGAAAAACTTATCAAAACAGATAAAACAATACAAAGAAAGAAGGAAAGCAGGAAAGAGAACCATCGATTTTTTTTACTTTTACTAGTATCATATATGCACCATGTATATTATTGTATTGGAGATGCTCTAAGCATGATGTGAATAAGCTAAGTAGTGTTAACAGTAAGAAGACATTTAGATCTTGTTTGATAACTTTATTTTCAGCTTATATGTCTTATGTGTTACATAATTTATCAAATATATAATTTTTTATTCAAAATGTTATAATTAATTACTTTCTGACTAAATTGATTGAACTTGTTGTAGATGATCATTTTAGTCATTTTTAATATAACTCTTCTTTTTTTCTATTACAAAATATATTTTACATATAATTTGTCCATATTTAATAAATTCAATTGCTTCAGTCATAATTTAATCAGTTTCATCATAATCAATCGATTCAACTGATTCAGTCACTTCTAGTATTACAAAAAAAGACTCTTAAATTTTAAAAAAGACTCTTAATTTTAAAATAACTATCCTAAATTTAACTTCGTGCCACTTCACTATTACTTATTCATTCGGTTAAATATAAAATAGTTTTACAAATATGTAAACATTTCCTTACCAATATTCCCCGCATAAATTATTATCGGAAGTATTGGGGATATACGAAGTAATAGATTTGTCAAACTTATCTCCGTTCTAAAGAAAAAGATGATGATCATGGCCGGTTATGATAAAAAGTTCATCATCTACTCCTTCAAAAGTCAGCAATTCTGATACATTTCCTACAATCACCACCTATCTAGGCACCCACTCAAAGTTCCCTTTGATATCTTTTTATATTTAATTTATTTATTGTAGCCAACTACGGAAGTACGGAGTAGCATATTAGTTTTTATGAGTGAGAATATTTTTGTGCAATTAGTAGTTGTCACGTTAAAAACTAAAATAGGATTTTTTTGTTATGTGGTTCATATAACACACAAGTGTCTTATATATGCATGCCAAGTTTATTACGCACTCATAACTGATTAGGATTGGGCATACATAATATCTAGCCAGTTCATAATAGATCGAGATGACATATTATAATCACATAGAGAGAACCCTTGGTAAATTAAATAAAAATTGACTGTTTTAGATATATAGTTTACTAACGTACCTACTAATCAAATAATTAGGATGATTAAGATAAGCTGTTCTGTTTAAAAAAAACTTTTGCTTTTGAAAATCACAAGTGATTTCTCCTTGGGGAGTGATTTGTTTTTCCTTCTACTTTTCGGAAGTGATCGATACAATTCAAAAATTATACTCCGTATGAGAAGTAATAAATTGTAAAATTTGACAGTAATTGAAAAAATGATTTCGATCCGGTAAAAACTAAATTATTTAGTAAACATTACTACATCCGTCCTACTAAGATTGGGACAATAGGGTGTGATGGGGCAAAGATAGTACGGAGTAATATTTAGGGACAGCATCTGGTGCATCTCGTGTAAGACACAAGCGGAAATTCTAGTGATTAGAATTACCTAATACAACAGTGTAGTCGGGGGGAATTAGGGTAAGTGGGTACAAAGAATATTTGATTATTTGATAATTTTTACATACTTTTTTAACAGAAGCCTTTTAAAATTGGAGTGGGCAGGGCCAAGTTATAAGGGACTCCTAGCTAGGCGGTGTCTAATTAGTTTAGATAAAAAATTGCTTAAAAACGTTTCTGAATTGTCAAAATATGACTATCATATTCTTATTTTTTAAATTGATGTAATTATTGGCATGTTTTGACATTATCAAATTTTAAACATGACAATGTTTTTCAAACTTGCCAGTAATTACTCATACTTAAGAATTAGAAACATAACATTCATATTTCTAATTCTCAAAACACTTACTCAGAGACTCAATGGGGTTATGCCGGTATAATGATTTTTTTTTTTTAATTTCTTATCAAATTTGGAATAGATCGGGGTTTACCAGTCCGCACAACTCTGTTCATTATGAATGTGCTTCGTAGGGTTTAGAATTTAGATTTTGGGATTTAGGTTTGTTTCATATAGTCAGTCGATAGGTCAACTGACAGGCATGGATGTCATAAGGGATAAGTCTCATATTCAAATCCTGACGACTACGTACAATGAAAGATTACTATGTAGAAATGCATAAGGTTTCTAATAAAATCACATTTACCATCCATCAACTTGTGATTAAATTTCATTTTACATCATTCTAGTTAACTGTCCGGCCAGTACTAGAGCCAAAAACGACCATTTCAATTGAGGTTTGTTTCATATATTCTCATTATTAATACTAGTATATACGGAGTATCAACTATCAACTTAGATCGAAAAAGTACTATGGGAAAACTGTCAATTTAGTCTTCATACTATCACGAAAAAGTCAATTAGGTCCTCGTTCTTTTAAAAAAATCAATCAAATCCCCGAACTTTGTAAAACGTTCAATTGAGTCCATTTGCAGGTTACTTGTCATGTCAGCCGGTCACCCACTGACGTGGCGCACACGTGGCGGTCCACGGGTGCGCCACATCATCATCTAATGAATGACTGAACTTCCACGTGTGTGCCACATCAGCAAAGTCGCTGCTGATTGGACTGTCGCGTGTATGCCTGGCGTCAATGGGTGACTCGCTGACATGGTAAGTAACCTGCAAATGGACTCAATTAAACGTTTCTAAAAATTCAGGGATTTGATTGGTTTTTTAAAAGTACGAGGACCAAATTGTCTTTTTCGTGATAGTACGAGTATCAAATTCACGGTATCCCCAAATACTTGTCCTTGTGGTCGGTCGCGCCAGGGCACACCGTTTTTAGAATTCAAGCATCAGTTATGATTATTGCTTCAACAAAGGTCCAAGAAATGGGTCATGTGCTTAAACAAGGCTAAACCGGCTGAGTCCATATTTTGTAAAATACCAAGTATTATGCTTAAAATTGCTTATGTAGTCACAATTTGGTATACATTTACTTTTTTGACGCAAAAAGCTTTACCAGTAAATGATCTAGCAAGAATATGAGCATACACCAAATATTAGCTTGTCATCTAGTAAAAACTACATAAAGTCATTGTTAGGCACAACAAATTAAAGTCTCTACAATCTTCTACTTGAGAAATTGATATTCATACTTAGATTGATCACTATATATGCTACAAATATCATCCACTTACTGCTTGCAATCATACTAAAAAATAACTATATATTATGTACTCAGTCTCCTGCATCCAATTAAGGGCTTTCCTAAAGCTCCAAGCTTCCGAGGATGCCTCAGGTGGACTCATTTTCGCTCTCATCCATGATGTTTGGGCCCTGCAAAATCTCCGACCCCTCACGCACCCGCCATATCCCACTTGAAAAAATTGCAGCATCAATATTACACTTGACAAATTCGATCAATTTGTGGCCTTCTCCACTTGATAACATGTAGTCTACTTTTCTTTCTATCACCTCTTGAACCTTGGCTTGTTTCCTACGCAGAACTTCTTCCCCTCGGGATATCATCTGAGTAATAGTTTCTCGTATATCATCACAATTAAAACATTCTTTTTCCGCCAAATGCTTCACATAGTTATCCCAAATAATTTCAACTTATTCTCAAATAATTCACTGATCATAGTCAAGAAAAATTCCACCAAATTTTTAGCCTGGCTCATGATAGTGCCCACGTCTTCCCACTGCACATACCAATCTTCCTCTAGCAATAAGAGAAAATAAATAACATTTCTCTCTATCTTTTAAGATGTTATATATTTTCTATAACTTTTTCTCAACATATCAATTACAATGTATGTATGTATTAAAGCAATTTTTGGTAAGCTAGCTAAAACTAAATAAAAGAAAGATATGTTTTGAATGAGTTCCAAACGTACAAGAATAACTAGAAAATCAAGAAGTATGCAAATAGGCTAAAAATCAAGAATAATACTCGGTGTATTATTTGAGTAAGGATGAATTGTGTTTACTTAGCTTATTCATTCAGATAAATATAAATAATTTTATAAATATATTAACATTTCTCTACCATTCCCCACATAAAATATTATCGGAATTATTGTGGGATATAATAGATTTGTTAAACTTATCTTTATTCTAAAGAAAATTAAAAGATGATGATCATGGCCGGTTGTGACAAAAAGTCCATCATCTCTTTCAAAAGCCAGCAATTCTTATTCATTTTCCACAATCGCCACCTAGGCACCCACTCACACAGTCCCCTTTGATATCTTTTTATATTTTATATTTTGTTTATTTATTGTAGGCAAATAGCATATTAATTTTTCTGAGTGAGAATATTTTTGTGCAATAAAATAGGATTTTTTTTGTTATATGGACTCATGGACAGATAAAAGTATAAAACAAGTGTATGTGAACTGTGAAGTATTGAAACTGATTAGAATTTGGGATACATAATATCTAGCATTCTAGCCCGCTGGTAATATATAATCAAATAGAGTACCCTTGTTAAATAAAAAAAATGACAAATTTAGATAGTTTACTAACGTGCCTACTTTAAAAGTTATCGGAATAATTAAGATAAGCTGTTCTATTTAACAAAACTTTTGCTTTTGAAAATCAAAGTGACTTGATTTTGGGGAGTGGCTTGTTTTTCCTTCTACTTTTGGGAAGTGATACATTTAAGTGATATGAGAGGTAATTAATTGGAGAATTTAACAGTAAATGAAACATTAAACAAAAAACAACTCTTACTGAAACCAGAACCGAAACAATTTTTAAAGTGTAAAATCGAACAGAAATCGAATCAAATTTTCACTTTGATTCCGTATTTGGTTGTGGTCACCAAAACAGCACTCACCACTAATTTTGAAATTTATTAGCTAGAGTTCAACCAAATCTAAATCATATAATACCAATACAATTTTAATAAACTAGATCTTTTTTCAAAAAAAAAAAAAAAAAGAAACTTGAGCCACTTTAATAACTCTTATTTTCAATTTATCAATCTTGTTAGTCATTTTTTACTAAACGCCATATTTGTTATTGTGTATGCTAAATTGTGTAAAAATTAAATTAACTAATCGTGTAGATATTTTTCTAACGGAAAGTACTGCAATTATTATAGAAGATAATTGTAGCTAGCTATTTTTCACATATCCTTTTTCTTAATTTTATTAATAATAAAATATATCTTGAATAAAGATTTTATTATTATTAATCTATTTGGTCAATCATCATTTACAACTCAACAGCTCTGGGAAGATCTTGAAGATGTGGTGCGACGAGTGCCAAGGGGAGAGAAGTTAATCATAGGAGGCGACCTCAACGGGCATGTGAGCTCGAGTCGTGATGGCTTTGA
The DNA here is from genome assembly GCA_945859915.1 of Cuscuta epithymum. Classification (NCBI taxonomy): domain Eukaryota; kingdom Viridiplantae; phylum Streptophyta; class Magnoliopsida; order Solanales; family Convolvulaceae; genus Cuscuta; species Cuscuta epithymum. Next base: position 403,020 of record CAMAPF010000948.1, on the reverse strand, counting down.
GAGTATTCATGGTGGCCATGGTTTTGACACTAGAAATGAAGCAGGAAAGAACATTTTGGATTTTGCCTCGACGTATGAGTTGGCTATAATGAACACTTGGTTTAGGAAAAGAGACTCTCACCTTGTAACCTATAGTAGTGGAGCTAATAGTACCCAAATTGACTACTTCTTAGTACAGACTACTTGGAGAATCAGCTACACCGATTGTAAGGTTTTCCCAGGTGAGAGTGTTGTCACTCAGCATAGGATGTTTGTGCTTGACTTTCGAGGTAAGAACCATAGAAGACAAGTTAAGCAACAAGTGGAGCAAAGATAAAGTGGTGGAGACTTAATTAGGGAGATCTTAACAAAGCTTTACACACAGAATGTTTGGTGAAGATGTATGGCGTATTGATAATGGAACACATGCGGAGGATGCGTGGTTATCAATGGACCTGACCATTAACAAAGTGGCAAAGGAGGTATTTGGAGAATCTAAAGGAGGTTTGCCACCCAAAAAGGACACGTTTTGGTGGAATGATGAGGTGAAACAAGCCATAAGGAACAAAAGAGATTGCTACAAAAAGCTGGGGACAAGTCAGAGTGATGAGAACATAGAAGCATACAAGGAGGCTAGAAGACAAACAAAGAAAGCCGTAAAGAAAGCGAAAGCCGTAAAGAAAGCACAAGGGAAAGTGAACAAGGATTGTATGAAAAATTGGACTCTAAGGAAGGAGAACAAGATATCTATAGACTTGCTCGTCTTCGTGATTGCAAAACTCAAGATATCGGAAAAGTTAAATGTGTGAAGGATGTCGATCAAAGGATATTAATGGAGGACAGAGAGATAAAAGAGAGGTGGAGGTCATACTTTGATACATTGTTCAACGGGAACAATGTGCAAGATATCAGTGATTTGACCATACCAGATTGTATGATAAATTGTGATTTTGTGAGAAGGATCCAACCAATGGAAGTTAAAGAGGCTCTGAGGAAGATGAGGCGGAAAAAAGAAGTGGGTCCAGATGGCATACCGATCGAGGCTTGGAGAAGTTTGGGAGAGAGAGGCATCAGGTGGTTAACAAATTTCTTCAACAAGATTTGGAGAAACAACAAGATGTCAACGAGTTGGAGAAAGAGTACTCTTATTCCCTTATTTAAGAATAAAGGTGATGTACAAGAATGTGCCAACTATCGAGGGATTAAGCTTATGAGTCATACCATGAAGATCGGTGAAAATTTCAGAGAATCAATTCGGTTTTATGCCTGGTCGCTCAACAACTGAGGCTATTCACCTTCTTCGGCAACTTATGGAGAAGTATATAAACGCTCACAAGGATTTGCATTTAGTGTTCATTGACTTAGAAAAGGCATATGATAGGGTACCTCGAGAAGTTCTTTGGTGGGCCTTAACTAGTAAAGGCATTTCACACAAGTATATCAGCATCATCATGGATATGTAATTATGTATGAGGATTGCACTACAAGAGTCCGTACTAGTGTAGGGAGGACTGCGGGGTTCCCTATTACTATCGGAGTGCATCAAGGATCGGCTCTGAGCCCTTTTTTATTTGCCATAGTCATGGATGAACTTACAAAATCAATTCAAGACGATATACCGTGGTGCATGATGTTTGCCGACGATATTGTATTGATTGATGAGACGCAATTAGGGGTTAAAACAAAGTTGGAAGTATGGCGACAAACATTGGAGAACAAGGGTTTCAGACTAAGTAGGAGCAAGACATAGTACATGGAGTGCAAGTTTGGTGGAGGTAGAAGCAGTGGTAATAGCGGAATTACTTTAGATGGTAAGGAGATACCGGTCAGCGATATGTTCTGTTACTTGGGCTCCATAATTCAGAAGGACGGTGAGTTAGATGGAGATGTATCCCATAGAATCAGAACATGGTGGATGAAGTGGAAGAGTGTGTTAGAATTTCTATGCGATCGAGGTATGCCGACTAGACTGAAGGGTAAATTTTATAGGACAACAATTAGGCCTGCATTACTGTATGGCACAGAGTGTTGGGCGGTGAAACAATGTCACATTCAAAAGATGAGTGTAGCAGAGATGTGTATGCTGCGTTGGATGTGTGGGCATACTAGAAAGGACCGCGTGAGGAATGAGACAATCGGACAAAGGGTGAGAGTAGCACATATTGAAGATAAGATGCGGGAGTCGCGCCTACGGTGGTTTGGTCATCTGCATAGAAGACCGAGTGATGCACCTGTCAGACGAGTTGAGATGTGTGGAGAAGAGGCAGGGAAGAGAGGGAGAGGAAGGCCCAAACAGGCGTGGGTTATGGGAGTCAGAAGTGATATGCTTCTTCTTGGATTGGATGAGGGTATGACTTTGGAGAGAGCAAAATGGAGGGCAGGTATTCGTGTGGAGGAGTGATCTTGTATCATCTTTTCCCCTCTTTTTTTCTTTTCTTTTCTTTTTCTTCTTTTTATATAATTTTATCCTTATATATAAATATTACTTTATCCTTTTTATTTTATCTTTTATATGTATATTCATCTCTTTTGTATTATCTTTTTTATAATAGCTTATCTTTTTTATCTTTATTTTCTTTCTTTTCTTTTTGGTGATTTCATGTATCGATTCATGTTAGCCGACCCCAATATCGTTTGGGACTAATTATTGGATGTTGAATCTATTTGGTCAATTTAGTGACAGCAAACATAGTGCCTGTCTAGTAACACTTGAATTGACTGAATCGGCTCTTTTGCTAAAGTTTATCAAGTTTTGGTTGAAATGTCTCAATTGACTAATTGTACTGATGTATGAAAAAATATATTTAAAATATATTTTATTTATAAAAAGAAAAATTCATATGAAAAATAACTAAAATCATTTTCTACAATAACTTCAGTCAAGTCGGTCAAGAAAGTAACTTCAACCATACATATTTTGATGATAACACAATGTACAAAATTTTAAGTTATATATTTGACAAAAAAGATGACTAATAAAACTCATAACTCAAAATTTAATATCATTATTAAATCAGCTCATAATTACAATGTTACTAAACTTCTATCTATCTTACACCCCACTCAAAGAGATAAGAGCACTTTTACTTATCCCATGCTCAATTTTTAATGGAGTATGATAGAGTCCTTACTCAATAAGTTAAGGTATGCCCTTTCTCGCTTTCTTATACTCCCACCCCATCATTCACCGCTTCTGATCTCTTCCCATTCCACCACCGTCCCCAACCCACTTCTTAAATTAACTTCCCTACTAAGTCATTAATGTGAATACACAGAGAGAAGGACATGGCAACAGTGAAAAAGCTGATCGTGGAGGTGATTGAAGCCCGGAATCTTCTACCCATCGACGGCCATGGCACCTCCAGCCCCTACGTCGTCGTCGACTATTACGGCCAGAGGAAGAAGACCCAGACCGTCGAACGCGACCTGAACCCCCAGTGGAATAAGGTGTTGAAGTTCGACGCCGACGCCACCGACGCCGACGTGTTCGGCGACATGCTCGAGCTCGTCGTCTTCCATGACAAGGCCGTGGGTCCCACCCGGAGGAATAACATCCTCGGGGTTCTGAAACTCCATTCCACCCAGTTTGTGAAGAAAGGGGAAGAAGCCCTGATTCATTATCCCCTGTCCAAGAAGCATTTTTTCCACTGGGTTCGCGGGGACGTCGGACTGAAGATCTATTTCGCCGACGAGCCGGCTCCTCCGCCTGCTCCGTCGCCTGTTCCTGTCCCAGAGGAAGTGAAGGCGGCTGAACCGCCAGAGGAGGCGCAACCCACACCCGAAGCCGCTGATTCAGTCGCGGGGAATTCTGATGGTTCACCGGAAACAGAGAACTCAGACGAACAAAAGCAGAGTAACAATCTCATAGATCCGCCACCGGAACCGGAAAAACTTGTAGATTCAGACGCTGGATCTGTTGTGGTAAGATCTTCTTCGTCTCTAGCGACTGCAGCTTCCGTATTGGACGTCAAAATCAGCGGCAACTTCGTCGGCGCGAAACCGATCAGCCGGACGTCGTCGGTGAGCAGTTTCGTCTCCGATGTATCCGATAGATCTTTTATCGAGCGATCCTCGTTCGATCTCGTCGAGAAGATGCATTACATCTTCATCCGCATCGTAAAAGCCCGATCTCTTCCGGCTTTCGGATGCCCGGTGGTGAAAATCGCCGTCTCCGGCACCCACGTCGTTTCCAGACCCGCCCGGAAAACCTCTGTTTTTGAGTGGGACCAGACATTTGCTTTTGGAAAAGACGCGCCAGATTCCTCCTCCATTTTGGAGGTCTCAGTGTGGGACCCAGTGATTGCCACGCAAGCTGACCCTACATCTGACGTGGCCGGAGAAAACTTCTTGGGCGGGGTTTGTTTTGACGTGAGTGAGATCCTACTCAGAGATCCGCCGGACAGTCCTTTGGCGCCGCAATGGTATAGACTAGAAGGAGCTGGGGTCCACGGAGGCGATCTAATGCTTGCCACGTGGATGGGGACCCAAGCGGACGAATCATTTCCTGACGCGTGGAAAACCGACACTGCAGGTAATCCCACTTCACGATCTAAGGTGTACCAGTCGCCTAAACTGTGGTACCTTAGATCAACCGTGGTTGAGGCCCAAGACGTGTTTCCACTAAGCCCACTATCAAAACATTCTCTTCAAGTCAAAGCCCAATTGGGGTTCCAAATCCAGAAAACCAAAACCGCCGCATCCGCCACCGGATCGCCGTCGTGGAACGAAGATCTGTTGTTCGTTGCGGCGGAGCCTTTCACCGAGAATTTCCTCCAGTTCTTCCTAATCGAGCACGTTTCTCCGAAAGAGCAAGCCGTTATCGGCGTAGCTAGAATACCGCTCGCTTCCATCGAACGCCGCGTCGACGACCGCCAGGTTGTTTCTCGATGGTTCACTTTCGAAGAGGAGAAGGAAGAGAAGGTAATTTACAGAGGCAGAGTCCACCTGAGGCTCTGTTTTGACGGCGGATATCACGTCGTCGAAGAGCCGGCGCATGTAAGCAGCGATTACCGTCCGACGGCCAGGCAGCTCTGGAAACCGCCGGTCGGCAGTGTTGAATTGGGAATAATCGGATGTAAGAACCTCTTGCCGATGAAGACAATGAGGGGGAAAGGTTCTACAGATGCGTATGTAGTCGCGAAGTACGGTAACAAATGGGTCCGTACTCGTACTGTAACTGATAATCTGTGCCCAAGATGGAACGAGCAGTACACTTGGAGGGTCTATGATCCATCTACTGTGTTGACAATTGGGGTGTTTGATAGCTGGGAGGTGTTTGAATCAGACGGCTCGAAAGAATCGAAGCGAATTGATGTTCGTATGGGGAAGGTGCGTGTTCGGATTTCCACACTGGCCACCGAGAAAGTATACAGAAACACATTCTCATTGTTGACGTTATCCCCGGCGGGATTGAAGAAAATGGGAGAGATTGAGCTGGCTGTGAGGTTTGTCCGCTCATCTCCGACTCTCGATTTGTTGCACGTATACACGCAACCGATGCTTCCAGTGATGCACAACATCAAGCCGATCGGTGTGGGACAACAAGAGCTGTTACGGGCAGCCGCGGTTAGACTAGTTATAGCACACTTGTCTCGGTCAGAGCCGTCGTTGAGGCGGGAGGTGGTGACCTACTTGCTCGATGCGGATGCAAACGTATTCAGCATGCGTAAAGTGAGGGCCAATTGGTTAAGAATCGTCAGTGTCATGGCGGGCATGATAGACGTGGTGAAGTGGGTGGAAGACACGCGCGCCTGGAGAAACCCGACGTCTACAATTCTCGTGCACGCTTTGTTGGTATTGCTAGTGTGGTTCCCAGATTTGATTATCCCCACTTTTGCATTCTACGTGTTCACAATCGGAGCGTGGAACTACAGGTTCAGATCAAACCGCCGGGACAGACTGGACCATTTTGAAACCAAAATCTCACTTGCAGAGTCTATCGAACGAGATGAGCTAGACGAAGAGTTTGATGGCATTCCTTGCACGAGGCCGAACGAAATGGTCCGAGCACGCTACGACAAGATGAGGGTGCTAGGTGCGCGTGTGCAAACTATGTTGGGCGATGTAGCCACACAAGGGGAGCGCGTGCAAGCATTGGTGGCATGGCGAGATCCACGGGCGACAGGGATATTCATTGTTCTATGCCTGGTGGTGGCGCTTGTGCTTTACTTGGTGCCGTCAAAGATGATAGCTTTGGCGTTCGGGTTCTATTATCTGAGGCATCCTTTATTCAGGGACAGAAAGCCTTCGCCAGCTTTGAATTTCTTCCGTAGATTGCCTTCACTAGCGGATCGAATGCTCTAGCTCTCACTCTGCCTTTTACTTTTGCTATCATGACTTTGACTCTACTCCTCTTTACCCTTGTGCTTGAGTTGGGTTGGAATTTTATTTCAATCTGAGTTAATTGCCGATTGATGCTTGAGTGAAGCTCAACCTAGGCATGATTAATGTCATTAAAATGTTATCACTTTGAGGCAACTTTGATGATTATCGTGGCATAGTAGTAGGCTACTTGGTTACCATCATGTAATTAGGATGTTTTTACTTGGACTGTAATTTGTCCCAGTCCAGACCAGTCCAGTCCAATTCAGACCAGACCAGACAAGACCAGACTTGGATAGTTATAAAAATACAAAGAAACCAGACCTTACCAGACCAGACCAGACCAGCAAATTACAGTCCAAGTAAAAACATCCTTAGTTGGGGTTTATAAAATTTGATACTACGTATAACATTGATGAAAGTTTCTAAGCTCATTAGAATATAAGAACATTTGGAAGGATGGAGAGTTTGCACATTATTATCGAGCCATATAAATGATACATGAGCATTAGGGTTAAGATCTTTATCACCAGTTCACCAAGGTCGTATTCATGGCCACTTCACCCCAATTATCTCATTTAGTTATGTCAAGCAGTCTGCGAATCGTGTTAATAATAGGTGAAGCGTTTCTATGTGTGATCGTTGCCTATGGGTTTCAAGCCCTCTTTAATTGGTGTCCTTTCAAAAAAATCTATCCCTTTGAAACTAAATGCATGAGTTAATTAAACTTCCATTTCACTAAAAGTACATGCATCAACCTAAAAGTTGATTACTGAATAATACCTTAATACCTTGACAGGTATATTATGGTCACCTAATCCCACGGTTTACCTCCTTACCAAGACTTTATTTATGTTGTGTTTCATCAAGGTAATAAGGTTCACATAGTTACGGAAAATATAAGATAACACCACATGTAGGATAGGAAAAAATAGAATCACCAGGTGATAATTCAAATAATGTGACGAACTAAGTGAATCAAATTATGAAAACCACACGATGACATAATAGTCACAGGATGAGAAGTGTCAAAACTCAATATTTCCACTTTTAGTCCTTCGATTATTGTGTGACAGATACTTTTGATACCCGCCTTTGAAAAATCCATATTTAATCATTCACTTTATTTTTTGAATCGTAATTTATATATTGCTTGTTGTTGCATGACAATGATATTTTGTTGATATATTATATGTTATGTATGTTTGTTATCACATAATTTTATATATTAAACAAATATGTATTAATATAAACTATACTTTAAACAATATAGCAGTAAACGTGAAACTTTAGAGCATAAATATCTTTATCTAAAAAGAAAGTATAATAAATTATTTATTAATAAAATTTTAACTTGTGAATACACTGTATATAATTTACAAATAAACTCATGTCTTTAATTAATTTAGAAAATGCTTAAATTGATATACTCATACTCTCAAATTCATTGTTTTGAAGTGCATTTGTTTGTTCTCTCTCTTTTAATTATGTATGTTTTTGAATTGTATTACTATTAATAATAGTTTGATGTAGTTTATTTTTTTGTTTTTACTTTCCAATTACTATTTTTCTAATCAACAAAAATATTTTGGTAAAACCGAAAAAACCGAAACTAAACCGAAATAAACCGAACCGGACAAACCGTGGTTCCAAATTTTTGGACATAAAACCGAACCGAACCGAACTTTTTACTCTGGTTCAGTATTCGATTTTAGGTGAAAACCAAACCGTTTGAACCGAACCCACCCCTCGTCAAAATCATTGTGAAAGAACTAAAATAGTTAATTTGATAATACTCAGGGACTATATGTGAAAAAACTTTGAAGTCGAAGACTAAAAGTGTCTTTCGCACTATAGTCAGAGACTAAAAATGAAAAAGTTGAAAGTCGAGTGCAAACAAGGTGTGAGAATTAGGATCTTTTAGTTAGATTGAAATTCACTAACCTCATCTGATAGATATCTACTATATGTGTACTTTATTGTTTTTTATATCGTCAAATCCAACTCTTATATTAAAGCCATTAGGGAAAAGATCATTACAACAATCTAAAAAAGACCAACCTGACAAAAACAATCTCTAATCAACAATCATAATAAACCCTACACCTGGACTCTGAGACGATCACCCCTGAAAGAACAATACGAATCGCTAAACATTAAGCGGGTGTGACACAGCAATCAGTCAATCACTGGCCATATACATCCTTCTACTGAGACCATAAAAAGTAGAATAACTGACGCATATTCCAAACTTCTTTCTGACTGATCTCTTGAAAAATCATCTTCCAAACCCCGACTTCTCGATCAATCCAAGTTGGCGGTTCAGGAGGGGGACGAACCGCCGATCTGTATTCTCCCTTGATCAGCCCTTTGTCGCTTTGTGCACTGCTACATCTCCTCGGTTCTATCGTCAAAACACCACGAAACTGCCGGCCCGAACCAGAAACTTCACTTGCCTCCTTTGTCGCCTCCCCTTCCGAATTTTCTATGTCGAAATTAAAGACAGATGGATAGAAACCAGCCCCACTCCCTGGCGAAAGCCGATAGCGGACGATCCATACTAGCGGCTTGCCTTGCTGCAACCCTAGAGAGAGAAAACGAACCATTATTATAAAGAAGTATGTATACTTTACTGTTGTATAAGTTTGTTATGTTAAAATCTGATACAGTATAATTTACTTTGTTCTAATTTGATCTAATATGAGACTAAACTAATTCAATTAAAAATATCCATTGCAATTTTTGTCTTGGTGGAAATGTTAGATCATCATCACAACATTACTTTTTTTAACATTACTTTAAATATATAAAAACCGTTTAGCCTTAATTTAGATATATTAGAGACATAATATGTAGGTAGATTCTATGGTACCCTAAAGGTACCGTACCTTTGTCCACATGGACCAATCAGAATGTTGCAGTTGAATTATTTAAGTCTAAATTAAAATTGATATACCTATGTGGACCAATCAAGTGAATGGTAGGTACGGTACCCCATTTTTTAAATGGGTACCGGAGTTCTCACCTAATATGTATCCCTCCGTATTCTTTTACTTGCTACATTTTACATTTTGGTATGTATTTTCATTTTTGCAAGATTTTTCCTTTTAGTAAGTTTTTCGTTTCAAAACTTCAACTACACTGACTTTTTTTACTGTTCATAGTCTTTTTCATAGTTCTTCACTTTGTCTCCTATTTTTTCTACATTAGTCACTACACACGCTATTCTTCTATCAAATATTGTATCAAACCCTATTATAAGAAACAATAAAATATGGGGGAAGTCTGTGTGTGTGTTTTTTGGATCAAATAAAAAGAAATCTTATTATGAAAAATGAGAATGATTTTCGTGCATCAGATTTGAGATTTCATGGCTCCCAAAGTGTCAACAGTACAACAAATTGAGTTAAAATGCGATGTCATTTTCATAAATAGGTGAATGTTTTTCACGTTGAATACTCTTTTTACTGGAATCGCTTTGTGAGAGAGAGAAAGAGAGAGAGAGAGAGAGAGAGAGGGAGTTCAAATAAAAAATGCACTTTCCATGAAAAAGTAAAAATAGATCATGCATTCAAATTATGATCAAATGGTCTTAAATATGTCAACAACGAATTAAATATGATCATATATGCGGTGGCATATTACTATATCAGTAGTTATGTCAAATTCTTTCATCATTTCTAAGAGTGAAACATTTGAAGCTAAAAGTGCACCGTGCATGACAAAATGTGTAAAATATAGTTCACACTTTGCACGAAAGCATCACTTTTTACTTGAACCGCGTCTTATGTATTAAATAAAATATTTAAAGAATGGTAAAGTTGAGTGAGAGCTATGAATAGGTTAATTAAAGAAAGGGATATTTTTCAAAATAAGAGTAACTCGAGTTTGGAATTCCAAAATAAATTTGTTATGTTTTTCTTTTAGAAATATGAGAAAAGGGATGTTTTTCTTAATGATAGTATTTTTCAATTATGAAAATATTTTTAAACATCCCAATAATAATTTATATTTGGAAAAAGTACATAAAACGTACCTGTGGTTTGGTCCATTTTCAGATAGGGGCATGTGTTTCATTTTCTAACAAAGTGTGCATGTGTTTCAATTCCGTTATCATAGCAGGGGCGTCTAACGTCGTTAGAAAAATTAATCCCGATTTTAAAGTCTCCGAAAAATTAAAAGAAAAATACCGGGAGGTGCGCCTCGTCAAGGAGATCAACTAACTATCTTTATTTTTTTTTCAGCCACCATATCTCCAGAAAGTCCACCAGAAAATTGATATTAGCGAATTTGTTTTCAAAAAAAATCCAAATAAAGCCAAAAAATTCAAAGAGAAAGATAGTTTGTTGATCTCCTTGACGAGGCACACCTCCCAGTATTTTTCTTTTAATTTTTCGAAGATTTTTAAAATCGGGGTTTCTGGTGGACTTGAAACACATGCCCCACTTTGTCAGAAAATGAAACACATGCCCCACTTTGTCAGAAAATGAAACACATGCTCTTATCTGAAAATGGTCCAAACTACAGGTACATTTTCTATTTTTCCTATATATTTTAAAGAAAAATATACTAGTGCTATTTTGGAATTCAAAAAAGTTATTTAATCCACAATTTCCTTAAAAGACATCACACAACATTCGTTACGGGTGGATGCACAACAGAATTTGAGCCGAAAGGGGGACCTCTGTGCCTTGGCGCCCTGATCTCTCCCTCCCCGAATGCCTTTCTCTATTCCTCTCCTGTTTACACAGGAAAACCACATTGTCTCTTTCTCCTACATCAGGAAATTCAGAGCCCAGGGAGAAGGAAGGAGAGGGCTGGCAGGGGATACCGCAATCTCGAGCTGAAGCGCATTTATCGTTCTATCCCATCATGAACGATCTTTTATCGGTGCCTTTCTGAAATTCTTACTTTTTTGCAAATTAAGTGAACGGTTACATTAGCTTTGTGTCTTTTGATTAAGGGTGCAACAGGGAGGAAGCAAAATCAAAACTTTATGTGGTTTCTTAATTAATCTCATATGCAATGTGATAGTAAACGTTTCATAATTTTAGTAAAATTCTGGGTCCTTATGCTTGATTTGATTTAATGCGCGAACGCTCACGTGATTATATTGATCCTTGACCTCCTATCTGTGGTTTTTTAACATGGAGTATAATGTAGCATGTTAATTCGTTCAATCATCCTAGTTCTGTTTGATTTAAGCAGACAATCTATATTGTACTAGTATCTCCTTAAAATGAAAACATAAGTGCAATGGGGATGTCTCATCATTACGCGCGCAATTATATTTATATTCAGCAATTGAAAAAAGCTTGAGAGAGGGGACGTCAATGAGTGATGAAGAGCATCTGATTGATAGCATCTACTAGGCGTCTCACTTGTCGTTTTCCCTGGCCTCTAAGCCCTTTAGGGCCTGCCTGCCTGCATGGATATGTTCTTTGGAGGGGATGACATTGGACTGTGGAGGGGGCTTTCTCTATGTCTTGATATATACAATGTGTCTAAGAATGAATAAAATGTGATCTACTAAGCCCTCCAAATACTCCCCTCTGCAATACGTAGTATATATCAAGATATGGACCATCCAAACAGGCTCTTAGGAGCTTGTTTTAAAAGAAGTCATTTCTTATGAAATTGCTAGTGTGAGGTATTAGAGGCCTGGGTATACACTTCAGGCTTGTTATACTCTATGCTTCTTTACCTTTATAAGCTACTCATCCTCGTATGTTCTGCTCACTCTATGTTTTGACATCTAAACATGTTTTATATTGATACCTTCAAGAATCTTTGAATTAAAATCTTTATTTGAAGTTACATGCTCAGAATCCAACTTATAATCACTTCAAAAGGCAGTGATTTTTTTCAATGCAAATCTTCTTCTTAAGGATGGGTTCGCATGTGCTTGAATGCTTCAATTTATTCAACTCTTTGTCACAAATTCTACCAAATTTAGTTTAATTGTCATACTGTCATACATGATAACTGTACTCTCTACTTTGTAGTCTAATTGTATACGAGATTGGAAGAGGTCTCTAGAATGTACGACCGATAGAAAATGAAAGAACACTTTGCCTTAAACTAAGTACTCAAAAACAAGGAGTCACAGAGAGAACACAGTAGCACCATACCAATTCATGTGGCATTATACATCTACAACACCTTGATCTCTAAATTGTGCTGCTATATCTATTTTGTACCTATTGCCTTAAACGTATTCCTCCAGAAGAACTTGCCTTTTCTCCTAAACTCTTCTTAATTTCTTTTTCAGGGTTCCTTTGAGATACAAAGGGATCCAACATCTGGAAATGGAGATATTGAAGTTGCAATTCATAGACCAATGAACTCAGGAGAACTTCGCCTGGATAATTTTTTTAATCGGGTATTCCAAATTCTTCTTTTTGATGTTGTCAATGTATTGCCTATGGTTATACATTTTCCTGTTATTTTCCTGCATTGCAGATGCACAAACTTCTTACTTTTGACACTTTCCTTCTTATCTGAAAAGGTTGAAGAACTTGACAAACAATATGGTAAAGTGGACATGCTTCTCAGAAAACTTCAGGTGTTTTTTTTTCCTTATACAAGTTTTGTTTGTGATGTTTATGTATCATTTTTTCCCGTAATTAACAATCATTTCATAATGTCCTTGAAGGATAGAAATTGTCTTTTTTTAATATACCTATTAGGTAATGAAAACTAAAATAAACAGTGTGTTCCACCTTAGTTTTAAGTTCTGCATGTGGAAACAGTTTGATGTACAAGAATACAAGATGGATGACTAATGAGAATTTATAAACGAATGTGTCAGTTACTACACTACTTGGAATACAGTGTACAACTGTACATTATACTCCCTCCGTCCCACTAAGATTGTCCCATCTTTCCTTTTCGGTCCATCCAACTAAGATTGTCACATCCCAAATTTGATAAAATTTGTGTGGTTCTAAACCATTCTTACTTTATTCTTACTTCATTAATTCAATATCAATCACATAAACCCAAAAAGCTATTTTTAACATTATTATCCTATTGATCTTACAGGATTCCCATGAGAAATCAAGGGCTATAACAAAGGCTTCTGCAATGAAAGGTACTCAAACTTTTAGTACTATAAATATTACGGAGTACTATGTGCGTTCTTTATGATCTTAGAATTCTGTAGCCACCGATTTGGCCATGCCATTTTTCAACATCGTTCTCTCAGCATATAAACTGAATTAAACGGAAAGCTCATTGATCATGGATTGTTCCAGGAGATAAACCTATAATTGTTTAGAAAACCAAGTAAGGGTATTCCTTGTTTTGGTTTTGGTTTGGAACAATTTACTAACATATGATTTCTATAAATGAGTAGCATTCATTTGCAGTACCACTTTTACTCAATTAAACTACTATCTTTTTGGTGTCCTACAGTTAAAATTGTTTGTAAAAAACTAGACACAAGCAACATGACTGTGGATTAAAAGAGTCTTTGGAAGGGAAAATCCTTATTTGTAATAGCTCATGAACTTTTGGTTTTTTTATAATCTGTGTCATAATCATGACATAATTTACAGCAATTAAGCAGCAAATGGAGAAAGATGTCGATGAAGTTGGAAAAATTGCTCGGTTTATAAGATCAAAAATTGAGGAGATTGACAAAGAGGTGATTAAAAAAATACTGACAGAATACATTTTACTACCTTTAAACATTTCTGATATCCTTTGTTGCGGTTTTATAATTTTCCAGAACTTAGCCAGCAGGAACAAACCTGGTTGTGGCAAAGGATCAGCTGTTGACAGATCACGTTCTGCAACTACAGTGTATTTAAAATGCTTTTCATATTTGGTTAAAAAGTTTTTATATTTATGTGCTACATTTAAATTCAATGTCAGAACATACCAAACCAAGAGGAGTGTAGATGTATTGGGAAACAATTCTAATACATGTAGTCTGTAGATCGATGCAGGATTTTGAGTTATACTATCTCATTTTCAATAAATATTACCAGTCCTATTTTCTTTTTATTGTAGTGCGGTGAAAAAAAAGTTCAAAGACAAGATGATGGAATTTCAGGTACTTAATCTTGGATGATGAATTGAAAAAAAAAATGCTTATTTTGTTTTCTCTTATAGTTTTTCTTGTTCATTGACATTTTCAGACTTTAAGGGAAAGCATCCATCAAGAATATCGTGAGGTTGTTGAGAGACGCGTATTCACAGGTTTTAAACGTTTCTTATCTGTAATTGCCTGCTATGTATTTTATTTAAGGATTGCACCATTACAAAAGGCTGCCTTTTCTATATATCTCTAACTTTTTGCCTCTTGATAGTTACTGGAAATCAAGCTGATGAAGAGGTGAGCTAGTTTTTCCTGTAAATTTTTAATGTACTCATTCTCCAGAGAAGTATGTGTGCCATATCATCTAATTGCACTTGTATGCTCCTTGTATTCAGACAATTGACAGGTTGATAGAGACTGGGGACGGTGAGCAAATATTCCAAAAAGCTATTAGGGAACAAGGGCGAGGACAGGCATGCAATATTTGTCATCATTATCTTTATCTCTTCTATCCATTAATATTTCCCCTCTGAGTTCTTCACATTATTTTGTTTGCAGATTATGGACACCCTTGCAGAAATTCAAGAACGCCATGACGCGGTGATAGAATTAGAACGGAAGCTTCTCGAGTTGCAACAGGTATTATTATCATGTCTGGAATGGGTCTACATTCGAATAAGAAACGTTCTACTGCCATTCTGAGAATTTGCCATTCTGATCAAGAAAAATGGTGGAAGAAGTTAAAAACTTTTCTTCAACCAATAATCATGGCAACACATATTAAATTATGATTTAAACTATATAATTGATGAGATTAAACAATGCAGATATTCTTAGACATGGCAGTGTTGGTGGACGCTCAAGGGGACATGCTTAACAACATAGAATCCCAGGTAATGGCAACTATGTTCACATGTTCTCCATAAAAGAAAAGCCTTCCCAATTATTATCACCTGTAATTTATTATAGGTACATGCGGCAGTTGATCATGTACAATCAGGCACTACTGCACTTCAAAAGGCAAAGAAGTTACAAAGAAATTCCAGGAAATGGATGTGCTTAGCAATAATTATCTTCCTTGTAATTGTTGCAATCATCCTAATTGGTGTACTCAAGCCGTGGACTAGTAACAATGGCGCATAATTTAGCTCCTTTAGTCCAAATTACACCAAACCAAAGATGCCTAACTTATTCCACTTGGAAGTAGTCTCCAAGATGATATACATATAAAGCTTACATATACTCCGGCTAAAGAAAAAATCGCATGTTTTGACGAAACGCTACAATTTTATACTTATTGTAAGTACCCTTGGTCCTAATGCTAACTCACTCGAGATTAAAAAAAAAAAACATAAAGAAGCAGTTATAGTAAGTGTAGATTAAATTGTTTCTCTATTGATTATACCCCTAGAGTCCTCATTATACCCCTACACTCCCTCCTCTTTAACCGGGGTTATAAGATAGGAAGTCAAAATATCATTGCACATCCGGGATGACCCACAATCAGCCAATACATATAGGAGTAGAGAATGGATAGAATGAGTTAAGAGCAAGAAAAGTAAGTGCAACAAAGATCATATAAAATAAAGTGTTGAGATTCACTCATTTACCTTAGTTCATAAAGCACTTCTCAAACTCTTAATACACACTATCATTGTACACTAAACGGCCTTTTGAAAAAATTGGTTGCAAGGAGATCGAGAGCGTAATAATGACTTTAAGCAAGTTGTACTTGTGAAAAAATCAGTAAATTTATGCTAGCTCTGTAGTGGTCAAAGTTCGAATTAGCACCTATATTGTTGGTCCCTGTATCAACAATCAAACTAGCAATATATGGATAGAGTAGAGAAGAAACGATGATCCGATTCAATACCAAACAATGATCTCGAGATATACAGAACAGGGTATCGAGAAAGGATGTATCGGCTCTTTCTCTTACTAGACTAGATGTATGCGTGAATATCTGAAAAGTCTTACTTCACATTCCCTTAAAGGCAGTATTTATATGCCTAGGGAATGTGTGATGTGACCTAAGCATGATTGGGCTCTTTTATTGATTGGGCCCAATAGCACACTTTACACATTTCCTTATAAAGCTAGTCTAGTAATAGCTAATAAAGATCTCAATGGGATAAAATACCTAGACAAAATAGCTACACAAATACAAAGATATTTATCAGGATTGGACACCATAAATTTTTCCTCAACAATCTCCCCCTTGGTGTTCAATCATGTTCAATCAGCATTGCAGCGTGGATATCTTTGTCTTTGTGTTGGTTCAGCAATGTAGAGGAGAGCGTAGATAAGATTTGTCCAGTTGCTCCTCTTTGTCTTGAACTTCAATGCAGCTCAGCTTCCTTTGTCTTTGAACTCGGCTTCTTGAGAAGGCTGTCTGAAGAAATCCTTGCAATCTCCCCTTTGATGTCTTCTTGGCAATTTGTTCTTTGATGTCGGGGTTTGAGGAATCTTCAAAGTCTTGCTTGTAGTCCTTGCCTTCTAGAAGTTGCTCTTGATCAGCTTGAATGAATTCCGACGGCGCCTTTGGAGCATGTGTTCGGTTGATTTCCGGGCGCGCATGGGATTCATCTTCAAATTTGATTACCCGACCTTTGTCTCCTCCATTGTGTAGGTGGCACGGCGGAAAAAGATTGCTTTTGAGGAGATCTCGTCGGTCGCACAGCGGAAAGAGATGGTTAACTTCTGAGTATAGTTGACAATTTGATTTGAAGCTGTCTTGGCATTTCTGATGATTTGAGAGAATAGAGAGCCGTTGTTGATTTTTGTGATGGAGGAGAGATGTGTCCAAGAATGATTTGTTGGTAGTAAACAGCATGTGGACCATTCTCCCCCTCATGACGATCCGATGAATCGGGACGTCATGCTTTTATTCTTTTATTCTGAAAAAAAAAACAAAAAGAAAAGGGAAAAAGGATAAGATAAAAACCGGAGACACCATAGTGTTCCGTTATCACAACATCAATGTAAACACTAATGTGTGGCCTGTGTAAAATGATAGAAGCATTAAAGCTCTAACAGGACTTCCAACCAATCATTGTGAAGCATCTGAAGTAGATGTCACTCTGGTTGTTAAGGCATGACCATAGAGATCAGCAATGAAAGTGGTAGCCCCCCGAGGTCGCGTAGACGCTCGTTATCATCACTATAAAGATAAACTCTAAAGTGATGGCCTGAACATATTGGTGATTTCAATGTTGCAACATCAGGACTTCCTTCCAATCATTGGTCTACATCTATAGTAGATGAGCCTATGGAAGTTCTCGCATGGTCACTTGGACCTGCAACTGACTCCAAAAAGTGTGTCTGTGTCCTAGAAAATTCAAAACATTTGGGAGTGAGATAACTAGACACGACGTGATCAATGTAAGTTCAGTGGCATGGGGCTGAGGCCACTGTAGTCAGTATCACTTGCCTCGAAAGGAGACAGTAATAAGAGATGAGGTTCCCCGTGAATTATGATTAAACACCTGTCTATTGGGAGACAAGTGAGTGGTCTAGGGTAGGGTTGTGCAAGCGCCGTTTGGACAAAATGCAGCGACTTCTACCCGGGATCTGAATAAATTCAGTCCTGAACCTATGGGGATTGTCCAGATTATTTGAGTGACTGGGAGTAATTCTCTCGAATGATAGCTCATTTGAGGTAGCAGACTTGATAGTGATTGTTGTTCTCTCGCTCACTTGAGCTTTCTGCTTCCTCACTCTCATAATGTTCACTCAGTTACTCACTCACTCTCGGCTTTGTCCCTTGGGTAGGCTTAGTTGGGTTTACTAAGCCATTGGGACTTATCTCTCATTTCTTTTTGCTCTTTTCTCTCTATGCTTCCCCTCAACTGTAGCACTCAGTAGGATGCCTTCGACAATGATTGGCGCTTGGGAGGAGAACCTTGAAAACTCCCCCTCAAAATCTGCATCCTTGAGAGAATTCTAGCATTTTATCTTGGTTGTTTGAGGGTTCAAGTTGGAGTTGTTGTCTAGATGAAGCACCATGCTCGAGTATCCGTTGCCTCTTATTCTCCCCCTCATGAGGAGCCGAATCATCGGAGTCCTCATGTGAATGTTTGTGGCGGCGGAGACTGTCATTGCATGTGCTTCCAATTTCAAGTACCACAAGAAGAGCTCTTTGTTTGTCAGTGAGTGGAGCTTCTTCGGTTTTCAGAATTCTCGCTAGCATAATGGATGCTAGGTCATCGAATGGCATGGTATATGGGATAATGTAAGGATTGAGGTGAGTTGCTGTTGGAAGTGGGAGGATGATGGTTGAGGTTGGGGTTGGATGATATCTTTCAGAAGCGCCTGGGTGATCCTGAATTCCTGTGCCCGAGCGGTTATTGCTTCGTGCACCCATGGCTTAATGGTGGAATCCAAGAAACGCTGCAGAATGACTGAAAGGTCGGTGAGGTTAGGGTTGTCCGGTTACAGGGGAAGTAACCGTTGTCACAACATCAGTAAAGATTACCGGTGTGTGGCCTGCAAATAATGATTGACTTATTTGTTGAGCGGCAGGACTTCCGATCATCATCGACATATCTCCGATCGTTGATGACAGGTAAAGTATATGGAGGGTGACACCTAGACACAAAGTGTGCGGTGGTGTGAAAAGTGTACGTGTCCTACAAAATTAGAAAAATATATGGAGGGTGACACCTAGACACAAAGTGGTAGAAGGAAGGGTAGTGGCCCGGGGCGGTAGACCACTATGTACATCCTCAACTGCTCCGTAAGGGGGCAGCGAGGTGGGTATGTGATCCCCTGATATTGAAACTACTACCTGTTGGGAGGCAGCAGAGTGGCTAGATGATGCTTGTGCATGCGCAGTTGGGCTGGATGCTGCGTCTTCTACTCGGAAACTGAAAAGACCAGTCTCTGTGCCTATGGGGTTAGCCCGGTTTATTTTATCTAGGTCTGAGCAACCGTCATGCAAGGTCATTTATTCAGCTAGGTTGCTTGATGTGTGCACTCTTTGCGTAGGGATGAGTGATGAAGAGGGGACGTCATGATGTTGCTTAGAGGGAGTCTCACCGATAATTTGTACTTGACTAATCTTTCTCAAGTAAGACTCCTCTTTATCTGTAGCCATAGGAGGCTTGACAGTGAATCGACTTTCTTGTACCGAAGATTCCTGGCTTTCCTTGCGTTGCCGTTCGCATCATCGTTGTCCTCATCACCCTTGTCATTGTCGCTCTTTTCAGCCTTGCTCTCGGAGCCCTCATCGTCAGCGTTTTGTGGTCTGGCTGCGCTAGACGAGTCATTGGTAGTCTCCTCAGCAACTTTGGGGTGGCCCTCAGCAGACGTAGTCTGATCATCATAGGGCCGGACCGCCACTGGTCTCTGTGGCTAGGTTGAACTCTCAAGACCCTCACTCACTCTCAGCTGACTCCCTGGGGCAGGCTCAGGGGGGTTTATCTGAGCCAAAGGGAGTATGATATTATTCTTTTAGTAGTAGGGTCAGACAGATGGATCATTCAAATTAGCTAGCAGCAGCAGAGACACAAGTATGGTATGGGCATCAGGGTCCAAGCTTTCAGTCTTTCAAACTGGTTCATCTCTTCCTGCATCGCAATCACCCAATCTGGATCAGCCAATGCTTTGGTCATCTTTGTTGATTCTTTCTGACTCAGGAAACATGAATATAAGCACTCATTGGCTGAAGTGGTCCTGGTACTGATTCCTTTTGATAGATCACCAATTATTAGTTCTGGCAGATGTGCCCTCGTCCACTTTCCTCATGGTGTAGAGGTAGTGGAGTTATGATTGAATGATCTTGATCAGTGTATTCTTGATCTGGTTGTGCCTCTGGGGTTTCTTGCTTGCAGTTGCTTCAGGTTGATCAATATGCGGGGTAGATGGTTCATATTCAGCTTCGTCATCTGTGTGCTCATCATCATTCCGAGTGGGAGTGAGTGATTCCTCTGCAGTGGGAGCATATAACAGAAAGGTCTGAGAATTTGCAGCGGTTATAGTTGGTGATGCACGTGGTTGACTGTAAAAGTTCTCGAACAGAGAATCTAGTACCACGTGCTCATCTGATCTTGTCTCGTCTCCCTGTCCTCCTACTCCAGAAGACGATTGAGCCTTTTTGTCTTCAGTATTTTTCGGATCAAGCTACCCCCTAGCATTCCTATCGTTCACAATGTAGCAGTTGCAGTCAAAGCCACGGAAGAAGGCAATGTCAAGGAGTTGCTTGAACACAATCTAATAGGGTGTCCTGTCGAATCGTCAGTGAATCATCATCCAGTTATGTGTGAAGCAAGCCGTATTGATAGCTTCAACCCACATGAAATGAGGAAGCTTTGACTGTATTAGCATGGTTCTGGCTGCTTTCACCAAGGTCCTGTTCGATCGTTCTATGTCACCCCTTTTTGCTTTGATGTTTGAGCTACAGAGAACTATTGTGTAATTCCCTGAGTTTCGTAGAACTCAGTCAGTTCCATTATCAATTCTAGTGTTTGGAGCACTTGACGCATGGACTCTTTGGTTTTTCTCATCTTGGTGTTGTCAATGGTGGCCTCAGAATTCTCACACCAGAGGCATCTCTTGCTTAGTTGAGTGTTCCCCAGAATTGTTGGAGATACACCCCTGGTACTTCGGCAATTTTTGTTCAGGCCTTTTAAAATTTGCAGCCTTTGAGAACAACCACCACGACATCCTTGAGTTGTCTTGATTTGCTTCAGGAGGAGAAAATTGTAACTCCCCCTCAGAATGTGCAAGATGTTGTTGATCACTCGGGGAGTAAAGTAGAGGACTCCCCCTTGGAATGTGTTTTCTTCGTTGTTTGGCACTTCTTGTTTGTTCTTGACATGTGTTGTGTTGAGGTGTGCATTTCTTGATTTTCAGCTCATTGGGGTAGTATACATGCCAATACTCCTCTTCACAATGTGCACCTAGTGTTCTTCCAGTGTTTCTCTTCCTCCGTGTAGCACCTTGCTCAGAAGATCTAGACACCAATATGAACATAATATGCTGATGTGATAATACGGGCTGATCGGGTGCAACAAGCATAGGTGTAGCACAGAGATTTTGTTGAGTTTTGCAGACCATCCGTATTGAGCTTGTTTCCATACACCATGCAGGTCATTGTAGCGAGTCGGATGGTTGCTTCATTCTTTTCACTCTTGTTGACGTGTTGTAACGATTATGGAGGTGCATTTGTTGATATTCAGCTCGGTGGAGAGTATACACGTCAATACTCTCCTTGATAATGTGCACCTGGTGATTGCTCACAGCTCGTGTTCATACCCGCCATGTGTGTGGAGCAATCTGATCAATTACCACACATGACGGACCTGCAAAACAGATTAAATGCATTTTGGTACCCACCTCAAGATGGGTCCTTCCTTATTAGTGCAAAAGAAATCATGAAATTTTTGTTTGACTTTGGATCCTAAGTCAGTTGCCTTTGAAGCATCTTGAGGTCTATCTTTGACAACTTCTGACTTTGGGACCCATTTTTGTTCAAAAATGCGATTGGGAGAGACTTCAACAGTTGTGAATGGTTGTTCTGTCAAATGGGGTTTAAACAATTTTTCTTGTGAAAGCCTTTTCAAATGTTTAAGTGAGCGGACTTTGAGGGGATACTTTAAAAATGGCAATGTGTACACGTCCTCAAGAGTCGCTTTGTCAGATTTTGGCTTCTTTTGACAGTTGTGAACAACATCATTCACATTAGAATCATCGGAGAAGAAATCAGAATTAGAAACACTACCTCTTGAGTCTGAAGCACCATCATGATATGCGGAAGAATAATGTTCGGAAGATGCCTTAGTAACATTAAGCTTAGAGGAAAAGTCTAGAGCATAACTGCGAGATTGTTTACTTGAGACAGAGCTACATTTGTTCTTCTAATAAAATAAAGCACTAGAGCAAGTCTTCTTCGTTTTTGAAAATGTCTTTTGTTTTTCTGTTTGCCTTTTTCTCCTCTCTTGTATCCACTCCATTCTCCTCTCCGGTCTCTCACTTATATTGTTTCCTTCTTTGATATGAGACTCGGAGTGAGCGAACGCCTTTTCAGAACAATGACTTTGATTATTAGAAATCTTTTCAGAACAAGTATTGTCTGATGAGGAGGAAGTTGTGCTGGACTGGGATTTTTCTTTAAGAATGGTGATTTCACTCAACAGTCTTTCCCTTTCAGATTCAAAAATTTTCTTTTCATTTTCTAAAGAAGTGTGCAAATCTGCAATCTTTTTTATCAAAGGGGGAATGTAAACGTCATCATTTGTAGACTGTGAGGTAGAAGAAGTTTCAGAGTCTGGCACAGATTCCTTCTCGGGAGGATAAAAGGTCAAGTCTTCATCTGATAAAAAAGATGGTTCTTTTGTGTTGTAACTCTTGTTAAGTGCTGAGTAATCAAAAGGGACTTCTGCTTTTGCTTTATTCTTTCTTTTATCATCCTCAAGTTCCTCGGTTTCTTTTGCTCCCGTAAAGGACATTAACTTGGTTAATCTGAAACCCATGTAACTGATGTCATAAAGTTGACGACATTTAACTTTCTTCAAGTTGCATGGGTTAGACAGACCAAGTCCTTCCTTGGAATTATAGAAACGAGTGTCCTTGGGTTGATTTAGAAAAATGGTTTGCTCAGTTTGACCTCTTTTTGCAATTAAGTCCTCAAGTTCTTTGATTTTTCTGTAAAGCGCACTTCTTTGTTCATGAAGAACATCTTTTAAACAACGCTGTTCGCTAAGCTCTCTCTTAGTTTCACGCAAACTCGTAGTTAGGTCAGTGACTGTTTTTCCTAGCTTTTCTGTCTCCAGGGTCAATTTCTTGACCTTTTCCTTGGAATTTTCCAATTGTAGGTTGAGTGTGGCATTGTTATACAGATGCTTCAGCAAGACTTTGTGATTGTTTGCTAATCTCTCTTCCAATTCCTTGATAATTTGTTGACTGTCAGATTTGCTTGTCTCAAGCTTGTGAGAAATTTCAGCGCATTTGTTCTTACACAATGATGATGAGCTAGAGGCATCCATTGTTGATTGTTGAATATTGACCGTAGACGTGAGGTTGATTGAAGTTTCTGCAATTTTCTGAACCTTGAAGTGTAGCTTGGTCTTGAGAAAAATAGTCTTAACCTTGAGTTTTTTTTTTTTTTTTTTTTAACTCAAGGTTGACTCTTGGAAGCTTGGGTTGTAAGGTTCACCTTTGGTGTTGGAGTTTTGGACTTTGAAGTGGCTCAAATCAACTCTTGAAAAAAAGGATGGAAAAGTGTACACTTTCAAGCAAAGGTGGAAAGTGAGCTTGTTTAACTTTCCCACACCTAAACTCCTTGGAAAGTTTGAAGCCTATATATATGAACCACTCCTCTCTTAATATTAAAAGGTGAAGGAGAAGAGGGGAGCTCTCGCGCACACAAGAATTCCGGCTTTCAGTTCAAAAGCGAAAATTCGCACCCCCCTGCGCGGGCGACCTGCGGACACGATAGCCGGAAAATTCAGCGGGTCTCAAAAGTCAGTTTTGCCCCTCTTTCCTTTTTTTTAATCTGCTTTGTTAGGATATTAGTTGGAGTTCGATATAGGACCTCGAGAAAGCCTGAACCTCGAGAACCGTTGTTTTCGATGCTAGCCTGCGAGAACTGTATATCGAGAAGCGAATATCGAGAACTCAGATGTCGAAATCCTGCCTTCGAGAAGATTGAACTTTTCGCACCTGAAGCTCGAAAAATTCTTTTCGATATTTGGAGCTCGAGAAGTTCTTTTCGATACCGGTTCACTCGAGAAACCTGTTCTTGAGAAAATCCTTTTCGGGGTTCAACCTGCACTTCAAGAAACCTGGAGTTCGAGATAACGTTTTTGATGTTCACCTGTGACAAAGCCTATCGAGAAACCTGTAGTTCGAAAACTTCAACATCGAGAAACTCGTCTTCTTCACAATATCGAAATCTCAAAATTCCCAAATACACTAATCCAAACTGTTTGATCTCAAATGTTGATCGACACCATAAATACAGAGATATTTATCAGGATTGCACACCATAAATTTTTCCTCAACATATATCATTCTTTGTATTATTTACTTTAAAGTACTGACATACATACCCACACTCAAACCTTGCAAAGTTGCAATATCGACATCAGACGCAAAGTCCAAAGTCCATACACAGCCTTACTCTTTCTACTTCATACAGAACACTACCTTCATTAACAAGGAATAAGGCTGTCTATGGGAGCACCTTTTTGTACCCATCTATCTTCAAAACAGTTCCATCTATTTCGGCATAGATTACACTTAACAACATCAACATGAATATATGAGGGTGACATTGCAAAATCATGGTCAGCGGATTTGAAAAAGTTACGAGTGAAGATGGCCAAAATCTATTGAGGGTGGCCAGAAACTAGTGATGGTTATAGGAATGTGTTGGCCGGCCACATTCATTAGATTAAGATTTTATCAATTTTTATAGAGGCTCAATTTTATCATGTAGCCTGCTTTCTAAAACTCAGTTTTTATAGAGGCTCAGTTTTCTTGAGAAACAATTTAGGTGTAAGGCCAAAAAAAGTAGTCCGTTTACTCACCATTATAATTTTATCTTTATCTCATACCATCATAGTCCATTGTGAATCGAGAATAGTATGTAATGACTTGTTAAAGAGGCTTAACCAGATTTTAAGAAGAAAAAAGATTAATGTGAGAGAATATATTATCAAAAATGAGTCTTTTACAATATATAAACCTGAATGAGGGATTGGGGGTGGTGGGTATATAATTTACTATCTACACATACATAAGTAAAGAATTAATGTTATTTTACAAATAATACAAAGGACATCATAATTAAGCGGAATCTAGTGACTGTCGCCACATTCGATACCTATCCGCATATTCGATACGTACCTGACCGAAACTTGATGATACACGTCATGTATATATTGGGTATGTACACGTAATTTAGTAAAAGTATTGGACTTATTTTTAAAATTATAAACACTTCCAATACACGTATTCTGGACGGATATGTGTATCTACTCTATAACATTGAATTCATACACGGCCTGATGTGAATAGAGTAGCCGCCCAGGCGACCGCAACTCATCACTTCTGATTCATCAATCCTCATTACTAAACTTCATCTCTTATCGAGTAAGGTCATAACATGTCTTTTTCTTCTCTCGTACACTTAATAAGTTTCAATTTACTTCACTTCTAAATCAATTGTGTTTAATACGTAAGTGAGAAACATAAAATGTGAATGTGATACATTGATGGAGACGATTTCAAAAATTTGAAAGGTATTGGAATACTTGAATTTGTCAGTCTCACACTTGATGAGCCTAAATGGAGTCAGTCGTGTTAAAAGACTTAGATGTAAATGTTAATAGCGAATTAGATGTTATTTGAATTTAAATTGAAGTATCACTATATCAGTACTTTAGTTTTATTTTTTAATCTAATCTTTGAAATGCTATAATGATTGTTAATATTTGTTATTATTATTTTATTATGAACCTCTGGATTATAAATATTAGCAAATTATACTCTATACATATATTATCTATAAATATACCCCGTAAATATATTGTATGATTTTCAAAATTGCCGTACGTATTCAGTATTCTCGTATGTTTGTTCACGAATCCGATTATCGGTATTCATGCAATATAGCATTATAGAGTGACACTAAGAGCCCGTTTGGAGAACTCTATTTTCGGCTTATCAGGCTTATCAGCCAGCTTTTTCACCAAACACGTAACTTTTACTTTCGCGCGCTGAATTGTGTAATAAGCCGAAAAAGCAAGGTTGGAGTTACTTTTCTGGCTGTATTGGCTGAAGTTACTGTAGAGGACCATTTTAACTATTTTTACATATAATTTTTTCTTTAATTTATTAATAAAATATATTTTTAAATTTTTTTTTCTTAAATCAACAGAATCAGCCAAAACAACCACTCCAGCCAGAATATCATAAATTTCAGCAGAATCAGCCAAAACAGACGATTTTGGTGCTACCAAACGGGCTCTAAATGATAGAGTACTCGGTATGACCATTAACCGCAAATGTTGAAGTCAATGTTGGACTACAATAGTCAACAGAACAGTGTTACCATACAATAAACTGAATAAAGTGCCTCTACTGGTTCTCCTAATGATTTGCCTTTTCCCATTCTCCAAATTTCCTACTGGAGAATGATTTGCCTTTTCCCAAGTTACACGGAAACGAGGCTGGTTAGGTGACCGGGTTGATCCACCCACTATACTGGTCTGGTTTTGTGAATATTCAAGCAAAAACAACTGACTGAACACAAGCAACCTAGCTAAAAAAGTCCCGGTTCACGAGCCAAGTGCTTTCACTTTCCCTCTGCCATTGCCTTTTCCTTTCCTTTTCACTTTAAACTTTTTCTCCCTATAATTTTTGTTAACATATAGAATTTGGAAACCTTTATGCGAAAAGTGTTTCTTGTTCGTACTTGAATCCCATTATGTACACAATATAGGTTCTTATGTTCTTCCTGTTGGTGATTTTTTGAGCAAATTTTCATACATATCAAATCTCCCATAATCGCTAAATGTACTTGAATAGTGTCCATGCAATATACGAATATAGTTATATAGGTTTGCGTAAAATTGCAAGCGTTAACATAAGGAAATTCCTTTTTATCTTTATTTTGTTTAAGCAAGAGCACTAAGCTGGAAAAATATAACAAATAAAGAAAAACAAAACACAAAATCATATAGGAAGTATCTATCATTGAGAAAACAAACCACACTTGCGTGGAAATGGAAAAAATTTCATTTTTTAGTGTTTAGTTATCCATAAATAGTGGTATACATTTTTGTGGTACATTCTTTTGATAAATTATTATGTGGCATGCATCTATTAGATAATGAAAATTTCTTTATTTTTCATCACTCAACACATTCATGCCATATAAGAATGTATGGAAATCATGTACCAAAAAATGTGTAACTAGCCTTGCTCTTTAATTATTGAGGTTGGAGTGGAGGAGGCCTCCATGCAGAAGCTGTCAGCAAGCAGAGATCCTTCCAACCAAGCTTGAGGGCTCCGTTGTCCTCGGCCAGCGTGTACCCGTCCGAGTGGAACATGCCGAGCAGTAGCGTGGCCTGAGCTGCAGCATTTCCGGCCAATGACACTCCCCGGAAGCCAGACTGCTGAAGTTTTTCTCTCCAGTTGTTGAACTTGACCTCACCACTCCGGGACGGACCCGCAACCGCAAGCACGTTGCGGATCTCCTTGGAGAGAAGCTGCTGCTCCACCACGTGCCGCTCCTCGCTCTCCTCACCGTAGCACGCTCCCAGGGAGTCAAACAACGCCGAGTAGTAGTGGATTGCCTCCACAAATCTGCCCAGAAATGAACCTGCATGGCTCAGGTCTTGCTCTACTACTGTCACCACTTTTGGAGCCAATCTGTAACAATAATCCAAACATACATTTTTACGAAACAAAAGATAATTTTATTTTCAATTCTTTCAACCACTAACGATCATGAAACTAGTTTAATTACTTCTCTGAAAAAAAACAGGAAATAATAAAAGATTGCTTGATTTTATAATTACTCATGCTTGGTATCTTTTCACTCCGTATTACATTTTCAATGCTTGGTTGTGTTACAGTGTATGGCTAATGTAACAAAAAGGCCATACCATAATTACTCACCTAAACCAACGGTTATAGATTGTATGCTTGTGTCGCCTAGAGAATAGCCCAACACATAAGAGTTAATTGTAAACTCCACAAGGTCGTTGTAAGTTCTGATCCTTGGTTATTCCTCATTTCATTAGTATGACCGTATGAATAGGAATCCCATAGACCACATTCCTATTTAAAAAAAAGTTTTGATGTTTATTTATAGTTAAAACCAAGGATATATATATATATCGGTAATTTGAACTTACAAAAATGTATTGATATTTCTTTATCAGTATAAAGATCAAAAAACTACATTTAATATGTTTTTTTTGTAAAGAATAGTAAGAAATATATTTGAATGTTTCCCTATTATTTATAGTTCATTACGTTTCCAATTCCATTGATTCAAATTCAGATGATTCCATGTTTTCACGTATAAATTCAAATATATTTCAATTCTTTTTCCATACATTTGAATGTTTCCATTTTTTGTTCATTTCAAATCCGGGTGTTCAAGAGAAATTTCTCATTCCCCATATTAATATTGTATCAGACTTCAAAAAGTTTCATAATGATTACTCCATATATCTTTTTAAATACATTTAAATTGCACAATTTCATTTTTTAAAACAAAGGTATCAGAAGAAACTGTCGAGATTGATTTGTACGGGAAAAAGAAGTATTTCTGTCAAATTACCTTATCCCCGTAACCCTAGGCCCTAAAGTCCTCCGAAAAAATGCTTGGTGTACACATTTTGTGTACACCTAACAAAACTCCGAACTCAGGGTCCTCCACTCCTCCGGTGTTTGTGTCAAAGACTCAAAGTACATATACGAAATTAATGGAAGGAGGAAGGTAGTATAATAATACCACTAGAGTAGTATAATACTACTTGTATATGCTACGTATGTATACATAGTACATACCTAGAAAATCACGCATCTGGCGAATGCAGGGAAATGGGCAGTATCACAGATTAAAAAACAAGCAGGAAGGGAAATCCAACACACCAACCATATACTTTCAAAATGAGCCATAACTCTCAACTGCTCATGTGATCGATCACATGTTGTACTGCCCCCAACAGTAACAATTCATTACGGTTATGACTACATTTATGAGTTATGACAAGAGAATAAGTGTCGTTTTTAGGATAAACTGCGAATAATTGTCGTTTTAATTTGGTACATTAATTGGTTCTCAACTTATTGGCTAAAAGTTTGCCTCAATAACTGGAACTACAAATTCTTTACTTAAAAGGGAAAGTGACAAAGTCAGTGGGACATACAAAAAAGAAAAGTTGGCAAAGTTTT
The DNA here is from genome assembly GCA_945859915.1 of Cuscuta epithymum. NCBI lineage: Eukaryota > Viridiplantae > Streptophyta > Magnoliopsida > Solanales > Convolvulaceae > Cuscuta > Cuscuta epithymum. The sequence continues at coordinate 373,763 of CAMAPF010000948.1, read as the reverse complement.
AAGGGACGCGTGGAGTATCAAAAGTAATTTTCTAATATCACATGTTAAGTTAACAAATGGAGTAATTGAAAACAAGTTGGATTATTAAAGGTAACTTTAAAGGAAAAATAAGTTTATATAAGGTGTTTTTCCTAAAATATTACTACCTCAGTCCCATTTTATGTGTCTAACTTTGACTTGGCCCAATTATTAATAAAGTTGTTGAAAAGTAAAAATTGTGGTCGAGATTTGAGTGTAATAAAGTGAAATGATGTAGACCACATACTTCTTTCCAAAAGATGAAATACTCCCTCCGTTCCCAAAAATACTTCTCACTTTCCTTTTTGGGCCGTTCCCAAAAATTCTTCCCACTTTCCCTTTTTGGACAATTTGTGTGGCTCACATTCATTTTACCTTTTTCTCACACAACCACAACCACACATTTCCACTTTATTCCACTTTCTTAATAGGCGTGCCAATTCAAACCGGGAAGAATTTTTAGGAACGGAGGGAGTATGACACTTATTTTGGGATAACCCAAAAAAGAAAGTAGGACAAGTAAAATGGGACAAAGGGAATACTAATAAAAAACTTATGGACAAAAAAGTAATTATAAATTACTATGTGTAAGTTTTATAATCACTATAATGTAACATTTGAATACAATTATAGTCACTAAAATTACCAAGCTCACATTTTTGTCTACTTTTATTTTGATTATTACTATCATAATTGGCACTATGTTCCTAGAATGACACTAATCTAGGAAATAAAAAATAATTACTCATTTGAGGAATAATAATAATCATTTTATTAATATTACAAAAATACGGAGTAAATATAAAAGACAATGCGGATTCTTTTTAAGTTTTCTAAAAATATGATTTACTCCCTTCGTTCCATTTTAGTTAGCCAATATTGACTTTTCCTGATACTGATAATACTACATTCGTCTCATTTTATGTGTCTTATATGACTTGGCACAACTATTAATGAAGTAGTTGAAAAAGTAAAAGTTGTGGTTGATATTTAAGTATAATAAAGTGAAATGATGTAAGCCGCATATTTCGTTCCAAAAAGGGAAAGTAGATACTTATTTTGGGACAACCCAAAAAGAAAAGTAGGACAGGTAAAATGGGACGAAGGGAGTATAACATTTATTATTGTGTTATTTCATTTTTCCAATTAATAATTAATTCATGTCTTCTATCCACTCCAATGACCGCTGCCACGATCATCCTTTGAGATGGTCCATCATAATATGGTTCCTTTTGTGGCTACACCTCCACCGTTGTTAGTGACCGGGTGATTACTAATTTAAATATCAGAATTCCTAAATAACGATTTAGTCAATAGTGACTATCTTGTTAGGGACAACATTACCCTGGAACCTACTCTGATCCATTGTAAAAATGACCCAAGTCACTCAAACTCCCCAGTGACTCATGTTCAGTGACTTGTGCATAGCGACTCGTGTTCAGTGACTTCCCCCGAACCATTAAAAAAGAGCTATTGAGATGGTTATCATCATCGTGTTCAACCAAGAACAAAACGCTCTTGTGCTCGAACGTTGCCCCGTCGCAGATATTCCACTGGCAAAATCGCAAAGGATGCTGAAAGAACAATCATCAGTCTACGGCATCACCATCGTTGATCTACAATCGTCAACGCCGATTCTCATCAATCTAATGCTATTAGAGCCAGGATTAATGTCATTGTCGCCGCCATCATTGTTAGGGCTTCATATTCGCCCGCCTTCAGTAATGGATTGTCGTCAACAGGGTGCGGCGGTGTGGCGAGCAATGATTCCAACACGAAGAGAGGGAGGCGGTGGTGTGGGGAGCAGCATACTAGTTTATATTTTAGTTTGGTTTGAAATGAGAAAAGTAGGGTTTGGTTTGCTTTTTATATAAGGATATTTTAGTATATTCCTTTTAAATTTATTCATATTTCTGTCCATGATAAGAGAGTCATATTTTTGTCCATCAAAATTCTAACAATAATAATCGTGCCATGTTTTCCAAAAAATAATAGTCCTATTTTTAAAATGAAAGGTTTTTTTTACACCTAATTTTTAATATGGAGTATTACTCCGTATTATGGAGTATTTATAAATCAAATTTATAAATAATATTTTAAAAATCAAATCAATTTATTTTTCTCAAAAAACTACTTATAATTTTTTTAAAAAAATCTTTAAAATAGTTTAGAGCTGATTTGATTACATTTAATTCTTATTTCGGACGATTTAAATTTTTGTATAGTCTGTACCCAAAACATCTGGTAGAACTGTAGAAGAATAAAGAAAGAAAATATTACTCCGTAAAACAATTTGATGAAAAAAGACTAGGAAATCGATGTAAAAAGCTGAATACCTTTGCAAGAGCCACAGTGTATTGGCGTCGGAGCCGGTAACGTCATACAGAGAGTGCTGTAACCAATGAACAGCGACGGCCTCCCGCTTTCCGACATTCAGCCTCTGCGGATCCAAGTTCCCAACCTTATCCGCTACCGGGCAGAATTCAAATGGCAGCCCCAGTTTCTGCGCGAAATCCGACAACCTTTTTCCGGTAGCCTCAAGGGCTTCCATGGAAGTCCCCAACCCGGTGAGGCGGACCAGCGGCGGCCCGCCGTGTCGGCACGCCAGGATGTGGAAAAGCCCCGGCCATTGCAAACCCTGCATGATATCGAGATCGATTATGTGCACTCTATCCTCACTCTCGAACGCTTCCTGAATCGCCTGGTTGGCCGTGAAATGCGAGAATTTCACGAATGGGCTGATTCCGTTGAAGACTTGGAAGGCGGCGGCCATTTTCTGGCTCACGCTTCCCGGCAACGAGCTCAGCGGCGCCGACGCGTGGATTCCTAAGCAGGAGTTCACCAGTCTCGCCGACATGGCTTCGGAGAAGTACGCCGCTACTCGCTGGGCCGACGTCCCGAACGGCGTTGATAGTTCCGAGACCTGGAGAAGCATTTCGTTGGCTTCCTCCATGTTTTCCGCGGCGACCGCTTCGGCGCATTGTAGCAGTAAGGTCAATAGGTGGAGCCCTTCTTCGTCCTTCCGTTTCTGTTCTAATTCCTCCTTTTCAGATCTCCTCATCAACGCTGCTGCCGCGGCTGCGCTCTCGTTCGCCGTCAGAGACTTCGATTCCGGTTGCTTTTCCTGCTCCTTCCCTGCCGGATTTTTCTGTTGTTGCTGTTGCCTATTATCCAAGCTCGGAGGAGCCGACGGAACAAACGGCGGATTGGGCGCTACCGTGGAGGAATTGTCGCGAATAATCTGCTGCGGCGGAGGAGGTGAGGGTTGCGGTTGCTGGAGCAGGTTCGGATGAGCGTGCTGGGGAGTTGTAATAGGGGCGGTGGCCGGAGGGAGTGAAACTGATACCTCCCAGTGCGGAATATTCATATTCATGGATTCCGGCATGTGGACGGGATGGCCAACGGCGTCTTGGCCTTCCTTTCTCCTCCAATCCTCATACACGTTATTCGCGAGAGGATCGGTGAGGGAACGGAGGCGGTATTCGAGGAGGACGGCGAGGTTAGGGTTACAGGGGTGGATTATTTCTCTCACGTTCTGTATCAGCTGAGGAATCGACACATGGGTTGAGCTGTGGATTAGATCCTTAATTATCCCGTCGATCCACGCCATCGGACTTTCTCCGGAAGTGTTAACCCCAGCAGAACCGGCACCGCCGTAGTTCGCCGTCATAGGCGGCGATTGCAGCGTCACGGCAGCATTTCTGGTCCGGGTTGGGGCTGGGAAGAGGGGAAGACCCGAGAACCCGCAGATGGGGAGAGGAGGCTGCGGCTGTTCGTTTTGAATTTGGGGGTTTTGATTCGGTGGTAACGGCTCCATGTATGTTAACTGTGTAGCCTCTGACGTCATGCCTAAATGGGCTGAGGCGGTTGGAGGCGGAGGCATGGAGGAGAAGTTGTTGACGGCGACGTCGTTATTATCATCGCCGAAATTGTTGGAGCGGAACCTTAAATCTCCATGGACTGGCAAGTTCATCTCCGCCGGCGTTGTTCGTCGGAAAAACCTATTGTTCTCGGAAAACCCGGCACCGAACTGGAGCTCCATCTCCGACGCCGGCCGCTTTCTGGCCATCTGATGATGAGAATGAGAGGCGGACGAGGTGGGGAGGGGGTTGTTGTGGTGGTTGTCGTTCAAGTAGTCTCTACTGCTGGTGCCAATTCTGCTTATATTCGCCACCGCGTCACCAGCCAAGGGAAATTTCGTGGCGGCCATTAACAAATGTTGGCGGAGAATGGAGTATCATATATGGCGTCAAACTGGTGTGGTTTTTTCGGGTTACATTTAAAACTTCAAATTAATGAACTCATGAGCATAAAACTCTGAGAAGGGTCGATTCAACTTATCAACCTGTAATAATATCCAAGGATGTTTTTTTAGATTGAAATTTGCTCGTTTAGTCTGATGTGGTCTGATCTGGTTTGGTCTAGTTTGATTTAGTAAACGTCTGGTCACTGTGTATTTTATAACTATGAAAATTTGGTTTGGTCTGAAACTGAAAACAGTCCAAAAGAAAACATCCTAAATTAATAGGTGTATTCAAATGCTAAATTTTGATTTCTAATTTGAATTGAAATCAGGGCAGAGTCACCGCTAGGTTATTTCCGATTTTGATCTTTCTTGATCGAAGTTTGCTCAGTGTTTTCCTAGCGAGATCTCTTGCGTGGAGTTTTTATTTCGTCGCCCTGGTGCGGCGTTTCTTTTAATCAACGCAGCACTGCGCCGGATTGCCGTGGTTTGGACGTAGCTTAGGATGGATAATCGTGGCTGCGAGAAGATGGTGGAAGAAGCAAGAGAGAGACATAGGGATGATCGGGACATAGTTAGCGTGGAGAGGCTAAACGCTTCATTCGATGGCATGGATTTGGGTCATACGACGGGTACGCCACTGAAAGAGGGTATCAATCGAGCGACGGTCCGACCTCCGCCTGAACCACCACCATGGATTGTACGAGGTGCTAGAGTCTGTGAAAGTTTTCCTAGTAATTTTTTCATGTTTGTCATTTGTTTTCTTGTGTTCATCTTTGTTATTGGTTTTGACAATTTGTTTGAGTTTTTAACTTCTCTTTATGTCATCAGGTATGCGATTCGTGTTGTTCTTTCAGTGGTGACTGTCTCAAAGTCTCACCATAGGGTTAAAGTGTAGTTGTTGGAGTTTCAGTTGGTATCAGTTTTATTTTCTCTTTGCTTGATGTAATGATCCTGAATCTTTTGTTATGAATAGAGGCCTGTTTTGATGATAAAGAAAAAATCGAATTGAAATCGTAATGTTTCAAGTGTGAGAAAGGTTTTAGATTTCGAAATGAAGAATTACTAGAATCGGATCGTTTACAAATTAGAGACCGTTTACAACACTGTTTTTCGACTTATCAGGCTTGTTAGTCAGCTTTTTCATCAAACACACAATTTTTGCTTTCGCGCGATGAATTGTGTAATTAGCAGAAAATGTAAGATTGGAGTTACTTTTCTGGCTGTATTGGTTGGAGTTACTGTAGATGATCATTTAAACTATTTTTACATATAATTTTTTTCTTTATTTATTTATAAAACATATTTTAAAATATTTTTTATCTTAAATCAACAGAATTAGCCAATGCAGCCACTTCAGCCAGAACTTCATAAATTCCAGCAAATCCAGCCAAAACAGTTGGTTTTCATCCTACCAAACAGGCTCTAATTGTTATATTTTTCAAATTGCATTAATTTGTTGTTGTGATCAACTATTTGATAGCCTAAGAATGCTTTCATTTGTCACCGAAATAGCTAGTGTTTATATAGGGGTGTTTAGAACTGATTCTGCTTCTGCTTCTTTTTTAAAAACAAAAACATAATCATAATCAGTTTTCAGAAGTTGTCCCCCCCAACTTCTAAAAAACTTATTCTAAGAGTAAATTAGAGCACCAGAATCACTTCTGCACTTTCACCCAAATACTCCGACTTCTGATTCTGCTCTCTGAACGAGCAAAAGCAGTTTTAAGAATCACATCAAAACACCCCTAAATTATGTTATTCGTTCGTTTTAAATTATTTATTACGTAGTATGTTACTACGTATATTTTGGTATAGATAAAAAAGGTAAAAGTTTATAAAATAATTATTGATTATTAACTTCCACTAATGTATTTTATATGATTATTTGTTGTATCACGTTTATGTCATTTTGCAGCATAATGAATTATTGATTCTCTATTATATTCAACAATTTGATATTTTAATATTAGAACGTCTCCTAGAAACAAATTCCAATATATCCAAACAAAGCTCCACAACATCAAAAAATGATGAAATTGACATAAGACTTAATTAAATTATGCGTCACGAGCACTAGGTAGGGATGAACACTGGTCCCAGACCAAATTGTACCAGACCAAAGACCGGATATATATATATATATATAAATATATATATATATATATATATATATATATATATATATATATATATAAATATATATATATATATATATATATATATATATTTATATATATACACACACACATAATTCCAGATTCGGTCCAGGGCCCGACCATGCAGAATCATACCCTGTTTGACTGGGTCGGACTAGTGTCGGATTATTTTTGGGTGATTAGATAAGAAAAACTTTTTATAAATAAAATAAACATTGATTGCTACTCCATATTAATTAATTTAAATACAAATCTTTCTTGAATAATCGTTCAAATAAAACTAGATCTATATTTGTTCTTAATATTTGTTAGTGTACATATTACTCTCGCATTCTGCTATAAGTGTCCCATTTTCCATTTTTAAATGTCTCACTATTATTGTGACATGCCCTATATGGAAAGTAAAAAGTAAATTTAATGAGAGAGTTTAGAGTAAAAGGGGATTGACTTTAGTATGGTTGGTTCTTTGTTTTTTGATTGGACGTTACTTTATCAAAAAAGTTGTTTTTGTCTTGATTGATGTGTCACTCTCTTCCGTTCCAATAATAGGTAACTAACTATGATCCACCGGTCTGGATCTAAATATTCTGGATTTGGATTGGATCCGGAAACTTCAAAATGTTCATACTTTATACCGAAGACCAAATTGGTACGTAACCGGTCCAGTTCGGTACGGTTTTCCGGCCCGCATGGTACTATGCATACCTCTATTCCTAGGGATATTGACATAAATAGGCATTGGGATTCTGTGTGCCGTGTTCGTAATAATTTACGGAGTATATAATTTAGTACCCCTTCTTGGCTTTTTATACGGAGTGTGTGTTTTATAAAAGTAAACGATATTTTCTTTGTTGTGAAACAAATTTCATTCTTTTTTTGTGGTCTAGCCTCAACATAAATTTTGGACATAATTTATTTTTCTCAATCTTCATGTAACATTAAAACAGGATTTAATTATACGAGGGAGATAATAATATCTATTGAAAGAACACGTGATGCATGCATGAATGATGGATGGACGAGTGATCTGTAGATAAGAGCCAAGGAAATAAAAGCAGAGTTTCGAATTGAGAATGTTTGACGTCTTGTATGTTGGATGTATGCCCACTTCAGTATTGCCAAAGGGAAAATGGCTCCCAAATGAATGGATTTTAATACGACATTGCATCATGTTCACCATGTCAACAGTATCCCTAATCCCCCATTAAACATTATTATTATTATCTTTATAAATTATTATTTTTATTGCTATTATATATTGGGGTTATTATTTCAGTCACAAATGAAAAAATTAGGGAGTATATCACAACAATCTTAAAAAAGACATGTTAGGCGACATAACTTACTCGGTTAGATTAGACTTTGGATAATAATATGGAGCAGTAAGCTAATTAGTGCATATAATAATAAAATTAATTCCATTTTTGGTCCTACTAGTTTTATGTCAATTCAACATTTAGTCCACGTCTTTCACTTTGTTCATTTTGGATAATTGACCAATGTTTGGTTAACCATTTGTGGTCATTCTCCGTCGATTTTAACTACCAAAAATATTGTCTGAAGGATCATATATGGGCGAAAACACAGTAGTCATGTATCAAAGTGGACAAAGTGTAAGGCAATGAAATTAGACTAAATGTGTAATCGACATAAAACTCGTTACGATCAAAGGTGGAATATATTCTATAATACTACCTCCGGGTTGAATAAAGCACAATTTTTGTAAAGTAATTTATTTAAGTGTCTTCTTGATTGAATTTTTAGCTGATATTTGAATTGGAAGTTGGAATTAACTTTTTTTAATTGTTTTTGAGCAAAAACAGTTTAAGGCAAATAATAAAGAATATTTAGGTTTGTATTCCCTCCCTCTCTTGTAACTTTGTCAACTTTCCTTTTTTGGATGTCCCATTAATTTTGTCACTTTCTCATTTGAGTAAAGAAATTGTGGTTCTTGTTAATCCTCTCTTCTCTGCAGATATCTCAATCACACGGTTTTTACTTTATTAATTTTCGTGTCGGTCAAACTTGTCAAAGTTATTAGGGACGAAAGGAGTATTACGTATTATGTTTATATACGGAGTATACCATACACAAAGATTTTTTTTGATGGATCATATAGAAAGATTAACAATAAATAAAGTTGTCAAAAGATTGAAATAGAATCAAATGGAAACTCCAACATTGTTCTGTAGCTGAAGTAATGTCTTGCGCAGTTGGGCTAGCACCAAAGGCCAATCTGGTGTAGTCTTGTTGTCCTTGTGCATTTGTCCTTTTTTTTTTTTTGTTGTCCTTGTGCATTTGACTTGTGTTCATAATAATTACGGAGTACTAGTATATTATTATAGGCTTCTGATAATTAATTAATCCATTCATCACTTTTGGAGCTTGGCAGACATTAGAGTTGGCAGATATTACAGTTCGCCAGTTTCTTTTGCTTCCATCATGTCAATGAATAGACATAGTAGAAGGGAAACTACTTTCTAGTTCAAAAATGATCTTTGTACTTACTTTTATACCCACTTTTGTACTCACCTATGTTTGTGAAATGTTTTTTTGTCTATGAACTCCGATTCACAGACAATATTTTGCACAAACAAAATATTGCATGTGAACCACGTTCACAGACAAAAAAAACATTCACAAACATGGTGGATATAAAGTGGGTATTAGAGTAGATACATCAAACATTGTTGTTTATAGTTTCATACACCCAAGTTTCCAACTTTATCCGCAACCGAGCATAATTCAAAGGCCAGCGGTTTTCCGGTAGCCTCAAGCAAGGTGTTAAACAGAGATAGTGGTCATCACGGTAGCGACTCATCTGTTGTGATGCGTCTAGCGGTCGCAGCGGCGTGGAATATTTTTAAGTGCTCACAACATAGAATTAATGAGGAAAAAGTTAATACAAACATTGTGAATAATTGTTTGAATACTTATATGTGAACATCGAATCAACTAATAAGAATATGACAATTAAAAGAGAACAATAATTATAAAGATTGCTAAAGTATTACAAACGCAATTAAAAATGTCCTCAAACTAAACAAGTTTAAACACAATTTTAATTAAAATAGATTATTATATTAAATGACACATTACAAATACAACTCAACATGTATTGACATGATATAAAATGTTCCAAGTATTACACTGTCACCACCTACAAATGCATCTCTAGTGCGAACTTCCCTTGAAAATAAATATGATAAGTCAAATGAGTTAATAAATCAACGACAACAATAATAGTAGTTGTTGAGTTTAATTCAACACGATATAGTAAATATATGTATAAATGTGTATGAACAACTCAGTTTTTACGTGGAAACCCGAAAGGGAGAAAACCACGGGACTTTTTAGGCTAATGTCCAAGCCCTCTCATTCTCATTAGTCTCTCCTCACCATTACATAGTACATTTTGAGCTCCCATTAATGGAGTCTTGCAAAACTATTCTAAAGGAAGAAGGGAAAGATCCTTTACATGGAGGGAAAACCTCCTATAAATAGGGGAAGGGGAGAAGGGGCTCTCCACCCTAATGGGCCAAACGGGCCGATGTCGGGCCTAATGGCCAAAGTGGGCCAGAATGGGCCGAAATGGACCTAGCTGCTCGGGCTCCGTACTGGATAATGTCTTGGGCTCCTGAACAGTAATAGGCCGGGATAATATATCCCAACACAAGTCCCCCAGTTTCTTGAGTAGTGAGCGTGCGAATCTGCTCGAGAAAATATACTCTTGCCTGCGCTTTACCTCGGTCTAGCTGGAACCTGTGTCTTCGAATAATCATAATATATGAGTGGATGTCCACACTCCTGAACGTAACCTGCCGGTGAGGCACCCCCGTTCCCGACGGGGTTGGGCGAAGGGTGCTCCTCCACGGGCACGCTCCCCCTGAATGCATCAGGCGAGAGTAAAGGACTCTGACTCGAGCTTTCCAACGGAGAAGCTTAGAGGTCCATGCATCTATAAACCGACGTCGCGGTACTGTCAAAACATGATGCACGTGTGTATGTATGAATGTATGAGGTATGATGCATGAATGCATGTAATGTATGGGTGCAATGTATGAGAGAAGGGATGTAAGATGTGATAGGAGCGGTAGCTCTCAACGAGAACTCGAGCATGTCAGCGCTGAGAGGCAGACGTGCTGCATAAGAGACGTTCGTCGCCATCCTGAAAGGGATGGGCGACCCTAACGTGAGCCAGACACGATGGCGCTGGGGCGCTGATCGTGCTGCATAAGAGACGTTCGTCGCCATCCTGAAAGGGATGGGCGACCCTAACGTGAGCCAGACACGATGGCGCTGGGGCGCTGATCGTGCTGCATAAGAGACGTTCGTCGCCATCCTGAAAGGGATGGTCGAGCCAAACCGTGAAGCCAGGTACGATGGCGCTGAGGGGCCGATCGCACTGCATAAGACGTTCGTCGCCATCCTGGAGGGAATGGGGCGATCCGAACGTGAAAGAGACACGATGGCACTGAGAAGCCGATCGTGCTACACAAGACGGTCGTCGCCATCCTGGAGGGAATGGGCGAGCCGAACCGTGAGGCCAGGTACGATGGCGCTGAGGGGCCGATCGCACTGCATAAGACGTTCGTCGCCATCCTGGAGGGAATGGGGCGATCCGAACGTGAAAGAGACACGATGGCGCTGAGAAGCCGATCGTGCTACATAAGACGGTCGTCGCCATCCTGGAGGGAATGGTCGAGCCGAACCGTGAAGCCAGGTACGATGGCGCTGAGGGGCCGATCGCACTGCATAAGACGTTCGTCGCCATCCTGGAGGGAATGGGGCGATCCGAACGTGAAAGAGACACGATGGCGCTGAGAAGCCGATCGTGCTACATAAGACGGTCGTCTCCATCCTGGAGGGAATGGGCGAGCCGAACCGTGAAGCCAGGTACGATGGCGCTGAGGGGCCGATCGCACTGCATAAGACGTTCGTCGCCATCCTGGAGGGAATGGGGCGATCCGAACGTGAAAGAGACACGATGGCGCTGAGAAGCCGATCGTGCTACATAAGACGGTCGTCGCCATCCTGGAGGGAATGGTCGAGCCGAACCGTGAAGCCAGGTACGATGGCGCTGAGGGGCCGATCGCACTGCATAAGACGTTCGTCGCCATCCTGGAGGGAATGGGGCGATCCGAACGTGAAAGAGACACGATGGCGCTGAGAAGCCGATCGTGCTACATAAGACGGTCGTCGCCATCCTGGAGGGAATGGGCGAGCCGAACCGTGAAGCCAAGTACGATGGCGCCGAGGGGCCGATCGCACTGCATAAGACGTTCGTCGCCATCCTGGAGGGAATGGGGCGATCCGAACGTGAAGGAGACACGATGGCGCTGAGAAGCCGATCGTGCTGCATAAGACGGTCGTCGCCATCCTGGAGGGAATGGGCGAGCTGAACCGTGAAGCCAAGTACGATGGCGCCGAGGGGCCGATCGCACTGCATAAGACGTTCGTCGCCATCCTGGAGGGAATGGGGCGATCCGAACGTGAAAGAGACACGATGGCGCTGAGAAGCCGATCGTGCTGCATAAGACGGTCGTCGCCATCCTGGAAGGAATGGGCGAGCCGAACCGTGAGTCTGGACACGATGGCGCTGAGGGGCCGATCGTGATGCATAAAAATAGTGATAAATCGTGGGTGGTAATCGTCTCGCGGCCCTCGGCCGTGCTGGTGATGTGTCAAGTCTCTATCCTGATTGGCTGTGAGAAGCCGATCGTCTGCCAGGACTCCATCCAGGAAGGAATGGTGAGCCTGAAATAAATCTGGGCGATGTTCCTCCGTCTGATCTGGGGAGTTGGTATTCGTCGTCCAAGGCAAAAGAAAACCTGATGTTAGCCGATCGTCGTCGGCCACTTCATTCTTCGTACTTAAGTTTTGTAATTATTCTTTACATATGTTTTTCAGTTTGTACTTCCCAGCCAATAGTGCCAAGGGATAAAATCATTCTTTGCTCCGTGCTCTTCTGGCATCTTTTTTTTTTTTTTTTTTTTTTTTTTGGAGTCTTTTAGTCTTCGTTCGTCATTGGTCCTTGGTCCTACCGGCGTTCTTACATCGAAGATACGTTCGGTATCCGCGGACATCGCAATGAGGAACAGGTGTATCTACATCGAGATTCCCCCCTTTTTCGTTCGTCCCTGGTCCTTTTAGTCTTACCGGCGTCTCTTGCATCGAAGAAGACGTTCGGTACCCAAGGAACTCGCAGGGACGAACTGGTTTACCCTCACGGGTTCCCGTCTTTGTTATCCCACGTCCATCGATCCATGGTCATTGTGGGATGAACAGGTTTATCTTGGCAAGGCTCCCTTGGTTCGTCTAGCCCCCTCCGCGTCTCTACTAACCTCTACATCGAGAGGCGTTCGTCTTCGGCGGTGGGAGAAGATCTGGCACACCCGGGCAAGATTCCCTTCCACATAGGAGCTACCCTCCTCTTCTCCCCATCTTTTTTTTTTTTGTGTGTTTTTTTTTTGTTTGAGGGAGGCAATCATAGTCTTCATCCGTCATTGGTCCTTGGTCCTACCGACGTTCTTACATCGAAGAGACGTTCGGTATCCGCGGACATCACAATGAGGAACAGGTTTATCTGCATCGAGATTCCCCGGTGCTTCGTTCGTCCTTGGTCCTTGGTCCTACCGGCGTCCCTACTTCGAGGAGACGTTCGGTATCCGTAGACATCGCAAGGAGGAACAGGTTTATCTGCATCGAGATTCCCTAGCTCTTCTTAGTCCGTCCCTGGTCTGTGGTCCTACCGATCTTCCTACATCGAAGAAGACATTCGGTATCCAAGAAACTCGCAGGGATCACGGGATGTCACACATAATGGTGGTGGCAATAGTGTCCGGTCAGGCCGATATATCCGAGCAACAGCTTTCATCCAACGCAACGCGGGGATGAAACCGGTCTTCAAAAGATAAATATGTCGTGCCGAGAGGCCGAACATAACATGATAGTGTCGGCAGTGAGAGGCCGACCTGAAAGAATCAAACAACGGTCCTCATCCGCGAGGTGGCGGGGACGAGGCCGGTCTTCAAAAGATAAGCACGCCGAGCCGAGAGGCCGGTCGTGGTATAATGGTGTCGGCAATGAGCGGCCGATCTGAGAAAATCAAGCAGCGGTCCTCGTCCGCGAGGAGCGGGGACGAGTCCGGTCTTCAAAAGATAAGCACGCCAAGCCGAGAGGCCGGTCGTGATATAATGACGTCGGCAATGAGAGGCCGATCTGACATAGCAAGCAACGGTCCTCATCCACGAGGAGCAAGGATGAGGCCGGTCTTCAAATGTGGAAAACACGCCGAGCCAGGAGGCCGGTCATGATATAATGACGTCGGCAATGAGAGGCCGATCCGACATAATCAAGCAACGGCCCTCATCCACGAAGGGCGGGGACAAGGCCGGTCTTCAAAAGATAAACACGCCGTGCCGAGAGGCCGGTCGTGCCATAATGATGTCGGCAATGAGAGGCCGACCAAGATCAAGCAACGGTTCTCATCCGCGCAGCGCGGGGGCGAGGCCGGTCTTCAAAAGATGAACACGCCGTGCCGAGAGGCCGGTCGCGGTATGGTGATGTCGGCGATGAGAGGCCGACTTGAAAATCAGGATGGTCTCACGGCCCTCAGCCGTGATGGTCTCCTTTAGGCCCTCGGCCTCTGAATGATGGATGATCGTCTTTCGGTCCTCCGCCGTGGTAGTCCACTCTAGACCCTCGGCCTCTAGGTGTTCTCTCCTAGGCCATCGGTCTCTGGGGTGGAGATGCTCGTCCCACGGTTCTCAACCGTGGTGGTCTCCTCTAGGCCCTCGACCTCTGGGTGGAGATGTTCGCCCATCGGCTCTCAGCCGTGATGGTCTCCACTTTAGCTGGCCCTGGACGTCTTCAAACTCGGGCCGAGCGTCTTTTAATCATTCCACTCGAGCGCGTCGAGCGGCTTCAGCTGCGCAATAAGCATGGTAATGGACCGCACGGCCCGACAATAAATATGCACACATAACCATCTGCATGGCTTCCTCTTTAACATCCACGATTACCGGCCTATGGGTCGTCGTGACCCTCGGCCCGGCTCATCGTGCGGGGTTAATGGACGTAGCAGCTCGCGACGGGGCCGATTGGCAGCTCGCCGAACGTCACATAGAGATATTCATCGGTCTGTGAGTTTTCAAACTCAGACCCGAGTTGGTCGCACTGCCCTCGGAAAAACGAGGTTAAGTGCTTTGGTGCCCTCGGGCCCCATAGGCCACGTTGGCAACAATCACTTCGCCCGTCATGGCGTGGATGGTACTGGGGTACGATCATCGCTCGAGCACTTTGTGCCGCGCAGACTAATGCGTAACCCTCAAATTAAAATGCGTCGTCGGGGCATCGCCCTTCTGGAGACGCTCAGATCGCTTAATCAAGCCGATCGAGAGTGGGCCAACGGGCCCACAAGAAATTAAACATTCAATAAAATGTTGCCTGAGCCAACCATCACTAGAGCTTCGCTCCACATTATTTAATTCGGGACATTTTAATCCCTAATAAATAATAGTGATATAGCAGGTAATAGTAATGATACTATCCTACCAAAAGGCCATTCAGATATGCTCCGTTCGCTAATTAAAGCCGATCAGGAGCGGGCCGACGGGCCCACAACAACCAGTCATTAATTAAAATGACGATGAAAATAATTATCACTAGAGCTTTACTCATCCGAGCTTGCTCGACATTATTTAATTTCGGGAGATTTACTCCCTGATGAATAATGGTGATAAAAATAACAGTAATAGTACTATAATACTACTCATGCTTCATCACTTGAACACTTAAACGAGTAAAAAAGGGGCACGTATGGCACTTAACCTTTTGGAGATTGTGCTTCGGCCAGCTAGCATCCAGAATCCAGATGCAGAAAGATTGGGCTCCTTCCATCAATTTTGACCCGGTCAATATTACTTAAAAAGTTTGCTCTTCATTATTTGGCCTCACTCCGAGGACGTGGCTTGCCTTAGACCAAGGCATCGTGTGCGGAGTATATCTTTTAGGAAAGGGCAGGTGGATGCCCTTCCACCAACCCAGGCGCAGTTCGTACACGCGATGTGCCGGCCATCTTCTGCCGGTGAGGATGGTGGTTGCATCTGAGCAGGGGCGGCTAGAAGGATAGCTCATGTTGGAAAATCAGCCAGACTTCGCAGAAAAATGGCATGCCTTCCCTGAGCTCCCCACCACCATCAACGGCGGAAATTTGAAGCTCTCTACTCGTAGACGGTAGAACCATCCGGCCGTGTTGGCAGGGACGTTGGTGTCCGAGCAGAGACGACCCAGGTGGAGAAGCGGCACACGGTGAACAGCTGAGGACGAGCAGCGGCGCGGCGGCGCGGTCGGCTCGGGTGGCAGAAAACATCTGCTGGCGACGAGCTATTGTGTTGTAGACGGAGTTCTGCTAGACTGGTGCGGCAAACCCTGGGATGCTGCAGCGAGTCCCGCCTGGTGCCGGCAAACACATCGGAGGTTCCATGCCGGCGGGGACGGTGGCTCCGGCGACCTCAAAACAGATCTGGGAAAAATCCAGATTTGGATTTCCCAGATTTCGTACCTTCTTCGTTTCTTCCTTCCCCAGGATCTTTCTCTTTTCTATTTTTGCTGGAATCAGTCCATTTTCATATGAATCTTTGAAGAACAACGGAAGAACACATGTAATCTTTTTGGACAGATTCCCACAGACGGCGCCAGTGTTGAGTTTAATTCAACACGATATAGTAAATATATGTATAAATGTGTATGAACAACTCAGTTTTTACGTGGAAACCCGAAAGGGAGAAAACCACGGGACTTTTTAGGCTAATGTCCAAGCCCTCTCATTCTCATTAGTCTCTCCTCACCATTACATAGTACATTTTGAGCTCCCATTAATGGAGTCTTGCAAAACTATTCTAAAGGAAGAAGGGAAAGATCCTTTACATGGAGGGAAAACCTCCTATAAATAGGGGAAGGGGAGAAGGGGCTCTCCACCCTAATGGGCCAAACGGGCCGATGTCGGGCCTAATGGCCAAAGTGGGCCAGAATGGGCCGAAATGGACCTAGCTGCTCGGGCTCCGTACTGGATAATGTCTTGGGCTCCTGAACAGTAATAGGCCGGGATAATATATCCCAACAGTAGTACTAATAACAATAGTAATAATAATAATAATATAAAGAAATATAGTAACTTACTAACTTAAATGATTTTTCTACCACATGGTGGAGTGGCGTGGGCCGTGGGGGATCACAACCTCTCTTTCACTCCGACTCTCATCATGAGAATATCCATTTAAAACATAATTATAAAACCCACAACTTGTTTGTTCATAATAAAGATCTTGATATGTTGATGGTTGGTAGTTTACAGTGAAGAAGCTTGAATTGATCATTTCCATAGTGATCATAAGAGGCGACATTGGGATAGTAGGATACTGATCAAAAGGCACATAATAGTGAGTACTTAGTAGTAGGATACTGATAGTAGGATACTGATCAAAAGGCACATAGTAGTTTACATGAAGATTCATCGTTACCACTATAACCGAAATTCGATCCAACACTTGAATACGATGAATCGTATAATGGAACATTATGATGTATGTTTCTTCTTCTCATGATTGACCCGCTTCTGCTAGGGTCACACAATGAAGGATCATCGATAGTCATATCAATCAAACTCCTATAATGCCTCGGTGGTGGGAAGTCTGGTTGAATCTCCCCCATAGTGTCATCGATCATCACCATCATTAGTGGGTTCCCCGAATCCTCCATTATCACCATCACAGCCACTATCACCGCTTGGTGCACTATGACCACCACCAACGCCCCCACCATCATCATATCTTCGATCATCATGTGTGTCTATCAAAGGCAATCATTTTGAATTTTGCAGTCCGTCTAATAATGGATTTTCCCTCTCTTCAATTCTGGGAGATAATGAATCATCTTCTTCAAAAGTATAGTCAAGATTAATCGATTAAAACTTTCTTCGATTTCTGTTTGATTTTTTTTTCATCTGATGTCTCATTTTCAGCTTCTTATTGTAGTGGGTGAAGACTGATTTTTGCAACATTTTATATTTTAATCTGTTCCTCGTCTTCGTTTGTATATATCTAATTGTGGTCTAATTCCTCTTACAATTTGTTGTTGATGTTGTTTGACTGAGAACTCTCACAGCAATATAAGTGCTTGCATGTACTTGTATTTTTATAAGAGCTTGATCTTATACTCCATAATAATAGCCAAGTAGGTAGCCAACTTTTAAGAAGATATTTAATTGACAAATAATTAGGGTACTAGACATTATAAGCATGACAATGTTCATTACCATTAACTGTTGTATTTCTCAATCACTGTAGTACGGACTCTTATTTTGGAAAGACAAACATAGAAGTCATATTTAGAATTGCAAAATTTATTTACTCCTATTTAGGATAATTTCTCTAGCTAAGACAGAAATCAATTCAATTAAAGATAGCTAAGGGAAATTATCCTAAATAGGAGTAAATAAATTTGTAATTCTAAATATGATCAAATCGATGAATATCATACTTAGGTAGATTAAATCAAATAATACAAGTTCAGACTAAACTATACCAAACTTCAATAATAATAATAAAATACACACAAAAACATACATTTTGCAAAAACAGATATTATACACACACACAAAATGTTTGTGCACATAGATTTTGTTTGTGCGCATACATGTTTACACACAAGTTTTGTTCACACAGACAAATTTTTTCGAAAAGTGTCTGTATTTATATTTTTTGTTTGTGTGAAGAATAAATAAATAGAGTATAACACTATGTCCGATGTACACCAAACAATACTGAAATGGGTATGTTACCCTGGGTCGGTCCTAGGGGAGGGCAGCAGGGTTGATCGCTCTAGGTCATAAAAAAATAGAAAGAAAATTGGGCCCATTTTTTTTATTTGGGAATGTTTTCTGTCCCAGACCAGACTTTCGTCATTATAAAGAGACCAAACATTACCAGATCAGACCAGACTAGATCGGACCAAGCCAACAAATTTCAGTCCAAAAGAAAACATCTTGCCATATGTATTGTCAGTAGGCTTCTTTTTTTATTTGTAAATTTAATTAATAAATTAATTATTAGACCTAGTGTTTAATTTTTTTTGACAGTTTAAATTTTTTAAAACATAAGTAGAAAGTCTTGAATCGAAGCCGTTGTACAGAGTCTCACACAAGTTTAAAAAAGAATATACACTTTATTTTCATTTTTGAGTAGAGTTGGTTAACACATTTGATCTTTTTAGCCTTTAAAACCTTTTATTTTTTAATTACAAAATTTCCAATATATATTATTGTCTCTGGGCGGCCCATGCCTCCCAATCCTCAAACTTCACTCCAATTATGAGTGACCAACTATGTCTCAAAAAGTTCAATGCATTAGAAATTTTAAGCATTGTGTTGGTCCAAAAATGAACGCTTGTTGGCTTTTCGGGAAAGCTAAAATAGAACGCTCTAGCAAGAAATAGTAAGTAGAAAAATGGAAAGTGCTCAAGGAAAGTTTAGTTGCCAGAAATAGCATGTCCTATCATTTGAATGTGACCTGCGTTTTATAGACGTTTACAAATCGTAACTGATATCAGTAATAATGACTAATTAATTACAACATTAATACAAAAATAAATACACAATTAAACAGCGCATTAATTATTGGACTGATACTCTTTCTGACTGGCGGGTTGGCCTGACTGGCAGGCCTGACACTTAGCTTCCTCTCTACCGAGCAGGTAGGCATACTTCCCGCTGGCTTAGTGGGTAGGCCCCAGGCCGTGGACTTGGACTCCAGATCAAAGTTCTGGGTTTTGACCAATTAGGCTCTGGCCCTAGTCCCATAACCCCATCACATTGAGCATGAGATATTAAAAGAGATTGATTATGAAGCAAATATTGATGATTTCGGATCACAATGTATGCAAGAAATTAAAATAATGTTTTTTAGGGAAGTTATGTTGTTACCTTAATCAAGGGATTTTTTCCCCGAAAACTATTACTAAAATAAAACTTATTTAAAAAATATGACGAATAGTTACTACAATGTAGTGTCATGGTAGCTTAAGTTTAAATTTTGAATACTCCCTCCGTTCTCCAATAGATGGCCTTATAGGGTTTGACACAAGTTTTAAGAGAAAAATAATAGGAATAATGTAAAATGTGTAGTGATCAGTGTTTGGATGAAAAAGTAGGAATAAGAATGAAATGGCAGGAAAGAGAACGAGGGCATACAAGTATATTTAATGAAAAACTTTCTAAAAATGAAAAAGGAGACCAATATTAAAGAACATCCCAAATAGAAAGATAGACATGTATGGGAGAACGGATGGAGTATAAGTTACTCCCCACGTCCCATTTAAAAGTTTTCACTTTCTTTTTTTGGATGTCCCACTTAAAGGTTCTAACTTTCAATTTTAGGAAACAATTAACACTCTTAAATAACAATTTAATCATCAAATATTAAAAATAATACATTTATAACATTACAGTTATCATCAACTATAACTCATTATATTATATATTCATCAAAATTATTTCTCAAAATATATTCAAATTAGCATATTTAATTATTGCCTAAATAATCGTGTCATTTTGTCATGGGAACCTTTAAACGAGACGGATGTAGTACTATAATTTCATTACTACTATAGTCACTACTCATAATTTTGTAAACAATCTTCATATTAATCAAATATATGTAATTATTTCTATACTACGTAGTATAATGTTTATTTTAGGTAAGTGAAATTTACTGGTTATCTTGAAAATAAGTTCAAAATAATATTCCCTCCGTCCAGGGCCGTCTAGAGCAATTATGAGGCCCTAGACGATCATATATTTTGTTCAAATGAAATATAAGTGAATTATAGATGAAATGTATCATATAATATTAATTTAAAGGGTGTATTCTTCAAAACTAAAAGATCCAAAATTGATAAAAAAAATGGATTATGTATAGTAGCGATCCATAGAGTTAGCAAGCGATTTATAATCATGTCCTTTTTTAATTTGTTCTTTCTCTTTGTACATCTCGAGTCATGTTTTCTTTTTCTCGTCACCAATTTCATACAACTTCATACAATTCCTAACTAGATAAAGTTTTTCTAACTTTCATTATTCAATAATACAAGTACAATTAATCAATTGTAGAAATATACAATAAATTAAATGACTAGATTGAATTATTATTATTATTTGGATTTTGGTTTATTGTAATAGAATGATACACCCAATACTTAATAGCCTAGACCCTACACCGCCTATTACTATACCTACTGCCATAACCGATTAAGTAGTAAAAAAATTAATAATTGAAGGTAAACAAATTAAAAGATAAATCAATAAAATCAATAAAGGAAGGATTTGAAGCTGCCAAAAACAAAGAAAGACAAGAAAGTTAGAGATTACAAAAGTCGCGAAGACCATTACGGCATTACGGAAACAGATGCCTCGAATCTTCCGCAGGTTTTTACTTGATATAGGAGATATTTTAACACAATTAACAATTTAAATTAAACATACATATATACTCAGTAATATATATGGACTTACATAAAAAATTGGAGGCCCCATTAATTTGGGGGCCCTAGACAATTGTCTAGTCTGCATGCCCCCATGGCCGGCCCTGCCTCCGTCCTGCTAAAACTGTCCCAGTTCCTATTCACTTGGCCAACAAAAATCACATTTAATCTCTTACTCTATATATCAAATTTTTATTAAATTTGATTCTGTTTTTTTGCGATTGTGTAAAACTTTTAATGTAATTTATCTGTAACTTTTTTTTCTCAAAAATAATTTGAGTGCGGACAAAAATCTCTTTGATATATGGTCGATCAAGCTTCGTATATAACGTTTATACGGAGTATTATAAATGGGACGTGTATAATGTTTATACTACCTCCGTTCCAAATTGATTTGCAAATTTGATATTTCTTGATCAAACAGTTTTGTTTTGTTCGCTTAATTAGGATGTCAATTTTTAATTATATTCTAATTTGATGTTAATAACTTTGAAGAGATTTTAATGTAGTTTATGAATATGTAAATTTTAATTATTAAAAACTGAGTTAATTATCCGTAAAGAGGGTTGACTTTTACTATTAGTTGACCAGAAAATGTCAACTTTGCAAAACAAATTTGGACAGAGGGAGTAACTTTTAATGGGACGTGTATAACGTTTATATGGAGTACCACATCCGTCTTTTATAATTTTGTCAACTTTTCTTTTTTGGTTGTTCAAAAAACGTTGTCACTTTCTCTTTAAAGCAATCAATTTGTGGCTCCGGCCTGTTATTTCTCTCTCCTCTACATAAATATTTACCACACAGTTTTTACTTTACTCTATTAGGTGAAACATGACAAACCTTTAAGGGACGCCATTAGGACTCTAAATGGACATACTAGCCCTGATATTACTTGTTCTACCTATAATTCTAGACCTCCTTTTACAGCTTTGTGTAATACCGTAATAATGGCTACCTTTCCAGATGCAGGTAATGCGCCAAAAGTCTCGATTAATTCAAAGGGATTTCATGTACGAATCCTAATCTCGTAGACCCCAATAAGGTTACATTCATAATCAATGCTGCATCTTACAGGATGTGCATTACTATAAAAAGCTCAAAGCTCAATATATTGAAAATCGCTGAGCTGGTTTGGCGCCATGGTGGTCCGCTTTTTTATTTATCTGTTTTATCAATGATTTTGATCGTTAAATATACTTTGTATAATCTTAAATTTTGCGCATTGAATTGTATTATAATAAAATACATATATTTAAAAATGAATATTTTAGGTATCTTGCATACTCGTATAATTATTTTCTTTATTTTACTAATTAAATTTATTTTAAATACAATTTTTTTTGTAATTCAGCAGAATCTATTCATTTACAATCAACCATTAGCAAATGATTTAGCAAAATTCAACGCCACCAAACGAGCTTGTAATTAACCACCCATTCCAAGAATTAGTTGGAATATGATTTGATATGAAATTAAGAAAATTGAATATGTGTAATGAAAAGGTGGTACATGGGAGAAAAATGAGCCGCTGATAGATTGCTATAAAATGAGATATGAATGTATATGGTCACGCATGAAAAAGTAAATAACCAATTTATTTTAATTTCAATTACAAAAATAAAATATCTAAGAATAGAGCTCGAGTACTCGACACTGTTTGGCACCTGACGTGCACTTGTCGTGAGGTGCACTCAAAATAAATATCAATACGACACTAATACGTAGTATAGCGAAGTAAGGTTCGTATCCACAGGGAAAGGAATACTTCTCTCTTTATAAACTAGTAACAAGGGGGGGTTTTAGATTGAGTAAATGAACTTAAATTATATTTAAATACGAAGATGAACGAGTTATGTGGTTTAATTAATAAGAAGAAGACTTGGCTTTGCTTTTATCCACTTAATGAAATGTTCGTCGATCCCGGTTATATCTTTAACTATCTTCCTCTCGAATACTCAATCGAGGAGTATATCCAGTTCATCGAGGGTAGTTATTAATAACGAGACGCGTTCATTAATAAAACTTACTACCGAGTCAATATAGAACAAGCGCCGTATATTAACTTGATAGTAGCAATAAAATCAAGATGAAAACGATTGAGATTGATAACCTCAACACAAGCGGTTTATTGGTTTAATCAATATAATTAGTTCCCCTTGGCTTATTAATCATGAGAAGCATGCATTAACAACCCAAGTTTACTACCATTGAAAGAACCGAATTAATAACAAGCGTATTAACCGATTGATTCTAGTAATAATTAATATATGAAACAAAACTAGTTGATCCTTTAAGTAATGTTCAAAATATTAATATGAAATATGAATAGGAATTAATTAATACTCAAGGAAGAATATTAAAGAAGATGAATCCTACTATAGTTAATATCAAGATGTTAACTAATTGTCATCTTACTAACACTCCCCAATATTAACATAGAGGAAGAAATAGCTATTACTATAATTAATGTCAAGATGTTAACTAATTGTCATCTTAGTAACACTCCCCAACATTGATATAGAAATAGTATTTAAAGGAAGAATTAATATTCAAGGAAGAAGATTAAAGAGAATAACTCACAACTTACAAATTCATTAAGCTTCAAAGTAGCAAAACCAAGATGGAAGAGTTTAGCTCCTCATTTGGAGACTAAACATGATAGAAAATATAAAGAAAACACTAATCTAAACTGAGCTAAAGAGTATATGTGAATTGGTGATTTTATTGTGAAGGAAAGGGGTGTATTTATAGGCTTTTGGGAGCTGCAGGGTCTGATACCCGACCGGGTATATAGGATACCCGACCGGGTATCTCAGGAAATTGCCCAGAAAGTTACTTTTCTGGGCATACCCGATCGGGTAAGGGTATATACCCGATCGGGTATGTGACAAATCTTTTTGAAAATTTGCTCCCACGATCATTTGTCTTCGGATTTGATTTGGACAGTCGAATCAAGCAATTACCCGATCGGGTATAGGCAATACCCGACCGGGTACATGAGTATTTTTTCCAAATCGAAATCTTTCTTGTCTCCTTGCACTTTCCTTGATCTTTTAAGGTCCAATCTTGATCCCTTAGATGATCTTTGACCTGTTTAGCTCAGAAAAATCCTAATCTAACTAAATTACAAATAAAAATGAAAATAAAGTATTACACCAAAAGTGTGTAATTTCCACAACTAGAACTAATAAAAACTAGTTAAAAATACAAACATACAATTGGAAATTACATGAATATCAACTCCCCCACACTTAGCTTCTTTACTCGTCCTCGAGTAAAGTCAAATATTTAACAGTTCCAAGTCCTCAAGAGTTCAACAATCAACAAGAAGAAGCAAAAGACCACCAAGGATAAAACTTGAGTTTTATATTGAGTGTTTAGCTCAAAGAACAATATCTTCTTGGGTTTCATGGCCTTCTATGCTCATCTCTTTTCTTCTCCTCTTTTCATGTTCAAGAGATTAAATGATGTCCTGTAAAAACAAATATATCTCTCATATCTCTCATTTTGCCTAGGAGCCTTTTCAGGTTTTCATCCTAGCATCTCTTTTTTATTTTTCCATCCTTTCCACTCACTCATTTTTTATAAGCCCTTTTTGCTTAGATTGTCCATTTTTGGGTTTTCAACCTAACTAGCATTTCTTTTATTTATTTTTTTTTTTTTTTGTGAAGAAAATAATGCCAGTTACAAGGTATCAAACTTAAGTACGTACCAATGAGTGACTCCCCCTCACTTAGCTCGAAGCACTGTCCCTAGTGCTCGTCTCCGTCATGACCGGGCTGAAACGGACATCCTCGTAGCCTTGAATTGTCCCTTTGCATTTGAACTTTCGGCCCTATCCCTCTTTGATGCCATTGATAGTATTTTTGGAACTTGAATTCGGATTTCGGGGGTAGGGTTTCGGGTTTGTGTAAATATGTAGGGAGATGAAGTTTTTTGGGTGTTGGATTGTAGAGGAGAGTAAGGGGAGTGTTTTGGTGGTGGTTTGGGTGGATTTGGGTGAGTAATGAGGGTGTAATTGAAGAAATAAGGTTTGGGAATGGAGGGTTTTTAGAGAGGAGGTTTGAATTTGGGGAGGAATTTGGGGAAGATGACTGATTTTGGGCGTTCGGATTGGGTTCAAAACTTGTGTACCCGACCGGGTAGCCCGACATACCCGATCGAGTATGGTCGTTTTTGCTCTTGTTCCGGGGTCGGGCCCGATCGAGTAGGGGTGTTACGCGATCGGGTAAAATGCGCCGTGGAAATTTCCAGCCTTTAAAATTAATTCACCCGACCGGGTATATGGGTGTACCCGATCGGGTATTTCGCCGTTTTTTCAAAAAATGCTCCAGGGGTGGCATACCCGGTCGAGTATTGGGTGTACTCGATCGGGTAATTTGCGACGAACTAAATTCCAGCCATTTTCTTAAAATATACCCGACCGGGTTCAAGGTATACCCGATCGGGTATCTGTTGATTTTTAAACCTGCCCTCGATCGGGTATCGGGTACGTGACCCAAGAAATGCTTTAATAAGAGGTACCCGACCGGGTTGGGTGTCGTTACCCGACCGGGTACTTCACCCTGGAGTTTGATTTCGTTCATTTTTGGCATGGATCAGACCGGGTAAGTGATTATGCCCGATCGGAGGTTTTTCCAGGCTTTGAAAACATGATTTTCCCTTATCTTCTTTTGAGAATTTTCCTCCCGTTCTCTCAAAGTTGACATTCGAAAACAAGAATTTGAAAAGAAAAATTAAAAAATGCGTACCTTGGCTTGGGTTGCCTCCCAAGAAGCGCCTTAGTTAACGTCGCGGCACGACGTTTTTTATTTTTTTTATTTTTCATTTTAAGTGGGATCATGAACATCCCTTTTCTCCTGCTTCAAGGCCCTGTTTGGCCGTGTTTCAATTTTATTTTTCGACCTTTTCCAGTAAGGTCGAACTTTCACTCTCATTACCCCCTCAACCGCAGGTGGTATTGGTTGATAAGTTGATAACTCCCTTTCAACCGCAGATGATTCCCCATGCTTAGTTCCCTCGTCTTCTTGAAAAATTGGGATTTTAACAGACTCCTTCAAAAACTTTGGTTCTTGTGATTCAAAAATATTTAAAGAGCAAAGAGATTGATCTTTAATTTGTTTTTTTGTAGAGTCAAAGATATTGAACTGTACTTTTTGGTCATCGAACTCTAAAGTTAATGAACCACTAGACACATCAATTTTAGTTTTTGCAGTTTTTAAGAAGGGTCTACCCAAAAGGATGGGTGTTGCTTGATCAGTATCGCCCATTTCAAGGACATAGAAGTCGACAGGGAAAACCATATTTTGTACTTCTACTAGCACATCTTCTATCACACCCTTCGGGTAAGTAGTAGAACGATCCGCTAGTTGAATCACTACATTGGTTTGATGTAGTGGACCGAGTTGTAGGGACTTATAAACAGAGTAAGGAATGACATTTATAGATGCCCCTAAATCCAACAAGGCTTTAGAAAATGTGGTGCTTCCTGTCTTGCAAGGGATAGTG
The DNA here is from genome assembly GCA_945859915.1 of Cuscuta epithymum. Taxonomy (NCBI): domain Eukaryota; kingdom Viridiplantae; phylum Streptophyta; class Magnoliopsida; order Solanales; family Convolvulaceae; genus Cuscuta; species Cuscuta epithymum. The sequence continues at coordinate 347,294 of CAMAPF010000948.1, read as the reverse complement.
AACATGCCCGGGTCGCTACATTTTTCGGGAAGTTTCTTTTGAAATAGAGCCGATACATGTTCACTAACATTGACTTCTTGTTTTTCTTTCAATTTATTTTTTGTTTTTGTTTTGCATAATTCTTTTAAAAATTTAGCAAAACGGGGAACACTTTTAATTGAATTAAGGAGCGGAATGTTTACCTCACACTTGGCGAAAGTCTCATAGATGTCAGCATCTTTGTCAAGATTCCTTGTCTCCCTCAATGCCTCGGGGAATGGGGCCACTAGTTCATATGATGAAGGTGGAGGAAGTTTTGCCTTTGTGATTCCCTTCTCAGAGTGAGTTTCCTCTTCATGATCAACCTCATCAATCTCTTGATCGTTATTTTCCACCTCCTTCAACATGATTGCATTCACATGTTGTCTCGGGTTTTGCTCCGTTTGAGATGGGAGTTTACCCGAGTCCTTTGCTTCCAGTCGGCTCACAACATTTGAAATTTGGCTGACTTGTGTTTCCAAATTATGAATGCTTGACTTTGTCTCATGTTGAAATTGAATCATGGTTTGTTGAAATTCTCCCATGTTTTGTTGCATGGCAACCATGTTTGAGGTCAAAGTTCGGATCATGTCATCAGTTGACATATTAGATTGAGAATTTGAACCTTGGGTGTTGAAGTGTGGTTGAGAAGATGAGTTGGCTTGTTGAGGGTTCCCATATCTCAAATTTGGATGATCCCTCAATCCCGGATTATAAGAATTTGAGAAAGGATCATACCTTCTTTGTTGATGTCCTTGGAAACCGAGGGCGTTGACTTGTTCTTCTTGGAGTGATGGACATGAATCAGTGGGGTGCCCGGTTGATGCGCAAATGCCACAAGCTTTGACCTCCTGAGTTTTTGGTTTTAGAAGGAGTTCTTTTACCAAAGAAGTCAGGCCGGCAACTTGACTTTCTAGAGCGGTGGTGCTGGACTCCGCAGCAAGAACTCTTCGGGTTGATGATTTGCGGCTGAATTGCCGTGAGTTCTCGGCCAACTCCGAAATTAAGCTTGTCGCTTGTAAAGGAGTTTTGTTAACAATGCCACCTCCACAAGCGGCATTCACCATTCTTCTATCATCATCAACAAGACCATCATAAAAGTATAAGATGAGGTCTTGTTCAGTGTATCCGTGATAGGGGCAGCTAGCACATAGCTTCTTAAAACGCTCCCAATATTCATACAATGTCTCATCTTCTTTTTGTTCAATGTTGCTTATTTGTTTTTTCAAAGAAGATGAGACAGAGGCGGGATAGTACCTTTCCAAGAAGTATTTTTTCATAGCTGCCCATGTGTTGATACTTCCCGAAGGAAGATAGAAAAGCCAATCTTTTGCGGTGTCCTTCAAAGAGAATGGAAAAGCCCTCAATTTTATTTGCTCTTCCGTGACACCATTTGGGCACATGCTTGTGCACACAATATGAAACTCCGACAAGTGTTTGTTCGGATCTTCGCCTCTTAGACCATGAAAAGATGGTAGCAGATGGATGAGCCCAGATTTTAGCTCAAATGTATTACCTTCATCAAGAGTGGGGAAGGTAATACACAATGGTTGTTGATTTAGATTAGGAGCGGTGAGCTCCCTTAAGGTCCTTGTCTCGAGAGCCATGTGGAATGACTCTTCGGATTCGCTAGAGCTAGAGCTAGTATTTGAGGATTCCTCCGAGGGTGTGTGCGGAAATAAATTTCTCAACCTCTCGAAGGCTTGTTCTATTTCGGGGTTTGTGACGTGCACTGTGTCGTGGTGTGCACTCAAAATAATATTCAATACAACACTTATACGTAGTATAGCGTAGTAAGGTTCGTATCCACAGGGAAAGGAATACTTTTCTTTTTATAGAACTAGTAACAAAATGGGGGGTTTTCAGATTTGATTTGATTTAATTAACACTAAGATGAATGACTTAAATGAGTTTAATTAATGAGAAGAAGACTTGGTTTTGCTTTTATCCACTTAATGAAATGTTTGTCGATCCCGGTTTATCTTTAACTATCTTCCTCTCGAATACTCAATCGAGGAGTATATCCAGTTCATCGAGGGTAGTTATTAATAACGAGAAGCGTTCATTAATAAAACTTACTATCGAGTCAATATAGAACAAGCGCCGTATATTAAATTGATAGTAGCAATAAACTTAAGATGAAAACGATTGAGATTGATAACCTCAACACAAGCGGTTTATTGGTTTAATCAATATAATTAATTCCCCTTAGATTATTAACCATGAGATGCATGCATTAATAATCCAAGTTTACTACCATGAAAGGACCGAATTAATAACAAGCGTATTAATCGACCGATTCTAGTATTAATGAATATATGAAACAAAACTAGTTGATCCTTTAAGTAATGTTCAAAATATTAATATGAAATATGAATAGGAATTAATTAATACTCAAGAAAGAATATTAAAGAAGATGAATCCTACTATAGTTAATATCAAGATGTTAACTAATTGTCATCTTAGTAACACTCCCCAATATTAACGTAGCGGAAGAAATAATTATTACTATAACTAATGTCAAGATGTTAACTAATTGTCATCTTAGTAACACTCCCCAACATTGATATAGAAATAGTATTTAAAGGAAGAATTAATATTCAAGGAAGAAGATTAAAGAGAATAACTCACAACTTACAAATTCATTAAGCTTCAAAGTAGCAAAACCAAGATGGAAGAGTTTAGCTCCTCATTTGGAGACTAAACATGCTATAACAATATAAAAGAAATACTATTCTAAACTGAGCTTAAGAGTATGGAAGAAGGGATGTCTAAAGTGAAGGGAAGGAGGTGTATTTATAGGCTTTTTTCAGGTGCACGCCGAGTACTCGATCGAGTATGTACATATACTCGATCGAGTATGTGTAAAACTTCGAATTCGATCCATACTCGATCGATATTCGGTCATAATTTATATGTATACCCGATCGAGTATGTCGGTGTACTCGATCGGGTATAACAATAGAACGTGGCCAAATCTTTCCTTGCATGTTCCTTTGTTCCCGGATCGGATCCTTGAAAATCAGTATTGGTACTCGATCGAGTATAAGGTATACTCAACCGAGTACAGGTCAAAATCAGGATCTTTCTTTTTGTCTTGTACTCTTGCACCTTCCTTCACCAATGATCATTTGATTGATCTTGGACCTGTTTAAGCTCAAAATAAGCCTAATCTAAACAATTTACAAGAATTTAACAAACTAACTATTACACCAAAAGTGTGTAATTTCCGAAATACTTCGTATTAAACAACCAAAACTAACTAAAAACGTAAATAAACATACGGAAATTACAAACGTATCAACTCCCCCACACTTAGTTCTTTACTCGTCCTCGAGTAAAGTCAAATGTTTCAAACAGTTAAAGATCATTCCATGAGTTCAAGAAAGAAAAGAGCTAAGATCACCAAGAAATAAAAAAAAATGATTTTACAAACAACATTCTCTCTTGGGTTTTATGATCTTCTATGCTCCATCTTCTTGCCTCTTCTTCCTCTTCTTTTCTTTTTCTCTTTTTCTCATCTTTCTCCCCAAAAGATCAAGTGAGTTCCTGCACACAACAAAAATTTCTCTCATATCTCTCATTTTGCCTAGGAGCCTTTTTCAGGTTTTCATCCTAGCATCTCTTTTTGTTTTTCCATCCTTACTAACTCACTCATTTTTTTTTATAAGCCATTTTTGCTTAGATTGCCCATTCTTGGGTTTTCAACCTAACTAGCATTTCAATTCTTTTATTTATTTCTTTTTTTTTGTTTACAAAGAGTAAAAGAAATTCATGCATAGTAAAGTGTGAAAATAAAAATTACATACCATGATGAGTCTCCTCCCCCACACTTATTTTAAGCACTGTCCCTAGTGCCCGCCTTCTCCGCCATAGTGACTGCCTCCAAAGCCGCCTCCATAGCTCCCGTCGCCCATGTGAGTATCGCCACTGTCATCCCCGCCATCAAAACCTCCACCCCCGGAGCTAGATCCTCCAAAATTACCCCATTGAGTGGGGTCATACCAAGAGGGGGGTGGTGGTGGTTGAGCCATGGTGTGGAATTGGCCTTGATGAGCCATGTAGGAATACATAGGTCCATAGAACCTACGTTGATCTTCTTCATACCTTCGGTTGTCTTCGGCCCGTTGCTCCTCTAGCCTTTGAAACCCCGCCCTTTGTTCCTCCCGATACTTACCAACTTCATTGGTAACTCTATTAAATCCGTCAAGCAGTTGTTGGAAGTAATCGGGAGGTGGGTAAGCTTGGTTAGGTGCGGGCATGTGGTGATGTGCAACCTCGGGTTCTTGGTTCTCGGGTTGAGGCTCTTGGTCAGGTTGGTCTTCGGGGAGATCTTGGGCTTGTGGTTCTTGGAGATGTGGTGGTAGGGCGTGAGGGAATAGGTAGTGGGGCACCTCGAACTCCGGCCTGTAGATGATTTTGGGAGTGTCGGGGTTTGGCAAAAGGAAGTATTGGACCGGTTGGACGTGTATGATCCAGTTGTACATGTGTTTTGGTTGGTCTCCAATGTACACTGTATGAGAAAAAGAGGTGCAGCCTGAACGGCCTAACCAACCTATGTCCATCAAACAATATTCGGGTATAGGAGAGTTATCCATATACCCGAATTTACCGGCCAAGTGCATAATTACCCCTCCCAAAACAATGGCTCCTTTGGCTACGCTTTCTTTTTTCAGATGTGCCCACATGAGATTGCACAGATTAAAGTCTACGTGACGACGGAATAGGGCCACGGACATCAAACAAACGTCCCCAATTCTAGTGTGATGGTTGTTGGGACGGCCAAGCAAGCAATTGGCTAAGAATTTCAAGAATAACCGGAGGACGGGGTGTTGGACATGACTAATATACATTTGGGAGGAGTTAAAGCTCACTTCCCCGGTCATCTTTGTCCATAGGGAGTGCCCAAAAATGGTGTTATCCGAGATGGATCTCTCGTAGGGCACCGGGATGCCAAAATGTTCAGCAAACTCGAGTTTCGTTATTGAGTAGTTCCGGTTAAACAAACGAAACTCGAGTCTATCATCCCTAAAATCCGCTTCATCACTTTCAAATTTCACCGAACTCAAGAATTCGTAGATAATCCGTTCATTAGAATTGTATTTCATATTGAAAATACGGTCCATATCTAATGCATGAAAGAATTTTCTACAACTCTTATAGACTCCTAATTCTCGTAGAGCATCATGGCAAAGAAAACGGGAAGGTTTTACTTGCCTTTTTGTTGTTGCTAGGAGTCTAGTTCGGTGTTCGGCGTCGGCGGGAATGATGTCTTCAAAGCCCGGGATGGGTGCTATGGTGATTGAGCTTTCTCCCCTATTCTTCCTTGGTGCCATTGTTGATGAATTTGAGCTTGAAGAGGCAAAAATTCGAATGGGGGTAGGGTTTTTTGGGATTTGGTGGAAGTTTGGGGAAAATGGGATTTTTGGGTATAGATATGGAGAGGAGAGGAAGGGGAGTATTTTGGTGGAAGAATGGGTTGATTTGGTGGAGAACTGAAAGAGATATGGTCGAGAGAAGGGTTGAAAATGGAGTTTGGGGGAGAGGTTGTTCGAAATTTTTGAGAGTTTTGGGGAAGATGAAGTGTTTTGGAGTGTATTTGGGGTTATATCCGCAGGGGTACCCGATCGAGTATCCCTGTATACCCGATCGGGTACCGGAGGCAGGGGCATAGAAAAGTTGATTTTCCACTTATACTCGACCGAGTATTGATATGTACTCGATCGGGTATAGGAGGCAGGGGCTTATTGCTTTCATTTTTCCACCAATACTCGATCGAGTATCAACCTGTACTCGATCGAGTATAGGAGACAGATTTTTTTCTTCTTCTTATTTCAGTTCATACTCGACCGGGTAAAGAAATATACCCGATCGAGTATGTCTCCATTTGTGGAAAATATGGCTACTTCGATCGAGTAGTGCCTCGGTTCCTCTTTTTTAAACCATACCCGACCGAGTATGAGATGGTACTCGATCGAGTGTGTCCCCAGATACTTCAAAACCTGCATTTTCTTCTTCTCAAAAAAAATAAATGTGATTAGTTCCCTCTTTCTCTTTTCTCTCAAATTCACACGAAAAGGAAATAAAATCTAACTACCTGACTTGGGTTGCCTCCCAAGAAGCGCCTTATTTAACGTCGTGGCACGACGTTTTATTTATTTTTATTTTTATTTTATGTGGGATCGTGAGCATCCCTTCCTTCATTTCTTTTCTTAAGCCTTTTCCAGTAAGGCCGACCTTTCTTCTTTGTTCCCAACTCAATTAAAACATTTAGTGTTGGTGGTTCAAAAACATTTAAAGAACAAAGAGATTGATTTTTAATTTGTTTTTTCGTAGAGTCAAAGATGTTGAACTCTACTTTTTGGTCATCGAACTCTAAAGTTAATGAACCACTAGACACGTCAATTTTTGTTTTTGCGGTCTTTAAGAAGGGTCTACCCAAAAGGATGGGTGTTGTTTGGTCATCATTTCCCATTTCAAGGACATAGAAGTCAACAGGAAAAACCATATTTTCTACTTCTACTAGCACATCTTCTATTACACCCTTCGGGTAAGTATTAGAATGATCCGCTAGTTGAATCACTACACCTGTTTGTGTAGTGGGCCGAGTTGTAGGGATTTATAAACAGAGTAAGGAATGACATTTATAGATGCCCCTAAATCCAACAAGGCTTTAGAAAATGCGGTGTCCCCTATCTTGCAAGGTATGGTGAACATGCCCGGGTCGCTACATTTTTCGGGAAGTTTTTTTTGAAATAGAGCCGATACATGTTCACTAACCTTGACCTCTTGTTTTTCTTTTGACTTATCCTTTCGTTTTGTTTTGCATAATTCTTTTAAAAATTTAGCAAAACGGGGAATATTTTTAATGGCTAAATGGTCAAATAGGTACATGAACTGACTTAAAGTGTTCAATTAGCCCCTTATATAGGAGGTTCTGCCCGGCCGTCGCCAATTGGAGCGGTTCCCGGTTGAATTTTTTGATGAAATTTTTTGATCATATTCTTCATTAAGTCTAGTTTACTCATATCAAATTTCAGCTAAATATTAAACCGGGAAGGCAGTCAAATGATTTTCCGAAATGTACTGCGTTGTTTAACTGCGGAGTTATCTTCAAAAAATCATTTGACTGCCTTCCCGGTTGAATTTTTAGCTGAAATTTGGTATGGGTAAACTAGACTTAATGAAGAAGATGCTCAAAAAATTTCATCAAAAAATTCCACCAGGAACCGCCTCAATTGGCAACGGCCGGACAGAATCTCCTATATAAGGGGCTAATTGAACACTTTAAGTTAGTTCATGTACCTATTTGACTCTTTAGCCTATTTTTAATTGAGTTAAGGAGCGGAATGTTTACCTCGCACTTGGCGAATGTCTCATAGATGTCAGTATTTTTCTCCAGCTTCCTTGTCTCCATCAGTGCCTCGGGAAATGGGGCTACTGGTTCATACGATGAATATGGTGGAAGTTTCGCCCTTGTGGTTCCCTCCTCAGATTGAGCTTCTTCTCCATGATCAACCCCCTTGATCTCTTGGTCATTTTTTTCTACCCCCTTCAACATGATTGCATTCACATGTTGTCTCGGGTTTTGCTCCGTTTGAGATGGGAGTTTACCCGAGTCCTTTGCTTCAAGACGGCTTACGGCATTTGAAATTTGGCTAACTTGGGTTTCCAAATTTTTAATGCTTGACTTCGTTTCATGTTGGAATTGTATCATGGTTTGTTGAAATTGACCCATGCTTTGTTGCATGGTAACCATGTTTGAAGTCAAAGCTCTTATCATGTCATCAGTTGACATATTAGGTTGAGAATTTGAGCCTTGATTGTTGAAAGGTGGTTGAGAAGATGAGTTGGATTGTTGGGAGTTTCCATACCTCAAGTTTGGATGATCTCTTAATCAAGGGTTGTAAGAGTTTGAGAATGGATCGTACCTCCTTTGTTGGTGGCCTTGGAAGCCCAAGGCATTGACTTGCTCTGTATCGTTTTCTTGAAGAGTCGGGCATGAGTCAGTGGGATGCCCTTGTTGCGTACAAATGCCGCAGACCTTGACTTCTTGGGTCTTGGATTTTAAGAGGAAATCCTTAACCAAAGAAGTCAAGCCGGCAACTTGACTCTCCAGTGATGATGTTGATTCTGCAGCGGCAACTCTACGAGTTGAGGATCTGCGACCGAATTGCCGTGAGTTCTCGGCCAATTCCGAGATAAGATTTATAGCTTGTGAAGGAGTTTTATTAACAATGCCACCTCCACAAGCGGCGTTCACCATTCTTCTATCATCATCAACAAGACCATCATAAAAGTATAAGATGAGGTCTTGTTCCGAGTAGCCATGATAGGGACAGCTAGCACATAGCTTCTTAAATCTTTCCCAAAATTCATATAAGGATTCATCATCCTTTTGCTCGATGTTGCTTATTTGCTTTTTGAGAGAAGATGAGATGGAAGCAGGATAATACCTATCGAGGAAGCACTTCTTCATTTGTGCCCATGTGTTGATGCTTCCCGAAGGAAGATAGAAAAGCCAATCCTTCGCGGTATCTTTCAAGGAGAATGGGAAGGCTCTCAGTTTTATTTGCTCTTCTGTGGCACCGTTTGGGCACATGCTTGTGCAAACGATGTGGAATTCCGAAAGATGTTTATTCGGGTCTTCTCCTCTCATGCCATGGAAAGATGGCAATAAATGTATGAGCCCAGATTTCAGCTCAAATGTGTTACCCTCATCAAGAGTAGGAAAGGTAATACATAGTGGTTGTTGATTCAAGTTTGGAGCTGTGAGCTCCCTCAAGGTCCTTGTCTCGAGAGCCATGTGGAATGACTCTTCGGATTCGCTAGAGCTAGAGCTAGCGTTTGAGGATTCCTCCGAGGGTGTGTGCGGAAACAAATTTCTCAACCTCTCGAAGGCTTGTTCTATTTCAGGGTTTGCTTGATAAGTGATTTCGTTCAATGAACGATATTTGACCATATACTTCCCAAAGCTCAGAAATAGAAAAAGTAACTCTTTATATTTTGTTTAATTTTTTTTTTTTTTGATTTTTCTTGAAATAAAATAAAAAGGAAAATAATTGCCTATCCCCGGCAACGGCGCCAAATTTGACGTGCACTGTGTCGTGGTGTGCACTCAAAATAATATTCAATACAACACTTATACGTAGTATAGCGTAGTAAGGTTCGTATCCACAGGGAAAGGAATACTTTTCTTTTTATAGAACTAGTAACAAAATGGGGGGTTTTTAGATTTGATTTGATTTAATTAACACTAAGATGAATGACTTAAATGAGTTTAATTAATGAGAAGAAGACTTGGTTTTGCTTTTATCCACTTAATGAAATGTTTGTCGATCCCGGTTTATCTTTAACTATCTTCCTCTCGAATACTCAATCGAGGAGTATATCCAGTTCATCGAGGGTAGTTATTAATAACGAGAAGCGTTCATTAATAAAACTTACTATCGAGTCAATATAGAACAAGCGCCGTATATTAAATTGATAGTAGCAATAAACTTAAGATGAAAACGATTGAGATTGATAACCTCAACACAAGCGGTTTATTGGTTTAATCAATATAATTAATTCCCCTTAGATTATTAACCATGAGATGCATGCATTAATAATCCAAGTTTACTACCATGAAAGGACCGAATTAATAACAAGCGTATTAATCGACCGATTCTAGTATTAATGAATATATGAAACAAAACTAGTTGATCCTTTAAGTAATGTTCAAAATATTAATATGAAATATGAATAGGAATTAATTAATACTCAAGAAAGAATATTAAAGAAGATGAATCCTACTATAGTTAATATCAAGATGTTAACTAATTGTCATCTTAGTAACACTCCCCAATATTAACGTAGCGGAAGAAATAATTATTACTATAACTAATGTCAAGATGTTAACTAATTGTCATCTTAGTAACACTCCCCAACATTGATATAGAAATAGTATTTAAAGGAAGAATTAATATTCAAGGAAGAAGATTAAAGAGAATAACTCACAACTTACAAATTTATTAAGCTTCAAAGTAGCAAAACCAAGATGGAAGAGTTTAGCTCCTCATTTGGAGACTAAACATGCTATAACAATATAAAAGAAATACTATTCTAAACTGAGCTTAAGAGTATGGAAGAAGGGATGTCTAAAGTGAAGGGAAGGAGGTGTATTTATAGGCTTTTTTCAGGTGCACGCCGAGTACTCGATCGAGTATGTACATATACTCGATCGAGTATGTGTAAAACTTCGAATTCGATCCATACTCGATCGATATTCGGTCATAATTTATATGTATACCCGATCGAGTATGTCGGTGTACTCGATCGGGTATAACAATAGAACGTGGCCAAATCTTTCCTTGCATGTTCCTTTGTTCCCGGATCGGATCCTTGAAAATCAGTATTGGTACTCGATCGAGTATAAGGTATACTCGACCGAGTACAGGTCAAAATCAGGATCTTTCTTTTTGTCTTGTACTCTTGCACCTTCCTTCACCAATGATCATTTGATTGATCTTGGACCTGTTTAAGCTCAAAATAAGCCTAATCTAAACAATTTACAAGAATTTAACAAACTAACTATTACACCAAAAGTGTGTAATTTCCGAAATATTAAACAACCAAAACTAACTAAAAACGTAAATAAACATACGGAAATTACAAACGTATCAGTTTGTTTGGTAAGTAAGTTCGTTTATAGAACGGGTTTTTACCATATACTCATGTAAGCTCAGAAATAGAAAAAGTAAGAACTCTTTATATTTTGTTTAAATTTTTTTTTTTGATTTTTTTTTTATAAAAAAATAAAAAGAAAAATAATTGCCTTTCCCCGGCAACGGCGCCAAATTTGACGTGCACTTGTCGTGAGGTGCACTCAAAATAAATATCAATACGACACTAATACGTAGTATAGCGAAGTAAGGTTCGTATCCACAGGGAAAGGAATACTTCTCTCTTTATAAACTAGTAACAAGGGGGGGTTTTAGATTGAGTAAATGAACTTAAATTATATTTAAATACGAAGATGAACGAGTTATGTGGTTTAATTAATAAGAAGAAGACTTGGCTTTGCTTTTATCCACTTAATGAAATGTTCGTCGATCCCGGTTATATCTTTAACTATCTTCCTCTCGAATACTCAATCGAGGAGTATATCCAGTTCATCGAGGGTAGTTATTAATAACGAGACGCGTTCATTAATAAAACTTACTACCGAGTCAATATAGAACAAGCGCCGTATATTAACTTGATAGTAGCAATAAAATCAAGATGAAAACGATTGAGATTGATAACCTCAACACAAGCGGTTTATTGGTTTAATCAATATAATTAATTCCCCTTGGCTTATTAATCATGAGAAGCATGCATTAACAACCCAAGTTTACTACCATTGAAAGAACCGAATTAATAACAAGCGTATTAACCGATTGATTCTAGTAATAATTAATATATGAAACAAAACTAGTTGATCCTTTAAGTAATGTTCAAAATATTAATATGAAATATGAATAGAAATTAATTAATACTCAAGGAAGAATATTAAAGAAGATGAATCCTACTATAGTTAATATCAAGATGTTAACTAATTGTCATCTTACTAACACTCCCCAATATTAACATAGAGGAAGAAATAGCTATTACTATAATTAATGTCAAGATGTTAACTAATTGTCATCTTAGTAACACTCCCCAACATTGATATAGAAATAGTATTTAAAGGAAGAATTAATATTCAAGGAAGAAGATTAAAGAGAATAACTCACAACTTACAAATTCATTAAGCTTCAAAGTAGCAAAACCAAGATGGAAGAGTTTAGCTCCTCATTTGGAGACTAAACATGATAGAAAATATAAAGAAAACACTAATCTAAACTGAGCTAAAGAGTATATGTGAATTGGTGATTTTATTGTGAAGGAAAGGGGTGTATTTATAGGCTTTTGGGAGCTGCAGGGTCTGATACCCGACCGGGTATATAGGATACCCGACCGGGTATCTCAGGAAATTGCCCAGAAAGTCACTTTTCTGGGCATACCCGATCGGGTAAGGGTATATACCCGATCGGGTATGTGACAAATCTTTTTGAAAATTTGCTCCCACGATCATTTGTCTTCGGATTTGATTTGGACAGTCGAATCAAGCAATTACCCGATCGGGTATAGGCAATACCCGACCGGGTACATGAGTATTTTTTCCAAATCGAAATCTTTCTTGTCTCCTTGCACTTTCCTTGATCTTTTAAGGTCCAATCTTGATCTCTTAGATGATCTTTGACCTGTTTAACTCAGAAAAATCCTAATCTAACTAAATTACAAATAAAAATGAAAATAAAGTATTACACCAAAAGTGTGTAATTTCCACAACTACAACTAATAAAAACTAGTTAAAAATACAAACATACAATTGGAAATTACATGAATATCAACACCGTTTGACACTGTTTTGCACTGTTTGGAACTGTTTTGATGTAAATGACTTGTCATTTAAGAAAATGGGAAGTTAAATTAGGGACATCCAATTCTTGATGTTAAAGTGGAAATTGTTTCAGGGAGGGAGAGAGTATATCTATCAATTCTTGATGTTCCATCCGATTAACTTGATTTTATAAACCGGAGTACCATTTATTTACTTCATATTTTATCGGTATTGAACCTTCGACATATCTCAATGAAAGCAAAATAATGGCATCCTCAAATTACACTCACAATAAATCATCAAGTATTCAAGTTGAGTTGGGATCCGGGGCCTATGCCTTGCTTTAAAGCAAGGTAGGGTGCCCGGCTCTTCCGGACCGTTTGATCGGAAATACGACGGTCAAAGATCTTGGACTCCATCCCTCCCCCGATCTCGAGGTCGTCCTCGTCCCCTCCCTGCCATCGGATGCCGCAAGGCACTCTGCCTTATGGCAGAGGATCCGAATCCGTTGAGTAAGGCTGCAAGCAGAGGTAGGGCTTACCGGGTCCGGCGCCCCCTAAATTTGAAAAGCGAGTCTAGAAAAATATACTCCAAAGCGGAGTACCTTATAAAAGACACAAAATAAAACACATGAATTAGAAAAGAAGATAAAAGAAGAAGGGATCGAAAAGAGAGCTGATGAAAAGCTGAGGAAGTAATGATGCCGTTGAAAGCAAAATGTCAAACACAACGTTGCAGTTTTGGGAAATGGCGATTTTCTCAAATCTGAAATGCATGCATTTTCCCCACTCCCAAAGTCGCTATACTCTTGTCGTTGTCTCTCACACCATGTCACCACCCATTTTCTTCTACTTATTCTCCCCGCAATATTTCTTCTGCATTGCTTTTATTAACTAAAGTTTTAAGAAGATAAAAAAGCCCTTATTACAAAAAGATGAAAAGGGAAATTTAAAATTAATTTATTTGAATTTCGGAATTACCATGGGTTCGTATATCGTGGGAGCAGCCCATCGTGAGCATGCTGCTTCCACAGGCAAAAATGAGCTTTACACGCGGGTGAACAATAATTTTCTTTTTTCCATTCTCCAGTAGCAGAATGATGTTACTCGCGTGTAAAAAATGTAACTCACGCTCATAAGAAATGTAACTTCAAGCAAGTGGAAATGTAACTTGTCTAGTACGGATAGAAATAAAACATTGATTTCAATGAAAACTTGGAGTCTAATTTCTCAATTGTTTCACATAAATAGTGAATATGTATTTTATAATATTAAGGCCATAAACATTGTTTTTTTCTTAAAATAAGTTTTTTGCCAAAAAATCATTTTTGTAAAAAAGTGATGTTGTTTCAATAGCAAGGACTTCTTAAATAGTGAATATATTCTACTTTTAAATCACTTGTTTTGCCAAATAAATCATTTTAATTGCCAAAACAAATTGTTTTGCAAAAAAATGATTCTTTTGTTTCAATAGCAGGGCTTTATGTTGTGATGTAACTCGTGTTATGCAAAATGTAACTCACGTTGATGGAAACTCTAACTTAGGTATATGTAAAATGTAACTTGTTAAGTCAAGTTACTCGCGAATAGGAAGATGTAACTCACGCATAAGAAGATGTAATTTCATATACTATCAAATGTAAACAATGAAAATAAGGAGTCTAATTACTCAAATTAATTTACGTAAATAGTTAAATTTTTTTTAGTATTAAGCTCATAAAAATGTTTCAACGAATTTTTTTTTGCCATCAAACGAGCTCTATATCGATGTTATATATTTCTATATCTATATTTTTATATTTATATCTATATAATACGTAGTACAATAAAGCAAACCCTTAAAAAACTCTATGAAAGAATTGATGGCATGTGTCAACACTCTTTATTACGGAGTATAAAATTTGACGTGTGTTAATGCCATCATAAATTGATTTTATTTTTTTTAGTAGTACATGTTATAAGAATGTTTTCACATAGACTGAAATCTTCCAAACTAATCAGGTCTTTGTAAGTCAGGTTTGACCTATTTCACAATGATCTTCACTGATATGCTTATGTTGAATTTGGTCCTTTTGAAAACATCATAATTGATGTCATATATGTAACATTATTTTGAAATATTTGAACTAATCAAATAATAATGTCCCATAAGTGTGGTGCAATGATGGCGGATATTGTAACGGTTTCCGTTACAAGAGCCACCTTGATGGTAGGTGGCTATATAAGTGCTCCATGGTCCTCCCACTCCTCCTATCACAACATACATTCACATGTATGCTTAGCTCCATATCCGAATAGGCTCTAAGCAATATACACCATCTAGAGTGAGGAGTGAAGTGGGAGACGAAAAGGATTTCCGGTGTTCTTCCACGTTCTTCGACCGTTCATCAACAATATGGCTGGAGGTTAGCGATCCTATTATTTCCGCTGCGTTGTTATGATTTTAGGCTAACATTTGGTATCAGAGCCTGTTTAATCTCTGCCTATTTGTTGTATGAACATCATGAATTTTATATGAACATTCGGTATATACATGTTCATATATGTGTTCATCACATCACACACATATATGTTTTGTTCGTATATATTATATATAAATATATATATGTGTATATGTTTAACATGATTTCCATGTCATATGCATGAATTGAACCATATGTGTGTGCTCATGTATATTCGTATGTGTTCATATGGAAGCATGGATTTTTGTGTGTGTTCGTATGACATATGTATGTATATTTGTGTCATATAATTTTATGTATGATTTTATATATAATCGTATGTCCTATAATCATACATATATGTTGTCCGAAAATTATATAATAATTTGATGGTCCCGGATAGGGTAAAAGTCTAGAGGGGGGGGGGGGGGGTGAATAGACTTTTAAATCTTTTTCATCTTTATGAAGTTTTCCCTCTAGATGAATTGATCTATAATCTTTTGAGAGATTAATAGATGCACAGCGGAAGTCTTTACTCTTTATGTGCCTTTATGTGATGAGTGTTTGACCACTTTCAAATATGGGAAGATTGGACTTTGATCAGTGAGCAGTTGGCTTGGCAGTTGCCTGGATGATAGGAAACTGCTGAGGCAACTGCTAGTGTAAAACAGGAGTTTGGAAGAGATAATTATATAGCCTTGTACAGAATGATGAGGACTTTATGAAAATGTGTAGAGCTAAGGAGAATAAGGAGTTTTGCCTGAGCAGAGGTCTGAGCAGTTGGGTAAACCCAGGGAACTGCTAAGCCGTCTGCTGTGTATGAAAGGGGTATTTCTGAGAACTGACAAACCAAACCTTTTAGTTGTGATATTCCAAAGTTCGTGTGAAACAGTTGTCTCAAAGAAAAGTGAGTTATTAAGCAGTAGGATAAGCAGTAGAGTCAATTAAGACTACTGCTTAGGATGCTGCTGGCAAACTACGATCCCTTTAATGAGAAGTGTTGGGTGTGTGCTCTGTTGAGTAAAGGAGAATCAACACACGATGTATTCTGGTTCAGAGGTGGTGTAATCCTCCTACATCCAGTCCCACCCTATTTCAGATGGATTTCCACTAAAGTATTAAGCCCAATACACTTAGTGCCAATCTAGCCTTTACAACACTTAGGCCTAGATTGAAGGTTTTTCACAATGAGTATAACACCACTCAAAGTTACTCAGTCCTTAGACTTTTCTCAATTGATCCAGTGGGGATCAAAAGGTACTCTATCTATCTAACTACACTTTAGGATCCGAACAACTGTTCTCCTAAGTGTTTACAACCACTTGTGAAATGTTACAAGAAAGTTCTAACCTCCAACTATGAACTAAGCTCTAAAAATGTAAAAGTATTGATCTAATCTAAGAGCTTAGTGAAGCATGAGGCTAAGCAGAGAGTAAAGTTGAGTTTGCACTTTCTCTTTTGCTAGATATCTCGTATATGCTTTGATGAAAGTATTTCTCCACTTAGGATGCTCAAGCTTATTTTTGAACTCATGCTTCTACCTATATTTATAGGCCTTCATGGTTGATTAATCTCATCCGTTGGTTGAGATGGATTAATCTTGTGCGTTGAGGGTCTGGCTAGGATGAATTGTACATTCGTCTTCTTGTGCAGGAGCTTTAAATCTTTTTGTTTTCTGTCTTGAATGATTGGGCTGCGGTATGGGTGTGTCTTCAGCCGCTGCAGCTTCACTCCAAGAAGTCCTCCCATGCTGTAGGACCGTGTATTTAATGCTGGTCAACTTTTGTCTTCCAATCAATATTCAATGTATTCTAGCATCTCAAATGTGACTTATATTTAATCTTTGAGTAACATGATATATGCCGGTAGGATTTAAATATCTTATGAAGGTAAAAAGTTACCTTATTGCATTTTTATATATCCGGTAATATATCATTAATCTTAAAGATTGTACATTTATTTTTGTCACTTATGATTTAAATGTTACTTCTGAAAATAAGACTCAATGTACATTTGTTTAGTATAGTGGCATCATCAAAATCTATCAAAATTGGAGACTAACAATTTCCCCCTTTTTGATGATGCCAAAACTATACAACACAAGAAACAACTGTTTTTATTGATTTGCAATGAGAATATTGTACATTGGTCTATAGTCTAAAGTACAATAGTTTTTAGTCACTTTCGGACTTTTCTTGAAGTCTGCTTTTGTTGATTTCTTCCAGCTTTTTCTTGGCTTCTTCTGCTTTCCTTTTTCTGATCTCTGCTTCTTCTTGGAGCAGCTTGTTCTTCCTTCTTGTTGCAGCTGCTTTTCTTGCTGCTGCTGATCTAGAGGAAGAGGGACCTGCTTGAGTTGTCCTTTCCCCCTTTTTGGCATCATCAGCAGGGGTCTCACTCTCTTTGAAGAGTGCTTCTATTTCTGGGTCAGAGTCAGGATCTTCAATTTGCCTCCTTGATGGATCCAGACCATATACTTCAATGGACAGGGCCTTGATATGATTATTGATGTCCAAAAGATCTGTTTTGACTTCATCCTTGACCTCATTCTCTAATCTTTGAAGCTTGTCCTGTGTAGCTACTAGGCTCTGACCTAGTTTCTGAAAGTCAGACCCTTGCTTCCAAAAGGTGTCCTGAGTAGCCTTTTGAAGAACTTGAAAGTTGTGAGCAACGTCTTTAGTGAGCTGTTCATAGGCTCTAGCATGAGCCTGCTGGTCCATAAGGAATTTCTGAGAGAGCTTGAACATGGCAGGGAACTCCTCATTCCTTAGTTTCAGGAGGTACTCTTCATGTTCTTGAACCTGTTTAAGAGCCTGATTGAGGGTAGGTGGAGGAGAAGTTAGAGAAGGGACCTGATCAGATGGTCCTGCTACAGTTGGCTGATCTTTTTGTTGCCTTTGAAGTTCTAGTATCTGTCTTTCGAGATCCTCATTTCGGGCTTTGAGTGCATCAAGCTCCTGCTTGATCTCTGTATTAAGAGCTGACTGCTGGGAGGTTCTTGTTTTGAGGAGAGCTCTTTGCTCAGCATTGAATACTTGTTGGATCATGGAGTCTTTTCGTATATGACTGTGGATCTCTCCAAATCTGATGTCCAACCTTTCCTCTAGCTGCTTTTTCATCTTTATCAGTCTTTTGTGTAATCTGACCTCAGCGCGGCTGATAAATGTAGTTGTAGCCCTTCTTTCTCTGATGAAGACATCTGCCAAGGTAGCATTGTCATTTTCTTCATCCACGGTTTCAAGAATGAACGTGGGAGAGTGCTGTTCGATGTGTTGAGTAGAGTCTTGAGAGTGGGCACTAGACTTTTGTTCTTGATCAGCAGTGGGCTGGAGTGGAATGGTGGCAGTATGCTGCTCAGTTGACTTTTGAGCTACTTCCTCCATTGCTTTGGAGGTTTCTCCACCTCCTCTAGTCTCAAATCTAGATTTCTCTAGAACCATTTGAAGTGTTTTATCACTGGAGGAGGAAGAAGAAATGATTTGCTTACCTCTATTCGGTGAAGGGCCATTTGGACCAGAATGATCGTCATCATCATCAAGGTCATCATCATCATTGTCCGTAGAGTGCTTCTCTTGGAGATTATCAGTCAGCTGCTTCTTCTTTGAGAGATAGACCGGATTCATTTGGTGAAGATTTGTTGCTGTAGTAATGTCTTCAGTACCTAACCAGTTTAGGGCAAAGTACTCTTCCGTGATGAATTTGGAAAGGGTTTTGGCTTGGGTTAGGATTCGAGACATCTTCCATTTCCTCCACTCCTTGACTCGAGCCCATTCAGCATCTAGTTTTTGCAGAGGAGTGGGTGAGTAGTCAGTTGATGAAGGTGGAGCTTCCAGTTCTTCTTCCTGAGTTGTCACCTCTTGAATATTCATTGTGAGTGGAGTTGCAGAGATAGCAATACTTGATGAGGAAGTAGCCTGCTGTTCTTCACTGGGTTGGGAACCTCCACTTTCTTCAGGAACAGTGGATAGGGGGTGAGTTGTGGTTTGTAAGTGGACATGATTGAGTTCTGGAGAGGAGGCTTCTGCTTCTAGTTCATCCTGCAGATTCCTTGTTGTAGGAGTTTTCCTTTTAGACTTGTGTGATTGGACTTCTTCATTGTCAGAACGAGGCCTCTTTAGTGACTTGGTTTTGATCTTCTTGAATTCGGTTTGGATGGGCTCGTTTGAGAGGAAGGTGTCTTCTGCCTTAGGTAGTTCTGGGGCTCCTTGATTGGATTTGAGAGTCAGAAACTTTCTCCAGGTAGTTGCTTCTTTGATGTTGCTTCGAGCTCCCTTTCTTCTTAAGATTTCACCAATAAGAAAACCATACCCTAGCCAGGGCATGGTGTTGTTTGGTCTTTCGTGGTATTTCTTCACATATACTAGCAGGTTGTTGAAGACATACTTTGTCCAGTTGAAAGGTGTTCCAGAGATGATTGCAGCCAATGGAGTTGCTCTCTTCTTGTTGATTTCATCAAGTGCAGTATTCTTGGAGTCAATGCACTTGTAGAGTATGCTTAGCAGAAGAGCATACTCATGCACCATTTTGTTGGTCTTGAGGTTGAGAGTTTGTGTGTTCTGTGCGCTGGGTATCAAGACCATTTCTTTGAACTCTTGTTCATTCAGTTCAAAGTCTTCAACTAATGGGGCTTCATCTCCGGGTAGTGAGAGCAGTTGTCTGATGTCTCCTTCTTCAATTTCTACGGGTCTTCCTTTTATCCAGGATTTGAGAGTTTCTTTGGTAGAGTTGAGATAGAACTCTGCAGCTACTTCAGGATAGAAACATGGATATGGGTAGGTTGCCATTTTGAGAAGGCCTGTGGAGTCAAGTTTTCTCAGAAGAGCAGCCATCAGATCACTGTTGTTGGCTTTCTTCATGATGATGGATGTGTCTAGGATGGAGCCGGTGAAGACCTTTTTGGAGAAGTGTTGAAGAGATGCCATTTTTGTTTGATTGATGAATGGAGTGAAGTATTTGAGAAGGATAGGATGCAGGTTTAGAGCTTTTGGGAGTGATTGTGGATTTTTAGAGAGAGGATTGAGAGAGATTGCAAAGTAACAATGTAAAGGGAATTGTACGGAGGAGATATTTATTCTCTTTCGGAAACTAGCCGTTGAGATATAGCCGTTTAGAGAAAACGGCTGGACACGCGTATCATTTACTCCGTTCACACTTGTAGCAGGGGGCTCAATGTTAGGTAGATTATTGATGATCTGTGAAGACGAAAGTTACCTTTTTAGAGTCCTTGATTTGAGAGAATCAAGATGATGTATGCCTCGTGCTGAGATCCCACGTATGTTGGAGCAGAAAGTGAGCCAACTGCTGTCCTAAGACAGGCTTCTGCTCCTGAGGCAGACATCTCCTGGCAGACATCTGTTCGAATTTGTGAACTAGTGTCTTTACCTCCATTGTTCTTCCCTTGTTCCAAGCTTGTACTCTTCTTTATGAAAGTATTAATTCAATTCCTCTTGTTACACATATAGCAGTGGTCTATTTGGTCAGTTGCCTGCTTACCCTACTGCTGTCTTGAGTAGTCACCTGCTGAGCCTACTTCTTGAATTTTGATTCCCTCTTTCTTTTGAAAGTCTGAGATAGACCTTCTTGGACCTTGATGCTTCATTCCTTTTGGATTGTGAGTAGCCTGAGATGGCTACCCCTGTAAGTTCCCCCTCTAGGAATTCCCCCTCGATTATGGAATTAGGTTCCCCCTGAATAGATGCAGGGTTATTCCTTCGCTTGATCTAGATCATCTAACATACCAAGTTCTTGCCTTAGTTGGTTGAATCTAGCTTCATTTAATGGCTTGGTGAAGATGTCAGCCAACTGCTTTTCCGTAGGGATGTACTCAAGCTTGATGGTCTTCTTCTCAACATGCTCTCTGATAAAGTGATGTCTGATCTCAATGTGTTTGGTTCTTGAATGAAAGACTGGATTATGAGTGATAGCAATAGCACTAGTGTTATCACACAGTATGCTAATCTCCTTTGTTTCTTCTCCATAATCCTTCAACTGCTGTTTCATCCATAGTATTTGAGCACAGCAGCTGCCTGCAGCTATGTATTCTGCTTCGGCAGTGCTAGTAGCAATTGAGTTCTGTTTCTTGCTGAACCAAGAGACAAGTCTTCCACCAATTAATTGACAAGTTCCTGAGGTGCTTTTTCTATCAATTTTGCATCCGGCAAAGTTAGAGTCTGAATAACCATAGAGTTCAAACCCTCCATTTGTTGGATACCATAATCCAGAGTTAGGATTGCCTTTTAGATACCTCAAAATCTTCTTAGCCGCTAGAAGATGGCTTTCCTTGGGTTTTGATTGAAACCTTGCACATATACCCACTGAGTAGGAGATATCAGGCCTACTAGTGGTGAGATATAACAAGGAGCCAATCAGACCTCTGTAAAGTGTGGGATCAACATCTTTGCCATCTTCATCCTGACTTAGACTTTGGGATGTATTCATGGGTATTTTCACAGTGGACTTGTTTTCAACTTTGAACTTTTTCATGAGATCTCTTGTATATTTTGCTTGGTTGATGAAGATACCTTGAGGAGTCTGCTTTACTTGTAGTCCCAAGAAATAATTCAACTCTCCCATCATGCTCATTTCAAACTTGTTTTGCATGAGAGTTGAAAATTTCTTGCATAGTGCTTGATTTGAACTTCCAAAGATTATGTCATCAACATAAATTTGGACAAGCAGCAAGTATGAACCTTCTTCAATTTTGAATAGTGTCTTGTCTACTTTTCCTTTAGTAAACCCATTATTCACCAAATATTCAGAGAGAGTGTCATACCATGCTCTTGGGGCTTGTTTGAGTCCATAAAGAGCTTTATGCAGTTTGTAGACTAGATCTTTCTCTCTGTTGACTTCAAATCCAGGAGGTTGCTCCACATAGACCTCCTCTTCTAGTAGACCATTTAGGAATGCACTTTTCACGTCCATTGTGATTCTTCTATCCGTTTATAATTCGGAAAATATTAAAACGGATGGCTAATTAATAATTTTTGATATATTTTACATACATACATATTGCGTTTCTACATGTATATATGAAATTGAACATGTAGTATTTTGTATCTATGATTGGTATTTGTATGTGTGGAGGAGATGCTATCGGATATGGTGGCCGCCGTTTGATGTAGCACCATAGGGTGCTACGGCGGTAGTGCATGAGAGTTTTGATGCGCCTTCATAAGGAACGCCATGACTCTTTTTATGATTTCCGAATTTCTCCATGAAGTTATAGAATAAGTTTTGGACTTATTACTATATTTGGGATCCACTTTGAATGAATTCAATTGTGCTATTTTAATTTGGATAAATTAATTTGGATTTTGGAACAATTTAATTCTTTTTCCAGCACATTTATTTTAATTATTACGTGATGCATTGATTTTAATTTTTATGCATTGCATTGAAATTGTGCATTGAAACTGTGCACTATATTAATCCGGTCCGTAATGCATAATGTTAGATATTAATGCCTTTAATGCGTAATATTGAAGTATTTAGTGCATAACGTATTATTAATATCTTTGATGCGTAACGTATTATTAATGCCTTCAAATGCGTAACGTCTTAAATTAATGCCTTGAATGCATAACGTCGGGAATCAATGCACATATTATTCCCATTAAAGTTGAACTTATGCATAATTGTAATTGACATAGTGCCTAAAATTTAAGCACATTAAGTAAATAAAGTTCTCATTCCGTTACCTTTAAAGTTTTTCCCATGAATAAATTATTTGTGGTAGTACCCAAACAACAATTAACGTGAGAGGTTTAATCGGGGAAATTCTTGGGAAGTACAAACTAGTTACGCTTCAATTTTGATACTAGTTTTCCTTGAATTGTTAATTTGTCCAAAGAATTATTTTTTGATAAATCCTAGCCCCGTCCGACTATCCTGGGAGCATATTTGGGGATTGTCCATCACGAATGTTGTTTTAAGCTTTAAAGGATTGCCTTTGTGATAATATAATTTTATTAATTTTGGAGTAGCCACAGCATCCTTAATTAATTAAAATTATATATTAAGAAGCCTTTGGCGAAAATCACACTAAAGTTAGGCATAAAATTTGTAATTAATTATACGCAATATGACACAATTTATCCCACAGGAAATTTGTTGTATTTTGTATGATTAATTAGGATAAAATATCGGACTATGGTCATAATTTATCCCACAGGAAATTATGATTCGGAATAAAGTTTGATATGTTTATCGGTATGGGTACAAAATTATTTAAGACTCATGCATAAGAATTTAGCCCACAGGCAATTTTTATGGCGGTTGAGTCATCATGGTGCATTATTTACATTGGTAATTCATGCAATTCAGTTATATATGTACCTCAAAACTAACACAAGCTATATATGGACCTTTTCAGCTTCTCAACCCATTACTCATTCCGAATTTTCGTTAGGCCTTGAAATTCCCGAACTAACTGGTGACAACTATAAGGTTTGGAGAGAAAGAGTTCTCCTACACTTAGGTTGCATGGACATTGATTATGCTATTAGGAAGGATGAACCGCCCGCCATTAATGCACAAAGTACTCCGGCTGAAATTGCGCTATATGAGCGATGGGAGAGATCCAATCGGCTCAGCGTAATGTTTATAAAAACTAAAATTTCAGCTGGAATTCGTGGCTCGGTTGATCAGCATAAGAATGTCAATGACTTGCTTAAGGCTATTGATGATCAATTTGTCACTTCGGAAAAGGCCTTAGCAAGTACCTTAATCATGAACTTCTCCTCACTCCGTCTCACAACCGTTAAGGGTGTGCGAGAGCACATCATGAAGATGCGGGACATAGCGGCTCAATTGCAAAATTTGGAGGTAACAATGTCGGAGGCGTTCTTGGTGCACTTCATTCTGAATACCCTTCCTCACCACTATGGGCCATTTAAAATCTCTTATAACACACATAAGGATAAGTGGTCAATTAATGAACTAATGACCATGTGTGTGCAAGAAGAAGAAAGGCTCATAATGGAGTTGGGTGAAAGTGTCATGCTAGCTACAACCTTAGCCAAGAACAAATTTGACAAGTCTCGTACAACCACCTCTAAAGCTAAGGGTAAAGGTAAAATACCATCCAAGGCTGACATTAAGAAGGTACATAAGTGTTATTTCTGTAAAAAGAAAGGACACATGAAGAAAGATTGTGCCAAGTTCAAGAAGTGGTTGGAGAATAAAGGTATTTTATCCTCCTTTGTTTGTCATGAATCCAATATGTGTGATGTTAACACTAATTCATGGTAGATTGATTCTGGTTCTACAATCCACGTTGCAAACTCTTTACAGGGTATGCAGAATCTAAGGAAGCCAGTGGGAAGTGAGCAAAGCATCTTATCCGGAAACAAGATGGGCTCACATGTGGAAGCCATTGGAACATGCACCTTAATTTTAAGTAGTGGCTTTGTTTTAACTTTGGAAAAGACTTTTTATGTACCAAGTTTTTCACGAAACTTGATTTCAATTTCAAGACTAGTACCATTCAGTTTTTCCTTCAATTTC
This sequence comes from Cuscuta epithymum, assembly GCA_945859915.1. NCBI lineage: Eukaryota > Viridiplantae > Streptophyta > Magnoliopsida > Solanales > Convolvulaceae > Cuscuta > Cuscuta epithymum. The sequence goes on along the minus strand of CAMAPF010000948.1, from coordinate 322,929 downwards.
AAGAATAAAGTTATTGATTTATTCAATAAATCTACTTTTGTTGGAAAAGGTACTTTGTCTGATGGTCTTTACCGTATTGATTTGCAAAATGATGCCACACTTAATTCATTTCATGTGCATACTGGCTCCAAAAGACCCAGTGTTGACGAGAATTCCTCTATGTTATGGCACCGAAGATTGGGTCACATCTCCATTGAAAGAATTAAGCGATTAGTTAATGATGGGGTACTTAGTACTCTTGATTTTTCTGATTTTGAAGCTTGTGTAGATTGCATTAAGGGTAAGCAAACAAACAAGTTTAAAAGGGGTTCCAATAGGAGTTCAAGTATATTGGAAATCATACATACTGATATATGTTGTCCAGAAATGGACATGCCGGGTCAGAAATATTTTATCACCTTTATTGACGATTACTCTCGGTATACCTATGTGTATTTGCTTCAAAATAAGTATGAAGCATTGGATGCCTTCAAGTCTTTTAAGGCTGAAGTTGAGAATCAATGTGGGAAGCGAATACAAATAGTTAGATCCGATAGAGGTGGTGAATATTATGGTAGATACACTGAAAATGGACAAGCACCTAGTGCGTTTGCTAAGTTTCTTCAAGAGCATGGGATTGTTGCCCAATACACCATGCCTGGGTCTCCGGACCAAAATGGTGTTGCGGAAAGGAGAAACCGAACGCTTATTGACATGGTGCGGAGTATGCTTAGCAACTCCAATCTTCCTAAGTTTTTGTGGGCTGAAGCACTAAAGACGGCAACGTATATTTTGAACCGAGTTCCAACCAAGGCTGTCCCTAAAACACCTTTTGAGTTATTCAAAGGTTGGAAACCGAGTTTGAAACATATGCGTATTTGGGGATGCCCGTCTGAAGTGAGAATTTATAACCCACATGAGAAGAAATTGGACCCAAGGACTATTAGTGGTTTCTTTATTGGATACGCACAGTCCTCTAAGGGTTACAAGTTTTATTGTCCATCTCATACGACTAGGATTGTGGAATCAAGAAATGCAAAATTTCTTGAGAATGACGTAGTTAGTGGGAGAGATCGGTTCAGGGATTTAATTCCTGTTCATGATCATATGGAATCCCAACCTTCCACGTCATCACAGAGGTTGATTATTGTACACAGTACCCCTCAAGATCAAATTGGTACTGATCAATCTAATATTCCACAATATGCTGGAAATATTCCAGTGGATCCACCTATTCAGGATAATCAAATTCCTGAGGAGGTTGTTGAACCGGAAGATCCTCATGGAGATGATGGTTTAGCATTAAGAAGATCTACTCGAGTTAGAAAGCCAGCAATTTCTAGCGATTATGAAGTGTATTTGCAAGAAACTGACATTGGAGCCGAAAATGATCCTGAAACGTTTTCACAAGCCATGAGTAGCCCGGAGTCCGATTTATGGCACAAAGCTATGAAGGAAGAAATGGACTCCATGAAGAGTAACAAAGTCTGGGATCTAATAGAGTTGCCTAATGGGGCCAAGGCTGTTGGCTGTAAATGGGTCTATAAGACCAAAAGAGATTCATTAGGCTACATTGATAGATATAAAGCAAGACTTGTTGCTAAAGGCTTTACTCAAATCGAAGGAATTGACTACAAGGAGACATTCTCTCCTGTTTCTAAGAAAGATTCCCTTCGTGTGATTTTAGCTTTAGTTGCACATTTCAATCTTGAATTGCAACAAATGGATGTGAAAACAGCATTTCTTAATGGTGATCTAGAAGAAGAGGTTTACATGAAACAACCTGAAAGTTTTTCTTCTAGTCATGGTGAGCATTTAGTTTGCAAGCTTAATAAATCCATTTACGGTTTAAAACAAGCCTCCCGACAATGGTATCTTAAATTCGATGGGATAATTTCTTCATTTGGCTTTGTTGAAAGTCCCATGGATCATTGTATATACCAGAAGGTTAGTGGGAGTAACATTTGTTTTCTTGTTTTATATGTGGATGACATTTTGCTCGCAACAAATGATAAGGGGATGCTACATGAAGTGAAACAATTTCTCTTTAAAAACTTTGATATGAAGGATATGGGTGAGGCATCTTTTGTCATTGGGATAAAGATTCATAGGGATAGATCTCTTGGTGTTCTGGGTCTATCACAAGAAACCTATATCAACAAAGTTTTAGAGAGGTTTCGGATGAAGGATTGTTTACCGAGTGTTGCTCCCATAGTGAGAGGAGATAAATTCAGTTTGGACCAATGTCCAAAGAATGATTTTGAAAGAAAATCCATGCATAATATCCCATATGCGTCGGCAGTTGGTTGCTTGGGATATATCCAGGTTTGTACTAGGCCGGATATTTCCTTTGCTGTCGGGATGTTGGGCCGCTACCAGAGTAATCCAGGTCTGGACCACTGGAGAGCTGCTAAGAAGGTCATGAGGTATCTTAAGGAAACAATTGATTACAAGCTTGTGTATAGAAGAACTGACAACTTGGAAGTTGTGGGTTATTCTGACTCGGACTACGCCGGTTGTGTTGATTCAAGGAAATCGACTTCGGGATATATTTTTATCATGGCCGGTGGAGCTGTTTCTTGGAAGAGCGCCAAACAAACTTCGGTCGCTACTTCTACTATGGAGGCCGAGCTCATTTCTTGTTTTGAGGCTACATCGCAAGGTGTATGGCTTAAGAATTTCATTTCTGGGCTTAGAGTTATGGACTCAATATCTAGGCCATTAAAGATTTATTGTGACAACTCTGCTGCGGTCTTCCTATCAAAGAATGACAAAAGTGGGAGTCGAATTAAGCATATCGACACCAAATATTTGTCTATAAGGGAGCGCGTAAAAAATAAGATAGTGGTCATTGAGCACATTAGCACAGAGTTGATGATTGCTGATCCTTTGACTAAAGGCATGCCACCATTCAAATTCAAGGATCATGTGTCGAATATGGGACTTTGTTCCAATTTGTATTAATACATTCAGTTATTTACGAAATTCTTATGCATTAAGACATTTTTCTCATTAAGATGTGCACACTTCATTATGTTGAGAAAAATGTACCATTATTTTTGGACCAGCAATAAACATAAGGTTTATTCATTAAGTTTTGCCATAACTTAAGGGGCAACATACATTGTGATCACTAGTGGTACTACTCAAGCTAAGAGGACGTAACACTATGGTTCATGTCTTTTGTTTCTTAAGGTTATCCATTGCACCAAGTGGGAGAATGTAACATTATTTTGAAATATTTGAACTAATCAAATAATAATGTCCCATAAGTGTGGTGCAATGATGGCGGATATTGTAACGGTTTCCGTTACAAGAGCCACCTTGATGGTAGGTGGCTATATAAGTGCTCCATGGTCCTCCCACTCCTCCTATCACAACATACATTCACATGTATGCTTAGCTCCATATCCGAATAGGCTCTAAGCAATATACACCATCTAGAGTGAGGAGTGAAGTGGGAGATGAAAAGGATTTCCGGTGTTCTTCCACGTTCTTCGACCGTTCATCAACAATATGGCTGGAGGTTAGCGATCCTATTATTTCCGCTGCGTTGTTATGATTTTAGGCTAACAATATATGCATCTACACATAATCGATCATCTAAGTTATTATTAAAAACTTGTAATAAAAATCCGGATTAAATTATTCATGCTTCTACACATACTTCAAAGTGTTAAAATAACTTTAAAATTTACATGCTACAATAAAAAAGAATCCCTATCAAAATGTTGTTAACAATTATTATACATACTACAGTCTATGGAGTAGAAATGAGTTGATATTAATATATCATTCACCTCCACGCACTTTTAAAATGGCCAGTAGAAATGAGTTGATATTAATATATCATTCACCTCCACCCACTTTTAAAATGGCCAGTAGTTCTAATTACAAATGAATACGGAGTAGTAAAGAGAGAAGATTCAAATACAATCTTTTACTATTTCAAATTCATCACTTAAGATCATACATTATCAAAGACCATTATATAAGTTCATTATATTACTTTGAAAACATAATTAACTCAGTAAATTTAACCTACTATTGGAGGTCATTTTTTAGAAAAACAAGACAATTGACAAATTATATTAAAATCACAAAAAAAAAACATAGAAACACGAATAAATATGATAGTAAACAAATCAAAATACTTAAATAATTTTAATAAATTAAAATTAAAAAACAAATCAAAACTAGGGAGTATGAACCTGTGCAATGCACAATATGATAGGTGTTTATATTAAAGCTTTTCTTAAAATTACGGGGAAAGTGAATTAGATGTGAATTCATCAATCACAGTTTAAAATAATTCAATTGACTATAGATACATTTTTCAAAATCAATTGAAATCCATAGGCTAGTCCGTTTCATGGTGGGTTATAGTCATCAAATATTATATCAGATAAACTTAATCTAATGTACGGAAAAAGTAAGCAGATAACAAATTTCATTTCAAAAGTACAATACAACAGTCAACTAGCGCTTTTAAACTATTGTTTTATGTAATAATATTTGATTATGCATTTATTTTTGTATTTTTAATTTAACAAAACTTACAGTGTATAACGTATATCATCGTAACACAAACTGAAATATTTGGCACGAGTTTGAGGCGATTATTCATATTGTGTATTTTGTCTTTCTTTTTCTTTAAATTTTACTTTTCATTTTTATTTTCAGGAAAGTTTTAATTAAGATTATCACCGTGCGACGCACAGGTGCACTAAGATAATTTGTTATGTTTGAGTTTTGGAACTCTTTTACATGTCTTTACGTCAATAATATTTAATCAAATACGATTTGTATTTAAATTTTACAAATCCTTATACTTAATAGCGATACAAATCAATATTCATCTTTTATCTAGATTTGATCATCACCATTTATCACCGTTTACGTATTTCTTTCTTTTTCACTTGCGTATTCTTTTCTCTTCTAGCGTAAATTCTCTTTGGTCTGCCACCTTCCTTCAAACAGTTCAATCCTCAGCTTCTCCAGCTCCTCCAGACACGCGTAATTCATTTCCTTCCGTCGCTTCAAAGGGCTCGAGGAGAAGAATGTGAAGGGGAACGGTGATAGAGAAACTCCATCACCTTCTCTGAGGTCTTGAAGCCGAGAGGCAGGAGTAGTAACCATGAACCATGTACTGGTTCATGGTTTCACACATGAACTCATGTGTGAAAGGCACACATGAGCTCATGGAAAAGCTCATTGAAAATGTGGACAGATTTGCTCGTGTTATAGATTCAATCGATACAAAAGATTACAATTGCTGGGATATGATAAAAGAGATCCCGAGGTTGTGTGCTGATGATCGTTTCAGAGCTCTTGATTTGCTCAATACAAAAGCAAAAAAAGCCGAATTTGTTAACATGACTGCAGATCGAAGATCGTGCGGAGTGGATAACATATAAACTGAAGTGATGTGTAGATAGTCCAAATGCATGGATGGACACGATATCAACTAATATGTGGGATGATGTTATGAACTAGTATAGTCCATGTGATTGTCCAATTAGCTAGTGTTAAGCTATTTTTGTTTTTATGTTTTCATGACATTGAGAACTACTTTTGCGTTATTTCAAACTCTTGGCGCAAAGTGATAACATCGTTTTCCCTTCATTGCAATATGTACATTGTAACTTTTGTTAGCGTGACAATATCATCCTTAATGACACTTTATTTTTTAAGGGAAAAATTAAATTAATAAAGTCTAAAAATGTCTTAATATGTCTCGTGTCCAAATCCACACAAATCTAGACAAATCCATGAATGTCTCTTCAAATCTCACATTCTTGCAAATCTTAAAATGTCTATAAAAGTCTCAATTGAATACACCCCCTAAGTTTTTCCATTCAAATTGGTATTATTATAAATACTTAGAGATTTCTTTTACTAACTTAACCTTCTATTTCGATTTTCGATCAGATGGATGGTAGATTGGACGAGTAGAACTTCACTTCAGCCAAACCCAATTTTTGCCATGGAGAGGATATTTTTCTGTGAAGTGGAGATGATTGAAACTTTCTTCTTTGGGTATATCTAGGAAATATAACCTCAACCCATTCTTAAAGTTCAGATTTCTCATCCATTCAAATTGCTCTTCTCATAGATTAGGTATTTTCTGACCAATTCAAGTTTCTACTTCTAGCGCAAAAAACTTTTTCTTAGTGTTGTACAAATTCTTCGAAGTTTTTATCTGTTTCCAATTGAAAAGCATTCACTTTGAACCTAATATGTTCAGTTTTGGAATCCATATTTTTGTACCTAAGAAGTTTCAATTTGTTGATATTGCCTCTATAAAATTTGTTATGAAGTGCTTTAACCTCAATTTTATTTGAATTCATATTTGTTGCTTCAAGTTATGCGCATTCATTTGATTATCTTAAGGTCTTCAAACTTATGTTTTTATTATGTGCTAAAGTCTCTATATATTTTATACATGTGTGTTCTTTTCAGGTTTTGTGTTCCCTCAAATCCATCTTTGTCCATTTTCATGTAAATACTATTTTCTAGATAAATTAGATTGTCATTGATTTTGTAAGTGAATCAAAATGACAATGTTTTTGAAGTGGTTTTGAAATCACATTAAGAGTAATGTGTTCTGCATTATATCTCCAAACTTTTCAAATCTTTTAGAATTTTATTAACAGGAAAGTAGCATGGTAATGTTTTGAGGGGCAGAGAAGGGGGAATATTTTATTTTCAGATCCTTACGCATTGATTTCATGTAGTGCTTGATTTAGTAGGATTTTATGACTTTTATTTATTGATGGTAATGTTAATGTTTTGAGGAGCAGAGAAGGGAGGACATTTTATTCTCAATTGAGTCAATTCTTTACGCATTGATTTAGTTGTATCTAATGAGTTTCTTTCTTGAGTTTTATTAGCTACTATATTTACTAGATTTTGACGTAAACCATTTTTATAATAATCTACAAAAAGTGAAGAATAGATCAAAATTTTGAAAAACTATTTAAAATCTGCATTTCTATATAGTAACTTCGTTTGGAGCATGTAGTTAGTGTCACACTAAACACGCACTGCACTACCCATCTAAATTCCAATTATGTAGAGTGCCACCTAGTCATTTTTATGAGTATTTGGTTTGAGATCTTATTGAGTATCTCAACTGAAATATGATTCATATTTTAATTAAACTTTTGGATAAGTTTTTGCAATCTGTTCTGTATTTATGCTTATCATAATTTTAAACATTTCAAACATAGGAAACATTTATATGGTTTTAGCATATACTACCTCCGTCCTCCGAATTAAGATATAGACTATTGTTGTCGGGTGCAGCCTATCTAGCATGTGAAGTGGAGTATGTTCGAGAAAAAGAATAAAATGACGGTACTTTTGATAAAGAATTTCGAATGGTTTTTGAAAAGTTCAGTTTTTCTGAAATTGTTCCTGAGGTATAACAAAGGAAAAAGGGTTTAAGTTCCTACTTAGATATATTTTCAACCAAGGAAAAGGGGGTTAAGTTCCTACTTAGATATATTTTCAACTAAGGAAAAAGGGTTTAAGTTCCTACTTAGATATATTTTCAACCAAGGAAAAAGGGTTTAAGTTCCTACTTAGATAAAAAAAAAACTCATAAAGAAAAAAAGGAAAAAGGGTTTAAGTTGTTCCTGAGGTATAACCAAGGAAAAAGGGTTTAAGTTCCTACTTAGATTAAAAAACATAAAGAATAAAGGAAAATCAAAATGGGTTTAGGTTCCTACTTAGATATATTTTCATCCAAATCTCATAATTTCTAAAATTGAGATTCACTCAATGTAGTAACTCGATGTAGTAACTTAGTTTTAGTTGTATCTAATGCAACAATTTTTTTTTTGTGATCTAACTCTGTGATACCTGAGTTCATGCTATTGTATTACTGGATTTTGATGTAAATCATTCAATAATAATCTACAAAAAGTGAAGAATAGATCAGAATTTTGAAAAACTATTTAAAATCTGCATTTCTATTTGGTAACTTAGTTTGGAGCATGTAGCTTGTTAGTGTCACATTAAACACGCACTACACTACCCATCTGAACTTTATTTATGTAGAGTACCGGCATGTCATTTTTAAGAGTATTTGGTTTGAGATCTTATTGTGTATCTTAACTAAAATATGATTTAGTTTTTAATTAAACTTTTGGATAAGTTTTTGCAAACTGTTTTTTTATTTATGCTTACCATAATTCTAACATTTCAAACTCATCAAACATAGAAAACATTTATATGGTTTTAGCATATACTACCTCAGTCCTCCTAACATAGAGACTATTGTTGTCAGTGCACCCTATCTAGCATGTGAAGTGGAGTATATTTGAGAAAAAGAAAACTGGGTGGTTCTTTCGATGAAGAATTTCAAAGGGTTTTTGAAAAGTTCAATATTTCTGAAGTTGTTTCTCGGGTATAACAAAGGAAAAGGGGTTTAAGTTCCTACTTTAGATATATTTCAAATAAAGAAAAAGGGTTTAAGTTCTTGCTTAGATACAAAAAATAACTTATAAAGAAATAAGGAAAAAAGGGTTTAAGTTGTTATTGAGGTATAACCAAGGAAAGGGGGTTTAAGGTCCTTAGATTAAAAAACAAAAAACTCATAAAGAGAAAAGGAAAATCAAAAGGGTTAAGGTTCCTACTTAGATACATTTTCAACCAAATCTCATAATTTCTAAAATTGAGAGCTTCACAGCCTTCACTCAATGTAGTTACTTAGTTTTTTGCTATTTTGTATCTAAGGAATTTTGTCTTTTAGATTTAGTTGTATATAAGGGGTTTCTTTCTTGAGTTCTATTAACTATTTCATTGTGATCTAACTCTGTTGTTAGTGCAGCCTATCTAGCATGTGAAGTGGAGTATATTCAAGAAAAAGCAGAACCAGATGGTTCTTTCGATGAAGAAATTTGAAGAATTCAGTTTTTTAGAATTGGTTCCTGAGCTATAACAAAGGAAAAAGGCTCTAAGTTCCTACTTAGATATATTTTGGGATAAGGGTCAGATAGGGCCTCGAACTCGAAAAAAAATGTCAAATAAGGTCATATTTCGGATGCTCTGTCTGGCCGACGCCATTTGGGGCGATTCCCGATGGAATTTTTTGATGAAATTTTTTGAGCATCTTCCTAATTAAGTCTAGTTTACCCATACCAAATTTCAGCTAAAAATTCAACCGGGAAGGTAGTCAAATAATTTTCCGAAATGTACGGCGTTGTTTAACTTCACAGTTATCTTCAAAAACTCATTTGACTATCTTCCCGGTTGAGTTTTTAGCTGAAATTTGGTATGGGTAAACTAGACTTAATGAGGAAGATTCTCAAAAAAAATCATCAAAAAATTCCATCGGGAACCGCCCCAAATGACGTCGGCCAGACAGAGCATCCGAAATATGACCTTATTTGACATTTTTTTTCGAGTTCGAGGCCCTATCTGACCCTTATCCCATATATTTTCAACTAAGGAAAAAGGGTTTAAGTTCCAACTTAGATAAAAAACAACTCATAAAGAAAAGTGGAATTGTGTGGTTAGTGTTGAATTGATGAAGTGTGAATAAAGTAGTTATTTAGTTATAGGTATTTTTCCCATTTAAAGTGCATCATGCTTGCCACCTTAGGGTGTTGCTGCGAATTCAGTTGTGAGTTCAATTTTAGTTTTTAGATATAGATATACGGCTTCCTTCTAAGGTGGTTTATTTTTATTAGTTATTTAATTATGGGGTTTTTCATTTAAAGTGCATCATGCCACTGTAGGGTGTTGCTAAGTTCTTAGGGAAGTTTTCACAAATAGGCTAAAAAGCAAAAATAATACGGAGTATCACTTTTATCACCCTTTAAAATTTCTTTCAAAAATAGACTCAATACATGTTTCTCTTCACAAATAGCCATTCGCTTGATCACTGAGACTGTCGTTTACGTAGTACTGACTACGAAGTGTGTAGTATCAAGTAGCTAGCCGTTTCCCTCAAAAAAAAGTAGCTAGCCGTTTTTTCCCTTTTTGAAGATACCTGCGTAACATTTGCTTCCAGCAAAATAATTGTATGGACGTATGGTACTCTAATAAATCAATAGAAATTGTAGGAATTACACTTTTATTAATAGTAAACTGAATATGTAAAAATTACTAAAAGGATAAAGGATGAAAATTATTAGAAACATAATAAGAATCTAGATTATATTTTCAAAATTAAAGGAAAAGAACATATATTCAAAAACTAAGAACTTCAAAAAATGGATAAAGTAATCAAAATTGAAAATTTGTGACTTAAATTTTAAAAAAATGAGAAATTTTAATTTATCAAAATTAGAAAGTGAAAAGAGCATAAAGAGGCTTTGAAAATACATAACTCAAAAGTAAAAATACAAAATCTTAAAATAATGTAAAATAAGGGAAAAGCCGTAGAAAAGTATAACTTATGTTTTTAGTAATGAATTTTATAAGATGCTTGGTATTCTTTTTTAGAAATATTTAAATCTGTCAAATAATATAAAATAAAAATCAGAAGTTTAATAAAAATTTAAAATAGTTTAAAAAAACTAAATCCATGAAAAGTATAGAAAAATTATACTACGTATAAAATATGACAAAAATGTGTTTTTAACTATAAAAAAATATGAAAATTTTATAATTTTTTTATGGAAGAGTAAGAATTTTTAAGAACCAGAATATATATACATAGTTAAATATATAAAAAAAACTGAATAAATATAAAACTTGAATTTTGTTTTTGAAAAGAAAACTTGAAATTATTATTCTTAATATTTTTTTAAAAAATAGAAAATTTAGTTATACAAGAAAGCATAGAAAATATAAAAAATCGAAAAAAAAGGTCATAGAAAAATTTGAGAATAAAAAAAAAGTAAAAAATACTAATTTCGTAACACAATATAGTATCATTTTACTGTTAGTTTTTGTTACCTATTGTTTGTTTGTGTTTCATTTTGTTGGTAATTTTTAATTTTTTGTTTTTTATCGTTTCTTCGTGTTTTTCCTATTTTTTATATTCATAAATTCAGATTTCTCATATCAGGTGTTTGTACATTAAATATATATATGACTTTTTTATTTTAAACAAGTAACAGAGAGAAGTAAAAAAATTTAAATAAATGACAAAAAACAAATTTAAACTATAAACAACATGATGCAACAAAAAGTAACACGATGCCACAAAAAGCAACACATTTTATATTCATAAAACGAAATTTGTCATTTCAAGTGATTGTACATAAATTTATATATGACTTTGTTATTCTAAATAAGTAGTAAAGAGAAGTAAAAATTTAACTTAATGATAGGTAGCAAATTTAAAACTATAAGCAACAATAAACACAACACGCAACAAAAAACAACACGATGCAACAAAAGGCAACACAATGCAACAAAAAGCAACACATACAATACAACAAGAAGCAACAAATATAACATATATAACTTTCACAATAAAGATATTATTTAGATTGCTTCTTATCATTTATAACATCTTAACACATGGTTCTTGTGATTTGGTTCTCCTGTCTTGTTTTTCTCATCAATCTTCTCCTTCTCATTATCACCTTGATGCGGTACTTTTTCTTTTACATGCATGCATTAAAAATACAATCACTACGACACAAATATGATAACAAAATAAGAAATTGTAGCATACCAATGTTACAAAATACTTTGTCACCTTCATTAGTTTGGATGTGATCATCTCCTCATGTTGTGTTATCGGTATCTTCAATGATGCCTTGTGTGAGGTGATGTGACATTTGAGTCATATAATATCTACAACAAAAAGCAATCTGATAATATCATCATAATTCACAACCGTGTAACACACTACAGAAATTACTTTTTATGTTGATTCTCATGACATTGAAGAAGAACAAACAACCGCTTGAACGACAAATGTATTATACTCGTAAGTCGTAATATATTATAACAGTGATCAACATAAAAAAAATACTTTATGTATTATTACGCCAATGAGAAATCATCAATAGCAAGTTACTTTCATTCATCCCACATATATTTTTGCAAGTAGATTATCTCATAAGCAACGGGAATCCCCACTTTGAGAGCTATGTACCTACCAGCAAAGCAAACTCCGAATTGAAAGGGTTGCTACACTTGTTTTTGGGTGTTGGGATTGCAAGCTTGTACAATTCAACAATAGTATCAAAGCATGAAATTTCATCATCATATATGGAATCGAATCCCACATCTCCAGAGAGGAACCAGTCCCTTCTACAACCCACGAGCTCCTTCAGATCATACATATTGTGGATGCCACATCTCCTAACCTTTGCTGCTGCAGATCCAGCAAGGTAGATTAATGTTATGTACTTTGATGCATATTGTGGTCCGGCAATATTTGAGTATTACTTCTTGAAGAACCCATACAATGCAAACTTGCAGGCACACTGAGCACTGCACCCAAGAAGGGTAGGAACCCATCCACTTGAGAATACTTTGTGACTCCTTGCTCCTTGAGCAATACTCCAAAACCAGATGTGATATTCCTTTACTTTGCAAGGTGAATTTGCATATTACACCTGACAATACATCAGTAAAAGTATAACAGTGTGGTCATTGTTGGGGATATAAACTTTGACATTGGGACAATATAATGCAAATTCAAAGAATATCGGTTATTGATGATAGTAATCAAATGCTTAAATTTCACAAACCCAAAGGATAAATCATGATCACATTTACTCCTTTTGCCAATGACATTTTGGCAGGAACTCAAATTCATCCTATGCAAAACTTCTACGTAGTATTAGTTTCTAGATTTTTGCTAGGTTTTCTCCATGAACTTCTTAATACACCACTAAACATTTTTATCTTAATATTAAAGTTCTATTTGAATACTCAAACTGCATAGCACATTTGAAGGATAAACTGAAAATTGGTTTTAGAACCTATTGACACTGACATTGTAAATTAATTTTAAAAGCGTCTAAATAGAATCTCTGCGAAATCAAAATATATAAAAAAAAAGTTTATAATCAAGCAATCCAACCGTAAAACTCACTGGATCTGTTAGTGTTTGCCTCGAATTCCTCGTAGAGAGGATGCCGACGCCGGTGTGCTTCTTAATGAAGTTTTCGTCTGAAAAACTTTGCTTCCGTAGATCGAACTTCGGTCCTGTTTCCCCTTGTGAAGTCGCCGCCCTGGCACATGAAATTGGGGATCACGCGATGGAACGTGGAACACTTGAAGTGCAGTGGCTTGCTAGACTGCCTGATTCCTAGCTTTCTCTCCTGTGCAGATGGCATGGAAATTTCTCGGCCGTCCTTGGATTCATATCGCTGAAGAGCTCCATCACGACCCAGCCGGCCGGTTGGCCTCCAATTGTGTGTCGAAGAACACTTTTGGATCTGTCATGTCCGCTCTTTTGTTATGGAGTGTTTTTCTAAATCTATCGGAGATCAGGCGGAGTCGCGGAGATTAATTTTGAAATAAAAAGTAGGCCGGACGAATAAAATTGATAAGGAGAAAGTTTGAAATTGAAAAAAATTTAGGCTTGGGTCATAAACGATATATCAAGGGTGAAAGTGGTTGATGCGGGTAATTTCCACAAGTTCTTATTCAAAGAGTGAACATATTGGGTTTGAAGGAAACATTGTTCATTAAGTTTTTCTAGAATGTATCTGAAGGCTATTGAAAGGGAATACAATTTGCTTACATAACTTTCTTTATGCTTCTCCTCCTCCTCCTCCTCCTCTTCTCCACCTTCTTGTCACGCCCCAGACCGCGTCTGTGCCACGTGGACAACCGTCATACAATCCAATAAGAATAACAGCAGTTCATCCTTACTGAATTGCACAAGACATCCGATAGATACATATGCCAAAACTGATTAGTAAACATACATAACAACATCAACATACAATTAAACACATAGCGGAATATAAGTGTTTAATAAGAACCCACACAAGGGTAAAACAAGAGCTCGCAGGCTCCATTAATTTATAAGTCAAAATAGTTCCATGAGCATTATTTAATTATTTAGAAATAGAACCAGAGGAAGCACGAACCACGTCTTCTCTCCATCGATCTCTCGAACAACGGGTGCAGGAAGTAAACTCTAGCTTCAACCTAAAAGGGTGGTTCCCCCGAGGGATCAGTACTACAGAAAAGTACTGGCGAGGGCAAACTGTATGTAATGTAACTAACGTTTCTCACGTGAGACCCTCAAAATAGGGTGATAATATAATTATGGGCATAAGTCTCAGCTACTCCTTTTCAAAACAAAATGTATACATATATATATATACATATGAGTAAAATATTTGGCCCGTGGGCCCATTTGTCTTTCAAATCATTTAGGCGTAACAGTCTCATTAAATTCACCCTTCCCATGTCTTACCCTCGAGTGGAGTCACCCGCAGGCTGACTCACCCGATATCAAAATATGATTACTGTGGGGGCCCTTCAGACTCCCATATCACGGACATGGTTTAAATCAATTCCTAGACCAAGGAAAATATCCTATCGGAAACTCATTCCCGATCAAGCACGTTTAATCATTTGAAATCATTGTCTTGAGGTTCACCTACCTCGAGGACCATCCGTCCTTACTATCATAGTTTTCATTTCCGGGTTAACCCCACCTTGAGGAGTACGCATACACCCTCATCCTATGTGTAATTTGATGGAGGTTAACACACCTCAAGGACTACACTTGCCTTTGTTACCTATGTGTAATTTGCTGGAGGATACCACACATCAAGGACTACACGGGCCCTTGTTACCTATATGCAATTTGATGGAGGTTAACACACCTCAAGGACTGCACTTGCCCTTGTTACCTATGTGTAATTTGATGGAGGTTAAACACACCTCAAGGACCACACTTGCCCTTGTTACCTATATGCACTTTGATGGAGGTTAACACACCTCAAGGACTGCATTTTCCCTTGTTACCTATATGCAATTTGATGGAGGTTAACACACCTCAAGGACTGCATTTGCTCTTGTTACCTATGTGTAATTTGCTGGAGGTTAACACACCTCAAGGACTACACGGGCCCTTGTTAACGTTTGAGTGTATAGGACTCCTCCTGGTCCTACAGAGTATTATATAACCTTACTTGGTCCCGGGTATTCACCCGCCATGTATAATCTACCACGTACCTCGCCCGGTCGTGGTCTATAATTTCTTTACTAACGACTAGTCCAAGTCTTAGCGTTTAAACCGTATTCCAAGCCTTATCATTTTAAACATCATATTTCATGTGATTCCATGCAAAATATTCATATATAGGATGACCAGAATTAATCCCACGTCGAATCGGGTCCGATTTGGGTTTTTAGCGAAAATCAGTATAGAAAGCCGAGACATAACCGGCGCCGGTTTACTGATTTTTCTTAGTAAACCGAACCATAACCGGCGCCGGTTTTGCCTATAACTGGCGCCGGTTACTCCCTGGGCAACCGGTCAACATTTTGGTCAACGCTCGTTTGACCATCCAAACGGGGTCCGATTTTCACGAAATTTTATACGCTTATGCAACAAGTCATTCTTAGGCCAGAAATATCATTTTGGACGTCCAAATCATCACACATAATTTATAATCATTTTCTGTCCAAATTAAAGCATATTAAGTATACTTATTAATACTATTAATAATCTTGTCACAATACATTCTTAGATGTATTTGATCATTCAATGTAATATCGTTCTACCTCTTTTGAGTGATCTCATGCCTAATCCCTAAGCATGACTCATGATCCTCTCTTAAAACCTTTTATTCATACCATTAATTATTAATCATTAATTATGTCATATTTCCATAAACCATAATTAATATGGCTAATCACAATATCACATATCTTTTTATATATTGCATTTACTAGATTAGTCTAGTTAGTCACATGCATAGTCCAAGTATATCTTCTTATACATTTAAGAAATATATACTCATGATTAATTAATAAATTAATCTATTTTTATTAATTATATAATACTTCCATAATCCATATTTAATATGGCTAATCACAACTTCACATATCTTTTCATATATTCATGTACTAGATTACTCTAGTTGGTTTCATGCATAATCCAAATATACTTCTTATATATTTGAGAAAAATATATTCATGATTAATTAATAAATTAATCTATTTTTTTTCATTAGCCACATATAATCACCATGACTAATCATGCATTTTAATACATTTAATCATTTCTCAAATCATGGTTATGATTTTATTTAGGTAATCCCACATTTCGAACCAAGAGTTACAAGACACGTAGTCATCCACTCATCTTGAAATGATGCTAGCAAGCTTTTATCTTCTTTGTTTGAACTCTGGCGACTTTTGAATTTTCTGGCGAAAACTCCGGCGGCTCCGGAGACTTTCCGGCCACTCCTAGGTTCCTTGAGAAGTATAGAATACCTTGGTAAAATTCCTAACAAGGTTTCACAACCAAAAGTGGTATAAACATCAAAACCTTCCGAGAAGGTGTTTTCCGTCGAACCGGTCCTACTCCGGTCATAACTCCGTTCATGGTTGAACTTAACCTTCCAAACCCTCATTTTACACTTCTAGAAGTGTAGAACAAGATTAAGAGTCTATCATATGATTTATAAAATCACATGAGATTAAATGAAGGAGGAAAAATACTAATGACGTTATTACCTTGATTTTCCAAGTTTTTCCTCACTTATACTAGCTTTTCTTCTTCCTTGAGTCTCCTCAAATCTTGAGCTCGGTTTTGGACATGGATATGAGATGTTGGAGGCTCTCTCTCTATTTTGGGTGGTATGGCCGAAGTGGGTAGCGGGAGGTGGAGGAGACCTTCCTATTTGGTCTTACATGTCATAATAATGGGAGGAGGGTCCCTTTACCTATCATGTGTGTCTCTCCCATCCCCTCACACATCACACACCTCACTCTCATAATCTCAGCACTTAGTTTTAGACTCAAAATTGTGGGGTGGCCCCCACTCATGTGGGAGGTCATCCCAATATGTCTCGAAGCGTACATTCGGCCCCGAAAGTTGTATTTTCTGGACTATTTTAATTATATTTTATTTTATTGGGTTAAGTAAAATATATATCATTCTTCCAATAAATATTGGCATCTAAAATGAATATATATTACCCAACTTAAATTTAGTGGTCCCCAGAATTTATTTCGGGCTGTTATATGATAAATTACCTATACCGATAATGGGACCTCGTTTGATCGAAAGGCCAACTTTATGGCTCAATATTAATTTACACCATCATATAAATATTATCTAAACCAAGATGAATATAATATGTGGTCCGTAAATGTCGGATGGTCGCCGCCCACGTGTGGGCCCAACATGCATTTTACTGTTTAAGTAATTAACAGTAAAAATGAGAACACGTCGCCTCGAAAGTTCATTCATTATTTCTCATGACTAAATATGTGGTTTCATATTTTGTGATACTTTAATAAAATGTTACACTTCTTTTAAGTGGTCTGATATGTATGAACAGATAAAATCTTATCTGTTTGCCCTCATACAAAAATATCTTCAAGGTAGGGTCCTCAAAAAGTACCCTCCTTTAATATACCAAATTAATCAATATTAATCATCCCATTATTCTTGGGTTCTTAAAATATAATATTTTAATGGGATGATTAATCAATATTAATCATCCCATTAAATTACCTATACTGATAATGGGACCTCGTTTGATCGAAAGGCCAACTTTATGGCTCAATATTAATTTACACCATCATATAAATATTATCTAAACCAAGATGAATATAATATGTGGTCCGTAAATGTCGGATGGTCGCCGCCCACGTGTGGGCCCAACATGCATTTTACTGTTTAAGTAATTAACAGTAAAAATGAGAACACGTCGCCTCGAAAGTTCATTCATTATTTCTCATGACTAAATATGTGGTTTCATATTTTGTGATACTTTAATAAAATGTTACACTTCTTTTAAGTGGTCTGATATGTATGAACAGATAAAATCTTATCTGTTTGCCCTCATACAAAAATATCTTCAAGGTAGGGTCCTCAAAAAGTACCCTCCTTTAATATACCAAATTAATCAATATTAATCATCCCATTATTCTTGGGTTCTTAAAATATTTATATTTCTTCTGTTATTAATTCGTAGCCTTCCGAATTATTATCAGTCCGATAATTAAAGATTCACAATTATCGGATAGTGACCCCGACCTGCTTGGCCGTCTAGTTGTCGTTCAGTCGTTCTTTATATCAGTGGGGTCCATGACACATTGATGTGCACTTTGTCGTGATGTGCACTCAAAATAATACAATACAACACTTATACGTAGTATAGCGTAGTAAGGTTCGTATCCGCAGGGAAAGGAATATTTCTCTTTTTATAACTAATAATAAGGGGTTTTTTAGATTTGTTGTTGAAGAACTTTTAAGAATATTAAAACACAAAGATGAACGAGTTATGTGGTTTAATTAATGAGAAGGAGACTTGGTTTTGCTTTTATCCACTTGATGAAATGTTCGTCGATCCCGGTTATATCTTTAACTATCTTCCTCTCGAATACTCAATCGAGGAGTATATCCAATTCATCGAGGGTAGTTATTAATAACGAGACGCGTTCATTAATAAAACTTACTACCGAGTTAATATAGAACACACGCCGTATATTCACTCGATAGTAGCAATAAAATCAAGATGAAAACGATTGAGATTGATAACCTCAACACAAGCGGTTTATTGGTTTAATCAATATAATTAATTCCCCTTGGTTTATTAACCATGAAACACATGCATTAATAACCCAAGTTTACTACCGTGAAAGGACCGAATTAATAACAAGCGTATTAATCGACCGATTCTAGTAATAATTAATATATGAAACAAGACTAGTTGATCCTTTAAGTAATGTTCAAAATATTAATATGAAATATGAATAGGAATTAATTAATACTCAAGGAAGAATATTAAAGAAGATGAATCCTACTACAGTTAATATCAAGATGTTAACTAATTGTCATCTTAGTAACACTCCCCAATATTAACATAGAGGAAGAAATAGCTATTACTATAACTAATGTCAAGATGTTAACTAATTGTCATCTTAGTAACACTCCCCAACATTGATACAGAAATAGTATTTAAAGGAATAATTAATATTCAAGGAAGAAGATTAAAGAGAATAACTCACAACTTACAAATTCATCAAGCTTCAAAGTAACAAAACCAAAATATGGGAGTTTAGCTCCTCATTTGGAGACTAAACATGCTATAAAAATATAAAGAAATATTATTCTAAACTGAGCTTAAGAGTATGGAAGAAGGGATTCTTTTTAGTGAAGGAAAAGTGTGCTATTTATAGGTGTTTTTCAACACCTTTGGCCGGGTACCCGACCGGGTAGAGTATCTATCCGACCGGGTACCGGTCCGAATCAAATATCTTCCACGTTCTAGTGTTCTTCAGCACGTTGGGTTGTCCTCGGTCAAGTCTCACCCGACCGGGTGAGGTATAGGGCCCGACCGGACCAAGCAATTTCCCGGAGATTGCAAATGTTAATTCAAACCCGACCGGGTGAAGGTTTCTACCCGACCAGGTTTATACTCCTGGGCAGCATTCTCCTTGTTTTTCTTCCTTTTCCTTGCCAACAATTCTATCAAAACTTCCTAACTCACAAATAAAAGCTAAAAATACTTACGAAATAAAAGTAAACAAATGTTTACAACTACTCACAAATGGTAAACAGTCCTCACAAAACAAAATATAAAAACACACATTTATGCACTACTAACTAGTGCATATCACACATCCATACTATCATAATAGTATCATTTTGGTAAACATTTATATTTTATAAATAAACTTAGAATATCACGAGTGGTTCCACGTCTAAATTAATAACCCTTTATTAATTTAAGACAAAATTTTACTTTCTCATTTATCAAAACTACTCTTAGTCTTGATTTACCTTCTTTAACTCAGTACTTGATGAAAAAAATTTCTCACAGTAAAATTCAGGTCCAGTGTTACACATCTCATATATCTTCTGTTTTTTCGTATTAAATCTTCTCAAGAAGTGTTTTTGATAATATAGTATTGTTCAATAGTTGAATTGTATCGAGAATAATCAAATAAAATCTTTATTGGATTTAGCTACATAGCTTTGATGGTTTGACTTTGATAGTTGTAGAGAATTAGAATTCATAAGATTTTTATTTCTGGGTTTCTTTCTAATCTTTCAACATTCCTGGTTCTAATACACTTCTCTTGAGGTTGAGTGAGGCTGATCGCATCACGTATGGCTGTATTTGAGATCTTTTGCACTGCCACATAACCTTACACCACTTAGAGATCGAATGGGGTACAATAGGGACAATCCACATTGATTTGGAGTAACATGCGTGAACTCCAAAATTAATCCAAATTATCTATGTAGTAATTCCACTTTTGAGATAGTGCAAACTATTAGATGACACATTTCTCTTCCTTAACCGTATTGGAAGAATACCTTCAAGAACTCTTCCTAAACACATTGTTATGTTAAGCATATAAAAGGAGGAATAAGCAAATATCATATTTATATAAAGCAAACTTAATTTGACCAACTATACAAATCAAGTTATGCAGCTAAAACGTCACTCTTCACTAATAATCTAGCATGTACGAAGTTATAGAAAGAAAGACCAGAGAGCCCAAAGCTTGGCATGTCTAGAAGTTTGGCATCTATGATTTCCCTCACCCAAAGCTATAGAAAGAAAGTCCAACTGTCCAAGAGAAACATGCTTTCATTTTAGTCCCCTTTTTCATATCTAATCTGTAACAAGTATTCCACACACATTTACTCTGTTTGCTTGAATTTTATGTTTATGATAAATGGATATATAAGTATACCTCTTAACACATGTTTACACTCCAATCAGTAAATGGCTGTCTTATAAATTTGTCATGTCATTTAAATTGACCTCCAATACTTGTGGGTCATTTAGTTTTATGTCTAATCAGTAACATGTATATATTCACACACACATTTAGTGAAATCATATGAAGGAATATATAGTACTCTGCTTTTGCTTGAGTTTTAGGCTTGGATTTGACCATTAATTGTTCGCCACTATACATTGTTTAAACTATGAATGAGAGTGTACATTAAAGCTAAGCCATCTAAGTACTATAGAATGTATAACAAAAGAGAGTTTTGCAGCACAAGGCTTTGTACTTGCACTGGAAACTCTTTTAATCTAATCAAACATAAATGCTCATTAGTATTTCTGTAATTATCTTTCTACTATATTTATTTCCATTCTCACATTTTGCCTTCAAGGTGTGTAGAAATAGAGGTATTTCAATTTATGCAGCTCTCTTTAAGATTCTAAATCTCTACTTCCAGATGAATATTGCTATGTTTTGCTATCACCTCATGAGATTCATTAGATGCAGGTCGGAGTGCATGTGACCCAACATTTTGCTATTTTAGAAACAAATATTCTCTCTTTTGTAATGGATTTCCATAACCCAAAAATTTTCAAATTAAATTTTTATTTTGAAGTTCGGTGCAAGTATCCATCGGTGCACGTGTTCATCCTACAATGTACTTAGAGTCCATGTCAGTATGTATCTGTTTAGTTTTACTTCTAATGATGTAAGATGCCAAAATCGGATATTAATGTAAAGTTCTTCATCAGTTGATAAGAGCATATAAGAGCATATCTAAGAGCATATCATAGCACTTATTTATATAAGAGCATATAAGTTGATAAAAATGAATTTGCAATTTTGATTTTATTTTATACACATATCTATTTGGACAATGAGAATGTTTTTAGTGCTCCATGCACATTGTCTAAGCATCTGCTCGAAGATGAGAGTGATAGTGAAAATTTAGTTTGGACTTTTTAATTTCTCTTAATTATATTTTTACTACATTTATTGGTTTTTATATTTATTGAGTTATGTTAGATTCATAGTTAAAAGATTTCTTTCTCATCTCAATAAATTAAATATTTACACTTGGTTGTCATACTTTTCACTTTAAATATTTGATTTTTCACTTTGACATTGGATTTACATATTTTTCTGTTATCTTTCTGAATCAAATAACTAAATGAAGTTATGAAATAGATAAGTAACTTGATAATAATCATAAACATAGTGCATCGTCCTGACTTTGTGAATTGTACTGTCAGATAGCAAATACATTTATACAAATACAATAGGATATATTAATATTATGTTGTTTTACCAGATTCAAATTTGTGCTTTCAAGTTTCAAGGAATATCTAGAGCCCGTTTGGTAGCACGAAAATCGGCTGTTTTGGCTGATTCTGCTGAAATTTATGAAATTCTGGCTCAAGTGGCTGTTTTGGCTGATTCTGCTGATTCAAGAAAAAAATATTTTAAAAATATATTTGATTAATAAATTATAGAAAAAATTACATGTAAAAATTGCTAAAATAGTCCTCTACAGTAACTTCAGCCAATACAGCCAGAAAAGTAACTTCAACCTTACTTTTTCTGCTTATTACACAATTCAGCACACAAAAGTAAAAGTTACGTGTTTGGTGAAAAAGCTGGCTGATAAGCCTGATAAGCCGAAAAAAGAGGTCTCCAAACGGGCTCCTAATAGTTTTACCAAAAAACAAAGGAATATCTAATAGTAACACTTCTTCCTTAAAATTTTTAACGTGCTTTTGATATATACTATATCCAACAAAATAATTAAAACAACTCTATTGTGTTAAACCCAATAAATGATTTATTGTTGGAATACAAATTAAACTAATTTATTTAATAATCTACAAAGTAATATATATTCAATCTAAGTATCACTTAATGTAGTTTGTTGCAAGAGATCCATTCTCTAGAACTCAATAATGGAATCAAATATTTTGGAGTCCTTACCATGAGTCCAAATTGAAAGTGGGTATTCCTATAATGGTTAATTACGAGGAATCAAATGTACAAGCCAAGGCATCTCGGATTGCATTTTGCCATTCTATTTACTGGATCTGGAGGGTTAGGAATGCTGCTATTTTTTATGGTGTGACCCCAAAGGAAGATGAAGTGTTTGCTAGGATTAAGTACATTGTGTACAAAGTTTTATATACCATCTATCCATATGATTTGGTTGTATTTTGAAAATATTATGCCCATCACCCATTTTTGCTTGTGATTGGCTTAGATGTAGTTGAGGTTGCTATTATGGCACCTTATGTTTTGTAGGGCTGGGACTTTGGAACCAAGAACCGGAGAACCGAACCGGACCGAACCGTTATGACCCGGTTCGGTTCGATTCCGACATTTATTAGTTATTTGTTAACGGTTCGGTTCCTATTTTTTATTAACGGTTCGGTTCTCGGTTCCTGAAAAAAATATGTACCAGGAACCGTTATATATAATAATTAAAATTATATATATTTATTATGGGTATATGTATTTTAATGTATATTTATTTTTATTTTTATATTACATTCATTACTTTAGTTTAGTTATTTAACTATTTAAAATTATATTTTCAAAAAGAAAAACTATTTAAAATTATTATTCACTTCAACCCGTTCTCTTAGGCTTCTTAGGCATCTCATTAGGTCCAAACTCCAGCGGGTCGGAACTCAAAAGGTCCAAAGTATTTAAAATTATTATTCTCTTTAACTGGTTCATCATATTTGTATTGTAATTTCAAACGTTGAATGTCTTTTTGACAAAAATTTAGTCGTGATTGGTAAGATTTTTTCAAAGACTAGGAACCGTTAAATGACAAGAACCGAACCGTTAAGAACGGTTCGGTTCCTTATCGGTTCTATAAAATATTTTATAAGAACCGAACCGTTAGTAAAATTTCATATTTTCAAACGGTTCCACATATTTTACCTAGGAACCGAACTGGTCCCAGGCCTAATGTTTTGTAGGTGATGGGTTATCCAAACTTTGGATAGCCTGCATTTTTGCTCACCTTTTTGCTGTACAGACAAACACTTTTGGATGGTTCCTTATATATAGTAGTACTTACAGTTCATCCAAAAAAATAATTACGAGGAATTTAGATTAACCATCCGACTTGTGCAATGACACTCAACTTTTAGTGATGCGACTTGACAAACAGTTGTCGATGTCCAAATGTTGTCAGAGTCAATTGTGAGCCAAAAACACTTCTTTATTAGACTTTCATTGACTCCTTCTGATGTGAGATTCACATTCACCTTCCAGTGCAGTCGATTCCCTCTATGAGTGAAAATGTGAGGATATTCTTACGATGATCTGTTTTCACTCATGAGCAGCTTTATGTCGTTGTATCTAGGCTCACGATGATATAAAATTCATTTTGTGACAACAATGGTGGACCAACAAATGCAAATTGAATGTACGTGGTGTATGAAGAAGAGATTTTTACCAATTTATAGTGCTACATTTTATATTAAATAAAATGGATAACTTTTAATTTAAATTCAAAGGAAAATGCTATCCATTCATTTAGAACAATAATTAAATTGCTATCAAATAAATTATAATAACTTTTCACCCCGGTGAAAAACTAGTCAATGCTTATTAATACGAGTACTTCATAATAAACTTGCAAATGAGGTAATTTGACTTTGACTAATTTCTTATGGGATGAAAAAATAGATTAGTATATATTCGGTACACTGAGTGAAGAAACTCAATATAAGATAAAAATATATACAAAATTTAAAAGCAAGATTAAATATAAAATTGATAAAAAAAATAGAATTGGATGAATAAATGAATTCTATTCTAGAAATGAAACAATAAATATTCCTTTTTCTGAGATGATTATAACAAATCATTAATTAATCAAACTCTCAGTATGTAGCTGAGTGATAATATAATCAGGCAGATTACAAGACATAAAAACCATCCGACATAGAAAGAGCAGCCCTGACAAGCCTATGAACTACTACATTCGCAGAACGTCTACCGTGTATGACTTGTATTCTAGCTTCATTTTTCATTTCGAAGACTGAGTCTTATATCATCTACTGTAAAATAGTATCCAAATATGAGTCCCCATCCGGATGTTTGGATCTGATTCTTAAAACCGATTCTGCTCCTTCCGGGAGAAGTTGAAGTGTTTGACCGAAAGTGCAAGATACTTTTCATGCTCTAATTTACTTTTAGAGCCCGTTTGGTAGCATGAAAATCGGCTGTTTTGGCTGTTTCTGCTGAAATTTATGAAGTTCTGGCTGAAGTGGCTGTTTTGGCTGATTCTGCTGATTCTAGGAAAAAATATTTTAAAAACATATTTTTTAATAAAATAAAGAAAAAATTACATGTAAAAATAGCTAAAATGATCATCTATAGTAACTTCAGCCAATACAGCCAGAAAAGTAACTCCAACCTTACTTTTTCTGCTTATTACACAATTCAGCACGCGAAAGTAAAAATTACGTGTTTGGTGAAAAAGCTGGCTGATAAGCCTGATAAGCCGAAAAAAAGGGTCTCCAAACGGGCTCTTAGAAGCAATTTTGTTAGAAGCAGTTTTCTCGCCATCGTCAAATTCCAACTAAACTCCACCCCGAAATTCATACGCTAGAACTTGTTGCCTACTGATATCGTAAAACAACTTATTAAGGAAATCTGCTTTCTTCCAGTAGATTGTGGATTTGGTGTACGATAAGATTTGCTAATGCGTTTTATCTTCTAAGTATGAATGAACCTTTTCATGATTTTATGCGATTTGTCTTCCATGGATATGCAGATTAATTAAAGGATTTAGAGGTCTTCGCCAGTGCCGGTCCTATCTAAATTCAGGCCTGAGTCGAGCTTCATAAAATGGACCCCATACATAGTGTTTGTTTATCATATAAATTCACTAAAATTGAATGATTAAATATCACAAAAACGCAATCTTTCAATAAAAGTCTTCTATTATCACAAAACAACATTGAATGTATTAAAAATTACTTAAGTAAAACCCGTCGAACAGTTTTAGATACTTCGTACATAATTTAGTGGAATCCTCAACAATATATATTACTCCGTCTTAATTTTCTCTACAAATCAACCCTCGAACTAATTTAAAAAGTGCAAATCACCCCTTATATAAGAGGTTCTGTCCGACCGTCACCATCCGGGGTGGTTCCCAGCGAAATTTTTTGATGAGATTTTTTGAGCATCTTCTTCATTAAGTCTAGTTTATCTATACTGAAGTTCAGCTAAAAAATCAACCAATAAGGCAGTCAAATGATTTTCTGAAATATACTGCGCTGTTTAACTGCGCAGTTATCTTCAAAAATTCATTTGACCACCTTCCCGATTGAATTTTTTAATGAAATTTGGTATGAGTAAGTTAGACTTAATAAATAAGATGCTCAAAAAATTTTATCAAAAAATTCCACCAGGAACCACCCCAAATGGTGACGGACTTGGAAAATACATATGTATCATAATAGTAATGTTTAAAAAGTTATGGGCCCTTAGTTTTTTCAAATTTTTGGGGCCCTGAGGCTTGGGCCTCTCCAGCCTAACATAAGGCACGGGCCTGGTCTTCGCTTTCTATCAACTTACTATGTTTCGGTTTATTCGTTTATTTTTAAATTCCATGTAAAACTTTCGTCATTAACTCATTATCATGCCGGGTCAAATGCATAAATGGTACCTTAAATATTGGTAGTGTTGCATTTTGGTACCTTAACTTTTAAATGAATCAAAACAGTACCTTAACTATACATAAATGTTTTGAATTGATATTTTATTCAAATTTCCGACCAAAAAATCACACATGACGGCCAAAATTCTATGTGTAAAGTCTACTTCACATTATTTTTGTCCTTATGGCCACTATAGAATGACTCTACACATGAAATTATGATCACTGTGAAGGATTATTTTGTCGAAAATTTGAATAAAATTTCAATTCGAAACATTTATCTATAGTTAAGGTACCGTTTTGATTCATTTATGAGTTAAAGTACCAAAATGAAACATTACCGATACCTAAGGTAACATTTATGCATTTGACTCTTATCATGTGAACATTTGCGTTCTAATCATAGATCTTTTGAATTCCATTTCAGTCAAATACAATTTTTTGCAGTCACATTTGGCTTCGACTTTCATGTACAATAAACATACTACGTATATGATATTCATTCTTTATTTGAGTTCTTAAAAAGACCACTGAATTATTCAAAAAAAAAGACCACTGAATTTCTTTGAAATGGTATCCAGGTAAGGCCATAAGCTTTATTCACAGCACATCGAGTGGATTGTTAATTAGGAAAAGGAAGAAGTGACAAAATGGAAGTGGTGAAAATAAGTCTAGGGCAGAAATGGGATAGATCCAGCATTTTAGTTCCTTCCCTGTATAGGACACTTAGTACATTGGGTTCCCAGATATTGAAATCTCCTTCTCTAGTTTCCCTTGATCATCCCGATGACTGGTCTCAATCTCATGCTGTTAGACATCCTGGCGGCAGTGCATCCCCTTCTCAAAAACGTTCTGCTAAGCAGCTTAAACGTATATGTGTGGAGTCTATAGACATATATAACTCCTTTTCATTTTATGTTTTTGTAAAAGGTCTCCCTATTACTTTTGTCACTCACATGCTATGCTTTGATTATTTGAAAATGTTGAGCTAGGTTGTTTATTGATTGATTAGATATGATCTGATTTATATCATTTGTACTCTATCGTTGAAATTGATTGAATTTCGTTTCTGAGATAGATTTTCGTATACAGAAAAGGAGACAGCTAGAATCATTGACGGAAAGTCAGTTGCTGAGGAAATTAGATTAGGAATAGCTAATGAAGTTAGCCAAATGAAAGAATCCATAGGGAGGGTTCCTAGCTTAGGTGTGATATTGGTAGGACAAAGAAGAGACTCCCTTGCCTATGTGCGTAACAAAATTACGGCTTGCAAAGAAGTTGGTTTCAAATTTTCATTGAACCATCTGTCTGAGAACTGCAGAGAAGATGAAATCTGTGATAAGTTATCAAGACTCAATGAGGATCCTTCGGTTCACGGTATTCTTGTTCAACTTCCTTTGCCACAGGTAAGAATTGACCGTTTCATATTAGAGTTTGACTTTCATAATAGAAGTTCAATACCATACGAGAAGTAGCCATATTATTATATGTTAGCTTATTGTTTTATATTTAACTAATGTGGGTCAAATACCTCAAAATAATCGGACTGGACAACTTGAATACTTGATGGATCCTCAGCCCAAACCGCCCAAACTGGGTTGGACAACTTAATGTGGATAAATGTGCCAAATTGACCCCTCACGTGCTACCCAAACTATGAGTGGTGAAAAAATTAAATAGGAAGAGTATCATACAATCTTATATGTTGCTTTATTATTTTATATTGAGGCAATGTGAGACAGATAATTCAACATTCATGTAAATCTAAGCAAATGATTTGGACCTGAGTTTTTTTTCCAACAATAAGCATTGTCATTCAACTATTCAAGACTGAGTCTTTTGTATATTTTATTTAGACTTGATGTCTTATGTTATATATGTGGGGTCTTTTTCTCAGATATTCTATTTCTTAGCAAGTACCCTTTAAATGAGGGTGTGAGAGCTGCCCTCTTCTTGGGTGATTGCAGCATTCCTGAAACTTCCCCTATGCTTTTTCCGGCACATAGCCTTTGTCTTCTACTAGAAAGTCAGGGGCAAAGAAAGTTTCAGTGAAAGATTCAGGGAATAATATTGATTCGACAAAATACCCTTCAACTGAGAAGGTAGGAGCTACTGCACTAATTCTCTTGAAAGATGATTTCAGCATTTACTGAAACATGCCCTAATCCTTTCCTTTCCCATCATAGACTATCTCCTTCTAAGAAGCTTAATATGAAGCAGTTCTAAAGATGAACTTTTTTTGTTCATGAGTTGTGGTTGTACTGTTTAATGGCTATTGACTATAGGTTGATAAGTGAATTTGAACAGAATTTGGACAATGAAAAGATACTGAATATGCTAAGCATAGAAAAGGATGTGGATGGCTTCCATCCGCAGAACATGGGAAACTTGGCCATACAAGGT
The DNA here is from genome assembly GCA_945859915.1 of Cuscuta epithymum. Classification (NCBI taxonomy): domain Eukaryota; kingdom Viridiplantae; phylum Streptophyta; class Magnoliopsida; order Solanales; family Convolvulaceae; genus Cuscuta; species Cuscuta epithymum. The sequence goes on along the minus strand of CAMAPF010000948.1, from coordinate 294,005 downwards.
AAAGAACCGTTGTTCATACCCTGTACTCCTAAAGGCTGCATTGAGCTGCTTCTTAGGTCTGATGTTGAAATAATGGGGAAGAAGGCTGTGATGATTGGAAGAAGCAATATTGTTGGATTGCCCATGTTTTTGCTCTTGCAGGTATGCCATGTTGTTTATACCTTGTGGTGTGCCTGGATCATGGATAATTTTAGGGGGGGGGGGGGGATTGGTTAGGAAAGTTATTTTCTATTATTTGGCTTTACCTTGGGAAGTGCAATGGAAAATAAAACAGGATTGTTATCTTTTACATACACTAAGATTTCCTAATTCTTATTAGCAAAAACCGAATAGACAAAATGAGTGAACAAAAATATAAACTAAATTTGTTGAATTTTAGTTTATCATACCTCCCCCACCCTCTCATTTACCTCTATATTATCCTTTCTGATTTCTTTCACTATTATTCCCCGAGTTCCAAATGGACCTTAAATCTTATTGTGGATGAAAGAACCACTCATTTTTTCTCTCTAATGTTTTTGGAAGAGGCATCATGCAACGGTTACCATTGTCCATGCATTTTCGAACAATCCAGATGTTGTTGCCCGGGAAGCTGATATTTTAATAGCTGCAGCAGGGGTACCTAATTTAGTTCGGGGCAGTTGGTTAAAGCCCGGTGCAGTTGTTGTTGATGTTGGCACTAACCCAATAGAGGTACTGTACCCTTCAACGCCTAACATGTTACATTATTATTTTACACTTCTGAGTTTACGGTCATGTTTTGAGCATTGATTTTATTCATCTATAATACCAACGAAATAAATATATCTGGGTGCTCAGAGGAAAATAATGATGTACATTATGTGTATGTTAATTGGTTTTATTAGGATGAAGAGAGTGAGCATGGTTACAGGCTGATTGGCGATGTTTGCTTTGAAGAAGCAGTAAGAGTAGCTTCTGCAATAACTCCCGTGCCTGGAGGAGTGGGTCCCATGACAGTTGCAATGCTGCTTTTCAACACACTTCAAGCAGCAAAACGTGTTCTTAGGTTCCCTTGATTCAAAACTAATTTATAGTTTGAGTTTGTGTAGTTCTGTTTGAACACAACTTTTTATTGACAGTCTTTGGCAGATCCCAAAATCTTTTGGGATTAAGGCTTGAATGTTGTTGTTGTTTGTAGTCTTTTGCAGATCGTTTTTGGTGTTCAATGAAAAGTTCTTTCTTTGGGAAAAAATGTGTGAATCTTTAGTCATTTGGTATGTGATCATGATATATCAATAAAACCCTATAAGTAAAGCTTTTGGGCCTTTGGCTTTAAATTTCCTGGAGTATATTTCAGCAGAATAATAAGTAAAAAGGTCATGCACGCAGTTGAATAATTTTTCAAGGAGCTTGGAAACTTGCCTTGAAACACTTTTGGTAGGAAAACGATCTCTTTATCACTATTCTTATTTCTTCAGTCCATTTATCACGCTTTCTTTCCTCTTTCTATTCGATAAAATGTGTACTTGGAGCTAGATGCAAGAGTCAATTTCCAAAGGTATTTGTATTAATGTATATGATATGTTCATCTACAATTGAGCTTGTTAACGAACTAGCAGTTTATTTACAGCCTCAACCACAGGGATGACAGCTACAATTTTGGGGAGTAAAAGCACAATACCCGAAAGGCTTGTTTGGAAGGTCACACTGAATACCATAGCAGCACTTCATCCAAACACAATTCTCTTCGGAAAATTGCGGGCAACACTTGCACGGTGCGCAGGTGTGGAAAGTCTCCAGCTTTCTCCTTCCAGCTGTTATCATGTGAAGTCTCAACTCTGGGGTGGTGCCCATCGGCTGTAGCATTTTCTCCGTCACTACCTGTGATTCTGATGGCTTATCAACTGTGCGAGATTGAGGAGCTCCTGTGTTTAAAGTTCAGTTTTCAATTCAGTAAATTTAAATACATAAAAACTCTAATATTTTAACAATTATAACCTAAAAGACGTGCCTAGAAATCAAAGGGAGAACAATAGAACTATAGAAGTACCTAGGGGTGGCCCGGTTCCGGTCTGACCAGCCTGGGAACCGGACCGGACCGTCACTATGCGGGACCGGTTCCGGGCCTAGGACCGGACCGGGGGTTGTTTGAGGGCGTTTCCGGGACTGGGGAAATAGGGACCGGCCCGGCCGGTCCGGGTCCGGTCAAGTTTTTTTGTGTTTTTTTTTTTTTTGGGTTTGGGCCTATGGTAGGTGGACTGGGTGTTTTGGCGGGGTTTGGGGGGTTGGAATAAATAAGAAAATCTTAAAAAAAACTAAAAGAACCGGCCCGGCCCGACCCGGTATCGGGCCTTACCCAAAAAATCCAAGCCCGCCCGGGCCCGACCCGGAACCGGACTGGGCCCGGTCCATCCCTAGAAGTACCTACGGAAGGATCATTGTTGAAATCTGCAAATGAAAAAACTAGGTGTGGACCTTGTCCCGGACCAGCCAGTCCCAGTCATTGGTTGGAGAGTTGGAGAAGCTCGGGTCCAACCCGGTGAAATCCAGATCTGGGCCGTTTTTGGGTACCCGGGGGGTGCGGTCCCAGTCCAGACCCGGTCTCGTTCTATTTTTTCGTTTTTGCCCGTTTCCAAGGCTTAAAAAAATTGGTCGGTCCGGGACTGAAACTGGGATTAGAACCGCCCGGTTCGGTCCCCACATAGGTGAACTGGGACTGGGTACCCTCTTGGGCGTACAGGGCTGGTCCGAGGCCTGAAACTGGAAATTCCGGTCTGGGTCCACCCTTAGAAGTACCTAACACCGTCCCCCCATGAAGACATGCAATACAATATTTTTGCAAACCAGAAGGAACGAGGAAGTACTTGAGTCTGCTCTATTTCTATCAGCATTCTAAAGTCCTCTCTGATTCTGTACTCGGTCTAGTTTATGCTGTATTTTGTTATAATCTACGTACTAGTATTGTATGGAGACATGGAGCACTATTTTTACCCGTTGTCAATAAAAAATCTGAATATGATAGATAGTGTTGAAGGACTATTACTGCTGATCTTTGAAAAAAACAAAGGAAAAAAATCTTCAATGGTCATCTGTACGTTTTATGCATAAATGGTGATTCATGCGAATCGTTGTGGTCATTCCAGCCCGAACGGATCAAAATCAGTAACCTCAGATTAATGGATACTAAACAACAAACGATATATGTGTACACAGTATTCTAGTGTTAACGAATGAGTTTCTCGTGAAGGAAATCATAGCTCACCTTCTTCACCCACAACCAAGTGGAAGACAAAGAGAAGCAGTAGGAATAATAAGAATGATGGCTGTGGGCTTGGACCTTTGGAATGCCTGGGACCTGTTTGATGCATGACCTGTTTGGATTAGCAAAGAGGGAGGCTGGATCATATGCACTTCTTGCTGAAGTAGAATATGTGGTATAGTATATTACAGTATATTTTATTTATTTTAACTCTTGATCATATTCAATTAACGTGGAAATCTTGAATAAATCTTCATCTGCTCAGCAGCTAAGTCAATATAAATGATTGCATTTTAGAAGAAAGAATTAATTTAAGGAAAAGTTGGTTTAATTGAGGAGACTTAAAGAGCTAGCAAAAGGTTTATTTCACGCATTTTTACAGTATGTAAAGCATTGAACTATTTTAGAGACACAAGAACCATATTTTAAGCAATTTTTTAAGGATTCGACACATGAAATTATCTACTTAACACATTCAGAACAAATTCTCTGATATAAATTAACTTAGAAATCATGGATTTCCCATACTCAGGGAGTCAGGGTCAAGACACATGATTGCATTCTTGTTCTTTGGAATAATCAAAATACTTTAGGCCTGTAAAGTTGATATAATACATCTTTTTTCAACTATAAGGATGTTGACAATGCAAAACACACTGAATCCCTCTTTCTACAGTACATTGCCATCCAAAGTTATAGGAATCTTGAAGCCTGGATTTACTCGTGACTACTACTACGTTTTAATTAGAACTAGAAGGTTCACTTTTTAGTTCATGAGTTGTGGATGCTATAGGTTGATAAGAAATTTAGAACTGCATTTGTTCGACAAGAATGATACTCCGTATTAGGATGTTTTACTTGGACTGAAATTTGCTAGTCTGGTCTATTTAAGTTTGGTCTAGTCTGGTCTGGTAAATGTCTGGTCTCTATGTATTTTTATAACGATGGAAGTCTGGTCTATTTAGGTCTAATTTAGTTTGGTCTGGGACTGAAAAAAGTCCTAAGTAAAAACATCCTAAAAATGTTGATCAATATACGGATCAATATGGCTTCCATCCACTCAACAGGGGAAGCAGCATAGCCAGGCCATGCGATGAATGCCAAAAAGATAACAGGAAAGAAAGAAAGAATGATGTGGCGTTCAGGAAAATCAGCGTTGCTGGATATTCAGTGTTATGGCCTTCGCTGTAAATTTGTGCTTCCTCTATCTTATAAAATCAGATGTTGGTCAAATCTATCTTAATATAAAAGCAAAAGAAATTTTTGGAATAGTGTTCCCACCTGAAAGTGTCAACATCATGCTTTATGTTAATTTTTCATTAAAAATAATTGCAAATAAGGTTTTGTAAGTATTTCAGTTGTACGCGAAAAAAAAGGTGAGGGCAAGTTGATTCATGTGAGATCCTATTGGTTAGAAAAGAGGTGGTACTGTGGGAGCAGTTAAATTATTAATAGATGTACTCATTCCTATTGGTTAAAAAGAGAGGTGTCACTGTATATTAAGACTTGAGTGGTTCGTACAGCTCATAGAGATTTAATCCCATTGGTTAAAAAGTAGGTGACCACTGTTCACACAGAGAAAAGGTCTTTCGCATGCCTCTAATTTATTGGATACTTATTTTTAATTGGTTGAAATGGGTGGTGGGAATAGTGAAGCTTAATGATTGTTTCCAATTTTCTAACAAGTTGTAATGGCTTTTCGTCTATAAAAGGAATGTTGATGCAAGTTTTTCAGTCATTCATTTGCATTTCAAAGATCTAATTGCATAAGATCAATATTTCTTTGAAAAGATCAACCTAGGATCACTTGGGCCATAAAAGCCAGGAAAACAAGAGCCTATAGGGAACCTGTGGCTTCCCACCGTGATGGCCAAGGCAACAAGGGTCTACTGGGAACGGAAGAAAGCCATATGTTTTTAGAAAAGTGAAGTCGTTTGTTTTAAAGTACTCTGTAGTATTTATGGGCAATTTTATCAGCCATATGATTATATGGCTTAAATAAATGTAGACACAGCTATAACTACAATTCGGAAATTAGTATCCAAGTTCAAGAGATATACCTGAGATTTGGGTTGCTTGATGCCCTTCATTACCTATTTCTATCATATCTCTATTTCTAGATATTACATCAGAAAATTTACAAACTAGGACATAGATGGATCTATTTAGTAACACATGCTAATGAAATACAAGGACAAAAAAGATTTGATAAAATGATAAATCAACTTCCTGCACAGTACAAAAGTTTTAGCAAGTTAGCAATTTAAAAAAATGTACGGGACAGTATTATTATTAACCACAAGTATCACAATGGAAAAATCTATTTAAAAATAATTCAACAACGTAAAGAGGGTCAAATTTAAATGTCCTGCTACGGTAAATGTTTATCAGTTACCAGAGCTCGCCTATGGTTAAGTGAATTGTAAAGTGTTTTGGTGAGTTTTTAGCAATGATGTAGTCAAGTACTAAGTGAAGTCATTCCAATTGTAAAGTGTTTTGGTGAGTTTTCAGCAATGATGGTTCACTATCCACAATTATCAATGTCATGCCACAGCCAACTTCAACAGAAGTAGAATTGTTCACCATCATCGGCTAAAGATTTCAGTTTGTATTTGTACATACATACACTCATTTATGTGGTCACTAACTGAGAATGGTTGCATGTTTATAGGAGAGTAAAGCTCAAGTATTCTCCTTTTTATTACAAGTTATTTTTAAAAAAATAACTTAAATTTAAATTCCACTACTTTCCTCTCACGGTGAAGTTTGGATACTATCTTTGAAAGATCTTCAAAAATTACAACTATATACTGGACTACTTTGATCTATAACAAAGAAATTAAATGCAGAGTCTCTAGAAATGATAACGGTAACAAAATCCCCCATTCATTAACACAAAATTGAAAGGCATTCCACGTGCTGAAATACATAATCTACTGTTAATCAATAAGAAATAAAAAAATCTCAACAAAGCACTGTGGGAGTTTATTGCATAGTAAATGATTTAATTGACAAGTGCCTGTTGAACTTTCTAGATTCAAATTGGTGTTTACATCATACTCCAGTTCCTACTCTGTATGCATTTGTAACTCCTGGTGCTTCTACGGTGCTTTACAAAAATAATGGGTTTGGGTGCATATGAAATTATCCCAAATCCCAACTACATATACCATCTATTAATTTACTAAATTCATCACTAAATTCTTCATCATTTATACGGAGAAATTTGTACTTCAATTTTTGGTTAGACATCTAACCTTATAAAGTTGATTTTTTAAGCCAATATTTTTTTTAGAATTTTAAGCCAACATATTAAAAAATAATTTAAAAAACAACGTACTGAACTTTTATTTCACAAATTGAATAAAATGTATGAGAGCAGAGCCATTATGATAAAACTAAGTTCGGACCCTTATTCGAGAAACATTTAAATACTTATGTAAATCCTTCATAAGCATATTCATAACTCAAGAAAATGCTTTCGAAAAACTCATGAAAACCAAAATATTAGTGTGGATTCAAGAAGTTTCCGTATTTACACGAATTTATGCTTCAGTTTGGTTGGATGTACGGTAGATTCGGCATCTTTGAAGAAGTCTCGCTCATGGTGCATGCGACGGATCAAAGGTAAAGTTACAGATCTGGGTCGGGAAGAACATAAAAATTTTAAATTAGAAGCTAATATGTAATCGGTATTACCTTTATTGAGTTTGCAAATCATTCTTGGGCAAAACCCATCAGGGGAGAGTAAATCTCTAAATCTTTTTTTGAAAGACCATGCGAGATGGGGCTCTTAATATATCTAAAGGAGAGAATAAGTGGGTTGTTTGTAAGCATGTGTGAAGGGAAATCGATAGTGGTGAAGCAGAGATATGAATATACGGAGTATGATATTGTATGGAAGAAAGGATAGAGAAAGGACTGTTAAGGAGTTGAAGTGAGATTGGGGTCAAGGGATGGTTGGAACTCTAACTCACCAACATGCTTAAAGTGTGGTTATTGGGAATGAATATTCAGATGATCTTTTAGTTACCTCATTTTATACGTACTAATACGGAGTATAACTAATTTTTGAATACGGAGTATGTCTAAAATTCAAATCAACCAATACAACAAATTTGAGTATTGTCTAATGGGCTCTTAATTCTAATTTTTGAGTAAGAGAAATTTTATTAAAATTTATTGACTTTGTAGACATGGTCTGTAAAGTAAATTCTACTACCAATCTCATATCACAATCGCACAACCCAATATTTTTTGAATAGTACTACCTCCGTCCCACTATATCTGGCCAATTCGGTTTACGATGCTTGAACGATGATAAAGCAAACAGATCCCTGTCAGCACTCAATATATTTTTAGAAAAAAAATTACATATTGAGAACTTATATTAAAAACTTTACAAAGTCGCAAAAACCAGAATCAAATTTGATAAAAATTGATATATAAAGTAAGACATTAAGAGTGATGTATGTTGACCAAGTGAATAGTGTCTGGACAATCTTGGTGGGGCGGAGGGAGTATAATTTAAGAATAACATAACACATTTTCACATATTTGCACAACCCCCTGATTTGCCCTGTTACATAGGCAATTCGTTTAAAAATGCAATTCGTATAAATTTAGTCATTGTGGCGCATTGGTTTTGTTGTTGAAAATGCCATTTTTAGTCATATTCAACTCTGTGTGGCTAAATTTATCATAACCAATCAACATTATAGTGTGTGATACATACTATAAAAATTTTATATAGTATGTAGTATACCTTTTTTTTTACTCATATTCAAATAAAATTACAAGTTTAGTTTTATATCAAAATAAATTTGATTCAAACTAACTACACCTGTGAAATTTCACTAACCTTGCATAGAACGAACGTTCAACACATTTCCTCTAACGTAGGGCTCTTTCCATGATAAATGTATTGTGTAGTTATGTACATTTTTTAGGAAAGAAATCACCAAGCGTGCGATGCACGATCAGTCGATGAGATACAGATGTAATATGACTGTAGATACATTTTTGCGTGCGAGGCTGCTCGGCGCATATTTGAGTTTGAAATTCAATATAAGACCTAAAAAAGTTAGGTCTTATACATATATGCAGTCATTTAAAAAAGTTATATACATATATACCTAAAAAACATTATATGTATGAATACTTTTATGAAGATTTTCTCATAAATTTATATTTAAGTATAGTTTAGGAAAGACATAACACATATCTGCACATCCCCTGATTTTCCAGGTTACATCCGCAATTCGTCTAAATAATGCAATTCGTATAGATAAAGACATAACACATTTTCACATATCTGCACCCCCCTGATTTGCCATGTTACATCAGCAATTCGTCTAAATAATGCAATTCGTATACATAAAAACATAACACATTTTCACATATTTGCACACCCCCTGATTTGCCAGGTAACATCAGCAATTCGTATAAATAATGCAATTCGTATAGATAAAGACATAACACATTTTCACATATCTGCACCCCCCGATTTGCCAAGTTACATCAGCAATTCGTATAAATAATGCAATTCATATAGATAAAGACATAACATATTTTCACATATCTGCACACCCCCTAATTTGCCAGGTTACATCAGCAATTCGTTTAAATAATGCAATTCGTATAGATGTAATGTCACCATATTATTTAGTAATTATAAAAATTTATACCTTCAGTTAACATATATAGACCTTTGATTCGAAAATGAAAAAAATCTTCGTCAATAATTTACTTAAATGAAGGATTTTAATAAGGGAAAATTTTCGAATATGAGTAAATAAGTTTGAGAGTTCCAAAATAATTTTGTCATGTTTTTATTGCCAAAATAGGCGTAATTAATGTCAAGCTTGAAAAAAAATGTCATGCTTAAGGTCCAATTTTTGGAATACATAAAACTTTTTTCGTCCTATTTAGTGTAATTTCCATTTTAACAAGGGTTAATGCTAGACAGAAGGTACAAAGAAGTGTTTCATAAAATTTGCCATATAATGTAATTGTTTTCAAATGATGTTTATATTCCGTGTTACTATTTTGTGGGCTATAAAAATTAATGAACTACTCTGTATTTCTGTATTCATTAGTAAATTGTATTTTATATGTTTCATTTACTTCAAGTTTTATTATTGCATGGAGTATAATTCTAAACAATCCAATTAAAATTACAAGTTTGTTTATTTTTTAATTAAGATGTTGGCTAATATTAATTATACCCGCGAAATTTCACCAATCGTTCATCGCACGGGTATTGATGAAGAAGAAGGAACCTCTGACAAAACTCAGAATGTTGTATTTCAAAATTGTTCAACAATATTTAGGGTTACAAGAAATGTATATTTACAATGTTATGATTTATAAGTATTTGTTGGATGTTTTTTGATCTTTTAAGTAATGCTTGGTGCTCTCTTTTTAACTATAATACGAAGTATATATTATAAGTGTGCTTTGTTTATTGTTGGAAGTTATATCAATATTCCATGAAGATAAATGCTCTCATCCATTGATATTGTAATTTGAATTAGTAAACACAAATAATTTTGAAGGAAAATTCTCAGACCGTGCATCGCACGGGTGAGTTTACTAGTGTAAAATACAAATCAACATGTAAATAAGAGGTGTTGACTTCTACACTATTCACATACTCTATTTTGACTAAATGTTACTACGTATTAATTAATGTATTGATAAATTATATTTTGAAATACTTCGTATATTATTAAATTTGTTTCGTTTTGAAGCTTCAATATCTATTTATTTATATATTCTTAGATATATGAATGGTCAAAGGTGTCAGGTGTGCGTTGTCAGACATTGTTAAAATGTAATGTTGCCGCTAAATAAGAACAGGGAGGTGTTATGGGCTATTACTGATTAACGCACGATCAAAGAAAATGAAAAACATGATAAAGGACAAACAAAATTGGCTACATGCACATGCACACGCAGATTCAATTTTTAAGAGGAGATTATTGGCCCGTTTGATAACACTGAAATTAGCTGAATTGTTGATTCTGCTGAAATTTACGAAGTTCTGATTGAAATGATTAGATTTACTGATTCTGGTGATTTAAGAAAACAATCATATTTAAAAAATATTTTATTTATAAAACAAAGAAAAGAATATATCAAATAATAGCTAAAATGCTCCTCTACAGTAACTTCAGCCAATGCAACAAAAAAATAACTTCAACTTTACTTATTTTGAATAAAATAAGAATAAACAATAAGTAATAAGAATAAGACGAACAGAACAACAACTTAGTACTCAGTGGTTAATAACGCAAATACTTCGTACTACGTAGTGTTAAAAATTTAGGTGTCGTTTGTCAAGCCTAATTATCAACCAATTTTTTCACCAACACGTAAGTTTGCTTTCGCGCGTTGAATTATGTAATAAACAGAAAAAGTAAGTTTGGAGTTACTTTTCTAGCTGTATTGGCTGAAGTTACTGTAGATGATCATTTTAGCTATTTTTACGTATAATTTTTTTCTTTATTTTATTAATAATATATATTTTAATTTTTTTTCCCCTTAAATCAGCAGAATCAGCCAATGCAGTCACTTCAGCCAAAAACTTCAGAAATTTCAGCATAAACAAATAAATCAGCCGATTTTCGTGCTACCAAACGGACTTTTAATAGGGAATACTCCGTATTAATTTAATATAAGCATGGTCCTGCCTTTTGATAATTCAACACAGTACTCCTTAATATTCGTTGGAGTACCAATTAGCGAGAGATACATTAGACTGTTTCAAAAATTAAAATTTGGACTGGCGAAAACAATATCCACATTACGTAATACGTACTGTATGTTTGCGAAAATATTTAAAAAATGATTTTCAGTTTTTGGCTTAAAATAGTTGAAAAGAGTGTTTTCAAGTGATAACTTTTATTTGAATTAATCACTTAAAAGCTAAAAGTTAAAAACTATTTTGTACTTTTTCTGTTACATAAAAAACATGTACTTTAGCAAAACTATCAACTTTTACTTTTTAAAATTAATTTTTTTTACAAACACTACCTACTTTACTATTAAGCACTTTTTCTCGGATGAGACAAACTCGGCTAAATATAAGACATGAGTATCTCTATATCACAAATTACTCAATATAAATCAAAACATATACAAAGTTAAAAAATAAAACTAAATATGTTTAATTCTGTTTTTTGACTTATTTGGTCATATTAACGGAATAATATGAATAAAACTTTCTAAAATAGGAAAGAATGATATTTTGGGAATAAAACATTGCTAATTATATTTATGAACTTTAACATTGATTTAATGTTGTTTCGAAAATTTTCTTTATCTATATTCCTCTTTTCATGATCTTTCCATAAACTCAATATATATAGATAAAATAAGAAGAAGAAGAAAAAGTATGTCCCGTGCATCGCACGGGTGCAATACTAGTTACTGATTAACGCACGATCAAAGAAAATGAAAAACATGATAAAGGACAAACAAAATTGGCTACATGCACATGCACACGCAGATTCAATTTTTAAGAGGAGATTATTGGCCCGTTTGATAACACTGAAATTAGCTGAATTGTTGATTCTGCTGAAATTTACGAAGTTCTGATTGAAATGATTAGATTTACTGATTCTGGTGATTTAAGAAAACAATCATATTTAAAAAATATTTTATTTATAAAACAAAGAAAAGAATATATCAAATAATAGCTAAAATGCTTCTCTACAGTAACTTCAGCCAATGCAACAAAAAAAATAACTTCAACTTTACTTATTTTGATTATTACACAATTTAGCGCACAAAATAAAAAGTTGTGTCTGGTGAAAAATTTGCTGAAGAGGTTGTAAGTTGAAAAACAGGGTCTCCATATGAGTACATATAGTTCTTTAAGTAAACTCTAAACATACATATAGTCTCCTACTGTCCTTGCCCAAACTGGTCATTTTGTTGGGATTATTGCATATCGTCAAGCCATGGCGTAACACCATAAGCCCGGGCTACGGGCGCGTCGCATACTCGCACCCATGGCCCCCTACTCATTGGGCTGCGAGACCCATGTGTATGATCATAAAGACATCAATACTATTCCCTTCGTCCCTTAAAACTTTGTATCTTTTTTTTGGGACGTCCCATTTTTTTTGCAATTTCTCGTTTTAATCAACTAATTTGTGGTTCTTGTTATTTCCTTCTGCACAAACCTCTATTACACAGTTTTTATTTTATTATTACCTGCACTTTACTATTCTCCATGACGAATAAAGTTGATAAAGTTTTAAGGGACATAGGGAGTAAGATTTAAACTAATCTTTCTAACAGAATTGGCTTTTAGGAGGTAAATGTTTTTGTGGCGTGTTTGTTTGACACTAATTATTTGTCCAACGGATGTTATTCATTTTTGGCATCTATGGCATTGAGATTTACACGTATTGAACTTTTGCTTTATAGTATTCTAAATATCTCGACTTAACTTTATTAAAACTGCTTTTATGCATGTTATTATCATTATGTCATCTCTGAATCGTGCAATCAATGTGTTAGACACATGATACGGTTCCTTGGTAAGATTATAACCGTGGAATGATGTTTCAAGTAGTCTTTGAGCAGATAATAGGTCTCAATGATACAACACTCTATTAACCACAAATTAAAGTTTTTGTATACAAAACGAAAAAGAAAAAAAACCAAGAAACACATCATTAACTTTAGGAAATTGCCCTAAATAGAAGTAAAAACATTCTGGAAATACAAAATATGGTTCTCATGTTTTTATAGCCGAAATAGAAGTAATTACTGTCATGTTTTGGCAGTATCAGACCTTAAACACGACAGTAATTTTCAAATTTGATATTAATTACTCTATTTAGGCAATAAAAATATGACAATAATGGTTTAAAGCTCCAAAACGTTTTCACTCCTATTTCAGGATTTTCTCCTTTTGACTTTCAATCTCATTCTAATAATTCAGCTGAATAATATGTGCAAATCAATAGACATGGAGGGGCATGATTTGGCTAGGCAAGAGTGTTGCAGGAAGTGCAGTTGCAAGACTGGGGCACAAAAGCACATACCCCAAAAGGCTTGTTTGGGAGCTGGCAATCAATCCCAAAGCAGCAGGGGGTGAGAGTGCATGTGCTTGGGTCTTCAGATGATTCACAGCACTTGCACTCTGAGCACAGCTGGAATGGATCCAACCTCCTCCGCCTTCCACCACTTAACTCCATATCCACTATGAACTCTGGTGATGTCTTCAGAGGCACCAGCTGTTTTCCGGCCACTTCTGCTACTGTCCCAAAAGAGCATGTGCCCAATATTAACAAACAAACACACATACTAAGTTCTCGAAATAGGAATAAACAGATTTTGGAATTTCAAAATCGGACTTCTATGTTTTGATTTCTAAATTAGGAGTAATATGGCAGTAGTTACTGTCATCTTGGAGTCAGTACTTCGAATATAGTTGCATTACTAGACATTAACATGACAATATTTATTGCCGTTGATGGTAGTATTTTTCAATTATGACAATAACGACTCCTGTTTCGTGAAAAGAAAAACATAGTTGTCATATTTTGAAATTCAAAACATATTTACTGCTATTTAGGTCAATTTCCCTATTTATTTCTTTATTAAGTGTATGTTTGACACTAATAGCTTAAGGACACCCTTTTGAAATTCTAAGTAGGTCTTATCTTTTAGTAACATAAAAGTTTTTGGATAGAAAAGATATATACCCAATATACTAAAAAAATTGCTGTAACTATTTGAAATTGTAACTAATGCTAAATGTAACAAACATTCTCTCATAGTTCGAGTACTTTTTTCAAAAAGATCTTAAAATTTTAAAATAGCTCTTAAAAAGTGTTCTATCAAATACGTAGTATACAACTAAAAAGTTTTAGATACTTTTTCATGAACTAGTATATCAACTAGCTAGAAGACATTTAGTTATGCCTCACTATTAATTTTTCTAATCACACTATGTCTGCAAGGTATAAATTACGTAAATTACATTATGTAAGGCTTAACAGAAAATGACATAAATTGCATATATAAATTAACGTATATTTATGAACAACAAGAGTCTCGAGTGGTGGTTTGACCACGCATGTATGCATTCGGTTGAGATTGATCTGTTTTTTTTTGTCTCTCTTTTCTATATTTGTTGTTTTTAACTCTGATTTTATATGCCGAATCATGATTGTGCTTAACTCTACCACTACATTGATTGTGGATAGTAACTATAGTAATATTTATGTCCATTACTTATATTTCGCAATATTTATGGGAAAACCTCCTAACTTTATTGGTACTAAAGTCTGATCTTTTTAAGTAAAGTTTGGTTGTTGTTGTAAACAAAGACATATAATTCAATTATATAGCTACTATACTGAATTCTCTAATGCAGTGTTCATACTCTGACTTAGAAACTTATACTATTGTACCTAAAACGGCTAAAAAGTAACCCGATATGCATAATATAGCAAATTATAGTTTTATACGTAGTACTACGTATGAGAGTTTGTATCTTGGTGTCTAACAGAACCAACAACAATAATAATTACTCTCTATAATATTTGTATAATTTCTTCAGCAGGAGAGGGATACATAAAACTTACCTTCACCCATAACCAAGTGGCAGATGAAGAGAAGCAGTAGGAAAGGTACTTTGGAGTGATTGATAGGTGTTAGATTCATGGTTATCTTAATGGTTTGGATAGTTTAAAACCAGAGAATTGGAAGAGAAAGAAGATCAGAGAAATTGGGATCGAATGAAATGATGAAGAATATTTTGGTGGGGGAATGGAGCATTATTATGAGGAATAATATTTGGATGGATGCAAGTGGTGTGGGGTTTGTGATATATATGGGCCATCCTACACTTCCTATATGTGAATAGAATCGAATGATTCATGTTATATATGCATTGATTAGAGATTATATCACCTTAACTTGCTAAAATAGATCGAACCAACATTAAGCCAACTAAATTAGATTAAGAAATGATTCCTTAGGCATGATTAAAATATAGGCAAGTAGACAAAAAAAGATTATCACTATTTTCTTACTAAGATAAGACTCATTACTCATGATTGGGAAAGCTTTATACCTTTTCATATAACCAAATAATTCTTATTTTAGAAAACAATATAGCCACTCTTATTTGTGTTTTGTTTATACGTTACTTCTATTTGGAACAATTATTTTTAGATTAAAAATCTCCATTCATAATGGACCGATTTGTCACAAACATATTTGTGGGGTATTGGGTCTAGGCCCAAGTACCCCGAGACAGTCCAACTAGCACACGGGCTCAATTTTAGAAGCCTGTCCGGGATAATCCTGGCACTTGATGCTATCTCCACTATCATTGATGCTTGATGGAGAGCTCTCCAAATTAATTGGCGGGAAAGTTGGAATTGATGGACTCGGCTTGACACATCATCCCTACACCTATCGTTTTATAGTATAAATATTCGCATTTATTCCATTGTAAAAGATTGACAAACTTACAAACATTAGCTTAGACTAAGACTTGTCTCCACTAGTTCTTCTGTAATATCTCAGTACGTGGTGGAGTAAATGCCGGAAAATATTTACCAAGTTTTATTAAACAAATATTTGGGGGCCAAACCAATACCGGCCACTTGAGTGAAGGCATCCCTTCAAAATTTACAATGAAAATAAATTAGTGAGAGAAAATAAATGAAAATTTTGGGGGGCTACCCAAAATTAATTAACAAAAGAAAGTAACAAAAGATAACAGATTCTAAGAACAATGAAAACAAGGCAATCTCATTGAAAAGTTACAGAAACTCCTTGTCCGTAGAAGATTGTATGCTTTTCTACTGTTTGTTTGTCCCTGCATGCCGACATATCTAACTTATCTTTACTTTAAAACCATGTCTTCCAATATATGCATGTACGTGGTTGGTTTCACAATTTCTTATTATTGACCAAAAATATGCTCAACCTTTTATGCTTAACTTGCAATATGCATCATCTTAGACCTCTTGTGCTAAAGTAAGTCATCTCATATCAGCAAAATATAAAAGTAAATTTACAGATAAGCAATTGGGGTACTGTACACTGTTTTAAATAGCGGTCGGCCACCGCTATAGCGGCCGCTATATAGCGGTCGCAGTAGGTACCACTACCGCTATATACGGGCCACTATCAGGGTGTGATTTTCAAATCACATAGAAATCCCGCTACACCGCCTGCTATAGCCCGTTACAGGCCGCTATTGGCAGTACATCACGAACTGGTTGATGTAAATGGTGTGTGCATGATGTGAAAAAATACATCAATGGTGATGCATGGAGTGTAGCATCGCCATCTCGAAACGATTCAGCGATATTAAAGGACAATGGATTTGGTATAAAAGTGTATAAAATATAAAATGTGAATAGATTGCACTAAACAACCTGCTTGTATTAGAGTAATTCGCTGATTACAAAAAGGCTGAACGACACCTCGGAACAATAGTTAATACAAGATTGAGGGAGGGATAATCTATCTAAAGCTCTGAGTATCAAAATGTTAACCCTTTACAATGTAGTTAATGCATCTATTTATACTAGAAAGAGGGTAGGTAGGGTGATGACGTGGCCGAAAGAACATATCGGTGATGAATGGCTTTGGGGACTTGGGGGAAAGGCGTTCCATTTTTTTTGGGATCAGGCCGTCCGGGATAGAAACAATTATATTTTATGCAAACTAATTCATAGTGTTTGGAGATTAGGCTCAGGCCCGGGATCAGAACCAAATACTGCAGGAACCCAATCCGCTTGAAACTGGTATTCGCGGAAGCACATTTAATGCACCAGATATGAAAAAATTTATGGTTAGAGGGCTATCCACTCGTGGTTGGGGACATCACCCCCTTCACCTACTACCTTGTAGTGTAAATAATATCATTTATTTCATTGTAAAAGGTTGACAAACTTGTATTCTTGACAATAGACTTTTTTCTAATTCTTCTGTAGCATTAAGCTTGGTTTAGGGGCTCGGGCTCTTTGCTCGGGCTCAGTATGAGTGTTGTGGCCATTCTAATGACTTTCTTTAATAGAACTGGATTCACTTTACCTCTTATTTACTTGCTTATACTTGTACCTCTTTCTTGTCTCAAACACTCACCTAAACGAATCTACTAAGAACACTCAAACACTCACCCTAACAACAACACATAGTTAAACCTATATTACACACAATTGAGCCCCATGGTTTATAGTCATATTTGTACCTAGTATAAAAGAATATGAAAATATATACGTAGTATTTAGGTTTAGAAAGAAAATGAATCTGTAAAGATGTATAACTATAAATAAAAAATGAATTTGTAAATGTGTATAACTAGAAATAAAAAATGAAATGCATAATGTTTTCATTGAAGAATAGGAAAATAATAATTTTGAAAGGATAGAAATGGAGAACTAGCTAGGGGATAAGTGTACGTTTAACAAATTGAGCATAACAACCGTTTAGATGGAATGAGTTTTCATAATTCTTCATAACTACACCATAGACATTCTGTGTTCTTAAATGGATTTATTATATGGTCTTCATTCAAAATAATTTGCTAAAGTGGTGGATTGCATCATTGCAAGCTAGCTTAATTCGATTGGATAATTTTTTGTTCCTTAGCTTGGATCAAAATAAACTCATAGACGAACTGTGTGAAGATTAAATTCATTCAACTTTTCATCTTTTTATTGGTTTACTTTATCATTGCCAATTGTCATTTTTTAATTTTGTTACGATGGTATTCTCATATCTCATGGGCTTAGTTGATTATATTCGCTAGCTCTATTCATTAAAATGATTTTTTTTATTGATGACAACTTCAAGTTGGAGTAGTGATCAACGATTCAAGTTGCTTTTTGTTAGAGTAATCGGTATCATATGAGTGATTTTTAGTTTTTTGTCGGTCGAACTCAAAAGTTTTTAGTATCTGTTTTGAATTAATAAAAGTTTATGTTTCCACGAAAGAGCGAGTATGAGTGTATGACTTCTCTCTCGACTTGGGGAGTGGACCAGGCCCGGTCCAGTTCCGGGTCAGGCCCGGGCGCGCTTGTTTTTTTTTTTGGGTGAAGCCCGAGTACCGGCCCGGGAATCTACCGGAACCGGGTCGGGCCGGTTTTTTTATTTTTTTTAGCTTTTCTTATTTATTCCAACCCTTCACCCCCTAGCCCCCACCCCCAAATCCCGCCAAAACACCCAACCCTGCCCACCTACCATAGGCCCAAACCCAAAAAAAAAAGAAAAAAAAAAACTAAAAAGGCCCGGGCCGACCGGGGCCCCTAATTATTCAGCCCCGGAGCCCACCCCCTCAACACCCCCGGGTCGGTCCTAGGCCCAGTCCCAGTCCCGGGAAACTGGGTCGGGCCGGTCCTGCACAATGGCGGGCCGGTCTGGAGCCCGGGCGGGTTAGACCGTTCTTGGGCCATCCTTAGTGGTGAAGGGCAAAAACCCTAGCCGTTTTCCTTCTCTTCCCTTTTTCTCAATCATTTTTCTCCTCCTAAAGATGAAAGGTTATCTCCTTCAAAAGTATTTTCAAGTTATTTTATGCGATTTGCGATGTTTTAGAGTTTGTGTATTTGTCATCGGTAGAATCGACCGGGCATTGAAATTTTATTGTTGGTGTCTTCAAACATCAACGACTCTAAGACCTTAGTTATTCGCCCTCCTTTTGAACCACCGTTTTGCTATGAGAGAAAGATTGTGTCCAATTAGATCTTCTTTTCGGTGGCCGGAAAAATATATGATATTTGCAATTTCTACCCATTAGCTGGTCAAACTAAGGATTCTAGATTTTAGGTGTTTCTTTCTTATGGCCGGACAAGCAAGATTTTCCATTTATTTCCTTGTCAGTGGATTGTAAAATCGATCTATATGTTTGTTTTCTATCGCGGAATAACTTTTTTACTTTTTCTAGTCTTGATTATTGGTTAAGTGCTGGAACTTTCTATATTGATAAAGAAGTTCACATCTTTCCTCTGAAAATTTTCCATTATATATCTTATCCTATTGTAACAGACTATCAAAATTACTTTTTTACTAAACATTTTTAATATATATAAACAAGAGTTTTTTTTTTCCAAAAAAAGTTGACATCTCCAAATTGAGCAATTCTTTACCCATCTAGGAAAGGGAATGAACGTTCATTCTGAACTGTAAAACGAGGCACGTGAGACAGGATTCAAATTTGAAAAGGAAGAGGAGGGAAGCACGTGCCAATCGAATGGCCTTCTAAACGCCCCGTTTCCAGAAACCCTCAGAGATTTGCATTCCAGAAGATCAAATAGAGAAATTCCTTCTGAAGTGGAAGGGGGAGAAAAGATCAAAAGACAGGAGAGAAATGGAGAAATACGAGAAGCTCGAGAAGGTCGGTGAAGGAACCTACGGGAAGGTGTATAAGGCCAAGGACACGGCGACGGGACAGCTGGTGGCTCTGAAGAAGACGCGGCTGGAAATGGATGAGGAAGGGATTCCTCCCACCGCTCTCCGTGAGATTTCCCTCCTCCAAATGCTCTCCCACTCCCTCTACGTCGTCCGCCTCCTCTGCGTCGAGCACGTCGAGAAGAATGGGAAGCCTCTTCTTTACCTCGTCTTTGAGTATCTGGACACCGATCTCAAGAAATTCATCGATTCCCACCGTAAAGGCCCGAATCCCAGGCCGCTCCCGCCTTCCCAGGTCCAAAGCTTCCTTTTTCAGTTGTGCAAGGGTGTTGCCCACTGCCATAGCCACGGTGTTCTTCACAGGTACTTGATTCAATTCGATTTGACATTCCGATTTCACCCCAAATTGATTCACCTGGAAAGGTTTGTGATTCTTCGTTGATTGTTTCAGAGACCTGAAGCCTCAGAACCTTTTGGTCGACAAGGAGAAGGGAATACTCAAGATTGCCGATCTCGGCCTGGGCAGGGCATTCACAGTGCCACTCAAGAGCTACACTCATGAGGTTCGTTGTTTTTCGCATCCCGATTGTCTGTTATCAGTTTCTTAATATTAGTTGGTATTGATGATATAGTTGCTTGATGTTTCAATGCCAGATTGTGACCTTATGGTATAGAGCCCCTGAAGTTCTTTTGGGATCCACTCACTACTCAACGGCTGTTGATATGTGGTCTGTTGGTTGCATTTTCGGTATGTTTCTATAGGTTTAGATTGATTAGTAAATTGTTTGATCGGTATTGTATCTTTCAACTTTATTTGGTTATGCTCTTTGATCAGCTCTGGCTTTCTAATGAAATCCTGACTTTTGGCGGCATTTAAATTGATCGCCTGATAGATCATGAATGAATTCCTTCAGGGTTAGTTTGGAATGTGGGATATGTTTGGGAATGTAAAGTGTGAATTTTTTTAGGGAAATAAATTGTTTAGAAAATGTAAAAATTAAAATATTGTTATAAACTCAATACTTAAATTTTAACATTTTTTCAAATTCATTTTTATATATTATTTATTTATTTATTTATTTATTTATTTATTTATTTATTTATTTCTATGTGTATCATAACATACTAAGCAATCCAAATATATCCACAAAAACTTTAAACTTTAAACATCACCTCAGAAGATTCAGTGGAATTCATTCCATTCGGGGGACACGTCTTTCTGTGAGAACATAACATTTCTAGCCGTTTGTATTATTCTATCATCTGCTCCTGCTTATCTATGTGGCACTTCTGCATCTTGTTGCAGCTGAAATGGTAAGGAGACAAGCTCTGTTTCCTGGGGATTCTGAGTTTCAGCAACTGCTTCACATATTCAGGTATCATTACTGAAATGGAGTTGTGTTTTGTGGTTCCTTTGTTCTTTGCATGTTAAGTCTTCACAAACTGCAACACAATTTGTTAATAGCTTTTAATTAACCTTTTTGCTCTTATAAAAACAAGTGGTTATTGTTTAGTCAGGATAGTGAAATTTAAAAGTGGTTATTGTTTATGAAACTTTATACGTTTTCAATTCCTTATTCTTTTTCCGAAGGAAACATAACTGAACAAATAAAACTTAAATAAATTGAGTTTGAGCCAATGTCTCATTTGCGATCCTTACCACTGTTGTTTATTCCAAACAAATCCCATGCCTCCCTCTGGATTTTCGTTTTCTTTACCTAAAGAGTTCCAAACTAAAACCGACCCTTGAATTCCTTGTTCCCAATTTAAGAAAATTTGACAACTTACATACATGTGCAGGATGCTAGGAACACCAACAGAACAACAGTGGCCTGGGGTGAGTTCTCTTAGGGACTGGCATGTCTACCCACAATGGGAGCCTCAGACCTTGGCTCGGGCTGTTCCATCAATGTGTCCGGAGGGCGTTGACCTTCTATCAGTAATTTCTCTTTTCAACACTGAAATATTTTTATCCTCTGTGATCCCAAGTCAGAAGCAAACTAACAAATAGTAATAATTGCAGAAAATGTTGAAGTATAATCCAGCTGATAGAATTTCAGCTAAAGCTGCTCTTGATCATCCCTACTTTGACAGCTTGGACAAGTCTCAATTCTGATGCCCCAGGTGTGAATCTAATGGATGTCATCATCTTGGTGAATGCAACCATCTTTCATGTAACCTTTTCAGGGAAATGTCTTTCCCTTGCGAGCTGTATTATCCAATCATGCTGTAATATCCGACGTATCAGATGTATTTGCCATGGTGCTTTTTCGTGTCCCCTTGTCATGATTATTTGGTAATAGAACCTATATAAAGTTAAGTACATATGTTACTCAGAAACTCAACTGAAAGTTGGGAGGTTTAATTTTATTGGTTAATACTTCTTTAACTTCATGCGATTAAAAGAGTGTTTGTGTATGATTGTTCTATTTTTCAGCTGTTTGGAGGCTGTGAATATGTAAAGCTTAGTACATATGTAACTCACACTAGGGGTGGACTGGGTCAGGTCCGGGCCGGAATTGAACGAGCTCTGGGTCCAAAAACATCAAGCCCGGTACCGGCCTGGTTTGACCCGGTTCCAGTCCGGGCTTGGGTCGGGCCTTAATTAAGTTTTTGTTACTTTTGTATTTTCGAATCAATTCCAACCCCCCACTCAACCCCCCAAACTGTCCACCAGCCCTACCAACCTAGCAGTCAGCCCAATGCAGGGGAAAAAAATTAATTGGTTACTGTTAGGTAGGGGTGGACTGGGCCGGGCCGAACCGGCCCGGAACCGGACCGGCCCGCTACTGTGCGGGCCCGGACCGGACCGGACCCGGTTGACCGGTTTCGGGCTTTTAGCCCGTGTGCGCGGGTCGGTTCAGGCCGGGCCTGGTTCAATTTTTTTTTTTCAATTTTTTTCTTTTCCTAGGGTAGGGCTGGGTGTTTTGGGGAGGTTTGGGGGTGGGGGTGAGGGGGGGGGGGGGTCGGGGGATAACAAGAAAGCAAAAAAAAAAAAAATTAAACATTGAACCGGGCCCGGCCCGGACTCGGTATCAACCCGGGCCGGTTCCGGGCCCATGTAATTGGAAAAAAAAGCCCGCCCGGCCCGGCCCGGGTCCATCCCTACTGTTAGGTCCAGTTCGGGCCTGGCCCGAGTGGTTCACTAAAACAGGAGCTCAATGCCCGCCTCTGTCTTTTACCGGGTCGGGTCTCGGGCCTAGTCTAGTCTCGGTCGACCGGGTCAGGCTTGGCTTGCATAGTGGCGGGCCGGGTCGGGTAGCGGGCCGGGTCAGGTAGCGGGCCGGGTAGTCCAGTTCCAGTCCACCCCTAACTCACACGCGCAACTATAGTTGTGCACGACGGCACAGTTTTATTTATGCTTGCATAGTTGCATATATTAATTCTTGGATCACTTGTTGCAATGGAGTAGTGTTTGTGTATGATTTTACAATTTTGAGTAGTTTTGAGGATGTGATAAAAATGACATTAGGCAATGGTATATTTGAATTCCTTTGTGAATTGTTTGGCATGTTCACCACTTCACCCTTGTAATTAATAACAATAACATAATCATCTTTTTTAAATAAAAAACGTAATAGAAAGTAGATATAACTTTACAGGATGGAGAGAAGTCATACAAGAACATTCATATTAGATGTTACAAAGAGAAGTCATATAGGATGTGTGAAATACAAAATTATTAAATTAGATACAAAAAATGATAGTAAATATTCTCTCCGTCCGCTAAAATTTCCCCAACATTTCCTTTAAGCCTTTCCAAAATACTTGAATTTTGCTTTTTGTAAATGTCTCGTTACATGTGAACATGGCAACGTACAAGTCAAAGTGTAATTATTTGTGCACACACAATTCTTGTCTCTCCCATTCATGGTCTCATATCCCGGCATATCATTTTGCCTACATGGTCTCGGAAAGTCACCCGGCCTATGCATCGAACTTGGGAAATTGTGGGGAAGAAGATACGATCTCCAAAGAGGACAAACACCCCGAAGAAGGAGATGCTCAACCTACTTTTCCGGTGGCGTAAGAACAAAAAAGCCATAGACCGTGAACCAAGAGCTACGAATTAGCCATGTGAATACAAAAACTTGGGCTCAGAGGAACATGAAGCGATTGACCTGTTTCAAACTTTCAATCATTTTCCATTTATTGTTTTTGCTTTTTTTTTTTGTCATTTTCAGTCTCATGTTGTCGCCGCTCGCAAGAACCCTAACGCAAACCCTAACACACATCCGTCAATAAATCAAATAACTTGGGTGTAAATTTGGTCATTTTCCTTATTGCCCCAAGTCGTTGTTGGGTGTGTTTCGAAAAATAAAGAAAATTAATTAATAAAAATTAATTAAATAAAATGAGTAAAGAAAAACAGAAAATGGATAAAGCAGAATATAGCCAAAGCTCGTGCTACGCACGGTTTCCTTAAAATGTATTTGTTGCCTCACAAAGTCTAGGATACGACGACTAACGAGCAACCGTTTGAGCACTCAAACGATTTTTCCGGCGAATTGGAAGAAAGCAAGAACACAAAGGAAGTTTGTGGAATGGTAAAGGTGCTTTTAGCTCTGAAAAGTACGTGAAGGAAGTGTATGAACGTGTGTGTTGTAAAGCACCTGCTAGCCAATTTATAGGGGAGGATTTGGGTGTGTTAATGGCTGTTTAAGGCATATGAACGTTGGATATCAATGTCCTGAACGTTGGGCATTGTGTTAAGAGAGCCTTTCCACTTACGAATCTTAACTCCTTAGAACGAGTTTCCCTTTATAAGGGGTTCAAATTCCCTTGGGTTTTCCGGTGTGAGAAATAACCACACTAGAAACCCATCTTTTCCTAGTTTTCTCTATTTTAACGAGTGAACTTCAAGAATCAATTTATCATTCACCCGTTATCCGTTTTGAGTGTACCATATATCGAATTGATCCCTAAGCAAGGACAATCCGAAACCACTTTGACCCGACCCAAATCGGAAGTGGACCCCACTCAAAAAATTAGCGGGTTGTTCCATTTCTAAGGTACCAACTTGATAAATTTTAACTTTAGACTTTGGAATTGATAGCTTCCGAAATTGACAGATTATGAGCACAAGAAAATAAAAATTTATACAATTGAAGTATTTCTAATCTATCTTATATTTACTAATTTACTAATTTTTGTCTTGTACTTTTCATTTTGAACTCTGGTTTTGTACTTTAATGTTTTAATAAATATGGAAAGTGTTCCCCGGCGCTTTCCCCACTTTAAGTGGCCTTTCTGGGTTAAAAAAAAAGAAAAAAGAAAAAAAGTATTTCTAATTTGTCTTATCTTTACTGAATGAGTATTTTATGGTTCGATGTCATTATTGTGACACTTTCAAAGAAGATGTCACATATTCGGATATTCCAATCTCATTGAAGTTCAAGAATATTAACCAAGTTCAAGAATATTAACCTTAACAGAGATCTTTTTATTTTATCTTTATTTTTTTATATTACTGATTGATGATAGCGGATTCTGTTAACCTAACAGAGAACAAATACAATACTAGGTTAGAAAGCTCGGCAAAAAAAGAATCCATCTTGGAAATGAAAATTAAATTTGAAAGAGCCTTGCTTTGTGTACATCACCGTCTACATTCTTGTTTTACCGGTGGGTGTAGCTCAATTGGTAGCGAGGGAGTGCCACAAGGGTTAGGTCTCGTGTTCGAATCCCGGCAACTGCGATAAGAGGTTACTATGCTGAAAAATGCATAGGGTCTCTGCAAGTACCGGGGACGGAGCCCTACTCTCTATCTGTCAGGTTGTGATTATAGTCCAACTTACATCCTCTCATCGTGCTGTCCGGTCGGTGTTGGGGGCCCCTCAGGGATGGGGTGTCATCCATTTTTTTTATCTGTGTCACTGTGTGCACAAATGATTTGTATTTTTTTAGAAAAAATGAGGAGCGTATAAAAGGTGCAGAAATTTCCATTTCGAAATGTGGGAAAACAAGACATTATGAAGATAAAAAGGATAAGATGGAGTTATGAAAAAAGTTATCTAGTTATTACTTGTTATCCGATATAAAAGTAAAGATTCGAAAGGGATGAAGAACATATATTTGCCCTAGAATCACAATTCATAACCCCACTCACCAGTGGCGGACCCAGAAGTTTCCCGAAGCAAGGGCACTCCAACATAGATGAAAATGGGTCGGGTCGGGCCGAATTACGTGTATCATTGGTCTTTTTTGTTAAGTGCGTTCAAATTAATATTTTTAACTGGAAATAGATTATTCAATGTCGACGACAAGAAGTGAACATATATGGATTATAAATCTAATTGTGAACTCATTAAGACAATTCTAAACAATAATATTTGACTTTTGGAAAGAAAGACATAATTATTCATAATTTGACGGATAAGAAATGAATCATCTTTGTGCAGTTTATGATTTTACATTAAAATTTTCGCTATTTTTCATACTATAAAATGATCAAGATTTCATATTTGAACTAGGATCATGTCGATGTTATACATTGTGCCACAAAGTTTGTTGGTACTTGAATGAAATATAATATCATCGTGTTAAAAATGAAGTATAAGTCAAGTTTATGATTTTATCATTTAATACAACTTTATTTATTAATATGATTTTATATATATCTACCTTTACGAGTATCATATTATAGAAAAATTTAAAGGGTTTGTCAGTTTGAAACTAATTTATCGCTAATGGATACATTCTTTCATGTATTGACTTTTATTCAAGATAAAAGTCTTCAATCTTTTAAGTTTATCCCGCATATTAGAACCTTTTTCATATCTTTGAACTTTAACTTTGGATCGACATTATTCACAACAAGTAAAAAGTCATCAATGCCACTTTTCAAAGAAAGTGAAGTAACCATATAACTACATATCTAACTATAAGAATGTGCTACATCACAACTTCAAAGTTATTTATATTTCTTACTACAATTATTTATATGTCTTTGACGGAGTCCTATATTTCTAATAGTTTTTTGAAATTATGACAATATGGTTGAAATAAAGATAGTGTACAAAAATATGACTTAGGTACTACCATAGCAATTTTAGTGAACATGATTCTATTCATTAGTTATATTCCGGTAATATTTATGAAAAATACTCTAATTTTTTGCCCGGATAGCAGGGGCACAGTTTTTTTATCTTAAGTACTAATACTCCCTCCGTCCCATAATGAACTTCTCAGTTTGACTTCACACATATTAAGAAAATAATATTGACTTTACTGTGGAGTGCACGGTTTTGCACTGTTTAAACACTGTTTGTACACTGTTTGACACTGTTTGACACTTTTTTGATTTATATTATTTGCCAAATAAGGAAAGTTTTGAAGTGTGAAGTTAATTTCGGGACTACACGAAAAGGAAAGTGAGAAGTTAATTTTGGGACGGAGAGAATACTAAACTTCATGTTCGGAAGCCGAGCCACTTGCTCCCTAGGCCCCTCCTAGATCCTCCACTGCCACTCAATAGCCAGAGAATACAAAACAAAACCCCTCGTAATTCGTAAATTGTGAAGAAATTCTTGGAAAGAAACAAAAACAAGGCCGAAGAGGAAGGAAATATGAACGTGGCTGGTTGAATATATGCTTGGATTCTAAAGAATAATTCAAATAGCAACTCTGTCTTGGTACGTAGCATCAGTTCTAAAGGAAGAAATGAGCAAATTAGTATTATTGATCAATAATACGATACGTTTAGGTTCTATTTTTCAGAATTTGCCCTAAATAAGAGTAGGAACGTTTTGAAATTCCAAAATAGGAGCATCATGTTTTTTATTCCCTGAATAGGAGTAATCTGCCAAGTTTGGAATAAAATGTCATGTTTAAAGCCTTGTAATGTCCAAACTTGGCAGAAATTTACTTCTATTTAGGGAATAAAAAACATGATACCTCCATTTTGGAATTTCAAAACGTTTTTACTCCTATTTAGGGAATTCTCTCTATATATTTTTTATCCACTTCGGCGTAAAATAATTGGTTACTGAAAAACTATTTCAACGTTAATGTATAGCATACACTTATCGGTTGATGAAAAACTATCTCAAAATGAAATAATTACATAAATATGATCAAAATAAGTATAATTTACAAAAATATGACTAATTACTAGAGTAGTAATAAAATCATAGTAATTCATGTTCAAGTTTTGAACTTAAGTTACCATACAAGAATTTAATATCTTTAGGATTTGTTTGACACAACTAGGTACACTATGCTTTTGTAAGCTCAAAAGAATTTATAATAACTGTTAGCTTTTAGTAAGATATTAAAAGAATAAAGGTTGTATATAACTGTTTGATAAAAAATTTATTTCAGCGTTAATGTATAGCATACATTTATCGGTTGATGAAAAACTATCTCAAAATGAAATAATTACATAAATATGATCAAAATAAATATAATTTACAAAAATATGACTAATTACTAGAGTAGTAATAAAATCATAGTAATTCATGTTCAAGTTTTGAACTTAAGTTACCATACAAGAATTTAATATCTTTAGGATTTGTTTGACACAACTAGGTAAACTATGCTTTTGTAAGCTCAAAAGAATTTATGATAACTATTAGCTTTTAGTACGATATTAAAAGAATAAAGGTTGTATATAAGTGTTTGATAAAAACATAACGGTTTGATTTAAACGTAGAGTAAAATTTTCCAAAAGTGATCTAGCACTTACCTCAATAATTTTATTGATTTACCTATATATTGGTTGAAAATAGACAGTAAGTTTAATGAAATTGGAAGTGTTACAGCTACCTATGTTCTCCCAAAAGGGATAACAACGTTCAAAGTTTTCAATACACAAGTATTTAATTAAACTGATATGTTTAATAATTAAGTTTTTTAATTAATATCAAGCATAAAATAAGTATTTATGTGTGAAAATGTTATGTTATTTCTTAATTTCATTACATTTAAAACGTTAGGTGTTTTAGGTTTCTGTTTTTTGTTAAGTATGTTTTTCTCAAGTATAATATATACTTACTTTTCATAAAACACTGTTTTAGAGGAAATTCCAAAGTTTCCTACTTTTAAATATTAGACCATTATTAAAACAAAATATACATCAAACTTCTCCGACTTTAAACTCCCATTCATTTCAGTGAATGTATTCAATGACTCCAATGAGTACTTTATAACACATCTAATATATGTGTATATGTGTAAGGTGGATTCAATTAATGATTTTATACACAAATTGCACACCTGAGCTTTTATGACGAAGTACATATTCGACTTTGAAAGTTGTCACTCATGTTATGTTGTTATTGAATATAGAACATTTTATGAAATTGTGTAATAATAATACAAAAATACAAAATTTATATGAAGAAGATCAACTTACATAATACTTCCGTTCTTTATTAATTGCAACGGTCCACTTTTCATGTTTGTCAATGCACAAGTTTGACCATTAATATCTTTTATTTCTTATTAGTAAAAAAATTAAAAAAAATAGATTTTGAAAATTTAAAGTAAGAGGACTTTAACAATATTTTAAAAAAATTTAATTTATAATACATCAATGAATAAAATAAAGTCAGAATAGAACATATGAATAATGTATATGTCCAATGTTATATTTAAAAGAGAACGGTAGTATATATTATGTATTATATATACACTATACAGGTCATTCCGTCATTCTATGTTTGCCATTCGTTATAATTGTACATTAGACAATTCGTTACTACATTTGTATTATAATTATTTTGTCAAATATCCACACCATACATCGGATGAATCGTACATCATTTAGCTTTTCAACTTTAAGGGATGTTTGGAAGATTCTGCTTCAATTCTTTTTTAAAACAGAAGCAGAAACAGTTTTCAGTTGTTGGTCTCTCCCAGTTTTTAAAAAACTACTTTTAGGAGTAAATTAGAGTATGAGAAGTACTTCTGTACTTTCACTCAAACACTTCAACTTCTATTTCTGGTCCATGGAGGAGCAGAAGCAATTTTAAGAATCAGATCCAAACATCCCTAAATAAGTGAATCGTACATTAAATGGATCAAGAAGGAGCGGAGCGGAGCTAATATGCAAGCCAAGGTTGCTAGGATTGCTTTCTCTTGAATGCCCTTTTTCAGGTAAGGTCTGGACTATGATGAAAGCATGGATTGGCATGTCGCGGATGATGGGGACCCTAGCTAGCTCGGTCAAATGGATCAAGAAGGACCGGAGCGGAGCTAATATGCAAGCCAAGGCTGTTAGGATTGCTTTCTCTTGCACCATCTACTGGATTTGGAGGGTCAGGAATGCAGCTAGATTTGATGGATTTTTGCCAAAAGAGGAGGAAGTTTTTGCTAAGATAAATATGTTGTCTATTAAATTTTGTATAGCATCTATCCTTGTGATTTGGTAGTACTCAACTTTCTGCCCATCACCTATTTTTGCTTGTGATAGGCCGTGAGATAGCATATGGGGCTACTATGACACCCTTATTTTGGCAGGTGATGGGTTATCCAATATTTTGATAGCCTACATTTCTACTCATATTTTTGCTGTACAGATAAACTCTTTTGACGGTTTCTAATATACTTACATGTTATCGTCGTACATTAAATGTACTTTACACAAAAAATGTAGTCGTTAACATTCACTTCTTTAAATAACCTTCATTAAATAACTCTACTTTACAATGAATTAGTGCAAAAATATACCTTTCAAACATTATTCTTTATGCATGCAAATGCATGATGCAATGAATGAAACGGGTGCTCTCCTTTTATTTAATATAATGTCACAGAAGTGTTGAGTAGTAATTCAAAAAAGAAAATCATATTTTAGAGTTTCATTTCTTTTATAGTTTATGACAAATGGCTTTATTAAGCATGTAATGGAGTTATTTTAAAAAAGGTGGCAACTCCGGTACCCTTTTAAAAATTGAGATACCGTACCTACCATGCATTTGATTGGTCCAAATCATTCTATTCCTTTTAATTTAGATTTAATTAATTCAACTGCATCACTTCTGATCTATTGGTCCATGTGGACAAAGGTATGGTACCGTACCATAGAATCTAACTTTAAAAAAAACATGTAATGGAGTTGTACTCCCTAGGTTCTCTATTCACCAGGTGTTTTTATTTGGACTAAACATTTCTACTCTCATTTGATATGATTTTCTCTATATGGTTCTGGTTCAAGTCTTAACCAGCTTTTCAGATTGAATTTGTCTGATTTGTTAAAGGTGTAGTTTGTATGTATTTTTGTGTCTAAATTGTTTGAGTCTAAATTGTACTCCCTCCGTCCCGCTAAGATTGTCTCGTTTTACCTTTTTGGGAAGTTCCACTAAGATTGTCTCATACCAAATTTGGTAAAGATTGTGTGGCTCAAAATCATTCTTACTTTATTCTTACTTTATCAATTTAATATCAACCACATAAACTCACTTTTCTTAAAAATCATGTCACCTTCTTCCGTCTCACTACGTTCCAATCTTAGTGGGATGGAGGTAGTAGTTTATACGTAGTATGTATTTTAGTGTTATGGGTCTGGACTAATAAATCTAATAGGATATTTTTAGTGTATGTATTTTAATGTTACTATAAGTCTGATCGATCCATTTTAAAATATCCCAACTTAACAATTTGTTGGACGGTTGTACCAAAATGTGGCTCCGATCAATGCCGAATGAAAAGAACTACTCCGTATTTAAAATGTTTCTATTTTATACGAAAAATGACTTGGCATTGATTACATGTCAACGTATGAGCTGTCAATAATGACTCAATCTAATCCTGTACCATGGCGAGTTGGGAATTGTAAATCATGGTAAAGTCTATGTAGCAAAAACTACGGGGGGTGTATTCAATGTAGATTGTTATGGACTTTTTTTAATCCATGGACTTTTAAAAAAGTCAATGGACTTTTAAATTCATAGACATTTTTATGAATGAATTCTATGGACTTTTTAAGTTTATTGACTTTCAAAAAGTCCATAGACTTTTAAACGCGGACCGCTACTGCTGGTCGTCAAAATTTTCACCTAGATTGTCGCTACCGATATGAATGTGATCTGTCCGCCTCCATCACCGGAGTTCCCCGCTGTCGTCATCGGACTGACGCGTCACCAACAAAATGGCTTTGGTTGTGAAAGGGAGCTAGGGACAATTAATTATATTAATTAATTAATTAATTAAATTAGGGGTGAATATGTAATATTTATTCCTATTTAAGAAAAATCAAACATTTAATCATACTTTAAGAATAATGCTATGTTTTAGTCCTACCGTAAGTGATTTCCTCTATATAATACGGAGTACGATAAGAAATATATAAGTAAATAAATAAATAAATAAATAAATAAATAAATAAATAAATAAATAAATAAATAAATAAATAAATAAATAAATAAATAAATAAATAAATAAATAAATAAATAAATAAATAAATAAATAAATAAATAAATAAATAAATAAATAAATAAATAAATAAATAAATAAATAAATAAATAAATAAATAAATAAATAAATAAATAAATAAATAAATAAATAAATAAATAAATAAATAAATAAATAAATAAATAAATAAATAAATAAATAAATAAATAAATAAATAAATAAATAAATAAATAAATAAATAAATAAATAAATAAATAAATAAATAAATAAATAAATAAATAAATAAATAAATAAATAAATAAATAAATAAATAAATAAATAAATAAATAAATAAATAAATAAAAATATAAATAAATAAATAAATAAATAAATAAATAAATAAATAAATAAATAAATAAATAAATAAATAAATAAATAAATAAATAAATAAATAAATAAATAAATAAATAAATAAATAAATAAATAAATAAATAAATAAATAAATAAATAAATAAATAAATAAATAAATAAATAAATAAATAAATAAATAAATAAATAAATAAATAAATAAATAAATAAATAAATAAATAAATAAATAAATAAATAAATAAATAAATAAATAAATAAATAAATAAATAAATAAATAAATAAATAAATAAATAAATAAATAAATAAATAAATAAATAAATAAATAAATAAATAAATAAATAAATAAATAAATAAATAAATAAATAAATAAATAAATAAATAAATAAATAAATAAATAAATAAATAAATAAATGAAAAAAATGTAATTCATATAGCAACACAAAATTCTACAAAAATGAATTAAGCCCGGCCCGGTGGATCGATACCGGTACCGGGCCTAGGACTGACCCGAGGGGGGGGGGTTAATTGGGGCGGTTCCAGGACTGCATATTTGAGGAACAGCCCGACCGGTCCGGGCCTTATTTGTTTTTGTTTTTTGTTTTTTTGGTTTGGGCCTATGGTAGGTAGGTTGGGTTGGGTGTTTTGGAGGGGTTTGGGGGTGAGGGTTGGAATATATAAGAAAACCCAAAAAAAATGAACCAGCCCCGCCCGGTACCAGTAGACTCCTAGGCCGGTCCCGGGCCTTACCCCAAAAATTCCAAGCCCGGCCGGGCCCAACTCGGAACCGAAACCGGGTCGGGCCTGGTCCATCCCTGGGAGGGAGGGGAGGAATGAAGTGGGACGGGATGAAGAACCAATATAAGAAAAGTCCACGGAAATCTTTGGTGAGGAGAAGAGACAATTGCAGAGAATTTTTGCACTAAAAATGAATTAAAAGTCTACGAGAATCCATGATTTTAGAAGTCAATGAGAATGAACGGAAATTTGAATACGCCTAGACTTTTATAGACTTTTAAAAGTCCGGATTGAATACACCTAGACTTTTGTGGACTTTTAAAAGTCCACATTGAATACACCTAAACTTTTAAAATCCATGGACTTTTAAAATTTTGCCACTAATTCCTAATACAATACACCCCCTACATAGAAATGTTGTTTTTACACATCAAGTTGTACACGCTGTTAAATTGAATGTACATAGACAGTTTTTCATTTTATATAGGGAATCGTTTTTGGCATTGACAATGCTTTTTTATAACGAGTTTGATGAAAAAGTTAATTCAAAGTCAAAGAATCACTAAAAAGTGTTTGCAAACAATTATAAAAAGTGATTTTCGATTAAAAAAACTAAAATTGGTGATTTTATGTGTCAGCTTCTTCTTAATTAAATAATTAAAAGTTAAAAACTGGAAGCAGATAGAAGGTGCTTTAAACTGCTATTCACTTTTTGTATTACAAAAAAAATACTTTTTTTAATCAAACACTACTAACTTTTATTTTTTCAACTGACTATATCAACTTGTATGAGGTAGAGTAAAGAGTACACAATATTGCAGTTGATCTTTTTGAGTACACAAATTAGGGGTTTTAGTGTTAATTGAGTACACCCGTTAGATTAACACGTTAATTCGGCTGAATTGGCTAACGGAACGCTACTAGGCCGACTTCTTGAAGGTCAAGCCAGCCCCCAACCACTTCATCGACTTCTCTTGATCGACGTCAGTCCCCGACAGGTCGACTTCTCCTTGGTCGATGCACCCCTGCTAGCCGACGCCCCCCGCAGGTCGACCTCTGAAGGTCAATTTTCCATTTTTGGTCAACTTTGTGAAGGTCGGCGCCATAACATTGGTCCATTACCCTTTCTTACTCAATGGTTCGTTAGCCAACTCAGCTGTATTCACGTGTTATTTTAACGGGTGTACTCAATTAATAATAAAAATCCGAATTTGTGTACTTAAAATGATCAAATGCAATATAATGTACTCTTTACTCCACCCCATACAAGTTAGTGTACCCAATTGACCCTTTCCTCCAATTTTTTCTCAAACATTACTAACTTTTACAGAAATTTCCCTAAATAAGAGTAAAAACGTTTTGAAATTCCAAAATAAGACTATCATGTTTTTTATTCCTGAATAAGAGTAATCTGCCAAGTTTGAAAATAAAAATCATGTTTAAAGCCTAGTAATGCCAAACTTGGAAGAAACTTACTCATATTCAGGGAATAAAAAACATGATTGTATTATTTTGAAATTTCAAAACATTTTTACTTTTTTTAGGGAATTGTCTATAACTTTTATTATTAAGTATTTTCTCCAAAATCACTTAAAAAAATCAAATCTTTTTATAAGTGAAAACAACCGCAAACTAGAGAAATGAAAGTCAAATTGAAAAGTTCAAAATTTCATCAACTCAATCTGTAAAATTGGAATTTAGTGAACTATGGCTAAGTGTTGAAATATGGATGAGGCTGCTGGTATTTATTTCCTTGCGCATCAAACAATTTCATGTCCCATCTCTACTTCTTTGAATCCCAATTATCTTCCTTCCTCTTCTCTGATCTCTCTACTCGCCTTACCTTAAAACAGATCATCATACTACCGCCATGGCCGGCGAACCTGAATACCAGCGTAACGGAAGCCTCAGCAATAGAAGCAATTGCTCATTCCGGCTCCGAAGTCCGAGCCTCAATTCCGTCCGTCTCCGGCGGGTCTTCGATCTCTTCGATCGGAACAACGACAACGTGATCAGCGTCGACGAGCTCAGCGAGGCGCTGAACCTCCTCGGCCTGGACACCGATTTCTCGCAGATGGAATCCACCGTCTGGTCTTTCATCCAACCGGGGAGCTCCGGTTTGAGATTCGAAGACTTCGACGCACTTCACCGGTCGCTCGACCACGTCTTCTTCGGATCGCCGATGGATTCTGATCTGAGCGGCGGTGATGCGGCGGATGCGCCGAGTATCAGCTGCCCGGCGCAGGAGGAAAATGATCTGACGGAGGCGTTCAAGGTGTTTGACGAGGACGGCGACGGATTTATATCCGCAAGGGAACTGCAGGTAACAACTTACATAGCTCTTTAAATTCAAATTGGTCCCTAAATAATTGCCTATAGTCTATAGTCTAGACTATATAAGACAAATTGTTTAAATATAACAAGGAGAAATATGAAAGTTAAACTAGTGCGAGATTTAAGAAAACAACCACGCTATATAAGACTGAGTTTTAATGAAATAAAATAGAATAAAAGAAAGTAATTGCTTCGTATTTTACAATTTTAATCTCCAAAAGTAAGAAAAAGTTGTACATTTTTTCAAAAAGTTAAATATAAAATGGTAGAGATAAAATTTTAAAGTATAATGCTAATGAAGTTTAATTTAGGAATTCATAATTCATATTATTGGAACAATATGAAAAACCATTTTATAAAATGGGACGAAGTTATTTTTTGTAGTTTTCTTATAAGAATAAATTAATAAAAATATAGTCTTCGATGAAGAAGTCAAATTCAAGAGGAGGCAACAAGCCAATAATAAATGAAATAATCATTTAGATAAATGCGCTACATTTATTCATATTTGCTAAATTTTGTCTTCTATTAAAATCTTCATGTCCCGGTATTCTTTCTAGAAATTTATTCAAATCGAGTGCGTGCTTTAGTGAAAATGTGTTTGGATCTAGTTCTTAAAAAAATTATACAAAGTAAATTTAAGAGAGCAGAAAAATGTTATAGGAGTGTTTGGTTGAAAGTCCAAAAATATTTTAAAAAATACTCTAAATTGTTTATGGAAGCAATTTTTTAGAAATTTTGTGAAATCAACTTCTGAAAAACTGAGTCTGATTGTACTTATTTATTATTCTAACAAAATGAGTACAAATAGAATCAACTCCAAATACCCCACCCCCCGCCCCATATTGGATAAAACCATGGAGATTAAGAACTCATGTGGTAACCCCAAAATTGATTGAATCGGTTGAATACTCTTAAATTGATAAAATTTTGGCTGAAATAATTGAATTATGCAACAAAAAAGAAAACTTTTAATTTCAAATATAATGAAGAAGAGCTTCTATAGAGAAGGGTAAATTGATGAACGTTAGAAGATGAGCCATTCCAACAAACTGGGAGGGGGGACCGTCATAACGGCGGCCAGGGCACGACTGGTCGCCTCAGATGACGAACGGCGGGGTAGCTCGAGACCGGCCTTGAGGGCCATCTCCTTCCAAAGCTCTTCCGCCGGGCGGCTCAAAGGCAGGGAGCCGGCATCTTCAAGCAGGGGGCCGGTGGAGCCTGCCTCGCGGCCCCTTTTCTGTTTCTTCTCGGGGACCTTCTCTGTCCCCTTCTGAGGAGCCGCCTTCGTTGGGACGACCGGCGGTGGAAGGGCAGCTTCAAGAGCAGGGGTCCCAGAACCCTGAGCCAGCACAGTGGCAATTAAGTGCTGTTCACCCTCGGCAGTTCGTCGGGCGGCGTCAGAAGCTGAGGAGTTGGAATCCGAGGCGGGGGCGTTCTTAGCTTTCGCCAGTGCGGCTTTAGCAGCGGCCGCCTTGGCTTTCCTTGTTTTCAGACACTCGGCGTGATTCATCTGAGCTCTGTCTGGCGGAAAACCTGCAGGAAAACAGTAAAAGGTTAAAAGACGAATGAAGAAAGTAATAGGACACTCACCTTGAAGGACAGGACCGCCCGGTGCCACGAGACGAGCGTCGAAGGGTGGAAAGAGTCCAAGGACACGGGCGGTACCTATGCCTGCCCCCGAGAGTGCCTCGAAGGTCAGATAGCCGGCTATGGGGCGAATGCCGCCCTGCAGGATGCCTTCCACGGTCTCGCTCAGATCATCGGTCAACTCCGGCGACTCTATCTTCGGGGGATAGCCATTCCAACGAACTGGGAGGGGGGGACCGTCATAACGGAGGAAGAAGAACCGGTTTTTCCAATCATGAATGGAGGAGGGGTAGCTCTTAAACAACCTCCTCCCCGGACGAGCAGCCACGCTCAGGTAACCGTCGGAGTTCTGGGGAGTGATCCGGAAGAAGTAGTGGAACAGATCCAGGGTGGCATCGACCCCCGCCAGTTTGCAGCGCACCAGGAAGGCCGATATGAACCTATAAGAGTTTGGCATGAATTGCGTCGGGGCCACCTGGAAGCAGTGGAAGAACTCCACGTAAAACGCATGAAGTGGAAATCGCAGCCCGGCCTCCACGGAGTCCAGGTGGAGCATGATCATCCCCGGACGTCTCCTCATCACGTGCTCGGCGCCCCTCACGCTCCAGACGAACGGCGGGGGGAAGAAGGTGCGGATTTTGTTAAGAGCCACACGGGAGAGGACTTAATCATGGTCAAGGGCACTTCTGATCGGACAAATGTGGCGCTCCATATCCGTAGGGATGCCCAGATCATGCACCTCCATATCAGAACCTGATTCGGCCTCTTCTCCAGAATCATAATCGGCAGGGCGCTCGTTCAAGGGGACTGCATCAATAACGTCTACTGCCCCATCGGCGTTCCCGTCCCCGGCGTCACTCCCACTACCTTGGGAAGTGTCATCCGGCTCACCATCAGCCCGGATGGTCCCCACCGTCGTGGCCGAACCAGAGGTCCCAGAAACACTGGCCTTTCCCGGGGAACGTGCATTCACATCGTCAGAAGAGGAGCCCGAAGAGGAACCCGACGAATCGGAATCGGAACTTGATGAGATCTCCATCGAAGTCATTTAGGCTAGGAAACAGAACAAAGGAAAGAAGCAGAGGGGGGGAAATTACCTTACAAGGGGTTTAGCCGAACTCGGAAACCGCGCAGAGAACTCGAAGAACGGCGGAGATTCTAAAGCAAGGGGGCAGAAATTGGGAACCCTAGTTCAGGGGGAAAACCCGGCATTTATAGGGGAAGCACCGTTTAAGGGGCCAACGAGGGGTTGACACGTAACAAAGAGCATGGTCCGGCTCACGCGCCGTGCGTGGGATGGAAGCGTAATGATGACACTTCCTCGGGAAAATGCACCGCCGCAACATCAGCCGTCACCTCGTTTCCTGAACCGTCGACAGCTGTCAAGCACCATGACCACGAGCGTACGCTTCCAACGGGTGCAGAAAACACAAGTATCAAGACACGAACGTCTACTTCGAGGGAGTTCATACTTCCTTATGTCCTGCGCAAGCCCAGAACATCAGAAGTGGGGGACTTGTGTTGGGTTAAGGGCCCAAGCCGAGGTCCGGCCCACTAACCCATTTGGCCAGACGGACGTCCAGTTAGAACACTAGGCCTGCCCACAGGCCCATGTTCCTGGAGGATGGACGAACGTCTGGGGTTGGGGGTTCAGGCCCAGCGGCTCCTCCCGACGAACGTCAATGTAGGGATAAGGAGCAGGGCCGCAGGCCACCAGGCATGACGACGAACGTCCCCATGACAAGCCTATAGTCATCGGAGGAGGCTCAGTCCACATGGTGAGTATCTATCAAGGCCAGGAGACGAACAGCCGGTATCTCCTGGGGGTCACTTGGGGGGATCCAACTCACTTCCCGGGTGGACGAACGTCCCCACTGATTAGGCGGGAAGCCTAGATTCTGGCGGGAAGTGCATTTAATGCTGAAGATTTGGTAGTTGGGGCACCAGCGGTCCACAGGCTGCCACGTCAGCACAGCCACCTGCCCATTGGTGGTTATAAATAGAAGCATTCATTTCATTGTAAAGGGTTGGCAACTTTCTATTCTTAGCACTCTAGCTATCGTATTCTTACTCGCAGCATTTCTACTGCCTTGTAAGACGAACGGCCGACGTGCCTTTTTAGCAAGTAGATTGTACTTAGGGGAGTTATTGCGAAGTTAATAATACCTATTTACATTGCCTGCTATTTTCCTCTGTTTTCCTGATCCATCTGATAGTTGTTGGGCTAGATATTCATACACTCACTCCACTCGAAATCTTTGGGCTTACGTGTTGGGTCCAAGGGTTGAAGGAATTAACCTCAACACTGGCGCCATCTGTGGGAAGGGTAAATTGATTCCATTGATTAATAAAGAATAGCTTTCATACCTACACAAGGATAAATTGAGTATTTCAGTATTCTCGTAGAACACAAAGTAAAAAGTTTGTAGTTCCAATCTCACTTAATTGAGACGTCATCTTAATATATAAAGACAATTGTCTTAATTCAAAAATGATTTCATGGAATGAAAGAATAAACAACTTCAAGAAAATGACTATTATTTGAAAGAAAAGTACGACCATACTAGAAATGTCAATTTCAAATGTGAATGACTTCACTCCGGACCCCAAATATATATATAGATCTGAACTTTTTCAGGTTTAAATCACTTAAAATCAAATCAATTCAAGCTAGATCAGATTTAAGTACAGTGGATCTGACCATATAAACAAGTAGCCGGAAAAAGATTATAAAAATAGAGGGCTAAATGCTTGTTCGATGTAAGCAACTTTTGGACACTCTTTTATGTTTTGCACTACATATACGGATATACCATGTAAAATATGGAGTACTTTTGGGTTGTAAAATACTTTACATTAATATTTTATGCTCGTATTTATATAGCACTTCAATGGTTTCACATATAATTTAAAAATAAATTACACACCAAAGTAAGTACTTTTATTTCATATGCAAGTGATTGATTTCACTAATGTGTATAAAATTTAATTTACAAACTACCAAAACGAACACAAATGTGTTTTAGGGGGTGTTTGGAACTGATTCTGCTTCTGCTTCTTTTTTAAAAACAGAAGCAGAATCAGAATCAGTTTTCAGAAGCTGGTACCTCCCAGGTTCTAAAAAAACTGATTCTGAGAGTAAATTAGAGCTCCAGAAGTGCTTCTAGAATTTCACCCAAACACTCCAGCTTCTGCTTCTGCTTTCTGAAGGAGCAGAATCAATTTTGAGAATCAGATCCAAAAACTGAAAAAGAGAGCTTTTCTAGCATCTTGAAACACCATTCATTGTGCTCAATCATAAACACATCTTCAAAAACTCATAACAGGCGGTTCTTGCAAAGTTGGGATTAAAGGAAGAAGGCAGGGAGATGGACAGAGTTGAGCAGATGATCTCGTCCGTCGATCAAAATCAGGACGGCCAGGTTGATTTCTTCGAGTTCAAGGATATGATGCGCAGTATCATTGTTCGTACTTAGAGCATCTTTAATGCTAAAACGTTAACGGTTCATATGTGGCATAAAAGTTAGCCAATCAAAAAATAATAAATAAAATAACTCTCTCCTTATTTGAAGGATTTTATATCTTTTTGATAAGTTTCCCTTCACAATGTCAAGCACAATGTCTAGATGTAGACATTGTGATTGACATTGCAGGGAAAAACTTACCAAAAACACATAAGACCGTGGAAAGACGGAGAGAGACATGTCATAAAATCAATCTTTTGTGTCTATCTCTCTCATGCCACATGTGCACCGTGCACATTGTAGCATTGGAGATGCTCTTAAATGTAATAATGTAATTTATGAACTGTATTCTTTTTCGAAGCTTAGCTATTCCTTTCTCTATTCCTTTTTTATGTCCCATGGAAAAATTATAATTCATGGATTGAATTGAATTCTCATAATAGTATATGTGAATTAGTGTGGTTGTACCGGATTCATCATTTTTTCAATCACTACTGAGAAAATAAAAAGTGTATGGCTGAATATTAACTAATGACTAGTATAGAAAGTTGATGCTAAGATACAATTCCTCAGGGTGTTTGGAACTGATTCAGCTTCTACTTTTTTTAAAGCAGTAACAGAATTAGAATCATTTTTTCATAAGTTGGTCTCCCCCAACTTCTAAAACTACTTATAGGAGGTTCTGGTCTGTGTGTAAACATATCTTTAAGGTTACCTTCCCAGCACCTCTATTAATCTTTGAGTTTTGTGGTATCTGATTCCTTGTGTAAATCAGATTGGGTAGTAGATTATGGTTGTACTTTTCATATGTCCCCTTTTAAAATTGTTTGTTCAATCTATGAGAGAGTGAGCATGATTTTGTGTCATTAGCAAATGAGAAGAGATGCAATATGCTAGAAATATGAGATGCACATATTAGATTTTCTTCTGGTTGTGTGCTTACTTTGAAGAATGTTATGCATGATGTGGAGCTATGTTGTAATTTGTTATCTTGTGCTTCTCTTGATAATGATGGTTTGAAGGGAAAATGAGGAAAAAGAATCATGAAAGTTGTGAAACCTTGTGTGCTAGGAAAACACTCTAGAGTTAGTTTTCCTGATCAGACTAAAAGCACTGATGTGCTTGATTGTATTTGTGCTGATTTCTGGGTTCTTTTCACTAGTACAAAAAAAGGTTTTTCACATCGGTTAAAATTCACTTTTCACATCGGTTATACAACCCATGTTGATCGTGCCCGTGTGAAAAATAAAGTCTTTTCACATCGGTTGTTTAATCGATGTGAAAACTTTTTCTACATCGGTTGTGCCATAACCGATCTAGAAAACATAAAAAACGTTGTTTTATACAGTTTCTCCGCCAAAATCCCTGCCAATTTCGGGAAATCCCTGTCAATCCCGAGTTTTTTTTTGTAGTGGACATTATGAAAAGCGATAATTGCAATTTTAATCCTGTGACTTTCAGTTGTGAACGTAATTAGTCCTGTGACTTAATTGGGTTGAAAATCTAGTCCTATAACTAATAAATTTTTTCAATTTAAAGATTTGTTCACTAGAATGTTTACTTTGAAGACATAAAATTAGATGTGTGCATTTAACTGAATTCAATGTCACAACCTTGGTTAAACATTTTTTGTCTTGTTTATGGGGACTTCTTCAATAACTTATGATTAAATTTTGAGTGTGTAATTAGTAGTTTTCTAGACGGTGTGAGATGTAACAAAGCATCGAGACAAAGTCTTAAGCCTTTAAAATCTAGGTAGGTATAGGCGAAATGTAGGCGTGAAAAGACGTTTTATATTAATTTCTACTAATAATTACGATTTTATAGTGATATATGAAGAAACATAAATATCCAAATACAAGATTAAGCCTGATTTATATTGGCATCTATGTCTGCTGAAAAATCATTCCAAGGACTCAAATATCAAAGAGTGCACTCC
Organism: Cuscuta epithymum; assembly: GCA_945859915.1. NCBI lineage: Eukaryota > Viridiplantae > Streptophyta > Magnoliopsida > Solanales > Convolvulaceae > Cuscuta > Cuscuta epithymum. The sequence continues at coordinate 251,629 of CAMAPF010000948.1, read as the reverse complement.
AAAGAGTGTCGATCTCTGTTCTAGGATGATGATCACCGTTTTATGCAGCACGATCGGCTCCTCAGTGTCGTTGTTTCTAGTCCTTGGTCGGGCTCGTTGATCCTTGTTCTGGGTTGGCAATCGTCGTTTTATGCAGCACGATCGGCAACTCATCCGCACCGTCCTGTCTAGTTATCGGTCAGGCTGGCATATCTCTTTTATGGGATGGCTACCGCCGTTTTACGAAGCACGAGGGGCTACTTACCTTCGTCGTGTGTAGTTCTTGAATGGGCCCGCCTATCCCTGTTCTGGGATGGTAACCACCGTTTTAAGCAACAAGATCGACTCATGAACGCCATCATGTCTAGTTCTCGGTCGGGCTCGCCTATCCCTGTTCTAGGATGACGACATCCATTTTTTTGCAGCAAGAACGGCTCCCCAGCGTTATTGTGTCTAGTTGTCGACTGTGCTCGCCTATCCATGTTCTGAGATGGCGGTGGCCGTTTTATGCAGCACGAGCGGTCCTCATCGCCATCGTGTCTAGTTCCCGTTTAGGTTTATCTATCCCTGTTCTAGGTTGGCGACCGCCGTTTGGTGCAGCACGAACGGCTCCTCAACGCCGTCATGTCTAGTTTTCGCCCGGGCTCGCCCATCTCTATCTTGGTATGGCGACCGCCGTTTTATGTAGAACAATCGCCCCTCAGCGCCATCGTGCCCAATGCAAGGAATACACATTGCATCTCACTTATTCATGCATGCACAAAGGACTACCCGAAGACACAGATTCAAGGAAGAGCGTGAGCGAGAATATAATTTCTTAAGTAGATTCGCACGCTCACCACTCAAGAAATCAAGGAACGCTCTATCCCCACACGGGCCCGATTCGCAAGGCCCATTTTGGCCCATAAAGGAGTAATAATTGTTGAATAATGGGATACGTTGGAGAAGTCATATCATGAATAGACTATTAAATGTATCAGTTATATCTCCTTAGGCTATTGTAGATCTACGTATATAAATACTTCATGTACTTACAATAAAACGGATTCGCCTCTTGAATTATAAAATTGTCCTACGCTGCCTAAGGAAATCACGATGCTCATTGTTAGAGTCTTAATACTTAATAAAATATGTATGATGTTCACTAAAAGTGCATTAATTCTCATTTGTAGTGAGTTTCATTTAAATTATCAAAATGTCATTGATTGTACAATGCTCACCTTACATCCAGCTGTACGGTATACACTTACCTTAATAAGGCAAATAAAATGAAAACAAATGAAATATAAGTCGATAAACTAAAAAATCTAGGTAACCAAATAAGATGCATAGTTTTTTTTTTTGACAGAACTTTAATGGGTAGTTAAATTAATATTGCCCGACCGACTTTGAATAAGTAATTACTTTTAGAATAGGACAAACTGAAACACAAAAGAAATACGAGTATAAGAATATGAGGAGAATACCGGAGAGTATAATTAGTGAAAAGTACGGAAAAAGACTTGTAGTTGAGTTGTTTTCGTCATGTATTTCAATCTTTATCAAAGTGATTCATGTGTTATGAGGAGAATACCGGAGAGTATAATTAGTGAAAAGTACGGAAAAAGACTTGTAGTTGAGTTGTTTTCGTCATGTATTTCAATCTTTATCAAAGTGATTCATGTGTTAGAATTCCGTTATCACAAGAGGGTCACATCGTTAAAAACGCCGGAAAAAAAACGTTAAAAGTAACTCCGATTTTCAAAAGTGTCCAAAAAATTAAATGAAAAATCCTAGAAAATGTGCCTCGACGACCACTAGCCCTATTTCTTTTTTGTTTTCAACCACTCTTATCACTGGAAAAGTGATATTAGAGAAATCATTTTTAAAAAATAATTCAAAAAGCTCTGAAAAATCCAAAGGCGAATGTGGTTTGGAGGTCATCTTGACAAGGCGCACCTTTCGGTATTTTTCTTTTAATTTTCCGGGCACTTTTGAAAATCGGAGTTACTTTTAACAGTCTTTTTCAAATGTTTTTAACGGCGTAACTCTCTTGTAATAACGGAATTCAAACACATGAGCCACATTGATAAAGAGTGAAATACATGACTAAAAACGAGCCCAAACACAAGTACTTTTTTTCTGTACTTTTCCCTAATAATTACAAGTATTTAGATTTTGGGAAGTTTCTAAATTCTAATTCGTGTCAAAGACTAAAATTTGAAACTAGAGTAAATTTTCGGATCCGCTAATATATGTAAGAGATCAGATCAGGGATCGATTAAGAAAACATAAACCTAATCACTGAACTAATCAATTAAGATCGAAGACGATGATGCGGACAATGGAGGAGCCGGAATGTCACGGCGGCAGAAGAGTGACCTTCATGGTATCTCCGTACGAGGGACCACCACTAGAAGACGATCCCAACGTCACGTGCGCCGCCGCCTGCCACCCCCACGCAATTTTCAGCCTCTCCGTCTACGACCCGCATCCTGACCGTGACGGCGGTTACTTCCGGATCAGTAACCAGCGCACCACCGTCTGCCTGCCCCGCCGTCTCTTCTCGGAAAACCGGGAGGCCCGGCGCGCCCACATCCGCCGCTTCGCGAACCTCTCGCACGGCCCGACTCCGATCCGCTTCAACATCCAGAACGCCATCGCCGATGATGTGATGGGCAGAGCGGGGAATTCAGGGCGTAATTTGGAAGTCCGGGTGCTCTCTTCGCTGCATCGCGACGGTGTCCGGGCGATGCCGGTAATTCCACCGCCCGGAATCCCGCCGGTCCCTAAATTCCCGAAGGAATTGCCAGTCAAATCGTCGACGAAGAGGAAGAGGATAGAGGAGGGCGGCGAAAATAGTGCTGCTCAAGACCGGTGCGTGATTTGTTTGGAGGAGATGACGGCGGGGACGGAGGTCCCCGTCTTGCCCTGCGACCATTGCTCCTTCCACGAAGATTGTCTCCGAACATGGTTTCAAAACCGTCTTGTTTGTCCTCTTTGCCGTCGAAGGCCTCTTAGAGAAGGTGTTTATTAGGGGGTGTTTGGATCTATTTTTAAAGAGCTTCTCTTTCTTTCCGAGAGCAGAAGTTAGAGTCTTTGGATGAAAGTGTATAAGTGATTCTAGTACTTAAATTTACTCTTAGAATCAGTTTTTTTAGAAGCTGGAGGATGACTAGCTTCTGAAAACTGATTCTTCTTCTGCTTTAAAAAAAGCAGAAGCTGAATCAGTTCCAAACACCCCTTAATTCACTTTTTACAAATTGGCACGACTAAAAATATCACTGAATTTCAAAATAGGACTTTTTTATTGTCATTCTCTGATAAGAGTAATTATTGTCATTCTTAAATGTGATCGAAAGAATAATATAAGATTAAAATTTTCAAAACATTTTTAATGATATTTCGATAATTTTTTGTTTTTTTCATAAATGGTACAAATATTTCATTATATTACGGGGTATGAAGTACCTCATAAGTGAATTATATAGTGCTCTATAATAAATAAATATATAATCAAAGTTATACTGTATATGTTTGATTCATTAACCCATGTCATTATCTCATCGTTATCTTCCGAGTATTATTTACTAGGGTACTCTGTAATTAGTCTAATCTAAATAGCAAGACGTATAGAATTAGATCAGACTCTTGAAACGTTCTATTACTACCATTGATGTACTATGGTATTGTTCAATTCGTTAATGGCATTAATCATGGTACCTTTATGAATTATGATACATTGATACTGCCCACAAACTACGTATACATAGCTATAATAATGCCCTGTATTAATATTAAGGGCATTTTGTATTTGCATATACGGAGCATCAACAATATCACTACAAAAAAACAACAGGATTGATTGGATTTTATATGGATTTGGTACTGATCTTTGTCAAGAATTTGGTATGGCCAAACGTATTCAGTCTGGATTTTGATACGAAGCTAACATGAATTTGCGGATGTCTAGCAAATCTGTGTCAAAAATGTATTTTGATCAGTGCCAAACTGCCAAATCCGTTCTATTTTGTTGTTGTTGTGTTTTTGCAGTGTATGACACACTATTAGTATGTATTACGGCTACATTTCTGATTTTCTTCTCATATACTGTTATACGGAATACGATTATGCATTTCATACATCTTATTGTTAGAGTACATGAATTCAATGTCACGAGTTCGCAACCTCGATTAAACATAGAGAGCATACGTTTGTGCTTTAAGTCTTAAACATATACTATCCTCCGTTCTTTAATTCTTGCAACAGTTTGACTTTTACGTTTGCCAACGTACAACTTTGACTGTAATTATATTTAATTATGTATTAGTAAACATTATAAAAAGTTGATATTTTGGCTTGTCATCATATTGTAGGTGCCATGTCACTTTTCGAGATTACTTCTGCATAAATCAGACACATCACTAATTCCATGTCACTTTATTTCCTGATTTATTTGTGCAGAAATCGGATTTCTTTTAGTTTAAAAAAAAGTAAAGGTCAGCGGGAGTCGATCATAGAACAACTGCTAATAATCTCTTAACAAATACCACTCCACCACTATTCTTACTTGTTAGCATCGCGTCTCTAAATTTATTTTACTCAAATACGTTTGAGTCACAAACATAATAACCGTATGTTTACATGTATGAAAAATAAAAAACAGGCATAGAGCAGTACTAAACTCTACTATTTCCACTCCTGCACATCATAAGTGCTTCACCTATTCCTGCACATCGTTTGTTCATAATTATTTATTCATTTTTGTGGCTAATAATGTTAAAAAGTTTTACTCCGTACAATCTTACTCAACAATAATATATTACATCGGTGCAATTCTGGTGCGTTTTCGGTTAACTATTAAGAAAAATATATTTTAACTATTATCGTGTTTCATCGTTAAATCGCTAACATATAAAAATATAATTTCAAATTAATAAATATTTAAGCATAAATAAGTATACAAAAGTTAACAACCTGAAAATAAAAGGAAAACAATTATTAAAAAGAAAAACTCGATTGCACATATGTTTGTTCCACATGCAGCAATGAGTGTAAGGTTTGTCTAACGATTAATGTTTTTACTCATTGAGTTGTGTAATATAACAATTGACCATAAAGAGATATAGATTCTTAAACATTCTTGCAATTTTGAGTTTTCTTTTTAATAAAAATAAATTTGGATTCTTATGTTTTATTTATTCTTGTAGAACTCTGCGATGTTAGATGAATTACATTTGTTTCATTTATTTATTTAATTGTTTCTTATTATATTATGCATAAGAAATTGCTCACGGTAGGACTAAATCATAGCATTTTTCTCAAAATATGATCATATGTTTGATTTTTCTTAAATAGGACTAATTTAATTAATTAATATAATTAATTGTCACCAGTAAACATACGGTTACATGTAACCAAAGTCATTTTATTGGTGGCGGATGAGTCCGATGATGACGATGGCGAACTCCAGTGATAGAGATGGCCGAAAGGCCGATGGTAGCAGCGATCTAGGTGAAAATACTGATGACCCAGCAGTGGCGGTCCAGATTTAAAAGTCTATGAACTTTTTGAAAGTTTATAAAATTATCCATGGATTTAAGTCAAAAGAATTCATTTATAAAAAAGTCTATGGATTTACAAGTCCATTAACTTTTTAAAAGTCCATGGATTAATAAAAGTCCACCGCAATCCATATTCAATACACCCCTTAGTTTTTTATTTATGACCTAAAGCTGAATGACAAAATTAAATTTAGAGATGAAGAATTAACAAATCAGTGTACGTAGTGACTTAATGGGTTTGGTCTCAAAGCTTTAAGCAGTTTGCTCGGGTTCAATTCCCACTGGCCGTTCCATATTTTTAGACTAAAAGAGGTCCGATTTCTGTAGGAGTAATCTGGAAAAGTGACAAGGCAAAAACTTCCCTTGTTTGGGAAATAAGTTAAAAACTACCTTGGTTTGGGAACAAAACTCAACTTGATGTATGTGTTAATATAGCATTTAGTTCATCCAAACTTTTCCGACGTGGGAAATTTAACACCTCTCCTCACGTCCAGACACTTCGTCTGGATCGTGCCATCATTCATTTTTTCATCGGTCCATTTTTTCATCCGGCCGTAATTGTCTTTTTTTTATAATCATTTTCATAAGGGGCCCCACACCATGGATCGATTTGGCTCTGATATCATGTTAAGACCTGGGATTCCATCCTAAAAGGTCAACCTAATATGAAGAGTATCACATGTGTTAATATACTACGTAGCATTTAGTTCATCCAAACTTTTCCGGTGTAGGACATTTAACACTGTAGTTTGTTTAAGTGTACTCTAGTATGATACTTGTATGTTGTAAGAATCAAATCAATCCAAGTGGAGACGTTTAATACAGTTTCTCGAGTATATGAAATAAAATATTAGTTCAAACCGGGCGAAAGTAAACGTTCTATAAGTTGAAAATCAATAATGAACTTAATCACATATACCAACCACACAACTACACAAGTCCAGCCTTCACCTGCAAAGCCAATTAGCCAAACTATCGACTTCTATGAGCATCCAAACGTCCCAACTTGTAAAAGAAATACGCCCCACTCGCTATATATCTAGCTATCAATATGTGCAATGTGTAATTTTGTGGAAGATGTATAATTAAATGATAAATAGAAGGAAGAAGTATTTTATGGACGCGACCGCACACAAAATCTGGCATTTGACTCAAATTTGAATGGAGATTATTGGTTCTCAATGAGATTTTAGATTTGCATTGATTAAAGGGCAAATATCACATTCCAATTTCCAAATGTTTGAGACAAATGCATACATTGAGTGTAAAGGTTTCCCACTCACCATGTAGGTATTATGATTAATTTATGTGTTGAAGATTAGGTACTCACTTAATCATATTATAGATATTTTGCCTCATGGATTTTCAAAGTTAGGTTGCCATAACTAGAGCAATATCATAGAAATATTATTTGGTCCAATGACTTGGTATAAATCAAGATTCTGGACAATGCAAAGCTGCAATTCTGTCCTGATTATATTGTACTACTTTGGAGTATTTATAAATATATCTACAATAAATACAATAATTAATGAATAAAAACAATAATTCAGCCATATGCCCATATACTAGTATAACAATAGTGAAGAGGAAAAATAATTAGTCCACGGAAATTATGGATGGTCAACGGGGTGCCCCGTATTATGGGGCATAGCCAATCCAACGCCTTTGACTTTGGTAAACTGCTACACAAATAGTCTTCTCCATTCAACCACCACATTGCCATATCTTCATCCCATTTCTTCCAATTCTCAAATATTAATTAATTACATAATCACCTTCTCCTTCAATTCCTTTCTGAAGTAGACCCTTTTATGGAGAGCAGCTCTTCTGTTCATTGCATTCATGAAGAAGAAGACGAGGATGCATACATTGAGATAAATCTGGATCAAAGTCCAGTAGAAGAACAGAGGAGGATGAGGAAGAAGAAAAAGAAAGATGGTGATGAAGTTGAATTTCGGGTGTCCTTTCTGGAGGGAGCAGCTCTGCCGACATTCGTCTCGCTTTCGTCTCCTCCTCCTCCTCCCTCTTCGGTGGCCTGCCTGCCCCCTGGCAGGCGGAAACCGCCCTCTTTCGGGCCGGTGGATCCCCGGAGAAACATGGGTGATGATGGTGATCGGTGCCAGCATTCTGCAAGAACTGAGACTGACTCCAAAGAGCTGCTTCTCAGCACCAGCAGGTATATAGCTTAGCATCCTCATTTTGTCTCTTAAAATAGAGAAAAGGAGCAAATAAGTCCACGTACTAACAAAAAAGGTCAAACAAGCCCTTATTTAGGAGGCTCTGTCCAACCGTCGCCATTTGGGGCAGTTCCCGGTGGAATTTTTTGATGAAACTTATAAACATCTTATTCATTAAGTCTAGTTTACTCATACCAAATTTCAGCTAAAACTTCAATCGGGAAGTCATTCAAATGAATTCTTGAAGATAACTTAAAAGTGCAGTTATCTTCAAGAATTCATTTGAATGTCTTCCCGATTAAATTGTTAGTTGAAATTTGGTATGAGTAAACTAGACTTAATGAATAAGATGCTCAAAAAATTTCATCAAAAAATTACAGAGGGAACCGCTCCAAATGGCGATGACGCCTCCTATATAAGGGCTTATTTGACCTTTTTTTATTAGTATGTGGGCTTATTTGCCCCCTTTTCCCTTAAAATAAGGTGAGTTAAAATGAGAAGATGGCGTAAAGATATTTACATTATCCTCCATTAATATATCTTAGGCTCATAACTATGAAAAGTTGCAATAAAAGTGAAAAGAATAAACCGTAGTTCTTCTCGTCCCAAATAATAGCTGAGTATTCACCTTTTCTCTTGTTGAACAAAATGATTTCGTTTTAATATCAAACTTTGAGTTGCAAAAAAGGCTCATACGAAGTATTTTTTAGATTAAATAGAGATTTTAATTAATTCATATAAAGGAGTAAGTCTTCATTAATAGCATTAATTTGTAAATGGTCATGAATGAATTAATCTTGTCTTTAGTCAATTTCGTAAACTGTTTTTTTAATAAGAATGAGCAAGTATAAACTAAAGTATTAGCAAATTTTAAGGCTTACTGAGCTTTTTAAAATGAAGTTCCAATTCATAATTGAATAATGTTAGTGAAGCGACAAACACTTAAACTACGACATCCTGAAGAAATATCCCAATGTTGGGGTACAGGCCTACAGGCCTACAGGGGTGATTAAAAAACTCTCATTATCATCAAACTATTGAATGTTCACTTTGTAATATTTACTTGGAATATTCTGAAAAAAGGTTTGAATAACACTACCAATAAGTCTAGGCTTGCATGTACTAAACATGACTCAAAACCTAGTACTTGGGAAATTTCCCTAAATATTACTAAAAATGTTTCAAAATTTCAAAATATAATTGTCATATTATCTAAATAAGAGTAATTACTCTTATTCTCTAAATAAGAGTAATTACTATCAAACTTGGAAAGTACTGTCATGTTTAAAGTTTGGTACTATCAAACATGACAGTAATTACTTCTATTACAACAACAACAACATCCAAGCCTTAGTCCCAAAAGATATTGGGGTCGGCTAAAATGAATCGATACATGATATCACCACCAAAAGGAAAAGAAAGAAAATAAAGATAAAAAATAAGCTATTATAAAAAAATATATAAAACGAGATGAATATACCTAAAAATGGCAAAATAAAAAGGATAAAAATAATGTTTATATATATAATTAAGGATAAAAGAATAAAAAACAAGAAGAAGAAAAGATGAGGGGAAATAATAATACGAGATCACTCCTCCACACGAATACCCCTGCCCTCCACTTTGCTCTCTCCAAAGCCATACCCTCATCCAACCCAAGAAGAAGCGTATCACTTCGGACTCCCCTAACTCACGTCTGTTTGGATCTTCCTCTCCCTCTCTTCCCTGCCTCTTCTCCACACATCTCAACACGTCTGACATGGGCATTACTCGGTCTTCTACGCACATGACCAAACCACCGTAGGCGAGACTCCCACATCTTGTCATCAATAGGTGCTACTCCCACCATTTGTCTGATTGTCTCATTTCTCGCGTGGTCCTTCCTGGTATGCCCACACATCCAACGCAGCATGTGCATCTCTGCCACACTCATGTTATGAATGTGACATTGTTTCACCGCCCAACACTCTACACCATACAGCAATGCAGGCCTAATTGATGTCCTATAAAATTTACTCTTCAGTCTAGTCGGCATACCTCTATCACATAGAGATCCTGACGCACTCTTCCACTTCATCCACCATGTTCTGATTCTATGGGATACATCTTCATCTAGCTCATTGTCCTCCTGAATTATGGATCCCAAGTAACGGATCGAACATATCACTGATCGGTATCTCCTTATCATCTAGAGTAATTCCACTATTACCACTGCTTCTACCTCAACCAAACTTGCACTCCATGTACTCTGTCTTGCTCTGGCTTAGTCCGAAACTCTTGTTCTCCAATGTTAGTCGTCATACTTCCAACTTCTATTAAGACAATAAAAACAAGATAGTTCTGTTTTGAAATAAAGAAGCGTATTTACTTATTACAATGTGCACGGTGCACATGTGACATGAGAGATAGTCATATACGGAGTAAATATTAACAAATAAATTATCTATTTCCTTATTTGAATGACTTTATGCAAATTTGCTAAGTTTTTCTTCACATTATCAAGAAGATATTGTGGTTAACATTGTAAGGAAAAACTTACCACAATTGTACAAAATCATCCAAATAAGAAAAGAGATAATCTATTTGCTAATATTTATGTGGCTATCTCGCATGCCACATGTGCACCGTGCACATTGGAGATGCTCTTAGGGTCATTTCCCTACTTTCTTTAAAAATTTGTTACAGAATATCAAAGTAAAAATGTTGTGGTTGAACTGATCTATAGAAGAAAAAAACAATTCTGCTTAAGTCTCTGATAACCTAAAAACATTTCTTTGCTCGACTACTTATTTATTTTTTTCTTTTAAGTAAATAATTTATTATTTTCAATAAATATTTTTGCTCTACATAAATCCCTACATCAAACAGTTTATATTTCATGATTTCAAATGTTGGTCAAACTCACTTAAATATCACACGAGGAGTATTTAACACATTATAATGACATACTACATCCGTTCTTAAATAAGTGCAACAGTCAATATTTCACATTTGCTGAGGCACAACTTTGACCATTAATATATATATAACTCTCTATTAGTAAAAATAAAAATAAAAAATCAGATTTTGAAAATTTACATTGAGACAAATTTAGTAATATTTTTTCAAAAATATATATTAATACATCAATAAATAAAATGTAGTCAAAATAGAACATGTGAATAGTGTAAAATTTGCAATGTTGCACTTATTTAAGAACGGAGGTAGTATAAGCGACCAAATTTGAAAAGTGCATCAACAGGTGTATAATACAAGTTTAAAATAGATCAAAGATCAAATTTAAATGCATAAGATTATATAATACTTCAACAGTGTTAAAATACACTATCAGTCTATCATACTGTTCCAGTCTATCATTATTAGTTTGAGTAGTTAGTACAAATCATTATATGCTGTCTTGTCTCACAATTACGTTCTCATTTTTCTTTTTGGGCATTTCACAATTAACCTTTTTCTTCTTCTTTTGTATTCCCTCCGTCCCTCTAAAAACTTCCTAGTTTGATCTACACACATATATTAAGGAAATAAATTTGACTTTACTGTAAAGTTTACAGTGATTGGTACTATTTGACACTATTTTGCAATGTTTTGACGTAGGATGACTTTTTTTTTGGTAAAAAGGTAAATATATACTCCCTCCGGTTCTAAATAAACTTCACACTTTCCTTTTTGGGACGGTCCAAAATAAACTTCACACTTCCTTATTTCCTTATTTGGCAAAGAAATCTACATCAAAACAGTGTTAAACAGTACTAAACAGTGTCAAACAGTGTCTCAACAGTGCCAAACAGTGTTAAACAGTGTCTCAACAGTGTACTCTACAGTAAAGTCAACTTTATTTCCTTAATAACTGTGAAGTCAAACACTGAAGTTTAAAAAGAACCGGAGGGAGTATATATTAAATGCCAAAATTTAAGTACAACATTTAGAGGGGCATTCCCCAATCAAAAAGGAATCAGACTAAAGTTTCAAAGAGACAACATAAAACAACTCTCTCAGAGTAATACATCACTAACACCAAGCCACTCAAATTTCATAGCAACTGAGAAATAGACAAAAAGAGAACCAAAACTCTACCATACCAACAGGGTAAAGTCCAAAAAGAACACGATAAACATGTAATTTAATCTGAAAGAGTACTCCCTCGATAGTAGCATCTTTATGTGCAAAGATTTGCTCATTCCTAGCCTTCCAAATTGAATAGACAGTGCAACACAAGGCTAGCCTGATGGCCTTGCTAGTCAATCTTGCTCCTCCATACTGCTTCAAACATAACTTGACTTTGCTCAAGAGTTCTTCTTGATGTTAAGCCACTGCCTAACTCCTTCCCAGATTGCTCCCGTAAATACACATTTGAAGAAGATGTAGGATAACTTTTCATTTAGGGAAATGAGAACTTCATTTTGGGACACCTAAAAAAGGAAAGCAGGAAGATCTTAAGTTTGAGTAGTACATCATTATTTATTAATTTTTTCTATTATATTTTTGAGAGGGCATACTTTAAAAATCAATTAGAAAAATTATTTTATCTAAAAACACGTGGAACTACACTAAACTTAAAGGAGGATATAAATAATGATGATCTATGATATTATATTATCTAATTCAAAATGTTTGGTGTACACGTTTTTAGGTACACTTCGACATTTTGTCTAGATCACACCGAACTGGTATAAAACTTTTGGATTTTTTGACAAATTGTTTCGAATACAAACGTATCATCAGTGATATCAATAAAATATACCGAGGTGTAAAAAAAACACAGTTTTCCTGAATGGTCATTTATTTTGAAAAGATTGAATAGAATGTTGGAATTTACCACAGGAAGGGGTCATGTAGGAGGGCGGAAGAGGGCGGATCGGAGAGCGGACTCGGCGGAGGAATCATGAGCGTCATGCTCAAATTCCGCTACTTTATGAGCTTCCAATGGAAGGCCTGGAGGATCCGAAGCCAGCACCTCCCCTCCTCTTCTTCTTCACCCACCACATCTGGATCCGCCGGCTCTTCATCTAGAGGTTTCCAGATCAATCCCGCGAGCAGCAAGCCAATTCTAGCGCGGCAAAAGCAATCTCCTCCGCATCGACAGCAAGGGATGAGTGATGTCCCGGCGGCGGATAAATCGAGATCGTCGGTGTTACTGCTGCAGGGCCTGGGGGTGAAGCTCCGAGAGCTGGTGGCGCCTGATTCACATCATGCCAAGTGTGGCGGCGCGATGCCGTCTAAAAGTTGCCCTGCTTCTGTCAAGTCGACGCCTCTGCATCATCACCACCATCAATGGGCTACTTCCGCTGCTTCATCGTTCACCGGAAAAGTGGCGTATACCAGAGATAATTCCGTTCAGGCCGCCATTGCTCACTGTAATCGATCTTCCGGCCGCTCCCAGGATTTTACCCTTTGATTTCACCCCCCATCGGGCCGCAGTTTCGGCATGGGCTCAATGATTGGGCTTCACTAAATAGAACTTGAGAAATATAGACTCTAGGTCCATAATGGGCCACCTAAGTTTTTCTCCCCATAAAATATAGATTCCCTTTATCAATTACCCTCGTATATATGGAGTAGTTATAGGCGGTGTTTGGATCTGATTATTAAAACTGATTAAGCTCTTTCAAAGAACAGAAGTAGAAGTTGAAATGTTTAGATAAAAGTGTAAAACTGATTCTGGTTCTCTAATTCACTCATAGAATCCGATTTTTAGAAGCCGGAGGAGACCAACATCTGAAAATTGATTCTGATTCTGCTCCTGCTTTAAAAAGAAGAAGATGTAGAATCAGTTCCAAACACCCTCATATACTTCGTAGTACTACTTAGTAACGGGAAAATGATCCTTTTTTATTGAAAAGGAAAACCAGAATACAATTTTATCCGTATAAAGCAATGATTTATTTTTTTAAAATTGATAAGAATAGGAGTATTAGGCCAATGCTTCTAAAAGCAAAAATGTGGGCTTGAGATTAGGACCTGTAATTTCGGTTTTGGGCTGGATCACGTCTTGTCCCTTTTTATAAACCTCATCCCCCTTCTCCACAATATTTTGGCTTTTAAATATAGCTATGTTGTTTTTCACTTGCTTCTGTATGACGTATTGAAAAAAAGAAAACTTGATGATGATGATGATGATGATGATGATGATGATGATGATGATGATGATGATGATGATGATGATGATGATGATGATGATGATGATGATGATGATGATGATGATGATGATGATGATGATGATGATGATGATGATGATGATGATGATGATGATGACCTTTCAACATGACAAATATATAACAGAGTATTTTTTGTGAAAGAGTGTTACGTAGATTTAAGTGTCAAAAAAACTCTAGCAATGTTATGATGTGGCAAGTGGCACCCATCGTTGATAGGGTGCTCATGCAGGGTGAAGATGTGGCCCCCGTCGCCTGGCTTCGTTGGGGAGCGGGTAGATGTTGCGTTTTTTCGACTGATTGTCTAGTTGTATGTGCATGAAATATTAAACGAGTGACAACAAATGAATCGAGCGAGGGATAAAAAATCAAAGGAATGATGTGGGTGAGACTCCACCTGAACATTGTCATCCCTACTTTCAATTCACATTCCTATGTAGCAATTTAATATAAATTGTAGTATATGTGCTAATTAGCACTGAAGTAGTATTATACACTTATGGTGCATGTAGTACAAATGTGTTTTTTTTGTATATTGTCTATTTTGGGTTTACAATTTAAAATGGTAATGCAGGATGTATTTACTTTTAATATAGAGATACATTATGATATGATAATAAAGAATATGTAATTTTGTATACAACTAAATATATTGAAGCACAAAAATAAATTACACGTTTCAAAGTTTTATATTTCTATAACATTTATTATGGAATCAATTAAGGTGTCATCACTGTTTTGATACGACATGACTCATGATAAGGTCAAATGGTAAAAATAAATGTTTGTTTTAGAATGACCTCTCACGAGAGTCGAGAAAGCAAATCATATGTCCTCACTTGTTTTGGTCATGATTGCTTGTAACCTTATAGGGAAATGTCATTGTTGATCCTAAGGGACGGAGATGTAAAAAGTATTTTATTTTCTCTATTTTGTTTTAAGGAAATTTTAACTTTGAGTCTCTCACATAGTACTTACATTGATGTCATCCACATGTTTTATTTTATATAGATGTGATCCCCTTAGTATTGTCCAGATTTTTATAAATGTTGTCCTCGCCCGTGTATATTATTAATCCACACGTTAGTTCAAAAAAACTCATGGGGTATGGAAAGGAAAAGGGGTAGGGTTAAGCCCCCTGTTGGAAAAATGGTTTTACAAATTAATATTATGGTCATTTTGAAATGAATGAGAAATTATTCTCCGAAAGATAAGCGTGAAATTATACTTAACACGCATACACTGCCGCCGTCAGTCGGTCGGGTTCGGGTCTTTGACGAGTCAACAAGCGGGCTTAAGATAGGTAGATTTATTTTTGCTACGTTTTTCGGATAAAACCAAATAAAAGAAACAACCATTCGTTTTAAAAGAAAGGTCATGAACTTTCTTTTAAAAGGTGTCTTTTGGGTTAAGAGACTCCTGGCCAGAGCTCTATAAATACCCGCCTTGTCTTCACTTTTGAGATATCCGAAAATTCACAAACAATTCCTCAAATTCTCTCTTCCTTCGTTGCATCTTTGAGTTCGCCGGAATCCCGTTGGGAGCGAAGAACCGTTCTATCCTAGGAGACGCTTGCTACGTGTGTCGGGCAAAAACGTCTTAAGGAGACAACGCTTTTGTTGGGCTCGGTTGATACAAGTATTTTCTTTTTCTTCTATTTATCTAATCAATGCATGCAGATATATACGAATTTTGGACAACACCCCCACCCACCTGAGGTATGCTTCTTAGACCCAGACGCTCATCAATAGGTAGAGTAATATAATTGGAGAGATGTGAGGGAGATTCTCTATTTACGTTTCTCGTCACGCAACATGTTGGTGGAACCATTTTGGAAAACCGCCATAGGGCCTGGAGAATGGACAAAAACTCCCGACACTCTTCTCATGAAAGGGGATTCCATGGCCAAGATTGAAAATTGTATCTGAAGTCGTGTTCGGGTTCCTCCTCCCAGCGTCGTTAGAACATCAGGTGACCGATTTGATGATCTACAAGTCGGAAAAGGGAGTAAAGACTTTTGTGTGTTTATAGGTTAGAAGTTTCTAGATGTTATGCATTATTCAAGATTCCAAAATATATAGTTTTAGATTATCTAATTAATTTACGTTAAGCATTTTTTTATTGTAAAAGAGCAGTTTTATATTAAAAACGAGAACACATACAAGACAACCTTGAGACAAATTTTACAGGTCCAACCGTGAACCTTAGGAGTAGATATAGATTCAGTCAACTCATACAAAGTTTAAAACGAATGTGTCTGAAACCCTGCTTGTCAAAAGAGCTCAAAAAATCCAAACATTCAAATCGAATCTACTCGGACTAGAACAGAAACAAGTACTACTAAAGAGAAAATAATATTGACATAAAATCTTTCTACAAAACTCTTCCAGTATGAAGGTGATTCCGGAGGAGGACGAGCTCTTGCAATATGGGTGAATACCAACTCCACCACCGTCGGAGTGGTCGACCAAGACTTCACAATCCAACATTGATACAAACTCCTAGCCACAACTCGTTTATCTGTCAACGTTATCTCCTTCGATGTAGTTGCAATTCCAAGCATTAAAACACCCAGAATCAGTACAATATGCTGCTCCAGTCCCATATTGATAGGGGCGGTGGAAAATCTCAACCCCTACAAATAAGGGAGACGGCAACTAGGCTTAGAGAGAGACTCTTCGTAACTCCACACGAAGTTGCGCTGTAGTTTGGTGTTTTACGTTATAAAGCTCATAATTCAATGAAATATCTAGTCTATTTGCATTTAATTGTTATATTTCATATTTTTCCTTGTTTTAAGGGGCAAATCGGGACCTCCAAATTTATTAGACGGTCTTAATTGTGTGCACAACTTATATACAAGGAGTATTTTCGAACAATTTTACAATCCATTTGTATGATCAGTAGGGCTGTAAATGAACCAAACCGAGTCGAATAGTGAGATTTTGTATTTGTATTTTTTTATTTTTTTTAATACGAATCCGAATTCAAATATAAAACGAATATTAATTTCAATTTGTATTTGTATTTGTTTAACAATACGAACATTGAATCGATTTGAACATAAGTTAAATATGTGAGATAAGTTGATAGTTGTATATATCAAAGTCAAACGACTCTAATTTTATGTTAGGTATCTATCATTGTTGCTAATAAGAAGCCATTAGATAAATGGAGTATAACTTAAACTATACACACACATAGTGGATAGTTGATGCACACACATGCATATTAGGTAGTTGATTTTGTGTGTGTATATATATATATATATATATATATATATATATATATATATATATAAACGAATATATTTGATTACACTACAAAAAAATTCGGCTATAGTCACGGATTTAGTCACGGACCACAGTGTAAAAAATCCGTGACTAACTCATTTAGTCACGGATTCTGTCCGTGACTAATTCCGTGACTGTTTGGGCGTGACTAAATTTAGTCACGTCAAATTGTCCGTGACTAAATGTAGTCACGGATTAGTCACGGACCAGATCCGTGACTAATCTGTCACCGGAATAGCTGCTCCGGCACTTTAGTCACGGCTAAGATCCGTGACTACATTTTTTTAATTTTTTTTTTATATTAGTCACGGACACGTCCGTGACTAAGTATTTTTTTTTAAAAAAAATCGGTCATATTAGTCACGGAAATATCCGTGACTAAGTTTTCAAATTTTTGAATTTTTCAAAAACCCGCGTTTCCTTTTTTCAATGTTTTGAAATTTCGTATTAGTCACGGTCATGACTAAAGGCGTGTTTTTTTGTAGTGTTATTCTTTGAATTGAATACATAATTATTTGTATTCGTATTTGAAAGACATTTGAACCAAAAGTTGATTTGTATTTGTATTTATATTATATTTTTTCAAATTTAAGTCATACTTGTTGAATCCAAATCACTACAACAACAACAACAACATCCAAGCCTTAGTCCCAAACAATATATATTTCGATTCATGTCATGTGATGTGACTAGGTAATACTGTTGGCCGTCACGCGCCTACCACAGCACCCTCCTCCTTTATCCTGGCTTGGGACAGGCATGAAACCAAAAAAAATGATCTCATGGCGGAGTTGAATCCAAATCACTAAACGAATTAAAATTATTTGATTCATTTATAATCCTTACTCTGTCTAGTACTTATGATTTATTATAAATAAGATTCAAATTCGTGTACGTAAATATATACGAGCTATACTTTGTGGGTATAGTTATCTTTTAACAATTATTATAATGTTATCACTATTATTATTATTAATACTAAATTTTCACCCGTGCTTCGCACGAGATGAAGTTAGTAACTAATAAATAATTTGAGAATATAAAAAAATGTTGTGATAGATGCAGATCAATGTATATATTGTTTCTAACTAAAGTAAATGAAGATAAAAAAAATTACAAATTATTATATACTTCCTTGTAAACCACATTTAAAGTCTTCTTGGCCGGTTTACCGTCACATCACATATATCAAACTTCAACACATACAGGGACGTTACTCTTGAGACCGTGATGTGAAGTTGTTCACGGGTGAAAACCAAACGACGTAAGAAAACATCAGCCCTCTCCATAGACTGTCCCAGACTCTTATTAATGATCATCTTGTAACCAAGCATAAAGGGAACTATCTACGCTCAATAGAAGGCATAAGGTTTAGCTTGACTCAACATTAAACTAAGTAGCCATCTCATCATCTCTACTATCTATGTGTTTGGCTAGGAAATCCAGCAGTAACTGATGAAAATGTTTGATTAAATGGATTTCCCAAATGTTTCCATAGCAGAAAAGTAAATTTGCAATATAATAGTATCAAGAATTCTTAATTACCTTCAACTTTGCGTTAATTTCATGCTGAGTTATTACTTGGGTTATTTGAACAGAAGAAAAAAAGATCAGTATATAAAATCAAAATAATCACATACTATGTTTCAATCAAAATTATCACGAAATTAGTTAGTAGCATTATCAAAAGCGTGGCTACATACCCAACATCATGGTTACTAACACTCAAATATCTCAATAATTAAACATATATATATTAGATAATAGAGATTACACGTTTCAATAATATTGTGTACACAGATGAAATAATAGAAATTGCCCTAAATAGGAGTAAAAAGGTTTTGAAATTCCAAAATAGGAGTATCATGTTTTTTATTCCCTAAATAAGAGTAATATGCAAGTTTGAAAAAAAAAATGTCATGTTAAAAGCCTTGTAATGCCAAACTTGGCAGAATTTTACTCCTATTTAGGGAATAAAAAACATGATACTCCTATTTTGGAATTTCAAACGTTTTTACTCCTATTTAGGTAATTTTCTCATGAAATATCCTTCCCCAATTTGATATAAACTTGTCTGATTACATGAAATTTTTCTGTCCAAACTCCAAAATTGACAATATCATATACAGAAAGTTATATATTGAAGTAATGAAGCATAGAATTCACAAAACAATAAACTCAAAATCAATATAAGTCAAGGAGTACGTACACTCAATTTTTCAAAATGAACAATAACAAATACAAACATGTAACTCCCAAAATTTAGCAATTAGAATACAATAAATTAATTATCTAATAGAATAATGAAATTGGGAGTTTAGGATTCCTAAAGTTAATTAATAAAATCAATAAAATTAATTTTAAAAATACGAATAGTACCAAGGCGTCGTCTTCGTCTACTTTTCCTCCGAAAGCTCTGCAATTTCGGCCATTGTTGCTACCTCTTCATCAATTGATGATATCTTTCTGAGGGAGGGAGGCTGAGGACCTGAGGAACGATTGCAACGATGGCATGTCTTCCTCTTCAATTTCGGCATCTAAGCTGGTCAGTTTGGGAAGAGATATGAAGGCTTTCAACCATGAAAGATTAGAAACCGGTGAGGTTGAAGTAGGCTGTGAGACTACAGCTGATCAATTTCTTTGGGGAGAGAGATGCATCCCTCGACAATGAGAATTTGAGAAACCAAGTGAGATTGAAGTCAGCGATGAAACGGATAATCGATTTGTTTGGGGAGAGAGATGAAGGTAGGGGTGGGCATGGATGGTTAACTGCATTTCGGTTAACCAATATATGATTTACCGTGGTTTCGGTTGGTATATTTACAATATCATTAACCGTACCGTAACACCGGTTAACTAGATACACCATAACCGTTATATAGGTTAATCATTAAGTAGTTCACGGAAAAACCGTTTAAACAATTAAAAATGTGCTGCCTCTTCCCATTAAGTGACATCCGTATACTTCGTATTATGTAGCGAAGGTCTGAATTGAATTGTGAAGCCTATGGTTTTTGTGCCGGCCTCTTCTTTCCTATATGAAAAGCGTCACACACTCATACCTCGTATTATTACTCACATGACAAACTAATTCATTAATAATAATAATAATGTTAATAATAATGTTAATAATGATGATGATGATGATAAGCATATAGCTCCCCACAATCACCCCACTGCCACTTTTTGCTAGACCATAGCCTCTTAGGCTATACGTATTTGTTTCTCGTACCGCAAGTTTTTAAAAACTTGGTATGGTTAACCGAAAAAAACACCTATTTTTCGGTTATTTAGTACGGTTTAGCAGTTACGGTTTTTTATGCCCATCCCTAGATGAAGGTGTTGGAGGATGAAGAATGAGAAACCAAGTGAGATGAGGGAGGATGAAATAACACAAGCCGTAGATTGAAACTGGATCGCTCTAATGAAATGGCTTGAAGCACTGAGCGGGAAAATGAGTTTCTCCAAAGTAGTGCAATTATTATATTGGATGATTATCACTACTGAGTATTGAATATATTTGATTAACATTCGAATTGAGTACACTGATATTCTTATATGTATTTGACAAGAATTCGAATCAAATTTAGTATTATTATTTATATTTGTATTTAAAGTTTTCTAATTCGAAGTCTTACACGATTTCGAATCACGAATCGATCAAATATTACTCCCTCGGTTCCGTTGGAATGTTCCCGGTTTGACCTACACACATATTAAGGAAATAAACTTACCAGGGGGTAAATTTTACTGTTTGGACACTGTTTGGACACTGTTTGACACTGTTTTGCACTGTTTGACACTGTTTTGATGTAGGATAACTTTCCATTTAGGGAAATGAGAACTTTCCATTGGGACATCCAAAAAAGGAAAGTGGGAACATTCCAACGGGACGGAGGTAGTATTTGATTTGATTCATTTAGAAGTCTAATGAACCGTCCATCTTTTAATAGAGACCGTAATCTTAAAAAGACTACAAATACTACGTACAATGTATGAATACTAAATACTAGTATATACTCCGTAGATATTAATATTTTATCAACATAATAATTGGATTTGGAAGTAAAATCTGGTTTGCCACATTGCCACGTTAGGTATGGCCCATATAAAGTTCAGCCCAAGGGAAGTAAACCTAAATCCACACTGCTATATATACACCCCTCAGCTAACGCACTGTTCCACAAATATCTATACGCCTCTCAGCTTTTCCCTCTCCGTACACTCCTTCCCTTCGACGCGATCAAGCCTAGAGAATTTCTACGAGGTTCGTTCTTCATACGCTCTTTTATTATCTGATTTTGTGTTTTTATCATCTATCGTTTGAAGATTAAGCGTTTTTAATTCACATTTTCCGCATTTTCGAAATGTTTCGTCTCCTGCATGATCATCATTTTCATCGCTAACATTTTTCTGGGCTTATGCTGGGTCTACCTGTGCATGTGGCGTTTTCGTTTTCTTACTGGTTACTTTTCGCTGTTTTTTGTGCAATAAGACTGAATCATTGAGTACTGAGGGTTTTGTGTTTTCATCCCATGACGATCATGCCATAACTTTTCTATGACGTAAAATGGTGTTTGCATAGTTTGTGTTTGTTAAGCTCTCTATATCACGATCTTCGAAATCGTAATTGATCGGTATCTCATTTTTACTCGAGTCTTCGAACCAACTGTTTTGAAGAACTCGATAGCTTTTAGCATCTGATCCACGACTTGAGATATTTTCCTCAAACAGTGCCATAATAGTTTGAAAATTTTAAATTGCATGTAATCAATAAAAAGGCATACTACTCTGTCTATAAAGTGATTGGTCTTCGGGAAAGATATTAAGTGCAAAAGTATTAAAATCTATTGCTGATAGTTTGTTTTGTTGTTATTTAAATAGTAGTGGAAATGGTGTTTGCGTAGTATGTATCTCCTGAATCTCTTTTTGATATTGAACTTTTAAATCCTTACTGATCAAGATCTGTTTTACTCACCTCTGCTACTAAATAAGAGTTATCGTTGAAATTTTTTTCTGTGTTCCTGATCCTGAAAGTCTGTGGTTGATTTTAAATAGATGTGAGAGCTAACTTTTTTGAAATCTCGATTCTTTTTTATCTTTTCTCTGGGTTTGAATTATTTTTTTGATCGGCATAATTTTGTTGTAATCCGTATTAAGTAGTCTGGAGTCATGCAAATTGATGGTTTATTTTAAATAGATGTGTGAAATGTGCCTGTTCTGAAGATCTGGGTGTCATTCATTATGTCATCTGAGTCATAAAATCTTATTCGAACACTGTATATAGTTGATACGTTATTGTAGACTCTATGATTACAATGGCCGAAACTCTATTATAATTTATATTTGCCTACAGGTAGCGTAATCCACCATGGGTAAAGAAAAGGTTCACATCAGTATTGTTGTCATTGGTCATGTCGACTCTGGGAAGTCGACTACCACAGGTCATTTGATCTACAAGTTGGGAGGTATTGACAAGCGTGTTATTGAGAGGTTTGAGAAGGAGGCAGCTGAGATGAACAAGAGGTCCTTCAAGTATGCATGGGTTCTTGACAAACTCAAGGCTGAGCGCGAGCGTGGTATCACAATTGATATCGCTTTGTGGAAGTTTGAGACGACAAAGTACTACTGCACTGTCATTGATGCTCCTGGACATCGTGACTTCATTAAGAACATGATTACTGGAACCTCACAGGCTGATTGTGCTGTTTTGATTATTGATTCTACCACTGGAGGTTTTGAAGCTGGTATTTCGAAGGACGGTCAGACCCGTGAACATGCTTTGCTTGCTTTCACTCTTGGTGTGAAGCAGATGATTTGCTGCTGCAACAAGGTTTTTATTTAAAAACAATGATTTGAATTCCAAATTATTCATATATGTTGATTTTTTTTTCCTTATGACAAACGATATTTACTGATAATCTTTTGATGCTTAATTTGTAGATGGATGCGACAACCCCCAAGTATTCAAAGGCTAGGTACGATGAAATTGTGAAGGAAGTGTCATCCTACCTGAAGAAGGTCGGATACAACCCTGACAAGGTCCCCTTTGTTCCAATCTCTGGTTTTGAGGGTGACAATATGATTGAGAGGTCAACAAACCTTGATTGGTACAAGGGACCAACCCTTCTCGAGGCTCTTGACAATGTCAACGAGCCCAAGAGGCCATCTGACAAGCCCCTCCGTCTCCCTCTTCAGGATGTCTACAAGATTGGTGGCATTGGTACTGTACCTGTTGGGCGTGTTGAGACAGGTGTGATTAAGCCAGGTATGGTGGTCACTTTTGGGCCAACTGGTCTGACTACTGAAGTGAAGTCTGTGGAGATGCATCATGAGTCTCTTCCAGAGGCCCTCCCTGGAGACAATGTTGGTTTCAATGTTAAGAATGTTGCGGTGAAGGATATCAAGCGTGGGTATGTTGCTTCAAATTCCAAAGACGACCCTGCTAAAGAAGCTGCGAATTTCACTGCACAGGTCATCATCATGAACCACCCTGGTCAGATTGGGAATGGGTATGCGCCGGTTCTGGACTGCCACACCTCTCACATTGCTGTCAAGTTTTCCGAGCTGTTGACCAAGATTGATAGACGGTCTGGTAAAGAGCTTGAGAAGGAGCCAAAATTCTTGAAGAATGGAGATGCAGGAATGGTGAAGATGGTTCCAACAAAGCCTATGGTTGTGGAGACTTTTGCAGAGTACCCGCCTCTTGGTCGTTTTGCTGTGAGGGATATGCGTCAAACTGTTGCTGTGGGAGTCGTCAAGAGTGTCGAAAAGAAAGAACCTTCTGGTGGTGCTATGAAGACCAAATCTGCCTTGAAGAAGAAGTGAACTGTGGTGGTTGCTCAGAATGTGTTTCTTAATAAAGAACATTGTCTGCTTTGTTTCTTGTGTGTCGTTTTGCCTTGTCCATTTGGTGCCTATTCTCAGAATTGGGTGCTTGATCGGCGGTGGCGAGTCTTGGTGTCTGTTTTCTTTTGTGATGGATTCTGTTCAATGATTTTATGTTTCAGTTGCCTTTGCCATCTTTCTTCCAAAGTGGCAAGGGATTTTTGTCAAGACATTTAGTTAATATGGGATATCAATCTGAGCTTCTTTTTCTGTCATCTCCTATGTTTCTGCTTTGTGCGATTTAATTTTTACAGGTTTTCTCAATTCAGTCCGTAACACCATTCGAATAATTCTTTTGCAACTGAGATGAACATCTGAAATATCATTAGTTTTCGTAATTATTAGCTATTCTAGTCGATTCCAAAGGGGCAACACCATCATACCTATCGGCACCATTGTGTTGGTTCTCTCCAGAGTACGCTACTCAACGCAATCAGGCTACCACCTAGATTTCTACCGGTGGGAAACAAAAATGTTCATGAAAAACTGATCGTCTAATAGCATATTCCGAATCACATTACACATAAGCTCGAAAAGGTCCTACCAATATGTCTTGAATTAATGTCCGAATCAGAGAATGTATGATGGTTTTGGTTTCAATGGACTTGATACAAGAAAAAATTGATCTTTGTAGGACCAAAACATAGCATCCTTCCAAAAAAAGAACCATATATTTGGGTTTTCTTAAATAGGACTTAATTGAATTAATTAATTAACTTAATTGATTGTCCCTATTTTTCTTGTGGGTCGTGCACATAACCAAGGCCAACGGAATTCTGGCAAATGGGGACAACGGAATTCTGGCAAATGGGGAGACAAATATTGTTGGGGGGGAATGACTAGTGACAGTCGCAATGCTCTTGCCCTATGAGAATATTTGGATCCAATCAATTATAAAAGATCCTAATTAAGACATTTTAAACTAGTACTTTCTTTAATTTTTTAAAAACTACTCCATATGTTTTTATCCTATTTAGGTAAATCTCACTTAAAACAAATGTGCTTATTAGAGAACATCACTGACTCTTAAGACAATTAAAACTAAAACCATTGATACATCAAAACATTGAAATATGTATGACTGTCTAAAACATCAGTTATGGTATACAAGGCTTGTACTTTTGGAAAAAGAGAATCATTATATTTAGAAAAAAACAAGAAATGATAAGAGTATTATTTAAGATGTCTCTTGTAGTCGGCTATTCTCAAGCATAAGATTAAGTGTGTGTGGTCTTGTATCCAAGATTTACCTTAATTCTCGCATAGTGGACTTCTCTCAATATAGTTAACTCACATAGATAAAGAGACTTAAAAATAAAAGAAATAAAATCTCACGTAATAATACATAAACATGAACACGTTTTGGATTCAGATACAAAATAAATCCCTTACCATACCTTGGTCCCTTATGGGAATTCTTAACTACTCAAAAGTCATGAAGATTATTCTTTAACTTGAAATGGAACAAGAAGGAACCATGGAAGAAGAAGAGAAGATTGAATTAAACCAACTCTTGTTAAAATTATACTATCAAAAGAAATGTGAACTTTGATAGCTACTTGCTACAAAATCTTATGAATAAACTAGGGTAGGAGCACGATTGCTAAGGTGTATGGAATCTGTCTCAAAGTGTTCTAAACTTATCCCTTTTATGGAGATTGAAAAGGGAAAAAAGTAATTTTTTCTTATTGCATGAAATTTCTAGTAATTATTTTGTTATCTGACTTCAGCGCCCCATCTCAGCATGTTCCTATTATAACTTGGTTCAGATGTGCTCATTAAAGTTGTATGAAACTAAAATATCTTTTCACAGTCGTTAATTTCAATGAATTCTAACAATCTTACATGAAGTTATGATCAGAATACCGCGAACTGTTTATTTCAAACTTTATAACCAATTATATACATCTCCATGGGGTAAATGAGGTTTTATACTTTTATCATTCAACATTTTTCACATGAATTATATATATGAATTGTAGAGAACAGAAATATCTTCCATTTTGTGTCGGAATCATATTACTTGAATTACACCATAAAGAGATATGTTCTATTCTTGACTCTTGAGAGCGAAGAAAATATTTTATTTGAACAATTCAAATGATAACAAGAACATTCACTAAAATATGTTGACATGGAAGCTTATCACAATGTTTTTATTTGGACTAAAATTTTCTGGTCTAGTCTGGTCTGATTTGATCTGGTATGGTCTGAACTGCTCTGATTTGTAAGGTGTTAGAGACTGTATAACAAAGCTCATTCCGTCGATCCAATTTGACGAGGAGTTGGAGGGGGGTTGGGGGGCGGTAGCCCCCACGGGGTCCGAGGATGGTAGCCCCCTGGCCGAATTTTTTTTTTGGGTCCTTTTGTATATGGGCCGCGAGTTCTGTGTTGGTTGGGCCGCACGTCCTATTAATATTGGGGTTAGGTTTTACTCTATATAAATATATGTTATTTCCTTTTTAATCATTATCAGAAAATAATAGCAACATCCTGGCTTGGTAGCGCCCCTAGACATAGTCCTTTGTGGCAAATTGGGTTACCAAATTTAGTGTGTTCTTTCTTATTGTTCTTCGTATTGCGTTAGTTAAATCGAAACTTGATCTGGTCTGGTAAATGTCTAATCTCTATGTATTTTATAACTATTTAAATCTGATCTGGTCTGAATTGATCTGGTCTGATTTGGTCTGATCTGGGTTGGTACTGAAAACAATCCAGGTAAAAACATCTCACTCTATCGGGAAGGAATCGTGAGAAAAGGGAAGCCATAAGAAAAGTTAGTCTTTTAATGTCATTTTTCTCCTTCCCCCACCATATGTTAATACTTCGTACATAACACGAATATGGTTTAATGCACCAAATCATCATGTGATGTGGAGGAGTAATAAGAAATGGTAAGGTTGAAGTTATTTTTCTGGTATTTGCTGAAATTACTGTGGAGGATCATTTTGACTATTTTTCATATAATTTTTTATTTTATATAATAACAACAAATATTTTTTATATAATTTTTTCATAAATCAGCAGAATCAGTCAAAATAGCCACTTCAACCAGAACTTTATAAATTTCAACATTTTATCTCGTGCACGACACGGGTAAAAACCTCGATGTATGGTATATTGAAAATTCTTTTTAGTTTTACATATTCAATATTGGTGTCATATCAAAGAATAATAAAAAATCATGAATTTTGATATTTTTTTATAAAAATTAAATTACAAATGAAAAAGGTTATATCAATTTTAAAAGAGAAAACTGTCATATAGGCCCTCCTACTATACTAAAATAGTCAATTAAGCCCCCGTACTTAAAAAACGTCCAATTATATTAAACCCCTCAACTCTTAAAAAAAATGTTCAATTGAGCTTTTTTGCAGGTACATAGCCGGTTACCCGGTTAGCTGTATACGTGGTGAGCCACGATGCAGACGACGTGGAAAATGTTTAATTGTTTAATCTTTTTGGCTACCCTTTTCTTTTTCTTTATTTTCTTCTTTCCCAGTTCTCATCGTCCTCGCACGGATCTGGTGAAGCTTTCTTCAGGGGCTTTGACCTTCATTGCCGGTATTCCTGGGTGAACTACAAAAGAGATTGATTGCAAGAGTAGTCCTCCTCAGATTCACCGTGGTCTTCATCAGCAATCATCAAATGTAGAAGAGCTTGTGGTTCCTTGCCTGGTTATCCCCTCTGCGGCGGCGGAGGTTGTGTTTCAGCCATTGAAGCGGAGGTTTGGGCTGCTCTACAATGACCTCTTTCGGACCTTGAATTTGGACATCGGCATCGGATCTTGGTTTTCACCGGAAGAACACTCCTCCACCGGAGGTTTTTGGTCCAAATCTAAACCCCTTTGCCGAACATCTCACAATTCCTTCACTCTCCGGCAACTCGTTCTCGTGATCTTCCATATTCCCAACCCTAAACTCCCCTTCACAGTAGCTCAGTAGCTCTTGAAGGCCACAAGAACTCCCCTTCAACGGCCTTGATAAATGATTCTAGGAATAGTCCAAACACATATAGCCCAAATGCTCCATAATAAATTAATGGGAGAATTTGAGTTTGCACCCCATGTTTTGGGTGATATTTGACTTTATACCCCATTTTTAAAATAATTAATGTATGCACCTCATTAGCCCAAAAACTGCAAGGGACTGAGGTGCAAAGTCAAATGATTTTATAGTGAATTGGGGTGCATACATTAATGATTTTGAAAATAGGGTGCAAAGTAAAATATCACCTAAAAGATGGGGTGCAAAGTCAAATTCTCCCTAAATCAATAATGGTTTTAACCATGGATATACTATACACTAATAACATAAATAGTAAAAATTATCTTGAACAAGTGGAAGAGTCGAAGAGGGGATGTGAACGGCGAGCTATAGTAGGTTTGGAGCAAAGATGACGAACACAGAGATGTCCGCAGTTGGGAGAAGAAGGGAGAAATAAGGAAAATGAAAAAAAAAAGGTAAATACTAAAAATTAGCCAGGTGGACAGCCATGCGTGCAGGCAACCGGGAAACCGGCTATATACCTGCAAAAAGTTCAATTGAACATTATTTAAGAGTTCGGGGGTTTAATTGGGTGTTTTTTAAGTACGGAGGCTTAATTGACTTTTCCTATATAATAGGAGGGCCTATATGACAGTTTTCCCATTTTAAAATGGAGATTTTTTTGGGTTGGTGTCCAATGAAGTAAGAGTCCTGAGTTCGTTGCTACTATCGTGTAGAATTCCTATTCTACATCAGCGGCAACACATTCCACATAGTCATCTGTTTTGAAAACAGGAAAAGACAAGAAAACGTAGAGAAACAAAATTAGCTTGAAAGCTAAGTAAATCCAACCCAACCCCGTAAAATATTAGGTTTTTGAAAAGGTGCTAATGTAACTCCAATCTGATTTAGTTTGATTATTTCTTAATTTAGCTCGAGAAGTCAAAACTACGTGCTTGGTAAAAAATTGGCTGGTAAGGCTGATAAACTGAAAACAAGGGTTATCAAACAAGCTCATAGATTAGTGTTATGTTTGGCACTTAAAGTTATAGGCGGAGGCTAATGTTTGCATTAAAGGATATTATCTCGAGCTAAATTTTGAAATGGGGCATCTGAGCTATTAGTTGAATGAGGTAAATTAGTTTGGAAAAGAAATGAAAATGCCTAGATAATGTACCAGATCGTATATGATCAAATCAGATCATATGAGACAAATCAGTCCAAAAATCAGCGGAAAGACTAACGCCGTGGACCGGAGAACCACGGCCGAAAACCGAAACCCACATCGAGCAGTACAACTACTCATGCCACGCCATTGCAAGACGAACAACTGCGAAAGCATTTGCCAAGGATGTTTTCATTAATCAAGAACGAAAGTTGGGGGCTAAGTCCAATTATAAACAATTTTAATTGAGTTCACATTTGCTAAATACGCCTTTGTCGTAATGATATCTCAAATTTATGTTCACATTTCTAATCCAGGATATTTTCAGTTGGTATCAATTTTTTGATCTTATCTAGGAAAGTAAAAGTTATTTTTTTTTTACTTTAGTGCATATATAAATATAATCTTGATATATTTTGGTCAAGAGTTTTAGCTTTCTGAAAGTTTTGTTAATAACAGACTCCGTATATTGCAATCATATCCTAATATTAAAAGTGGTGTTTAAAATCTAGATAAATAAGCTAAATTGTGTATAAAGGGTAATTCTTTTACTCATGGATGTAACTTTAATATAATACCTCTTGACGTTTGTCTTTCTTTTTATTGCACAGTTTGGTAGTTACCTCTTGATGTGATGAGAAACAAAGAGATCTAAGAACTAATTTGCAAAAATCGAAAACCTAGAAGGTAATGGTATATACAAATATTTTCATAGTTCTATACATCACTGTTTGTGACAATAAATTACGAATATGTGTAGTTGGTTTTGGAAAGAAATGGTAAATCACATATGAAATTTAATGCATAAAAATAAGCATTGCGTTTTTTGTTTTGTTTTGTTTAGGTAAAGATAATTATATTGGAAAGATTAATTTCATTTGCACGCAATTGAGAGTTATAAAAATTTCCTCTTTTCACTGAAAAATATAGACTGAGAACATGTTGAGGTATTAGATAAAAAGAAGACACATAAATAAGAGCACTCGATAAATAAGAATATACATCATAAATCTATATTATAGTCGAATAAATAAGTGATTTTCCGTTAGTAAAACTAAGAACCCGTTTGGTAACCATGATATTTGGCTTTTCAGGCTTATCAGTCAACTTTTTCACCAAACACATAACTTTTGATTTCGCGCGCTGAATTGTGTAATAATAAGAAAAAGTAAGGTTGGAGTTACTTTTTTGGCTATATTTGCTGAAGTTACTGTAGAGGACCATTTTAGCTATATTTTCATATAATTTTTTCTTTATTTTTTTTATAAAATATATTTTAAAAATATTTTTTCACAAATCAGCAGAATCAACCAATACAGTCACTTCAGCCAGAACATCATAAATTTTAGCAGAATTAGGCGATACAGCTGATTTGGGTGTTACCAAACGGGCCCTTAAGAACAAAATCATTTTATCCCTTGCATGGCACGGGTAAAGATACTAGTAATAACATAATCGTAAAAGAGAGGGAATAAATGGATTGTTACAATAATAATGATAATATGTAAAATTAGTAATAAAATCTGAGATTAAAATATTAAACATGAAATTGAATTGATTAGTTGATTATAATTACTTAGATAAATTTGTCACTTTTTAGTTGAGATAATTTTAATGGATTGTTAAATTGACAAAAATTAATAAATGAATTATTTATTATTTATTTCATATCTATTATTATCAGATTAGAATTTTTTTTGACAAATTCTTTCTAACCTATTATAGTATATGTTCTATTAAGACCAACACTCTTTAACTGGAATGAGATTCGAACATATAACCTCCTCATTGGAAGTGTCACGGTGATGCCATAAGACCACAAGGTACTTGACTATTATCATATTAATAGTTTAAAACAATTAAATGGAAGTTTATTATGTTAAGGACCGAATGAATTTAAGATAGATTAAATTATATGGAATAATTATACAATTCGGCTTTGATAATAATAAAGTATAATTAAGTATGTATAACCTATAGGTAGAATTTGGATATTTTAAGAATGTCAATATATAATTAATTATTCAGATATTTTATAAATATTAAATTAAATTAAGAATCAAAATTAATGGCGATTAATAAGTTAAAGATATTGAAAAATTCGAATATTGGATTGATAAATAAAAACCAATGCTTAAATTAAGGTAGAGATAATGTTATTTGATTAATAAAAGAGATTAATGAATAATTAGTGATAACCTTAATTCGAATTAATAATTAATCATATTAATAAAGTTCGAATAAAAAGGGGGGATTGGGGATTATAATTAAGTATAGAACAAACGACTAATTATATCATCTTAATTAAAAGGTGATTACTTAGAGACCGGATTAGAGGAAGAGAATTAGGAGCATCAGATTTAAGGTAAGACTCTCTACCAACCAAAAATTATTATTTTCGTCGTATTTTATGATTATGTGCTATGTGATTAAAGTGTGGTTTTGAATTATGTATGTGTGTCATTTGAAGAGATATTAAATCTATAGTATTTGAGAAATTCAAATCATATACTTTTAGGGTATTAAATATTTTTAAACGTTTGAAAACTATTTAGAGAGATTGGAAAATATTCTGAAGTATATCTTGACTTCAGATGAAAATTAATTTTTTCATAAGAGATGGCACTACGTGAGTAATCCGGGGTGTTAGTTTTCCACGTCCAGATAAATGTAGAGAATGGTTAGGGTTACTACTAAGTAGTACAGTTTGAGTTTTGAGTGACATATAGATGCCTAATCCCTGGCCTTTTTAAAAGTGGTGGTAGCAGTAGTAGTCCCTAATCATTCAGAAGTGTCTTTTAAGTGGAGTAGTTGGTAGATTGCGTCTCGGCTACTCATGACGGCTTACTAGGGGGTGCACACACTTAAGATAATCATTTCGTTTCCAACAAGTAGAGTGGTGGGAACAGGATTCCGGGGGTGAGGTCGTCTCTAACAACGTCTCATTGGACTGCGAGAAAAAGTCTCGTAGTAGCGTCCATCGTAAAAGAACCTAGGAGTTGCAGTGACATTGTTTCTAGAAAGAGAAGTGATGGAGTATATGGTTCAGGAACCCCCGACCCACATACTCCTACTACTCCTAACATGCCCAATAGGCCCAGGCGGCCCAAATACAGTTACCCAAGCTACATGAAGCCCATACTACGTTGGAGGACACCTTCGGCACCATCGTCGAAGGTCTCAAACTCAAGGACACAACTCCTTTTGGTCCAACATCATCGCTGGGAAATTTGGTCCCAAGCATTGGCCTTCGGCCGAAGACCCTTCGGCTACGCCACCGAAGGCCCGTTTCCCATGAAGAAGCCCTCTCTCTACTAACGCCCAACTATCGCATTTAATGTGGTGCCACGTGCAGGCAGCCCCTTGGTTGGGGTCACCATAGACTAGCTTAGACGTGTACATGCATTTAATGCACATGGCATTTATGAGTGGTATAAATAGCGCCCATTGGGCGGTTGTAACGGACCATTGCTGATTAATTACAACCACACTTGATCTCTCTTACTTATTGCTGACGGACACTTTGTCACGGTGCGTCAAAATAATATTAATACTAGCACTTATACGTAGTATAGGTGAAGTAGAGTTCGTATCCACAGGGAAAGGAATAACTCTCTTTTTATGTAACTAGTAAATAAAGGGGGGTTTTGATTGAGTGATTTAATTAATTTAAATACGAAGATGAACGACTTATATGTGATTTAATTCAAGAATAAAAGGGACTTGGCATTGCTACTTTCCACTTGTTGATATATTTTAGTCGACCATTGTTATATCTATAACTTATCTCCTCTCGAATACTCAATCTAGGAGTATATCCAATTCATCCACGGTAGTTATTAACAACGACCGTTCATTAATAACCCTTACTATTAGTCAAGTATAGAACAACGCCATATACCGACTTGATAGTAACATTTAATCTCTTAACTCTTTGATGAAATCAATTGAGATTGATAACCTCAACACAACGATTTCGGTTTAACTAACAAAATTAATCCCTTTTAAGTTTATTAACCACGACCGTGCATTAATAAACCGAAGTTACTTACTTGTGAAACTATCAACGATTAACCATCGGTTCGTTGATTGTTTCTAGTAATAATTAATATATGAAACAAAACTAGTTGATCCTTTAAGTAATGTTCAAAATATTAATATGAAATATGAATAGGAATTAATTAATACTCAAGGAAGAATATTAAAGAAGATGAATCCTACTATAGTTAATATCAAGATGTTAACTAATTGTCATCTTAGTAACACTCCCCAATATTAACATAGAGGAAGAAATAGCTATCACTAAGACCAATGTCAAGATGTTAACTAATTGTCATCTTAGTAACACTCCCCAACATTGATATAGAAATAGTATTTAAAAGAAGAATTAATATTCAAGGAAAGAAGTTAAGAAAATAACTCACAACTTTAATAATCAACAAGCTTCAAGAGCAATACCAAGAAATGGAAGTTTAGCTCCTCATTTGGAGACTAAACATGCTAGAAAAATATAGAGAAATGCTATTCTAAACTGAGCTTAAGAGTATATATGAATTGGTTCCTAATTGTGAAGGGAAGGGGCGTATTTATAGGCTTTTTGGGAGTGCAGTTCGGGTACCCGATCGAGTACTGGTGTATACCCGATCGGGTATGTGTAAAATGTTAAATTCGAGCTTTACTCGATCGATTCCAGGGTAAAAATAAAGGGCATACCCGATCGGGTGTGTCGGTGTACCCGATCGGGTATGACAACTGATCGTGGCCAAATCTTCCCCTGCACGTCACTTTGTTTCCTGATTGATCTGATTGAAACTCAAGTGGTACCCGATCGAGTATATGGCATACTCGACCGGGTACAGGTCAAAAATCAGGGATTTGCCTTCTTTTTGTCTTGTACTCTTGCACCCTCCTTCACCAATGATCATTTGATTGATCTTGGACCTGTTTAAGCTCAGAATGATACTAATCTAAATGAATTACAACTAAATTACAAACATAACTATTACACCAAAAGTGTGTAATTTCCGAAATATTAAACAACAAAAACTAACTAAAAATGTAAATACACACACGGAAATTACACGTGTATCAATTGCTCTGACTTCTCTCTAGATACCACTAGCGATATCCCTATCAAAAAGATTTAGTGAGATTATTTTCAAAGTGAAATTGAGTATATTTTGGGAAAGAGTTATTTTACTCCTTATGAAGATGTTTAAAGATTATTTTAGTATTTGTTTTTTGGAAAGTGATTTTTTTTCCACACATCATTTTTTTCTTCCTAAAACATTTCCATTTTTTATTTTTATTGTTTTGACTCTTTTATTCCCCCGTTTTGTCTTCTTATTCTTATTTTACTACTTTTCATTTTTTTTAAATGTTTATGTATTCCATTTCCTCTTCTTTTTCTTTTTCCCGTTTATTATTTCATTTCCATTTTTATATATTTTTTCAGATTAATTTCCTTATAAAAAATCTTTTTCTCACCGTACTAACCTTTTACTTTATTTTTCTATTTACTTAACTTATTTATTTACTTTTTCCTTTACTTACCTTTAATCTACCACTAATATATTTTTGAGAAAATAGACCCAAAATAGGACTAAACTAATCCCTAAATGCACAAATAGTACTACATTATTTATCTTCCGAAAATAGGACTAAAATACCGTCTATCTTCTTATTCTACATTTCTACCCTTACCATAACTTAATAGGATAATCATATTTTACATTATAAAAAAAATAACAAAAGGTATTTCAATTTATAAAAATATAGTGGCAAAATAAAAAGAAAGTTAAAACAGTTTTTAATGTGTTTTATCTGGATTTATTTACTTTCAAAGTTTTCTTTAAATTATTTTTTATCACTATTACTTGTTTTTTATTTTTTAAAAATTGTTTTAACTTTCTTTTTATTTTGTTACTATATTTTTTAGATTGAAAATCTTTTGTTATTTTTTTATTATAATGTAAAATGTGATTATCCTATTAAGTTATGGTAAGGGTAGAAATGTAGAGAAAGAAGATAGACGGTATTTTAGTCCTATTTTCGGAAGATAAATAACATAGTATTATTTGTGTATTTAGGGATTAGTGTAGGTCTATTTTGGGGCTATTTCTCAAATATATATTAGTGGTAGAATAAAGGTAAGAAAAGGAAAGAGAAAATAAATAAGTGTAAGTAAAAAGAAAAAAAAGGGATAAGGGTCAGATAGGGCCTCGAACTCGAAAAAAAATGTCAAATAAGGTCATATTTCGGATGCTCTGTCTGGCCGACGCCATTTGGGGCGGTTCCCGATGGAATTTTTTTATGAAATTTTTTGAGCATCTTCCTCATTAAGTCTAGTTTACCCATACCAAATTTCAGCTAAAAATTCAACCGGGAAGGTAGTCAAATAATTTTCCGAAATGTACGGCGTTGTTTAACTTCACAGTTATCTTCAAAAATTCATTTGACTACCTTCCCGGTTGAGTTTTTAGCTGAAATTTGGTATGGGTAAACTAGACTTAATGAGGAAGATGCTCAAAAAATTTCATAAAAAAATTCCATCGGGAACCGCCCCAAATGGCGTCGGCCAGACAGAGCATCCGAAATATGACCTTATTTGACATTTTTTTTCGAATTCGAGGCCCTATCTGACCCTTATCCCAAAATAAAGTATAAAGTTAGTACGATGAGAAAAAGATCTTTTATAAGGAAACTAATCCGAAAAAATATGTAAAAACGAAAATGAAATAATATACGGGAAAAAGAAAAAGCACGAAAAATGGAATACACCAACATTGAAAAAAAAGTAATAAAAATAAGAATAAGAAGACCAAAAGAGGGAGAATAAATTCCACTTTTGGTCCTACGAGGTTGATGTCAATTCCACATTTAGTCCACGTCTTTCACTTTGTCCACTTTTGATACATGAGTATTGTGTTTTCGCCCATATATGGTCCGTTTCTGGAGATTAAAATCACCCGAAAAGGACCACAAATGGTCAAAAAACATTAGTCAAGTACCAAAAGTGGACAAAGTGAAAGACGTGGACTAAATGTGGAATTGACAACAAACTCGTAGGACCAAAAGTGGGATTTATTCAAAGGGGAATAA
The DNA here is from genome assembly GCA_945859915.1 of Cuscuta epithymum. NCBI lineage: Eukaryota > Viridiplantae > Streptophyta > Magnoliopsida > Solanales > Convolvulaceae > Cuscuta > Cuscuta epithymum. Next base: position 215,339 of record CAMAPF010000948.1, on the reverse strand, counting down.
AAGAGTCAAGATGATAAAAATAAAAAAGAAAAGTTTTTAGGAAGAAAAAAGAAAAATGGTATGTGGGACCACTTAGTGAAGATTTGTGAAAGGTGGATTTATGGTTGAATGGTTAGCGAAGGAAATGAAAAAACTTGGAATAGAAGGTCATCAACCGGTCAGGGACCAGCAAATGAAGATGAGGTGCAAAAGTTGGATTATTCATGAATAACGATAAGGTGAGTTTATCGTAAGAAAACCGCTAAAGGGTTGGGTTATTAATTTCCATTTCCCCAATATCGTTTTAAACATAAAAGTAGTATTATAAATATCATTTTGAAGAGTAAGTGATTTTTGAAAGTTATAGTAATATTTAAATACTATTATTCACAAATTATATTATTTTACGGGGTTGGGTAGTACTTATTTAACTTCCGCTAATTTTTATTCTTTGAGTGTTTTGTCCTTATCCCCTAATTTTGAACAGGTGATGAATATATGAAGCTTTGGTGATTGCTTGATCCCGATAGCAGTTTAGAAATGCTTTAGGCAAACGTAGACTTTATTTAACATTTCATTTATGAACTTCTGGAGTACGTAGCTATAAATTTTTTGAGTTAGCTTGTGAATTCAGTTAAGAGATATCCGGATATGGCGGTAACACCTTTTTCCCATTTAATGCTATTTCCGCTGCAAAACCTTTATCTATTTCGAATGAATAAATCAAGTTTATTATCAATAAATTATTATTTCAAGTACTATTTTGGGAGGAAAAAATGGGGGTGTTACAAATATATCCCACCACAAGTTCCCCGATGTCTTGAGTAGTGAGCGTGTGAATCTGCTCGAGAAAGTATACTCTTGCTTGTGATATTCCTTTGTCTTCCTTGAATATGTGTCTTCAAGTAGTCCTGCTAAATGAATGTGTGTCTACCCCTCTGAACATAATATGTCGCCAAGACGCTCTCCTTCCCGAAGGATCGGGCAAAGGATATTCTTCCCGGGGCATTGTCCCCCCGAATGCATCATGCGAGAGTAAAGACTGTGACCCGAGTTTGTTATCCAAGGAGCTTTGGATGCTCACGTATAGATGTGTTGAAGAACATGGAATAAGACCAACACCATGTAAACATATGCACAAATGTATGAGATGTGATGTATGAATGTATGTATGAGTGCAATGTATGACAGATGATGTATCAGGTGTGTTATGACCTTTGCACGTGACACGACGACGCAGAGGGGCCGAGCGTGCAGCATAAGGTGGCGGTCGGCATCCCGGAAGGGAATGGGCGAGCCCAACCGTGGACTAGGCATGACGGCGCCAAGGGGCCGAGCGTGCTGCATAAAGTAGTTTGCCTCATCCTGGAATAGAATAGGCGAGCCAGATCGTGAACTTGGCACGATGGCACTGAGGGGTTGAATGTGCTCCATAAAGTGGTGATCCCATCTAGGAAGGGGATGGGCGAGCCTGATCGTAAACTTAGCACGACGGCACTGAGGGGCCGATCATGTTGCATAGAGCGGCGGTCCTCATCCTCGAAGGGGAATGGGCGAGCTCAATTGTAAAGTGCGGCACAACGATGCTAGGGGCCTGATCGTGTTGCATAGAGCGACGGTCCCCAACTCCCCATCCTGGAAGGGAATGGGCGAGCCCAGCCGTTAACTGGGCATGACGCTGCTGAGGGGCCGATCGTGATGCATATAGCGGTGGTCCCCATCCTTGAGAGGAATGGGCGAGCCCAACCGTAAATTGGGCACGACGACTCTAAGGGACCGATCGTGCTGCATAGAGCGGTAGTCCTCATCCTGGAAGGAATTCCGCGAGTCCGTCATTGAACCAGACACGACGACCCTGACCGATGATGCAACGTGAGACGGTGGTCACCATCTCGGAATGGACTCCATGAGTCCGTTCGTGAACTAGACACGACAGTGCTGATGGGCTGATCGTGCTGCATAAAATGACGATCGCCATCCTGGAAGGGATTCCACGAACCCTTCTGTGGACTGGACACGAAGGCTCTGATGGGCCGGTCGTGCTGCATGAGACGACAGTCGCCATTCTCAAAGGAATTCCGCGAGCTTGGCCTTGATAACAACTCCATTTCCCATCTCCAGGTTGGGTTAGGCTGACCGTGATGAGAAAGAGGATGTGAGGGCTTACACATGGCCTCGAGTAATGGTCTAAGGGCTTATGAGTGCCTTAGCTTGTAGTGCATCTCCTATATGTCAAATAGTGGGTGCTCCGACGACACTAGGAATAGAGGAGAGAGTTCATCATCCTGAAGATTGCAGAGCTTGAGCGGCGTTAGGACGAGATACAAAAAGAGCTCGTATTGCTGAACGGCATGCCATCGGAACGCGACCTGGATGCTTGCACTAGTGCAAACCCGGCCATTAGAGACGTTTCAAAACTGCTCCGTGCGGCGCTTCTACGCGCCTCTAATTTTCTGACGCAATTCAGGATTGGAGGTGCTTCTTGGACTTAAAAGCGCCTGTAATTAACATTTTCTATTTAATTTAAAAGAATCTCTTGCGGCACTTTTATGCACAGAACTGACAGAAGCGCCGCGCGCCCATTTTTTTATTATTAAAACGTACCGCTGTTTTCACTTCATAAGCGCCTTTAATTTTTTTATGTTGGGGGCAATTTGCGATGCTTCCCGATCAAAAGCGCCTTTAATTTCTCAATTTTTAGAAAACACGCTTTCGTATTTAACATAATACGGAACATATATTAGAAACACACATCTACAAACATTATAAAGCTAATTCCTTAACTCATAATAAAATTAAATATTGTTGCATTATAATATTATGATTTACAAAATCAACTCTGCAAATGTTCAAACTTTCAATTACAAATGAAAATGAACTACCTTAAAGTCTTGTATATGTTCATAATTTCTACACATCCATAACTTCGTATACAGAAAAGTAGACCATGTGTTTTTGCTATCACTAAACTCTTCCAGTGCATATAGTTGAAATCTTGAATTCCAAACCTGAAATATGCATATGAACATAAATGAAATCAATAATATTTAAACTGACAAACAATATTAATATATTATTAAATACGGAGTATTAAGTTAAAAAATAGAGGATTCTCTAAATAATTAACAAGTTTGAGTCTACACAAAGAACTGCTAATAATAATGTTTTTTAGTAAAAAAAAATAATGTTTTTAGTAAAACAACAGTAATAAAAAATACACGTACCAAGAATCCGTGATTATTAGGGGGTGTTTGAATCTGATTCCTAAAACTAATTATGTTACTTCAGGGAGTAGAAGCAGAAGCTGGAGTGTTTGAGTGAAAGTGCAGAAGTGATTCTGGTGCTATAATTTACTCCTAGAATCAGTTTTTCAGAAGCTGGTCCCCCAGCTTCTGATTCTGATTCTACTTTAAAAACTGATTCTGCTTCTACTTTGAAAAAGGAGCTAGAATCCATTCCAAAAGAAAGACAATTAAGCCAACTTCAACAAAAGACTGAGACTTCGTGAACTTTCTTCACCGGGCCACCTCTTCACTTTAAGAATGATAAAGCACTGAAGTATGATTGAATTCATTTGAAAAGAACAATAACTTAACCCAGTGACTATATTAATACTCCAAATCCCTATTTTAAAAGCCATTTGGAATGACGAGCATATTAAAAAAGGTTAAAGCTTGGCTACAAATATACGAACTGTTCATTAGATCTAGATATAGAGCAAAATTATAAAACTGCAGGTAACAATGAAGACACTTAGACACGCAGCACTATGTAAGTTAATCAAACCGTCATCAAATAATAAATTGATACTCCCTCCGTCCCAAATTGTTTTGCAAAGTCAACATTTTTTGGTCAACCAATAATAAAAGTCAAACCTTCTTATTGATAATGAATTCAATTTTTTAATATTAAAATTTACATATTCATAAACTACATTGAAATCTCTTTAAAGTTGTAAACTCCAAAATGAAATATAATTAAAAATTGACACCCTAATTAAGCGAACAAAACGAATCTGTTTGACCAAGAAAAATCAAAATTGCAACTCAATTTGGGACGGAGGTAGTATATAATAGAAAAACAAGCATGCCTGTCTTTTCGGGCGAGACTTTACGTGTATGAGGTTGCGGGTGAGGAGGCGGAGACTGCGAGGCGGCGATATATAGTCGTATAGTCGGCGGCGGAGCAGAGATAGTGGAGCAGACGGAGGCAGGACGCCGATAGTTGAGAAGGCGGCGGCGGGACGAAGATATTCAAGCAGACAGTAGCAGAACGAAGATAATATAGCAGGCAGCGGCGGGACGGAGATAGTCGAGGAGTCAGCGGCAGAATGGCGTTAAAAGAGCAGTCGGCTGTGGCAGAAGATGTCCGGAGTTTTGCAACTGCTTCTGCTTAAAAAAAAAGCACTTTTGGAGATGTAAGGAAAAAGTGATTAGTAGTAAAAGTTGATAGTGTTTGTGAAAAAAAGTGATTTTGAAAAGTAAAAGTTAGGCAGTGTTTTCCATTGCTTAAAAAAAGTGTTTTGGAGCTTTTTAATTAAAAAAAGTCAAAAAAAGTGTTTGGTAATCCTAACTTTTGCTTAAAAAAAGTGATTTAAAGTCAAAATCTAAAAGCTAGAGCATACCAACTTCTAATAGCTTCTAGGTAAACTTGTAATTACCTCCAACTTTATGACTAATAATAATGGCAAATAAATCCCCTAACCCCCCAACTTTATTCGTATACCCTCCCTATGTCCAAAAGTTTAAAGGGTGATTTTGTACTTTTGAAAAAATTATTCCATCATAATCACTTTTTTATGAAACACTCCAACTTTTACATTTTAATTAAAATCACTTCTATTCCCAAACACTACCAACTTTTACTACAAATCATTTTTCCAATAATCTATTAAAAAAATCACTTTTAAAAAGCACAAACAATCGCAAACACTCCCTTAGTAGTGCTGGGTAAAATAAGTGTTTTTTGTGTAATAGAAAAGGGAAAATCACTTTTCACACGCAAGTCGAGAAAAAGTAAAAATTGGTAGTGTTTGATAAATAAGTGCTTTTTAAGACAAAAGCTGAGAAGTGTTTTTTTTAAGTTGTTGCAAACACTCCCGCAATCGAGCTCAATCGGCGTTTCTACTTATTGTCTCTGTCGATCGTTTATGCAGACCTAGGGTTTTAATTTTGTAAGTTGGAACACCGTAGAAAACTAGAAACCTTATCGTCAACTAGCACTGACACGTCTTTCAATTTTAAAATTAAAACAAAGGACATTGGCGTGATAGAACTCGCATTAGCGTGAAGTTATTTTGATTTTAATTAAACAAAGGACAAATTAGTCTTATTGGAGTGACATTAAGTGATCATTGTGGTGCGCCAAGCAACACCCTTTCACAGGCGCTTGCATAACTAAAGCAACACACGCCTATCAGTTTTCAAATTTCAAAAACTGATTTTACAATCGCAGGCGTTTATTACTAAACAAGTGCTGCACGATGTTCACATATCGTAAAAATAAATATATCCGAAATTTCATTTGGAGGCGCTTATCCTCTAGAAGCGCCGCACGATTTAACAAAAAATAATAAAAAAGAAAATATCAGAAACGAGAGGCGCTTGTAAGTAAAAGCGCCTCAAATGAAGCGCCTTTGTTTGGCATTTTTCCATTAGTGTTGGCGTCATACTGTCACGCCCCGGACCGCATCCGTGCCACGTAGACAACCGCCGTACAACCCAATAAGAACAACGTAGTTCATTCTTATCAAATCATACAAGGCGTCCGAAAGATTCTATTGCCAAACCGATTAGTAAACCCATACAATCAACATCAATATATAAATCAAACACATGCGGAAATAAAGTATGTTTGACATTTAGCCACACGTGGCAAACATGAGCACGCAGGCCCTTCAATAGTTTAATAGAAAACATCGTTCAAATATCCATGAGCAATTTCATAATTTCAAATAAGAATGGAAGCACGAACCACGTCTTCCTTATTTGAGTTCACCCTAGGCAAAGGTGCAGGTAGCAGGACTCTAGCCTTAACCTGAAAAAATGTGAGGGCCCCCGAAGGGGTCAGTACTCCATAGAAGTACTAGTGACAAGCAGGCTATATGAGGAATAACTAATGTCTCAGACACGAGACCCAAAAATAGGATGATACATATATTTATAGGTGTAACCATTGTCACCCCTTTCCCAAGATAATACATACTGTATATACTTGTAAAATACTTGACCCGTAGGTCGTTTTCTCACAAAAGAGTCTTTTAGAGACAAGGTACTTACCCAACCTTTCCCCTTTCATTCCTGAATGCCTAGCTTAAGAGCTACATTCTACCTTCATAATATCCTACCGAGTTTCAGGAGTGTTAACCCTCCGGGGGATACTCAACCCCATCCGAGTTTTGGGATCATTTACCGTCCCGAGGATGCTCAACCTCAACCGAGTTTTGGGATCATTTACCGTCCCGAGGATGCTCAACCTCAACCGAGTTTTAGGATCATTTACCGTCCCGAGGATGCTCAACCTCAACCGAGTTTTAGGATCATTTACCGTCCCGAGGATGCTCAACCTCAACCGAGTTTTAGGATCATTTACCGTCCCGAGGATGCTTAACCTCAACCTTACTTCTAACCAAACCCTAACCTGGATATGGCTAACCTTGCATTCACTTAACTATGGACAATACCTAGTCCTATAGTCATATAATAATCCTTAGTAACCAACATGGACGGGTCCCACCTGATCGGTCCACGTTAACCTACTCAAAAACTATCCATTTTGAGTATAACCCAATACTCGATCGAGTACCCATCAATACTCGGTCGAGTACAGGAGACAGGAGCCCATAAGGCTAATTTTCAAGGCATACTCGATCGAGTATCTATCCATACTCGATCGGGTATAGGAGACAGCGGCCCTTGGGGCCAATTTTTCAGCAGACACCCGGTCGGGTATTGTAGTTGACTTGGCGGTCAACGCCCGTTTGACCGCCCGAACGGAGTCCGATTAACGTGAAATTTTACATGCATAATCTACTTGAAGTCCTTGATCCAAAAATACCATTTTTGACCCCTGGATCATTGTACATAATAAGTTATCACATTTTTAATCACCAAACATACAAAACATGCTTTTCAACTTTGTTTTATATATAATCATGGCATAAGTCAATACTTGATTAACTTTAATCATTCCGTAAAACATATACTTGATTACTTTAGGTAATCTCACGCCTCAATCAAAAGTTATAAAGCATATAGCCGTCTTCTCACCTTATTGAAGCCTATGAAGTTCTAGCCTTTCCGATTTAGCCCCGGTGAAACTCCGGTGAACTTCAACGAACTCCGGCGACAACTCCGGCGCCCCTTTCAACTCCGTGAAAATTCTTGAAATACCTTATACAAGTTAATAACAAGGTTTTATCATCATAAAACCCATATCACCACAAATAACCTCTAAAAGGTTATTTTCCGATGAACCCGTCAACTTTGCTCTCCAAGTTCGTTTTGGGTATAAACCAACTCCCCAACTCCCATTCTACACTTTTACATGTGTAGAACTATCCTAGGAGCATGAAACATGATTAAAGAGAAGAAATGGGATTAATGAAGTGATTACCTTGTAAATCACAAGTTTTCCCACCTTAACTCCTCTTTTCTCTTCTCCTCTTTCCTCCTTTCTTCCTCCCCTTGCTTGGTGCGTGAATGGTGGATGAAAATGGAGTTTTTTGCAGAGATTCCTACTCTTTAGATGGAGGATGGGTCGAGCATATGGGTGTAGGGATGATGGAGATAGTCACTTTGGCTTATTCATCAATTAACATGGGTGAGGGTCCCCTTGCCTTTCACTCTTTGTCTCCAAGTCCTCTCAACACCCCTCAGCAGTCCAAGGGTGCGGCTCCCCTTGCTATTTGCAAGACAAAGTCGTGGGGTGGACCCCACTTAAATGGGTGGTCATCCCTTTGTGTCCCCAAGTGTACACTTGGTCCCGAAAGTTGTATTTTCCGGACTGTTTTAACTATATTTCATTTTATCGGGTAAAATGAAATATCTATCATTCTTCCAATTATTATTGGCTATAAGAATGAATTTAAATTCCCCAACTTTTAATTTGGTGGTCTCCATAATTTATTATGGCTTTTTATCCGATATTACTTTGGTACTGATAAATGGGCTTTATATGTCCAAATGGTTACTCATATAATTTCTATAGCCCAACAAGGATATCAACCATTACACACATATTATCTTGACCCAAATGAATATAATATGCGGTCCCGACAATATCGGGTGGCCCCCCACTCCCGGTGTGGGCTCCACGTGAATTCTAATACTCACGTAGAAGAAATGATAAAAATTTTACAATCGCGTAAAGATGTGTTTATTCATTTCTCAGGGTTCAATACATAATTTGATAAAGTACAATTACTTGGGGGCGGTGTTACAAGTTCTACCCCCCTTATTTGGGATTTCGTCCCCGAAATCCACGTGTTTAGTCAAACAAAAATGGATACTGTTCCCTCATCAGGGTCTCCACTTCCCAAGTTTGCTCCTCAACACGATCACTCTTCCAAAGCACTTTTACCATCGGTACTTCTTTACTTCTTAGCTTCTTTACCTGCCGGTCCATGATCTTTACTGGTTGCACTGCATAGTGTAGGTCTTCTCGGATTTCTACCGGTGGTCTCTCAAGAATATGTGATGGGTCCCGGACATACTTCTTGAGCATGGAAACATGAAATACATTATGAATCTTTTCCAATTCTGGAGTTAACTGAAGCCGGTATGCTACGACCCCGATTCTTTCAATGATTTTGAATGGGCCTATGTAACGTGGGTTGAGCTTACCCCGACTGAGGAACCTGATGATCCCTTTCCAAGGTGACACCCTCAGAAATACCTCATCGCCAACCTCAAACTCTAATGTCCTTCGTCGTTTATCTGCATAGCTCTTCTGTCGATCTTGGGCAGCCCTGAGTCTATCTTGAATAACTCTCACCTTCTCCTTGGTGATTTCAACTAGCTCCGTACCCTCGAGCTTGGCCTCGCCAACCTCATCCCAACACAAAGGTGTCCGACATTTCCTCCCATACAATGCCTCGTATGGGGGCATGCCTATACTTGCCTGATAACTGTTGTTATAGGCGAATTCCACCAAAGCCAACTGGTTGTCCCAACTTCCTTGGAACTCTAAGGCACATGCCCTCAACATGTCCTCCAAAATCTGAATCACCCGTTCAGATTGCCCATCAGTTTGAGGATGGAATGCCGTGCTAAACCTCAACTTTGTTCCCATGGATTCCTGGAACTTAGGCCAAAACCGTGATGTGAACCGTGGGTCTCTATCCGACACTATAGTAACCGGAACCCCATGCAGTCTCACGATCTCATCTGTATACAACTTGGCCAGTCGCTCAAGCGTATAAGTAGTGTTAATAGGCAGGAAATGAGCACTTTTGGTCAACCTGTCAACCACCACCCATACCGCATCATAGTTTCTAACAGTCCGTGGTAGACCTACCATGAAGTCCATGGTAACATGCTCCCACTTCCATTCTGGAATGGTAAGCGGCTGTAATAACCCCGCCGGGTGCTGGTGCTCCGCCTTAACTTGCTGACAGGTAAGGCAACGGCTCACATATTCTGCAATCTCTCTCTTCATCCCCGACCACCAGTAACTTTCCTTCAAGTCCCGATACATCTTTGTACCGCCTGGGTGCATGGCATACGCAGATGAGTGGGCCTCCTCAAGAATAGATTTACGGAGCTCCTCGTCTGATGGCACACACACCCGTTCTTTGAACAGTAAGAGTCCATCCTCTCTCTCCCGGAAACCCTCGACAGGTCCCGCCAGCATCCGCTCCCGGATTTTCTGAATTTCTTCGTCATTGCCTTGATGTGTCCTGATCTCATCTAATAGGGTGGGTCTCACCTCAAATCTGGCCAATAAAGCCCCATTCGTGGATACTTCCACGTGTGCCCTCAATGCTCTTAAGCATGTGAGTAAAACCCCTGATGAGCTTTTTCTACTGAGAGCATCAGCAACCACGTTAGCCTTACCCGGATGGTAATCAATAATCAAGTTGTAATCCTTGATTAACTCCATCCATCTTCTTTGCCTCATGTTCAACTCTTTCTGAGTGAACACGTACTTCAAACTCTTGTGATCAGTATAGATGTGACACACCTCACCGTAGAGGTAATGCCTCCATATCTTCAAAGCAAACACCACAGCTCCTAGCTCAAGGTCATGTGTGGGGTAATTCACTTCATGCTTCCTCAGCTGCCGAGAAGCATAAGCAATTACCTTCCCCGATTGCATCAGTACGCACCCATGTCACTGGATGCTAGCATCGCTATAGATGTCATACCCCAACCCTTGCACGGGTAGAGCAAGTACTGGTGCTTCCGTCAACCGTTTCTTTAGCTCAAGAAACCCTTTCTCACACTTGTCATCCCACACAAACTTAGCTCCCTTTTTTGTGAGCTTCGTGAGTGGAGATGCTATCACCGAGAACTTCTCCACGAACTTGCGGTAATATCCCGCTAAACCGAGGAAACTCCGTATTTCCTTCACATTCTTGGGCCTCTCCCAATTAGTGACCGCTTCAATCTTGGAGTTATCAACTGAAATGCCTGAGCCTGATACCACATGCCCGAGAAAACCGATCTCCCCAAGCCAAAATTCACATTTAGAGAATTTGGCAAAGAGTTGCTTCTCCCGCAGTGTTTCAAGCACGAGTCTTAGATGTTTCTCGTGTTCTTCTTCGTTCTTGGAGTATATCAAAATATCATCGATGAACACTATGACAAATTGGTCCAAGTATTGATGAAATACTCGGTTCATGAGGTCCATGAATGTCGCGGGGGCATTTGTAAGCCCAAACGACATCACCAGGAACTCATAGTGACCATACCTTGTACGGAATGCACTTTTGGGTATGTCACTCTCCTTGATCTTTAGTTGATGGTAGCCCGACCTCAAGTCGATCTTGGAGAACACGGTTGCCCCCCGTAATTGATCAAACAAGTCGTCAATCCTTGGCAAAGGATATTTGTTCTTTATTGTGACCTTGTTCAATTGACGGTAGTTGATACACATTCTCATTGTACCATCCTTCTTCTTTACAAAGAGTACGGGTGCTCCCCATGGTGAATGACTCGGTCTAATGAATCCATTATCTAGTAGCTCTTCCAATTGAACTTTCAATTCTTGAAGTTCAGCCGGTGCCATTCGATACGGGGGGATTGAGATGGGCTTGGTGCCTGGTTCAACCTCAATCTCAAACTCGATCTCCCGATCTGGTGGGAGTCCCGGGAGTTCTTCAGGGAAAACTTCTGGATACTCCCTCACCACCCTCACCTCCGTGAGGCTCTTTCCTTTGCCCTCCTTGCCTAGAACATAGGCTAAGTATGCTTGATAACCTTTCTTCATCAACCGCCTCGCCCTTAAGGCCGATATGATACAGGGATTGAATTTTCCTCTATCTCCCTCGAAGCATAGAGTATTTCCCTCTTCGTCTTCTAATTCTAACACCTTGGTGTAGCAATCTACCTTTGCATGGTGTTTCTCAAGCCAGTCCATGCCGAGTATGGCATCGAACTCAAGCATGTCTAACGGTACAAGGTCGCCCATTAGACGGTGCTCCCCTATCTCCACATTACATGAAGGATAGTAGTGCTTCCTCTCTACATCATCTCCCAACGGTGTAGAGACCCACAAAGGTTGCGCCATTGCTACTAACGGCATGCCCAATCCCTTGGCAAACGCTTCGCTTATAAATGAACGTTGCGCCCCGGTGTCGATGAGAATTCTCGCGTGTTTACCATTGATCTTTAGCGTCCCTACATATACAAGCCATGTAAGACACTCGACATAACGTCCCGACTGAAAAGGACTTAGCGAAACAACTCCCGGCTTAGGACTATACTATACTCGGTCGGGTAGGACCCTATACCCGGTCGGGTATAGCTCGAGTCCTTAAGGAAAAACTTCCTGTTATCCTTGCCCGGTCGAGTACACACCCTGAACCCGAACAAACTATCTATACCCGGTCGGGTATATGCCCATACCCGGTCGGGTATCACTCAAAGTGTTAAATAAAAACTTTCTGCCTACGCCGTTCGATCGAGTACACGCCTCAAAAACAAAAATTTACTAATACTCGATCGAGTATACAACCATACCCGGTCGAGTATGGCTGGATTTGCCAAAATCGGAGGGTTCTGCTAAACTTGCTCGAACGAGTACCCACCTCAAAACCGAGCAATTTGCTCATACCCGGTCGGGTATATATGGATACCCGATCGGGTATCACATGTTTCCTGCAGATTTTAACTTTAAAACAGATGAAAAAAAACTGCATGTGGAATCAAGGGGTTACCTGCAATAGAGTCCGGGTTAGCCCGAGCATCGGCCTCGGTCATTGCATACACCCGTGCTTGGGTCCTCCCTTGGTTAACGGACGCGGCGTTACTGGCCGTGGGTCCGCCCCTTCCCGTGCCGCCTTGAGATGGTCTCGCACGACCCCTACCAGACGTAGGTGCCTCAACAGCTCCCGATGGCCCACCTCCACTCAACATTGGGCAAGAGAGTTTGAGGTGGCTTGTGCTACCACACTTGTAGCACTGGGGTGGTTCATTGCACTTCCCGGAGTGATTCCTGTTACAGTTCGGACACCTTGGTGGCCTCACGCTCCCCGAGATATGCCCTTGCCCTCCTGGGCCCTTACTCTTCTTTGCCGGTGGTTCCGGCGCCCTGAATGATCTTCCATTCCCGGCGTGATGTTTCCGAGAATGGTCTTGGGGTCCAGAATTTCCCCATCTTCTTTTCTTCGCCTCTTCGGCGTCTCTCTTCTTCCTTTCATTCCACTTGGCTTCCCCAAGTAGCCCTTGATCCACAATCTCACTAAAAGTCATGTGATGATTGTAGGTGGCCCTATCACGGATATCCAACTGTAGGGTATCCCAGAAATGATTAGCCATGCGGTTCTCATCCATGGCGTACTCAGGTATGTATCGTGCCAAGTCCCGGAACCTTTGTTCCAGTTGCCTCACCGAGCAATCCTCCTCCTGTACCAGGGTCATGTACTCCTTCCTCTTCTGGTTCTTTTCGAACTCTGAGTAGTACTGATTATAGAATTCTACTTCAAATTTCTCCCAGGTGGTCTCACCGTGGAACTTTCCTTCCACGCCTTCCCACCATACCGCGGCTACTCCCTCCAGCAACCTGGTAGCAACTGTCAGCTTTATATCAAGCCCGATCTGCATATCCCTAGCAGCCTCATTTAGCTTCTTTATCCAATCGGCAGCCACCGATATATCACCCTTGCCGTCAAATGACTTGCACCCCAAGGCCCTAGCCTCCTTGAGGTATTTGGAGATTCTTACACAAAAACCTCCTCCATGCATTTCCTGTGACGCCACAGGTGTAGCCACTGATGCTCCCCGGCTTCCGTGACCTGAAGCCCCCTGAGAGGCACGCCTAGCTTGGCGCCTAAGATCTCTCCTCAACTTCTCCTTTTGATACCACTCGAACAGTTCACCCATCTGGGCGAATTTGGCATCACTCTCATCGTTGTCATCATCAGTATACGTATCACCCCCATCATATGGGGTCTCCTCATGTTCCGTCTCGGGAACATAGGTAGAGTCATAATCCTCGGTGTGAGTTCCATGCACCGAGCTAACATGGCCATCGCTCACGGTTTGAGCCCGACGGCCTCCCCGGCCTCCACGGCCTCTCCTACCGCCTCTTGCGCCCCGAGATGCAACCTGGCTAGCCCCTTCGGACGTCACCGGAGTTTTCCCTCTCGGGTTGTTCCTCGTAGCCATGCCTCTATCCTCCATTTCTGAAAGAAATTCGGAATGAGCCGTTAGACTCGTATCAATGTCAATTGACGGAATAGTACAAAAGACACCACTTGGTCCAACATTATGGCCAACAAACTGTTAAGGGTACCGTCTTAACAATAAGGGGTCAATAACTTGGTTTCCAACGGTTCCTTAAGTACAAAAACCTTTTGCTCATGGTTTTGCTCAAAACATTTTTGATGATACTATATTGAGAGGTTAATTATATAGTTTAGAAATCGATGGCTCTGATACCATTTAATTGTCACGCCCCGGACCGCATCCGTGCCACGTAGACAACCGCCGTACAACCCAATAAGAACAACGTAGTTCATTCTTATCAAATCATACAAGGCGTCCGAAAGATTCTATTGCCAAACCGATTAGTAAACCCATACAATCAACATCAATATATAAATCAAACACATGCGGAAATAAAGTATGTTTGACATTTAGCCACACGTGGCAAACATGAGCACGCAGGCCCTTCAATAGTTTAATAGAAAACATCGTTCAAATATCCATGAGCAATTTCATAATTTCAAATAAGAATGGAAGCACGAACCACGTCTTCCTTATTTGAGTTCACCCTAGGCAAAGGTGCAGGTAGCAGGACTTTAGCCTTAACCTGAAAAAATGTGAGGGCCCCCGAAGGGGTCAGTACTCCATAGAAGTACTAGTGACAAGCAGGCTATATGAGGAATAACTAATGTCTCAGACACGAGACCCAAAAATAGGATGATACATATATTTATAGGTGTAACCATTGTCACCCCTTTCCCAAGATAATACATACTGTATATACTTGTAAAATACTTGACCCGTAGGTCGTTTTCTCACAAAAGAGTCTTTTAGAGACAAGGTACTTACCCAACCTTTCCCCTTTCATTCCTGAATGCCTAGCTTAAGAGCTACATTCTACCTTCATAATATCCTACCGAGTTTCAGGAGTGTTAACCCTCCCGGGGATACTCAACCCCATCCGAGTTTTGGGATCATTTACCGTCCCGAGGATGCTCAACCTCAACCGAGTTTTGGGATCATTTACCGTCCCGAGGATGCTCAACCTCAACTGAGTTTTAGGATCATTTACCGTCCCGAGGATGCTCAACCTCAACCGAGTTTTAGGATCATTTACCGTCCCGAGGATGCTCAACCTCAACCGAGTTTTAGGATCATTTACCGTCCCGAGGATGCTCAACCTCAACCTTACTTCTAACCAAACCCTAACCTGGATATGGCTAACCTTGCATTCACTTAACTATGGACAATACCTAGTCCTATAGTCATATAATAATCCTTAGTAACCAACATGGACGGGTCCCACCTGATCGGTCCACGTTAACCTACTCAAAAACTATCCATTTTGAGTATAACCCAATACTCGATCGAGTACCCATCAATACTCGGTCGAGTACAGGAGACAGGAGCCCATAAGGCTAATTTTCAAGGCATACTCGATCGAGTATCTATCCATACTCGATCGAGTATAGGAGACAGCGGCCCTTGGGGCCAATTTTTCAGCAGACACCCGGTCGGGTATTGTAGTTGACTTGGCGGTCAACGCCCGTTTGACCGCCCGAACGGAGTCCGATTAACGTGAAATTTTACATGCATAATCTACTTGAAGTCCTTGATCCAAAAATACCATTTTTGACCCCTGGATCATTGTACATAATAAGTTATCACATTTTTAATCACCAAACATACAAAACATGCTTTTCAACTTTGTTTTATATATAATCATGGCATAAGTCAATACTTGATTAACTTTAATCATTCCGTAAAACATATACTTGATTACTTTAGGTAATCTCACGCCTCAATCAAAAGTTATAAAGCATATAGCCGTCTTCTCACCTTATTGAAGCCTATGAAGTTCTAGCCTTTCCGATTTAGCCCCGGTGAAACTCCGGTGAACTTCAACGAACTCCGGCGACAACTCCGGCGCCCCTTTCAACTCCGTGAAAATTCTTGAAATACCTTATACAAGTTAATAACAAGGTTTTATCATCATAAAACCCATATCACCACAAATAACCTCTAAAAGGTTATTTTCCGATGAACCCGTCAACTTTGCTCTCCAAGTTCGTTTTGGGTATAAACCAACTCCCCAACTCCCATTCTACACTTTTACATGTGTAGAACTATCCTAGGAGCATGAAACATGATTAAAGAGAAGAAATGGGATTAATGAAGTGATTACCTTGTAAATCACAAGTTTTCCCACCTTAACTCCTCTTTTCTCTTCTCCTCTTTCCTCCTTTCTTCCTCCCCTTGCTTGGTGCGTGAATGGTGGATGAAAATGGAGTTTTTTGCAGAGATTCCTACTCTTTAGATGGAGGATGGGTCGAGCATATGGGTGTAGGGATGATGGAGATAGTCACTTTGGCTTATTCATCAATTAACATGGGTGAGGGTCCCCTTGCCTTTCACTCTTTGTCTCCAAGTCCTCTCAACACCCCTCAGCAGTCCAAGGGTGCGGCTCCCCTTGCTATTTGCAAGACAAAGTCGTGGGGTGGACCCCACTTAAATGGGTGGTCATCCCTTTGTGTCCCCAAGTGTACACTTGGTCCCGAAAGTTGTATTTTCCGGACTGCTTTAACTATATTTCATTTTATCGGGTAAAATGAAATATCTATCATTCTTCCAATTATTATTGGCTATAAGAATGAATTTAAATTCCCCAACTTTTAATTTGGTGGTCTCCATAATTTATTATGGCTTTTTATCCGATATTACTTTGGTACTGATAAATGGGCTTTATATGTCCAAATGGTTACTCATATAATTTCTATAGCCCAACAAGGATATCAACCATTACACACATATTATCTTGACCCAAATGAATATAATATGCGGTCCCGACAATATCGGGTGGCCCCCCACTCCCGGTGTGGGCTCCACGTGAATTCTAATACTCACGTAGAAGAAATGATAAAAATTTTACAATCGCGTAAGGATGTGTTTATTCATTTCTCAGGGTTCAATACATAATTTGATAAAGTACAATTACTTGGGGGCGGTGTTACACATACGACCCGTAGGACTTCTTTCAATGTGTTTGGACACATACACGACTATGATTGCGCTTGCAAACGGCTCCACCGTTCATGCCGAGCATCATCTGATTTCCCCGCTCGAGCCCGTCGAGCGGTCCTGACCGCACATGAAACATGGTAATCGGTCCGACAATCAGATAATACATATGCACACATAAATACTGATATGTGTTATTTAATAATGCATAAACATCACATTTTAGAATGGTTTTACATTGTGTTTACTCAGCTTTTGTACAACTACGATGTAATCTTTATCTTCTAGAATTAAACTAGAATTAGAAGATATTAAGATATTTTGACATGTAAGCAAGAAATGTGATGAAAAGAAGATGAAGGAGCTTGGGAGCAAAATGAAGGAGCATTGGAGACAAGAGGGAGCTTCATGGGAGACGAAGAAATGTGAAAAATATGATTTGTTATTACACCCGGTCAGGTGTATGCAACACCCAATCAGGTGTGATTTGACCTGGAGATCATGCGAGCTCAAATTTGATTTTCCCTTTTTAGAAACCAGTCAATCCCCTATTTCATATAGACATTATTCGTGTATTATAGTTAGTCTTTTGAGCTTGTTTTTACTATATTGAAACTTGAGATTTGTAAGTTGTGAATTAATAATATTATTTCTTTAATTTTTCTCTCTTGAATATAAATTACTTCCATATTCGTATTTCAAATTGATATTTGAGCGCTAAGTGATCAATTAGTTGATGTTTTCATATTAATTATTACTAGAATCGATCAACGAATGCCCTTGTTATTCACTTAGTCCTTTTAGAAGTAGTATACTTATATTGATAATGCATGCGTCTCATGGTTAATAATGTAAGAGAGAGTAATTATATTAATTAAACCAAAAAATCACTTGTGTTGAGGTTGTCAATCTTAATTGATTTCAGCAGAATACAAATAAATAATTTAGATAGAATAGTTGGACCTGAGTTCCTCGTTGTAATAGCCGAGAATATTCACCCCGGGTTACAAGTTATCGTTCTTAATTTATTTCATTAATTAATTAAATCGACCAAATGGTACTATTAAGATCAACATATTGCGCTAGTTATTAAGGAACACGTCTCGTCAGTAATAGTTATTCTAGATGAATTGAAATTTCTCCACAATTAAGTATTCCCAAGAGGGATATTAAAGTAATAACAATGATCAACGATCACTTCACTAAGTGGAAATTAACCGTCGAGTCATTGCCTAGGCTGGACTGAAATTGAGACCGGAGCGGGATCGGTTCTACTACTAAGCGTACATGTGTAAATTTATTGTGGCAGCACTGCAACATTCATGAATTTTGAATTTGGAAACCGCGTAAAACTCACCTGTCTAATTCAGAAAATATAGATATATCTCATTTTTTAATTTCGAAAATATGAATAGTAACCACAATTTCCTATCTTCCTTCATCTAGTTTCAACTTTCAACAAATTCTTTCGGTAAACATATTTTCTTTATTCTTTGTTATATCCCCGTAATTTGTGAAATTTCGCAATAATGTTCACGTCATGTCGTCATGTAGTCCACTAGTGTGAAAATGGAAAAACCCTACCGCCTGTATTCCGCACAGGGGTATTTACGTAAACGAAAGCTTCTGGTTGCCCTAATGCATCATTTCTCACCTATATATACTCTCAAACTCATCAGAATCATCCCTGCTTTGTATTCTCTCCTCTTTGCTCGGCCGCAGCATTCACTCAACTAAAGGTTAGTAGATCTACAAGATTGCTTAATAATTTATGAGTGCCGCGTATATATATAGAAGCATTTCATGTGGTCTCTTAATTTTAACCATGCTTTCTTAATGAATCATGCTGTTTGCTTTGTTTTTGTTTAAATAGTAGTAGAAATGGTGTTGAAGTACGTGTATCTCCCGAATCTTTGTTTATATTGAACGTCTAGATCCTTACTGATCGAGATCTTTGTTACTCGCGCTATTTCTCGGTCAGAGTTTTCTTTGAGATTTTCTCTGTATTCCTTGTTCAGAAGGCCTGGAGTATTGTAAATTTTTGGTTGATTTTGATTATATGTGTGAGAACTAACTATTTTGAAGATCTCGATGTCTTATGTTAGCTCATCTCTGTTTGTAAGTTATACGGAGTTTTTTTATTGCCATAATTTGTTGTAATCCATGATAAGATTTTGTCTGGGGTATTGTCAATTGATGGTTTATTTTATAATAATGTGTGAGATGTGTCTGATCTGAAGATCTGGGTGTCGTTCGTTGTGTCAACCAAGTCACAAAATATTTTCAGACACTATACAGTGATATGTTCTTATAAACTTTGAATAGCATATGCTGAGTTTTATGATATTCTATATGTGGTTATTAGTCGTTGGGCAAGTTATTAAATGGAAAACGTGTTTACTATTGCTGAGACTCCATTTTAATCTCTATTTGCTGACAGGTATCATAATCCACCATGGGTAAAGAAAAGATTCACATCAGTATTGTGGTCATTGGCCATGTCGACTCTGGGAAGTCAACCACCACAGGTCATTTGATCTACAAGCTAGGAGGTATTGACAAGCGTGTGATTGAGAGGTTTGAGAAGGAGGCAGCTGAGATGAACAAGAGGTCCTTCAAATACGCATGGGTTCTTGACAAACTCAAGGCTGAGCGTGAGCGTGGTATCACAATTGATATTGCTCTGTGGAAGTTTGAGACCACTAAGTACTACTGCACTGTCATTGATGCTCCTGGACATCGTGACTTCATCAAGAACATGATCACTGGAACCTCGCAGGCTGACTGTGCTGTCTTGATCATTGATTCTACCACTGGTGGTTTTGAAGCTGGTATCTCCAAGGATGGTCAGACCCGTGAACATGCTTTGCTTGCTTTCACTCTTGGTGTGAAGCAGATGATTTGCTGCTGCAACAAGGTTTCTTTTATAAACTGCCCCTATTTAGTTCTGAATGATTTAATACTATGTTGATATTTGTATTAACAGTAATCTTTTATATTAACTAACATTTGCTGATGATCTCTTGATGTTTAATTTGTAGATGGATGCTACGACCCCCAAGTACTCAAAGGCTAGGTATGAAGAAATTGTCAAGGAAGTGTCATCCTACCTGAAGAAGGTCGGCTACAACCCAGACAAGGTCCCCTTTGTTCCAATCTCTGGTTTTGAGGGAGACAATATGATCGAGAGGTCTACAAACCTTGATTGGTACAAGGGACCAACCCTTCTTGAGGCTCTTGACAATGTCAATGAGCCCAAGAGGCCGTCTGACAAGCCCCTCCGTCTCCCTCTTCAGGATGTGTACAAGATTGGTGGCATTGGTACTGTACCTGTTGGCCGTGTTGAGACTGGTGTGATTAAGCCAGGTATGGTGGTCACTTTTGGGCCAACTGGTCTGACCACTGAAGTAAAGTCTGTTGAAATGCATCATGAGTCTCTTCCAGAGGCCCTTCCTGGTGACAATGTGGGATTCAATGTGAAGAATGTTGCTGTTAAGGACATCAAGCGTGGGTATGTTGCATCTAATTCCAAAGATGACCCTGCCAAGGGAGTTGAAAGTTTTGTCGCACAGGTCATCATCATGAACCACCCTGGTCAGATAGGAAATGGTTATGCCCCGGTTCTTGACTGCCACACCTCCCACATTGCTGTCAAATTCTCTGAAATATTAACCAAAATTGATAGGCGATCTGGTAAGGAGCTTGAGAAGGAGCCCAAGTTCTTGAAAAACGGTGATGCTGGAATGGTGAAGATGGTTCCCACCAAGCCCATGGTTGTTGAGACCTTTGCAGAGTACCCGCCTCTTGGGCGTTTTGCTGTGAGGGACATGAGGCAAACTGTTGCTGTTGGTGTTGTCAAGAGTGTGGATAAGAAAGAGGCTTCTGGTGCTAAGGTTACTAAGGCCGCCCTGAAGAAGAAATGAATCGTGTCTTTGCTTCCTCAGAGTGTGCTGTTTTGGTCAATGTGTTGTCCTTTAATAACTCGTTTGTTTGATGTCCATTCTCAGAATTGGGTGCTGGATAGGCGGTGGAGAGACTTTTCTTTTCTGTTGGTCTTTGTTTTGTGAGTTTTTTTTTTGTATTGGGTGCCCTTTGCTATCGTTAACCAACGGGCTCTCTGAGTTTTGTTGTCATTCAGTTTATGTTGGACTCTATGAGAAATGTAATGCTGGTTTCCTAGCTTTTATGTTAAAATACAATATGTGTTTGTTATAAGCTGTTTTACAAGTCCATGAAAAAACATATGTCGTTGTGTTCTTATTTTTAGGTAGATGTGGGAACCAAGCACATTATCTAACATATCTCGAGTTGGATGTCCTTTGCAGTTTGCGGTCTCTATAACTATTAGGAACAAAGAACCTTTCAAAAATATAAATGAAATAGAATTCAGAGCAAGTGAGCTTTTTAAATAGCACCCTGGTCTCTATAACTATTAGGAACAAAGAACCTTTCAAAAATATAAATGAAATAGAATTCAAAGCAAGTGTGCTTTTTAAATAGCATCCTGGTGATGTGAAATGCTTGACGGTACACATAGGGATGGACTCGGGCCGGGCCAACTGGCCCGGAACCGGACCGGCCCGCTACTGTGCGGGCCTGGACCGGCCTGGTGAACCGGTTCGGTTCCGGTTCGGGCCTCCTGGCCCGGTGGTATACCAGTCCGGGCCCGGGCCTCCAGTTTAGTGAACCGGCCGGGCCGGGCCCGGTTCGGGCCGGAATTTAAATTTTTTTTTTTTGAATTTTTTTTAAGTTTTGGGTTGGATTAGGTATTTTGGCCCATTTGAGGTGGTTTGGGGTGGAGGGGTAGGGGTAGGGGGTTAAATAAGAGAAGAAGAAGAAAAAAAAAACATTCCGGGTGGCCCGGCCCGGTTCTGGCCCGGAACCGGAACCGCCCACCACCGATTCGGGCTCGGGCCTCCTTTTTCTGAACCGAGGCCCGGCCGGGCCCAGGCCCGAACCGGGCCCAGGCCCGAACCGGGCCCGAACTGGAACCGGTCCACCCCTAGGTACACAAAATGTGTACACAAGACATGTAGATTTAGGAATAAAGAATCAAATAGAAAAAATAACCAAGACATTATAAGAGACTCTTGAATACCAATATTTTATTGGGAAAATTAATAAAAAATATCCCAAACTTTGAAGGGGTGTTAGGTAAACATCCCAAAAATGTATTTTTATGTATTATTTCTTTCAAAAATGTAAATTTATGGGGTATTGCATAATTTAAAATAGAAAATTAAAAGTGTTGCAATTCTATGGATTTGGGATAACATTATCTATTTTCTAATAGAAGTTTAGAATGTTAATCGTGTCTTCATAAATTCTAAAATATTTCAAATTATGCAATTAACACAATAAATTTACATTTTTGAAAGAAATAATATTTGAGTATGATACTAAAATAAATTTTTTATATAAAATTTGGGGTATTTAAATTACATGTGCAAGTTGGGGGTTTTCATCTCACACCCCTTCAAAGTTTGGGGTATTTTATTGATTTTTCCATATTTTATTACATTCGATTTTTTTTTTTTTGCATTTTAACACTCCGTAAGAGTTTTAGATCTCCATCTCCACAGAAAAATCGAAATTTATCAATTATTCTTCCCTCTATTTACTAGAAAAGATATCTTTTTGGTTATGTTTTGATAATTATCACAATTCTTGTATAAAAATTAGAAACTGTAGTATTATCGTGACTAAAATCGATTAGTTTGACTGGTTATTCCCACCCATTTCTACTAGATTATCCAATTTCCCCAAAACTCTTCACAAAAAAAAGATAACTTTTTGACAAATTTATATGTTAAATGAGCATAACTGAGTAATATTGTACCTATAGACCTATAGTACTAGTAGTTATATGTTGGATAAATGACTTTTAGAGAGCTGTTTAAAGTTTTATGATTTTCTCTCGCAAGAAAAAGTTAGTTATATTTCATCCGTTCTCTAATACACGTCTCTCTTTTCATTTTGAGATGTTCTCCAATACATGTCTCTTTTTCCCTTTTTAGAATTTTTTCCCAATAAATATACCTATATATACCCTCATTCTCTTTCATATTTTTTTCATTCTCTTTCCTACTTTTTCCATTACACACAGCCCATTATACCTTTTATCTTACCCCTATTAATTCTTTCTTAAAACTTCTCCCAAAGGCTATACTCCCATTTATTAGAGAACGGAGGGAGTATGATTTTCTTTAAAAGGCACCATTACGTGCAATATTCCCTTAAACCGATTTTCTTTTGAATCTTGGTTAAATACTCAAATCACTAACCTATGAAAATGAACTAGTACTAACGCCAATGGGTCAATTGAGCTGATAAATAATTGAAGGAAAAACTATCAAATAAGTCTCTCTACTTTTCAAAAAATCAATTATGCCCCTCAACTAAAATACAACTCAATTAGACCCTTGTAGTCATTTAAAACGGGCAAACTCCATCTTTAACCGGTAATGAACAAGTGAGCCGGTTACTATTCACACGTGGCAACCCACGTAATTGTTTCCATTTTCCATTTTCCATTTTAGTTTTTCTTTCTTTTTCAGCCCCACCTTTCTCCTTTCTCCTTCCACCGACCCTTCCAGCAAATTACTTTATACTCCATCCGTTTCTAAAAGAAACTCACACTTTCCTTTTTGGGATGTTTTAAAACAAAGTCACACTTCCCTTATTTCCTTATTTGGCAAAGAAATCTACATCCAAACAGTGTCAAACAGTGTCCAAACAGTGCCAAAAAGTGTGTAAACAGTGTTTTCAACAGTAAAGTCAATTTATTTCCTTAATAATAGTGAAGTAGCTTTCTTTTGGAAACGGAGGGAGTAGCTTTCACTCCTGCTTCCTGCTTCCATCTTTTCCATCCACCATTACTTCTCTCCCATTCTTCTTTCTTCTCCCAAGCGCTCCACTGTGAAGAGACTGAGAGAAACCAAGGTCGCCGGAAATGGTAGATTACACATCTCACGCCGGACACCTCCTTCTTGCAGAACAATCGTTCATCTTCCACGAATCAATGGTTGGATGTCGGGGAAGGTGCTTCGTTTAAGCTCCTGGGTCAGCAACACAAGTCGGTGGCTGCAGTATGGCCATATGATGCTCCGTGAAACCTCCAAACTATTTCCAGACCGGCAGCTTCAATCCGGCCGAATTGAGACCCTAATCCGCGGTGTAGAAGAAGGGTAGGCGGAGGAAGGTGATGACTAGTATAAGGTGGGTGACTTTTGAAGTGAGACCAGAATCTGGGAGCTGAGAACTAGGGAAAGAAGAAGAAAATGGGGAAAGAAAATAATTGAGGTCTAGAGCGCAGGGAAGAAGAAGGGGGTTGGAAAGAAAAATAAAAACAAAAGGAAAAAGAAGAAAATGACACATCATATGCCACGTGCACAATTCAACCGGAAATATGAAGTATACCGGTTATTAGGTAAGATTTGAAATTTTTAAATGGGTTTGAGGGTCTAATTGAGTGGTATTTTAGTTGAGGGGCATAATTGAGGGTCTGATAGTTTTCCCATAATTAAATAATACTGGGTTTGTTCCCTGGTACCTAGGTCGTGTCCTGGGTCTAGTTAGGCCCACTCTCGGGTTAAACGACGCGACAATACTTGATCCAGACATTACCCCTACACAAGTCTCCTACTCCCTTAATCGAAAAGTAGACCATAAAAGGGAGTAGTTAAGTTGCTTTGCACTTGACTCTTTACTCAGAAGTCTAGACTAGTTTGCGGCCCTGTTTACGAACCTTGAACTTGATCCCCACTGCTTGTGAAAGGTCAAGGATCTCCCTTGTATAGTTGACATCCCGGTGTCTTCGTTGTCATGATAGAAGTCTAGGGTCTTCCTTGCCTGGTTAGCAATCCATGGTCTTTCTTGTCTGGTTAGCAGTCCGTGGTCTTTTTTATCTTGTTAGCAGCTCAAGGTCTCCTTTGTCTGGTTAGCAGTAAAGGTCTCCCTTGTGTAGTTTAGAACTCAGGGTCTACCTTGCCTCGCTTGGTGACAGTCCAAAGTCTCCCTTGTCTGATTAGGAGCCTGGGCGCTCCCTTGTCTGGTTAGCGCCTTAGCGGCACATGTTCTTCATTGTCTGTTTGGCAGCTCAGGTCTTCTTTGTCTTGGCAGGATGACCTCCTCCATTGTTCTTGATGAGGAAGCGTCTCGTTAAAATCCTACTAAGGAACCCCTATGCGAAAAAATCCAGTGAAAGAAAAAGAGCACTTTAATGCCATAAAATGGAGCAAAGGAACGCGAGTCTCCTCGGAAGAGATTCCTCACACCCAGGTCTAGTCCAATCGCAACTACATCACTGCTATCATGACAACAAGCCTGGTCCTGACATTTTTTGGGCCCGGGGCAATACAAACACAGTAGGCCTCGGGGATGACATGTAAATATTTATAATATTTTTTTATATAAAAATATATTAGTAAAATTAAACAGTTTTGTCATCCAAATATGAGTATAAAACTTCAAATAAATCTTTAAAGCAGACAATTAGAAAAAATATTATTGAAATATTTGGTATGTGACATTCGAGGATACATTGTTCCTAAACCGACAAACTGAAACATATACAACTATTAGTTGCAACAAAGAATTTTGAATTAAGGAAAGACTTGAAAGATATATCGTATAAAGAGTAACCTTTTTCAGATTTTAAATCACATTATTACTAGACTAAAACAAACAACAAGTTACTAAATTATGAATATTATAGTTTAATCTTTCACTTAAATAAGAGAATCACACCAAATTAATGAAACTATCAAAGAATCATGAGTATAAATGAGAGAACTAGAGTAAAAGAACATTTATACGCTAACTCATAATGAATCAAAAGAAATGGTAAATTATGTTCTCAATGAATTGTAATGTGGACGTTCTAATAACGAATTGAAAGTATCTAAAAAACCATAATCTTGATTTTATTTTCAATTTTTATTAATAGATTTTTAATTTTATATAATTAATATTAATATATATACACATAATTGAGAAATTTATGGGCCCTAGTGGAGCAATGGGCCCTGGGCGCATGCCCCGTTGCCCATGCCCCAGGACCGGCCCTAATCACGAGCTTGGTCCGATCGACATGAAATTAGGCATGATTGGACAATTGATTAAATATTTCTCCTCAAATATTACTGAAATATAACTTACACATAAGATGTTACTACAATTATTATATGCATAGTCTCTGTACTGTAATGTTGAACACAATCATGAATTATTATAGTCTTTAAAGTATAAAAAGTCATATTTTTATCCACTACCTTGATGCGGTCTTATGTTCACCATAATAGGAGTAAAATTTTAGAACAATGTTCCAAGTTTTAGAAAACCAAAATTTTAAAACTAATACAGAGTAATGTTCAGCATCTCATAACACCAAAATATCTAAAATCTAGCTAGGAAAGCTAAAGCTATTCTTGAAGATGAGACAATCTCCCGGCAGTGTGAAGATCCTAGTATTAGATCACCAAACTTTAATTAGGTGATTAACTAATTATCAAATTTTCTGTAATTATGTAAAGCTTATTTGGTGCTTACTATGAACTAACCACCCAAAACTCAATCAATGAAAAGTCAGAACTACTAAAATCGAATGTCTAGATGTATAAAGACCTCTTGAAGAGACAACTAAGCCACTAATGTGTGGCTAAGTTGTGTTGATGTGTGTGCTAGGTGTGCCAATTTGAAGGCTAGAGGCTTGTTGTGTTTATTTTTATTAAAACTTGTTATAGACAATCTCAACTTAATCTCCACATGACTTAACTTTAAACTTAACTTTTGAAAATGAAGTTTAACTTGAACTTTGAGATTGAACCTCAAAGTCTCAAACTTGACCTTCTAGATTGAACTTTAAACTTGAACTTGACTATAACTATAAGTGAATTTGGACAATCAATTGGAATTGACTTGGAACTCCACCAGACTGTACAACCTCTTATGTCATCCAGGATATAGAAGTGTGTGTTTCACAGTAGTAGAAGGATCCTTGTGTGATATAGATTATAGCCCAGCTGCATAGATGTATTAACTTGCTGGCACTCAACTCAAAACTCAAATGCATCAGGTTATAGAGCTCATGATCTTGTTTCAAGAGGATAGTGGGTTTTAGCAGAGTTTTTGGATAATTGAATCCCATTTCTAAATCCTGCTCAAACTACATCTTGGGTATCTTGTTCATGAGGAATACTAATTTTGAAATTGTTCATAGACCAAACCAATGTGGATATTGTTTATAATAAAAAAGGTTGATTTGTAAGCTGGGACAATTTATTCTAAACTCTCACCTGATATAAAATTGGCTTTCCCACTGCTGCTATTGCCAAGTAATATTGAAGGACTGGTCATCTCATTGTAGAATTTCTAAAAATTCTGTGCAAGACATGATTTTTTACATAGGTCCAAGTTTAGGCTGTTATCTCAAATTCTGGACACACCATTGGATTTTCATCTTAAAATACCGATACCCAACAGATTCAAGAATACACATATGTTGATTTTCTTGCTAGTGCTGAGAGATAGAGATAGCAGTCAAAGTTTTTTTTATGATACTCTCTGGCCAAACTGTTCATCCATAATGCTCAAACAGACCTGCCCCTAAAAACTGTTGGGCTCTGGTTGACCCTTGAAATATAAAAAAAGGAATTAACACCTCAAAAGCTTAATCACTTCAAAGTTGTGTAATATTTCTAATTAACCTATTGAATAGGTGCAATTTCTGTCCATTTTCCCCTTCAACTGGCTAACTGAACAGATTGCACAATTCAGACAAGTTTTAAGGCATTAATTGCATATGTTTTGAGTTGGATGTCCAATTTAACAATTCCAACTACTTTAGGTATCTATATATGACCCAATTATGAAACTTCTTTGAGGCTTCAACAAGGAAATGGTTTAGTATAACAAGATAAATTTGGACCTGCAATGTAGAGTACACAACATTTTTGTGTATCTATGCTGAAATTGTGTGCAGTATTCAAAAATGTGCTTTTAATTCCTTGAGGTGTTTTTCATTTGTGAGACGAGGCATAAGCTTCGAGGTGGTTTGACCCGTAAGACTCAAACTGTATACAGAAGTTCCTTTACATTTCAAAATTACTTACAATCTAATGTAAGGTGTAGAGACCCGAAATTTTTTGGATCCTTTATATTATGGGCCGCGAGTTTTTCCTTTCGTGGCTAGGGTTTTACTCTCTTTAAATACTCGCTCTCTCATTGTAATCATGATCAGAAAATAATAGTAACATCCTGGCTTGGTAGCCCCCAAACGTAGTAATTCTTGGCGAACTGGGTTACGAAACTCTTGTGTCTTTCTTATCGTTTTCCTATTGTGTGTGCGTTTAATCCTAACATCTAAAACTTATGTCATAGACCATACCACTATCATAAGTTTAGCTTTCTAAATAAAGAAAAGTTTGTAAGATTCATTGTCCTAAATAGAATCAGAAAAAGTTTTAAAATATGAAATAATCATAGAGGAGAATTGGTTGGAGCCTGGAGACCTTGTTTGAATGTTTTAAATAAATGAAAAAGATAAAGAAGATCTGTTAGAATGTTCCTTGTGCAATTGTGTTGTTATTGCTCATTGCTCAACAAAAAGAAGAAGAAAAAGCTGGAGATGTTTGAGTTATTTGAATCTTGCTGGAAAGAAGAAAAGAAAATTTTGGCTGATTGATTTTGGAGATCTTGACAAGCATGGTGATTAACTATTGATAAATAGTAGATTAAACTATTAAAGAGGATTTTTATTTAAAAAATAGTAAGTGAAGCAAAACTCAAGACGAATTGTAAAACATGATGCCTAATCTTCGCAAAATGCCTTAACAATTTAAGGGTCAAGCCATAGTTCATTCGCTTGAGCAAGATATGTTTTTCATACCAAAATGCTGGATATTCATCAGAGCAAGATATGTGAAAAATTTTAAAACCAAGTTTCTACAAAAGAAAAACTTATTTTTCTCAATGGTGAGAGAGAAGTAACCAGTGACAAATTGATGATGAAAATGGAAAATGTTTAGCTCAGAAGGGAGTGATCGTAACCATGAAATATGCTCTCAAGATGTTTTGCACCATTCTATATGCTCAATTTAACATTCTAACTAAAAATCTTCTATAGCTTGTAAAATGTACGGAGTACATCATTTCCTTAAATTTTATACTCGTATAGCTTTCATGAGGCCTTAAGTTTATGCAGGGGCGGAGTGGCGGACCGTAGTACAGACCCAAGGGTTACCGCCCCTCCAACAAAATTTATTTTTAGTGGATATATATAAGAAAAATAACTTTCGCCCCCTCAAAAAAAAAAATTTACCCTCAAATTTTTTTTGAACCCCCGACATAAATTTTCTGGGTCCGCCCCTGAGTTTATGCATTATATATGTCATTCTTTCACATATCTATACATCAAATTGTTTTGCAATTTTCAGTTCTTTTTTTTATCTGCCTGGTGGAATTTTGGTTGCTGATGTTGATTTTTAGCTCTGTTTACTTTTATATTTTGCTTACAGGTGACAATGGCAACAACCGCCAAAGCCAAATTTCTTCTGAGAGAACTGAAAACTCTTAAAACATTTCTGGCTTTTGGAAAAGAACAGCGTATACTTCATACTTTTTATTTTGAAAAGCAAATGAATTGAGCCAGGATTGTAGTTGGAAGTTTTCATCTCAGTTTCCTTACAAGGTTGAGAGAAGTGGCCTTAATCGCACAAAACACAAGAGCTCAATGGCTGGTGATACCTTTTAGTCTTTTACCATGTAGTGAAGCTTCAGAAGGGTGTGAAACTGTGGTACTAAAGTTCATACCTGAGCTTCATCCTATTGCAACAAGTTTTCCTCTCAATGTATGTGGTATATATAGCTTATTTTCAATTAATAACTGCTTTTTGAGAAGGGAACAGAGGCTTTGGGTCGAAAATAATACGCAAACAAAAACGAGAGCTTCAAAGTTCCAGTAGTGAAATTGCACTTCTAGTGCATATTGAAGAAAACATTATTCATAGAGCTTTTCAGAAATCAAGTACTTAGGCTCTGTTTGCAAGTGATTGTGTTTAAATAAAAGCACTTTTTGGGAAAAAGTAATTAGTACTAAAAGTTGGTAGTGTTTGGTAAAATAAGTGCTTTTTGTGTAATAGAAAAAATAAAAATGTAGATTCTACACGAAAACCGAGAAAGTAAAAGTTGATATTGTTTGGTAAAATAAGTGCTTTTTTCTTAAAAAAAAAGCCAAAAGCACTTTAATTAATTGTTTGCAAACCAAGCCTTATTAGTTTCTCTGTGTTCCAGCAGCTTCCAAATATTCATTTTCTTTGTTCCAAATGGTGGAATCTCTCACCCATGGAGCCGCAACATCTCTGACCTGACAGAATGATGGAGGAGTAAATCACGTACTCACGTCTCAGTCGGCCCAATGGTGGTAGGCCTTATACCCGTATACACCAGAGGTCCAATCCCAGTACGCAGGAGTTGTAACCTCCACATGACCGCGACAGATTTCGATCCTCATGGCCAACTGGGCTAGAGATGCGGGTTCCAAATATTCATTTTTCTTATAACGAGTATTAATTTAAGTGAGCTGTGTCC
Source organism: Cuscuta epithymum (assembly GCA_945859915.1). NCBI lineage: Eukaryota > Viridiplantae > Streptophyta > Magnoliopsida > Solanales > Convolvulaceae > Cuscuta > Cuscuta epithymum. The sequence continues at coordinate 184,887 of CAMAPF010000948.1, read as the reverse complement.
ACTGTTGGACTCCAGAGTCCAGTGTCCTACAGGCCTGCACAAGCCACTTGCCCACAAGATCACAAGAAGTCACAGCTACCCTTTTTTTCACACTGTATGCATAAAGATTTTTTGAATAAAAAACCCAGAAAAAGTAATAAACTTGAGTACTTAAAACAATGCACATTTAATGCCAAGTCGGTGTTTGACCATATTCTCAATATTGACTCATTATGGTTTGATATGGATGCACAGTTTTGTCGCTCCGTCACAAGGAGGGCGCTGTTATTTAAAACTTTTTGTCTATTTTTGCACAGACAAAATATTGTCTCTGAATCAGGTTCACAGACAAAAAAGACATTCACAAACATGGTGGGTATAAGGTGGGTATAAGAGTGGGTACATCAAGCATTGTTGAAACATTTTTACTTGTTTATCTTTTTTTCCTCGTTAAGTAAAGATTAATATTGTAGACGAGAACTTATCTCATTAGTCCGCGCGTCCGACCTGACTTTTCTTTTTTTGCTGAAATTTTGTGAGAGTGTTCTTCATAAATTATAAATTATGTGCACAAAGTTTCAGCTCAATGTTCAATTAGGAAGTCAATTAAATAGATTATTGAAAAACAATGCACCAAGATATACATAAATTTCACTTTTATATACTACTTCCGTCCCACTAAGATTGAGACGGAAGAAGATGACACGATTACTAAGAAAAGTGGGTTTGTGTGGTTGATATTAAATTGATAAAGTAAAAATAAAGTAAGAATGGTTTAGAGCCACACAATCTTTACCAAATTTGGTATGAGACAATCTTAGTAAGACTTCGCGAAAAGGTAAAATGGGACAATCTTAGCGGGACGGAGGGAGTATATGTTGGCGCCGTGTTTTTTAATAATTTATTTAACTTACTTCACATTTGATTTTTGAAATAAAATTTTATGGATATAATTTCACCTCATGAAGAACATTTTCATAAAATTTCTGAGTGCACTGCAGATTCCGGTTAGGCGGACTCATGAAATAAGTTCTCTATAGTTGATATTTGTTCACTCAATTTACATATAGAAGCAGAATCAGAATCAGTTTTCAGAAGCTGGTCTCCCTTTTGCACCAGAAGTGTTAGGAGTAAATTAGAGCACCAATAGTACTTTTACACTTTCACCCAAACACTCCAACTTCCGTTTCAGTTCCCTGAAAGAGTAGGAGCAGTTTTAATAATGAGATCCAAACACCCCTAAACCCATTCTCTTTCTCATTCACAAATTGTCATTTTTCTCAATACATTTATTCATTCTAAAACCTTTCTCTTTCTCATTAACATTTTTTCCTTTTTCTCTATACATATTGATGTGAGTTTTCTCGCACTTAAAAAAAATCGTAATATAGTGGTGTAAGTACGAGTATCGTCTTCACAGGGACGGACAAAAGGGAATCAAGAATTAATTAAATTCAGCTATTAAAAAGAAATAAATAAAATAAATGCGTAGTGTGAGATATGATTGATTAAAGTTAAACTAATCTAATGTGAATGAATGACAAAATAAAAGCTTGGTTTCTCTCTAATTAATGACGAAGGGAACATGAATTGATTCCGGGGTAATCAGATTTCTGGCAGATGAGGCCTAATTACAGGAAATTATTTTAATTGAGCCTAGCTAGCTAATCATTACTAAGTTATTACCGCTCTCGCGGCGTAGAGTACAATAATTTAGGGGACCTGACTGATCTATCATGCGACAGGATCCTAAATTATTGCCAAGACGAGCGAGCTTACGGCCCCTTAATCGTTACTAATCTCTTAGCGAACGATTAAGTGTGTGTGAATGTGTCCTAGAATAAATTAGATCTCTCTTAATTTATTCTACATGCAATTGTAATTCTAGCTGCAGTCTAGGTTACAAGAGATATCAGTTAAATTATTCAAACACAAATTAAACGGCATTCATGCAATTAAACCAACAAGAATCTAGTCATACATCATGATCAACCCCTTCATCAATCCCAAATCCCTAATTAAACTACTCACAATTCATAATTGAAGAATCAATAGAATTGGAATAAAAAGAATTAATTGTCATTAATTAAAAAGGTGGAACTTACAAAGAATCCCAAAAGATTGATGAATAAGGCTGAAAAGACCTCTAAAATTCGTTCTAGGCACTCTCTCTAAGCTCCCCCCTTGAAAACGGGGGTTTACAGGCTGTTTAAATAGAAAAATCGGATCAAATTTGAGCTGAATTGGGATTTCCGGAGGCAGGCATGGTGCCAGGCACGATCGTGCCTCCGGAGAAAAAACACGCAATTTTGGGCAGGCACTATCGTACCTCCCTCCAGGCACGATCGTGCCTGCCTCGCAGTAGCTCCGTGATGCTTTCTCTTCACGCACGATCGTGTCTGACTTTGAGGGCACAATCGTGCCTACTTATCTTCCGAATTTAGCAATGCTTCCTTCATGACAATTGTAGATAATGAAGTCCTTTATCCACCCCAATTTTCTGAATGTGATTTGAATCATCCAATCAAGAGATATGATCAAAACGGTGGAAGGTATCATTCTGAAATCGCAACAGAGATCATCTGACTTCATCGTATGTTTTCACCTTCATTCTCTCAGATTCTCTCAAAGGTGTCTTCATATTATTTGTAGCCCTTGAAGTTAGCTTTCATATGGAATTTGAATCGTGTTCTTTGGATGTTTATAAAAGGAGATATGCGTGAACTATTGACAGAAGGTCATCCTGATCCCCGTTTTCAAGCTCTTTTCGTCTTCTTTTGATCTCATAACCAATCCTAGAGCTCTTTTGCCATCAAATCTTCATCATGAACCTCCCGGTGACCTCCAAATCTCTCAATCCACTCTCGGATGCATCTCGAATCATCCCGATTGCTCCTCAAGCGCCGGTTTTGAACTCTAAATTCCTGATTTTGACTCCAAATGACACAAAACTCGAACCAACACCTGCTAAACATAGCTTGAGCTAAAATTGAGACTTGTAACACCTTAAAGCTAGGAAAAACATCAAAATCCGATCCCAACACGCATCAAATGCGTGTTTAAATACGGACTTATCACATATCTTCATCCATATTAAGCTAAAATAATCATCAATCTATTCAACTTCTATTAGAGATGTTCGACATGTAGACAACTTTGTACCCTTCCTTTTGAGCTCCAAAGGCTCCAAAACTCCTTTATCATTTACTACGTATTTTGACTGATATAAAACTTGATCTTAAATACACTACACAATAAAGCTGGTCCCTTGTGAACCTTAGTTGATTTCCTTCCAAGAAAGGCTTCTTGAATAAAAAAATTCTTATTATATGTTTCATGGTTGAGTAATAATTAATTTGCTATAATTACGCCCTGAACTAACAGGAATAAATAAACATTGCACACACTGTTTATAGATGTCAAATAATTTGAAATTCTAATGAACCAAAAAAACCTTTTTGTGTGGGCGAAAGACTCTAAGAAATTAAAGATTCATAATGGATTCGGTTTAATTATGTGATCTGAGCCTTTTTGACTTTGCATGCATGCTGTAATTTTTCTTCTCCTCCAATAAAAGTTGAGTACTTGAATGTGGGACTTGGAAGGTCAAAGGTGTACTAGTTTAAATGATACTCGTATGTAGTTTATTTTAAGAAACATTCTTGTTGTACACATTTTTATACACACTAGTACACCTCATTGTGATCGTGTCTGTGAGAGGTATTTAATTAAGAAAATGCTCAAAATGGGAACACAGTATAGACAAAATTTTAAAATAAAATTAAGTATGTTATCTTCCGAAAGTAGAATTTATGAATTTAGTCCTATGAAAAGAGAAACAATAAAAAATTCTTGAACAAATATGCATGAATCTTATTTAAGGAAGAAAATAATAGCACTCCTATTTGAGAACATTACATTTACTTCTCTTAAAAAAATTCTATTTTTTGTTTTAGTCGAATAAGATCATAAACATTTACATTAAATGAGATCAAATTCATATTCTGACTAAACTAAATATAAATACGCTTAGATGACCGAACATAAAACAAAGATTAAGATTCGGGGTTTTTACAGGAATATTACTAAAATAAAACTTACTTACATAAATATGACTATTCATTACTACAACGTAGTGTTGTGGTAACTTAAGTTCAAAACTTGAACATGAATTACTATGATTTCATTACTACTCTAGTAACTAATTATATTTTTGTAAATCATCTTTATTTTGGTCATATTTATGTAATTATTTCTTAAGATTCATATCAAATAAAAAATAGGATTAGATTTGAAACATTTAAATCAGAACAATAATTTTTTATTAGATATTTGTTTTGTCAATCGTTAATGTTATTATTATTATTATGGTTGCTGCTGAACTGCTATACTATTATTATATTATATTATATTATTATTATTTATTCATTATAACTAGTTTTTTTTTTTTGAGAAGTATTCATTACTAGTTGTTGTATTACGTATTACTGCATCATTTTATTTTATAGGAGCATATCAATGTAAGTTAACTGTTACTCGTAAGTTTTAGAATGATGTCAAGATTAGCCGATTAGGCATACGAATTGATCGATTAGACTGTTTTCAGTGCCAGATCAGACCAGACCAGATCAAACTTGACTTCCGTAGTTATAAAATACACAGAGAGCAGACATTTACCAGACCAGTTCAGACCAGACCAGATCAGCAAATTTCAGTCCAAAAGAAATCATCCAAAATAGTCACATAAGGCACTTTGTATTTGATTGCTTTTTATAAGTAGACATACTTATATGAGACTTTGTTGAGTACATGACATTATGTGACAATTTCATAATACTAGGTCTTATTTGATCATTTTCCCATCTAAGAATTAAACTTGACAGTCAACACCCACTATTTAAGTTGTACTCTGTATGTTTGTACAGATATTGTTATGTGATTAATTAAAATGTTAAACTATTTTTAATAAATTATTAAGCGACCATTGAACAATCATTTCAATGGAATTAAATAATGTTGAAAAACAAATCCTAGTTCAAACTTCAGAATCAAACCTATTGATAATTGATGGCACAACTACATGATATGAGAAGAGTTTTTGTGGCACAACTACATGATATGAGAAGAGTTTTTCTGATTTAATCCTATTCTTTTTATCTGATTTAAATGAAATAAGGAGAAGGTTATATGTGCCCACTATCAACGATTGCTTTTAGTATAGCAGTAACTCCAATAAGACAGTAAGTTTCTAAGTGTTACGAACCATACTTCACTCTTTTAAAAACGGGAAATTAAGAGGTTAATAACTAATTATTAAAAAAAAAAGGTTAATAACTAATGAGCAATTCGCAAACCACGCGTGGAAATGTGCATAAAATTGAATTTTTTATTTTATATACAACGTAGGGAAAAAGTTTAAAGTATAACATTAAATAAAAAACATTGAATAGAAACTAAAGCAATTAAATGAATGAAATAACTAATGGAATAATTATACTCCGTTAGTAATTCAAAGGCCACACATACATCGTTAATAACTCTGCCGTAGTGCCATTGGAATTTGACGGATGTGAAGGAAAAGTTAGAGTGTGAATTATGAATGGTACACTAATCAAAACATATTGTACTGATTTAGTGTTACACTAACATTTTTATTATTCCTAAAATGTCATAACCATCATTGATGTTTGTAAATTTTTAGATTTAGATATTACGAGAATCAAACTATTTTAGTAAAATTTGTTTCAATTAAACAAAAATTATTCTCACTATTTCGTCATCGTTAGACTAAAATGGCAATTTTAAAAGAAATACCAAAAGTGAGATAAATACAATAATTAAGAGCATGTTTGGTTAACCCCAATTTTTTAATTTATTATTAGTCTTATCAACTAACTTTTTTATTAAACACATACTACATCCATCCCATATTGTCTCATGTGTAAGATGCATGTAGATTTGGTGCGAATAAAGAAATAAATGATAAAGTGGTTATTTTAATTTATATAATTCGAACCTTCAAAAAGTAAGAAAGACAAAAGAGATGCACAAAAAGTAAACGGTGAAATGTTAGTTAAAGAGATAAAATGGGATGAATTTTTTTTTAATTTTAGCACTGCATTGGGTAATAATAAAAATAAATAATGCTAAAGTATTTTTAACTAAAATTATAGAACATAGTTATTTTAGCTATTTTATATCACATTTAATTTGTTTACATATTTATACTTATATAATACTATGTTCGTCCCTTTTAGAAGTCATCATTAACTTCTCTAGTTAATGATGCTAGAATTTGATCTATCACTTTAACAAAAAAACATTTTCATACCATTTTTATATTATAAATGAATTCTTATAAAAATATATAATCAATCAAATTGTAAGATCTTTGATTAAAAGATCTCTAACTAAAAAGGGGGCGGATTGAGTATATTTTAAAGGAAAATTTCTATAATTCAGTATATTTAGTATAATTTCTATAACTCGATTGTCTCAATTATTATAATCTCATTAATTTCATCAAATTCAACTTATTCCAATAATTTAGTCAATTTCTATATTACCAAATGAGGTCTACATAATTAAGAGGTTGTTTGGTAACACTAAGATCAGATAAATTGTTGAGTCCGCGAGGGTGAAATCAGATAATTAAAAGGTCGTTTGTTAAAATTTATGAAGTTCTTGATGAAGTGACTATAATGGCTGATTGTACTGATTTATGAAAAAAAATATACTTAAAGTATATTTTATTAATAAAATAAAAAAAATTAAAAAAAAATAGCTCAAATGATCACCTACAGGAACTTCAGTCAATACAGCCAGAAAAGTAACTTAAATCTTATTTCTTCTTATTATTACACAATTCAGCGCATGAAATAAAAACTTACGTGTTTGATTAAAAAGATGACGGTTAAATGTGATAAGTCGAAAAACAAAATCAGCATTCTAATGTGACTTTTTTTATCACTAAATGTTACAAAAATTAAAAGATACAATGATTTTTTTTTGAATAGATGTAATGATAATTTTGAAACAAAAAAGATACCCTAATTTGGAGGAGTAACGATTACGGAGTAATTTTCTTCCCTTACATTTCGGCATCTGTTGTAGGCTGAAGTAGCTGGTTGGGTTCACATTTCCATTTCTTTCATCGCCACTCTGTCTTTTACGCTTCTCTCTCTCTCTCATCCTTTCCGCCAGTTCATCACAATCCTTCTACATTACTAGTAGATTTGCTGTATTCATTGAATTCTCGCTGAAAGTGTGATCGATTGCTTCCTCACCGTGTTGTGCCGGTGGGTGGGGGTTCACGGGGAGCTTCCGGTCCGGCGATTTCACCCTCGGCGGACGCGGCTCCCAGGAGAATGCGAATTCGATTTCTAGGCCTTTGGACGGCTTGGCCTTCCTTCATGCGTGATTCCAGTGGTGGGAACTGAGTTTAGTTCTCCCTTCTCAAAGCTACTTTCGTTTATTAATTTGTTTTTCTGGTGTGATCAACTTTACGGCGCGGTTCCACATTGCGGCGGGATAGTTTAGGGTTCTTATCTAGAAGCAAGGGTTTCTTCGAGGTGAAATTTGCTGCCTTTAAGTTGAGGTACCCGTGAAAAGGAAAGTAAAATGTGTTCGCTTCTTCGGTTGTTCGTCGTGGCTATTTCTTTCCATTTTTTGCTCTGATTTTCGGATCTCAACCACATTAAAGACACATTGTTTCAGTAATTAAAGTGGCTCAAGCAGATAATTGAGGGGCTCTGATTGCAATTTTAGTTCATTGGCGACTGACTATACGAGGTTAGGGGTCTGGATTTGATCTTTAGTCGCTTAAAGGGAAAAGGGTTCCTAAACTTGCGACTTTACAACAGTTTAAAGCATTGGCCTGTCTCTCTTTATTTATTATCTGGAGAATTAATTCTTCTTTTTGTGATAAACATTTACCGTTCTGTTTGGCCATTAGAATCTGATTCTTCTACGGATATTCTGAATTTGAAGCCCTAAAGCAGGTCAATTGTCATTGTGAAGTTTCTTCATCAATTGAGGTAATACTATAACAGCTATTCCAGTCAAAATTTTGCTTCTCTCATCAGTCTGCATCCAAAAAAGATCTTGTTCACTTTGCTGATTCATCCACATTGAGTGTGGGGGTTATAATTGGTGGTTGTTATTGGATTGTATTCTGAAGCCTTCCTTCCATGGGGCTTCTGGGAGGTCTTTCAATCCAATTTCTCATATGGTTTTTCTGGTTGCCACAATTAGCTAGTGCTCAGCTACCTGCTTCCTCACGTGCTCTAGATGCACTCCTCCAAGACTATGCTTACCACGATGCATTTGGTCAACGCCCCAAGACAGGTGTGGTTTATGACGGAACTGCCCCTTCAAATCTAACAGGGATTAAGGTTTCTGTGTTGAGGCTTAGGAGTGGTAGCTTAAGGAGGAGAAGTGTGACTTATAAAGAGTTTGAGTTACCTGTTGGTGTTGCAGGGTACCCTTATGTCACAAGGCTTGCCTTAGTCTATCAGAACTTGGGAAATTGGTCTCTCAAGTACTATCCTTCACCATCCGGATACATTTATTTATCACCTGTGATTGGTCTTCTTGCATATGATGCATCAAACCTGTTCGCCACAAACTTGCCAGAGTTGAATCTCACGGCGACAGGTAATCCCATTTCCATAAGGTTTCCAGAGGTGAAGTCAATACCCGGTGGTTCCACTCCCAAGTGTGTCTCAATTGATCTGAATGGCTCTTTTAGTTTTGGCAATGTTTTATCAGGAAACATATGTAACACCTTCAAACAAGGACATTTCTCTATCGTGTTCGAGTCCATTGCTCCTTCTCCTGCTCCAGTGTCTCAATCACCAAAACCGCCACCTCTAGGAGCTCCTCCGAAGCAGGAACATAAACCGACGGGACACAAGAAGTCGAGAAAGGTTGGGATCATATTGGGGTCGGTGGTTGGAGGGTTGGTGGTTTTAGGTTTGTTGGGGATTCTTATGGTGTGTGCGTGTGCGTATAGAAGGAAGAAGAAGCTGCAAGAGATGGAAATGGCTTCCGAGGTTGGGGAAGGGTTACCTATGACCCGGGTTGGAAGTACAAAAGCACCATCTGCTCCGGTTACAAGAACCCAACCCACATTGGAGACCGAATACGTCCCCTAAATCTCTATCACTCTCTTCCAAGATGTGTATACCTGCCTGCTCCTTGATTATGATCCATTCGCTTACCAGTTTCATCCACACAGTTAAATTCTTCTTTGACAACATTTTGTTTGTTCATTCATTTTTTTGTGCTGGTAGTGGTGTGTGGGTAGTACAGACAGGGTTATTGTGTACATAATAATCGTCTGTTGCCTTCCACAAATTGTTCAGATTGTGATGATTCGTTTGTGGTGTGCTCTTAGGCTCTCATTTTTACTCCCCTCCCGCATTGAGAAAGGAATAAAATTTGTTGTTAGTTTCTCATTTGCAACTTTACTCTCTACTGTTGCTTCCAGGTTTAAGCTGTTATTATAAGTTGAGTGTATAGCGCTTTTTTCAGCCAGGGGTGAAACTGGCATCCGAATTTGGCCCAAACTGGTTCCGCCAAAATATGACCACAACTGATGGTCAGGTCCCATGTTTTTTTTTTTTTTGCTGAAATTCAAAACTGGTTTTCTCCGTTAATGTTTTGGTTCTTCCCTGCACCTACTCCGAACCTGCCCGTTGGGCACCTTAGCACCTATGCTGAATCGGAACTGGCTCAGGTGCACCCTATTGCTGGTTTAATTATTGGTGTGGTGTTGTTTTTCTCTCTTTAAATTATGGTTGTATTGTGAAGGATGAGGGAGAAGGTTAACGGTCTTCAGAGCTTTAGGCCATGGGTTGACTGTATGCTATTTAGATGCTTCTAGACTTTTTTAGCAAGCATTTATTGGTGATAGACCTGCACAAAAGCGGGCTCAGGCCGGGCTCGGGCCGGGCTCGGGCCGGGCTCGGGCCGGGCTTTTCATAAGTTTTCTGCCCATCGTGCGTGGGCGGGCCCGGCCCGCAAAAACGGGCCTAATCCCATGTCCATACCCGCCCGTAAGAGCGGGCCGGGTAGTCCACCGGGCCGCCGGGCCCGGGAAGACTTTAAATTTTTCAAAATTATATAATTTATTTAATACTTTATGAATAATATTACAACATTTAAAAATTGCTAATACGCTTATAATGTATATAGGCCTTTCATCACATACACAAAAAATATTTACACAAAAATAATAATGAGAAACTATATCTAAAATTTAAAATTCATGCACAAAGTATTATCGTTAAGTGCAAAAATAGATATTATATTGGTTGGACTATTTGTTAAGAACTAAAAACTTAAATTTAAACATAATAAACTATAAATATGTATACAGATAAATTAGTAAATATAAAAATATACATGTGTACATGTAAATAAATACATAAACTAGTATATATAAAAATATATATGTATATATACTAAATGTAGCGGGCCGGGCTTATCGGCCCGAACGGGCCTACACCCTAACCCAAGCCCGCCCATATGTTGTTGCGGGCCGGGCACGGGCCGGGCCGGTGGGTAAATATATATGCCCAAGCCCGCTAATTTGTGCGGGCGGGCTGGGCGGGCCGGGCGGGCCGGCCCGGTTTTGTACAGGTCTAATTGGTGACATATGAAAGTTTGTTGTTTTCTATCGAAATATTGCACATAAGCTACAATAATGTAGGTATATATATGTATAATTGTATATATTTTTAAATTATAGGTATTTCGAGAATATGGCGTGATTTGGTGCCCTAACCGCTGGGTGCTTGTCGAGCGTCCAATGGACATGGACTTGTATTTATATAATGAAGCACTTATTGTGTTTGTGACTGAGACCGGTGATAAGAAATAAACATGCTTCGTTTGAGTGATAAATTGCAACCCATGTGCGGGTAGTGCAGACCATAGATCGGGAGCAAAACAAGAATGCATTACAGTACGTTTGGGATATTTTGGTTCAAGAGTCGAGAGATCAACCCAACTCATTGACTCAGAAATGTATATCTGGTACCCATTCGAGTTGTTCAATGGGTTCTAGGCGAGGAGGCTAATTGAGATTTGTAGTTCGAATCTTCACGACGGACAGTGTGAGGGTTTCACTCAATCTTCACTCGGCCACCTCTTTGAAAAAATGTTTGAGATGAAAACGTAATTATCTTTCAACCACTAGGCAGTAGGATTAGGATCTTGGGATGGTGGATTGCACCTTTTGAGTTGAAATAAATATCTTGTACACATATCAAATTAATGGGGGTGTGCATAATTCACCATATTGATATGTTATTGGATTACAATCTTGAAATTGAAATTACAATTATATAGTACTTAAAAAAAATGTACAAATGAATATCTTGTGTGTGCATATATAGGAATGTGCATAATTCACAATTTTTTTTTCTTTTCCGGATTAAAATATTGAAACTATCGCCATGCAACAATTTGAATGTGTCAAGTGTGTCTCGTGTGCACATTAATAGGAGTGCGCATAATTCATCATGGGTTACAAATTTTACAATTTTGCACCTATAATGGTGTGTCAAATGAACATTAGGAGTTTACATAGCAACTTTCTTGACAATTGAGAATTTGAGATTTGAGACTGAAGATCGTTTTTTTTTTTTACTCCAGGGGGTATGGGGGGCCTGGAGTAATCAGGGCTGAAACTCACTCTATTGAGTTTCGAACCCTTATATGCCTAGCGGGTTTCGAACTCAAGACTGAAGATCGTTCAATTTGAGATCAGGTGGTCAATGAGCATGACTAGTGAAAGAGATAGAATTGGGTTGGGATAGGGAGAGCCGGAGGCCGGAGCAATTCCAACTATTTGAACTATTTGATTCTTAATCCGGCAGTTTAATGCAAAAAGCATGATAGATGATAGGATCAGGAGAAATCTCAATCTAAGATAGAATGGCCCTTAAGTGTGCTACAAAAGTTCCGGGCCGGGGCTGGCTAGTTTTTTGGCATGTGCTGGAAGCATTTTTCCAGTTCGGAACAAGAGTCTGTCCAAACCCGATCATCCCATGCATATAGGTTACAAATGATTTAAGAATTGAACTGTTATTGGATCTGAATCCATCAGTTTTGCGGTACTTTTGCCTGAACTGGAACTTGCCGGTGTCCACTCGATCCTAGTGACCTAGTCTAGACTCTCGAGTTACAAGGAGCAAATCAACTTCCATCCCTGTTTGTAATCTTAGTTCACATGGCAGCCATGAATGTCGTTTGACTCATGGTCTCATTGTCATCATGGGTTCTTTATAAGTATCTATCAGTCTCAATTGCAGTCCTTATCTGAGTTGCTCAGAAGATAGAGAATTTATGTCACGTAGCCAAAGGGAGACGACATTGATATTTCAGGCGGCCCCATGCCTATGGCAAGGAAACCTTCTAATTTGTCCTATTAATTAATACTAGTACATACGGAGTATATATGATGTAAATAAATAACTCCAATTATTGAATGAACTTTTTTTTTGAAGAATTATTAAATGAACTTCACCGTCCTTTAAAAATGAACTTCATTGTAGGGTGGGGAGACTGGGCGCACCCGTTTCTGTGTTGCCATTTGACCTTCTCAGGGGTTCAAATCTCGGGAACAGCTAAAGGGAAAACTTACCGCTTATTCGCTTATACACTCTTGTTGCCTTATAGTAGGACCCTTCTTAGGACCGTGGGATGCCAATGCACACCGGACTGCCCCTTTTACTATGAGGTGGGCTAACAAACCTGGGTTCCTCAAATAAATTCTTCTCACTTTCCACCCATAATAAATGGCTAAATGCATTCCTCGTTGGATGATATAAACCACAAAGAAACACGCAAGGTTGTGTCACTACATTCATTGAAGAACTGAAGTTTTTTTTTAAATAAAATTACAGTTACTGTTTCAGAATCTTTTCAAGACGGATAGAGAGAAAGAAAGTCATGAACATTTTGTTACAATGGTGAGAAGCACAAACACAAATCACAAAGGGAATGAATACATAAGTGGTGTTTGCACACAACAAAGTTCTGCAATCGAGAATGGTGAAGCTTTTTATTTTCCCACTGAATAAAGCTACCCTGTGGCATCACAAATTCAGAAAACGAGATATAAGTTCCTAAGTTAGCCACGTCCATTATTATCTCAGAGAAATTGATACAGTTTTTAAATTAAAAACATGTGTTTTGTGTCATCTTCAAGAAAATGACACATTTTGTGAAGGCCATCATATTTATAGCGACACTTGGTTTTCTAAACAACCAAGTTGTTAAAGAATTTGCACCCGGTGACCCGGACATACTCTCTGTACCCGTAAGAGAAACTAAGAAGTAAAGACTTACAGATTTTGCAGGAATGGGTCATCTCAATTACATTTCACTCTCATACATAAACACACTAAAACACACTACGAATTTACGATCCAGCTCGTCGATCCCACGATTCAACCATGTTTTCCGATCATTAGCACGATCCAGATCGCCTAAGTGCACTTTACTCGCAAGATCGGACGATCTTACGAGTTGACACGTGATCTTAACAACCTTGAAAGCATCAGATTGCAGAAGTCTTTGATTGACAATACATCTAACTATCTAAGTTCACAAAATCATAAATAGTGAGACAAACAGCGAAACAAAAAACGTGTTTATGATCTTAGTTACTAGCTCCTTCCTGTGTTTCTCCCTGTGGTCTGAATTAAGGTGATATTGTTTTATTGTTAAGTTGTTAACCAAGGGAACCCACACCCCTGGTCCGGCAAAGGCCACCACAGCACAATTGTTGTGGAGCACGACCAACGGCGCTTAAAGGTAGGAGTTGAGCACCCAACCCGTAAGCCCATGCAGCTAGGAAAATCCTCCCTAACGAATCTGGATGTTGGAGGTGGGAAGGTAGACCCAAGAAACTTAAGAGTGCTACTTTCTCCACTGGACTACCACACTCCAAGTTTCTTTTTAAAATTATCAATGACATGCATCTATTACATATTAATTTAGAAACAAAGTGCCTCCCAGTGCCAAAATACGAATTAAAACCCAAAAACTAATAATCTAGGCTATTGGTGATATTTTTTCCATTTCTATATAAGTGGCATTTAGAAACAAAGTACCACCCAGTGCCAAAATACGAATTAAAACCCAAGACAAACTAATAATCTAGGCTATTGGTGATATTTTTTCCATTTCTATATAAGTGGCATTGAGTAATTCCAATATTTCTTGACGCATTCATTGATTTTACTCAACATTACTCATATTCACCTATACTTGATGTCTTGATTACAACTAAGGAGATTTTGGTTAATAGAAAGACAGGTCAGACTATTCTTATGAATCTTGCCTTAAAATGTTTCAATTAATTCCTGCGCAGACCTGGTGTGTTACACTTTTCAGAAATGGAAAGAGTACAAAGCATCATGCTAAGTTGGAACAAGCTATATAGGAGAACAATAAACACACAAAACATACCCTTGGTGGAAGTAAGGGCCTAATAAATAATAAATAGTTTGTTTTACTTATTAAATATACAGGCAGTAGAAGTGAGTAGGTGAAATTGCCCTAATCAGGAATTTACATCCAACCAAAATCACCTAAATTTGGCAAATTTGACAGCTCTACTCACTCAAAATGTTTAATTTGAGCAACCATACATCAACCTTCTTCAATGCATACTAAATGAAGCAGTTAGCTTTATTGTCCTTTTTCTTCAATGAATAATGGCAATTTCTTGTTAACCAAAGCAAACTCCTCACCTACACAACCTGATCTCTTTTAGATAACGTGCACTACCCTCTCCAAAACAGTTTCAATAAATTTTGTGAAAGATAAAAACATATGATGAATGACCCACTGATTTCTGTTGATTGATTAGTGCATTTCATTTCATATTTCATTAACTATTTCTTAACATACAAAGCATTCTTCTCGAGTTTCAAAATCTTATTGAGCTAAAAACATACATAGATAGTGTTGAGAAGCTTCAAATCTTATTGAGCTAAAAACATACATAAATAGTATCAAGTTGACGTGAGATAATGTTAAAACCACATTTGACAGATATTAGAGCAGTATCCAGAGAGAGTGTGTTTTAGCTCAGGATTAGAGGTTTATGTGTAGAACCACGATAGTCTGTAAATTCTTTATGAATTCCTTACGGCCAAGGCATAAGGGGTTTCTCCTTTATCCATAAGCTTTCCAGCACGGATAGAATCGGCCACTTAGATCCATGGCTAAAAGTCCCCCCCCCCCCACCCCACCCCGTTACAATTCAACTAAGATTTGATGGTAGAATCATTTTCCCCAGTGAATTCACTTAAACTTTGACATTAGTAGCTAATAATAGCATATGATCATACACTACAAAATAAACATTCCATATGGAGCTAAAGTATCCATTCCTTTTACTCATCCCATGTAATCGTGATTAGTGAGATAGAGCTCATCTTTACAAAATACACTAAATACAGACAGCAGTGATCTCAAGCGAAATCATTTGAAACCCTAAATTTGACAGCACGAATTTGTGTACAACAAATATAAAAAGTAGGACGCAATAAATATTAGGGAACCGAATAGAATTACCAGATTGGAATTGAGACGAAACTTATTCAGAAGTAGAGAGCATCTCCATGAGCTTCTTGTCCCGCCTTTCCATCGCTACATCCCAAACATCATTTCCTATGTGCTTTGGCTGTAGCGTTACCCGATCACATAAACCAGAAAAAGAAATAGCGGAATCGAGAGAAGTTAATTAATGAACTGAAAGTAACAATCTTCGATTGAGAATAAATAATTGGAGGAACAGAAGAAGTGCAGAAATTCAAAGAAGAGAAGTACCCGGCCATGGTAGCCTTTGTGGATAAAGTATTGCACATTGCCTGCAATGCAAAGCATGCCGGCAATGATGCCCAACGGTAGAACCGCCTCCAACCAAGCAAACGCCATTTCTATAGCCTTCTGCTTCCCCTCTATTCAGATTTTTCAGCAAATTCGACAACACAGTAGAGATGCTGCTTTCAGAGTTCCTAGGCCATCGTCTTTGGATTCGATTGGATTGAATCGATTGATGGGTGGATTGGGCTTTACAACTGGGCAATCAACGTTGGGCTTTGCAGACGTGTACATATGAATCAATGAATGTAAGGAGTAATAAGAATGTTATTTGAAATAAATACATATTAAAATTTTACAAAAATGTGAGTAGTTATTAAAGAAGTAATGAAATTATAGTAACTTCTATGATACTAAAGAAGTAATTTTCAAACTTAAGTTATTATAACACTACATGGTACAGTGGTAATTATTAATTTTATGTGACTAGTTATTTCTCACTTTTTTAATTTTTGTGCAAAGTCAAAACAAAAGATAATATTGAGAGGGAGAAGTATATTGAAAGCCCAAAGCACATAGATGTCACCAACTCATGATCACCATATTTTCGTTTATTTAGGACACCCAAAACTATGGAGTATATTCATAAGTTAGGACACCCAAAAAGAGTCACCCTGTGCTTTAATAGAGTAAATAATAATGCTATAGTACGAAAATCTCTTATTTTAAAAACGGTTAAGTAACTCCATAAATTATGTTAAACTATTTGAAAAGCCTATTGAGACACATATTATGATAAGGATGGAATATGGATGTTCTTACTTGCACTGAACTCTTCTGATTTGATTTGGTTTGATCTGATATGGTTTAATATATGTCTAGTTTCTGTGTATTTTATAATTGTTTAAGTTTGGTCTGGTTTAATTTGGTTCGATCTAAACTGGGCTAGTCTAGATTGAAATATGTCTAGGTAAAAACATCCTATAAAATATGCATCAATGCACAAATTTGGCATCAAACACACAAACTATATGTTGTACAAGTGCTCTATATCCTTTACAATTTTATTAACTTTCTTTTTTCGCTTGTCTCATTGACTTTGTCATTTTTTTAAATAAAATTTGTGGTTTTTGTTAGTTAACTCCCCTCTATCTAAATCTCAATTGCACAATTTTACTTTATTATTCTATATGCAATCAAAATTACAATTACGCAGTATATAGTAGTGTACAGTGTTTCTATGAATAGTAGTGTTCGGGTCACTAGTGTAAGTGTAGGAAGTATACTAGAGCTTGATTCACATAGGGAATTGATTTCAATCCGTTATGTGAATCTGTTTGCAATTTTGCGTGCTTACGTTTTTGTATTTTAATTTATATACTTCCGAAAAATATTTCTATATACTTCGTATCTATAAATCTACGATTTTTTTTTCCAATTTCGGTTGTTTACTTCTAAATCCAAATATATTTTGTATTCTTTTATGTACGCATAAATATATCACATTACTGATCTTCACTCTTCGGTCTTCACACATATTTACATCATTTATACTACACTGTACACATAAAATAATTAGATCAACAAACAATATTATATTTGCACACCAATCGTATGTATTTACACATTAGTTGCACACTCACACCATTTCGAATATAATACTACGTATATCAGTATTTAACTATTTACATTAAACATGTACCACTATATTTATAGGTTGAAAATAACCAAAAGAATGTCCATTAATCAAAATGGAAAGAAAAGTGGACTGTAAACTACCCATGATAATCTGAATAATCATTTGGCTAAAACCAACAACAACAACATCCAAGCCTTAGTCCCAAACGATAATTGGGGTCGGCTAACATGAAACGATATATGATATCACCAAAAGGAAAAGAACGAAAATAAAGATAAAAAAGATAAGCTATTATAAAAAAAGATAATATAAAAGAGATGAATATACATATAAAAGATCAAATAAAAAGGATAAAGTAATATTTATATATAAGGATAAAAATATAAAAGAAAAAGAAAAAAGAAAAAAAAAAGGAAAAGATGATACAAGATCACTCTTCCACACGAATACCCGCCCTCCATTTTGCTCTCTTCAAAGCCATACTCTCATCCAATCCAAGAAGAAGCATATCACTTCTGACTCCCCTAACTCACGTCTGTTTGGGCCTTCCTCTCCCTCTCTTCCCTACCTCTACTCCACACATCTCAACTCGTCTGACAGGTGCATCACTCGGTCTTCTATGCACATGACCAAACCACCGTAGGCGTGACTCCCGCATCTTATCTTCAATAGGTGCTACTCCCACCCTTTGTCTAATTGTCTCATTCCTCATGCGGTCCTTTCTAGTATGCCCACACATCCAACGCAGCATGCGCGATCATTTGGCTAAAACCGAATTTAGATAAAAGAGCTCTTAGAAAGAATTAAGAAACCCTATCAAAAGCCTTCGTTATGTCCAATATTTTAGAGCCACGTTGTTATCCCGAACTCTCGTATCCAAAGAATGAATAAGCTCCTCAGCCAAAAGAATATGTTCATGAATGTCCTTATTCTGAAAAAAAATCTATTTCTGTTTAACCGGGACCAACAAGAAGCTTGGGCAGAATGTGCCTAAGCTCAATTGTCAGTAACTTCGTAAAAGTCTTGCACATGAAAATTGACAAGCAAATAGGCCGGAATTGAGAAAAATATGTAGGAGCATGGGTTTTAGGAATCACCATGATTTGAGAACTAGACATGGATCTAGGCATAGGAATGCCCCAGAAAAATTCTTGTACGCACAAACCACGTTTTCTTTAATTATGTCCCAACAATGCCCTATAAAAAGTGCTTGAGAACCCATCAGGAGTATTAGCATACATATAATATTCTATATATTATAACTAGTGTAAAGCTGGGACAGTGGTGTAGGCAGGCACTCAAATTGAGTTGGACTGGAACAAAAAAATCTTTGAACAAATTTTAACAAAAAATATTTTACACAAATAATTAAGACATTTTTTGAGTTTAAGTTGGGTCATGACCTAGGTATGCCCATGGCCCGGAGCATGCCTGATAGTGTTTCTATATGGATTAAGGTGAGAGAGAAGATGTGAATTATTTATAGGATGAGAAGTTTAAATAGAATGAATGCCTATTGTGAATTAATCATATCAAAACTACTTATAATTTCGTATTGGAACTTTATCAATTTAGAACCTGAAAGATACATTAATTATCAATTTGGGACCTGAAAGATGAAGTGTGTCGATATAGCGCCCGAAAGATTAAAAACTATCAAACAAGAACCTAACATTATATTCCATAGGTTTAATTTTGATTTATTTGATTTATTTATTAATTTTGTTGCTAATTTTTTTATGAGTAAAATTAATTAATATCTTAAAATTTTTCAATAAAAAATCATGACGACTTGGTTCCTAAATTGATAGTTTTCGTATAATATATAATACGTCCTTTAATGTAATTTATATTTGTAATCACCTTTTCAGCTCTTTTTGCCAAACAAGCTTACTTCATCCAGCGGTTCATATTCAACACTTCATTTTCCAGTTCCAGACGTTAGAGTCTAATTTAGACAATAACCTCTAATTCAAACATATGTCTCCAGCTTCGGCTTGTAATGCCAAAAATAGTCTAATTGTGCTGAATTTTTAGCTGAAGCACTTAAATTTGTTGAGTTATAAAATATTTATATTTAAATTATATATTGTTAATAAAATAGAGAAAATTATTCCGAAACAGTCTTTATGTGTTTCTGTACAGGGTAAGATTGCGTACATCCGACCCCCCCCCCCCCACCTACCCCACCGTAGGTGGGAGCCTTTGCGGAAATGGGGTGATGATGATGATGATGAAGACAATAGAAAAAAATAAACGAAAAATGGTTTACAAGACTCTATATATTACTTCAGCCAATTCAATTACAAAAGTAATTTTAGTCTAATACGAAGTATGTTTATTGATTATTGAAGAGTTCAGTGCACGAAACAAAAGTTGTATATGTTTTGGTAAAAAATTAACTGATAAACTAAACATAGATGCTGTCAAACAGGATCCTAATGTTTTTATTTTGCTACGTTATTCGTCTCAAATGATTTTCAGATTTAATTTACTTTTTGATCAATATAATATCAATTTATTCTTTAGTTTTGAGTATCAAGTTATAGAACTTTTTTACAATTTTATAGAACTTTTACTACATTCCCATCAAGATATATATATATATATATATATATCCAGAAAAAGTTAACTTTATCCTTGGTTAAACTCGTATCTTGTTTGCCAAATGGTTTTGGATGGAGGGAGTATATTATCATTGTTTCTTGAAGTCGTGAGTACTTAAATAACTCCAACTTCGATTGATTTTCTGGTGACATTTCCAGCGAATAAATGTGGTGACGATGAAACAATTAGGCCTCGGACCGGTTCTGTCCTTCGGCAAAACAAATAGAACCATTTTTTATACTAAATAAATGGAACCATTTAAAAATCTCTAACTCTTAATATCAGTTTGATTCTTGTAAATTATTTGTAGAATTGTTATGAAATGGAACCAAACCTTAACGATTTAGTTGTTGTCATTTTAAGTTCTATTTTCTTTTTAAATCTCATTCTAATCACCGCTAGATTTGTGTCACATAAAGATATTCAACGTTTGAAATTATAAGAAATATAAGTACATTCAAAATTACCACTATTTCAAACTTCAATGGTTAAGTAAATAAAAAAGTGAAAGTTTTAGTAAAAAACAAAAAGACATTCATTACAACAGGAAAATGTTAACATAACTCTCTCAAGTTATTAGTGAATTAACTAAACTAAATTAATGAGTTTAACATAAAAATAAATAAGCAAATAAATATAAAAAAGTTAAGTACCTTCTCTTATACCAATATCAAAGGACGAAGGTAGTAACTAGTAACTAATTGATGTTGGAATCGAACTGAAGTGGATCATAACAGTTAGGGGCGGATCCGTGTATCTAGGAGGCACGGGTAACCTAGACCGGTAGACTATCACCCACTTCAAATTTAAAAAATGCTTTGATTACTTTGATAAAAATTCCGTGTAATTTTTTTCTCAAAAATATTTTTTGGACTCAATGCCCTTGCTTCGCCCTTTATAACAAGAGCTGGGCTCACCTCGATTTGTCTGTACTTGAATCTTGATTCCGGCCCCACTCCTACAAAAAGCATGGTTTGTAATGAGGTGTAGGCTTCGCTGTCGGTCCAGCTAAGATACGGTTGGTCCGCATGCACCCACTCAGCAAGTGGTCCCCATCCCCGCAGCAAATCATGTTTTTCATTTTCGAAACACATGCAGATCTAGACGCCACTTTTCGTTTCTTCCGTTATTTGGATCGTTGAATGAGTCACTGGTCAAAAAGAAAAGTCAGTCCAAAGTCCAAGCCAACAAACCTAACGAGTAACGTCCATCTCTTCATTTCATAGATTTATGTCGCTTTATTTTTATTATTATTATTATTATTATTATTATTATTATTATTATTATTATTATTATTATTATTATTATTATTACTACTACTACTATTATTTATTTCGGTTTAATTTAGCACGTTTATACGAAAAATAAATAATACTCGTAATACAGTTTTCCTGAATATATTTTTCTTTTGTTTTTTTTCTGAATATAAATGTCTCATATTCTCTAAGTAAAGTATGACAATTTTGAAATTATATTATAATATTATATTATTACTAGACATTAATATGAAGGGAAAACTGTCAACTAGATCCTTATAGTTTTAACAAAAAATCAATTAAGTCATCGTACTTTAAAATGAATGTTCACGAAGTGTTAAAAAATAGTCAAATTAGCCATTTTGCGGGTGAGCAACCAGTAACAGGTTACTTGTATGTGTGAAAATTTGATTTACTTTATTTTTACTATTTACTACTCGTAAATTTTAGTTTTCTTTTTCTTTTCATTTTTCTCTTTCTTTAATTTTTTTCTTTATTCTTGTACACGAAATAACACATTTTTACACTTGCCTGTGAAGACCATTTTTTTGTCTGTGAAAACACTGTTCATAGACGAAACATGTTTTGTTTGTCTGTGAACAATGTTTTCACAAGCAAAAAATAGCCTTCACAGGCAAGTGTAAAAACGTGTACAAAGAGATTTTTTGTTATTCTTTCTCCGGCTCTTCTCCATTTTTGCACTGAGTTTGAGGCTATACATACAAGAGTACAACAACAACCCAATACCATAGCTCTGTTGGAGGAGAGCCGGAGTTCACCGTCACTGCCGATGCCGCCACTCGCCGACAAGCTCGAATGGCAATTTCTACAATCTCTCTCCTCCTCTTCCTTGCACAGTTCCCGCCACCGAACACCTACATCCCTCATAGGTCCCATCGATGATGGAGGCCCACATCTTACCTCATCAGTCCGAATTAGTGAAGCCAAAGCTACCGTCGGCGGTCGTCTCACTGCTTCCATACCCAACGCCACCCATGTACACCTGCATAGCCACCAGTCCACCACGAATTGAACTCAAAATTTGTATCCATTAATGAAGGAATGAGGGAGAGAAGCTCTACAATGGTGAAACCTTCCATAACCACCGCTTCCTAGCCCCATCTAAGCTTCGTGGAGACTTGCAACAAGGGAAAGGGAAATGAGCCTAGGAGCTGAATGATGGGAGAAAGAAGAAAAAAAGGAGAAAAAGAAAAAAGAAAAAAAAAACTCTAAAAAAGCAGAAAACCATAAGAAATGCCATAAGAAATCTCACACCCATACTACAGGGGTATATTTGTACATTTTCCCTTTATTAATTTTAAAGTACAACGACCCATATGAAAGTTTTCCCTAATACGAAAATGTTTGGTACTTCTGTAGCAGGGCCGGCCCAGGGCATGGCTGCCCAGTGCGACCGCACAGAGCCCGGATTTTTGAAGGGCCCAAAAAAAATTCAGCATTACGCCCCAGCCCAAAATCTCCCTGCGTAAATTTAAATATGCTTGAAGAATGTCCCTTTTTAAATAAATTGTAAGTTATTAATGACTATTTTTATCATTACATTTATTCGTAAGTTGTATTTTAAGACAATTTGCTTGTGTGGCAACTTGAAAAAAGGCTCAAATTTTATTCTCGCACAGGATCTACATTTCTTCGGGACCGGCCCTGTTCTGTAGGATGATGATAATGACTCATATTGAAAACTCGATACTTATATTTAGAGAAATTCAGTAGTACTATGGTAGTACTCATTTTGACGTACTTATGTAGTTAATGAATCACAAATTATGAAATTAAACGATACATTCTCTGGGCTATTGGTAAACGGAAAGGTGTTATTTCATTTTGTTGTTCGAAATTTTTATACATTTTCGGTCAGTGTTTTACTAACTTTAATTTCATTCTTTTATTTTATCATTTTAATTAGAGAGATTTACCTAAATAAGACAAAAACAAGGTAGAATTGCAAAAATAGGACTGATATGTTGTATTCAACAAAATAGGAGTAAAACTGGCTAATCTAACAAAAATACCCTTAATGAAATAAAACTAAAAACTCTCCTAGGCGTGCGCTTCTGGGAAGACTCTCGCCGCAAGGAATTCTCCGGTAAAACTTTGCTCCCATCTAAATCTTGGTCTCTGAAGCCGCCTTTGCTGCCGTCCAAAAGATCTGTGCTCAACAATCTGTCACCAACAAGTGCAGGGGAAAGTAGCTCCCTATTTCAAATAGCAGGTCATCTTCACTTCTTCTTCCTCATTCTCTTCTTCTCCTTCTCCTTCTCCTTCTCATCTTCTTCAATGTCCTCTGTTTTCTTCTTCTTTGATTTTGAATTTTATTTATTGATTTTGATTAATCTGGACTTTAAGAATGCCATAAAATAAATAACATTTAGAAAAAATGTCACTTTTATGACATTGCATCTATTAAGATGACAGTATTATTTTAAAATTATAAGACTCTAGAATGTTATATTTTTGTCCGTTTCACATATTAATGTCAGGTTTATGCCACTAACTTTATAAAGATGACATTTTCTTATTGAACTTTAACTTTTACATGTTAATGGCATTTTCTTACTAACTCTATGCCACTTAATATGAATAATGACATGTTAATGGCATTTTCTTATGGACATATGACATTCTCAGATTGCTATCCTGATACAATGTACTGCCACAAACACGGCAATTTTTTTCAGATAACAAATAATTTTGACATTCTCAAATTATGAAAGTGGCATTTGTCTGAATAAAATAAAATTCAAATCTATAATTAAAATCCAAAAAAACATTTAGAATTTAAAAAGGTAGTAGATGAATGGAAGAAGAAAAAATGGAAAACAGAGTGCGGAAGGGGGAATCGAAGAAGTGCACCAGGGGAAGAAGAAAAAATAGAAAGCAGAGTGCAAAAGGGGGAATCGAAGAATTGATATGCACCAGGGGAAGAAGGAAAAATAGAAAACAGAGTGCAGAAGGGGGAATCGAAGAAGTGCACCAGGGGAAGAAGAAGAAGAAGAAGAAGAAGAAGAAGAAGAAGGAGGAGGAGGAGGAGGAGGAGGAGGAGGAGGAGGAGGAGGAGGAGGAGGAGGAGGAGGAGGAGGAGGAGGAGGAGGAGGAGGAGGAGGAGGAGGAGGAGGAGGAGGAGGAGGAGGAGGAGGAGGAGGAGGAGGAGGAGGAGGAGGAGGAGGAGGAGGAGGAGGAGGAGGAGGAGGAGGAGGAGGAGGAGGAGGAGGAGGAGGAGGAGGAGGAGGAGGAGGAGGAGGAGGAGGAGGAGGAGGAGGAGGAGGAGGAGGAGGAGGAGGAGGAGGAGGAGGAGGAGGAGGAGGAGGAGGAGGAGGAGGAGGAGGAGGAGGAGGAGGAGGAGGAGGAGGAGGAGGAGGAGGAGGAGGAGGAGGAGGAGGAGGAGGAGGAGGAGGAGGAGGAGGAGGAGGAGGAGGAAGAAAGAAGAAAGAAGAAAGAAGAAAGAAGAAAGAGAGGAAGAGTAGGAGGTTACCTACGATCGACGGTGGAGGTGCGGTGCAAGGCCAGAGTCAATGGCGAAGCTGCTGTGATGAATTTTCGCAATCGATCGAGAGAAAGCCGATGAATTGCAGAAGGATGTCAAGGGCAGAATGGTAATCGGTGGTCCTATTTAGCAAATTTATAACATGTAGTCCTATTGTTAAATTTTGACCATGTTTTAGTCCTATTAAAATCAATTTCTTTTTTAATTATCAGTTTATCTATGTTTTGCATTTTACTTTATGTGAACTTGTGCTATTTTTCTTCGTCTTTTGAGTTTATAAGTGTAAAACAAATCCCCTTTTATTTTTTCAAAACTCACATGATACAAAACTTTCATTCATAATGATTTAAAAGTTTCACTTTTTTAAACTCATAGCGCCCTTATCCCCAGACCCGACAAAACATATTTTATCTGTTCTTTTTAAGTTGCAGCACTTCCATTTTAACATTTGTCAATGTATAACTTTGACCATTAATATATTTAATTCTCAAATTGTAAAAAGATTTTAAAAACACATTTAAAAAATTAAAAATGAGAAGAATTTAATTATATTTTGATTTTTTTTAATGCATTCATAAATAAAATATAGTCAATGTAGTGCCCGTGAATAGTGTAAAATTTCTAATGTTGTAACTAAGAACAAGAGTAATATTAAGAATTACTCCGTACTAGTTGACAGGGCCGGTTCTGAGGGGGGTGCAACAGGGGCGGGCACCCTAGGCCCGAAAAAATAGAAGAAAAAATAGACCCAAATTTTTTAGAGGACGTAAAATTTTGCAGTCTTCTTGCGCGAGTCTTCTTGGCGGCCAAACATTTTGTCTCTTTGAAAATCTTCATTCTTTTGAGATTTCAAACATTAGACTCTCATCAGAGGTCAATAAATCATTCTCAACTTATGAATTCCATATGAAGTAATATTTATTTTCATTTATCCTTTAAGTTGTAATTGAAAAAAAGTTTAGTGTTGTTATATGTGGCAATTTTATTGTTTGTCATATTTATTAGTGGACAGAAGGTTGCCTATGAAGCGATTATTGATGATTTGCTTCACATTGTTCTACGAGAAATGTTTTTAAGTAATGTTTTTTCTTTGATTTGGTACTCGTGTTGTTACTTTTGCCCAAATATGAAACTTAAATAATAATAAAGTGATTATTGCCTTTATTTTATGAAATTCATTGGATACTTTTATTCTAGTTCGTATTTCAAATAAGCACATGGTATACAGTTTGTTTTGGATATAAGCCCAAAATAATGTATCACCCATACACAGGGGCGGAGGTAGGAATTTGGTTCAGCGGGGTCAGAAACTAAAGGCTTAAAAAATTTAAAACCAAAAATAGTGCGAATACAAAGATGTTGCAAGAAAAGAAAGTTGGATAAAACATAAAGAAGAGTAGTTACTGCAATGGAAAGAATAGTCACTGCCTTTCATCAATTTCACTAGGATGCCCCCGTCTAAGTACACACATTTTTTTAACTTATGCTTTTCACTTCTCTTTCACGTTATGGAAGCAGCATAATATTTATGTAATCATAGTAGTAGAAGTAAAAATGGGCACCTGTAAGAGCTAGTTTGCAGCAGAGCTCAGCATCTAGGATATGAGGTGGCAAAATATCCGTCCTGTCCAGCACATAAATATTAGGATGGCTAGCAATCTCATTTAAGACATCAACATGAACTTGCTTGTCAATGAGCGATGGAAGAAAGAAATGACTAGTTAAAATTAAGTAGGTAACTAATTAAAAGAAGTTGGACCCAAGGATTTTTAGCAACTTCACATAATTGGAACCTAAATGACTAGAAAATATGAAACTCCATCCACTTCCAATCAGTTCAATAGATATCTAGGAATATGAAACTGATGAATGAATCTTATAAATAAATAAATCATTCATTTAGACAAAAGAATGGCAAAGATCAAGCACCTTAAAACTGCTAATGTTTTTAGTCTCCCTGGGCTGAGGAGTTACCGTAGCATGTTTTAGTCTTCCCTTCTCTTCCAATCAACTTAAAAAATTTAAAATCCAAAAATAGTGCGAATACAAAGAAGTTGCAAGAAAAGAAAGCTGGATAAAACATAAAGAAGAGTAAATGGGCATACATGATTATGCCGTAGTGTGTGGTAGCATTTGTCGGCGTTCCCTCATATTCTAAAATCATTGTAAAACTTTGTAATTCGGCACACTGTCAAAGACGTCTTTTTCAAAATCTGGCACCAGGTAATCACTTAGCATATCATCGCTCATACGATTCCGCAGTGAGGTTTTAATTATCTTTATTGCAGAGAATGCTCTTTCTACACTGGCCGTCACAACCGGTAAAATCAAAACCAACTTTAGAAGCAAAAACACCAAAGTGTAGTCCAAATGTCTCCCAGTCTCCACCATTTTTAGCTACCTCATCAATATCAACCAAATTAGAGAAGTCGACATCGGATCTCATATCAATAATATAAGTCTGGAGTTGATTAACTTTTCTTTAATGAATCTATCAAATGAGTTCCTCTGATCAAAACATGATTCACAAAGAAGTAACTTTGTGTTTTTCTCGTTGAAACGATCATTCAACTCCTCGTACTGACGATCCAAGACCATATAAAATCTCTCAAAACGATATCTATGAAGATTTTTCGTTTCTTGAATGTTACGCGTGACCTTCCTGGAGCTACATAACATCATCCATGTTAGGGATATCAATCTCATGTTGGTTACAAAACATTGATACCTCGTCTAACAAAGTCTCCCAACCACTGCTTCGCATTTCTTGTAATCGTTGTTTTGAGATGTCAACAAGCCTCATTGCATTCACTATGTTTTGATCTCTTTTTGCAATGCTTGTGACAATTCATTGGTAATGCCCAATATATTCTTCATTAAGTGCAACAGAAAGATAAAATCAAAGCACTCAATATGGTTAAGAGTTACCAATGCTTCTGTTTTTTGTCTTGCATCACTACCATCTTGCCTTACCTCTTCAAGAACTTCAACCACAATAGAGAACAACTTGATAATGCTAACAAGTGCACCATAATGAGAACCCCAACGTGTATCTCCAGGGCGTTTCAAGGTTGCTTCTTGATTCAAACCATAACCTGTTTCGATTATTTCCATAGATATGGATTCCACCAAACGCTCTATTTGTTTATCTCACAATTTGTCTCTACGTTTGCACGAAGCACACACAACATTGCATAGTTCTGAGACAAATAAGAAAAACACTGATACATCTTCATTTTCTTTTGCAACACCCACAAGTGCTAATTGTAATTGATGAGTTAAATAGTGAACATAGAAAGCACTTGGCTATTGAGCTGACCTCGCATATTGCTTGCTCCGTCGTAACCTTGGCCTCGTATTCTTGAAACACTTAATCCTTATTGAGTTAGGAGATCTACTATGGCTGTCTTAAGTGATAAAGAAGTAGTATCACTTACATGAGTAACTCCAAGAATACGCTCAATCACATATCGAATGAAAACAATCATCTGCTCTTTCACTGATATGTCTCTAGACTCGTCAACTAATATGCAAAAAAAATCATCTCCAACTTCCTTAAGGATAAGATTTGTTGTCTCCTTTGAAATTGCATTGAGAATATCCATTTGGATAGGTGGAGAGGTCAACTGGTTATTTCTGGTTGCATTTCGCATCACTACTTTTGAAACATCTTCATTATGATCGGCGAGGAATGTTAAGAGCTCAAGAAAGTTCCCTCGATTATTTGATTCAAGGCACTCATCATGTACGCGCAAAGGCAATCCTTGTCTCAAAAGCCACCGTATGCAGTCAATGGATGTACTTAAACGTACAAGGTAATCTTTCTTCATTTGCTCTGATTGTTTTTCAATACACACTTCAATGTGTTGATTTTGATTCATTAGAGCTCGACAACTTTTAGCACATCTATCATGAACACTATCTGGCTTCCCTATGTGTCCTCGAAACCTCTCAACCCCTTCTTCCAATTAGTAAACCCTTCAGTAACAAAAACATCTCCGCCACCTTGATGTCCATGATTTGCATCTTTAAAAACTTCGCAAAATAAATAGTAGGTAGAATCCTCCGATATACTATATTCAAGCCAATTACTGAACTCTTTAAACCAAAGAGGATTAAATCTTCTATTAGCTCCGGAAATCACTCTAATAGGAAAAGTATAGTTCTGAGGTTGAAATGGGCCCATTTGTAGATAACGTCTTCGCAAAATATCCCTTACATTTACATCATACAGACTAATACTCTTCCTTTTAGCCGGATCCCTCTCGAGTGCCTCCATATTATTTTCAATAAGTTGGCGAACCCTCGGTATTGTTGGAGCATCTTGATTTGATATTACCTCTTCGGGTCTATCTTTTCTTTTGTTAGAGCTGCTTTCATTCATAGCTAAATGCCAACTGAAAATCCAACATAAATTTATTTATGTCAACATTTATTAGATTTGATCTAGTGGAATGAAATTCCCTAAAAATATAAGCTTTAAAGTTTAAATCCACCCAAGAAACATAAAGTTATTTCTGACTAATTATGTACTTACTTGGCCAACCTAACCACTTATAAATAAAATACAACAAGAAACAAAAAGAATTAACTAGTTCATTTTTACTAATAAAATTCGTTTTACAAAAAGAATTGACTTAAGGCCTTAAGCATTCAATACTTATAAGAGAATAATACTCTGTTTTCCTGTAGAAGTACTACTTCTTTTTTACTTGTGGCTATTGACTTTTTTTACACTTTTTGTCTAAACTATGAGTTTCTTTCAATCTTTTTTCTTTTGATCACTTCTATGTGACTCTGTGGAAGATCATCCAAAAGTTTGAAGCAACACTAGATAGATTAAGGAAAGAGCCAGTATGATTTAGAGATTCTAGTTGGCCAAATCCCATCTACTAGAATGGATTACACAGTAATTAGGTAATACAATCAAGATCAAAATTTGAAAGACAAAGATTAAGCCTTCAATTATAACCTCTAAATCTTCAATACATGTAATTAGAAACTAACCTGCAGCCTGCAGGGTTGAAGACTTGAAGAGAGTCGAAGACTTGAAGCCGTGAAGAAAAAAGTTGGGCAGGGTTAAAAATTGATCTCATCCACTCATTTTCTCATCTTAACGGCTAAGATTACTTCTCACTTTTCATAGAGGAGTACTTTTTATGTAATGGTGTTCAACTTTTGGAAGGCCTTGTGTTATATCACTGGATCTTGATTTTCATAGTTAAAAGCAACTACTGTATCGCCGGCAAAAAGGGGTTTTCCATAAAGGCCATGAACAATTGCTCCTGGGGGGGGGGAGCTAAATAAGGCTTAGCTAATGGTATTACTACAGAGTCAAGTTACTGCATGGATTAGAATTGTAAAATTTCCTGTTTTCCGCAAGAAAATAATATTTAAAATTGAATACTTGACAGAGCAGTTTTACCTTGTCGAGTTTTAAATAATTAGTGACTAAACTCATATTATTAGTTAATAACCGATTCAACGAATCACAATTCATAATTGGAAGGTATGTGCCTAAAGGACCCAAATTATTATTAATATCAAGGCTTGGGGAATCCTTTTGTATTGAGGCTTTTCTGACGTTGTGATATTTTACACCGTTAAAAAAGTCCATTCGAAAACAATTTGATGATGACAAAATGATAAAGGACTTATATTCCTTATTTTGATTCCAAAATGTATGAATAGTTCCTTTTTTTCGTTAAGGGTTTCGTCAATCCTTGTCTTGGAAAATGAATTTTTTGTGGTCCAAATTAATTCATTATTAGCAAAGAATCCTAAACCCAAAGGATCATTCCTTTTTGAGATATACGAAAGTCGTGCTTTCGCAAAGTTAATTCTTAGGAAATGACGAATCAAATTTTTTATTCTTATTTCATAAACGGAAGTGCGGGCTGCTTCACTAGAATATCTTTTCATATCCTGGCTCCAATGATAAACTAAACACGCCTGAACTAATTGAAGATTTGGGTCATAATTTTCTTGAATTAGTTTGTCAGTTAGATCAAGGATATACTTTATAACCCAAGTTGCACATTATCCCTTTCCCGCAATAAATCGGGATTAAAGAGTGTTGTCAAACTTATACAGTCTAATATTTCATATTTGATGCAAGATCGAATCAAGACAAAAGACTTTTTATTACTTGGTGTAATCCGTTGGGCATAAATCAAATTTGTAATTTTTTTCTTTGATTGTAATTTGGCTTTCCCGTTACAGGTGTTATCAAAACATGTTTACATTGGGATTTTTTCTCTGTGCGACCAATAAAATAGATCTCGCCAGAAAATATTTTCAGTTCAATTGTTTTTTCTTTTCTATCCACCCTGACCAACCCACTGACTTGGCTTCTTCTATTTAAGGTTATTTTTGTATCTATTCCAATGATACTATGGTTTCGTACCATTATGGAAGAAGATCCAGGTAAGATATGCACTTCGGCGGGAAAAAAAGTGCTCTCCTTTCCTTTTTGGTTGAAATTCTTTTACCCGCGGATACTTAATAAAACTTTCTTTTTGAATGATTGAATGCATTTCTAGAGTCCCATCTTGGGATTTAGTACTGTCTAAATGATTGATTCTGGACCGGGTCTCGTCAAAATAAGCAATAATAGTGTTTTGAAAAAAACACCATTTGTAGGTATTTTCATTGAAATATTTGACTTGGGTAGTAGTTTAATTTTACTTTCTTGAATTGATTGGAGGGGAATGCTAAATTCATTTCTTCGCCTCTTTGATAATAAATTTGATAAAAAATAAAAATTTACGCCTGAATAAAAAGCAAGGTCATCTTTGTTTTTACCAGAAAAAACCGCACGTCGGATTTCTTGTCTAGTCTGATTATTCAGTTTTGATAGGTTGGAAATAGATCTTCGTTTAAGCGAAGAAAGGGAAGGAGTACTCATTTGATCCTGGTCCCCGTGACTTGAAAAGGAAACTGATTTTTATATCCGATTTTACCCTTAAAAATTGATCTCATTGATGAGTCCGTATTTAGACACGCATTTGATGCGTGTTGAGATCGGCTTTTGATGGTTTTCCTAGCTTTAAGGTGTTGCAAGTCTCAATTTTACCTCAAGTTATGTTTAACAGGCGTTGGTTCGAGTTTTGTGTCATTTGGAGTCAAAATGAGAAATTTAGAGTTCAACATCGGCACTTGAGGAGCAATCGGGGTGATTCGAGATGCATTCGAGAGTGGATTAAGAGCTTTGGAGGTCACCGGGAGGTTCACGATGAAGATTTGATGTCAAAAGAGCTCTAGGATTGGCTATGAGATCAAAAGAAGATGAATGAAGCTGGAAAACAACGATCAGGATGACCTTTGGTCAAATGGGCAAGCATATCTCTTTGTATAAGCATCCAAAGGACACGATTCAAGTTCCATATGAAAGCCAACTTCAAGAGCTACAAATCATATGAAGACACCTTTGCGAGAATCTGAAAGGAAGAAGGTGAAAACAGACGATGAAGTCAGATGATCTCTGCTGCGATCTCAGAATGACACCTTCCACCGTTTCGATCATATCTCTTGATTGGATGATTCAAATCACATTCGGCAAATTGGGGTGGATAGAAGACTTCATCATCTACAACTTTCATGAAGAAAGTTTTGTCAAATTCGGAAGTTTTATGCACGCCGTGCGTCCGGGTACGCACGCCGTGCGTCCAAGGCGTTAAATTGAAGGAAGCTACTCGCAGCAACGCACGGCCTTGCGTCCGGGAACGCACGCCGTGCGTTCAAGGCGTTAAAATGGCGAAGGGATACTGGCAGCAACGCACGGACGTGCGTAGGGGAACGCACGCCGTGCGTTGCCTATTTTCACGCGCAGATCCGTCGGACGCACGGAGGCAGCACACGCCGTGCGTAGGCTCCGTGCGTACCGCGGATCTGTCCTTTTTCGACCCAAACTCATTATTTTCTATAAATAAGCCTCCCTAACTCCGTTTTTTGGTTCGAAAACCTAGAGAGAAGCTTAGGGACTTGTTTTACAGTGTTTTTCCGCTATTTTGTTCAAGACCCTGAGATTCTTTGTAAGTTTCATCTTTTTAATTAATGACAATTATTTCTATTCATTCCAATTCTGTTGATTCTTCAATTATGAATTGTGAGTAGTTTAATTAGGTATTTGGGGTTGATGAAGGGGTTAATCATAATGTATGGCTAGATTCTTGTCGGTTTAATTGCATGAATGTCGTTTAATTTGTGTATGAATAATTTAACTGATATCTCTTGTAACCTAGATGGCCACTAGAATTACAATTGCTTATAGAATAAATTAAGAGAGATCTAATTTGTTCTAGGACACATTCACACACACTTAATCGTTCGCTAAGAGATTAGTAGCGATTAAGGGGCCGTAAGCTCGCTCGTTTTGGCAATAATTTAGGATCTTGTCGCATGAGAGATCAGCCTGGACCCCTAAATTATTGTAATCTACGCCGCGAGAGCGGTAAGAACTTAGTAATGATTAGCCAGGCTTAATTAAATTAAATTCATGTGATTAGGTCTGTTCTGCCAGAAATCTGGTTACCCCGGAATCAATCCATGTTCCCTTCGTCGTTAATTGAGAAGAAACCACTTTTATTTTAATCGTTCATCTGCATTAGTTTAATTTTAATTTACCAATCAATCTCGCACACTTGCATTTATTTATTTTATTTCTTTTTAATCGCTAAGTTTAATTAATCTTTAATTCCCTTTTGTCCGTCCCTGTGGAGACGATACTCGTACTTTCAACCATTTTACTACAACCATTTTAAGTGCGAGAAAACTCACATCAGTTTTTGGCGCCGTTGCCGGGGACGGTGTCGGATTTAAGGGTTAATTAATTTTAGCGACTTGTTTTTAGTTTTTCATAGGATTTTTGTCTGCTAACCTTGCAGGTCAGATCTGTTTATGCATACACGCTCTTAGAAGGGAGAATCACTAGTCCCTCTTAATCCTGAGATCGAGAAGCTAGCTAAACAGAACCGCAAGGCCTTAAGAGAACAGAAAGCAACCATGGATCAACCATCCGCATCTGGAATAGCTGGGACGTCTGAGGTCCAAACCACTTCTGGTAATCTGGATTTTTATGTTAATATCTCTCCCCAGTCTTCACAAGAAAATTCACCTAGAGCTTATCTTTGGTATCAAAATCTTCGTACCCCGTTCTTCCAAAATCAGTCCACTCCACAACTAAATTTTCCACCACTCTACCAGCTCTTTCAAAATACTTCTATTGCTCCCGAAACCACCTTTCAAAACCAAACCTTTGGGATGCAAGGTATAGGGCAAAATAATCCAGTCTTTCAGCCCAGACAGAACCAACCGCCAGTCACACAAAATCCACCCCTTTCCCAACCACAAAATCAACCCTTCCAGAATCAATATCAGCAATACCACCAGCCCCAAGTTCAGCCCCAACCTCAGCCAAATATCATCCGTCCACAACCCATAAGACCACAACCAGTTCATCAGCCGAGATATCAAGCTCCTCCATACCAAAACTATTTCCCACATAACAACACGCTTTATCAAGGAGAGACCATTGCAGATTTCCTCACTCCGGACATCACAGAGTACGACAGCATTCAAGTGCAAGGAATTACTGCACCTCGCTATGAGATCAACCCATCGGTGATCAACATGGTGTCCAATAATCAGTTTGGAGGGAGCCCTACAGAAGATCCAGTGGCACACATTACAAAATTCTTGAGGATGTGCCAAACTTTCAAGATCCCCGGGCTAGATGATGATCAAGTACGGATGCCACTGTTCCCTTTCTCATTAAGGGACGATGCGCAGAGGTGGTTTGATAGCAATCCACATCACCATATTCAGACATGGGATCAGTTGCACAAGTCCTTCATCAAGGAGTATTTTCCGACATCAAAGGCAATAAAGTTGAAGAGGCAGCTGCAGGATTTCAAGCAAGGTTCTTTGGAGACATTGGCTGAGGCATGGAAGAGATTCAAAGTGCTAAGAAGAGCTTGCCCTCAAGGCAAGATGACTGATAGTGAGATTCTATCTTGTTTCTATAGCGGAATCAGCGATGAAGGGAAGATGGTGCTTGATGCTTCGGGTGGAGGAGCTTTTCCTCAGTTGCCATCCGAGGTAGCAGAAGAACTAGTGGAGAAGATAGTTTCTAATAATGCTTCATGGTATGGCTCTCGGGACACACCTCACCAGAAGGCCCCGGGCTTGTACGAGATCAGTGATAATTCTGCCCTTTCTGCGAGGGTAGATGCTTTGACTAGCATGATTCAGAAGCTTGCTACCAGTGTGGAGGATAATCAAAAGAAGACGAATCTTGCTCTATCGGTGCCTAGTGTTAATATGGTAGCCCCCGGTCCTATTTGTCCCTCTTGTACCATTTGTGGGGGTCTCCATTCGCCTCATGAATGCACTATGATGACACACTTGGCAGCCCCTGGAGTAGAGCAAGTTGACGCGATGTATTACCAGCGACAGGGCTACCAAAATCAGCCCTACGGACAGCAGCAGCAAGGAAATTACGGGCAAGGAATTCAGCAGCAATCTAGGAACTATAATCAACATCAAGCATCTCAGCCAGTGCAAAAGAGTTTTAAGAGAGAAACAGAACAAAGATTTTCTGGCATAGAGGAAACACTCAAGAAGTTGCTGCAAATTCAGCAGCAACAAATGCAATCTCAACAACAAGCAGATTTGAGGATGCAGCAGGCTGACTCAAGGATGCAGAACATGGAGACTCAATTGGGGCAGATCTCAAGGGCTTTATCTGAGAGGCCTCTAGGATCCCTCCCTAGCAATACCGAGCCAAACCCAAGAGAACATGTTCATGCAGTCACCTTAAGGAGTGGAAAAGAATTAGAACCTGCTGCCACGACAAAGAAGTCCGAGGAAGTTAAAGATGTACCTGCTGCCCGGGAGGAAGAAAAAGAGAAGGAAGAGGAGAGAGAGGTGGCAGTTGCACCAAAACAGCCCGTTCCCGTCAAAAATTACACCCCTCCTCTCCCCTATCCGGCGCGATTGACTAGGAAGAATGATAGTGACCAGTTTGGTCATTTTCTGAAACTCATGAAACAAGTCCAGCTCAACATTCCATTCGTGGATGCACTAGCACAGATGCCGAAGTACGCCAAGTTCATGAAGGATTTACTCACTAACAAAAGGAAGTTGAAAGACGCGACAACGGTAAGGCTTAACGTGGACTGTTCAGCAGTGATTAGAAGGGATCTACCAGAGAAGCTTAAGGATCCAGGTTCTTTCACTATACCTTGTTTAATAGGAGATCTTACTTTTGATAGGGCCTTAGCTGATTTGGGTGCAAGCATTAATTTGATGCCATATTCCCTGTATGAGAAGCTTGCACTCGGTCCACTTAAACCAACGCGTATGTGTATTCAGTTGGCTGACCGTTCAGTCAAATATCCTAAAGGTATTATTGAAGACGTGTTGGTTAAAGTGGACAAGTTTATTATTCCTGTAGACTTCGTTATTTTGGACATGAATCAGGACCGTGAGGTACCTTTAATTTTGGGCAGACCATTCTTGGCAACTGCCCGAGCGCTTATTGATGTTGGAGACGGTAAGCTTGTCCTCCGTGTTGGGGATGAGACTGCCACCTTTGATATGTCCAAAATAATGAAGAGGCCCTGTCAGGACAGTGGAGAGTGTTTTTATGTGGATGATATTGATTCTATGGTGGAGGATTGCACACCTAACATGCTTTCCAAGGAAGCCCCGTTTGATATTTTGTTGGAAGAGAGTATATCAGCAGAGGATCTTGAGCCCCTCCCTAGCTTTGATTGTCTTATGATAAGTGGGGGGGGGGGGGGGGAGGATTCAAGTGATGCTAGTTCTGAGCGAGAGACGAGAGGTGATTTAAATGAGCGTGATTTTATTCATGATAGACTTAACCTCCCTGTTAGTTTTGCATCCGGGCATGAGCCATCCCAAAATACAGCACATTTTCAATATCCTAGTGAACAAAAGGAAGCTCCAGCCCGGAAAGTTTTTGACATGAAAGGGAGTGATTCATTCTTAGACCCATTCTTTGCTAAGGGGCCTGATAAAGGCTTAGACTCATTATTTTGCTGTACAGGAAACCCTGAGATGTGCAATTGTTTTCATGAATTTAAGGTCTTACGCCATCTCAGGGCATTTGTTGATAGGAGGTTTGATTTGTGGAAGACTAATTTTTTGAGCGGGAGTGTCTTTGACTGAGTTCTTGATGTGGTGGTTGCGTCGGGCACACGACGTTAAAAATATCGCTTCTCGGGAGGCAACCCGAGCTTATTTCTACTTTTGTTTTTTCTTTGTTTGTTGTTTGGTTGTTTTGCTTTGTGTTTTTGTTGCAGCTCAGGGTCTTGTTATTTGGGTGATGTGCCAAGGATTACATTGACTCAGTTTTGTTCCTGACCGACCAACGCGATAGGGAAGTTTCCATGATTCTTTTTACTCGATGCGTAATGTTAACTTGAGTTGATTTTGAGCACGCGTGACCCTTTCCTCTTTACCCCTAGTACATAATGCATATTTGGTCATCGAGGGCGATGCCAAAGTTTAAGTGTGGGGGAGTGAATTGGGCATTCGGGCAGTAGTTGTTACATGTGATTTTATTAGAGTTAGCATGCGCAGGTGATTAGTTGTATATTCATAGGAAATTCATGCAAAATTTTTGATTTTTTTTCTCTAAACTGTGTCTTTGTGAGCTGGCTAGCGTTTTGACTATGCTTTTAGAACATCTTTGAAGTGTTTAGGCTTAAATTGCTTGCACTATAATCTGGTTGTTGAAAGGATGAAGGCATTAGTCACCCATTGAATTCTCCATTAATCATCCACCCCACCTGAAAGAACCCTTTAAGAGAAGCCATTTTGAGCCTGACCGTTCTTTGTTACCCAATTAATTAAGCTCCATAGCCAAATGGCCTGTTTCCTTACCCGTGAATAATTCTGACTTAGTCTTGATGTTTAGGGAATTAAGGGAGTAATTTGTTAAGTTTAGGGAATTGTGTGTAGGAGTCATTTTTGGCACTGTTCCTATGCCCCAAATGGGGTAAGAGCAGTCACTTTTTAGGAATATGATACTTTCGAGGATTGCATTGTAGGCATGGATTCACTTTAAAATTAATGAACTCTAATTGCTATTTTTCCTTGGTGAGGCCGAGATTAGAATGAGGTAATGTCTAGTAAGAATCCGAAAGGTGAAAAATTAATATAGCTAGACCTCTTACTTTGCGAAAAAGGGAATGGGAGCCCCGGTCAAAAAGCGTAAGATGAGACTTGAGTATCTTTCGAAAGAAATGGCGTTCTCGTGCCAACATGACAAGGAAAACTAAACATAATTAATGAACTTGGAGGCTATTTCAAAAATTTAGCTTTATTCCTCTGTGTACTTCAAGTATACGTCAAAGCACAAATGTGCCGCGACGGTTTAGCTTAGTTGTACACCATGTCTACTCTTTGCATAGGTTTAAATGATTGTTCCTAAATTGTGGCCTACTGAGTTCCTTGATCCTAAGAATAGCCCTGAAGTTCCTGAATGCATTTAGTCTTTGTTAGAATGTTCCAAACTCTCAAGAAAGGAACTGTTTGTCCTTACCATTCACCCTTCACCACCACCTTCACAAGTCCTTCTGATCAATAGCTAGTTTATTTGTGTATGCTGCCATTACTCCGAGGATGTTGTGAATAATTGTGTCAAATAGTTTAGCTTGAGTACAAAGATGTAGTTTAGGGAAGAATTTTCTTGGTTTAGATTGACTATTCTGTGAATATCCCTTTAACTACATGTGCATGCTAATTGTTTTGATTCCGTGTGGTGATTATCGTAAGTCCCGTTGTTCAGCTTGCTTGAGGACAAGCAAAGGCTTAAGTGTGGGGGAATTTGATGAGTCCGTGTTTAGACACGCATTTGATGCCTGTTGAGATCGGCTTTTGATGGTTTTCCTAGCTTTAAGGTGTTGCAAGTCTCAATTTTAGCTCAAGTTATGTTTAACAGGCGTTGGTTCGAGTTTTGTGTCATTTGGAGTCAAAATGAGGAATTTAGAGTTCAACATCGGCACTTGAGGAGCAATCGGGGTGATTCGAGATGCATTCGAGAGTGGATTGAGAGCTTTGGAGGTCACCGGGAGGTTCACGATGAAGATTTGATGTCAAAAGAGCTCTAGGATTGGCTATGAGATCAAAAGAAGATGAATGAAGCTGGAAAACAACGATCAGGATGACCTTTGGTCAATTGGGCAAGCATATCTCTTTGTATAAGCATCCAAAGGACACTATTCAAGTTCCATATGAAATCCAACTTCAAGAGCTACAAATCATATGAAGACACCTTTGCGAGAATATGAGAGGAGGAAGGTGAAAACAGACGATGAAGTCAGATGATCTCTGCTGCGATCTCAGAATGACACCTTCCACCGTTTCGATCATATCTCTTGATTAGATGATTCAAATCACATTCGACAAATTGGGGTGGATAGAAGACTTCATCATCTACAACTTTCATGAAGAAAGTTTTGTCAAATTCGGAAGTTTTACGCACGCCGTGCGTCCGGGTACGCACGCCGTGTGTCCAAGACGTTAAATTGAAGGAAGCTACTGGCAGCAACGCACGGCCGTGCGTCCGGGAACGCACGCCGTGCGTTCAAGGCGTTAAAATGGCGAAGGGCTACTGGCAGCAACGCACGGACGTGCGTAGGGGAACGCGCGCCGTGCGTTGCCTATTTTCACGCGCAGATCCGTCGGACGCACGAAGGCAACGCACGCCGTGCGTACCGCGGATCTGTCCTTTTTCGACCCAAACTCATTATTTTCTATAAATAAGCCTCCCTAACTCCGTTTTTTGGTTCGAAAACCTAGAGAGAAGCTTAGGGACGTGTTTTACAGTGTTTTTCCGCTATTTTGTTCAAGACCCTGAGATTCTTTGTAAGTTTCATCTTTTTAATTAATGACAATTATTTCTATTCATTCCAATTCTGTTGATTCTTCAATTATGAATTGTGAGTAGTTTAATTAGGTATTTGGGGTTGATGAAGGGGTTAATCATAATGTATGGCTAGATTCTTGTCGGTTTAATTGCATGAATATCGTTTAATTTGTGTATGAATAATTTAACTGATATCTCTTGTAACCTAGATGGCCACTAGAATTACAATTGCTTATAGAATAAATTAAGAGAGATCTAATTTGTTCTAGGACACATTCACACACACTTAATCGTTCGCTAAGAGATTAGTAGCGATTAAGGGACCGTAAGCTCGCTCGTTTTGGCAATAATTTAGGATCTTGTCGCATGAGAGATCAGCCTGGACCCCTAAATTATTGTATTCTACGCCGCGAGAGCGGTAAGAACTCAGTAATGATTAGCCAGGCTCAATTAAATTAAATTCATGTGATTAGGCCTGTTCTGCCAGAAATCTGGTTACCCCGGAATCAATCCCTGTTCCCTTCGTCGTTAATTGAGAAGAAACCACTTTTATTTTAATCGTTCATCTGCATTAGTTTAATTTTAATTTACCAATCAATCTCGCACACTTGCATTTATTTATTTTATTTCTTTTTAATCGCTAAGTTTAGTTAATCTTTAATTCCCTTTTGTCCGTCCCTGTGGAGACGATACTCGTACTTTCAACCATTTTACTACAACCATTTTAAGTGCGAGAAAACTCACATCACTCATCCACTCATTTTCTCATCTTAACGGCTAAGATTACTTCTCACTTTTCATATGAGGAGTACTTTTTATTTGAACCTCCCTCTTGTCATTTAATTCCCTATCTGAGTGCTAATGTTGTGATGTCAATTTAAGTCTCCTTAAAAAAAGACTTAAACACCTAGTTTATGCACGAAGCTTAGTTACGATTTCTTCACGATTTTTCCACAATGTTAAGTGGTGCATGTATGTATAATTATGTTCTCGCGAACCAATAAGCTAAAAGGAATTGAGTTTAAGCTCAACTCAATTGTTTACTGAGCCACGTCGAGCTGGGCTCGGTTCAAGTTTCAGCGAACTCGAGTTCCCCTGAGTCATTCATGAATAGGTAATGAGTGACTTGACACATTTTCAATCCTATAGAGTACATATCCGTGTAAAAGGAAGTTCATTTGAGAGTTGAATATTAAAAACAAGAAACGGCGTAATTAAATTAGGCTTGAAAGATGAAATCTGAAAGACGAAATCTAAACATGAAAAGATGGAAATGATAATTTAATTGAAATAATTATATTTTAAAATAAAATAGATATTTCTTTCTCATTTTCTTTTCTTTATGTTATAAGTAATTATCTATATTTCTTTTTGAAAGAATGACACAAATATTACCCATATACGTAGTACTTCTAATAGACAAAACTATGACTGTTTTTTTTATTTTTCCAAAAATATGACTTCCGTTTCCGTCAAAGTTGCACCCATCTTACTCTATTCAATTCTCTCTTACAAACATCCTCTACGCGACTACGCCCATCTCCGTTCCAAGCTTTTAATCTCTGCGCAACTATAGATCTGGGAGTGCCGCGGCGGCTGAAAGAGTCACCGCCGCCGCCGCTGAGATTCACCGGCGTAGCGCACCTCTTCTACAAATTCGTTGCCCCTGCATTGTCCTCGCATATGTTGACTGGAGCAGTTGGTGCAGGTCGCGACACTCTCCCATGAAATTCAGACTCCCATCGCCACCTCATCTCCTAGAACTCAATAACAACGAAGATCTAAACTCATATTTGTTGAGATGTCGTCTTTGGCCAGATCCATCGGTGGCCGCAGCCACATCCGCCGTCGTCTTCGATGGTGAAGTTGTTGCAGGTCACGACCAGAGTTTCTGTGTCGGGGATGAGGCTTGGAGGTGCATTGGAGGGGGGCCGGCGCAGAAGAGGCGAGCTGCAGAGAGGGAACAGGTAGGAGAGGGGCATGAAGGGGGCTATGACTGCGGGTTGCGGGGCTGGGAATTGAAGGGTGGCTAGGGAGGGGCTGTGTCTGATGGTGGTGATGGGTAGTGATGGGCGGGTGATTGTGCTCGTGTCAATGAATTTGGTGTCACTGTGACCGACGACGATGTTGCTTTCGTGGTGTCGCTATGGCGGTGTCACTGTGGTCGGCAGGGCTGATTAGCGATGGCGACAGTGACACGGGCGATGACGACATCAGTCATACGGCCGATGGCGGCAGTGACATCCGGCAGTGACATAAATTTGGAGCAGTGACATGAATATTTGACTATCACTTTATTTAGTCATATTTTTATCCAAATGTAAAAGTGGTTACATTTTTAAAATCAGCCTTAATTTAGTAATATTGAGACCCCCATTTTTTCATGTTTAAGCTACATCTAGTCATCCGACCTCACATTTTCCTTAAAGTCTTGAACTTTGATTTCTACATTTTGGCACGCCTTTTAAAACAATGTTGTAAAGATGGTAATTTTCCCCTTCTTTTTTCTAAAAGAAGTGATTTTTTTGTTCAAAATGATTATTAAGTATTTATTATTGATTTTACTCTGTATAAGGAAAAAAAATGTGTTATGGTAGAGAATTAATAAAGTAAAAACTGTGTGATTAAGATTTGTGTAAAGATGAAAAAATGATAGGAATCATAAATTGATTGATTAAAATGACAAAGTTTTTGTTATAACAAAAAATGAAAGCTGATAAAATTTTAAGAATACTACACTCTTTGTAATCATTGCTCCCTTCCTCTCAATTTAAGAATTTTAATTGTCTTCATTAGACATCGTAGTTAAATGACAATGTAATTATCAAATATAAAAAATTAAAAAGAATTTATCAACAACAACGCAATTATCATAAATGACCTCATTAGTCATTACATTATTACTCAATAAAACAATTCCGTACACAAATAATCTTATTAATTATTGTTTAAACACACTCATTTCC
Organism: Cuscuta epithymum; assembly: GCA_945859915.1. Classification (NCBI taxonomy): domain Eukaryota; kingdom Viridiplantae; phylum Streptophyta; class Magnoliopsida; order Solanales; family Convolvulaceae; genus Cuscuta; species Cuscuta epithymum. Next base: position 142,193 of record CAMAPF010000948.1, on the reverse strand, counting down.
AACCCTAAATAGGAATAATAGAATTTAGGAGATCATCTCCATTTCTCTTTTTATTTAAATAAATCCTTTTCAAAGGTTCACCCTCTGTGGCTCTCTGTGTCTCTCTTTCTCTCCTTTGTCTTTCGTTTTATTTTTTTATTTTTTATTTTTCTCCAGCTGCTGCTGCGGCTAAACCCTAGTACTGCGGGGAGTCTTTCACTTGTATTACCCAGTCGGTGCTTAGTAAAAGCCATGTCTGGTTATAATCTGAACTTTTCACCTGCAAGATCCGTGTCTCCACAGATAAGGAATGCCCTTGATGTCGACAGGTATTCTTATTTTTTAAATTTGTATTGAAGTTATGTTCATGGGTTTTGATCGTTTCTGGGATTTTTGGCAAGAAGGGTTATCTGTTCCTTGGATTGGATTTTTGGCTGTTGCTAGTGGGTTTTGATCTTTTCTTTGTGTATTTGGGTGGAAATTTTTCTCAGTAATCAGTACTTGTCAGAGCTGTTGGCGGAGCATCAAAAGCTTGGACCTTTCACTCAAGTTCTACCCACATGTACCAGGCTTTTAAATCAAGGTAATTTTTTAAGCTTCTACTTTTCTTTTTATTGGATCTCGGTTTTCTGGGTTTTACCACATGGTTGTTATTAATTTCATATTCTTTTATATTATTTTTTATAAATTCGATCTACTCTGCGATTAATTTTTCATTTGCTTTGCTAATCTACTCTGTTTTCACCCTTTTGGCTCATTTTAGATGTTGTCGCTATCTGCATTATTGTTGTAATTTTCTTGTATGAAAAGGGAATTAAGTGCTGTGCTTTTAATGGATTTTGAGTATCATTTATTTCAAACTTGCCAGCGTGGTGGAAAAGTGCTTCTAAAAATTTCTTCAATCAAACATGTTTACTGTTGGCCTGTTGCCAGTTGGATTTGCAATTTGTCGGAAGGAGATATTACTTATTTTATTTTGGGAAATGGAGGAGATATAATTATATGCTACGAAATTTAGAATACAATACACTCACTCCCTAAAAAGTCCTCTTTGAATAAGGTGCAACATTTTTCTTTGGGTCAATGCACAACTTTTTTTATTATGTTCAAGGTAAAATGGTTAATAACCATAAATTATACAGAGTACTTAACTAAATTAAACCTCCTGAACTCGTTTTCTATTTTTTTGAATCTAAGATCCTTGTTTTCTGTCAAAGAACTTCTGAAACATGACACTTAATGGGGAAGAATGGAGAACATAATTGTAATGAAAAAGGAATTCTAAAGGAAATGTAATTCTTTAGGATATCATTTATATAATGTTTTCTCAGCCTGTACTGTGAAATTTGAATTGATGCTATTTCAGTTCTTTGAACGTCAAAATGTTAGCTATTGCCTTCTAATGAGTACTTCTTAGGAAGAGCTTTTAAACATTCTAATGCAAAGCGTTCTTTTGAGAGTTGAGATTCTTCACATTCATTCATAGAACATGAATATGGATTCCATTTTCATTTTTTTTTCAGAAATCTTGAGAATTTCTGGAAGGATACCGAACCAAGGTTTTAATGAACTCGATAGGCTGAGACACAGGAGTCCTAGTCCTATGGCTTCTACAAATCTTATGTCAAATGTTGCTGGAGCAGGAGGGCTGGGTGGTGGTTGGAATGGACTTCCACAGGAGGTATTTCAAATCCAAATCTTACTTCTTCTATAAGGCTAAAACCAATCCAAACCAAACAAACCCAGTATGTTCTAGTAGGGTCTGAGGAGTATAAGGTACACACAGGCATTATTCCATTATCTCTACCTCAATATGTTTCTATGAAGATCCTGGGCGCTTAAGCGCACTAGGCGAGACACTATAGAGGTGGAACACCTTAAACTCTTCCAGGAAAGGCCATCTGAGATTCTGAGTGAGGTGCAATATAAGCGCAAGAAGCGCATGCCTGATTCGCGTGGACTGGTAAAGGGTTCTGAAGTTATTCTTCTTAAAAAAATAAGACTTGGGCCTATTTTATATAAACCCATATCAATAATAAGATGTAGCCCACCCAACTCATTGGGGAAAAACAACTTAATCCCTGTTAAAACTCTTCTTAGTCAGTATATTAAAGAGTGTACGTAAACTTAGACGTTTTCATCGTTGCAGTCTTATTTTCTTGTGTTTGACCCACACCCTGCACAACATGCACAAGGTAACCTCCTCCTATTTTTTTCCATCTACTTTCTGGTCTTATTAATTTCTTCTTTTCTTATATTTTTCTATTTATTTTGCCCTTTGAATATAAATCTATACGCTCTTTTATTATTTCTATCTCATCATTTAAAAGTCTATATCATTATCTTTTTTTTTGATCTGTCATTTTCTTTTTCTGATTCATACTTTATGTTTTAACATATAACAAGTTATTTCTTTCAGTTTTGTTTGTTTCTTTTTCTAACTTGTTTTATATTTTAAAATTATAATTATGTTATACGGAGTATATTTTAATATATTATAGTATATAGATGGTGCGCCTGACATGAGTCAGGTGAGTGTTATTTTGCGCCTTGCGCCTCAGGCGATTTGAGTACTTTAGCGCCTTGAGTGGCCCTCACTACTTTGACTACATTGCCCTAGGCTAACGAACACATTGGATGTTCTAGAAAGAATGCATTTTTTTTAAAAGATTACAGTAAAATTTTTGGAACTTAATCTGATTTCTCCCCTGTAATTCTTTATTGCTAGTTTAGTGTATAAGACATTATTTTTAATGACATTCTGGTGGTTATGCATGAAAAATATGCTTGTCTTGCCATAGAGTTACTTTAAAAATCGAGGATAGAAATTATCCACTTCTTAAGTCTTTTTTTGTCTGCTCTAATATAGCAGTGTGAAGCTCTTAGAGCTTGGTTGAACAACTTGAATTGGAATGGGTTTAGAGAGTTAGACGGGTAAATAGTGCTTGGTGAATCATGATTCAGATGTAGGAATGCCAATGACATTTTACCTTTTAGAATCACTCTAAGGGTCCTTATGATCTCAGAAAATGCATGGGAAAGAGTTTACCGAGTAAGAGAGCCAGAGAGGAAAATTAAAAGGAAAGAAAGTGCGAGGAAAAGTCAAATGTAGATCCAAACTCAATATATCTAATTATGGTGTTATTTCACTCATTTTTTTCTTTATTTATATTTTTATATTACCTCCATCCCAAAAACAAGTTCCGTTTTGACCTATGGATAAGCATGCACTCGGGGGCCTAAAACAAGTTTTGACCTTAAGGTCTTTTCTTTTCTTGCTTCAATTATAACCATAATGTTAATCTCATAATTAGCTCATTATAATAATGTTGAAAAGACATGTAATGCTTTTCTTTTCTGTTTCGAAATGTTACAGAGGTTAAGTGGACCCCCTGGAATGTCAATGGATTGGCAAGGTGCACCAGCAAGTCCTAGTTCCTATACTGTGAAGAAAATATTGCGATTAGACATCCCAGTTGATACTTACCCCAATGTAAGTGCTACATTCAGCTTTTAAAATTTGTTGAAGGAGAACTAATGATTTCTATTTAATTACGTAGTACTAAATTAGTTGGTGGTTTGTAGTTCAATTTCGTAGGACGACTTCTTGGCCCCCGAGGAAATTCACTGAAGCGTGTGGAAGTCACTACAGGATGTCGTGTATATATTAGGGGAAAAGGTTCTATAAAAGACCCAGACAAGGTAATAATCGTATTATCAAGAGTTTTGGGTCGGCTAACATAAATTGACATATGATATTGGGCATTTTACAACTTAAAAAAAACTCTTTTTTACTACGTATTTTTGTATGTTAAGGAGGTTTTATGTGTCGGCTTGGATTGAATTATGTATTTATGAATTCTTCTGATGTGTTCAGGAGGAAAAATTGCGAGGTAGACCAGGTTATGAACATCTGAATGAACAGCTCCACATTTTGATTGAGGCTGATTTACCTGCCAATATCATTGATATTAGACTCCGCCAGGCTCAAGAGATTATTGGAGAACTGCTCAAGCCAGTGGTAATTCTTCACCTAAGCTTTTTCTCTTGCAATTTCAGAGAATTTGATCAATAGTATGACCCATGTTCTAAAATTTTGGTAATGAACATGAATTGCTAAAATGATAGGTTTTGTTGAAATTTGTCAACCTGCCACAGTTTACGTTGTTTTTACCCCATATTTAACAACCCATTCATAATCTATCTTTCGCGGATTTGCCAAAAATACTTCATTCTATGTTACCAAGGCTTGTTTGATATAATTTTCTTGCCAGTTTTCAGTTTTCATGTTTTGTAACTTTAAAAGTTACTCCCTCCATAATCCATACTACTACGTATTTTGTTTGCAACATTAGGTTTTGTCACGATATTAAGAGAAGAATAATAGGGGTAATGTAAGGTGGTAAAGTGATATAAGTATATAACGTAGGAAATAAATGATTAAGAGATAAAGTAGGCGAGGGTAGCTAAGTATTTTGATAGATAAAACTATTCATAAAAGGGAATTTTGCAAAGTTTAAAATACAGCCCAAAAAGAAAAGTGATGCAAATAAAAGAATATGGACGTTGTATGACATATTGACATAAAATGCATCATGAACTAGAAATTATTTTTACTTAAACTAACCAGAAAATGTTTAAAAATGCCAAAAACATCAAACCTACATTTTCTTTATTCTTCAACTTGTTTTTTTCATAAAAAAAAACTCGGAAGAAAATAAGATACGGCCGAGCCCTTGGTACTCAGTTTATATATTTTTATGTTTTTCTTAACTAAACATGAAATATAAAAACCAGGAAGAACTGTTTCCTGTTTTTTGTTGTCAGTTTCAAAACAAACATGGTACATCCAAGTACAATCTTTCAGCTTCTTGCACATCCTATATGGGTATATCCTATAGTTTTTAAATACATAAAAAAACTGAAAATGATCGCCACACAGAACAGGCTTTAAGTTTTTAGTTTTCAGCTATTAGCTAGTTTTGTTAGCTTGACGTGCCAAGTGTAGCTTATAGGCTATAACTAAATGAGAACATATAAAGAAAACTTGATAGTAAAGTGTTTGTCGGATAAGATAAATGAATGTGTATGGTTGTGAAAATAAACAAACTTAATAATAAGCATTCTAACATTCCTAGAAATGGATATGAGGAGGTAAACTGAGAAAAAGTATTTGAGAGTGCATAGATTCTTATACTCTTGTATCTTATATTCAAGGACAAGATCTTCCCTTGCACATTTCATGGCTCAAAAACTTGCACCTTTTGTTTGTAGGATGAATCACAAGATTATATTAAGAGACAACAATTGCGGGAATTAGCATTACTGAATTCTAATTTCCGTGAAGAGAGTCCCGGACCAAGTGGCAGTGTGTCGCCCTTCAATTCCAGTGGAATGAAGCGTCCCAAGACTGGCCATTACAAAAGCTGATCCTGATTATGTATAACTTCTTGGTGAGGGCGGTTCCGTCTTTTTATTCGCAGGGTCGTGCGTCTCTCTGCTTGGCTCGCTATTACCAAACATATATATAGATGTGACATTGAAGATTGGGCTGTGGTCTCGTTGCATGTTGGGCTTTTACTATGTCTTTAAATCTGAGATAGCCATACAGTGGGTGGCGGGGTGGGGTGAGTACAAAGGGGGAGAGATAAAACAAATTATGTTCTTTATACAGTTTACCTGATTAAATTTACATGGTTGGTTGGTCGGTGTCTCGAGCTGGAGTTTTCGTGTGAGTTCTTGCGAACTTTGATTCTTTGAATTTATTTGTGGTGTTAGTGAACTCTTATTATTTTAGTGTGAAATATCATAGCCTTATTGCTATTGTTATATTAGTTCATTGTAGAAAGGTTATTGGTTTGAAGCAAGCTTTGTAGCAGAAATACCTTCTGCCTTGTCTATTATATTTTGTTAGAAGTAATGAACTTGAAATGAATGGTTGTTGATCTGTGGAGCCATTGTTTAGTGTTTTCTCCGCAGGTTATTTTTAGTTATTTTTAGATAGCTCCCTGAGGTATGAGCATTTGACACTTTGAGATGGACTATGCAAATATTGGTGAAGTGCTCCCTAGTCCACTATCCTATGAGGCTATGATCCTATCAAATCTCAAATAGACTAATGAAAATAATTGAAAAGCCTTGATCAAATTTCAAAGCGTATACTGCAGGAGAAGTGGAGAACCAGTCTTAAATGAACACTCCTTCGTATTTTACATTAATAAAAATATCATTCTCCCTCCGGATTTTAAAGATCAGTACATTAGATTCAGAAACAGTATTTAAAGAAGAAATAGTAGAGCTGTAGAGGTTATGAATAATTTTAAAAAAGAAAAAGACAAGGTAGAAAATTATGAAAGGGAAGATAAAAAATAAAAAAAGTAAAGATAATTGAGTAATTTTAGATGAAAAAATTACCACAAAAGGAAAGTGTAGCACATTTAAAAATATATTCTAAATGAGAAAGTGTAGCAAACTTTAAAATACGGAGGGAGTATCTGTTGTTGGACAAATTGACAATAATAATATCACATTTCTTTGGTCGTTGCTCGTAAAATAAAAAAAAAATCAATTTTGCTCACCTTCTTTCTTTAATCTTAACTAGTTGATGATACGTTATTTCGGATTATATATTTTTCCTTTAAAAACTATTAAATGAAAAATCTCAACTTTCAATGTTCTCATACTAATCTCATACATCTTTTTTCATTATTCTCCATAGAAGTTTTGTCTTTATTTTTATTTCTTGATTCTTTGAATCCTTTTGCTCCTAATTTTTATTCTCAATCACCTCAATGTTTATGTATTCTATTTTCATGCTACAATTTTTTGTTTTGTTTGGGGAGGGGGGGGGGGGGGAGGGGGTTCCTACTAGAGTTTTTTCTTTTTCTTTTTTCTTCTTCCCATAATATATCTTATTTCCCTTTTAAGTGTTTATTTCCAGATTAATTTGTTTTTCATAAAAGATATTTTTCTTGCACTACTTTCTACCTTTTCTGGTGTACTTTCTTTTATACTTCTACATGTTTAATTTCTCTCTTTTCTCTTAACTTTATCATACAGAAAAGGGAGGAAATATATCAACGGTAGAATTATGGAAAGAATAAGAAAACGGATTAAAAAACAAGTTGAAGTTAAAAGAAAATATAGAAGAAGGTAGACTGAAAAAATATCTTTTAAAAAAGGAATTAATTAAGATAAATACATAAAAAGGGGAGTGAAAAAAAAGACGGAAAAAAACAAAAAAAGAGTATCAAAAGACGAAATTTTGCATTTGATTAATACAATCATAATTCATACAAAATACTTTTTAATTATTTCCTTTTATCTATTTGAGATGTGATAAGTTTAAGAGTACGTAGGGGCACTTCAATAATATATCAATAACTTACCTCAAAGTGTTAATTATCCATACCTCAGAGGAGGTATATGAAAATAACTCTTTCTCCGTCCCACATTTTATTCCATTTATTTGGTTGTATTCGTTTACCAAATGCACCAGTCCATCTACCAACTTAAATTGTTTTGGTAGCTTTTGGAGATTTTTTTTTGAAAATAGCTTTTGGAGGGTTTTAAAAAGCATTTTACATTTTCACCTCCCTCCTCCACGTTTTTTCCAACCAAACACATAACTTCACCTAGGGATTGGACGGGTTTCAGGACTAAGGGTTGGTTTGCAACTGATTTTAAAAAAGCACTTCTCAGCTTTTGGTTTTAAAAAAGCACTTATTTTCCCAAACACTACAACTTTTATTTTTCTCGGCTTCCGCGTCAAAAGTGCTTTTACTTTTTCTATTACACAAAAGGCACTTATTTTACCAAACACTACCCACTTTTACTTTTCAAAATCACTTTTTTCTCAAACACTATCAACTTTTATTTAATCACTTTTCCCCATTTCATTAAAAAAAGCACTTTTTTAAAAGCAGAAGCTGTTGCAAACAGACCCTAAGGAATTCAGATCCGGTAGTGACATGGGTACGCTCTGGGACCAGGCTGGGCCAGGTCGGTACCATCCATTTAATTATTTTTTTTTTTTAAAAATAGTGCAGTTGGGCCCGGTTGAGACTAAAAAATCGAGCCTGAAGCCCGCCCCTGTGCCCCATATAACTACTGGTCTGGGCCTAATTAGTAACGGGCCGGGAAAGGGTCGGTCTGTCCTAATCCATCCCTAACTTTACCTTACACCCAAATTTCTCTAACCAAACAAAGCCTTGGGCACTAAACAAAAAAGGAGTGCAATGTAGTTGGAACTTGGAAGGGGTAAAAGACACGCATTTAATAAATACATAAACATATGATCATGAAATTGCTAAGTATGTAATGAGTGAAATGTTAAAGTGCACATAAGCAAGAGATTATCAATGATTAGGAATGATGAAAGTGTTAAGAGTGTTAATATTAAAAGATGAATATGATGTACAAACCAATAATCAATAACCAACTGAATCATGCAAGTAAAGCATATAGATCGAATCCCACACTTAACTCCTTTTCGATATTAGATTATACATATAATTCTATTCTATTATCATAGTCAACTTTGGTATGAACATTGCACAAACGTTTTTTAAATATATAAATGAAAATCAATATTGTAACTTACTGATCTAGCCTAATTAGAGTTGTTCTGGCTTGAGATTTGGTTAAGCCCAATTAAATCTAATTTGGTTTTTCTAATCACCTAGTTTGATAGTATCCCTATTTTATTCTTGTTCAATATTGGTCGGGTATGTTCAAAACTGATGTGTTTTGATTTGGTTTGTTTAATTCTAATATGATTTGGTACGGAACTAAATAATTTTGAGTGAACATGTTAACTAATTTAAATACTCGTAATATTGAAAGAGAATTGCAATTTTGTCTAGTTAAATATAACGAACCACATCACTGGTTGGTGTACATTTGGTGATATGGTTACATTTCCTCATCTTAGAAGTTAGAAACCGATTTTACCAGTGATACGGAGTATAAAAAGATAGATTGCACCTAACATGTGTATACTTAATCATTTTAAATAGATATGTTGTGCCTAACTTTAATAACTATTTAATACATTTGATGCAGTTCACCACAATCAATAGAATATATAAATTTTATTCTCTATAGAAATTCTTGGTGTACACGTTCTTATACACACCAGTACACCTTCGAGTCTGCGAAATGTTTTTTTTTTTCTTCTGTGAATGTCTGTTCACAAACAAAACCAGCTTGTTTTTTCTGTGGAAAATTTTACAGACAAAATAAACAAGTTTTTGTCTGTCGATTGGGATTCATAGACAAAAAATAACTCTCACAGACACGAAGGTGTACTGATGTGTATAAGAACGTGTACAATTTTTTTTTTGAAATTTTATACCCGAGTACAAGTTAGTAGAACATGAGAAATGTCTTCAAAATATTTAATTCATCAACAATCTTTTTGTTTACACACGTTCAATACGTATTGCATCACAATCTCTCACAAAACATTATTATTTATGGATTATTAAATTAGGAGTCCGTTTGAATACCTTATTTCTCGTCTTATCAGTCATATCAATCAACTTTTTCACTAAATATACTCCTTCCGTCCCTAAATTTACTTCCAACTTTCCTTTTTCGTCCGTCCCAAAAAGAACTTCACTTTCCCTTTTTGGCAAAGAATTTGTGGTTCACAGCATTTCTCTCTCCTCTGCACAACTCTACACCACACAATTCTCACTTTCTTAATCACCGTGCCACTTTAATTTGGAAGAACAATCAGGGACGGAGGTAGTATAACTTTTGATCTTGTTCGCTGTCACGCTGAATTGTGTAATAATAAAAATAAATGAGGTTGAAGTTACTTTTGTGGCTGAATTGTCTGAAGTTACTGTAGATGATAATTTTAAGACATGGACTACTCCTCTTATCAGGTTGACCTTTTAGGATGGAACCCCAGATCTTAACATGGTATCAAAGCCAAATCGATCCCCTTATGAAAAATAACAACACGATTATAAAAAAATGACAATGACAAACCGACGGAAAAAACGAATGGCGACACGATCCAGACGAAGTGTCTGGTCGTGAGAAGGGGTGTTAGAATCCACACCGGAAAAGTTTGAATCAACAAAGTGCTATATTAAGGCATGGACTACTGCTCCTATCAGGTTGATCTTTTAGAATGGAACTCCGGTCTTAACAGTTATTTTTCATGTAACTTTTTCTTTATTTCATTAATAAAAATATTATATTTTTTCATAACTCAACAGATTCAATCAATTCAGTCACTTCACCCAGAATTTCATAAATTTGAACAGAATCAATCGATTCAACCAATCGGGTTCTAAATTTCTTAAAGAACATCTCTATAAAATATGTGTAATGTCACAAGCAAGAAATGTACGACACAAACATTTATCTATGCACACATACGATAACATATACGGAGTACAAGAGAAAGACGGGATACATCGGGAGAAAGAGACGATACTGCAAGAGGTGGGGACTTGTATAGAAATTTGTTTATTTTTGAACTGTTATAACTTCCTTACTTACACTCCATTTATTACAAAAAATAAATTAAAATTATATTTTTTTGATTTTTCATATGACAACAATATTGCATGCATAAGATTAAAAGAGTCGAAGATCTAACTGTTGAGAGATTTTAGGGTAAAATATATCTTACAGCTGGTTATACCGTGCGCACGGTACAACCAGTTCTTTTTTGGCTTTTGCGTTTCTTCGTTTCGCTCCGGAAGAATGACCGGCTTCGCACCAAGCCTCGCACCAGGTTTCCCTGATCTCGCTTGCTTCTTCGATCTGGCTTCGCACCTGGTTGACTGTCACCAACGCTTAGTTGCTTACCACTCGTCTCCTTCTCCTCCAACTCGGTCCTCATCACCGCCGCTCACCGCTCGTCCCCTTCTCCTCTAGCACAGACGCAGACACGCAGTGGATCCGCCAACGTAGTTACCTCTCTTCCCTCTGTCTTTCTTTCTACTCTTTTCATTTTTCTCTTTTTCTTATACAGTTTTGCTGTTTGAGATTGTGATTTTTGAAGATAAGGAGAGTCTACTCGTTGCTGAGGAATCCTTACTGCTATTGATCTCAAATGAGTTTTATATTAAACTCAAATGAGTATACGCATAAACAAAATGAGTATGCGCATACACAATGAATATTAAACACATTAGAAATGCGTTTTATGTTAAACTCAAATGAATATAACGCCCAAAATCAATGAGCATACACAAATGAGTATTTGAATTTTTGATACTCATTCTGTGGTTATGTATGCTCATTTGGTACCACTTTATTCTTATTTTAAAATGTTGCACATTTCAAACCTATCATACTACATTATATTCACATATTGCATTTAATTGGAATTGATTATAAAAGAAAAAATAATTTAAGATTTTTTTATAAAAGAAAAAATAATAAAAAGAAAGTAAACTAGAAGATATGAAGCAAATATCACTGATGCTCATTGTTAGACTCCTAATACTCAAAAGAACAAACATGATGCTCAACAAAATTGCATCAATACTCATTTAAGAGAAGTCGTGATTTTCACCAGAATTACAAAATTACCACCGGCTATACGGTGCCGACCGTACAGTCGGTTGTATGGTATACACTTTCTAGATTTCAGTCTCAAATATTTTTAATCACATCCAAATTCTATAATCATGATCTCATGATTCTAATTTTGTTTTCACCTTTCAGTTTTTCTTCTTCAAAAATAGGTCCAAAATAACAACAAAAATCAAACTTCAAATTTATTTAATTTTACATTGGATTGTTTTAGTTTTCAAATAATAATTATTCGTAAAGAATATATTGACAAAAATGATGTATAATAATAAAAATAAGGATTTGATTAAAACATTATGTTGTATGAATATATTGACAATATTAAGTTATAGAAAAATCGAAGTGACTAAAAGATAATGAGAAAAAATTATTATACTTCTTCCGTCCCGCCAAAATTGACTCATTTTTCTTTTTCGAGAAATCTTATTAAGATTGACTGATATCAACTTAGTAAAATTTCTATGACTTAAAATCATTTTTATTAGTTTAGAATTCAATATCAATTATATAAAGGTAGATTCTATGGTACCCATAAGGTACCGTACCTTTGTCCACATGGACCAATCAGAATCATGCAGTTGAATTATTTAAATCTAAATTAAGAGGAATTTAATAATTTGGAACAATCAAATGCATAGTAGGTACGGTACCCCATTTTTTAAATGGGTACCGGAGTTGTCAGCTTATATAAATTCATTTTTTTAATAATCAAATTCACTGCCACCCTCTTGTTTCTAAATGTTAGTGGGACCCTAATCAAATGTGGACTATTTGCAATGAGATGTACGGTTTTAAGCCTAAAATTTTTTAATTGTGATTATCTCACAAATGTTTCACACTTTCACCTTTGTTTCTTACTTTCTTTCAAGAAAACATCCCCTTTCTATTTGAGTTCTATTTGGTTCTTTTAATTAACTTTGTCGCGAACCAATAGATATGGCGATGTTAGCTCGTCTGCGCCACTCCACCATCAACACCCTTTGCCGGAGTCGCGATATCATCAGTTCTCCAACCGGTCTCTCCGGCCGTAATCCCATTCTTTCAGGCGATTATGCTTCTTACAAGAAGACCGTACCCCATTTTCCCAACCCACGGTACTTCCTGCAAACCCCACGCGCCGCCTTTTGCTCTGCCGCCGGCAGCCGGAACAATGCGAGACCCTTTGCTGCGTTTCTTTCCGGGTGGAGATCCAGAGTCGCCGCAGATCCGCAGTTCCCTTTCAAGGTGGCCATGGAACAACTGGTCGGCGTCAGCGCTTGCGTCGCCGGCGACATGGCGACCCGACCCAACTTCGGCCTCGACGAGCTCGATTTCGTCTTCTCCACTCTGGTCGTAAGCTGCATCCTCAACTTCCTGCTGATGTATCTCCTAGCGCCGACCCAATCATCATCATCCTCTGCCGCCCGATCTCCGCCGTGGATTTTCGCGAACTGCCCCCGGAGCCACATGTTCGAGCCGGGAAATTACGGCGTCCTCCGCCGTCTGGGAACGTTCGCCTACAAGGGTGCCCTGTTCGCGGCGGTCGGATTCGGCGCCGGACTGGTGGGGACCGCCGTCTCCAACGGGCTGATCAAGATGAGGAAGGAGATGGACAGCGGCTTCGAGCCGCCGAACAAACCGCCACCCACGGTTCTGAATGCGGCCACCTGGGCAGCGCACATGGGAATCAGCAGCAATTTGAGGTACCAAACGCTGAACGGAGTCGAGTTCTGGCTGGCGAAGAGTCTGGTTCATCGGCCATTGTTGTTCAAGAGCTCTGTTGTGGCGCTGAGGTGTTTGAATAATGTGGTCGGAGGGGTGTCGTTTGTGCTATTGGCTAGGCTGACTGGTTCTCAGAGTGTGGATCAGGGGAAATCAACTCCGGTCTAATTCTTTCAATTGACCATGTTTTAGTTATTTGTACTTCGTACTATGAAGAACTTTTGGTCCAAATAATGATCCAGTAATGCTTCCTCTATACGACATTTTATTGGCTAATCAATTTGTGTGCATATACAATTTGACAGAAGTTCTATGAAGAGAATCATTTTCCAAACAGACAGAAAGACTCAACATTTAATCGGGGTGTAAAATGGTGTACAAATGCAGGATACAAATAGCCTTGGTGATAATGATAACCTTATTCATATGCTCGGGTGCATTTGGCTTGGCATTTGGTTTCTATGAGTCGATATCTTTAACACAAAACATTTGGTCATCATAAATCACGTACTTCGTAGTTAGTTCCGAATGCCAAGCAAAAAATACTCTACATCAAACTTTTGCCATAGCAAATTAAACTTAAATTGAGCCGATATAAGATCATGCTAGAAAATAAGATCATACTAGAAAATTATAGTCCAACTAAAAACATCATCGGTTCATGAACTGATAAACCACCTTTACATTTTATGAATATTTTCACTTATATCGGAAGTTTTGGGTCTAGTATAATCTCATTAGGTTTTTAAGTTTGATGTGAACACATGTAGCTAGTCTAGTAACATTTGGGGTATGTTTGGCAAATGGCTGTTAGCTGTTGTTGTTAGCTGGTTGTGTCAGCTGTTTCCTAGCAGCTGATTGTGTTAGCTGTTTTGACCGGCTGGTTATGTTAGCTGATTATAGATAATTGTTTGGTAAAATTGGTTGTTTCGAAATGGCTGATAGAGTGTAAATTGAACCAGCCGAATGAATAAGCTGCCCCCCTTAGCTTCTTCAACAATCCATTTTTTCAGCTTTTCAAACTCAACAAGCTAATTTTAAAAGTCATTTACCAAACATTATTATTAGCTTCTTTGACAAATCAAACAGCTGAAATGGGTCAAACAAGCTAAAAGCCGATTGGTAAGCCATTTGCCAAACATATCCTTGATATTATGTGTATCTTAATATTATCTATATCTAGTTTGATATGGTTTGTTCAAAACTAATCAAGTCTCGTTTGATCTAGCTAGCTCAAACTGAAATAATTCAAAGAGAAAACTTCCTTTATATGACTCATTCACTCATAAGGTGTAAATGTTTACTCTTTTTGTTATTTTGTTCGGACTAAGTAATCCTCCTTTAGAAATAAATTGTTCCATTGATATTTTTCTATTGTGGATAGCTTCTTCAATCTTCATTTAAATTGAGTTGAACTTCTTGGTTGTCTTCTCGTGTGGAATGTGGGGATTTGGATTTGCTTTAAATTGGTTTGAGATATTGGTGGATTCTTCATTTTATGACGAGTCACATGCTACAAGACACTAAGAAACCTAGCATCATTATGTTTATATTTACGTTAATTACGTATGTTTTATAACCCAATTCTTAAAACCCAAGTAGAAATAAAACTCCATCATTGGACGTGGCGTGAGCTTATTATTATGGAGAATGCGTTGTGTACACAACCAGTTACACAACCGGTTACACAGCACAAAAAGGCCCACCTCTCCCCTTTTCCACGGTATTATCTCTCCCTTCCCTCTTTCCTGCTTTTCCTTTTTTCCTCTTCCTCCCTGCGCCTAACTCTCTTCTCCCTCTTTTCCTCTTCTCTTTTTTTCGTTTCTCTCCCTCCCAGGCCTAACTTTCTTTTCCCTCTTTTCCTCTTTTCATTTTCGTTTCTCTCCCTCCCTCCGCCCAACTTTCTTCTCCCTCTTTTCCTCTTTGCTTCTCCCTCATACTTCGTATATAACTCTCTCTTTATCTCCCTTTCTCCATCTTTTTTCTTTTCTCTTCTTGTTTTCTTCATCTCAAAACCTCTCACTTTTTTTTGCAGATCTAAATCCGCACAGAAAAATAGGAGTCACAACTTCAATCTACCTTGCTCTCTCAAATATTATTCATGAGGTAATACTTTATTTCATCTTTTTTGTGCATCTAGGGTATATATATATATTCCCTTTTTAATTTTGTATATCACATATGTTGTTATGATATGTTGTTATGATGTTGAATACTAGTACTTATTACACTGTTATACTAAATAGATTGTGATGTTTATCATTTAAAATTTTGTTTGTATCACATATAAAATACAAAAATTTCTCTGTTAAATTGATTTTCACAGACAAATTGTAAAGATTTGTCTGTATCGCAGACATTTTAGATTAGATTTTTTCATAAAGTGTCTGTGATACAGACAATTTTTTTAATTTTTGTCTGTGCGAAAATTGATTTTCTTCATAAATCGCCACTCAATTTGCTTGTGTAGCCGGTCAAATTGTCTGTGTACAAACAATTATGTGAATGCATCTTGTAAAGAAGTACGTCATAGAACTTCTTTATTATAAAGTATATGTGATACAGACAATTTTTTATTTTTGTCTGTGTGAAAAACGTTTTTCTTCATAAATCGCCACTCAATTTGCCTGTGTAGCCGGTCACATTGTCTGTGTACAGACAATTATGTGAATGCCCATGCATCTTGTAAACTATCAGTAACTTGTGTATGTCTTCTCTATGACTTCTTTATTGATGGGGTTTGAATATTACGTAGTACTTGTTTATTGTCAAGTTAATGTATCATTTAAATTAAATGTATTTTAACTAAAAGGAGCTTTAACCATGTTACTGCTTCAGGGACATCTTCTAACTCTTCGTGACCAATACTAGTATCTTGAAGGCCCGTGATTGAGAACTATGTCTCTTTTCGAATCGGGAGCAAGACAGGTGATATTTCTAATCGTGGCATGAAATGGATTCAGAAGATCAAGATTGAGAGATTTAAAGCAAATGATAACTACATACTTTGTTTTTGTAATTAGTTGTTTGTATTTGTTTTGATATTTAATTGTTTGTCATTTGTTTATTAGTTGTCTGTATATATTTTGAGTTGTCAGTAATGACTTGTCTGTCATGTTATTGTGAGTTGTCTGTAAGAGTCGGGAAGTTGTCTGTAACTCATATTTAGTTGTTTGTCATTTCATTGTGAGTTGTATGTAATTTGTGGGTTGTCTATTGTCTGTCTAGTTATACGTATTGTCTGTCTTTTTTATGAAGCCTGTGCCAAAATGGTATTCACAATAAAGTAATGTATGTATGTGTATACTTATTGTCTGTATGTGTACACTTAATGTCTGTCTCGTAATACTAATAACATCTCAAAAATAAACATCACAAATTACATACAGACAACTCAAAACGAAAACAAAAATTAACCATCAATTACAGACACATAGACAAAACTTCACGAGTCTTTATAACAAATACAGACATTGCACTTACAAATTTTGTTTCAAGTATATCTCTAACAAATTGTGATCGGGTGAATAACGGTTTTTTATGTTCAGGGTCCTAATTTCGTTTGTCTTAGTCTGTGGCTAAGACAATTTTTTTGTATTCATTTAAAAAAATATAAAATAATAGTTTGAACACTGACACGAATAACTTATTTCAACATATATACCTATTAAGGTAAAAAGAATATTTATACAAACAATTATGGTTTGAACAATTATGCACACATAATATAAATGAACAATTTTTGTTTGTACACAAACAAAAACTTTATTGAAATTGTCTGCACACAGACAAAATAAGCTTGTTTAAAAATTATCTGTATACCAATAATTGGTTAAAGCTTATCTTTACAAATACACTTAGAAACAAACTATATTTGTCCGTGACCAAAAAAGAAAGTTTAAATACACTATCATATTAATACAAGATATATAACTGTGCTACAAACAACTAATTACAAAAACAAAGTATGTAATTATCATTTGCTTTAAATCTCTCAATCTTGATCTTCTGAATCCATTTCATGCCACGATTAGAAATATCACCTCTCTTGCTCCCGATTCGAAAAGAGACATAGTTCTCAATCACAGGCGTTCAAGATACTAGTATTGGTCACGAAGAGTTAGAAGATGTCCCTGAAGCAGTAACATGGTTAAAGCTCCTTTTAGTTAAAATACATTTAATTTAAATGATACATTAACTTGACAATAAACAAGTACTATGTAATATTCAAACCCCATCAATAAAGAAGTCATATAGAAGACATACACATCCTACTGGTAGTTTACAAGATGCATCACATAATTGTCTGTACACAGACAATTTGACCGGCTACACAGGCAAATTGAGTGGCGATTTATGAAGAAAATCGATTTTCGCACAGACAAAAATTAAAAAATTATCTGTATCACAGACACTTTATGAAAAAATCTAATCTAAAATGTCTGCGATACAGACAAATCTTTACAATTTGTCTGTGAAAATCAATTTAACAGAGAAATTTTTGTATTTTATATGTGATACAAACAAAATTTTAAATGATAAACATCACAATCTATTTAGTATAACAGTGTAATAAGTACTAGTATTCAACATCATAACAACATATCATAACAACATATGTGATATACAAAATTAAAAAGGGAATATATGTATACCCTAGATGCACAAAAAAGATGAAATAAAGTATTACCTCATGAATAATATTTGAGAGAGCAAGGTAGATTGAAGTTGTGACTCCTATTTTTCTGTGCGGATTTAGATCTGCAAAAAAAAAGTGAGAGGTTTTGAGATGAAGAAAACAAGAAAAGAAAAGAGATGGAGAAAGGGAGATAAAGAGAGAGTTATATACGAAGTATGAGGGAGAAGCAAAGAGGAAAAGAGGGAGAAGAAAGTTTGGTGGAGGGAGGGAGAGAAACGAAAATGAAAAGAGGAAAAGAGGGAAAAGAAAGTTAGGCCTGGGAGGGAGAGAAACCAAAAAAAGAAAAGAGGAAAAGAGGGAGAAGAGAGTTAGGCGCAGGGAAGAAGAGGAAAAAAGGAAAAGCAGGAAAGAGGGAAGGGAGAGATAATACCGTGGAAAAGGGGAGGGGTGGGCCTTTTTGTGCTGTGTAACCGGTTGTGTAAACGGTTGTGTACACAACGCATTCTCCTATTATTATATCGATCCAAACTGATGTCATTGAATTTTACTAGTACTAGTAAGTGGAAGTCTAGTCATCTTGGTTTATTGCTTTCTGTGTTTGGTACGAATATCAGACTCCCACCCTAAATTGAACCAAAACTCCGGGCCAGGGTACGTCGAAATCAATGCAAGGGCAACAGAGTTCTGGTTTGTCTGGGCATGGGCTATTTTTTTTTAGTTTGTAGGCATTTCGATTTTATTTTCTTTGACCTAAAAATAATGGGACATGGACGTTGTATTAATTAATAATTATGAATCGAAAATAGAACTAGTTGAAGAATGGAACCTGAACACGCAAATGGTTGCAGGGTCGGAGTCAAAGCACTGGACCAGACTGAGCCGATACAAAAAATATTTTTGGAAAATAATTTACATAGAATTTTTTACTCTAAAAATTTAGACATTTTTAAAATTTGGGCTGAGCTAGGATCAGGGTTGGCCCTCCCCTAGCTCCGCCCCTGATTGGTTGTCTTGATCGATCCCTGTTACTTCATAAATTCTAATCCGGGAGTTAGCCTATTTAAATCCAACATGAAGAATGGAACCTATTTAAGTCTAATTTTAGGTGTATTTGTTTTGCAAATCTGGTCTCAAATCTAATACGAAGTACGTTACACACTATATAATCAAGGTCTGACATAGTGATATGTTAATGCCTAATACCTAATCTAATTTTGTATGGTTCACGACCCAAATAAGTCAATACAACACATGAATTATTTATTTTCAAGCGTGTGAATTGTTATTTCACCTTTTATAGCAAGTGGAAGTGACTAACTTGTGCTGTTATCACATAGCCAATCGAACTATTGACCTAGCTATAAGAAGATAATTGGTTGTACTCTATTGGTGGGCATAGCTTAACTAGTAGATATGCGGTGCCACAAAAGTAAATATCATGTTCGATTCTTGACAATTACGATAAGAGGTTACTAACAAAAGTGCATAAGATCTCTACGAATGCTTGAACCAAAGTCTCATTCACTATCTACCGCTCTATCAGTCTGTGATTAAATTCGATTTACATCATCCCAGATTCGATTAACATCCAATATACCAAATATATACTACCGAGTATATAATAATGCAAAAAAGTGGACACACGTGAAACAGGTAACAAAGTAATGTACATCCAAAATGGGCTCTACTATCTACCTAGCTCACTCTATTTGTTGCAAGTTGCGACATTGTCTATTGTACGTACTATCCTTCTCGTCTTTGCTGCAATGTACCGCAAACCGACCCAAGCTTTGAGGAAGGTCGCTAACCTTTAGAAAAATTCCAATATTATTGGGGAATGGGTATAGCCGTTTGGCGGGACTATTTTTCAGTTTATCAGGCTTATAAGTTAACTTCTTCATCAAACACGTAACTTTTGTTTTTGCGTGCTGAATTGTGTAATAAGCAGAAAAACTAAGGTTGAAGTTACTTTTATGGCTGTATTGATTGAAGTTATTGTAGATTACCATTTTAGTTATTTTTACATATAATTTTTTCTTTATTTTATTAATAAAATATATTTTAAAAATAATTTTTTCTTAAATCAGCAGAATCAGCCAATGCAACCACTTCTGCCAGAACTTCATAAATTTCAGCAGAATCAGCCAAAACAACCGATTTTTGTGCTACCAAACAGGCTCCTCATATTACATAGATCTATATTAAAGCTGGCCCGAACCGAGCCGTCCCAAGCCTTTTCGTGTCGGGTCTGGCTTGAAACGATTGGTACATATAAAAGTTAAGTTCATACACAGATTTTATGGACCAGTGTTTCTAGAGATTTGATATCACATGATTTACATAATTACATGCTCTCTACATCAGAGTTAAGTATATCAAATCAGACTTGAATTAAACATACAAGATTAATTTGAGGATTGGACCATTCCTCCGTTCCAAACCGTTGCTAGACGGCCGACCTCATAATCCCCATATCCCCCCAAATGTCTCACCATTCATCTTGGCTCGGCCCGCTAGGCTCGGTTATAGACCCCTAGTGATGCATTCGGGGACTTTCTCTAGGAGTGTTGTCTCCATTTTTTTTTATATATACATGAAATGCCGGTCGAGCCGACCGCTACTGATAGATTTTCTTCAAGTGTTCAACATTCCATACGCAAGTCGGGCGTCCTGCTATAGTTTGTAGTGTGAAGGTCCCATGTGCAAATTTGCACTATACCTTGTACGGGCCTTCCCAGTTCTTGGCCATCTTTCTGCCTTTAGGCAGCTTGCTCTTCTCTCGTTTCCTTGGGACTAAGTCTTCCACCTCAATGGCCCTTATTTTGACCGCTTTGTTGAAAGAACGCTGGGTGACCCGATGGTACTCTTGCATGCGACGGGAGGCAAGATCCATTCGTTCTTCAAAGAAATGGAGCTCCGCTCGCTGGGTTTCCTCATTCGGCTCGGGTTGATAGTGCATTACTCCATGCGTTGGCATTAATACTTTGGTAGGATTCTTGGCCTGGAATCCATATGCTAGAGCGAATGGGGTTTCCCCGGTGGCTGTCCTCGGCGTTGTTCAGTATGTCCACAGAACATAGTTCAATTGGTCCGGCCAGGTGGATGCATAATCCTCTAGCTTCTTATTGATCCCATCCATGATGGTCGAGTTCATGTTCTCCACTTACCCGTTGCCCTGAGGGCACGCTATCGAGGCCTTAGAGTGTCTGAGCCCTGAGGCCCCATTTTGCCAAGAACTCCTTGAAGCCCCTGTCAATGAATTGTCAGCCATTATCCGTGATAATCTGCTCGGAGACCCCAAACCGACATAAGATGTTCTGCCAGACGAAACGATGATACTGATACTCAGTGACAATGGCCAACGGCTCGGCTTTCACCCATTTGGTGAAGTAATCAATCCCCACAATGATGAACTTCTTTCCATCAATCGTCGTGGGCAATGGTCTGAGCAGATCTACTCCCCATCTGGCAAAAGGTAGGGATATGGTCATTGAGAGTAGAAATTGGCCAACCGGCCGGGGACAGGGGCACACTTTTGGCACATCTCACACTTCTGGGTGTGGTTGAAACAATCTTGCTGGATGGTTGACCAATAATACCCGTGCACAATGATCTTTATGGCTAAAGTCTGTGGCCCTTGATGGCTTGAACATATTCCTTCATTTTGAATACATTATAAATGTATTTAAAATTTATATCATAGTTATTAGTAAAGTATACAATAGTCACTATGATAACAATTTTAAATACAATTATAGTTATTGAAAGTCACTATGATTTGATAGGCTCGTTTCGTTCCTATCTTTTCACTCATATTTTGGGTGTTAATTGTCTAATTTTTATTTTAATCGGGTGACTATTGGGGGTTTTGAATGAAAATTTGTTATTTTTCGGTCCCGGTGGCATTCATTTTCAGTGTAGTATTTTTGTACACAATTTGACATTTTTGGAGTAATTTGATTGTAAAGTTACATATTATTAGCGGGTGTGGTGAGTTGTTATTGTATAGGCTGAGTTTGCGGTGAATTATTTGGGCCGGATCATTTAGGACTGTTTTTGAAGTTAAGTGCAATCCAAGAAAAAAAAAGGCACTAGCAGTCCAAAAGAGAAAAAAAAAAGTGCAGCAGGTTGTTCGTCTCACTAGCAGCCCAACAAGGAAAAGAGATGAGCTGGGTTTTCTCCCTGAAAACAACCCCAGCCGCAGGAGAAAATTCCATTTTTTTGCATTCTCTCTTCACTTTTGGATTTCCGCAGCCGCACCCAACAGTTTTCTTATTCTCTGGAGAAGCAACCGACAGCAACTAGAAGACCAAAACACCTGCAATTTTTCTTTTCTGTTCATTTAGCAACAAGCAGCCGGAGGTAGGAGTTTTTCCTTTCGTTTCTGAAATCAATTAGCCGCAGCAGCATTTTTTTTTCCCTTGTCTTCATTTAGCCGTAGCAGCAACTAGATCAAGCAGCAATTTTTTTTATCCTATTCTATGGAAGTAGCCGCACCAGTAAGAAAGGAAATCAGAACGGTTTCTAAGCTCCACTCTTCCTTCAATTTCTGCCAAGTTTATTTAGATTCCAAACATTTATTGTAAGTTAAATATATTTTACATTACTTGTTCTCTAATTAGGATTATATATTTTGAAGTTGTTTTTCTCCAACTGATAACTCAGTATTCTCAAACGATTATTCTACTTCAGTTTTTCTAACCTTTATCATGTTTATCAATATTACTGCGATGTTAATTTTAAGTATGATTAGCTAATTCCATATAGGGTTTGAATTGGGGCTAGGGTTCATGGGTTCTTGAGGGTGTGAATTTAGTTTTGAAATTCAATTAATTTTCTGAAAAATTGTATAAGTTTAATCATAATTGTCTATATGAATTCGATCACCTCATATATGAATTTTTGGATTTAATTCAATTCTTGTCTATGAGAAATTGAGTTAAATTAGCTTGGGTCTTATACAAGCAATCTGATCTTAGAAATAAGTTAGGATTGTGAAAATTTGATTTAATTCTTGTCTATGAGAATTTATTTCATTTTCTTTCCAGGAACAATTGAAAATTAATTTACTTAATTCTAATCCCGAAAGAACACCCAGAACCCGAACCATCCAATTTGAACCCTGTTTTAATATCCTGAATCAATTTAATTTAATTTTTTTTTCTCTATTTATTTTTGCACTCACTATTAGTTAGTTTTATTTTTAAACCACTCAAAAAATATTTATTCGGAAAGATTACCATGACTTGTGCTAGCCTGTGATCACGGACTGTATTTAAAACTTCCTTTTTGCCACTCCTTGAGAGACGATACTCGTGGTCTGGTTATTCTTATGATTAACCAACTACGTTTTACTCACTAAAAAAATACACCGATCAAATGGCGCCGTTTGAGTCAATTTTTTATCAATGACTTTGTATTAATAATATTTTAAGAAATACTACTTTATTTACATTTGTTGATTTTAAAATAGAAACAACATTTGAAAATAGAGCTAAACCATTTTCTATTTTTTTTTTAATTTTTACTCTATTTTTTTTGTTGGACTTTCTAATTTCTTATAGTATCTGTTGTCAATATTCTTGATTAAAATGCGTTTCAAACCTTTTCTTGTGAGTGTGTATGAGATGCCATCAAATCATACTTTGTAAGCCAAATAAATGTAAGAATCATACTCTGTATAAAAAATAAATATCCATAGTATCACCCTTGCAACAAGTCCATTAATAAAGTCTAAAGGACAATTACTTTCCAATTTTCCATGTTAAGAATGCTTCATTGGGTAATTGAAAAATGTACTTTTGCAGTTTAGCCAGGGGGTCAATAAACGTGTTCTAACACTGTTCACGCGGAATTCTCGTTTGAGCAGAAACTTCCAAACCCCTCTTGGTTGCAAACCTGAAACCCCCACTCCAGCCAATCTCTCAAACAGTAAGCACCGTCTCTTCTGGAGGAAGCCTTTCTCTGGTTAGTAACTCATTTTCTTTTGCAATAATAATAATTATATACTATTAATAACATTTCAATTCTAAAAAATATATATATCTCTGTATTTGCACTTTAATTTTCTTCATTGAAAGTTATTGCTGGTATGGTGCTGGTGCAATCTTTATCACTTAACAATTGTCTTCTTCTAGTGAGTAGCATTGAACTCCAGATCTAGGTTCTTAGCCCTTATTTGGTTGAAGGCTTTGGGAGGGACAGAAGGGGAAGGTGATAGTGTTTTACTAGTATTTATTGATAGTTATATTAAGATGTTTGGGAAAAACTGATTTCGAAAAATTACTAGTATAAATATGCATTATGTGAACAATTATATGATAAATATATTACTTTTAGTATAAGACTAAAAATATAGATAATTTAGTAAAGCAAAAATGAATACTCCTTTACCCCGTGTCCCTAATCATCAGCCAAAAGGGTTTATGATGATTCTATTCTGGGATGTTTTTTTCTTTATTAATTGAACTCATGGACGTTTTTTTACTTACTTTTACTGGCTCTTCCAGATTCCATTAGGTGGTGGAAGTTTTATTAATCTGAGGTTGTGGAGATAATTAGAAAGAATTTAACACTTGAGAGTGGTAGACAATGGGGAACGTCTTACCTAAACGATGCTTTGAGCCCAAGGTTTGTCTATGTATCCAATTTTTACACGATGATGCATTAAAGATCCCAACTTCTTTGTAGATATGAAGATTACATTCTTATCCTGCCATTGATTATGATCTTGATGGATTCAGTTGTCTTCCTTAGATTCTGTTGGTACTTGGTAGTCAACAGTGACTATTCTGCTCATCAGCATATTGATTGACCTATGCATTTTTGCTGAAATGGATGTTATGAAACACTTAAGAAAACTGAGCAATTCCACTGGCCTTTTAGTTAGGAAAATGTTTCCTTTCGAGTTTAGTCTACCTAGCCTTTTATTTAAAAAAAGAGGATATTAGTTTACAATGTAAGAACTATTTATGTAAGGCAACAGTCATAGGGCTAGACTAATAACATCAAATATGTAATGGTTCATGGTTGCATCTTATTTTCTCACTCTTCATCGCTTTTCATCTTAGTTGAACATTTTCTTTTGGCTGTGATTAAGAAATTTATGTCTCTATAAGTTATTGCTGCTAGTAGTATCTGGGTGGTCTGCTTTGTAAGGGGTGTTTGAATCTACGTCTTAAAACTGCTTCTGCTCTTGAGAGAGTAGAAGTATATATGAGAGTGTTTGGATGAAAGTGTAGAAGTACTTCTAAGTACTCCAAATTGTTCCTAGAAGCAGTTTTTTAGAAGCCGGGGGGACTAGCTTTTGGCAAACTGATTTTGATTCTACTTGTGCTTCTAAAAAAAGAAAGTAGAAGTAGAATCAATTCCAAACACCGTTGTAATATAGGGTTTTTAGTAGGTAGGAGTGAAGTGAGTGATTATGATTTGGATGATGAGATGATCTATTGCAATTTAGGGATAATAATTAACTAAGTTTGGTCTCAATTGAAGTCGCAACAACATCTACTCCTAGATTTGGTCTTCTTAGAGCTTTTGTTTGGAAACTGAAGTCCTGTTCTTTAAGATTCTTTCCATTTCCATGCCCCTTTTCTGGAAGCTGTATTTGCATTATACCCACCTGTAAGGGTATTGGCCTATTGGGTCCATTAGTAATGCTGAATGGACTGATAAGTTGACAGTATAAATTTATACTGAAAGGAATTAGATTTTCATGGACATGTTGAAGAGTGAAAGATTGTAGATTTTCATAGCAATGGGTGTTGAAAAATATTCTCCTTTAGCTAAATATGAAAGACAAAACCCTTTTATTATAACTAGACAATTCTAACATGTCAATACCTTTTTAGTGTTAAGTTATGCACAACCTTATGATCAACAGTATGTATGCTCTCATCCAGGAAGATTTTTGATCAATTAGTGTCAGCTTGGCCTATTGAAGTATGAAAAATGCTTTATTTTGGGAATGAGTAAATAACATGGTCCATATATTGCCTCAGAAGTCCAAAAATGATGGGGATGACTCGGACCATCATGTAGAACTTGCTGGAGGAAATGTTCAACTCATCACGAACGAAGAAAGTTGGAACCAGAAGATGGGAGAAGCAAAAAAAGATGGCAAAATTGTAATTATCATCTGTTCAATAAACTATTGTTCATGCTGTTTGTTTGCATTTAGTCAAGTGTTTGAGGCTCAGGACTCTTGTGCTAATGTCTTGCAGGTTGTGGCAAATTTTAGTGCTTCATGGTGCGGTCCATGTCGAACAATTGCACCCCTATACTCTGAGCTTTCCGAGAAACATCCTTCTTTGATGTTTCTCACTGTTGATGTTGATGAACTTTCGGTGAGTACATAATTAAAATTGAGTTATGGTGTTACATTTTCTCCCATTTCAGTACTCTGCTGTATTACGGTAAGAGGAAAAGGAAAACAACCATGTATTATTCTGTAAAAGCTGCATGTGTATATATACTTATACCCAGAGCCTTTAAAAGGTAGGTTCTTAATATAACTATGCTACTAGAATCCTCAACTAAGGAAACTCTCTTAGTAAATCAATTAATATCAAGCTAAAGTACTATATATAAATGTGAACAAAGCTGACATGAGTATATCGGGGCGCCAATAGACTCCCTTTTTCTCTTGTAGCGTTTTTAGGGTAACCTTTTTCCCACCTTTTTTAATTTTTAATTATTACTCCGTACTTCCCTTGTACCAAATCAATAAAGACTACATGACGGGATTGTGTACATATATATAATAGAAATTGCTTGGGCTGAATTTGTAATGTATCTCTTCATAAAAAATAATGTGTCTAAAGAAAAACTTCTGTTACACGGTCAGAGTTGGTGAGAAATAAGAATAGTAGAAACTGTTTGGAGAGAGAAATGTGCAGAAACACAAATTAGTTGCTTTAGTAAGAAAGTGGCAAAGTTTTTTGGGACAACCAAAAAGAGAAAGTTGGCAAAGTCCAATGGGACGGAGGGAGTATGAGTTGGGAAATGAGGCATTTAGAAAAGTGCGTAATAGCTTTAACAAAAAACACAAGCTTTTAGTTGAAAAGTTGTCTAGCACAAGTGTTGTTGTGTATTTGTAATGGATGAGAGTATTTACATACAAAGAGTGCATTTGGCATTACATTACCTGACTAACTGGTTAGTTTTCCTACAAAACTCTGAGTTATGTGGCTTCAGTAGTTGAACTGCCTTGTACTTAGAAAATAGTGTAGAAGTTACATTTGACCGAAATGAAGATATATAAATTACTCTTGATCTTTTTTACAACTTATTTCCTTAAAATAAATCTTTAGATTGTTTAACGTAATCGAGCTCATTAATTCTTTTCAATCACAATTTAAGCAACTCCGCCCTATTTAACCAAATTTCCTCCATCCAGACAAGGTCCAATTGTACATATCATAATGCAGAGAGTGAGAGTCCAAGTAATACATGAGGCCTTTCTTTTAAACTTAATTATTTAATTGCTGATCAGTTGCTACTCAGTCCTAGAAATTGTCAGAGTTGTTTACCTACACCGCAAGTACCGGACATGGTGAGTAACTTGTTCACTTTTAAATTGGAAATAAAACTTTCATCATTGTGGGATTGCAATAGAAGTTAAAGATTCAAATTTATAAAATACTTTTTCAAGGTTCTAATATTCGTAAAACTACAAATATCAAGATGTGTTTGGAGTTTGGACATGAAGGAGGATGAAGATCATGCTAATCTCTATAATGAATAGTTTAATCTAAAAATGCTTTATGAATCATGCTCCTTAATTCCTTATTGTTCATTTTTTGCTTTGTGTGTGGGCAAGACTTATAAGACTAGTATTACTAGAAATTTAAGGCATGTGTGTTAAATTATACCTATGCATGGGCAGAGTAATCAATGGTTACTCCCTAGATCCCAGTAGTCATTCCTAATGGACCTTTGACTGGGTAGCGGTACCGAGACGACACCGAGTAGCGGTTTGACTGCTTAGTCATCTGTGGTTCTTTTTTTGTCAGGATTTCAGCTCTACAACCTGGGACATCAAAGCAACTCCGACCTTCTTCTTCCTTAAAAGCGAACCAGGAAATGACAAAATGGCAGAAATCGACAAACTGGTGGGAGCTAATAAGCCGGAGCTTCAGAAGAAGATTACATCAATTGTAGACACCAGAGCTCCCCCGGCCCAGAAATAAGCATTTATGGAATTGGTTTTCTTTAGTTTCTGTGAGCTTCTTAAATTAGTTTTTTTCTTTTATTAAAATTCAAATCTATGTATATTGGCATATTGCAATTGTAAATGTGACTAAGGTTTTGGATGGCACCATAAATAACTCCATGAAAGAAGGGTTGGTGAAATAAATGCACTTTTTTGCCATGTGCTCATGATTTATGATACGAGTCATATTGGGACGGTTCTGATTCTGATTTTATTAGTTCAGCTGTCCAGATTCAAGAGTTTTAATTGAAACCTTGTGAACACTTGAGAATTCAGATCATATGCATATACTGATTTTTTTTCATGTACTCAACTCATTTAGATAATTTTAAGCACGAATATTTTTAAGAGAATTAGTATTTACAAATTACAAGAGTACAATCTTCTAACACCGCTCAGTGGGCAAGATTACAGATAATGTTTTACACCATAAATAATGGTCCGAGTTCTGATCTAGAACCATGACCCTGGCCAACCGTACATATTCTGTAATAAATTTGTTAGCTTCAAATATACTATGTAATACTCATTCATTCCTTTATAATTTTACGGTTTTGATGCCTTTAATTTCTTTTGTTGTCGTCTTTCTAACTTTGTCATTTTTCTTTCAAATAAAGAATTTAAGGTCCTTGTTAAATCTCTTTTCTTTGTATAAATCTCAACGACATATTTTATTATTTTATTATTTTGTCTCACTCAACTTTGACGAAGTTACTCCGTATATGGAAGAAGAGAGTATTACCACAATCCTTAAGTGAAGTTCAATTCATATTAAAAAAATGAGTTGTTTTTTCCTAAGAAAAAGAGTTGTTTCGAAGCGAGAACGAGTAGATATGAATTGAACTTCACTTAAGGACTATGGTGGTGGTGGTGGTGGGCAAGAGCTGTGCTTGATGTATACATTTTGGTGTACACCTTTTGTACATTCGTCTGTTTTGTGCACACAGAATTGTTTGTACACAGATAACTTTGTAGAGTCTTAGGATCTGTACACAGACCCTCGTCTATCATGGGCAAAGCTCCTCGATTTATACTCTAGGATCTGTCCTGCACACATACACAATGGCGGATTTGGAATTTGAATATTGGGTGTTCAATGCTTTTTTACAACT
Organism: Cuscuta epithymum; assembly: GCA_945859915.1. Taxonomy (NCBI): domain Eukaryota; kingdom Viridiplantae; phylum Streptophyta; class Magnoliopsida; order Solanales; family Convolvulaceae; genus Cuscuta; species Cuscuta epithymum. The sequence continues at coordinate 112,987 of CAMAPF010000948.1, read as the reverse complement.
ACAAATTTAAAGAGCAATAAATAATTATACCTAATTTACATATATATACCTACATATTTTTAAAACATTTGGGTGTTCATGAGAACCCCTTTGAACATGAGTGGCTCCGCCACTGCACATACACAATCTCAAAGTCGGCCTATGTACGGTAAAGTGTATTTAGAATAATGTGGGAACAAATTAAAATTGTCTATTTTTTTTCAATGAATCTCAAAGATTGTTTCATACCAAATTTGATAAAATTTTTGTAGTTCTAACTTATTCTTATTTTATTTTTAGTTTATCAATTCAATAACAATAACATAATTTCACTTTTTTTTAATAAACGTACTACATCCTCATATCCCAATGTTAATGGAATGAAAATAGTAATAGTAATATTTAATAGACAAAGCTAAATAAACGTTCCTAAAAAAAAGATAAATAAACGAAAAATTGACATTCAAAACGTTTTCACCTTAGACTCGATTATTAGATGGGTTACAAGCTAAGTTTTCTGTCCTTTTTTAAAATAAAAAACCCAGATTTAGAAACAAATAAATTCTGAAATGAAGTTTGATGTTGACTGTTTTTCAAAACAAAAACGATTAGTACAAGTATATTAATTTAATTCATTAATTATACATGTAACTTTTAGAATTATACTCCCTCTTGGAATATTCCCGGTTTGACCTACACACATATTAAGGAAATAAATTTACCAAGGGGTAAATTTTACTGTTTGGACACTGTTTGGACACTGTTTGACACTGTTTTGCACTATTTGACACTGTTTTGATGTATGATAACTTTCCATTTAGGAACTTTCCATTGGGACATCCAAAAAAGGAAAGTGAGAACATTCTAACGGGACGTAGAGAGTATATTACGAGTATTATATAAAAACAACTGGCAACCACTATAAACATGGCCCTACTTTTTAGTCGGGAAGTGCTATACTTCGTAATAAGCATTGACATTTGTATGAAACAAAGAATTTGGACAAACTGGAAGCGTGTATGGGGCTAGTCGGGGAGACCATGCTGTTCAAGATTTATGACAAGGAGTGAAGGAGGATGCAACAATTATCACCATCATCAATATTATTATCATTATTATCATCATCATAATTGTTGTTAGGGAAAATCACACTTGTAATCCTTCAAATAGTCACCATATTGAAATGTCAGACTTATATTTCCGAGATTGTAAATGTCAACCCTCAATTGTCCAAATTGATATAAATGTGGTCCTTTGAAGGGTGAAATGTACTCCTCACCAAATTGTACATTTCACCCTTCAAAGGACCACATTTACAACAATATGAATAATTAAGAGGCGACATTTACAAACACCAAAATACAGGTATAACATTTCAATATAATGACTATTTCAGGGACTTAAAGTGCGTTTTCCCCTTGTTATTCTTATTACTTCATACTCCGTATTTGGTAATATAGTTTTTTTTATCTTATTAACCAAATTCTACTAGAATCTAATTTTTTTCACTTATCATGGTGCATCGGATATAATGAAATAGTAAAAGTGAATATACTTTTTCAATTAAATTAAGGAAAAATAATTAAAACACCCTAAATTTTTAAGTGGTATGAGATAAATACCCCAAACTTTATATAAAAAGTTATTCCAACACCATGGTCATGTATCATTTTTCCCATTAAATTAATATGAATTTGCCTGATTATGTAATTGCATTCACAAATTAAAGGGCAACTCAGTGTGCATGTCGTCTTGAGGAAGGGTCTCACTACAAGAATCTATATATAAGGAGTAAATGTTCCCTTATTATTTTGACAAACCGCCACTCTTAAGATGCGGGTTAGGGTGGCGCTTGAGGAACTAGGAAGGTCACTTCGTGGCAGGGGCATCAAACCCATGGCCAGGAGTGCTGACAGCGTTGGGTGTCGAGCTCGTAAGCATCCGGGAGGCGTTGAGTTGGTTAAAGGAGTATGGAATTACCTCGGTGGAAATTGAATCTGATGCAGATGGGACAATTTCAGAAATCCAAGGAGGTTCAAGTTGCTCTTCGGTGGGACTTTTGAGAGACGGCATTAGAGATATAGCAGATTTATTTTTGTTCATTTCATTTTGTCATGTGAGGCGATCAGCGAATAAGCCAACTCATTTGTTAGCTAGGGCGGCTAGCTTGTTCTTTGTTGATTTGCAGTCTTGGGTTGAATTTCCTCCTGCTTTCATTGTTTCGGCTTTAGCCAACGATTTAATTAATGATAATTAACTATCTTCCATTCAAAAAAAAAGATTTGAAACCGTAACCTTTTAATCTCACAACACCATAATTGGTGCGCTAAAGCTCCATTTTTTTTTTTATTTTCATTCATCTTCAAACAATTTCAATTTTTCAATCTGACTCAATGAATTTTGCGTTACAAAGTGACTCATATTAATATCATAATTATCATTATTGTAAGTTCGGTATTGTTGCCTTTATCGCAAATATATTATCGGTTTCTCAAAAAGGGGTGTATACATTAATATCTACAAAAACATATAGTGTAAAGTGTAAACACGTATTTGCAACAAATGGAAGCTAGTGTTTAGCGATACCCAAAATGTGAAAAATTAGGACGGTCCAGGCGTAGTGATCTTATTGTCGGTGTTCTGGAAAATAAACAAATTCTATAGTCCATACTCCATAATAACAAAATAAGAATCAACATCTATATTTATGTGTATGTATATATATGGAAATAATGATAACGACATTAAAACATCACAACCGAACAAAAGCTCTTCAACGTTATGGGTACAAAGAACAAGCACATTTCTTTCCACTGTCAAGCTGTAAATTCAACTTGCAAAAAAAGTATGTGAATTAATTGAAGGCGATCCTTCCTAGCATTAAGAGTAAAAAAGAATAATAGTAATATAGTACACACTACATAATTGGATTAAGATTTGGTCAACGGCCCTTGGGGTTCATGATCTGTGAGAAGACAACACTGGGTGTCAACCCGTCCGAGTCCTCGCTGGCGACACTCCGACCCCCGATACTCATCGATATACCACTGCTAGAATCAGTCGTCACGCTTCCATCAAACCCGGTATGGGACGAGGCATCGGGATCCTTCTTTGCTTTATTATTGCCAATGGCACCGTACCCATCTTCAACCTTGTCAATTCCCACAATGCCCTTCCCGCTCTCCTCAGCGCTCTCTTGAAGCTGTAGTGCAAACTCAAGGTTCCAAAGTACATCCCCCATGGACGGCCTTTCGGTCCCCACGTCGCTCACACACTTGACTGCCGTCTCCCCAAATTTCTTGAAACATTCTGGCGCGATCTTACCTTTCAAATACGGGTCGGTTAGCTGGTCAAGAATACCCTTAGTGTGGCAATGCAATGCCCATTCCGCTAAGCTCACTTGCTCCTTCGGTAGAGTGGGGTTCAAAGCCGGGCGCGCACACAATATCTCAAAAAGGACGACTCCAAATGAATAGACATCTGATTTTTCAGTGAGTTGCTGTCTTCTGAAGTATTCGGGATCCAAATACCCAAAACTACCCTTCACCACTGTACTTACGTGGGTGTGATCAAGAGTGGGGCCCGTCTTCGACAGCCCAAAATCTGAAACCTTCGCCACCCACTTCTCATCCAAGAGGATGTTAGTAGTTTTCACATCACGGTGGATAATGGTGTGTTTCGCGCCAGTGTGGAGATAATGCAACCCGCGGGCTGCGCCTATGCAGATCTCTAGCCTTTGCTTCCATGGTAATGGGGGCTTTTGTGTCTTGTAAAGATGCTCACGCAGAGTCCCATACGCCATATAATCATACACAAGAATCATCTCACAGTTCTCTTCACAGTAACCAATCAGAGAGACGAGGTGACGGTGACGAAGCTTAGAAAGCATTTCAATTTCTGTTTGGAATTCGTGAATGCCTTGTTCTGAAAGTGGGTTACCACGTTTAATGGCAACTTTTACACCCCCATCAATCTCTCCTTTATAAACTTTCCCAAAACCTCCAACTCCGAGAAGAAGAGCTTCGTCAAAGTTTTTAGTGCCCGCCTTGATCTCTGCAAATGAGAAGTGCCGGCAAAGGTTTGCGGGAAGTGAGGAGGCATAACTTCCGGTCGTGTTTGTCTTAGCAGAAGCTGTAGAATGAGAGTTTCCATACAAAGAAAGAGGAAGCCAACCAGATTGTGCGTCACTTGTGCTTGAAGAGTCCTTTCGGCGGTTACGTCGGCGGGAGACAAAACAAATGACCAATCCAATTAGTAGGAAAGCAAAAATTCCACCGCCTACCCCTCCTCCGATAGCTGCTTTGTGATGATTTTTTGAATTCCCTGTCAATGAAGATGGGAGAAATGGTTCGATATATGGTTGCACGTAAGGGACTGGATTAGGACCTGCAAGATTTCCCGTAGTGTCGTTGATTTTGAATATCTCCAATCCGTTCAAGATTGCGTCAAGATAGTTAGATCCCGATTTTGGATGCAATTCAAGCCAAAGATCCACCTGGGTATCCCCGGGCGGAAATGACACTACATAATCCTTATAAGTGGGGACTCCGTTTTTACTCGCCCAAGCGATTGCATCGGCTTCCGGCTCAGCAGTTTGATTGTTGAGGTAGATGGTAAAAACCCTCTGGTTGATCTTAGTGATGACGTTCGTGATCTCACAAAAGTGGAGCCTCACGAGGTAGAAAAACCCGGAGTCAACTGAGAAATACCAAGTCAAATTGTAATTCACATTCACACTAGCATTCGGACCCATCGACCTAAGAGTCTTGTACACATCCACAGGGGCAACATAACTCGGCATTCCATCCGGGTAAGTGATCGTCAAGTTATAATCATCTGCTGTCTCCGTGACTCCGACCCCTGCGGAAAATATATATTTTGTATCTTCATCCCACGACCTAAACATCCCGGTGTCACTCGCAGGTGATATCACATTGCCACCGACATTCACACGATAAAGGCTCTCAAGGGAGGTGCTGTTGTCAACAATGAACGACGCGGATTGTCCAACAAGCACTGCATTCCCGTCCTCAGTGTTGTAGATATCAGGGTGCGAAATCACCTCAATGCCATTCACGAATGCGAAAGAGTTTGGGGACGGCATGAACGTCACATTTAGAGTCTCAGACGGAACATTTATCGAAAACTCCTTCAAGAGATAATCATAGTTCAGAGCTTGAGCAGTCTGTGATGCACTAAAGTTGCGCATAAGTGAGTATTGTCCAACAGTTACCGAGAAGAGTGAGGAGGTGGTGTTGAGGGCATTATAGGTAGCCGGGTAGAAATATAGTCGGAGGAATTTTCGACCGGGCGCGACCGGGAAGCTATAGGTGAAGTTTGATTGGAACGTACGGGCGGACATGAATGGAGTTTGAGGGACAGATGATTTTTGAGCATCTGCGGAACCTGTGGATGACTTGCCAGTGGAGAGGATGAACTTTGACCCAATATCACTGGTCCACTTCCTACCATCCAGGTCTGTGTCGCCTTCCGGGCCTCCACAGTTCAATAGAATCTTATCAGTTGGCACATAATCGGCTGCTAAAGACACTTGAATAAACTCTCCGAGTAACATAAAGCTCAAGAACAAAAGGATGAAACTATTGTCGGCAGCCATTGATGTCCCAGAAAAGTCTGCAAAACGTTTCTGGAAAAAAACACCAACAAACCCGAATCAATTAGTAGCTCAATAACAACTAAACAGAGAAAAGCATGAATCTTTTCAGAAATCTGAACATTTTAAAGCTTCCAGAAGAGTTCTATGAGACCCAAAAACAAAATTCCAAACATAAGATCGAGACTTCCATTCTATTCATATTCACTTCTATGTTCTAATTGCAAGCCTGTAACTCGAATATACCCATAAAATCTAAAGAAAACATTTTTATATATTTCTATTTAGTGTTTACCGCTCAGGCAAAGCTAAGATGCCCAGCAAGGAAAAAAGGGGGAAAGAGTTCATATATATATCTATGCAACTCGCAAAGAAAGCTATGATTTTGATGTTCCTTGAAGCTAAGTTAGGAGACAACTTTCAGATCCATTGAAATGAAGCAGCTAAGACGAACGAAAACACACACAAAAGACTAGAATTTAGAAGCAAATTACCCGAGAGATAAGGAAGAACAGCAGAGGCAGAGATCCAGCTACACGAAAAACAGCAAACTTCAATCCATTTCTGTAATGACCCCAAAATTCAACGCTCTTTAGGAATCAGAGAAAAAGCAGAAGATGAGTTGTGAGAGAGAAAACAACACATATTTGACTATCTGAGTGGGTCTTTTTTAGTCTCATACAGATAATACACTTCTTGTTTTACAATTATTTAGAATATTTTATGAATAGCTGTTATTAAAATATTATTCAAAGTAACTCATAGGTAATAATGTTAATAAATTTTCATATGCATAATCTCATTGCAATTAAAGTGAAAAACTAAAATAATAAAAATCACTATAAGTCAATAAGTTAAGGTAGAAACAAAATTTGTGAAAGTGTTTTACCATTCAAACATGACAAACCAACCTAAATAGGACTAAAAATGTTTGTATAATCCAAAATAAGATTATCCTGTTTCTATTCTCAAAGTAGAAGTAATTACTGAGATGTTTTAATTTGTAGTATCAAACTTTAAACATGACAATTTTTTTCAAACTTGTTAGTAATTACTAATATTTTGAAATAAAAAATATGGAAGTTTTATTTTGGAATTCTCAAACATTTTTATTCCTACTTCAATAATTTTCCTTTCATATATTATACATAGTACTAAGTAAAAACAAAGGTAGAACTCAATTTTAGAACATACCAAAATATAAAGCGGGAAATTCATTCAGAAATGAAGTGAATACTGCTTTTATCTTGTAGTCTTGAATTCGGTCTAAGAGTCTGTTCTATGATCCATATTATTATCTTATCAGTTAAACTTTTTTTATTAAATACACAACATTCGATTTTGGATGATAAATAATGTAATAATCACAATATGTAAAGTTGAAGTTATTTTCTCGTTGAGATTGACCAGAGTTACTATAGATTTATTTTAACCATTTTCAAATTACTTTCTCTTTAGTTTATTAATAAATTTTATTTTAAATGAAATTTTAGAATTAATTTCACTTTTAATCATAAGAGTTTTATGCAAATATCACATTTAGTCATTATATCTCATTTTATCAATTTTTGGTACTTAACTACTAACTCTTGACCATTATGGTCTTTTCGTTCTATTTTCCGGTGCCTTTCTGGCAATTTTAACTAAAAGCATTTTTTTCGCCCTCTTAAATGATGATATTTTCAGCCCTCTCTATTAGGCTGCATGTGGCAAATCAATTCATTTTAATTTTGGAATTGTTATAACATTTTCTTTTATGGTTCAATTAAAAAACTATCAGACTTTTTAACTTTTTATGATATTAATATTGCATTTTTTAATTAAAAAATTACCTAAAAATATATATTTGGAAAGATCCTAAGAAATATAAATTTCGATATAGTTTTTAGGGAAAACTATCAAATAAGACCCCGTACTATACTGAAAAAGTCAATTAGGCCCTCGTACTTTACAAACACTCAATTAAGTCCTCGAACTATTGAAAAACGTTTAATTAAACCCTTTCGGTCGGTAAGTCACCGGTTTCTCGGTTTAACAGCGACGACAGCGACGATGTGCTCGAACCCCAGCAACGGCGGCTGCCGGGAAACAGGTTACATTTAACCGGGAAACCGGTGACTTACCGACCGAAAGGGCTTAATTGAACGTTTTTTAATAGTTCGATGACTTAATTGAGTGTTTGTAAAGTATGAGGGCCTAATCGACTTTTTCGGCATAGTACGGGGGCTTATTTGATAGTTTTCCCTAGTTTTTATAAGAATTGCAACATACTCCATATGTAATTTAAGAAATACCGAGTATAACAATTTTAAAAAAGAAAAAGATGGCAATGCCACCACATGACAACCAACAAAAGATAGGGTGACTATCACCCTCTTGAGAGGTGAACAAAAATGCACTCATTTTAATCACTCAAAATATATTAACAGAATGATCATATATGGATGAAAAGCAATAGGCACACACAAAAATGATACTACCTCCGTCTCATTTTATGTGTCTTAGTTTGACTAGACACGATTATTAATGAAGTGGTTGAAAAAGTAAAAGTTGTGGTTGAGATTTGAGTATGATAAAGTGAAATGGTGTAGACCACATATTTCTTTCCAAAAGAGGAAAGAAGACACTTATTTTGGGAGAACCCGAAAAGGAAGGAGTACAGGTAAAATAGGACGGAAGGAGTAAAAGTCAAATATATTGATCAATTATGGAATTGATGCAATACTTGTAGAACAAAAAGTGTAATTTATCTAAATTGTACTCTGTATAATTTTATCATAATTAAGCAGAATCATGATGTTTTCTTTTGGACTTAAATTTGCTGGTCTGGTCTGGTCTGATCTGGTAAATTTTTGGTCTTTATGTATTTTATTACTATAGATGTCTAGTTTGATCTGGTCTGATCTGGTCTAGGACTGAAAACAGTCAAGGGGGCGTTTGGTATGAAGTAAAATAATTACTTCACATGCAAAGTGTAGGGATGTAAAATGTTTACATTGTTTGGTTGGGTTATTTAATGTAAACTGTATGACACTTTTTAAAAACATTTCGCACTGTACCATGCAAAGTATTTTACATAGGGGGAGAGTGGTAAAATACTTTGCATCCTTTTTATAAAGCACTGCAACGCCTTTGCATGCAAATAAAAAATAAATGAAACATCTAACCAAACAATGTAATCTATTTTACATGCAAAGTGATTGATTCCCTAAACTTTGCATTCAATCATTTTACGTGCAAAGATTTAACATGTAAACTTCCAAACGGGTCCTAAAGAAAACATCCTCAGTCAAATTAGTTGTTCCCGTAAAAAATTCTCCAGTTTTGACGGATTCAGCTAAATTAAGTAATTTGATTGTTATCAAACATACTCTAAATCCACGGTTGTAGATCTTATGTAAGCTCGATACGTTGTTTTCTTTATTCATTATTCCTTTTTCATCTGATCTCTTACATGTCTCACAAATACTTTTATGAAAACAATCAAATTAGTTTGGGAAAACTGTCAAATAGGTCCTCGAACTTTCATAAAAAAGTCAATTAAGTCCTTTTATAGGAGACTCTGTCTGGTCATCGCGATTTGGGGCGGTTCCCGGTGGAATTTTTTGATGAAATTGTTTGAGCATCTTATTCATCAAGTCTAGTTTACTCATACCAAATTTCAGCTAAAAATTCAATCGTGAGCACATTCAAATTAATATGAGAACTCAAAAATGCACAGTTATCTTCAAGAATTAATTTGAATGTGTTCCCGATTGAATTTTTAGCTGAAATTTGGTATGCGTAAACTAGACTTGCTGAATAAGATGCTCAAAACATTTCATAAAAAAATTCCACCGGGAACTGCCCCAAATCGCGACGGCCGGACAGAACCTCCTATAGAAGGACTTAATTGACCTTTTTATGAAAGTTCGAGGACCTATTTGACTGTTTTCCCAATTAGTTTTTTTTAGTTGGACTGATTTTAATTGTAGACTAGATCAAACTTATATAGATCAGGCATAATCAAATCAAATTAAATTTAGACAATATTGAAATACTCATAAAAAAACATCTAGAGGTGGGACTTTGGAATAGAGAACTAGAAAACCGAACGGGACCAAACTTTTATGACCCGATTCGGTTCCAACATTTATTAGTTATTTGTTAATCGTTTGGTTTCTATTTCTTATTAACTGTTCAGTTCTTGGTTCGTAAAAAAATATGTACTTAAAACCATTATGCGTAGTACTACGTATATAATAATCAAAATGTTATATATTACTTGTTAAATAGTTATTTTTAGTTTTATTTACTAGAATATTCAATTTGTTAGGTACTTATTTTTAAAACTTAATTTTTGAGGTTTGGAGTGATGGTAAACATATTTGTATTTCTTGTAATTTCATTTCAAATGTTGAATGTCTTTATGACACAAATGTACCGATCATTTGTAAGTTTTTTTTTTAATAAAAAAACTAGGAACCATAAAATGACATGAACTGAACCAATAAGGAATGTTCGGTTTCATATCGATTCTATTAATAATTTATAAGAATCGAATCCTTATTAAAATTTGATATTTTTCAAATGGTTCTAACTTCTAACTATTTTGCTTAGGAATCGAATCGGTCCAAGGCCTAAAGACATCTATCTAACCAACTAGACAAGTTTAACCCATTAAAAAAGATCATCCTTATTTCCCATTAATATGTCATCTTTGAACTTGATTATTATGTCATGTATGATCTGGATCTTTAAAATACAGCTTGCATTTGACCTGGACCAACACAATAAAAGAATTAGAGGTATGAGAGATGTGCTGTAGTGCTGTATGGAATGACTACGGTACCCTCAAAATTGCATTAGTTTATAGGTATAGGGTATACGCGTAAATGCGTAATCCAATTCAGGAAAACTTTAAGTTCAACTGTTGTTTAGTAACTTGTACTCCGTAACTACTAATCATTGGATTTAGATTAGTTGCGCGCTAATCGTAGATATGTGAAGTAAACGATGAGACTTTAGAATTTACTAATCATTGGAGCAAACGTAGTTACTAAGCGTTGTTTAGACTTTAGAATTTAGATATCAAACCCCAATGAGTCTTAAAAACAACGATGAGACCAGACGAAAATCAGGGACAACGCTTCAATGTTTTTTTTTGAACGAAACCCCCCCCCCATATATTATGATTACTATGATTCGGATGGTTCTAACAAGATTAACACTGACAACAATTATTCATAACCAATTAGCACTATCAATCACATGACTAGACTTGGAAACGATTAGCCCTAAAAGAGCAATACGAATCGCTAACCACCAAACAGGTGTGACACAGTAATCACTGGTCATATAAATCCTTCTAACGACATAATATCTAGCAGAATTGTCAAATCAAAAAATCAAAAAAATCATACTCCTTCAATCATATTTCGTATTCAACTTCATCAATTTTTAATCTCCAATTCAATTACTAACTTTTTTATCGCAAAGAGTTTCTCATGTTTCCCTTTAAATAAAAAATGATGAAGTCCTTCCAAACAAGCGTTGTTTTCTCATGTAATAGGCATGTTTTATCGTAACTTTTTTTTTATCTCCAATTCAATTACTAATTTTTGATTTTATTTATTTTTCTTACTCTGCACAACATCAATTACATAATTTTTATTATTCCAATTTCACGTTCAATTCAAACATAATAATGTCCAAAAAAACAGAGGTAATACTAAAGACATTTGCACCAGCAGTCCTTCCAAACAATTTTGAGCACTACACTTTAAAAAAGGTGAAAATAATTATTAATAATATTAACTATTTTAAATATATAACAAAAATAGATGAAGTGATATATAAAAAATAAAATAAAAATCAAATGTAGTCACTTATTCAATATTTTGATAAATACTTATCAATTAAATGACTGAATTTCTAGTAGAAAATAATTTTGTTTCACTAATATTATATATTCAAATAGTTGATATTATTCATTATCCAAAATGCCTATTATTCTTGATTTATGAGTCACAATTTGTACTCTTTAAAGGTTAATTAAGTTCCCAAGTATATGTAAAATAACAAAATGTTCTTATAATTGACTAGCTTTTCACCTGTGCGTTGCATGGGAGGCAGTTAATAAGCATTAAATTATTTAAAAAGATTAAAAAATGTTATGATAAAGATAAAACATCACATATATTCTTTGTTTACTAAAAATAAGTGAACCTAAAAATTAAGAATTATTAAAAATTTGCTTCTATACAACACTTCAAGCCATCTAGGTCAGTTTATGTTATGAGTATAAATACATTCAAATTTGAATGTTTTTTGTATTTTCGTTTTCGAAAAGAACAACAAAATTAAGGTGAACTCTTCCAATTGTTTTTTTTATAAATAATTGATAGACCAATACTTTAATTTATTATTAGTGTTATCCCATTTATCCAACTATATAAGTTTCATTTTTTTATAAGTATCATAAATTAAGGGAAAAGGTCTAAATAGACTTTTATATTATTTCTAATCCATCAACTAAATCATAATCTTAAAAAGTATTATAGAAATATACTTACTTTGATTAATTTTCTAATCCCACTTATATAATTTTCATGTTCTAAATAAGTTTGCATTAAAAAATATCACCAATCAAAGTTGATTATCAGTGACCAAGAAAATTCAATTTGACGAACCTAGACGGAGTTTTTTTTTATTTTGGAGTTTTAGTACTTCTTCCCGTTCCACTGGACTTTGTCAACTTTCATTTTTTGTTTGTATGAAAACATTTTACCACTTCTATTTCAAAGCAATGAATTTGTGTCTATATCATTTTCTCTCCTCTACACAAGCTCCTAACCATACAACTTTTACTATTCTAATTTCACATCCAACATCAACTTGGCAAAATTAAGTGAGATGGAGTTAGTATATTCTACACCTTTTTAAAAGGTTTTAAATATAATTTATACTTATTTAAATTTTCATTTTACTACTTTTGCATTTGCACTTCTATATTTTTATAATTCGATCATGTGAACTTTTTTATGTTTTATCAATTTTCTAATTTGTTTTCGAAAATGGCCTACTATTGAACGTCGAAATGACTGGATTTTTTTTAAAAAATAAGTGTGCTTATATACCATACAAATTACTTTTTGTATAGGATATCAAGTGATGAATTTAAAATAGTAAAAAGTCTATTTAAAATTTTTCTCATAAATTAAATTGGAAACATTTGACACTATTTGGAAATATCATATTACTGATCTAGAATTCGTTTTCAGTGTACCATTTCTTTTATCAATCTGCACTTTATAAATTCCAGCTGAAGCAAAAAAAGTAAATTGAACGACTATACATTGCAATTGTTTGAAAACATATTAACATATTACATATGATTTACTATCGTAATCTAAATGGATATCAATTAGTAAATATTGATTAATAAAATGAATCGATAAAAGTAGCTCAAGTTCAAATGGATAAACCACAAAATAATACTTCAATATAAAATTGTACGAGTATAACAATTGAAAAGAAAAGCACAAAATAATAATGAGCACTTCAATAGTAGAAAAAATGTTTTACGAAGAAAAAATGTATAACAAATGAAAAGAAAAATAACATAGTTCAATGACACTAAATTGTTCATGAAAGAAAAGTAGAAAAACAAAAGTAATCTCACTAATTCATGAAAGAATAGTAGAAAAAATGTTTTGGGATAACTAATTCTGAATCAGCATGTTGATGGTATTAAAGGGTTTCCTCCTGAGGGCTTTCAGCTTTGTTGATGGTTTTATATCAATGCCATCTTCAACTTTTATGATGAGGGTGAAGACTCATAATCTTCAACTTTTAAAGTTCTAGTTTGTTTTCAGTCATATTAATTAAAAAATTCCACAACTCGATATTAAAGGAATTAAAAAAAAATTGTAAGGATAAAACAAATACAGGATTGACCCGAGAAAAAAGATAGGCTATGTCATGCCCCGGACTCACCAGACACGTCAACAACCCGCCGTACAGTACAAATAGTCAACCGTAGTTCAACACATTCATACTATACAAGGCGTCTGGAATATCATTCATTAAAGCAGCGGAAACAATATTACAAGTGTTCAAGCCACACTTGGCAAACATGGGCGTACCAGCCCTCAAATAGCTATTCAGAAAAATAATATCCATGAGCATTTAATGTAATTGTTTTAAAACAAAAACGGAGGAAGCACGAACCACGTCTTCTCTCCCTTGATCTCTACGAATCAATGGCAAGGGTAGCAACCTTCAAGTTCTATCTGAAACTGTGAGGTGGCCTCCCCTGTGAAGGGGAGGTCAGTACTTTGAAGCATTTGAAAAGTACAATGACAACTATACTAAGTATAATCAATGTTTCAACTTCTAAGACCCTCAATCTAGGGTGTTATTATATTATAGTTAACCTCGTCCATTTAATGTCAATTCACCATGCTAAATTCCTGCTCCTAGTCACGCTGCTCTTATACTAGAGCCATACTCTTAATTTTGTTATGTTGTACTAAAGCTTTAACTTCTAGTCGCTTTTACACCGGTCTATAGCCCTGCTCATAATCACCGTTATCTACCTCGGTCTAGAGCCCAGCTCATAATCACCGTTATCTACTACGGTCTAGAGCCCAACTCATAATCGCCGTTATCTACTACGGTCTAGAGCCCAACTCATAATCACTGTTATCTAATACGGTCTATAGCCCAACTCATAATCATCGTTATCTACATCGGTCTAGTGCCCAACTCATAATCACCGTTATCTACTATGGTCTAGAGCCCAACTCATAATCACCGTTATCTACATCGGTCTAGAGCTCAGCTCATAATCACCGATTCTTTAAAATTTACCTTCTTAGGACTAGTTCCATCAATTATTCAACTAACAATTTCAATTAGTATTTCAATACTAGCTTAGTCATTTGTTCATTTCAACTTACTTTCCCATCCATGTGTAATTTGGCCTTAATATCAAAATATTACTTTTATGCTTTCATGACTTCTCCTCATGAAATAAAAGTATATTTATCACAAATAACATTCATGGTTATTACAACCATCATATCATCATATTCATAACACATAAACATACACAATCTATTCATAAATTTGTATATTATGCATACTATATTTATAATCAATAACAATTCCATTTTGGCATTATTAACCGTTAATAATCCATGCAAATTACATTTTTATTCATTTAGGATATCTTATGAAATTAACCCAATCATTATAAGAAATATAGTCGGTCATCCTCACCTTGAATTAACGCTATGAAGTTCTACCCCTCTTGGTTGAACTCCAACGAAACTCCGGCGACTTTTGATGAACTCCGGTGACAATTCCGGCGACTCTTTCAACTCCGTGAAATCCCTTGAAATACCTTATACAAGTTCCCAACAAGGTTTTATAATCATAAAACCCATATTAATATAAATAACCTCTACAAGGTTATTTTTCCGGCGAACCGGTCGGTTCGGCTTCTAAGTCCGTTCTTGGACTTAGAACCACTTTCCAACCCCTTATCCTACATTTATATCATGTAGAACAACCCTAAGGGTTGTTCATATGATATATATCTCATATGATAGAAGAAAAATTAAAGGAAAAGTTAAGATAAGGTTATTACCTTAATTTTCACACTTTTTCCTAGCTTTTTCCTTCTTCAATCTTCTACCTTGGACTTCCTTAAACTTGAGCTCAAATTTAGCTATGGAAAATGGAGTTGCAGGGATTCCTCTTCTCTTTTCTTTGGGTCTTGGTCGAGCATGATAAGGGGGATGAGTTGTGAGGCTTGGTTTTGTCTCAAATGACCAATGAGTGAGGGAGGTGAGGTCCACCTCAAGTCATACTCACACCAACCCTCCACTCCCACCTATTCCATACCACACACTCCCATAATACAGCTCCCTTTTGTCAACTATGAGCATACAAAAATGTGGGGTGGCCCCCACTCATGTGGGAGGTCATCCCTCTGTCTCCCGCTGTGTACATTCGGTCCCGAAAGTTGTACTTTTCGGACTATTTTAAATATATTTTATTTAATCGGGTCAAATAAAATATATTACACGTTCTCAATCATTATGACCCTCATAATGAATATACATTCCCCAACTTTAATTTATAAGCCTCAGAAATTCATTTCAGGCTGTTATCTGTGAAATTGCCAAAACCGGTATTTGAGTCCCTTTTGACCAATCGGTCCACATTATGTCTTTTCTTTGGCCCAAATAATTTATCCACCACTATATAAATATCATCTCGACTAGGATGAATAAAATATATGGTCTCGGAAATATCGGGCAGTCCCCGCTCCCGGCGTGGGCCCCACGTGCAAATTTACTATTCACGAAAAGGCATTTATAAAAATTCTCAACTTCGTAACCTCATTAATCATTCCATAAGGTTCAATACATTATTCACTTAAAAGTAAATATATTTGGGGACGGAGTTACATGCTACATGGCCAAGGAATATTAGGCTCATCACACGGAGCCATGAACTCTTTGCATAGATAAAGAAACGGGTAGAATAACATATCATAGAAGAAGTTTAATTAACTAATTAATTTACACCCAATAATAGTAGTTAAGCCTTAAACTGATTTGAGGATCTAAATGTTGCATATGACGATTGAGAATTAAACAAAAGTTAACACGATATTGTTAAATTGGACATCAAAATGACCACAACAAACCAACAACAAAACTCAACCATGTGTTACTGCTATCTCACAAAGAACACTTCAAATCAAACAACACTATTAAACTTAACCTCTTAAATTTAATAGAGGGTTTCGAGCGGGCTTTGAGCGGGCTTCAAGTTTCTGAAAATGATTAACCAAATATGTATTTTAATATGATCCCTGATGGAGTATATGGACTCCGACCTCCCGGTCTGCTTATTATTGGGCCTGGACTGCGGTTCACGTACACCTGCAGACAACATTTATATTATTGTACAGTTTACACATTCATTGTATGTACTAGATTAGCCTTTTATGTTATCAGTCCTTTTATGTAACTGGGTCCGTCAGGCCCATATTAGAGGTCCAGACCCGAGTTTCTCTATATATACCCCTTTTTGGAGCTTGTAAACATAACTCACAATTCATTCACAATACACATATATCTCCTTCTCCATATTCATGGACGGATCTATGTTGGGGCAGGGGTGGGCTCCAGCCCAGCCCAACCCAATTTATTTTTATTATTATAGGTATATGTTTAATTTCCAGCCCACCTCAAAATGAATGTCTAGCCCAGCCCAAGCCTACCAACTTTGTAATTCTATTTGATTATTAATTGAATTTTTTCAGTAGATTGTAAAATAGTTTTTTTTATTATAAATTTATAATGATTAAAGATAGAATTAAAGATTAGAAAATGATTTATTTATTATGCAATTAAAGAATAGAGAATGATGTATTTATTGTTTAGGCATGAAGAATGGATTCAAAATCTCAATTCAATTTTAAAATTGGGAATACTTATTAGTTTTATGTACATCGACTATTTTTACTTGTTAGGTTTATACTTTTATAGAAGTATTTTAATTCATATCAGTAAATACTAAAATCTTTAGTAATCAATAATAAAATTATAAATCACACTAAAAACGTTTAAATTTTAGATGTACTACCTCCGTCTCGTTTTATTTAGCCATCTTTGAGACTTTGACTCTTTAGTCAAAGATGGTAAACTTTGATCCATCATTTTAACTCATGTATTAATGTGAAACTTACTAAATTTATACTTTTATGATAAACTATTTAACAAAGAACATTTCCATTTCATTTTCATATTATCAATTTTATTGTATAAGTATATAGTCATTCAGAGTTTAACTTCTTTGACATGAAAAGTCAAAGAAGTCTTAATAAAAGTGTGCGGAAGTAGTATATAGTTTGTTTCTATAATTTATAAGTTATCAATATGCTCGAGTCCAGATCGAACTGAACATGACTATGCTTGAATTTAGCTTGAATAACTATTCAAACTCAAAAAAATCACGGCCGCTTTTTTTTTTGTAAAAACAAACTATTTAAACTAAAATTTAGCCCGTGTTCGAGATTGAAGCTCGTTAAGTTTGGTCATTAAATTAAATTCGAAATCACGATCGAACTCGAGTAGTTCGAAAAAAAAACTCAGTTCAATAACTATCGGTCCTAAGCTAAACCTTTTTGTATGCAATAACGAACATTTTTATTGCTTAGCCCACCCCACCCCTCATTCCTGGATCCGCCCCTGTCCATATTCTTTGTTCAAACTCTTGGGAAATTTGCCGAGGTAGATGCCGTCGGCTAGGTGGGAAAAGTAGGTCGGTTTAAGGACGGAAGCCCCCAAACCCCGTTGCTCTGTGCTTGGTTAAGGAGGGACTGGTGGGGTATGCGTATGATTGCATTCCTGCTTCTAGACCTCCGAGATGGCACCATTCAAATCAGCAGCGAAAGAGGGGGCCAACGCACTGGCAGGGGAGCAGTGCCTTCCATTTCATCCCAATACCTATGATTTTGGCTAGATGATTTCTGAAAAGGCTGTTCTCATTTGCGAAGAAAAATTCATCGATCTAGGGATAATGTGATAAAGGGATTTGAGAAGTTTTAGGCCATTTGAGTAGAAGGAATCAAAAGAGAAACGAAGGAGAAGGTAAAACTATAAAAGCCATAGATTGAGTGTACTAAAATCAGACGGGTGACAGGAATAGTTGAGGTGAGCGGGAACTTCTTTTCTAGTATTATAGTGCTACCAAGGAGTGGAGACTATTAAGGAGAGGACTATTAAGAAGAGGATTGGTATGAAAGAAGTATCGCCCCCGCTCTCCTCTGTCCTTGTATATTTTGTGACTGTCAGATCATTGTTTTACTACCTCCGTCCCAAAAAATTCCTCCCGCTTATCTTTTTGATGTTCCAAAAAATTCTTCTCATTTTTCTTTTTGGAAAGGTTTGTGTGGCAGCCATTCATTTACCTTTTTCTTACTCAATCACAACCATACATTATATTTCCACTTTGTTCTCACTTTCTTAAACTCCGATCCAAGTCAAACTGTCAAACCGAGAAGAATTTCCCGGGATGGAGGGAGTATTAGTTAGATCATGATTTTTTATTTTATTGAAACAAATGATGATTACACCTGTATATAAAAGTCTAATATACTATGGGGTATGAGAAAGTAACTCAAAGTCCGTCATTATAGCCCGTTTGGTGACCCTATTTTTCGTCTTTTCAGGCTTAACATCTAGCTTTTCACCAAACACGTAACTTTTGATTTCGCGCGCTTAACTCTGTAAAAATAAGAAAAAGTAAGGTTGAAATTACTTTCCTAGTTGTATTGACTGAAGTTACTATAGATTATCATTTTAGCTATTTTTCATGTAAGTTTTTCTTTATTTTATTATAAAAAAATATTTTAATTTTTTTTTCATAAATCAGCAAAATCAATCAATCCATCCATTTCAGCAAGAACTTCATGAATTTCAGCAGAATCAGCTGATTCACCTAATTTCAATGTTACCAAATGATTCTCAATAAATTGAAGTCATCACTAAAGCACAACTATTTTTAGTTAAACTTCTTTTAATATACATAAATAAAGCACTAGTGCCCTAACGTATGCAGTTACGCACTTTATTATCACAAATGGTGCACGTTAAACTATGACATACAATGAGTTATCAGACAGTTTTTTAACTAAACACACAACTTTTGATTTCGCGCGTTGAATTGTGTAAAAATAAGAAAAAGTAAGTCTGAAGTTACTTTTCGGGCTGTATTGGCCGGAGTTACTATAGATGATCATTTTAGCTTATGTGTATGGGTATTAATCGAGTAAATGGAGTTTGAGCTTAGTTCGAGTTGGAGTAAAGTTTGATTTGAATAAAAAAATTATAACTTAACTCGAGTTCGAATTGTATTCGAGTTTTATCTATTCTAGAAAATTAAATATTTTTTAAAAAATTGTTTGATTTGATATGCGTTGCTCCGCTTTTGGCAAAAGGTCACACAATTGTAATTTGTAAGCCCCCACCCCCAGTAGATGACATATAATGCAATGGCTACCGCAGATCATTTGACATTACTCATCTAAACAAATAAACCTTCAATCATCAATTATTTTTTAAACATTTTTTTAATCGTCAAAACAGCTTTCATTCAAATAGATCAAACATGCAAGCAAGATCCAGCCAGTTATTACAAATCCGATCCCAAGCCCTAGGAATAGACTTAGAGTCAGCCATCTATACAAAGCAACCTAACTCGCCAGATACAAAACGAGCAAGAATAAGCCGAAAACGATCGAAAATGAAGCACTGCATATCAAAAGTTCATCAAAAATAAAATACTCCAACCATACCTGCTCGAACTGAAATAAAAACAAGTACCACTAAAGGAAAAATAATACGAAAATAGAAACTTTCCCCAAATTGCTTCTTCGCCTGGAGGTGGTTCCGGAGGCGGACGAGCTGCTGTAGTATGGGAGAAGAGAATTTCGACCTCTGGAAAAATCATCTCAAACTCTATCCTTTTTCCGCTCGCCAATTTTGTCTCACCATTTTGCTTCTTGAGGTTTGCCATTGAAATCCATGTTCGAGGTGCAGAAGAAATCTTTATCATGTTGCCTTTGTAACCGCCATATGATCCGTCTGCAATAGAAAACGACCAAAGCTTCAAACCGAAAAGCTTCGAAACCCGCCTCAAACTATACCCGTTCATCTGTCCAACCATTGCCTGCTCTCAATTAGGAACAAAATCAGAGCTCCGCCTTAACGATGGCCGCACTTCGTCAAGACGGATGCGGAGAAACAAAACCTAGCGGTGGAATTCCGCCCTAAAGAGAGAAAGTGCCGAGATAATGACTACTGTGGATAGGTGTCACTTTCCTTTAAACATGAAAACACGGTTTTAAATTCTCCGCGTAGTTATATTTTAGACATTGGGGCTCAATGTGTCGTCTATGTTTTATTTAATTTAAGATGAACTAAATTCAATCAGTGATACTTAAATATTCTTGAATGTCATTTGGGAATGCCTTAAAGTTTTTTTTTAAAGAAAAACTTCTCATATTAATATCATTAGGATTCGGATCATTACAACAAACTCAAAAACACCAACATTGAAAACAACTATCCGTCGTAATCAACTAACACTATTAACCTTACGGCTAGACTTAGAATCGACCACTCCTCAAAGAGCAATACGAATCGCTAACCACTAAACGGATGTGACACAGCAATCACTGGCCATATAGATCCTTCTAACGACATAATATCTAGCAGAATTGACAATCCTTATTGTAGACCTAAAACTAAAAACATCAACAAAAAACAGAGCAACATAAACAAACCTAACGCGAAAGTAACACCATAAAAAATATAATTATTGACCAATACTCCAAGGTCCTTCCAAACCCTAGCATCACAATCACTCCAGGGCGGCGGTTCGGGAGGGAGGCAGCTTACCGATGTGTCTTCTCCCTTGTTCAGAACTCGATCCAGAAATTGCCAGACGATTTTCCAATCGAAGGTACCAATCATAGACCTCCAAATTCGATCCATGACCGCACATCCAGAAACAACAACCATAGAGAAGCAACCCATGCAGAGGCAGAGCGCGGTAATGACCGCTCTTCCATTGTTGCTCCAAATTATTCATCGGACAAGAAACGACGCAAGTCGTTTGCCAGAATGACAAACCCTAGACGAAAGCTAGGGAGAAGACCACTTCTACACTGCTCTGTGCGCTAGCACAAAATGTGTGTCGATATATCTTGCGAATGCCTTAAAGTTGTATAACACTTTTTGAATATTGTCTAAAATGTTGAATATATGAAAAATGGTCAAATAGACTTTCCTATAATAGCCTAATATCTATTTAGGAATAGTTTTATTTTAGGCAACTCTTTTCTATTATAAATATATCTGTCAGAGCTTGTTATAATGTGTCCTTTCCCATTATTTTACATAGTATCAAAAACTAGGGTTTAAATTTTT
This sequence comes from Cuscuta epithymum, assembly GCA_945859915.1. Lineage (NCBI taxonomy): Eukaryota > Viridiplantae > Streptophyta > Magnoliopsida > Solanales > Convolvulaceae > Cuscuta > Cuscuta epithymum. Next base: position 91,399 of record CAMAPF010000948.1, on the reverse strand, counting down.
TCTCTGCATACGAATGGCACCACCGCCGCCATGGATACGGTCAACACCACTGCTGACATACATACGGAACCGGTTTCCTCCACGGTGTCGTCTGCCAGGGGCGGATTGGGCCTTAGGCCAGGGAGGGCCTAGGCCCAACCTCAATTTTTTTTATTCTTTAACTAGTATATATGTATAAAAATTAGGCCCATCCTCAAATTTCAAAAAAATGTTAAATATGGTGCAGTCCAGGTCCATTATTCCATTAGTCGGTAGGTTTGTTCATCCACACTCTTCTATCTAGCCAAGCCCACCATTAGACCATGGCCCAAAATCTCAATTTCCAAATCCAACTCCGAGAATGCAGCTCGCAGGGGAAGAGGCAACAACGCAGCAGACTAGCAGCCCCCAGGAGTACGCAGCCTTCCGTTTTGGCAAAACCCCAAATCCCAACCTAAGCTCCGCATTTGGACGGCGCACGGAGGTTCAGGAGGCACTTAGTTTCTGGCTTTCAATTCTGCTCTTCCGTGGTGAATTACTAAGCTACTAGGTTTTTAATTTAATTACAGCCTTGTTTAGACTTTAGTATTACAACCTTGTTTAATGTTAAGATTTAGTTTTATTGTTTTTTAAATCAATTTTAAGACGAAATTACAGCCTTGTTTAGTATGAATTTGATTTCTATTTATAAAGTTATAATCATCATTTACAGTAGTATGAATTTACTTGTGATTTGTAATTATTAATCCAATTATTATTAAAAATTAGCATTAGCGTAATAACTAGTCTTATTTTTAATAAAAGTAATGAGGTAAATTGACAATGATGTCATTATCAAATAATATTAATGGATGAAAACCTGCAAAGAACAATTGTAAAATTGTGGTATTTTTGTACATGACTTTAATGAGAACTCTTTTTTCTATTATGTTTATTTTGTCTTAATTTTGTTGTTACAATAGATTTTTTTTTCAATATCTATTATTTAATTAAAATTTGGCCCCACGTGGATTGGATGTCAAAAAGTTAGATCCGCCCCTGGTCATCTCCCACGGCCGAATCAATGATCGGCTCTGCCTCGTCAACAACAACGTCGGTGCTGTCTTCTTCAACCGACGCAGTCCGCCACATCACTAACACAGTCCCCGACGCAGTCCGCCACATCACTAACACAGTCCGCCACATCACAAATGCACCGTATTCTTTGACGTCGGTTACATAACTTCCCTCCTATTCTTTTCAGACGCCTCTGCCATTGTTCAGTAGAACAGTCACATACTCATAGTTTATACTCTGCCACCGGTGTTCCCATGGCAGTCAATTGACGCTCCAACATCGCGGATGACCATGGGACCTCCTCCGCGACTCTTCGGCTCCACATTCTCTGGTGCCCAAGGGATCTCACGTTCGATGGACCAAGTTCTATTTCAGTCCCCCTTGGGCAGCGATTGCACAGTCCATCTATCCAGGGCCGGTTCGGGGGGAGGGCAAGAGGGGCGACCGCCCTAGGCCCGGAAAAAAATAGAAGAAAAAATAGGCCCAAATTTTTTTCTTTATGTATAGTGTTAGTAGGCTTCTTTTTTTAATTCTTAAGGTCAGTCAATTAGGCCTAATGTTTAATTTTGTTGACAATTTGAAAATTTAAAATGTAAATAAAATTTTTTAAACAGAGCCAAGTTTAAAAAAAGAATATATGCATTAATATTAAGTAGGATCAGTTGTAGTTTTTAAAAGCAATACAATTGTTGCTCCATCAAAAAAAGAATATATACATTAATTTTAAGTAGGATCTGTTGTAGTCTTTACATCTCTTTAGCCTTTAGACTTTTTATTCATTTAATTATAACATAACAAATTTATATAATTATTTTAGAGCCCATCTCTCTCAAATCTCATCCCAATTATTTATTTGTTTCCAAATTTCAATAAACTATATCTGAGTTCCTAATAGTAGTTTAGAGGACGTCAAATTGGCAGTCTTCTTGCGCAAGTGTTCTTGGCGGCCATGCATTTTGTCTCTTTGAAAACCTTCTTTCTTTCGAGACTTCAAACTTTAGACTCCCATCAACGGTCAATAAATCATTCTCAACTTATGAATTCAATATGTAGTGATATTGAATTCATATGGGTTTGGGACCTGAATATGAGTCCACTGTTGGCATTATATCATTATTTTATGAGAATTTTCCACCTCACATCCTTCATCCGAGGCTTTTAGAGTTTACCGGTTTTCGAACCGATCCGCTTGGTCTGTTTTTTAAACATATATAGTTGTAAAGATGGTTTTAATTGGACTTAAATTTTCTGGTCCGGTCCATTGCCTTCTGATAGATGCTAGAGTATGCTTAACACTGAAACTAGTTTAATTCAAAGCATTCTAATTACCCTTAAAAATATAGGGTTTCAAGTTTTACATTTTCTTTACTTGCATAATTATGTAGAGAACTAAATTTAGAAAAGAAGGAAGACAATTCACTCTTAAATAGCATAAGTCATCTCCTCCTACTTACCAACTGTGCATTGTTGCGTGACTCATAACGATGCCCCACAGCGAGACACCTGGATCTCCTTTGTCATTACTCACCACTAATTACATCAGCAGCCCTTTAATCCGTTACGAAAGAAGCTCTTTTAGCAACTCCTCCCACTCCATTCACTTTAAACTTTCTTCTCATTATATATAACTTTCTCCAAAGCATGCTTATAAGTGCCTGTTCATTGTACTTTTCGTCATAAAGAAAGGCTAAAAATGCAAAACAATGAGTTTTAGTGGGCACCAGAAATGTAAAGAGTGCAGATTCTGCAGCTCTACCACTAGAAGGCTTAAATGGAGGCGCTTTGAATTGTTGAAGACAATTTCCAATTTCCTATTGAGTCATTTTCTCAGGTATATACGAGACTGAGGGAGAGGGTATGTGGCGTCTATCATTTAAATATTCCATTCATACCATTCTATTTATTTCTCTTCCACCAAATCACACCGATAAAAAAGAAACTTGTCGAAGTGATTTATTCAATTATTTGAATGTTGGTTTTTTTTTTTTTTGCAAAAGAATGTTGGTTTTAATGTACCACACGATAGATAAATAATGGGCATTACGATTTACGGCACATAACCTCTTACTCCCTCCGTCCCATTTATATTGTCCCGTTTTACCTTTTCGGGAAGTCCCACTTAAATTGTCTCATACCATATTTGGCAAAGTTTGTGTGGCTCTAAATCATTCTTGCTTTATTCTTACTTTATCAATTAATATCAACCACACAAACTCACTTTTCTTAATAACCGTGTCACCCTCTTTCGTCCCAATATAAATGGGACGGAGGTAGTATGATTTAAATGATACTCCCTCCGTATCAAATTAATTGACCCGCTTTCCTTTTCGAGACGTATCAAAATAAAAGTCTCATTTCCCTTTTTGGAAATAAACCACCCAAAAAGTAGCTACAGTACCGCTACAATACTGCTACAGTACCGCTACAGTACCAAAAACCTTCTACTTTACATATATTTGCCTTAAACTACGTGAAAAAGCATGAGTCAATTAATTTTATACAGAGGGAGTACTTCAAATTTCTTTGTGTTATAATTAATCATGGGCAAAAGTCTTTCCAAGAAAAAACTTAATTGCCAAGTAAAGTAAAATGATTAGTATTTTTGTATAATTTGACAAAGTCACTTGCATTCAATCATACTATTAACAAAAATAATTTCCAAATTGGTAAATTAGTTCTTGGAGGGGGGTTTGCTCCTGATTATTCAAAACACGTGAGAGTTTGATGCATTTTTTTAATTCATTTTAACCTTGTGAAGGTGTGCATATTAAATATAGTTGTTTTAAGAATCCAGGACATGAAGGACAAATGAACTATCGATCTGGATTTGAAAGATGGAATGTGTTAGAATATGATTCAAATGATTGAAAACTATCAATCTCGAACCTATGTTGTCATTAATTTTACTCAATATTGTTTTATTTTATTAATTTTTAAATATTATTTACTTTAATTAAACTAATAAACTTTTGTGATAGATTTTTTTTTTTAAAAAAAACTAGCAATTCAATTAATAAAAAATTAATAAGTAAATCAAAATCATTGGAACTTTTGGTCTTTCATTGATAGTTTTCAACCTTTCGGGTCTTATACCGACACAATTCATATTTCAGATCCCGGATTGATAATTCATCATCTTTCAGATCCAGGGTTAATAAAATTTCTTAATTTTTTTAAACATTCTCCCCTAATGTTCTAAAGGGTGCTGATAAATAAAATTTAGGTACGCACAAACTAGACTAAATTTCTTTTGGAATCATAGAAAAACAAAGTCAAATATCACACAGATTGATATTAAAAATTAGATATTCCCTAATAAAACGTGGTTGGGCTAACCAAGTAAAATAAAATTGGAGACCCCATGTGATAATACTCAAATTGACCAAATCGGCTAAGTTTGTCGAGATTGGTGAAGTTGACTCAAGTAACTGAAATTGGCTGAATCTACTGAAATGAGAAAAAAAAAAATATATTATACCAATAAAATATAGACAAATTTATATAGAAAAATAGCTAAATTAATTCTATTGTGTCATTCATTTCAGAAAAATAATTTTAACCCTACTTATTTTTTTTATTACTCAATACACCGCGCGAAATCAAAAGTTATACAAAGTATGTTTAATAAAATGATGACCGATAAAGATCATTAGTTGAAAATAAGGGTATAGGGATATCAATGGGATTTGTAATCAGTTCGGAATAAGGGCCAAACAAAGGGGTGAGCCGATCGGTGCTTCCATTGTCTAAGAGCCCGTTTAGTAATACCAAATCGATTGTATTGGCTGATTTTGTTGAAATTTATGTAGTTCTTACTGAAGTGGCTGGATTGACAGATTCTGCTGATTTATGAAAAAAATTATATTTAAAATATATTTTATTAATAAATAAAATAAAGAAAAACTTATATGAAAAATAGATAAAATGATCCTCTACAATGATTTTAGCCCATATAGTCAGAAAAATAATTTCAATCCTACCTTTTCTTATTATTACACAATCTAGCGTGCAGAATCAAAATTTACTTGTTTGGTGAAAAAGTTGATTGATAGGTGTTTTTGCAATTTTATGCTAATTCAAACAATCAATTAAATGAAGGGTAGGTAATGAGCGTCGTACAAGAATCAAGATGGAAAGGAAAAATAATATGATTATTGTTCTAGCTAAAGAATACTTTGAGGATTGCTATATATCCGATTATAAACAACTAATTTGGGCTCATATAAGAAATCGGTATATGAAATAAGATAAGAAGAAGATCAATACACAAGTAGTAGCTTCTTAGAGCAAATATATTGATCGTGGGTCATTCCTCCCTTTCATTTGATACTCTGCAGCCTATTTATTGGATGCTCCTCCCCTTTACCTTGCAACTGCTTTCCGGATTTGTAGCCATTTCCAACTGAACCGACTTCCTCCCTTTTTTCTCCATCATCTTTGGTCTGCCTCCTCACTTGTTTGACTTCATCAACCCTTGTCTCTTCATGTGAGTATCCTCCTTTTGACTTGGGCCATTTATTTTCTTCAAGCATGCTAATTTTTTGGCCCGTTTGCAAGATCAATTCTTGGGCCTAACATAGGTCTGATAAGCCGAAAACAATGTCACCAAACCGGTTCTAAGTATAAACGTAAGTGTTGTATGTGTATAGTTCGAGGAATTTGCATAGGTTAGTTGTTCTGCTTGTTTGTTTGCTTTAATAGTTAGCTATTTACTTTAAAATTACAAGTTGCTTATTTACTCCGTAATAAGTAAGCAGCATAGTGTGTTCAATTCCAAACTTGTCTTTTAGGTACCCAATTTTGATAAGATTTTGATGATGCCACTGCACTTTGCATTTAAATTTAAGTGACAAAAATAACTGTTCAATTTTTGGGACTAAAGAATTATTACCGGAAAAGTAAAAATGCAATAAGGTAATATTTATTTACCTTAATAGGATATTTAGGTCCTACCGGCAAATATCATTTAGCTCAAAGATTAATTGTCACATTTTTAAAGAAAAGAAGCTCGAAAAATCAAATACATTTAATGTAAATGATTTAAGACAAAACTTGACCGGTATTTAATACCGAATCAAGTACTGGGGTCCGGAGCATTAAAACGCACACATAGGACTGTTTTTAAGGTGATCCTTCAGCGGCTGAATTATTAGAGACAAGGGAAATACTGAAGAAATACTCTAGCACCAGAAGACAATAGTACAATACATACCAACGTCAGAGATTAATTCATCCTAACCAACGGATGAAATTAATTCACAGGAGAAGCCTATAAATATGGGCTGAAACAAAAGTTTCTAACCAAGGCTTTGAGCATCCAAAGTAGAGAAATTCTTCCACGAGCACTCACGATCTATCTAGCAAAAGAGAAAGTGCTATTCTAAACTTTACTCTCTGCTTGGACTCATGCTTCACTAAACTTCCAGTTTATAAGCTATTTATTGCTAAATCATAGAAGTTTAGTTCCTAGTTGGAGGTTAGAACTTTCTTGTAAAATTTCAAAATTGTTGTAAGCACTTAGGAGAACTATTGTTCGGATCCTACAATGTGGTTAGATAGATAGAGTACCTTTTGATCCTCACTGGTTCATTAGAGAAAAGTCTAAGGACTGAGTAACTTTGAGTGGTGTTATACTCATTGTGAAAAACCTTCAATCTAGGCCTAAGTGTTGTAAAGGCTAGATTGTCACTAAGTGTATTGGGCTTAATACTTTAGTGAAAATCCATCTGAAAGAGGGTGGGACTGGACGTAGGAGGATTACACCACCTCTGAACCAGGATACATCGTGTGTTGATTTTATTTTAGTCAACAAAGCACACATCCAACACTTCTCACATAAAGATTGTAGTTTGCCAGCAGCATCCTAAGCAGTTGTCTTAATTGACCCAACTGCTTATCCTATTGCTTAATTACTCACTTTCTTTGAAACCACCTTTCACACAAGAGACGTGCATCAATATCACTAAAAGGCTTGTTTTATTAAAAACCAGAAATCAACCTTCTAAGTATAGCAGTTGCCTCAGCAGTCCCCTGGTGACCAGCCAACTGCTGAGCCCTCTGCTCATGCATACTTATTTCATTTGAACACCTCTACACTGCTAGACACTCATAAACATCAGTGTCAAAAATTCTGTTCAAACTAATCTCTGAAAGTTTAAAGACCCAGCAGGTGCCTCAGCAGTTCCCTCATCTTCACCCAACTGTTGAGCCCACTGCTCCAGCAAAACTTCTGTTTACCCTTACTAAACCAGACCTTCAGAAAGTTCCCTCATCATTCCTATAAACTGATCTTCATCACTTTCATCATACACTCAATATTTCTTAAGCAGTTGCCTCAGCAGTTCCCTGCCATCCAGCCAACTGCTAAAGCCAACTGCCAAGCCAACTGCCTGTTGTTCAAGTCCAAGCTTCTCCCAAAACAGAAAGTAGTTATACACTGATTACATAGAGGGTAAAGACTTCCGCTGTGCATCTATAAATCTCTCCAAGGACTACTCCCTCCGTCCCCTTTTAAATGGGACGGGAGATGGTGGCACGGGTTTTAAGAAAAGTGAGTTTGTGTGGTCGATATTAATTGATAAAGTAAGAATAAAGTAAGAATGATTTTGAGCCACACAAAGTTTACCAAATAAGGTATGAGACAATTAAATAGGGACATCCCAATATGGTAAAACGGGACATTTAAAAGGGGACGGAGGGAGTATAGATCAACTCTTTTAGAAGGAAAACGTTTTTAAAGTTTGAAAAGCATTAAAAGTCTATTCACCCCCCCCCCCCCCTCTAGACTTTTACCCCTATCCGGGACCATCAAAGTATTATTCCAAATAAACACATTTTACATGAAATTCTTTGTAAGTATATATTTCTCGTTAAATATACCAATTAGAGAAGTTCAGAACAGGCCAATTAGAGAAAATTGGCCATATACCAATTAAAAATTCTTTGTAAATATACCAATTAGAGAAAATTGTAAACTTAGACATATAATTTATGCAAATGTCCATTTCTAGTTCTATAATTTTACATACTTGCAGACTTAGTCATGTAAGTAAGGATGTTTTTACTTGAATTGGAATTTTCTGCTATGGTATGGTTTGGTCTGGCATGTTCTGAACTGGTCTTGTCTAGTCTGGTAAAAGTATGGTCTCTGTGTATTTTATAACTGTACAAGTCTAGTCTGGTCTGAGACTGAAAACATTCCAAGTAATTATATCATAATAAATTTATTCAAGTTAGTTAAAGATTTTCCCACTGAAATGTATTATTTGCGGCGCAAGTGATGATGTCATTGATGAATTTTGCGATCCGGTGAAGGACTCCTCAAATATAGAAACAATCATTAGTTACAAGATCAAATATACAAAAGAGTAAAGTTGTGGAACTAAAAACAAGCACAATCAAAAGTTACAGGGCTAAAAACTCCTATTAATAAATGTACTAGCTAGCTCTCAACAATGGTTCTAATGATGATTATTTAAAGTTAATCATCATTTAAAAACTAGATTTTCCAATAATAATTGTTTAAAGTTAAGTATTCAGTCAATGCTATTACATAACTTTAATTTTATGTATGGACAATGTATGGCAAAAAGGAAACAAGGTTGATGCTTTCACTCCAAGCTAGTTTGATACATTTCCCTGCATGCTGCTTGCCAAGTGCCGAGGTTATTATCCTTTGAAGCAAATAAATCAAGTGGCAATACCAGTACACTTGTAAACTAATAAATACAGACAATTTTTTATTCCCAGAGACTCACAAAGGCAAGATACTTGTCTTTGTATACTTGCGTATATGCTTAGAGAATTTGCATGGCAGTCTGATATGTGAGAAGAAAATTTTGTATATAACAGTTGGTGCACAATTTGGTGTATATCTTGGTGTACAAATTGCATAACCTTTCAACAAATTAATTAAGTTGTAAAGTAGCTAGAGTTGTTGAATTAATTTCCTTAGTTATGCCAGAATATTTTGAAATATATAACTAACATGCCTATTCATAATACTCTCCATCTCGATCATATTGATAGTCTCATACTTTTTTGGCACAAACGTTAAAAAAGTGGAATAAATTTAACCAACTACGTACCCCTTTATAGAAAGTTACCCTTTTGAAGGAATTGAGTTACTACTGAAAGAAAAGTCAAAATGGACACTTTATATAAAACCTTGGTCAAATAAATAAATGGTACTATCAATTTGGGATATCCCAAAATGGAAATTAGGGACTCTCAATTTGGGACGGATGGAGTACTTAATATGAAGTATGTTATTTTTAGAAAGAAGTAAGAAAGGAATACCTGAAAAGAAGGTTGAAATTCTATTTTAAATGATTTTAGTTTATGGAGCGAAAAACAAACTATACATAATACGAAGTACACGAAATTTGTTAATTTAGTATTGTAACATATATCTATGTAACATTATACTGCGTATTATGTAACTCATAAATTTGTCCACATTAAAAGCTCTTTCGATTATTCTTTTGGGTCTGCCACTACTTCCCGCCTTTTAACGTAGCATTGTGTGATTATCTGCTGAATGGTTGAGTTAAGATGAATGTGGTGAATCTTTGCTTTAAAGGCAGCTATGGAAGGTTTCTGCTTTGCCAATTCTATCCAACAAAAAATAATAATAACTTAATTGTTGCTCATACGTATAGTAAGTATGTAGTAAAAGCTAGCTAGCTTTGTACATGGGCCTATCTATATATTGATCTGCTCAATTTCCCAAATGTGGAATCTGGAGAAGGTAAGCTTGTGAGAAATGGCTAATAAGCATAAACTCATCAAAACTAGTTGTGAAATGCAGTTTCTCAGGGCTGCTATCTGTATACTATTCTTAGCAATGTTAGACTCATCATATTCATTGAAGGACAGCAGTAACCCTAGTTATTATTATAGATTTGAAGATCGTGTTCGGTACGTAACAAAAGACCCGATTAATTTTTGCCATGTATATCGTTTTCTTTCAATGACCCTCATCACACAGGTTAAAGTGTTGTTGTGTGACCGAGAGGTCACATGTTTAAGTCTTGAGAGCTACCTCTTGTAAATGTTTACAAGATTGGTTAGGCTTACCCCTTGCGGTGGGACCCTACCTCAGTCTCTGGCCTCGCGGGTTGTGCACCGGGCTTCTGTTTATACTGTTTCCCTTAAAGTAGTGCATGCATGCATGCTTAATTATTATTGCTTATTATTGATTGAGAGCTACTCAAAGGGGTTGTTTGCAGGAGTGAGATGGCGGGAGAAGAATGGGGGATGGTTGAGACGAATGGAAACGGGCAGTTTGTATTGAACGGGCAGCCCTTCTATGTCAATGGGTTCAACACATATTGGTTGATGGTGTTTGCTGCAGACGAGTCGACCAGAGGGAAAGTGAGTGATGTGTTTAAGCAGGCGTCTTCTGTTGGCATGACCGTCTGCCGCACTTGGGCTTTCAATGATGGCCAGTGGAGAGCTCTTCAGATATCTCCCGGGGTCTATGACGAACTCGTCTTCAAGGTAGAGAAAATAACTCAAGACTTTATATATTTATATCAATTTTCTATCCCACGGATTTATAACGAAGTTGTCATCAAGGTCTAATTTTCATCCTTTCAATTAATTCTATGGTTATCTTATCAATCTTTTTTAAGTCTTTCATAGATGGTAAGAACCCCAAACTATGTTTTTGTCAGTTTCAAGTACTTTGCGTATGTGATATCACATTTCTTGTTCAGATTGTTGTTATTGTTATTATATTCAGCACACACCATTTTGAGTTTTCAGGGTTTGGATTTTGTGGTGAGTGAGGCAAAGAACTATGGTGTGAGGCTTATACTGTCTTTTGTTAACAATTGGGAGCCCTATGGAGGCAAAAAGCAATATGTTAAATGGGGTAAAGATGCAGGCCTCAATCTTACTTCTGATGATGACTTCTTTTCAAATCCCACTATCAAAGCATACTACAAATCTCATGTTAAGGTAATACACTTTTTACAGACTTATGCACATAGATAATATTTTTTTCTGCTTATGATTTGATTGTGTACGTTTTGACCCCCCCTCCCCCGCAATGTCTCTTAAGGCTGTGCTGAACAGAGTAAATACCATCACAAACATTGTATACAAAGACGATCCTACCATTTTTGCATGGGAGCTGATAAATGAGCCCCGTTGTGAATCGGACCCGTCGGGAGATACGTTGCAGGTTTTTATTGTTGTTTTTTGAGAAAAAATGTATAGCTCTTCAGTCTTATATACAAGAAGTGGCTCAATGTCTTATACTGAATATTTTAATTTGCAATACAACCAAATATGACACAAGATGTATCAATGCAGAATTGGATACAAGAAATGGCAGTCTATGTGAAGAGCATGGACTCAAAACATCTTGTAGAGATTGGTTCGGAGGGTTTCTATGGCCCGTCAACACCTAGCAGGACTCAATTCAACCCAAACACCTATGCTCAACAAGTTGGAACTGATTTCATTAGAAACCATCAAGCTCTCGGGATTGACTTTGCCTCTGCCCACATTTATCCCGATTCTTGGTAATAGATTATTATTATTATTATCAATAATAATATGATTCTTGGAGATTATAGTAGCTTGGAGTTTTATATATGAATTTATGCGTTTATATTTATTAATTTTGATCCTCCACCTGGTTTGAAGGATTTCACAAGACATCACTGAAGCACATGTGGAGTTCACGAAATCATGGATGCAATCGCACATTGAAGATGCTGAGAACTACCTGCGGATGCCGATCATTTTCGCCGAGTTTGGTGTTAATACAAAAGACCCCGGATACAATTCAACATACAGGGATGCCATTTTCAATACTGTCTACCATAAGGTCTTGAGCTCTACAAAGAACGGTGGCAGCGGTGGTGGAGCCCTTCTGTGGCAGCTCTTCCCCGATGGGACAGACTACATGGATGATGGGTACGCGATAGTTCTTTCAAAGGCGGTTTCTGCATCACGCATCATTGCTCTTCATTCTAACAGGCTTAAAATGTTCAACTCTCTCTGCTCCACTAAATGTCGATGGAGTTGTAAGAAGAAGAGCGCTTCAGATATGGACTCTTTACTTGAGCATGATACTTTACTTGATCATGATGAGCTTTAATTTAAAATAGCATATAATAAATCACATCCCATGTATCGTGCAACATAAACCATAGACTGTGTTCTTTTATAGTTGATTTGGTACCATTACCATAAGTTATATGTCTAGAATAACTTATGCAGTTTAGCATGTTGTAAACATATCAATGATCACCACATCTCACTTCGCTAGAAGGGAAAATGTGACATTTCCCTACTTTAATCATGTTGAAATACTAATTGAGTTGCTATGCAAGAGTAGATTTGTGGACAATTAGACAATCTATAGGCAAAAAGTGAAAAAGGACATTAAATAAAATAGAATCTCATACAAGCACATAATTTATTGTTGGGAAATAAAATAAAGCATAAATTCAACTACGAGGGTCAAACTCAATTATTCAATGCTAAATCCAATAGTATAGCTTATTATTATACGTAGTATATACCCTAGGAAGGAAGCAGATTATGGTACCTAGCCGAGAGGGCTACCGCTCCTCCGAAGGAAGGAGGCAGCGGGTCTCACGTAGGTGAATCCCTGAAAGAGATCACAATTAGGGCTGGAAACAGGGGAATCTTGCAGGGGCATATCAGTCCAGCACTTGTCAAAATTTGCAATACACTGCTTTCCAGCAACTTCAGGACGGAAACTGGGCTGTACTTCCCTTGCCTCCAGTTTCTTCCAGTTGATGGGCTTAAACCATTTGTGGCCCTTTATCTCATCACTTCCCTTTGGCCCACTGCCTATCCGTTTGCTTGAGTCCTTTTGCAGTAGCTAAATAAAATGTATGGCAGGAGAAGCTACATAAGTATTTTACAGTCATGGAAAGGAGAACCCCCAAAACAAAAGAGGGCATTAATAACATCAGTGACAGCATGACACATTCTACATCTACCAAACTATATATTATATGTTTGTCGATCAATTAGTAAACTAGAGATTTTGTTGGGTAACCTTTCCTGCTTTGGCTTTCGTGTTTTAGTTTTCAGGTTAAGCAAGCTAGGGGTATTTGAGACTATTTTTGTCCATCCACTTCCGATTAATAATGATCGAGTCATTCTTTCTATAATGTACTATGTATATAACTACATATGGAGTACTATTTATTACTACGTATGAAAAATTATACTACGTATTAAATTTTATAAAAACGTTCTAAATTAAAACATTCAACTATATAAGATACTTATAGGATTTCTTATGTATATTCATCTCTTTTTCATATTATCTTTTTTATAATAGCTTATCTTTTTTATCTTTATTTTCTTTCTTTTCCTTTTGGTGGTGATATCATATATCGATTCATGTTAGCCGACCTCAATATCTTTTGGGACTAAGGCTTGGATGTTGTTGTATAGGATTTCCATATATTTATGATTTTTTCTGTTTTCCTTCAGAAACTATAGCAAAAAGGATGTTGCTTCATTCATCATCATCATTATCATTATCATTATCATTATCATTATCATTATCATTATCATTATCATTATCATTATCATTAGCAAAAAAGGATGCTGCTTCCAAATGTATTTTTTGTGTTCCTGCTTTCATAAGAGCGAAAGTAAAAAAGTGAAAAGAATAGTACATAGCAATACCCAAGGCATTCTATGTGTGTAGTGAAATACAGTTACAATACTTTTAATTTTCTTATAGAACTGAACTTACCCCTTTCAGTAGAGAATGTGCTTCACTAGATAAAAATGTTGGCAGTTTGATTCTCTCCTTAATTATTTTCTGTTGAACTTTCTCTCTGTTACCAATAAAAGGAGGCTGAAAATCAGGAAAAAAAGTCATCAGCAGGTGTTTTAATTTTTAAAAAACTTAATGTGAGGTTCCTTTCCTTGTTAAAGACGATAAAATTTGATAGCATATACCTTTCCAGTAAGCATCTCAAAAAGCAAAATCCCTACACTCCACCAGTCAGCAGCCTTATCATGGCCTTTTCCAAGAATAATTTCAGGTGACATATAATCCACCGTTCCACACATGGAGTTTGATCTCTTATCTGCCTCAAATTGTTTTGCTAAACCAAAGTCAGTCAGCATTGCCTAAAACACCATATACCCAAAATCACAAGGGGACATTGAAACAATGTAAATTGTATGAAAACAACAGCGAAGTTGACATCCCTAGGGTATGTTTGGATCCTGGAAAGCGCTAGAAGTGTGGAAAATGTCAATGAAAGTTTAGTTTCTTGTGATCGGTTTTACAATGAAAAATGCAAAGGAAAAAGATGACTAATGTTTATAAATTTTACACATGCAGGTGTTGAAAAAAAAATCAAAATAATTTATTGAGTTTGAACAAAATGTTTGAGTTTTCTCAAATTTTCTTTTCTTCCAAATTTCCCCTATATTTTCTTTCCTTATCATTTATCAAGTTTCCAATAGACCCTGTAGGAAGAGGGAGTAGGGGGGAATAGAGGAGGCAGGGGAGCATACATGGCCATCTGCATCCAGCAAAATATTTTCTGGTTTGAGATCCCTGTGCATTATACCCTTTTCATGAAGATGAGACACCGCTGATACAATTTCTGCTGTATATATGCGTGCAAGATCCTCTCTGATACATAATTCAAGTATGTATCATAACCAAATTTACATGAATGTAATAAAAAGACAAAAAATGAAATATTACTGATACCTGAAAAGACCTTGACGGTAAAGCTGAAAGAATAGGTGCCCACCATTAATGAAGTCTAGCACAAGGTAAAGTCTGTATTTGGTCTGCACGAATAAGATTAAAAGGACACCTTTTACTTTATTTATTTAATTTATTTATTCTACTTGTGGGTGGGGGGACACTATGTAACCGAGATAATTAGTTATTTAAGTGTTACCTGAAATGAATATCTAAGCTGGACGACAAAGGGATGATCTATCTTTGTCAAGATATCCCTCTCTGCTTTCATGTACTCAGCATGGTTCTTTTCCATAATCTTGTCCTTCCTCATCACCTTCATTGCATAGATTTCAGATGTCCCCTTCTTTTTCACCTGGAAAACTTTTCCAAACGCACCCTGTCCAACGAGTTTCATAACTTCAAAATCTTCAAGGCCTATCGTTTGATCTTCTTTAATTGTTTCAATGGTTAAACTTTCCAAAACATCCACAGATGCTTCTGTTTCATGAAGGGTGAGCCGGCCAAGTTTTAAAGATTGACTCACAAACGAAGAGGGACCCACCAAAGAATGTGATCGGTTGCAGATAACCTCAGGATCATCATATACGAGCTCACTAACAGTAGGACTTTCGGATATCCCAATACTAGGTTGTTCATTTAAAGGGCCAAAAACATCAGAAAAGTCCAACTCAACCTGCTCTGAGGGATCATCAGGAGGACTAAGAGGTAGAAGAAAAGCATTGGTAAAGGATTTTGGCATGTAAGACTTTGTGGTAGAAATGATCTGAGAGAAAACCATGCTGACAATACTGATCAGAGATGCAGATGGCCAGAGAAGAACTAAACCTCAGTCTTTCTACGCAGTTCAAAAGTTAGAAGAAGCTGTGAAATCCTATCAACACCCTTAACAATCAAATACAAGTCCCAGTGTAGTGTATGTCTCTTAATGAACTTAGGTAGTAAGCAAACAAGAACCCAAAAAAAGAAGTCAGTCTTGTTTCCCACTTTAGAGGAAACTGCAGATGACACGGAAATGGTTGAATTCATCAAGATACAAACGCAATACCTGTCGTACAAGTTGGTGGGAAAAAGGGTTACTAACAAGTATATAAATGAAGCATGAAGAACTCCAAAGTTAATGTACCCGATAGGAATAGCTTAATGAACTGCCCATTTGTATTGAAATTTAGTGGTTTGGTTAAGTTTGGTTTGGACTATACTGGTCCATTAAGTCAGTCTAGTTAGCTGGTATGGTATTATGTATGAAGTATACTTTATTATCGTTTGAGTACGATCTAGTTTTGACTGTTAATCAAAGCCAATGCTTCAAGAACATATTTTGTTTATATTTCTACGTGATGTGTTTTTATTAGGTGATGAAAAGTTTAACTTTTTATCACACAATAATACATGTCACAAAGGAATACAAACAAAAAATGTACCCATAAAATCTTCTGCTAGAATTATCCATCCTAATATATGATAAAGTAATGGATAATTAATGCAATATATCTATCTAATCTTTTCCTAAACACAACAAGCATAAACAAAGTGCTCTCTAAAGTCCTTGAAGGCTCAAGATACTTTTTACCTCCGACCTATGAGCATTTTTATCTTTAACTACACTGATTAGACAAAAAGAGAGGATACTCAAACTAAAATCTTCTAAATCATTGCCATACATGTTCTTCAAAACATAAATTTGCAAAACATAAGAATGGAAGGCAGAATAGAATGATTGATCTTTAATCTAAAAGAAACCCCTAAAATGAATTGATCAACTATGATACTGTGATTATAGGAATCAAACAACAGTACAAGTAAGTTCAATAAATCAAGGTAACCCTTAAGGTAGGGTAAACCAGATTCAACATTCATAGATTATGGCAGGCTGCACATTGATAGGTTCTGTGTCCAAGTAAGGATCTTAGAGATAAAAGAACCAAAATTAAGTCAAAGCAGAAACAAAGGATAACAATTACAGTTCAATAAATCATCAAAATTGATAAAAGATGAACCTCTGAAATTCTTGGGTTTTCAAAGGTATCTGAACAACATTACAAAGAGAAGAGGGTGCAACCATTCACATTGCCGCCGTTTTCAATGTAATTCAAGATTTAAGATTCAATACTTTACGATTCATCAATAGAAAAATTGTAAGAGAAAAAACAGATCTGATATGATTGAAAAATCGTAGATGAATGAACAAACCTTTGGGAGTGCTTCAGCGAAGGGCGTCAGAATACGACTCAGCCAATGATCCTTTGAGGTGCTTCCACGAACAATATGTATTTTTTTGGAATAAAAAATAAAAACCAAATTCTGTTCCAATTAGGCAATTAGAACACGGGTCTAATAAAAACCTCCGCGCGCCAGTGGCGGGTCCTTTTGTCGCCGATGGATTTATGTTTGTAGTTGGGCTTCTAAGTCCATGTTTTGAAAAGAATCAATTCTTGAGTAGTTGAGTCCAATTTGAATACATCTAAACATTTTGGGATATATAAAATGTACGTAGTATTAAAAAGTCTTATTTAAATACTAGTTTTTCGAACGCGCGATGCGCGTGTGAGCTAATGCCCAATACAGAGTATAAGTTATTGCATATAAAATAAAATTTTGAAGACTACAGAACCATCCAGTCGCCTAAACGATATCTATCCAGCGCCAATCCTAGGGGGAGGGCAGCAGGGGCGACCGCCCTAGGCCTGAAACAAATATTAAAAAAATAGGCCCAAATTTTTTCCTTTATATGTATTGTGAGTAGGCTTCTCTTTTTATTTATAAAATTATCTAACTAATTAAGCCTAACGTGTAATTTTTCATGAAAACTTGAAAATTTTAAAATATAAGTAAAAAGCCTTGATCAGAGTCAAGCAAGTTTTAAAAAAAGAATATATTTTTAATTTTGATTTTTAAGTAGAGCTTGTTGTAAGTCAACACATTTGTTTCTCAATCAATAAAATAACATTTAAGGATTGTTATTCCTTTTAATTACAAATTTACAGTATTGTCCTTGGACTGCCAACGTCTCCCAATTCTCAAACCTCATTCAATTATCTGCAATCGTCTATGCATGTTTAAAAAAGGCTTAATGTAATAGCGATTTTGTAAGCATTGAGGAAGATATCTTGGAGAAGATTGATTATAAAGAAATTATTTATGATTTCAGTTCACAATGTTCTTTTGTGATACTTGTGTTGTTACTTTTGTCCAAATATGTAATTCAAATAATATTAAAGTAAATTTCATCTTTATTTTATAACCTTTATTAGATAATTTGGGAGAGAATTATCGAAATAGGAGAAAAAATGCTAGAGAATTCCAAAATGAGATTGTCATGCTTTTATGCTATAAATGGAAGTAATTAATGTCAAGTTTGGAAAATACTGTCATGTTTAAAGTCCGATATGATACTGCCAAAACATGGTAGTAATTACTTTTATTTAGAGATTAAAAAATGATAATCTTATTTTGGAATATGCAAACGTTTTTGTCCAATTTAGGGTGATTTTTCATAGTTTTATTATACTTCATACTTCGTAATTCTTGTTTTGAGTAAGTATAATTTACTGCCTGTTTTAGAAATAAGGCCAAGATCGTATATTGCCCATAGGCCCCAAATTGGACAGGACCGGCCCTGTATCTATCCCAGAAAGACACTGCGTGTGTTAATAATAAGGTCTGAAGTAATAACTAATGATATTATATATACTGATTGGTGTGAAACCATTCCAATTAGGAGGGTGAGACTTCATAGGAATAAGGATGGAAGAAATTAGTCATTCAAACTTCATTACAAAGATATTGTCTTACAACATAGGATACAGATAAATGAAATGCTAGAAATATGTTAACACATGACCAAATAAAATATATTAACGTATGACCAAATAAAATAACCAAGCAGTGATTATGCATGATGAACAACTTCATATTGCTTCTTGATTACACCAACATTTTTCTCATATCTATTACACCTTTACCTCATTGGCGTTTATAATTTTTTAGATACTGAGATTTCACTCTTCCAAAAAAAATATACTAAGATTTCACAAATCTAAAATGTTTAAAATGTCTAAAATGAACGGCCTAAGTGATCAATTCCTTGTGTGGCTGTAATTTTGCTTTAATTTTATCTTTTTTGAGCTCTAAAATAATTTCTAAGTCGTTTTATATAATTGTATTCGAATTCTGTCTTTTTTGAACTACTGCAATATTATTACCTAGAACAATTTATTTACGTGATTACATATACGAAGTATTTTGTAAAGGGTTCCATTCCTAGCTTAGCTTTTATTAATTTTGTTTTTTTAAACTTTAAATTAATTTAAAGTGACCTTATATAATTATATTCAAATTCTGTCTTGTTTGAACTACTTCGATATTATTACGTGGTAGGACAATTTAAGTGATCGCATATATTTTGTAAATTTAACAATTACATTTTTTCCACTTAATACAAATTGATTTTTAAATATACTTGTGCATTTGCAACTTAAGATAACTCAAAACACATATTTGATACGTTCCATATTTAATTCATTAATTTATTAACATAATTTTTTTGAATAAAACTTATTTTTAGTAAAGTGTTATTTTATCTAGGGGTGGGCAAAAGATCTGGTCCTGTTGGTCCGTTATGGAATGTTCCGGTTCCGTTCCGAAATTGTCCCATTACATTTGGGACACATTATTTTTGTTCCGTACTGATCGCGAGCCATTTCAAAACAAAATGGGACCAAAACAAGTATAATACACTATGTTTTATCCCGAACCCAAAATTGGACTTTGTAGTAGGTTAGTGAATCTACCAACAACTCATTATGTAATCCAAATAAATAATAATAATCCCGTTTTCACAACCAAATACCAATGGTATAGGTATGAGATAAATTTAATGGACTGCACGACGGCCGTCTCTAGGTTTTATACCTAGCGTGTTTTTACCGGCGGCGGCGTTTTGGTTGCTCAGTCCGGAGGTTCTTCCTAGTGCGTGGATCGATTATCCTTTACCGGTGTATTTCAACATTCTAGGTTCGGCTTTCAAGCTCGGAGGCGAGACTTAAGGTGCGGCCTGAATTTTGCTGCAGGTGTGCGGCCTTGTCGTGGTAACAGATAGAGCAGAGAACTCGGAGACTTTCTGGACTTCGATTGATTCGATTAGGTTAAGCCTGACTGCAAGGAATTTCTTTCGGCTCTTACGGCTGAAGTAAAAGTCGGAGGCAGACACCATTTATAACCTCGTTGCAGGGGTGCGACTTGAGTTTGTAGCAGAAGGAAAAGGTTGGGTTTGATGAGTGTTCTGAGTTGGAATTGTAGAGGTCTTGGCAACCTGGCAACCGTTCAATGTCTTACTGATCTGGTCAGTTCAGTACCGGCCGACAATTGTTTTCTTAATGGAAACAAAAGTTCGATGTCAACGTACAAAAGAGATCCTACGGGCAACGGGTTTTGCTAATTCAGAGGGGATTGACAACGTGGGGCGAAGCGGGGGACTGTTCTTGGGGTGGAATGAAGATGCCAAAGTGGATATATTAAAGGTTGATCAAAATTTTGTTGACAGCAAGGTTGTGTGGCGAGATAACGACGGGCCATGGCGCAGGGTCGTCTCTAGGATTTTTGATGCCCCAGACAAATAATGACTAATGAGATCAAATAATACTTAAAATTAATACTAATAGAATAATATGAAGTAATTAGAAATTGAAATAATTGCATAAATATGACCAAAATAAAGATAGTTTACAAAAATATGATTAGTTACTAGAGTAGTAATGAAATCATAGTAATTCATGTTCAAGTTTTGAACTTTAGTTACCACAACACTACATTGTAGTAATGAATAGTCATATTTATGTAAATAAGTTTTATTTTAGTAATATTCTTGTAAAAAACCCTTAGAAATTTATACATCATTTTTACTAAATGTAAAAGGTAATACTTCATTTAAAGTTGATTGATATAAAGTATGTGAAAATGTAAATTCTTCTAAAAAATAAATAAAATTGTAAAAGTTTTCTTTTCTTTTTTTCATAAGTTTTCTATGTGAAACCCCTGACTCTTGTTTCCGTTTCACCGTCATAATAAATACTACAATAGTACAAAATAATAATTTAGCACTAATTATTTATATTAGAAGTCAATAAATACTACCTTCCTCGAGGGAGTATTAAATATGGAGTATACCGAATTATCCAATGCGAATCTAAAATCTGAATGGTGGATTGATGGATAACCTTGATTTTAAACAACATATTGGTGGATAACCTTGATTTACTGATTAGACCTTTTCCTTAGAATTTTTAAATTTTAAAATTCAACTAAACAAGGAGTTTAGGGACTATGAATATACTAGGGAGTATTAAATTAGCCTAATTTTCTATTGGGCCATCCGGTCGGCAAGCATTAATGAATTGTTTTGTTAATTCTATAATATTGACTCCCGCTTGACCGCTATTTGTATATGGAAGTCGGATAGTCTATCAACTAATGACATTAATATTAATATTAATATATTAATATATTATATATATAATAATAGTTTCTTTTATAAAATGTGCCCCCTAAAAATTTGGTGCCCTAGGCAGTGTGCCTAGGTAGAGCTGTCAAACGGGCCTACCCGCCCCGACCCGCGGCGGGTTATGAGTTTCACGGGTCGGGGCGGGCCAACCCGCTTACTATCGGGACAGAATTTTTATGACCCTAACCCGACCCACCTAACCCACGGGTTATGCGGGCCAGCCCGCGGGCCATAAATGTCAAAACAAAAAAAATTAAATATCTAAAATAAAATCCAAACACAATTGAAATAGCAATTAAATATCTAAATTAAAATCCAAACACAATTAAAAAGGAAAAAATTACTGCTTGAAAATCCTTTGGTTGTATGTTTGAATGTTTCATCGTGGGTAACTGGTATACTTAAAAAGTTAAATGATGAAATACTTAAAAGCTTTAATGTATTATCGTGGGTATATTTAAGCTGAAATACCGCAAATACCTAATTTCTCATTTATTTAGTCTGATTTGGATATCATGAATAAAACAGCATAGAAGTCCTTATGTTATAAAACAGTATAGCAACGAATACATTAAAAATAAATTATTTAGTCTAATTTGGATATCATGAACAAAATACATTAGTATTAGAAGTGAGGAAAGAACTAGAAGTAAAGAGAGTATAATAGAAGATATAATTGTCCTATATAGAAATAATAGAATTAAAAATACATAGAATAAATGATATTTGTCCTCAGCCCGCGGGTTGGCTCGCAACCCGTACGGGTTGGCCCGCTAAACCCGCAACCCGTTAGGGTTGACCCACTGAGCCCGCAAAACAATCGGACCTGAAAATGATAGCCCTAACCCACTTATAAGTGGGTTGAAACGGGCCAACCCGCGGGTTTCGGCCCGTTTTGACGGCTCTATGCCTAGGTGCCTTGCCCCCAAAGCCGGTACTGCCATGGCGATTAACAGGGTATTATGGATTCCCTGACACAGTTCGACGAAGAGCAGCATGGAAGATGATGGAGGATCTGGCGGAAGGGAGTAACAGCCCATGGATGATGATAGGAGACTTTAACGATATTCTTTTTTAGTCGGAGAAAAAGTGGAATATTCCACACCCGCCATGGAGAATTAGGGGTTTCCGAGAGACAGTGGAGAGTTGTGGTTTGGGAGATTTTCCTTTCTCGGGCTACCAATGGACTTGGGATCGGGGCAAGGATACGACCTAATGGGTGGAGGAAAAACTTGATCGTATACTCGTCAACGATGCTTGCTGGGACATGTTCACAGGTGCTCAAGCTGCGCCGGTAGAGGCTCCGGCGAGTGATCATATTGCCCTTCATGTGCAGGTAAAATGCATCTCCCCTAATGGTAGGAGGAAGTTTTTTTAAATTTGAAAATAACTGGGTAAAGGAGGAGGAATGTAGAGTGATTGTATCTAATAGCTGGGGAGCAACTAGTCAAATGCCTATAAATGAAAGAATTGGCTTTTGTGGTAACGAATTACTCAGATGGGACAGGGGACGGAAGAGAGGATTCAGACATCAGATTATGGCGTGTAAATCAAGGTTGGCCTGGTTAAGGGGCAGGGATGATCGGGCAAGTGTACTCGAATTCTTACATGTTTGTTCAGTGCTACAAATATTGCTAGAGAAGGAAAATATGTTCTGGAAACAACGGGCAAAGGAGTTATGGCTGAAGGAGGGGGGTATTAACTCCCGCTTTTTCCATAGTGCAGTCAAACAGAGAAGAAGGAAAAATAAAATGACAGGGTTGATCAAGAAGGACAGTTGGCTCGTGGTTAGTGAACCGATGAAAGATGGGGCAGACAGTGGTGGATTATTTTTCGACGATGTTTCAAAATCAGGGCGAGCATCAGCAGCCTTTTATCCGGGGAGAGTTCAGGCGGGTCTCGGCTGAGCAAAATATTTTTTTATTAGCACCCATTCGGCCGGAAGAAGTCAAGAGGCCAGTCTTTGATATGCACCCAGAGAAAGCCCCAGGTTCAGACGGGATGAACCCCACTCTTTTTTTCAGGCATATTAGGAAGTTGTGGGGCCAGATATTTCGTCCTTATGTGCGGCAATGTTTGAGTCAGGTAATCTGGCTGATCATATTAATACTACAAATATTGCAAATATTGTGCGTATTCCAAAACAGGATAAACCTGAGTGCATGAATGATTGGAGGCCAATTGCGTTGTGCATTGTGGTCTACAAAATTTTTTCAAAAATTCTGGCCAACAGGCTCAAAGGTATTCTTGATAATCTAGTTGGTGAAAGTCAGAGTGCCTGTGTACCCGGTAGGTCAATTATTGATAATATTATTGTGGCTTTTGAGACCAATCATTACCTGAAGAGGAAGACTAGTGGCAAAGAGGGTTACGTAGTGTTGAAACTTGATATGAGTAAGGCGTATGACAGAGTTAGCTGGTCTTTTCTGGAAGGTATATTGACTAAAATGAGCTTTAGTGAGAGATGGGTTCTCATGATTATGGAGTGTGTGAGAACTGTCCGATATTATATTCAGTTTGATGGAGATCTATTGGGTCTCATTATGCCAGGCAGGGGGTTTCGTCAAGGAGATCCACTGTCTCCTTACCTATTCATTTTAGTTGTGGAAGGGTTGAATGCTTTAATTAGGAGGACCGAGAACATGGGTGATTTGCATGGGGTTGCGGTTTTGTAGAGGTGCACCTCAGGTATCTCACTTATTTTTCGCTGAAGATAGTTTCTTGTTTTTTAAAGCTTCTGGACAAGAATGCAGTACAGTGAAAAATATTTTTGCGGAGTATGAGGAGTCTTCGGGCCAGGAAATTAATTTTAATAAATCATTTGTTACTTTCAGTCAAAATATTGTTGAGGCATTCCGGACTCACTGTTGCACTTTCTTCGACGTACCATAGGAGGAAGGTCATCAAAAATACCTGGGTTTGCCAGCGTTGGTGGGGCGCAGCAAGACTGCTATCTTGGGGTTTATCAGGGACATAATTTTAAATCAGATAAAAAGATGGAATAATCGCTTTTTATCTAGAGCAGGCAGAGCCGTCCTTTTACGTAATGTGGTACAAGCTATGCCCATGCATGCTATGAATGTGTTCTTGTTACCAAACGATTTATGCGATGAGGTGGAAAAATTGATGAATGGATTTTGGTGGAAGGGGACAAAATTTGAACAGAGAGGAATTAGGTGGAGGAGATGGGAACTGCTGTGTAAGCCGAAAGGAATGGGGGGGTCTGAGTTTCAGGAAATTGAGGGAATTTAATCTAGCAATGCTAGCCAAGCATGGTTGGAGAATTATAACGAACCCTGACAGCTTAGTGAGTCGAGTTTTAAAGGCTAGGTATTTTCCAAATTCAGATTTTTTAAAAGCAACCCATCATATATTTGGAGGAGCATCTTTGAAACACAGGGCATAATAAAGGAAAATGTTAGACGACGAGCAGACTATGGGATGGAGGTACAAGTCTGGGCAGATGCTTGGTTGCCGACTAGGGCGATAGGAAGGTAAAATCCCCTAAATCTCCTGGGATAGCCGATATGAATGTGGCGGCGCTAAGGGACATTGCGGGGAAAAAGTTGAATGGGGCGAGGATTGCTAATATTTTTAATAAAGAAGAAAAAAGAATCATATGCAGCATTCCTATCAGTCTGAATGACAAGAAGGACAACTTCTGGTGGAGTAAAGAAAATAATGGCCTCTTTAACGTTAAGAGTTATTATAAAACTCTTATGCAGGGTGTGGAAGCGGGAGTTTGGGGTGGATGGAAAGGTATGTGGGACCTAAAAATTCCACCAAAAGTAAAATATTTTATTTGGCAGGTTTTGGATGGATCCCTCCCTTCGGCTAGAAATCTTGAACGGAAGGGGGTGCCTATCTCGAGGGTGTGTCGTATTTGTGCTCATGGAGAGGAGACGACGGAGCAAGCTTTGAGATCCTGCCCGAAGGCAGCCGAAGTTTGGTGGGCAGCGGGAGTGGTACTCGGCAGCGGGGATGTACCGCTAAAGGTATGGCTTCAAGACCTTCTTTCGGTTTCAGATAAAGATTTGAGTTGTAAAGTTGCTATGCTCATGTGGGGATTATGGAAGAGAAGAAATTCCTAAGTGTGGGAGGATGAGATGCAGGATACAGCTAGTCTCTTAAATAGCTGTGCATGCATGCTTCTTGCGTGGAGAGAGGCACGGGGGGATGAGAGGACGGCGGGCAGCAAACATGGAATAGGTAATTTAAGCTCAGGTAGAGTAAGGAGAGCTTGAGGCTGGATTGCAAGGGATGATCAAGGAGAATTCGTCAAAGCAGGTGGCGGGTCTGTGAGAGCCGAATGGTGTCCTGCGGAAGTGGAAGCAATGGGGGATAAGAGAGGCGCTCCAGGTGGAGCTGGAATCTGATGCACATGTGATCATACGAGGTATTCAGAGTGGCGATGGTATGGCTTACTTGGACTTGATTCTCAAAGATATTCGAAATCTTGTTAGCACAGAGAGTAATTTTTCTATCTCTTTTTGTCCACGATCTGCGAATCGTGTTGCTCATATCTTGCTAGAGCACACATAGCTCTCTCAGATCATAGTAGTAGATAGTTATGTTGTTATTCCGGATTGTATTGTAAGTCAATTGGCTAACGACAGTTTGCATTAATAATATTGCTAGTCTTGGTTCCAAAAAAACTCTAAACTACCTAGTATGAACTATATATGAACTATTATCTATGTACAAAAAAGAAACTGATTTTTACTCCCAAATGCTTCACTTCTTAAACTATTTTTTTATCAGTTTCTTACACATTTCTTCATATTTTTTTTGTGTTAGAGTTTTTTTTTTGCTATAACTTTTGTTTCTTGCCGCTAATATGGTAAGTTACATTTCTCTCTCACAATTTTCTGGATTACCACCAGTTTTTTTGTCATAGGGTTTTTTGCGCTAGTTTTTTTTAAATAGTCTTGCCTTATTTATTGGATTACAATTTTTCACATCAGTTGTTTGGGATGTTCTGAATCATCTCATTTTATCTCGCTACCGGTTTAAATGAGACAACAAAAGGACAATGTCTTGTCTCGTCCCGTTCTGAACCGTTATTATAAACTGGATTCATTTGTGACAGATGGTTGCTCTATAGAGCATTTGTGAAAAAGGTGTGTGCATATGCAGATCATACTTTGGATTTGCAAGTCATAATTTTTTTACTTATATTTTGTTTGCTATTTTGTTATCTGATCTTTCAGATGTTTAGTTTGACAGTCACGTGTTTGAAAAAATGTCCACAAGACACACTTTTGGTGATTTTAATGAACTATTTCGCTATGTTACGCTTCTAATCTACATGTTTACTCATTTGGAGGTACTCATTAGATTTGCCATAGGAACGACAACTGAGATTCTTTACTCTGAAAAAATTTCAATGTGTTTTTATCTACTTATTACTAATTATAATTTTTTAACTTTTAAGATATAAATGTGACTGCCAATTAAGTTGCATATAAACTAAGCTAATAGGAAAAAATAGCTTTAATTTTTGTTTTTTTTTTTTGCATTTCCCAGCATATAACTGAACATAAAAAAATAGAATTTCTTAGAGTTTCTTTCCTTGTAACTTTAAAGGTTCCAAACATTATGAAAATAAACGAATTTGAAAGAACACTATATATATTTCTTCCTCGATCTTGGAGCAAAAGTATAGTATTAATAGTATGGTTTCTCAAAAGGATTTGTTTTGTTCGATATACATCACTAGAGCATATTGACATTTAAGTAATGGATTATGAGTTGAGTTGTAAATATCCTTCATTCTCATATTTAGTGGCTTCAATTGGGTGAGTTTTTGGGTTCAATATACCCTGCCCACAAAAATTTTCAAAAAGGATAAATAATGAAATTGATTTAAAAGAATTTCGTCTTCATGTGGATTCAAGCTACTTTATCTAGCTATCTTAAACTTATGATGTTGTTGTTGTAGGTTATGTTGATAATAATGATTAAAGTCTCGGGTGATGTATAGCAGGGGAGGCTGCTTTGCACGGATGATAATAATGACCGGAGAAGAAAAGACATTTTTTCTGTTATAGAAGAACTAGGTTGTTGTGCCATGCATGCTAACCATATATACGTAATCACACACACACAAATTATATGCACGGAGTATATTATTATTATTAATAATATTGATACTAATATATAGATATTTATTTTGCTAACCATTGATGAAGAAGCAAGCTGTTGATATTGTTGTGATCTCTACCGTGCAATTGGTGAAGGCAAAACTGAAGAACACGGTTCAATATGCATGTTTATGTTAGGTGATATATTAAACAAAGAGCATTGTGAGCCTCTTAAGTAAATGCTCTTTCATTTTGATTTTTTTGAGGTTTGTGTTAAATGTTTTGTTTAATTTTGAGTCAAAGAACATAGTTATCCCAAGAAGTGAAATAGTGATATATCCTTTTCATAATGTGTGGGGCCACACCGAGAAAGTTCAATTTACCTGTATAAGAGAGGGAGATTCATTTCAGCAGATTGTTGTGATGTTTATATTATAGTTAAATTATGTCTACAATTATTCAATATCCCCTTTACGTTTTTTAGATAGTTGATATTGCACTCTTATTCTCACAACTCAAGTCATTAAGAAACCTATCATTGATAGCATCACCATTGAAATTAGTTAGCAAGATGAAATAGTTTTCCTTATAGATTACTTCAGGGTTTCGTGTTAAAAATCTACTTGACTCATCAATAGGTGCTATCTTCTTATACAATTTAACATATTATTTATAATTCATATTTACTAATACTTCTTACATTTGATTTTTAACGTATATTGAAGTGATAACATAATTCAGTTTACCTACACAATTCTTACAAAAGATATACTACTACCGTATTTAAAAGTGATATGATTTCTTTATTCATTTTTTAAATTTTTAAATTTCAAAGTAACTAATTAGTGTATTTTTTTTTTCAATTCTTAAACCAAGTGGGCAACACTTATTTTTAGGTTTAATTATTTTTTATTTCTTTTTCTTTGTTTTTTCTAATTCTTAATGTAAATTGATTTTTTTCTTTTTTGGTCTTTATTTTTTCCGTTTTCCGTCATTTGCAATGGAGCTAAAGACTTACTATTTTTGGATTGGGAATATGATGAAATAAAACAAAATGACCTACTAAATAAGTAGCAGTCAACCCATGTACTTTTCAACGCGATTTTCACTATGAGTCATCCAGAAATAGTCTATTTGTGTTTAGTACAATGGTAAGACTGTGTATATCGGTCTCCCCTTACCCACAGTAGGTGGGAGCTTTTGCGGCACTGGGGTAATGATGACGATGATGGTCTTCATTTTTTCCTATGTACTCACTACAAGTAGGGGATAATAAATAGTTAGAGAATTCTTAATTTATCCAAACTTGAATACTTGATTTGGTCTATGTTTTTCATATTGGATTGTTAACTATAGTAAATCTATGCCCTTTATGGAGATATAAGTATATATATATATACTCCCTCCGTTTCGCAAAGAAAGTCACGGTTTGACTTCTCTAGGATTAAGGGAAAAAATTGACTTTACTGTAGAAAACACTATTTAGACACTGTTTGGCACTGTTTAGACACTGTTTGGCACTGTTTGACATTGTATCTGTATGACACTGTTTTGAAGTAGATTTCTTTCCCAAATAAGGAAATAAGGGAAGTGTGATTTTGTTTTTGAAACATCCAGAAAAGGAAAGAGTGACTTTGTTTGCGAAACGGGGTATATAACATCCTCTCTGTGCAAGTATGTGCTACTTTCATATGTATTAGACACATTTCATGTGCGTGATGATTGCTTAGACATAATAGCAATGTGTCACGTTTTGATGTCTCGGTCATTAATACACAGTTGAATGGTTTTGCCGTACTTGAAGTTCATGTAATGAAGTACATAGTTAGCACACTTATTTTTACATATGAATACTCTACATTTTGATTTAAAATTGGGCTCAATTACTTTTTTTATTGGTGATTCTATTGGTAATATCAAAACATTACTACGTACTTGTGACCACATTAAATGTTCCTTAAAAAGTAATATGGGGAATGTGTACAATTTTATATCTCGAATTATATAACTATATTAAAAAGATAGAAATCTTATAAAAATTAAGCGTTCATCAAAATTTAAATTAATTTATCAGAGTGAAAGCTACTTAAAGGTACTAAAAGAATAGAATAGAATTGTATCGAATAAGAAACTCATCCTATATCTCAACACTTCCATCTCAACACATGGAAGTCACAACTTTTAGTATAACATGGGCTGAATTTTTTAAACATGAGAAGTTAATGTTGAGTCAAACAAAGGATTAAAGAATCCAAATGTAGAGATGGATGAAAGCAAAAGTAGTTATATCTTTGGGAAGCACCAAATTCAAATTATAATTTCAATCTCCATGTGTTGTATGAATATATTTAACGGAAATTGTCCTAAATAGGACTAAAAAGTTCCTAAAAAGCACAAATAGGACTACTATTTTTAAAATTCCCTAAACAGGACTAAACATTGATTTTCTACCCTAAATACCCCTAAGAGTATTAATTCATAATGAAATGCTTTAATTCATAATAAAATCACAAAAAACGTAAAAAATATTTAAAAAAAGTAAAAAAAATTAAAAAAAATTATAAAACATTTATAAAATAAAAAAATTTAATTTTTTATTTTTTTAATTTTTTTAAAAAAATAATAAAAAATAGTAAAAACCCATAAAAAATGAAAAAAATTATGGATACCTTTCTCACCGTCTCCCGCCGCCTCCCAGCACCACCACCTCCGATTGGTGAAATTTCTTCCACTTTTGGTAAAAAAATGCCATATTTTTCTGAAAATGCCAAAAAGATGGCATAATTACTCTTCAATATGCCAACATTTTCATTGATTATGCCATCATTATGGCATTATTTAAAATGTTGGCATATTTTTGTCCGGTGATGGGAGATGGTGGTGTTGGGGGTGGCAGGGGTGGTAATGTGTTTTTTTTAATTTTATGATTTTTTTTATTTTTTTTATTTTTTTTTAAAAAAATATTTTTTTTATTTTTTTTAAAAAATATTTTTATTAATTTTCTATTATTTTTTTTTACGATTTTTAGTATTTTTTTCGATTTTTATTAATTTTTTTATAATTTTATTATTAATTAAAACATTTCACAAGTTACAAGGGTATATTTGTCCAAACACACATAAATAGTCCTATTAAGGGAATTTAAAAAATTTAGTCCTATTTGTGCAATTTTTCCACTTTTTAGTCCTATTTAGGGAATTGACTCTATATTTAATCGTAAAATAAGCTATTGACATAAACTGTTATTAGCGAACTGTTATTACCATTTTTATACTGAAATCCAAAAGAATACTATTAGATCAGATGGACTATTAGATTAACTATTAGTATTCTTTTGGATTAGTATAACCAATGCTTAACTATTAGATCAGTCTAATATATGGATATTGAAATTGGATATTGAATAGTAAGTATGACCACTATCCTTGCCAATTTGTTAATTAGAATATTTTCTTTTTGGATTGTTTTCAATCTCATGCCAGACCAGACCAGACCAGTTCAGACTTCCGTAATTATAAAAACACATAGACCAGACATATACCGGACCAACAAATTTCAGTCCAAAAGAAAACATCCGTAGAATTAGAAACAAAAAATTTAAATCAGCGCATCCATAAACTATATTGAAAGTTTAATATAATCAGGGCCGTCTAATGAATTTGGAGGCCCCGGTTCAAAATGTAAAAGCGGGGCCCCAAATTAATATAAAAAATTATTAAAAAATCTCAATCGAAATATTTATACTCAAATTAATGGAATACTCATTAAAAGAGAACTAAAAGAGTAAAATGACTAACGAAAAAATGATGTATCTATATTAATATTAATATAATTACTAATAATTTTTTAAAATATGGGGCCCCTTAAATTTGGGGGCCCTGTTCTGGATAACCTATTAAACCCCCTAAAAAACGGCCCTGAATATAATGTCTCAAAACTAGAAATTGTATAAATATAATAAAATTCGATCGATACCTAAAGTTAGAGATCAAGAGCCCATTTGGTGAGCATGATTTTCAGCTTATTAACAAAACTTTTTCACCAAACACGTAATTTTTTATTCTGCTAATAATTTGGTAATAATAATTTCTTATTATTACCAAATTGTGTGTAATAATAAGAAAAAGTAATGTTGAAATTACTTTTCTACCCGTATAGACTGAAGTTATAGTAGAAAGATCATTTTAGCTATTTTCATATAATTTTTTCTTTATTTTATTAATAAAATATATTTTAATTTTTTTTTCATAAATCAATAGAATCAACCAATATAGCCACTTCAGCCAGAAATTCATAATTTTCAGCAGAATCAATCTATTCAGTCGTTTTCATATCATCAACCACGCTATATAAGTGAACTACGTCGATAAGTAAATAGTAAAGTGTAACTTTGATTTTGGAGGCAAGAGTCAGATTGGTACTTGAAGTTGCATGAAAAGGGTCAAATAAGTCATTACTGTCCGGCCGTCGCCATTTGAGGCGGTTCCCGGTGGAATTTTTTAATGAATTTTTTTGAACATCTTATTCATTAAGTCCAGTTTACTCATACCAAATTTCAGCTAAAACCTTAATCGGAAAGGCATTCAAATGGATTCTTGAAGTTAACTGTGCTTCAAAGTGCGCAGTTATCTTCAAGAATTCATTTATATGCCTTCCCGGTTGAATTTTTAGCTGAAATTTGGTATGAGTAAACTAGATTTAGTGAATAAGATGCTCAAAAAAATTCGTCAAAAAATTCCACCGGGAACCGCCCCAAATGGCGACGTCGGACAGAGTCTTATATAAGGACTTATTTGACCCTTTTTATGCAACTTCAAGTATCGATCTGACACTTACCTCTTTGATTTTGGCATGGGAGGGATGTAATAAGTACTTTTAGTAGTGATTGCTTCAGGTTCTAAAAGTGAAATTTTGGCATTCCTAATCTTGAGAGATAGGACTCCAACTTAAGACAATGGAAGGACACCTCAACAATAAGGTTGGTGTAGTGAATTTAATTAGTGATCACCAATAATAATGCTAAGTCCGCTTTACTGGATTTATAAGTTTTATTATGTTCATCTTTGGGTGGGGAACCTAATGAATAAAGTTTTGTCATGTGAAATACTTTAGACCCATGCACCTCTCTCGCAAACTTGACAAACTTGCATACGACGGTTTCCAGCGGCGGTTGAAACGACTTCAAAACTAAATACTTCGTATACACGTATTGACAAGGGGAAAATTTCTAAATAGGAGTAAAAATATTTGAAAATTCCAAAATAAGTATATTGTGTTTTTATTATTTAAATAGAAGTAATTATTATCAAGTTTGAAAACTACTGTCAAGTTTAATGCCAAGAAATGTCAAAATCAATATATATATATATATATATATATATATATAGGGGACTGTTCTGGTAAGAATAGAGTCTCAGGAGAGAAATAAGAATGATATCTAGCCATTGATATCATCCATCTAATGGACACTAAACAATAGACGATTGTTTTATTTTCGGCCATATTAATTTTGCTCAAATGGAAAGTCTCATCAACATTAATTGAGAAGGGTAATATTGTCAAATAAAATGGAGAAAGATTGCACGTGTGTTTCTATTATGGGAAGTCAACCTAAAATATAGTATAATCATTAACTTTCTAATAATTAATATGATTTATATCATTAAAACGTTTCTTACAAACTTTTTCATTTTGACTTTTTCATTAATTATAACTGAAGATTAAATCCTTCGTCAATGAATTAAATTTGTCGAATTGCACGACAATATTGATCAAATGCGTTTTTGTTCGAAGTTTCATGCACCATTAGTTTTATTACTCAACCATATTTTACTTTCGAAAATTAATAATACATCATAGCTAGTTTGCTTGAATCATTTTCTTTCTTATGCATCAATTTATGCACCAAGTGCATTGATGAAATTATATTTTTATAATGCACTTGAATGTTTTGATTAAATGCATATATCTTTTTTTATTTAAAAAAATGAGACATTACTTATTATAAAAGTGCAGTTATTTTACAATAAGAATTTGACTTGCATCGTTTATTTTCAAGTTTTCGTTGCAGTGCACATTATCTTTCATTGCAGTGCACATCCTTTTCATTGCAGTGCACATCCAATAATAAGAGATTTGAAAATAATGTGTGTATTTTAAATGTATAGATGAGACTTTCATGCATGTTTCATGCAAATCAATATTTACAAACAAAATAGAGTATGTGCATTTATTTCACCACCAATATGCATCATTGGAGTGAACTTTTATAAATTGCACGTTTATGTTATTAGCTTGCACTTTCTACACATTATGCTGCACTTTCGTCATGTCGGTGTGTACTTTCATGCATACATTTGTTATCATCATGTGCAAATTAAATATACAGAAAACAACACTACTATAGCATACATTCTACACTTCTAAATTGAAACTTTTTTACAAAATGAAATGCACTGTAACAATGTGCAATATCATATATACAAAAGTGCACTACTATATTACACCTTATAAAATTTTACATAGGCACTTTTTGCAAAACGAAGTTCACTTTTCTTCTACTCTTCTTGTTGCATGCACTCCATATGCGCACTTTTATGACCTTGTTGATGGGACACCGTATATCATTTATGCCTCTTGGATGGTTTATGTTGTTGAGTTCCTTTCTTGCCAAATCTATTGTAGTGCAGTCATAATCATAACAATGTGCATAAAAAATATTATAGAACATCATATTAAAATGACAATGCATAAAATAATCCGTGTGAGTGCACTTGTGGTGGGTTAAATGGGAATGCACATTTAGATACTTAATAATGCACATTTATAAGAGTACTAATGAACACTTTAGTAAAAATTCAATCCATTCATGATAGAGATAACAATTAAAGTAACAATACAGTTCCGCATAAGAAAAACAATTAAACTAACATACAAATTCAACATAAGAAAAACATGTATCAAATCCAATTGAAACATAAATTCGTTTTACTCGCATATACACAGAACGAAACATAAATTATCACTAAAATTCATTATGTAAACAATTTGCAGACACCATCCTACACAAGTGATGCAACTAACTTCTCAGTGTCTGTCATACACAATTTCGGAATGTCATCATACACAATTCAATCAACTTAATTCTACTGACAAATCATATATTCTGAATATACATATAGATCATAATAATATATAGTACACAATCTCAGATTTGTTTTTTTGGATAAATCATGAATTTTGAAGAAATTCCAAGAACTAATTTCTTCGAATATCACTAGGAAAAAAAATTAAGAATTAAAAATGAAACAATCACAAAGTATATAACGAGACGATGAAAGCATAAAGAAGAAAACAAAACCGTTTATATGGGAAGAGGGTGCCTGAGACGAAGAATATATAAAAGCTCTACCCAAAAAGCGAGAATGAAACTCATCAGATTAACAAAATTGAAGAGGAATGAAATCACATATTATATGTGGCGACAATTGCAGGGAAAGAATTGAACCATAAAGTTCATAACATGGGTTGTTCATGGTGATAGATCAAAGAAAGATCGAAGAAGAAAGGAAATTAAATAACTATGGAAAGAAGTAATAAAAGTAAGAGAGCCAACCCCATCCCAAGCTATTACGTAGCAACCAGATTTAGAAGGAAAGAAACGTGAATTACTTACGTACCCTCATACGGATTAATTAAATAATGTAAAAATGATGCAATCTAACGGCTCTAGATCATTCTTATTTCTCTCCTAAGATGGTTTTCTTATTTGAACCTAAATCTATATATATATATATATATATATATATATATATATATATATATATATATATATATATAAAAGAGAAACTTTTTAAGAGCATGCAAAGTGCCACATAATCCTGCCATGTCATTATATATAACAATTATTTAGTTATTTTTATACCTTTTGTTTTTATTAGATTCTATTTTTGATTGCATATTGATATGGAAACAAAAATCCTTAAAAATCCACCTTAATTAATTTGGTAAGCTTCAAATAAGTAAAATAATTTTGGTTATCAAAGTGAAATTCTAATAACGTTTATTGATATGGAAACTAATTTACATAAGTTTACTAAACGGAATTAATTAAATAGAAACAAATATGCAAATTAGTTTACTTATTAATTTGACACCTATTAATAAATTAGTAAGCTTCAAATAAGTAAATATTTAAAAATGAAATTAAAAATTATAACCAACATAAAGTATACTACGTATATATTTTCACAAGTAAATACGTTTAGTCTAGCTAAATAAGTAAATATTTTTGGTTGTTTTTTAGTTTACACCTAAAATTTAAATATGCCTTCACTTTTGAAATAGATTCCTCCAAATTAGAAAATCTTTATATGTTTACAAATTCCTACTTTTATTTTAATAGAATGTTTTTAATTGGATTGATTTCAGTTCCAGATTAAATCTGATCAGATCAAACTTTAATAATTATAACAATAAGTCACATAAAAAACAGACATCTAATAGACCATATTAATTCATACCAAATCAAACCCGAAATTTTAATTCAATTAAAAATGTTCTTATTACTGAGTAAACTGTAAGATCTAACAATTAAGAAATATTAAAAAAAATTAATATTGAGTTCATAACAATTATGTTTACTTGAGATGCTTATGTACAAGACCAATTTAACTTTTTTTCATACAATTTTTTCTTTGTTTCACAAATGGAATATATTTCACAATTATTTTTCATGATTCAGGAGATTCCACCAATTTAACCAGAATTCAATCAATTTCAGCAAAATAAGTTAATTCTATTTATTTTAGTATTATCAAACAGATTCTATATTAGACTAAGTTTATTTTGCTTTTAAATCACAATATATGTGATTCGATAGAAATTAAATTTCAAATTAGCTAAATTACATACTGTCCGTGTATCGCACGGACTTGAAAGGGAATATGAGAGTAATTGATCCTTTTAAAGAATAAAGGATCCTATTTTGAAATGTACAAATACTTTTACCTCTCCGTACATGTGAGAGTAATATGAGACAAGTGACCCTATTTTGAAATGTACAAATACTTTTACCTCTTCGTACAACAATTTCATAATTTCAAAAGCTGGAAAGGTTAATTAGGTTTCGTTTGCAACTAATTTTAAAAAAGCACTTCTCAGTTTTTGACTTTAAAAAAGCACTTATTTTTTAAACACTACGAGCCCGTTTGGAGAACTCTGTTTTCGGCTTATCAGGCTTATCAGCCAGCTTTTTCACCAAACACATAACTTTTACTTTCGCGCGCTGAATTGTGTAATAAGCCGAAAAAGTAAGGTTGAAGTTACTTTTCTGGCTGTATTGGCTGAAGTTACTGTAGAGGACCATTTTAGCTATTTTTACATATAATTTTTTCTTTAATTTATTAATAAAATATATTTTTAAAATATTTTTTTCTTAAATCAGCAGAATCAGCCAAAACAGCCACTCCAGCCGGAATATCATAAATTTCAGCAGAATCAGCCAAAACAGCCGATTTTGGTGCTACCAAACGGGCTCTACAACTTTTATTTTTCTCGGCTTCCGCGTCAAAAGTGCTTTTACTTTTTCTATTACACAAAAAGCACTTATTTTACCAAACACTACCCACTTTTACTTTTCAAAATCACTTTTTTCGCAAACACTATCAACTTTTATTTAATCACTTCTCCCTATTTCATTAAAAAAATCACTTTTTACTACATACTTCTTCTGGCCTAAACTATGAGTCCTTCTATCCTTAGCTTTTTGTAGTTATTACGTAGTAAAGTACAAGATTTGATATAACCTAAAGTTAACTCTCTTCATATACTACGAAATATTTAAATTAGTACGGACTACGGGCCGGGGTGTAAATAACCAAGAGTTGCACATTTTGAAATGATACGAAAAAATATATTGAATGGCGTACCGGGCCAAGCTTAATTAAATGATGGGATTGTCACAAAATTAACAAAGATTGATCCATAATTTCGTGTCAAATAATTCATGATAAAATGTCAAAGCCTCTATGAACTTTGACAAATCCCTACCAAAAATGTCAGTCTATCACATTATATTTTTGAAGAGAATATGTGTGAAAATACACTCAAAAGAGTAAAAAGGACTAAAGTGATCACAAAATAATGAACAGATACTACAAAATGAGATGGAATGTCCGATAGACAGAATTATTGTATAGTACTCGCTCCGTCCCTTAAAATTTTGTCATCTTTCCTTTTTGGGGCGTCCCAAAAAACTTTGTCACTTTCATTTTTTATCAGTTATTTCGTGGTTTCTGTTATTTCTCTCTGCTCTGCACAAACCTCAACCACACAGTTTTTACTTTATTATTCTCCGTGCCGGTCAACTTTGGCAAAGTTTTAAGGGACGGAGGTAGTAGTCAATAGTCAATGACCCAAAAGTGGAATCAACTCATGTAATAATACCTCTGTAATACATACGTGGTTTGTAATAGATAGACACATAAAATTAAAATATGTAGGGCCTGTTTACTAACTGAGATATTTTCCTATTTTCTACTTCTGTTTTTCGTTCTCCAATTTTCTGTTTTTATTTTTCAGTTTTTCTATCTCCAATTTTCTGTTTCTATTTTTTAGTTTTCCATTTTCAAATTTAAAAACATGTTCATCAATTTTTTCACACAGTTCTCCAATTCCACACCCTTGACCCCTACCTCTACCGTTACCACGATCTTACACTCTACCCATACTCCACCACAACCTTTCATACCCACCCATACCTACTCGTAGGGGTCGGTGTAGGGAAGTTATGGGTGGGGTGGGGTAAGGGGTATGGTCGGGGTGGGGTGGTAAGGTCTAGGGGTAGGGGGTAGTGGGTGGGTTAGGGTCGTGGTTAGGGTTAAGGGTGGGGTAGTGGGTAGGGTTGGGGTAAGGTAGGGGTAGGGTAGGGAGTTGGGATAGGATGGCGGTAGGGTGGGGTCGGGACCAGGGTGGGGCCGGGGTAGGGAAGGGGTAGGGTGGGGGGTAGGATGGCGGTAAGGGTGGGGGTAGTGGGTAGGGTTTGGGGTTGGGGTAAGGTAGGGGTAGGGTAGGGAGTTGGGATAGGATGGCGGTAGGGTGGGGTCGGGACCAGGGTGGGGCCGGGTAGGGAAGGGGTAGGGTGGGGGGGTAGGATGGCGGTAAGGGTGGGGGTAGTGGGTAGGGTTTGGGGTTGGGGTAAGGTAGGGGTAGTGTAGGGAGTTGGGATAGGATGGCGGTAGGGTGGGCCCGGGATCCGGGTGGGGCCGAGGTAGGGTAGGGTGGGGGTGGGGGTAGGATGGCGGTACGAGGGTGGGGGTAGGATGGCGGTGGGGTGGGGGTAGGATGGCGGTGGGGTGGGGGGTAGGATGGCGGTGGGGTGGGGCCGAGGTAGGAGGCATGTGGTAAGGGGTAAGGTAGGGGTAAGTGGTAATATACGAGGGGTGGGGGGTAAGGGTAGGGTGGGTCGAGGTGGTAGGGGGGTGGCGGTAGGGTAGGGTGGATCGAGGTGGGGTCGAGGTGGTAGGGTGGTTTGGGGTGGGGCCGGGGCATGTGGTGGGGGGTGGGGTAAGGTCATTATAGGGAAAAATGGGTACGCGGGGGTGGGGGTTTGGTGGGTAGGGTAGGGTAGGGTAGGGGTAAGGGGTAAGGTACGAGGATGGAGGCACCGGAATGGAATCGACATCTGAGCGGGACCGGACCCACCACTAGGTGTAAGTATGCAAATTCATTGCAAAGACACTGTAGCATCTGCGTTTTCCAAATTTGAAAAACTAGTAAAAGTCACTTCTCCAAATCATTAAGGAAAAGAGAGACATGTTTCATTTTTTCCGTTTTGGAAAACGATTTGGTAAACGCGTTTTTCTTTTTTCCTTTCTCCAGTTTTCCAGGAATTTCTTTGGTAAACACGTTTCCTGTTTTCTGTTTTCCAGTTTTCCAGTTTTCTGGAAAACTGAAAAATATTTCTGTTAATAAACAGGCCCGTAATTTCTTTCTTTTTTGTTTTCATGGTACTCCATATTATTTTTAACTATCTACCATCTGTTACGTATGCATCGAGTCAACATTTGAGATTAGGAATGCTCTAATAATACATTTTTTCAAATGTAATCACCACTCTTTTGAGTTTGTTGACTCATTTATTTATTAAAAAACTTTATTACTTCTATTTCCTTCTTAGGATGTTTTTACTTGGACTGTAATTTGCCCCAGACCAGACCAGACCAGACCAGTCCAGATCAGACCAGACCAGACCAGTCCAGACCAGACCAGACCAATCCAGACCAGACCAGACCAGACCAGACTTGGATAGTTATAAAAATACAAAGAAACCAGACCTTACCAGACCAGACCAGACCAGACCAGACCAAACCAGACCAGACCAGCAAATTAGTAAAAACATCCTTAAAATTAAACGAGTCTTTTTAAATTGAAAAGAAGACGGTACTTCACTCATGTTCTATTATTATTTACAACAACTTCTTTAAAAAATGACGGTAATGACGATCATATGATTTGATGCAATTTGTAGTTCAATTGTGATTAGTTTGATCGAAGAGGGGCAAATTTCCCATTTACATTCATTGTGTTTCACTTTAACATGACAAGATGTCAAGATGAAGTAGTCCATTATTTTATGTTGGAGTTTTGCTACAGGTACACAAAATGTGTACACATGTCTGTCCTTCATAGAAATTTCGTTTGTTACAGACAATTCAAAATGAGTTGTCTGTGACAGACAAAATTTCTATGAAAGACAGACATGTGTACACATTTTGTGTACTTCTATCATTTTTCTTTTATGTTGGTACAAGTGGAAAAAATTATAAGAGGCCGTTTGGTAACATTATTTTTCGGCTTATTAGCCATTTTTTTCACCAAACGCGTAACATTTGTTTTCGCGCGTTGAATTGTGTAATAATAAGGAAAAGTAGGGTTAGAGTTACTTTTCTGGCTGTATTGACTGAAGTTAATATAGATGACAATTTTAGCTATTTTTACATATAATTATTTCTTTTTTTATTAATAAAATTTATTTTAATTTTTTTTTATTAAATCAGCAAAATCAGTCAAGACAGTCACTTCAGTCATGATAATTTCATAAATTTCAGTAGAACCAGTCGATTTTGGTGTTACCGAATGTGCAATTTCTCATTTACGTTCACCATGACTCACTTTACATGACAAAATGAATTTGCCCACCTCTATAATTTACCCATATTCTTGCCATTACATTGAGAGAAATTTAAACTGCACTTTTACTTTCGTTCTCTTTCATCTTTAAAACGAAGAAGACAAAGGGCCCAGTGGCTGAGGAAGC
Organism: Cuscuta epithymum; assembly: GCA_945859915.1. Taxonomy (NCBI): domain Eukaryota; kingdom Viridiplantae; phylum Streptophyta; class Magnoliopsida; order Solanales; family Convolvulaceae; genus Cuscuta; species Cuscuta epithymum. The sequence continues at coordinate 50,729 of CAMAPF010000948.1, read as the reverse complement.
TCAAAGCCACGCCACCGCATTAAGGCACCACTCTTTCTCTCTCAAACACTTTTGTTCTCCCCATTCTCTTGTCTTCTTCCCAGATTTCAGATTTTACCAAAAGCAAAGCAAGACTCTATTTTAAGAAGAAACTTCTATTTCTGGCGGTTACCCGATTCCAGCTTATTTGTCTTCCGGGGAACAATGTCCTGCGGTTCCATATCCGGCTTAGCACAGGAAAGCTTAAGTCTCTACGAAATCACTCTCTTCTTTCTCTCCTGTTTAAGTTCTCTTTAGACTGTTAGTCTCTGTTCGGGTAGTGGAAAATGTTGTTGTACACCTTTTTGTCTGCTTTATTCTTGCTTCCGGTTCTTGTTCTCTCCAAAGACCCGGCCTTTACCGACGACATTCTGGGTCTGATTGTCTTCAAAGCAGATATTATAGACCCGGAATCAAAGCTCAAATCTTGGAGTGAAGATGATGCTGAAAATCCCCCCTGCAAGTGGAAGGGTATTAAATGTGATCCTCAGTCTAACAGAGTTACTGAGGTTGTTCTTGATAATTTATCTCTTTCTGGGCATATAGGAGGGAGAGGCCTTTTGAAGTTGCAGTTTTTAAGAGTTTTATCTTTGTCAAGCAACAGTTTCACTGGGAATATAAATCCCTTTCTTGCCCAAATTCCTACATTGAGTTTAATTGATCTGAGTCAAAATAGTTTATCTGGCTCTATCCCTAATGAGTTCTTCACACAATGTGGCTCCCTAAGGGTAGTTTCATTTGCAATGAACAACCTCACTGGACAAATCCCGGCCACTCTAAGTACATGCTCAACATTGGAGAGGGTCAACATGTCCTCAAACAGGTTCTCCGGTCAGCTCCCTAATGAACCATGGTATTTGTTTTCTTTAAAGTCATTTGATGTTTCTAATAATCTTCTAGAAGGTCCGATTCCAAAGGGACTAGAGAATTTACAGGCATTGACGTCGTTGAGAATGAATAGGAATAGTTTTAATGGTCAGCTGCCTGAAAGTATTGGGAACTGCAGGCTTTTGGAATCCCTTGATCTGAGTGATAATGCACTTACTGGACGCCTTCCTGACTCAATGCAGAAACTGGGTTCATGCGTATATCTTAATTTAAGCAGAAATATGTTAATGGGAAAGGTTCCAGACTGGATAGGATATATGAAAGGGACGGAGATTCTTGATCTTTCTGGAAATGTGTTTTCAGGTCGGATTCCAGATTCCATAGGAAAACTTCAGTTCTTGAAGGAGGTAAATTTGTCAAACAACCGGCTCACAGGAAGCTTGCCAGGTTCTTTAATGAATTGTTCTCATCTTGTGGTTCTAGATGTGAGCAAAAACCGGTTCAACGGTAATCTGCCTCCATGGATTTTCCAGTCTGGTTTAATTATTATGTTTCTATCTGGGAATAAGTTTTCTGGGAGTATGAAACAATCAACTCTTACAGCCTCTTATCAAACTCTTGAAGTTTTGGATTTATCTTCCAATGCATTGTCTGGTGAAATCCCATCTTCCATTGGGAATTTTAGCCAGTTACGGATCTTGAATGTTTCTAAGAACTCTTTCTTTGGTGGAATTCCTAAGACTTTGTTTGGAAAGCTAAAGCTTGCTCGAGTTCTTGATATGAGTCACAATCTGCTAAATGGAAGCATCCCTTCAGAAATTGAACACGCGGCTTTATTGCAGGAACTGAGGCTGGAAGGTAATCTCCTGACAGGAGTGATTCCTACCGAAATTCAGAATTGCATCTCTTTAACATCTTTGTAAGTTTTCTTCCTTGATAATAAGACATATTTCTCTAGTATATATATCACATTAAAAAATTATAATAACATAAACCATATTAGTAATGTATTAAAAACCACGTCATAAAATCATAAAAACAGAAAGCAACACATATATGATCTCTTACAATGAAATTTCATTATCTTAATAAAGTATGAGAGCATTTTAAGCTAAGATTCGTAATTCATTACCGGTAAAGGTAAGCCTCAAAAAGAGCAAGACTCATTTGCTATAGTGAGTGGTCTTCTTGTGGGACATGTTAAACCATTCCAGATCATGGCCTTTTGTGTGAATCCCAAATTTGTATTACTTCCTAGTCCCGAAATAATGAGCAATTTTTTACTTGTTCTAAGGTTCAACATTACTCTTTTTTTTTTTTTTTTATTATTTCCTACTTTTGAGTATGCATTTCTTATGATTTTTGAGGAGGAAGTTGTGCTTCAACAAAATGTTGAAGTATGTAGTCTAGCTTCTAAATATATAAAATTTTAAGGGAAAATGGAAACTAATAATCCAACCTTTTAGCGGTCTTCTTACAATAGTCCCACCTTTTGATTATTCATGAATAATCCAACCTTTGCACCTCATCTTCATTCACTGGTCCCTGACCGGTTGATGACCTACTATTCCAAGTTATTTTCTTATCTTTGCAAAATATTATCTTTGTGAAAGGTGAGATTTATGGTGTAATGGTTTGCAAAGATAAGAAAATAACTTGAAATAGTAGGTCATCAACCGGTCAGGGACCAGTGAATGAAGATGAGGTGCAAAGGTTGGATTATTCATGAATAATCAAAAGGTGGGACTATTGTAAGAAGACCGCTAAAAGGTTGGATTATTAGTTTCCATTTTCCCAAATTTTAATCACTAACACTAATTTAGATATTATGAAGGGTTAGTTTCATTTTCAGTCAACTTGGTAAACCGTTTTTTTGCGCATTAATTATTTGAGATGGGGAGTAGATTATTGTGCTAAAGGAGACAGAATTTCATTTCTGATGGTGTGTAGGATTCTGTCAAAGAACAAGCTCACCGGTGAGATCCCTTCTGTGATTGCGAAGCTAACAAACCTTCAGATTGTGGACTTATCTCTCAACAACTTCTCCGGGACAATACCAAAAGAATTAACCAACCTTTCCCAGCTGGTCTCCTTTAACATCTCCCACAACCGTCTGGAAGGCGAACTGCCAGTAGGTGCCTTTTTCAACCACATTCCACTCTCAGCAGTGGTCGAAAATCCATCCCTTTGTGGCTCATTATTCAACCACTCTTGCCCGTCCGATCACTCAAAACCAATCGTCTTTGACGTGAATTCAACCATTCAGAATCACAATGCAACCTCTCTTGCCCGTAACCATAAGAGAAACATGCTCAGCATATCCTCTCTTTTCGCTATCGGTGCTGCTGTTGTCATTGCTCTTGGTGTGGTCACTATCAGTATTGTGAATTTACTCGTCCCATCTTCTTCAAGACAGGATGCTGATGTGGCATTTCTTGGCATGGATGAATTGAGTAATTCCAATGGTGGCACCGAAGAAGCCAACTATGGGAAACTCATTATGTTTTCTATTGATGCCGATTTTGGTTCATGGACCGAACCAGTTCTGAACAAGGATTCCGAACTCGGACGCGGTGGATTCGGATCGGTTTATCGGACTGAACTAAAAGATGGACTATGTGTGGCCATAAAGAAACTAAACGTGTCAAGCTTAATCAAGTGTCAGGAAGACTTCGAGAGGGAAGTCACAACCCTTGGAAAAGTCAAGCACCCGAACCTGGTGGTTATTGAAGGCTACTATTGGACCCCTACCTTACAACTCATAATCAACGAATATGTAAGTGGAGGAAGTCTTTATAAACATCTTCACGAGGAAAACCCCGAAGGCGTACTTTCTTGGATGCAAAGGCTCAAAATCATTTTGGGTGTAGCCAAAGGGTTAGCCCACTTGCATGGGATGAACATGATTCACTATGACATTAAGTCTACCAATGTTCTTATAGACGGGTCGGGAGATCCAAAGATAGGGGACTTTGGGTTGGCTAGGCTGTTGCCCGTGGTGGACCGATATACCTTAAGCAGCAAAATTCAGAGTGCATTGGGGTATATGGGTCCTGAGTTTGGGTGCCAAACGGTGAGAATAACCGAAAAGTGTGACGTGTATGGATTTGGGGTCTTAATATTAGAAGTAGTGAGTGGGAAGAAGCCGGTGGAGTACATGGAGGACGATGTGATAGTATTGTGTGATTATGTGAAGGGAGCTTTGGAGCATGGTAAAGTGGAGGAGTGTGTTGATAAGAGGTTGGAAGGTGTGTTTTCCATGGAGGAGGTGGTTTCGGTCATAAAACTTGGACTCATTTGTGCATCTCAAGTACCTTCAAATAGGCCAGACATGGAAGAAGTTATCAGAATCCTGGAACTCATACAGTCTTCTTCTACTGAAAGCCGAGACGATGATCTGGGATGTATTTAAGGGGTCGTTTGTCTGTTAAACAAGATTACAATGGGAGTTTTTCAGTGAAGAGTGATCTTTTTTGCTTTTTCGGGTGTGAAATTTATTCAATTTTTGTTTCGTGTATTTCTATGATTCAAGTGATTGGTTACTCTTCACTGGCTGAAACTTCTGTAGGCTTTTTGAAATTTTATTTAGTGAAAAGAAAATCTTCATACAGATGATTGGACTATTGGATCCATGGACAGTGTTTATTGTTTAATTTATTTGTCTAGCATATGTTGTTTGCAAATATTCTATTCTTACGGGGTGTTCAGTTTCTAAATCCTTTTATAAATATATTATAATGATTAATGAAGTGAGATTTTGAAAGAAAAAAAAACTGGACTTGGCTTTTTATTACGAGGTATAAGGCTATGCAATTATGCTTCTTGCTAAGATGAAAAAGGTGAAGAGGAGCGGCATTGTCTAGAGATATTATTTTCGGTGGCGAAGTGTCGCTCGCCAGATCTATATTCTCCGCCATCACCGGTCGGGTGTTCTTGTGTACTAGTAAGAGGTTTGTATTGACTTCTTTATCAATCATGAATCGGGATTTCTTCTGCATCAATATAGAGGCCGATCGCCCCCCTCTTGAACCACCGCTGATCTAGGAAGATGACATTGGATGAATTGCTTTCTTTCCGGTGGCTGGTCAAAACCGGAACAATTTCTGCACTTGGCTCCTTACCGGTGGCTGGAAAACCCGCAAGTTCAACAATTCCTTTTCGGTGGGTGGTCAAGCTGAACCCATTTCGAGTAGCATGAGCAGATACACTGCGGTACGAGTCTACATTGTTGCATGGTTAGCGAACATGAATGCTTTTATATGACGTTTTTGTTCTTTGTCTCACCCTAGTGTAGTATTAAACGCTATGATGGTAATGCTTCAGCTTTTAGTTGTTATATTTCTTGTTAAGATCTGATTATCAATAAAATGGTTATTTATTTTAAAAAAAAGGTTTTTTACAAGAATATTACCAAAATAAAACATATTTACATAAATATGACTATTCATTACTACAAAGTGGTGTTGTAGTAACTTAAGTTCAAAACTTGAACATGAATTACTATGATTTCATTACTACTCTAGTAACTATTCATATTTTTGTAAATCATCTTTATTTTGGTCATATTCACGAAATTATTTCAAAAAATTATGCTTCTTGCCTTCTACTTTTCCTCTATTTTTTCTAGAACAATGGCTTACAATCTAAACCTGTAAGGGTATGTTTGGTTCAAGGTAATCACCTATGCAGGCCGGAATCTCATGCCCGGAATCTGAAATATCTGTGTTTGGTTCGTAGGTTTATTTTTATGGGGGGAATGTCACATTCCAAAAAAGAAGAGAAAGTAATCGGATGCCCCTCTATCTCAAACCCACTCAACTCTTAGGTTATCTTACATTCCTTGGTGGGAGTGAATTTTATTCCAAAAATACTCATTCTCATTTAACCAAAATGGTTTAAATAGCATCCAAAGTATTTATTTTTTATTTTTCTTAACCTATCCGCATTGGAATTTTTTAAAACAAACTCATCCGTATTGGATTAAGAAATACAAAATGTATACTTTTGAATTTGATTTATTAAAAATTGATGAATAAATTACATATTTATGACTAAAATAAAGATTGTTTACAAAAATGTGAGTAGTGACTGCAGTAGTAATTTAATTATAATAACTTATATTGAACTTTTAAACTTAAATGATCATGATAACTTAATATAAGAGGAGGTGGTGTTATTATTAAGAAAAAAGGAATTAATGTGGTTGATAGTGAATAATAAATTTAGAATAAAGTAAGAATGATTTAGAAGCTAAGGATCAAACATTAATTTTTTTCACTAGTGGTTGATAGTGAATTACCTTTAGTAGGAGTAAAATATAACATGCGACTTTTCCTTAAATAGGAGTCAATATCTAATATTTCCCAAGTAGGATCAATCATTAATTTTCTACCCCTAATCTAATTAATTAATTGCCCCCTAAGTCCATGAATAATCAGGTTATTCTATTGGTGACATGTGGTCCATTGATTTTTTGATTGATGAAAAACGTAGGCTCCTATCGATGAAGACATTCTTTCTCGGGACCCTGACGATTGTAATAAGGGTATTACGAGAAAATATTTTTAAGGGCATTGAAGTAATTCACCAAGTTTGTTGTATAATATATGATTTAACCAAACAAGTTAATGTCACATTCCTTTAGTCTCAACCAAACACAAATGGGTACAAATTGAATACATTCTCATCAATCTAACATACCCAGCAATCTGACATTCCCATGGTAATCTGACATTCCTTGAACCAAACATACCCTAAAGTGTAAACAATACGCATTCACGCAGCCTCTTAGACGATTCGTTTATGATGTACTCCCTCTATCCCGGTCGTCTCATTTTTCTTTTTGGGAAATCCAACTAAGATTGTCACGTACTAAATTTGATAAAGTTTGTGTCACTAAACATTTTCACTTTACGTAATAACTGTGTCATTCCCAATGTTAGTGGGATATGGTAATATCAAAATTAGCATCTTTTAACGATAGAGTGAAACTGTTTTAAGAAAGTCAATTGAAATTTTTGAGTGACTACTTCAGCTTAAAATAAATTAAAATTTGATAGAATTTGACAATTGATCGACATGTGTACCTACAATTAATTTGTTTTGAAGTGTACCTATTCAAATTTCATCTTGCTTATATAAAAATATTTACTGATAATTTTATATTTTTTATCCCAATTTCAACTATAATGTATCAACAAACTACTCTACTTCATTCAGCTAGTTTTTGAGTTTCAACAACTAATAAGTGAGTGTTTGCAAACACCTAAAAAAATGTTTATTCAATTTTTTGTTTTAAAAAAATTGAAATGAATGTTTTCAAACAATATCTCATGTTTAAATTAATCACTTTATAGCTAAAATTGAAAGCAAATGGATGAGCTGCTTTAGTTTTTCGCTCGTTCTAGTATTCAAAAAATGCTTTTTATCAAACACTGACAATTTTTACTTTTTCAAAAACTTTTTTTCATCAAAGAATATCATATTAAATATTAAACACTTTTTCTAAAATTATTTTTAAGAAAAACCATTTTTTAAAAAAAATGAAGCAATCACAAACACAACTTCACCCTCAGCTTGAACTCATTTTAATTCGTCAAACATAACTTTATATATAATCGTTGTTATTGCTGATCTCTCACGAATCACTAGTGAGTTATCTATAACGAGTGAGTATTAATTGAACTCGAGTTGTTAAAAATGATTCAGCACTGGACCCAATGATTTTAAAAGATACTAATTAATTATTTAAAATATCATCTTGTAATATGACAACATTGTGTAGTTAAGTTCTCAAGTCAAGATGGACATTGTTAATGAACAGAATATGAATACGTTAGGGTGATTAGAAAAAGTTGAAAAACCGTATTAAGAGCCCGTTTAATGACTGTTTTTTTACTTAACCGTATTAACTTTTGATTTCGCGCGCTGAATTGTGTAATAATAAGAAAAAGTAAAGCTAGTTGCTTTTATGGCAGTATTGGTTAAAGTTACTATAGGACTATTTTAGCTATTTTTTCATATAATTTTTTCTTTATTTTATTAATCAAATACGGAATATATTTTCTCAAATAATAGTACCTTTTTATATAGGGGTGGGAAAAACCAAACCGAAACCCGGAAACCGACCCCGGACCGACCCAATTTTATGATCCCGATCCGGGTTTTTTCTTTTTAACCGGCCCGGATTAACAAAAACCTGGACCGAACCCGAAATTCCGAGCTCATTAATGGGCCTTAAAATCTATAACCTGGCCCGGACCGATAAAAACCCGAAACAATTAGCTTTAATATAATATTAATATAATATATGAATATAAATTTATAAGTATTTCCTAATGTATGATTATAATCACGGTGGATAAAAAATGATTTAGTAACTTTTAGTAACTACAAATATTTTCAATTTGTTTAGCGTAATGACCATGAAAATATATTTATAGCAACTCTATCACATTTTTATCTATAAATTGTATTTCGTAATATTTTTAATAAACCTATATTATATATTTATATGCATCTTAAATAACATATTAAGATAATTATCTTCTTTGAATTTGAATTGTTGGTGATTTTGGAGACTAATATTTGTGTTATTATTTATGGTTTGTATTTTTGAGTAATTTTATTTGAAAATAGGTGTTACTCGGTAAAATATAAAAGAATAATGAGATATTTCTCGTTCGAGCTTTAACTGGCCCAACCCGAACCCGTACTGAACCCGGGCTACCAAAAACCCGACTCGAACCGAATTTAATGTGGGCTTTGTTTCGGTCCCTAATTTTCATAACTCAAGACCTTCCGGGTAATTTACGGATTTAGCAAAAACCCGACTCAGACTGGACCGATCTCACCCCTATTTTTATATTCCCTAAATAAGAGACATTCTCTCCAGCCTACTATATACGAAGTGTTTTTTTTTATTATTTTATTTTTTCATTGGATTACTTAAGTTTCATTTTGAGAACAAAACACGAGTATGCCTCACTTTTGATTTTTTTTTATATTATTCTTTTTTGAACAATTTCCTTAAAGTACACTCCGTATCAAGTAGTTTGAAAAATACTCGTATGAACAAATATAAACATTCAAAAATGGGAAAGTTCCCGAAATTGGACTAAAACTGTTTGAAAATTCCAAAATAGGACTGTCAAGTTTTTTATTCCCAAAATAGGAGTAATTATTGCCATGTTTGAAAAATATTTCCATGTTTGAAGTCTGGTACTGCCAAAACATGACATTAATTAGTCCTATTTGGGAATAAAAACATGACAGTCCTATTTTGGATTTTTCAAACCTTTTAGTCCTATTTTGGGTAATATTCTCTTCAAAAATTCGTTGGGGGTCTTAAGGTTTGGTTTGGCCGGTGATAAGTCAACAGTTACGGAACGGGTTTTGAGGTTTGATCGATGATAAATCAAATGTCACCTTAGAAGTAGAAATTATTCATAAACTACATTAAAAGTTTTATAGAGCCTCAAAATTTGAAGTTATATAAATATATTAAACTTGATACATAAAATTAAAGATTATAAGTGAACTACGTTGATCAATAAATTGTAAAATATAACTTAGATTTTGGGACGGATGTAATTTTTAATGGTGATTGCTTCACCTACACATCTATAACGCTTCTATAAATTTCTTTGTTGCACTCCTTAATTCTGTTGATACACTTTAATTGAGTCAGGTTCTAAAAGTTGAATACATTCTTGAGAGATAAGACTCCAACTTGTCAGACAATGGAAGGACACCCCAACAATAAGGTTGGTGTAGTGATCACTAAAGCTTATATATGAAGTCTACTTTACTGGATTTATCAGTTTTATTATGTTCATCTTTGGGTGGGGGACCTAATGAATAAAGTTTTGTCATGTGAAATACTTTAGACCCATGCACCTATCTCTCAAATTTCTCAATAAGAATAAAAATATTTTGAAAATTCCAAAATAAGTATACTGTGTTTTTATTATTTAAATAGAAGTAATTATTGTCAAATTTGAAAACTAATGCCAAGTTTAATTTCAAGAAATGTCAAACATGGGAGTAATGAATTCGTTTAGAGAATAAAAACGTATTACCTATTTTAGAATTCACAAACATTGGTACTCCTACTTAGAACAATTTCTTTGTTTAAAAAATTGAAAAGGTTAATTAATTACTTCTTTCGGCCTAAACTATAAATTCTTAGCTTTTTGTAATTACAAAGATTTGATATAACCCAAAGTTAACTCTCTTCATGTGATATTTAAATTATACGGACTACAAGTGCAATTAACCAAGATATACACATTTTTAAATGTTACGGAAAAAATATTGGTGTACCAAACCAAGTTTAAATAACGGAATTGATACGGATTTGACACAGATTGATCAATGATTTCGTGTCAAACAGATCGTGACAAAATGCGTTGACACGGAGTTGGCATATCCGTGCCAAATCGTCTATGAATTTTGGAAAGTCCCTGTCAAAAATCTTTGACAATCAGGTTATATTTTGCGGTAAATATGTGAGAATGTACAGTCAAAAGAGTAAAAAGGACTAAGAGCCCGTTTGGAGAACTCTGTTTTCGGCTTATCAGGCTTATAAGCCAGCTTTTTCACATAACACGTAACTTTTACTTTCGCGCGCTGAATTGTGTAATAAGCCGAAAAAGTAAGGTTGGAGTTACTTTTCTGGCTGTATTGGCTGAAGTTACTGTAGAGGACCATTTTAGCTATTTTTACATATAATTTTTTCTTTAATTTATTAATAAAATATATTTTTAAAATATTTTTTTCTTAAATCAGCAGAATCAGCCAAAACAGCCACTCCAGCCAGAATATCATAAATTTCAGCAGAAACAGCCAAAACAGCCGATTTTGGTGCTACCAAACGGGCTCTAAAGTGATCACAACTTGATGAAGGTAACAAATACTACAAAATGAGTCCGAATGTCCAATGGACAAAGTTAGTATAATAGTCAATATTATAGTCAATAACCCAAAAGTGGTATCAACTCATGTAATAACAACGATAACAAAAATTCAACTAGCTACAATCATAATAACTTTCACTTAAACATATAACAGCGTCTCTAATGTAAAAGTGTTATCGGGTACATGGTATGTGATGAATGGACACATAAAATTAGAGCATGTAATTTCTTCCTTTTTTGTTTCCACGGTATATTATTTTTAACTATTTCCCTTCCATGTCACGTATGCAAGGACGCCAACATTTTGAGATTAGAAATGTTCTAATACATTTCTTCAAATGTAATCACCGCTCTTTTGAGTTTGTCGAGTCATTCATTCCTAAAAAGAACTTTATTACTTATATTGTCTTCTTAAAGCTAAACGAGTCTTTTTATATTGGAAAGAAGACTGTACTTTACTCATGTTCTATTATTATTTACAACAACTTCTTAAAAAATGATGGTAATGACGATAACATGACTTGGTGCAATTTGTAATTAAATTGTGATTGGTTTGATCGAAGAGGAGCAAATTTTCCATTTACATTCATTGTGTTTTACTTTAACATGACAAGATGTCAAGATGAAGTAATCCATTATTTTATGTTGGTACGGGTGGAAACTGGAAAAGATTAAATTTCTCATTTACGTCCACTATGGCTCACTTTAACATGACAAAATGATGGAATTTGTGTTTGGTAAATGGCGTATATTAGTTTTTGCTTTTGTTTTTAGATCGTTTTTAGTTGCTTGAGTTAGTTTAACAGTTTTTAGTCTTTTTGAAGGTCATAAAATGAAACTAAACTTGCTTACGAGAGAGAGCTCATTGCTCTGATATTTGTAGTACAACATGGAGCTCCTATTTCATAAATATACATTTTATTATTAAGACTGCTTAAAAAACCCCTCACATACCTTGTGGAACAAAAGTTTTTGCTCCTTATCAACAGGACTTAATGACCAAGCTTATGCATATAACTTTGAAATACAATACTAAAAGGGATATGAAAACAAATCAGCTGATGCCCTTTCAAGGTTATCAATTTCAAATATCAATTTGATCATCCTTAATTAATGCTAATCAAACAAATCTATATCAACGGGTAACTACATCGAAGAACTGCCAGTAAACCACACAAAATGTAAGCATCATACTTGGTGCAATTCTCAGCTTAGAAAAAGAAAAGGGATGTTGGTTGTAGGATCCAACATGGAGTTAAGAGAAGATATTTTGAAATGGTTTCATAATTCCCTGTGGGCGGGCATTCAGGTAGGGACATCACCTTACATATATAAGGATCAGTCACTGTTTTATTGGAAAGGATGAAAAAATACATGCAACAACACATTCAAAATTTTGATGTCTACCAGAAATACAAGTATGATAATGCTAAATATCTCGGACTCTTGCAACCATTACCATTGCCTCAGACTATTTGGTCAAGAGTTTCTATAGATTTCATACAAGGATAACATATTTCTAGTGGGAAGATTTTCATATTTGTTGTAGTTGATAGATTGACTAAGGTAACCATTTCATAGTCTTAGTTCATGCATACATGGACAATGTATATAAATTATTACATGGGTTGCCTTATTCTATCATCAGTGATACAGATTCTATATTTCTTAGTGATTTTTGGAAGGAACTATTCAGGACATAAGGAGTTGACTTATTAAAGCCAATGCCTACCATCCTCAAACGGATGGCCAGATGGAGGTGGTTAGCAAATGTCGTTAGACCTAGCAGATGCCATTAGACCTAAGTGAGATGTGTGTCATGATAATCCTCATATATGGAGTAAATGATTAGCATTGGCTGAATGGTGGTATATTACTAACCATCATTCAACAAATTATACAACTCCTTATGAAGTTTTATATGGTCAAGCACCACCTCTACATTTACCTTATTTGCTTGGCTCTGCACCTAATGAGGCAGTGGACAGAATTCTCCAACAGAGAGAAAAAGTCATGAAGATGCTACAATTTCATCTGCTGAAAGTTCAGAACAGTATGAAACAACAAGTAGATCAAATAAAAGTGAAAGAGAATTCAACATTGGATGTTGGGTATATTTGAAGCTGCAATCTTATAAACAAATGTTAGTACAGCAGTGCAGCAATGAGAAGTTGAGAACGAAATATTATGGTCCCTTCCAGATAAATAATAAGATAGGAGAAGAGGCCAACAAGTTGAAGCTTCCATCTTATGCTCACATCATGTGAGCATAAGTAGTCACATCCACCCAGTAGTTCATGACTTCATGTTTCTCAATTAAGAAAATGTCATGATTCATCTATATCAGTTGGGTTTTTACCTGTATTATTTCATGATTTTGCCATGATTTTGCATACCATTAATGTTGGTCCATTCCATGGTGAAGCCCTCTTTCACATAATGCATACTTAATTTGTCGTACGATTTCTTTCGCTTTGACCTTACATTTTAATATAAATAAAATTATGGTATCAAAGTTAAATTTAAATTGTCAAGAAATAATGGTCATATGAATCACCTAATTATTTCCTTAAAAGAAATAAAAGTCGTATACTCGTATGAAGCCCTGTAACAAAATTGCCAACTACTACGTATAACTGTGTAACTATAAGTGCTCACATCAAGCTAATTTTTTCAAAAGTTTTTTATATAAAGCATGTAAAATAATAGCCACGAAGTAGTAGTTACTATAAAGATAAAAAAACTCAATACAAAAGCTAAAAAAAACTGGTTCTTGGTATTCCACAAGAACATATACCTTATGATACAGAAAACTTCTGTGGTAGAATCAATCGATCCCATAAGCAATAAATTACAAGATTTTAGGCTCCTTTGGAAATTGTATGATTTGTATGTGTTTCTTGATCCCAAAAAATTCCTTCTTGCTTCACTCACTAGTCATCCCAGTCGTTATCCCATCCATCTTTCTTTGCAGACCGGGCAGTTAGACCATTGGCAGAAATGTTCCCCAGACGGTGGTGCGGATTGACCGCATTGTCCTCATCCCAATCGTCATCATCCCAAACCTGATCCCAGCCTTCTGCCGTGTTGTCCACGTGTATGACAGCAGAAGATTCCGGTAACCCCATTTCAAGTTCCTGATAAGGAACTCCTCCACTGCCGGGCTGTTTCTTTTTTCTTAACTTGCAGGCAGCCCATGTCCCGCCAAAAACTAGTGCCACCAGAAACAGGAAGTAGGCGCCATAGATGGGAGTCACTTGTTTTGAGTATAGAGACAACTGTTGGACAATGTTGCCCACAGGCGCGACAGAATGACCCAACCCAAGAAGCTCACATCTACCACTAATGCCTGTATCAACTACTACTGTTTTGGATCTTTGGCTCGAAGTTGATGGTATATTTACCTATAGAAGAAGCAGGACTGCATAAGTAAAGAATAATTGTGCACACTTGATTAAACGAACTCATAGAGATATACATATGCTGAGAAAACCAACAAGGGTTTGAAGTCACAGGATCTATGCCTCCAATTATCAAGGGAAGCTCCAACCATATTTATGTTCGGGAAGTGAAGCATCATTTCCTTAACCCCACCTATATTGGAGATGGTGGCAATGTGGCATGGTTCGAATGGAATGTGTTGAGAATCCCGCATTGATTTTTTACTGGGTTTAAGTCTAATAATAATATATGCTACGTGATTGTGAGGTAATTGAGGATTACTTCGAGGTAAAGCAATATATATTTGGAAAACATAGCCTAAGTTTTTAAAGCAAAAGGAGTGCCAAAGCAATATAGTATAGCTTCTCTATGAAACACAGACCAAAGGTTCATTTTTTTCCCAATGCACAACGAAATGAAAATTTTTCTTGCTACTTTTTCCAAATAAAAACTAAGTCTAAAAGTTCCTAGAATAAAATACGTGAGATCATTTAGTAGTCCTTACTTTTTTTCCAGTTGTACCATAACTAGTGTCCTACTTCTTACGATTCTACAAATTCATGTACTCCCCCGTCCCAAAGTGTTCTTCTGCTTTGTTTCTACATTGTTTTTAGACAGAAAAATAATGTGATTGTGATTTGTTTAGAAACAAAGAATCAATATAAACAGAACAATACTTTCACGATAAGAAATTAACTTTTAGGGACAATTCAAAAAGGAGAGGGGGGGATTAGAGGAAAATTTTGACAGAGGGAATATATCTTTTTAGGTATTATCCGCCATTGTTCTAAATCTCTCTTCTGTACTTTCACAATTTCACACATGTCAACATGATATCGACTTTATCAAGAATCTGACTTTTGCTTCCATAGATATCCAAAGCATCTTCAAATTCTATATCAATGCTATCATCTTGAATCATTTTACCATCTATTTCATTAACTTGTTTTGATTTGGTGATTTATAATTTAATAACAAACTAATCAAAATAACAACAAAATAAGGTTGCATAGAAAGAGAACCACATATTAATATAAAGGGAAATTGCCGTAAATAGGAGTAAGAAATGTTTTGGAATTCCAAAATAGGACTCCTATGTTTTTCTTCTCAAAATAGGAGTCATTACTGTCATGATTGAAAAATACTGTCATGTTAATGTGTAGTACTGCAATGATAGCATTAAATACTGTCATGTTACTCCTATTTTGGGAAGAAAAACATAACAATCATATTTTGGAATTCCAAAACCTATTTACTCCTATTTCAAGAATTTTCCCTAATATAAATGCATACCCTTATTGTTTGGTTTGTATTGACTGTGGCAGAATCTTTTCCTGCTGATGTCAGGGTATATATTTTCACTTCCAGCCTGCTATCTCCTTCATTCTGAAGAACAAGGAATGGTTCTTTTGACCCTACAACCAGATAGAAGGTGAGACTTATTTTATGTAGGAAAAAGTAGAAATTTTGAGCGCTTGAACATCATTAAAACTTGTGTTTTAAAAGTCCAGGCTACTGTTGAAAACACGAAAGGGATGAAAAACAAACTCAAACCGAAAATGCAAAGGATGAAATTGGTTAAGACTTAAGAGTAGTACATTAAAATTTTAAATGGAGACCTTAGATTAGACTAGATAATCGATTCAATTCAATCTAAGTGTGGTTTGACCCATGAACATTATTATGGCATGTCAGTGTGACCCCCCCCCCCAAAACCCAATAATGAATTCAATCTAGATTCATTGAGCTTGTTCGGCATATAGTATGAAAGTCAAGACAATCAGCGCCAACCATTTAGTAGTCTCTTAAGATATGAATTGAGACCAAGGGATCGAGATACTACTTGGGACCATTTGGGGGATCGACAATATTGAATCGTTGAATTGGATGGAGGATCATAAGATTATACTTCATATCCAAATAAATTGATCTAGATGTATTTGTTCTAAGTAAAGGATAATTAGAATTATAGTGTGAATCAGTGAATGCCTCTCAACATCAGCACATATATTGATTTAAATTTTTTGTAGTCACTGCTAATTCAATTAGTATTCATTTCTTTTACTGCTAATTCCTACCAAACTATCAACCCCTGCCCACTGCTTCCTCCAGCAATCACCGGCCTCGACTTCCCCCAGAAACCACTGGCAGCCGGGAAGTCACCTGAACAATTCACTGAAAACGTTTCTACTTTTTCATTTTTTACCACTTAATGACTCATTACGCGTAACTTCTTTCAACATAATCCTATTGTTGTCCCAATGATCCTAATACGGTCCCGATACAATCATGCTAAAGCATGGTTGTTGATGGCGAGAATTGGCGCATGCACCATATGGCGACAAAACCCTCCATCGCCATAAAAAGTCTTCCTGTCAACGACCATACACATGGTGGCTCCATCACCATTTCCATGGCATGTGCGCCATAATATTAAACAGATCTGAACATGTTTACTTTGTTATTTTTGGGCTTCGGCCCTTATAAATATTTAAATAATCTGCCAGTCCATAATATTACTAAAACCTTAATAAGCAATTAATATGTTAGCCCATCATATTGACAACTACCCTAATAAAAAGTAAATCAAGAACTAATGCAAAGTCAGAGAAAGGTGCTGAAATAACGTAAAAGCTGGAGTCTCATAGCTGTGCAACAGGGAACAACTAAATGGAACTCCTTCGAAATGATCAAGAGTATGATAATTGATGATGATTATGGAACTCCTTTGAGATGATCAAGAGTGTGATAATTGATGATGATTATGGCATAATCATCAAACAAAAACAAATTGACATATTCTCAAAGACATGAAACTTTTTTAGACTATTATGTTTTTGGGAACTACTATAAAGTTATAAACTATTTAAACTTCACATGTTTTAGTTAGAATGTTGACATTCAACCTTTTTATCGTGTTTTGGTGGTGGAGTGATAGAAATATAGTGTCTATAGTTCATATCTTTAGTTATTTTTTGTCATGTGGAGACGCCATAAATCCATGGGAAAATACCTTGGCACCATGGATGTCACCATATGCCATGACAACTATGTCCTAAAGTGCCAATCCTAAAGCATTCCTGCTCATTTTCAAGGATTCATCCAATTTCTAATCAAATGGAAGCCTCAGCAGTTTTAATATTAGAAATTTAGGTATCCTGGAAAATATCATGTTTCAAGTTATTTGAAATGGGACAAGAATAGGTTTTCCTATTCTAGTTTATAATGAAACTTTGCAAATACTGATTAGATAAATAATCATCCTACACGTTCATTTCAGAACTTCAAGGATCAATATATTGAGGTCCCCTTTACTTCAGTTTTCTTTTGATTTCTATTCTCTTTTCCAAGTAAAACATATTTCTCTTTGCAATAGAAAGGAAAAAAATACTCTGATGTAAATATGCAGAAGAAGGAAAATATCATGTACCCGTAGTACCATTTTTTGGCATTTGTATGCAGGCGAGCAATGTATTCTTAATGTGGCATTCTTGTAATGCCCCTTCACAACTCTCATTACCCTCGACCTCGGCTGCCTTTGTGACATTCTCTACTTTCCCTTTCTCTTCATGACTCTTCGATTTCGAAGGTGGTATAGCATCTGCTGTGGTATTGGAGCCCTTCAAATCCAGTTTACTCAAGTCTTCACTCCCCTGAGTCTCTTTAGGCTTTTGTTTTTCAATTCCTGAACTCTCATTTAATCCCTTGATGCTTATTGTTTCATTCACTTGTGAACCCTAAAAAAATGATTGCATAGTTAACTTGAATCAATGTTCAATTAAATGATCTCGAAAACAAGATACCTGTTCTGGGGCAGTGGAACTGTTTGCTGTTGAGTTAGAGGCGTTTGAAGAGCTTAAAAAGATTAACAGTGAGAAAATCAGCCCATAAATTCTGCCTTTCTTGCCCATTCCAGCTTCCGGGAAAAAAATCAAGCTTGGATTCCAATCATTCTTCCTCTAGAAACCTTTAAAAGCCGAACTTCGAACCATGAATTGAATTTGATGGGAAATAATCACAAATCGGGATGATCCAGTAAACTGCCCCAGCTAACCAATCTCTTAGAAAAAAATACGAAAAATGGTAATTTTAACAAAAATTGAAGCTTAAAAAAGAAATGTTAGACACAACCAGGCCATAGGTTTAACGCATCGACAAGAAAGAAAGAATCTGAAAGCCTGAAACCAGTGATGGCTGAAAAAGTATTTGCAAGTCCGTCCAGATCTTTTTTTCTTTCAACGTTTCCAAAAGGCTATTAAAAATTTCCAGTGACAGTAACATCAGAAAAAGGCTAAAGACTGTTATGTTCGAAGGAACTTCTTTGTCATGTGTTATTGTTTTTAGAAAAATTCTTTTGGTACACCTTGGGTTACACCTTGGTGTACACCCTAAATAACCCCCCATTTCTTATTTCTCCCCTCCCAACTTTTTTTCTCTCCACTCCTCTCCCATTTGAATCATACGGATCCCCCTCCCTCCTCTCTTTCTTCTTCTTCAACATCTTGTTTTTTCTTCTTTCTTTCTTCCTTTCTCCTTCATCTTCTTCTTATTCTTATTCTTCTTCTTCTCCTCCTCCTCCTCCTCCTCCTCCTCCTCCTCCACCTTCTTCTTCTTCTTCTTTCCTTCTCTTTTTTAGGTTTTATTCACCCTAATAATCTTCATTATCTTCATCACCATCTTCTTCTTTTTCTTTCCTTCTCACTTTTTACGTTTTATCCACACCGACACTGGTTTGCTATAGCGTCTGTGTACATAGACGAAAATTGTATATATACAGACACATTTTTTATACTAGACAATTAACGCCTGTGTACACCGACACTTGTTTTCCAACTAATTTTTTCACACTGACACTTTTTGGTCTACACAGACAACTAACGTATGTGTACACCGATACTTGTTTTCCAACTAATTTTTTCACACCGACACTTTTTTGTCTACACATACAACTAAAGTCTGTGTACACAGAAACTTGTTTTCCAACTAATTTTTTCACACCGACACTTTTTTGTCTACACAAACAACTAACGTCTGTGTACACCGACACTTGTTTTTCAATTAATTTTTCACACCGACACTTTTTTGTTTACACAGATAACTAATGTTTATGTACACCGACATTGGTTTCCGTGCAACCAGCCTGACAGATCTAGAAACTAAGTTTACTCACACCGACACTTTCAATGAAAGTGTCTGTATTTGTGTATTTTTTGTCTGTGAGAAGGGCAAATAAATGGGTGTACCCCGGGTGTAACTCAGGGTGTACACCAAGAACTATTGTTGTTTTTATAGAAAAGTATCTTTGTTTTTTTACTCGAGGCCGGAGAGTTATTTAAAGACTGTTATTGTTTTGGAGAATCAGCTGGGCTGAAATGCATGATTAAATACGAGACTTCTCACTAGGCACGGTCACCTCGGATTTGGATCCTCTGCCATAAGGCAGAGTGCCTTGCGGCATCCGACGGCAAGGAAGGAAAGAGGATGGCCTCGAGATCGGGGAAGGAGTGGAGCCCAAGATCTTTGACCGTCCAATCTCCGATCGAACGGCCCGGAAAAGCCGGGCACCCTACCTTACTTTAAAGCAAGGCAGAGGCCCCGGATCCCGGTCACCTCACAACCAGCTGGGCTGGAATGCTTGGTTAATACTATCATGTTTATAAAATAAAGTATGTAAAAGTACTATGTATGTGTTAGGATTATTTTGTTTAAGCTTAGGATGTTTTTATTGGATTGTTTTTAGTTTGATCAAATTCGATTTAGACAGATTAGATCAGATCAAACTTAAATAGACTAGACTTAAACAGGTCAGTCTATACCAGATCAAACTTGACTTCCGTAGTTAATTGAGAAATTACCCTAAATAGGAATAAATGAGGTTTTGAATTTCAAAATAAGACTACTATGTTTTTCTTCCCGAATAAAAACATAGTAGTCTCTATTTTGAAATTCCAAACTCCATTTACTCCTATTTTGAGAAATCTTCCTTATAAAATACATATAGACCAAATGTTTAACAGACCAGGTCAATTCAGACCAGACTTAACAAGACCAACCAGACCAACAATTATAGTCCAAGTAAAAACATACTTATTAGTTATTATTATAGGTCTATTAATCCACCCTTGTAAATTCTAATTTATCTCTATTTATATGTTATTTGGAAATGAAATCACACACACAATTCTCCGTACGACACACTATGAGTGCGATAACGTGTGCATCATACAACACGTTATCTCTCTTTTTTTTTCATTTTGATCAAGTTTTATTTTTCTCATTGGGTTTTGTTACTACTTGATAAGATTTTTTGAAGCAACATAATATGCACCACCGCACATCTTAATTTGGCAAAAGTAATACGATGTTGAAGAAAGAACATAAGTAATACTCCCTCCGTCCCAATATAAAAGGCACATTTGCGTTTCTAGGCATTTTAAGGGTGAACACTGTTTGAACACTGTTTGGCACTGTTTAGACACTGTTTAGACACTGTTTGGCACTGTTTGGACACTGTTTGGCACTGTTTTGCACTGTTTTGCACTGTTTTGTTTGCCAAAAAGGGAAATGTGCCTTTTATATTGGGACGGACCGAAAAGGAAAGTGTGTCTTTTATATTGGGACGGAGGGAGTATATCGCAATAAAAAAGTAATTGATGCGTGCTTATTAGTGCTGCATACTTCTTTTTCCCTTAGACCAATGTTTTTTTTTTCATTGAGATTTGTTCATTGGCAATGTTTAAGCAAGTTAGTAATTTTTACACTTATCACCTTACACGGTTACTCTTAGCACACAAGGGGTAGAATTAAAGGAAATATATTCTACTACTTGTGTGCCTTCATTATGGTAATTAATGTAAAACGTATTGGAATACATAGCTAGACTTTCCAAAATACCCTTGATTAATGTAAATATTAAGGATAAGTGTAGACGTGAGGAAAGGGTCTCCCACCTAAACTACGTTACACTCTTTTCCTTTAACCACATTTTATTTTTTGTTGGATTTTGTTACTTGATAAGGTTTTTAATGTGGTAACGATACATATATACTTTAATGATTGAAGCCTTGATTAAATAAGGATATACTTAATGAAAGCACTTTATCATAATATTGGTCTTTTTTCCCAAGTTAATGGTAAATAAAAAAATATGTTCCAAATTCATGTTGAGTTGAAAGTATTTACCAAATTCATGTTGGGTTGAAAGTATTTACTCGAGTTAACAAAATCGGCAATCTCATTGACGACTCTTACGTGGGCGATGAAGCATGTTAGGCAGGACAAGAGTGGAGAAAGCCAATTGTGGGACCCAAAAAGACATAAAAGATCTCATTTATTTAAAAAGTGGAGTTTTTTCCTTGAATAATGTTAATTAAATAAATAATTCCAAAAATATTGTTGGTTTAAAAATAATTCTCAAAATATTGCTGGATTAACCATGGTTAAGCAAACTAGTACAAGAGCCGCCACTTGAAGCTTTTATCAAATACTCCGTATCACGTAACTCACGCAAGCAAGTCAAAGTCAACAATACATTACATGGTAACGGGTCCCACTAAATTAAAAATCTCATGTTTTCTTTGAAGTGCTATAGCTTTTCTATTTGTACTCTGATTGTTACAAAAAATATAACAAAATTCATAACTTTTTATTATCTTTCGTATGACACCAACATTGAATATGTAAAATAAAAAAAATAACACTTCAAAAATTACTATATATCTGTTTTTAAAGTGCTATAAATTTTACCAAAACTGGGAAAGGAAAAAATCAGCCTCAGAGGCTCATAGCTTGACTCGATCATTCATCTACCGGCTCAATTAATGGTATTAAATTTCATCTCCCACGCCCTCTACCTATGGCTTGTTGGTCTTCTATTCCGTTCATGTTTGCTGCCACATGGCCATGGTTACCCAACAGTCCATTGAAAATTCAAGGGTTATGTGTATGGCTATAAATAATTCACGTCTCAGCTGACCATATTCGGGGTTTCTTTTCGTCGCTTAGTCTTGTAAGTTTTTCACTATCTTGTCCTTAATTGCAGCAGTGCTGTCAACCTTTTTATGAAAATGCCAACATGAATCGAGAATGCCATCTTAATGGCATTTTCAAAGAAAAATATGAAAATTTTAAAGAGTAAACATGTCATTCTTATGACATTTAAAAAAATGGCAATTGTAACAACAAGTAAACCACACCAGTTTCATTTCACCATTATTGACAAACACAACAATTTCAAAACTGAAACATGAGCAAGAAGAAGAAAAAACTATAGTAAAAGCTCAAACAAATTCATATAAAACAAAAGTAAAAGCAAAGAAGAAGACCTAGGACTTGGCACCACAGCATCTGCACTAGATTGAGATGGAAAAAAATTGAAAATCGAAGGAGTGAGAGGAAGAGAGACCCGACTCTCATTGCCGCTTCTCGACGACGCTAGCTTCTCGCCAACGCTCGCTGCTCTCCTGCCATTGAAGCCCTGCTATGCGCAAAGATGCGACAGTGATGAGCGCGGCGAAGGTTATGAGGGGCCGAAGGGTTGAAATGAATTGGAGGGTAAAATTGGAAGAATAGTCCTATTTAGGGAATAATATTATACTTACTCCTATTTGGGAATTTCAGCAAGAATTTGATTCTATTCGGGGCTAGCTATTTTCCCATAAAAGATTAGTAACTACAAGCGTTTCTCGTGGTATTAGAAGAAGATGACGTGCAGGAAACCAATTCATGGCTAAGTGATGACAAACCAAACCTTTTAGACTCTCATGAATCACTATCAATTATTTTAAAACTAAAATAAGGCAATCCATATTGATGTAATCTTTCACAAGCTCTATGGTTGAACTAGAAGCATTAAAAAAGCACTCTCCGTCACAAAATAGGAAGCATGGCATATTTACGTACTGATATAAATATGCATGTATTATTCCAGTGTATTTTCTATCCCAAAGGAAAATTTAATTCACATTGTTGTATTAGAAAGTTCTTTCCCATTCTCTTTGAGCTCACAAGTATATACAACTATACTTTTTAAAAATTATACTTTTGCGTTTTTGCATCTATCATTCTGCCGTTTAATTTCTCCAATTTAAAATTCACAATTTCTTTCACTGATCACTCTCCTTTTCCTGTTGTTTAATCATTAGAATGACATCCAACATGCTTTTGATCTCTCAAATGAAGCCCAGTGTTAATCCATGGAATTGCAAAGTTTGTGTTGTTGAAAAACATAGCACAAGGAAGTCAAAAAGTAGTCTTGGAAAGTTATACAATGACATAAATCCATAATATTACAGAATGAAAGTGTAGGTATTTCTCATCATCTTTATTCCAGGAAAATATTTCTTGTTCATTCATGCTGAAAAGTCATTCTTGTGAACTAGCCATTTGTGAATTTTGATCTCTCAAGTACTTTTGTGTGCATTTGAATTTTGATCTCTCAACTTGTCATCGTTCAGAGAATTCAAATAATCTACTATGATTAGTTTGAAATTTAGTTAGTAAAATATATGTGCTTATTTTACTATATAGTCAAAGAATATCAAAAACTATATTTCGGCATATGATGTGGTTACTACTTCAAATGAACAAAAGAGAATACTCACAACCATCTCATGCCTTCATGGGCCACATAAACTTATATTGTTGTTTCCAAACCATGGTTTTTGAATTAGAAACCCAAATCCTTTGTCTTTTTAAAATGCATGTATGGCACATATATTTTATTAACTAATTTTCAAACTAATCATGGTAGATTATTTTTATCTCATTCTTCACTATGATAAAAAAAATCTCATTCTTCACTATTAAGATTTCCAAGGAACAAGTGGCAGGTGTAAACCTTATTGAAGATTATACATTTATGTGTTCATTACCTCATTTGTGTACGACCTTATACAAATAATAAAATATATCTGACTATGTTTATATTCTGCCCAACCTCCATGTTTGCCGCATCGAAAGGAGACTAAATAAAAAGGTTAGCAACAAACCTGCTAACCTGAGCACAATGTCTCTGCACTTCACTTTTCTAGGATTTGCTCTACATTCACATTTACAAACATTATAATGATTTCTTGAGTCTTTTAAATTCAAAACTTCGCCCAAATAATGACTTTTTGGCTCAGGTTTTACAACATTTGCATTAATATTGGGCAACGTTCGTTAAGTCTTAGCATAGAATCATAGCCAAATTGATCCATAACTATGGTGTGGAGACCCCATGAGAAAATGATGATGGTAATAAAAAATGACAACGATAAACCGATAGAAAAAATGAATGATGGAATGATCCAGACGAAGTGGCTGGTCATGAGAAGTGTTGAAGTGTCACACCAAAAAATTGTGAAGTAATAAAGTTTATAATAAGATTTGAGCTACTTCTCCTATCAGGTTGACCTTTTAGGATGAAACTGTACATTTTAACATGGGGGAATATTTTGAAGATTAGACGCACATGAGAGAGGAAGGGTGTGGAAAGTGAAAAAAAAAAAATCACTCCCTCCATCAAATTTTACCTTTCTTACTTTCTTTTTTGAGTTGTCCCAAAATAAGTGTCTCCTTTCATTTTTTGGAACGAAATATGTGGTCTACACCATTTCATTTTATTATACTCAAACTCTAATCACAACTTTTACTTTTTCAACCACTTCATTAATAATCGTGTCAAGTCAAAGTAAGACACATAAAATGGGACGAAGGTAGTACTTTTTTAGGAGTTAAATGACCCAATTGGTGAAAAATTCAGACTTTGTGTACTTAATTGATTAAAAAATTGTATATGAACTCAATGAGCTTTTTTGAAATAGTAAGTGGACTGATTTGACAGTTTCTCTTATAATTAAAAGGGTTTAAGATGTATATTGAATTCAAATAGCTAGTTGAATTTGTATTCATTTTAAATTGGACAAAAACTATCATTTAATTTGTTATACATTGAAAATTTCCAAATTCCGGTAACTTAAAAATTAAGGGCCTGTTTACTAACGTGAATATGTTCCGTTTTTCTTAAATTAGAAAACTGAAGAAAGAAAATCTGGAAAGCATGTTTAATTACCTATTTATTCTCCAAAATTAAAAAACAAAGACATGTCATTGATATTCTTTTTAAGTTGGAGGTCTTACTTCTCGGTGTTTTCCCAAATGGAAATGTGCAACGCTATAGTTCGTCCTATATTTGTTTCGTGTTTGGGTATCCAAGCGGAGTAGCTTTTTTTTAAAACTACATATATTATACGAAATATTTCAAGATCTATGCAACGGTGTATGTTGAATAATATATTTGATTTATTAAATTAGAAAAATCAATTTTCACGTCTTTAGTGTTTATAACTTGCTTTCTACTAGGTACCATAAATTTCTTCCAAAATAAATAAGTTTCTAATATTAATTGTAATTCATAGATCATGAAAAAATGTGTCTTTTAAAAAATTTGCCCCAGTTGAACATATGAGCTTCAAATAAAGAATATATAAAATTTTGAAAAGATAACACGGTTTGATGTGATTGTAGCTATAACGGCAACAAACATATACTTTTAAACTTAAAAAATATAAAAATGCTTATTCGCTTGTTAAGCTTTGTGTGTGAAAATAAAACAATCCAATTTCGTATTATATGTCTCAACACTAACAAATGCATGACGCTTGAGACACTGGTGTGAATGCAATTTAATTCGGCATTATTGTAATGTTTGTGACATCAAAGTATTACTAGTGTTATGTACACAGTCTTTTTTCAAGACAGTGCAGACTCTTATCAAAACAAAAAATTCTATTTTCTTAAAAATCGTGAAGTCAAACAATGAAGTTCTTTTGGGATCGGAGGGAGTATATATATAAACTTGGTCTCTTAAATTCAATTACTACAAGCTTAACACCAATCTTGATCGCTGAATGAGCTATGAGCTAGATATACTAACATTGTGAACGCTTCTGGGGTTTTTAAATATGGGAAAAGGTACAAATATACCTCTTTAGTATGGGTGTTAGAACAAATATACGGTTCTATTTTCGGCACAAATATACCCATGGAGTATATATGGAAGTGCATATATATCCCTGAACTTTTTGAAATTAAAGGTGCAAAAACACCCCTCATGTTCTTATAAGGGACCAAAAATATACCTTTATTATAAATTCAAAAATAAAAATTTTTAATAATGTACTTGTGTCCAAATCTCCCTTTTATATTTGTATATCACAATTTAATATTGTTTGTATAAAATATTATTTCAAAACTTTACTATATATTTAAGATTTTTTTGATAAAAGTGTTAACATATGTGTTGCAATGTAATTTTTTGCATTCCTTGCACTATAAAATTACATATTTTGTATGATGCTAAATAGTCCAAGATTACAAATAGTAAATTTTATTTTATTAAGGTTAAATAAAATCACAGAATTGAATGTTATCTCAAAAAATATAACGATGTGTTCAAATTTTCAAAACAAGACTAAAATTAATATTTATCAATTTGAAATGCTTTATTCACAATGGAAGAATAATAATTTTGCAATTTAAAATTAAAGAGTTACTACCTCCGTCCTATTAAGATTAAGACAAGAGAAGGTGACACGATTATTAAGAAAAGTGAGTTTGTGTGGTTGATATTAAATTGATAAACTAAAAATAAAGTATGAATGATTTATAGTCATACAAACTTTACCAAATTTGGTATGGGACAATCTTAGTGGCATTTCCCGAAAAGGTAAAATGGGACAATCTTAGTGAGACGGAAGGAGTAATATTTTAACATAATACTCCGTAATAAATATTTATTTTAATAAATATCGAATTTATAATTTATTCATGGTGTTTTTTTAAATTTATTTAATATATTTAAAGTTAATAAGGGTAAATTTGCTCATTTATAAGAACATGAGGGGTATTTTTGCACTTTTAAAAAGTTCAAGGGTACATATGCATTTCAACAGATACTTCAGGGGTATATTTGTTCCCAATAAATAGAACATGAGTATATTTGTTCTCACACCCATACTACATGAGTATATTTGTACCTTTTCCCTTTAAATATTAGCCCGAAAAATTAATTTGTTCAATACATTGAGCTTGGTACATGAAAATTAGTTCAATATTCTTATTACTGTTATATTTATTTTTATCTTTGACATTTCAATTGCAACATATTTTATTATATATTTAAAAAACTGTTAAATTACATACTATTTTACTACATTTCGACATTTTTTTGCAACACACGTTATTTAATTAATTAAATTTTGACCCTACCTGAATGACAATGCTAGATCCGCCCCTGTGTGGCAGCATCTAATTCACTATATTGCCACTTTTATACTCCGTAATTACTCTGAAGAGTTAAATTTGACTTTTTATATCTTCACATTCTCAATTTTAACTACTTCGTATATAGTGTTTTAAAAAAAAATCCGTATACTTTAGTAATGTTAAAAATTTACATAGTATTAAATTTATTCCATTGTAAACTTTTAGATTTTGATTCATCATTAATAATATAGAAGTCATACATCTACAAACAAAGCAAAACTTTTAGGGAAAATGGAAACTAATAATCCAACCTTTTAGTCTTCTTACGATAGTCCCACCTTTTCGTTATTCAAGAATAATCCAAACTTTGCACCCCATCTTCATTCGCTAGTCCCTGACTTATTAATGACCTGCTATTTGAAGTTATTTTCTTATCTTTGCAAAATATTATCTTTGTAAAAGGTGAGATTTATAGTATAATGGTTTATAAAGATAAGAAAATAACTTGGAGTAGCAGGTCATAAATCGGTCAGGGACGATGAAGATGAGGTGCAAAGGTTGGATTATTCATGAATAACGAAAAAGTGAGACTATTGTAAGAAGATCGCTAAAAGGTTGGATTGTTAGTTTCTATTTTCCCAAACTTTTATTTTCTAAATTCTAAAAACTTATAAGCACCAATGATGGTTAGGGCATTTTAAGAATGATAAAAGTGTTGGTGTAACACCAAAGCAATTTACACTTGTACAATTTGTTTTAGTCATTGTACCATTCATCATTAAATTTAAATCTTCCCCTTAACTCCGTTAACTCCAACATTTCCAACAGAAACTTTTGAGTTTCCATTTAATTATTCTATGCACTTAGATTGATTTGATTTCCATTTAATGTTCTAATTGTTTTTTCATTTTTTATTATGTATGTTACCTTATGCAAGAATTTTGAAAATTATTATTCTATTCTAATTATTTTAATTTGTCATTTCTAATTTAATTATTCATCTTATTTTTAGTGATTATTTTTATTTTTATGTATATTTAAAAACTTTACCATTTCAAAAGTAGGTAGATTAAGAATAGTGATAGAGAATATAAATTATTGAGAGTATGATGGGAAAATAGTGGAATAATGTGATAGAATGAAGGACAAATCCAAAAAAGTAGTTGTAATAGTGTTTTATTTTCAAAATTATTGAGGGTATGACGAGAAGATTTAGAAATTGGAATTTTTTTTCGTTAAGAACAAAAAAGGAAAGTGAGAATTTTTTTTTGCCCGAAGCGGGGGGCGGGTACCCCCATGGTCCCTAGCTCATCCACTGTCGATATCGTACTTCAGATGTTTAGTGCTATTGGATTCAAACATCAAAATGGTGTACATGTTCTAGCTAGGCCCTATAAACCTAATCATCATGCCCACCCTTTCTTAGATTGTTTATTACCACATTATTGATATTACATTCTTATAGGGCGTTTTGGAACGATCCTTGTCAGGCTTATGGGAAAAGAGATGCTCACGCCCCATTTTAATCATCTGTTATGTGGGAAAATATGCATAAAACTAATCTTGTTTGCAACTTCACATAACTTAATTTTAAATATATTAATCATTAACATTCACATTATGTTAATCTTGTTAAAATAACATTGGGCATTTTTCCCTCGCGCATCGTGCGTTATAGAACTAGTACAACTATAAGGCTCAAATGTTTCAAATTATCATGAACAAACAAACAACAATAGATAAACTGTAAGCCAGGGGGACGTAAAACAAACTAATAAAGGGCGGCATCCCTAAGGGGACGATAAATCCGGCCTCTTTTATTTCTCATAAGATAAAATAAAAACATACTCCGTACATATATATGCTTAAATTATTAAAAACATTGTAAACATTCAAATATAGATAGTATAGATTGACCATGGTATTGACAAGGAACGATGAAAACCACTTCCAACCCCTATCTCCTTGCATCAGCTAGCTCATTTAATACTGCATCAAGCACCATACCAATTCAACAAATTAGTGGCTCGATATAAAAAAAAATAAAGACAAACTTTTGATACTTTATTTCAAAACAATTCCAAGTGTTCTAGTAGGTTTTTCTCATCTTAGCTTTATCACTTCAATATAAAGAAGGTAAACTCGTTTCCTTAATAATTGCACTACCTCCTCACACGTTTCATTCTCAATGTTACTCAAACGAAAGTAACATTTATTAGCTAAATGTTACTCTATCTAACATTTTTTTTGTATTATTATTTTTTATCATATCATAGTTCCCACGTATTAATTATATTCAATAAAATATTTAAAACATAGATTATATATGAGATTTGTTTTTAATTATTACTCCGGACACTTAAGTATATCATCATGATCATTATATTATAAAATTGAAAATTGTCTTAATCACTAAAGTTATACGTAGTACTTCGTATTATATTGAGTTTGTAGTGCGTACTAAACAAGTACTATCAAATTGATTTACCTTAGTTTAAAATTGATTTGTAAAATTGACTTTTTTGTCAAACAACTTCTATTGGGAGTTAATTTATTTACTTATTCGAATTATTTACTTTCGAATCGTTGTATTTTAGGAAGTTTATTGGGAGTTAACTTCTCTTTAAATCATTGTATTTTAGGAAGTTTATTTCTTTTGGACTTCTTTCTTATTTTGATTTAGGGTGAGCCGTGTTTTGGAATGTAAAAGCCATGCGGCTATATAAACAGGATGTACGAAGTACTGAGATGAACAAGATCGATTTTTTCCTCTTCTATATTTTTCTTACTACTACTTTGCGTATCTTGCAAAAATAATAACTTCATTTTATTCACTTAATTAGAATGTCAATTTTTAATTATATTATAATTTGAAGTTTATAACTTTAAGAAAATGTAAATTCTCAATATGTAAACTTTAATTATTAAAAATTGAATTAATTATCAATATGAAAGGTTTAACTTTAGCATTGATTGAAAAAAAATGTTGACCTTTTAAATCAATTTGTGATTAATGGACTATAAAGTTCGAATTTTTGTTTACAGTCTTAATTTGGAGTATATTACAATCAATATGCAATCTCAGTCTACTATTCATTTTTTCTTAAAAAATTAAGAACTCCGTATATACGGAGTATTAGCTAGGTATCACGGTTTGAAATAGCGGCCCGCTCCCGCTATAGCGGTCGCGGTAGGGGCTGCCACCGCTATGGTCTGCTTTTGGTGTGTGATTTCCAATTTACGGGAAAAATCCGCTACGTCGCCTGCTACAGCCCGCTATTGGCATTTCCGGCATCACGTCACGAACTGGTTGGTGTGTAAATGTATAAATGTTGTGTGAATGATGTGAAAAAATACATTTATGTTGATGCATGGAGTCGAACTCTAAATGAAATGTACATCTATCCACACACATTATGGTAGCAAATATTAATAAATATGTAAATTATAACTATTAAAGCCGAATTAATTATTAATAAAGATGATTTAACTTTAATATCGGTTGATGAAAAAAATGTTGACTTAACAAAACAATTTGGAACGAAAGTGGCATTATTATGGATTATGCAAATGAAATTGGAAATGGAACACAAATATGTATTATTATTATTATTATGAATTTGGAAGTGGACTTGCGCAATATATGCTTTGCGCAATTGAATATATGTTTTGCGCAATTGAAAATATTTCACGCCGCTACAATTGCTACAGTCGGCTACAGGCCGCTATCCCGGCTTATTTAAAAATAACCTTGCTAGGTATATACAAAATTAGTAGTACGGAGTACATATTACTTCGTATGAGTACGTAAAATAGATCAATGAATTACTTACCTGGCACAGTTAGTGCTGGTGCTGAGAGCGTAGCCAATGTTGACGTTGCACTTGCCGGGAACTGAGGAGATGCGACTGAGCTGACCGCCGGTATAGGCTTTAGCAGCAGATTTCAAACAATTGCAGGCAGCCTGGCGGTCGGCGGTGGTTGTAGCTGCGGCACTTAAGGCCTTTATGGCAGCACAGCAAGCTCCAGGCGGAGGCGCCGCACCAGCCCCCTTGACATAAGAAACGCATGGAGCGAGCTTTGAGATAACGGTGCCGCACGTCAGCGCCGCCTCCGCCGACGGCGCTACCACAAGCATGCACAAAATGGCCATGCATGCAACCGACTTCACCGCCATCATCTTACCTGCCATTAATTAATTATCTCTGGGTATTCTAATTAATTGTATACTAAGATTTAATATCTACTTTGAAATGAATTTGGTGTATAAATAATACAGCTAGATTGCAGTGTTGTGTGTAAGGAGTTTATGAAGGAGGGGTGTTTATATAGGAGAATATTAGCTGAAATAGAACTAAAAAAGTTTGAAAATTCCAAAATATGACTATCCTGTTTTTATTCTCAAAATAGGACTAATTATTGCCATGTTTTGGCAGTACCGGACTTCAAACATGACAGTATTTTCCAAACTTGGCAATAATTACTCCTATTTTGAGAATAAAAAACATGACAGTCTTATTTTGGAATTTTCTATTGTTTTAGTCCTATTTAAAGAACTTTCCCTTTATATAGCAGCGGCTGGAGTAGGGGTTGAGGTAGGGACTGACCTAGGGTCCGCTTAACCCAAATTTTAAAAAAACAATACTTATATTCTTCATTCTTTAATCTGCTATTACCCCTAAATCCGACTAAAAGTAGCCCAAAATTCCACATTAGGACTATATTTTTTTTATTCCCAAAATATGAGTAAAATATGTATCTTCTTCCTATTTTACCCCAACCTATAATTTCCCATAGATTTATTTGTTAATACAAAAAATCAAAATTTCATTTATAGTAAAAACATAAAAAATCGTAAAAATATTTATACATTAATAAAAAATTGAGAAAACATTAAATAAAAGAATATTTAAAAATTTAAAATATTTTAACAAACTTTAAAAAATCTAAAAAAATAAAATACCAAAAAAATTTAGGTCACTACCTCTGCATCCTCCATCACCCAGCACCACCACCTCCGATCGTTGGAAAAATGTCATAAAGATGCATTTTTACTCTTTTAAAATATCCACCTTTCTTTTCAAAATTGTCATCACGATGATTTTTCCCCAACTTGGCAATCTTTTCCGGCGACTGGAGATGGCGGTGCTGGAAGGTGGCTAAGGTGTCATGGTGGTTGAGGTCTGCATATTTTTAATTTATTTTTATGATTTTCATTTTTCATGTTAATTTTTTTATGTTTTATAAAGATTATTGAAAAAGTCCTATTAGGAAGGACAAGGGAAAGGGTAGAATAGGAAGAGTTAGTCCTGTTTTGAGGATTCAAATATTAAACTCTTATTGTTGCAATTATCCTTTTATTTAGTCCTATTTAGGGAAATCTCCCCTTTTCAATTGTTGCCACATCGTTATTTTTGTTATATTTATACACCTTACTTTGATCACGACTTTGTACTAATATACGTAATCAAATTATTAGGTACTTATTAGGTAGTATAAAATCTTATTAAATTTCTATGAATGTGAATACCCAAAATTTATTTGTTTTAATTTGTAATGTTTACTCATTCATGATTAAATATAATTACAGTCAAATAATGCGTTGACAAACGTAAAAGTCAAATAGTTGGAATTGTTAAACAACAGATAGAGGATAGTACATTTTTACTGTAAAAAAAATTTCACGTAATTTCAAATAATGCCCTGACTCTGCCATGACTCTCCCATTAACATTGAAACATGAGGAGAAGGTGCAATTATTAAGAAACGTGAACTTATGTTATTAATACGTTGTACAATAGTATATATTATACATTGATAAAATAAGAATAAATTAAGACAATCATAATACTACGGTGGAGAAATACTGGACGCAAGGGCGTAGTCAGGGGCCAGCCCTGACCCAAACCAAATTTTAAAAATTTCTGTATTTTTAGTGTAAAAAATTTCACCTGAAAAAATTTAAAAATATTCTTTGTATCGGCCCAGTCCGACCCAATATAATGTCCTGGCTCCGTCCCTGACCAGACGTGATAATAGAATAAAATTAGCTTCTGAGATGGGTAAGAATGTTTTCTTTTGGATTGTTTTCAATCTCATACCAGACCAAATCAGACCAGACCATATTAGACCAAACCAAATCAAATCAAACTTCCGTAGTTATCAAATACACAAAAATCAGACATTTATCAGATCAAACCAGACTAATTCAGACCAAACTAGACCCGTAAATTTCACTTCAAAAGTAAACATCCTAATAACCTTGATAATTAACGTCGGTCTATGGTGGGGTAGAGACTTGGACGTGAACCAATAAGCTTCAGATCCACACGACACGTATGGTGCGTTACGACGTACGGATGGCCCGAACTAATTAAGGGCCTGCCGGCAACTCCAGCCCTTCCCTTCGTAGTCTAGCTAGCTACTAGGTCCACTTTGTCACTTTCAAAATCAATCCACAAATTCAATCGATGAATAATTTTGATTAGTAATTATGAATAAGCACTAAACACTGTTTTTATGGAAATTATTGATATTATATTTTTACAAAAGGCATTTTTAACAAATACGAAGTATTATGAAAGTATTTTTATGTAGTATACTATAAATATATCATTGGTTAAAATTTAATATCTTGACAAAAATTTAACAATAATGTCTAATGGGAAGAAGAGAGAAATTTACTCATTATATTTATTTCAATGCAATCCGTATTGAAAAATTTTGATTTTTTTTTTTTTGAGGAAAAAAATAATAATGGAAATCAAACATTCTGGAAGATTTGGAAGATTTGAGAATAATATTAGCATATATTTTTAGTATCAGATTATAGTATTTTAGGACGGAAAATATTTAATTAGTTTGTAATATTTTTTATTGTATCCTTCTGTATATATATCCTTCTATTAGGTCCCCAGATTTTGATGTTTAAGGTTTTGATGATGTCACCCCCTTTCCCTATCCTGTATTAGACTAAAAAATCACTTGATATGTAGCTTTAGTTTTGTTTATTGTATTGTGCTACAATATGTGCTGAATAAGAAAGTACTCAAAACAAACATAAGAAAAATAATAGAAGAGTACTAAAAGAGAAGAAAACGTATCAAATCAAGAAAAGAAACTAAAAGAAAAAGGTACAAAAAAGAGTCAAAGGAAACCCTTCTTAAATCAGCAGCGTGCTGAAAATCTAAAATCAGTAGGCTACAAAAAACTATCGGTCACTGACTTATGTTTTTAACCAAGGCCACTGAAATACTTTAATCTTCTCTACGGCATAAACAAGAAATTAAAAGATCAACTTGCACTCAAACCTTAGACAAAGCCAGAAAGTACTTTTATAAGGAATTTTTACAACCTTATGGTCCTTATGAAAATTTCTTATAACATTATTTTTACTAAAAGCAAGGGATTTATATACTAAGGAAGCATTGAACGAATCTGAAAATCAACTTGCTCTATTTATTCTACGGACAAAGATTAAAAATCTTATCTTTGTTACATGCTTTGAAATGAGGAACGTAAGTTGAAACAAAGAAGTGCTACAAGAAGACAAAAGCCAACCATGCTGCCTTTCAGTGAAATAGATAAATAAGGTGGATCAAAGCAACGGTCAAGATTAAATCTCTTAAGCCAACAGAACACCTTCAACAAATCAGTCTTTAAATACAGAAGGAGAGCGTGAGAACAAAAGTGTGTGGAGCTAAGAAGGAAGATGAGATCATACGACATATCCAGCAAAAGTGTTAATCTTCCTTCATCCTCTTAGTTATCACCACACTTTCCTAAGCTCTTAGAATAATTCAAATACATATACATCTTTAGAGCTTACTTAGTTGGTAGTTTAGCTTTACTCCTGTAAACTAGACTAGTTTGTAAACTCTGGAGGGCTCTGTGATCAAATCCAGAAGGTAAGTCAAGGGCAAGGACAATAGTAACTTTTGGCTTGCATGTCAATGTCATTAGTGAAAAACCTTGGAAGCATGAGTAGCTTAGAAAGATGTTCAAATTCTTTGTGAAAAACCTCATGATCTATGCCTGCGGCCAAGGATAGATTGGGCACTAAATGTAAGGGGCACTAAATGTTGGGCACAAAATGTAGTGGAAATTAATCTGATCGAAAGAGGATGAGACTGGATGTAAGAGGATTACACCACCTCCGAAGCAGGATATATCTTGTGTCACCTTTTATATTCAGTTCTCACAACACACAACAGTTCTGACTCACATTCACATCTTTCCAGTCAACTTAAACAGCTTTCTCAATTACTAATTAGTAAAGTATCCAATTTACTTCATCTTAGGATGTTTTTACTTGGACTATAATTTGTTGGTCTGATCTAGTCTGAACTGGTTTGGTTTGGTCTGGTTTGGTTTCTTTGTATTTTTATAACTATCCAAGTCTGGTCTAGTCTAGTCTGGACTGGTCTGGTCTGGTCTGGGACAAATTAAGTCCAAGTAAAAACATCCTTAATCTCCTTATTTCTCATTCTTGTATTGAAAAGAGATCTATGTCCATAAAGGTCAAAATCCTTCATACCTATGTGTTTAGTCTATTCCAAATGTCCAACAATGTTTTATATCATAGTTTTTCACTATGTTTCTAACACTTAAGCAGTAATCTATTCGGTAGCCTGCTCCTATAGATAGCTGATTCTAAAGCAGTAACCTTGTTCGGCAGTCTGTTCCTTGAGGTAGCTGACTTTGACAACACATTTGAACTCTGTTTAAACCATCTCCCATCTAACTAAAGGATCATAACCTTCGTTACTATAAAGTGTCACACTTATGAGGTCAAGACTTCCGCTGAATGTTACCATATCTCTCAAAAGATATTGGAACTAACTCCGTTAGAGGAAAAAGGGTTGATAAATCGAAAAGATTTAAAAGTTTTTTCGCCACCCCCATTCTAGACTTTTACCTCAGTAGGGACCATCCCCTTCACATGAATGAGAAAATCAAGTTTCTGGTGCAAAACGTTTCTTTATGGTATCAGAGCATGTGACGATCCAAACATAACAAAAAAAAAGTTCTTCAAAGCACCAAGTCCAAACCTGGTGAAGGATCCTCGACTCCATTTGTCGTAGATCAAAACTCTCACTACTTTTTATCTGCTTCGGATAATCCATGGAAGCTACATGTCAAGGAGTTGCTAAGGGATGACAATTATGCAGACTGGTCCAGCGAAATGAGCATTGCTCCTTTTGCCAAGAACAAGTACGGGTTTGTAGATAACTCTATTCCGGCATTAGAAGAAAATTCTCCCGAGTCACCTTACTGGAAGAGATGTAAGGCGATTGATGGATAGTTGGCAGACCGGGGGGTCGGGGTCCATATACTCCATCAGCGATGGTGAGAGGCTGGTTGACTGCCGCTGTGGAGGCAAAAATTTGGGCAAGTGTGAAGCACGCAAAAATAGGCCACGTAATTTGGCATGACCTAGAAGAAAGATTCATAAAGGAATGTGCACCAAAAAGCTATGAGCTTTAACAAAATCTGGTTGAAACCAGACAAAACGGTTCATCTGTATCCAACTACTACACATAGCTTATGGGGATGTAGGATGAAATACAGTATGTTACCTCAATTCTAAAGAGCTTGTCTGGCGCTGCACTTGTGATATAGGCATACAAATTGTGGAGATGAAAGATAAAGAAAGACTCTATGATTTTTGCATGGGTCTTGATGATGCTTTCAGCATCATGAAATCGCAAATACTCTACAAAACCCACACACTCACTCAGAACTATATATCACTTAACCGCAGAAGACAAGCAACATAGACAAATAACTATCCTCAGAAAGACCCAAATTGATGAAGTGGCATTCCATGCTCACCCAGAACATAAAAACGAGAGTCGGGACTTGGATCAAAAGAAGAGCAAATGGAAATGCCTTAAATGTGGAAGAACCAATCACACAACTGAATTTTGTTACGAGATTGTGGGTTATCTGTCAGAATCAAAAGAGGGTTCAAACAATGGTGGTAAATTCAAAGAACAACGCTTTTTTTTTGGAAATTTTGATGAACAAAGGACCAGTTCAGGGGGAAATATCAGTCAAAATCCAAGGGCTTCCATCGCTGAACATGAATCGAGTCCAATCCCCAGAATGAGTTTACAACAATACAAACTAGCATCAAGTTTATTTAGGCACAAGGTAGAGCCTGATCATTCCATAGAAAATCATTCAGATCCCATAGCCAAACATGGCACGTAATCTCATATCCAAAGGCTCTTGGGTGAAAGACTCGGGAGCTACATAACACATCACGTGTGATAAGAATATGTTGGACAGAATTGCAGGTTCAAAGCCAATCTCACCTGTGAAAATTCTGAATGACGATCTAATATATCCAAGGTTCAAAGCCAATCTCATAGTAAAATGAGTTGGTGACTTAGACCTGCCGAATGGGACGAGGATTCATAATGTTTTACATATATCCAAGGTTAAATGCAACTTGCTTTCTATGAGCATGCTAACAAAGCAATTCAAATGTGCCTTAACTCTTTTCCCGGACTTTTGTGTAATGCAGGATTTGTTTTCAAGGAGCTTGACTGGCATGGGTAGGTGTTGTGATGGTCTGTATTGCTCGGAACCAATAGGAAATAAAGTAGTAGTCATGAAGGTCACAGTGGACTCAAACATTTGGCACACGAGACTTGGTCATGCATCCAAGGGTAAAATGCAGCAAATTAGTTTTTTGAATAATAAGGTTTTTGGTGAGCCATGTGATGTCTGTTTTCGAGCAAAACAAACTCGAACTCCTTTTCCACTTAGCACAATAAAGACAAGTTCATGTTTTCAACTCGTACATTACGATATTTGGGGTGCGAAAAAGACCCCTTCTTTTACAGGCGCTTATTATTTCTCATCTATTGTGGATGATCTTAGTAGAGGAACATGTTTTTTTATGAAACACAAGTCAGAAGTAGCTCGTAACCTAAAGTTATTTTGCAATATGATCAAATACCAGTTTGGTAAGAAGGTTAAGAGAATTCGTACAAAATATAAGTTAGAAATAGCTCATAACCTAAAGTTCTTTTGCAATATTATTGAAAATCAGTTTGGTAAGAAGGTTAAGAGAATTGATACAGACAACGGGGTAGAATTCCACTCAAGTTGCATGCTTGATTATTATACCCACCATGACATACATCATCTTAGAAACATCTTGTACCGACACGCCTCAACAAAGTGGTGTTGTTGAAAGGAAACATAGGCATATTCTTGAGATTGCTAGAGCGATGAGATTTCAAGCTAATCTACCAATCAATTTTTGGGGAGAGTGTGTTTTGACAGCAACTTACATAATAAGTACACTTCCTTCCAGGTTTGTTAACAATAAGACACCTTATGAAATCATTTTTGGCTGAAAACCTTCTTATGAGAACTTACGAGTTTTTGGGTGTCGTGTTTATGCACATGACAATCACAAAGGTAGAGATAAGTTCACTGCAAGGGGGAGGTTGTGTGTTTTCGTGGGATATCCTAATGCACAATAAGGGTATCATGTTTATGACTTGGAAACACATTAAATATACACCTCTAGGGATGTACACTTTGTTAAGCAAAGCTTTTGATTCAAAAAAGTTAATGACTCAAATGGAGTTAACTTGGAGCAAATCTTTGATGATGATTATGTGCACTTCAATTCTACTGAAGGCTCCAACTCTCGCAATGAATTTGTATCACGAAATGAACCTGATTGTGAAGGGCCAAATGGTCGAAAGGAAGATGTACAAGAAGGCATAAACTCAGGGGGAGACCAGCCTATCCAAAGCCAGATAGTTAATAATTTGGGACATGACCGAAGAATGAAATCTAGACCTAAGCATCTGGATATTTTGAAACAAGGTATATTGGTATTACAGACCATCAATACCACACGCCAAGCTCAGAAATATCAACGGTACATTCTCTCTCAAATTTTGTCTCTTATAAAACGCTTCTCTAATACTCACAAAGCCTTTCTAATAGCCATCACAAAAGGTGAAGAGCCAAAGTTCTTATATCTGGCAGTGAAACACCCCGACTGGAGAAAAACAAAGAAAAGAGAAGTGGCAGCTCTCGAGGATAATCATACTTGGACTCTTGAACAATTGCCCCCGGGGGAAAGAGCCATCGACTCTAAGTGGGTGTATAAAATAAAATACAAACCCAATGGTGACATTGAAAGATATAAAGCCGACTTGTGGTGAAGGGATTCACACAAATAAAAGGAGTTGATTTTCACGAAACATTCGCACCCGTCGCAAAACTTGTCACAGTGCGCACCATGTTTGTCGTTGCGGCTAAAAGAGGATGGTTTGTTCATCAGCTGGACGTACATAATGCTTTCTCCATGGAGACTTAAAGTAGGAAGTATACATGAAGATTCCTCATGAATATATAACATTGTTCTTTTCGAAAATTTATTTAACTGGCTTCCCAATTAAATTTTAAGCTTAAATTTTGTGAGCATAATCCAAACTTCATGAAGAACATTCTTACGGAAAAATGATCAAAAACTTCTCCCGAGAATGCCCTTAAATGGCGGATTCTGCACGACGGTTCCAGTTAAGAGCTCCTTATATGCGTTGTCCTCTATATACTTAGTATATAGTATCTATGTATATCGGGGTCTTGTACAAGTGTAATGTTAATTTTAGAAAAAACGATTAGAAGTATGTATGACTATAAGACATGGGGATTTCTAAAATTGAATTAATTCCCTTTTGGTCCTACGAGTTTTATTTCAATTTCACATTTAGTTTACATCTTTCACTTTGTCTACTTTTATTACATAAAAATTAATTCTTGATCATTCATGATCCTTGAGTCCTTCCATCTAATTTTTTAAAGTCTTTCTCGTGATTTTAAGAATCCAAAATATCCACAAAAGGATCACATGTGGACTAAAAGTAAAAGTTATGTGCTAAATGTGGTCAAAGATTGGATCAGAATTAGAGTAATACTTATAAGAAAAAAAATGGAATTTAATCTCTAAAATATGACTAAACAAGTTTTCATTCCTATGTTAAGAATTTGTAAATATTTTAGTCACTTACTGCTGGTAAATATTCCTTAACTTTTTTTTGCGAGAAATATTCCTTAACTTTATTCCATTGTAAAGTTCTGAATTATAATTTCTTTTGTAATTTTCATTGAGTCGATTAGATATATATCAATAATCAAAGTCGACAAACAAAGCAAAACTTTTGCAAGTATATATAAGGCTCAAACCGTTCCATATTATTATCATTAAGAATCAAATTACAACAATACGTGTACAAAAGATAAAGTGTACGCCGGACTGGGGGTAACACAACTAATAAAGGGCGGCATCCCAAACGGGACCATAATTCCGGGCTTTCCGGCTTCTTTTATTTCCGTACATATATATGCAGAAATTGTTAAAAACATTGTAAACGCTCAAATATAGATAGATTGACTATGACAGTGACAAGGAACGATGAAAACCACCTCCAATCCCATCAGCTAGCTCATTTAATACTGCATCAAGCACCATACCAATTAAACAAATTAGGCTCACTTATCATTTTAAATATAATCATATATACTTTGTTCATAAAATACAAATTATTTAATAGTACTAAAAGAGTAAAAGAATAACTTGCATAAAAACTTACTATACGAAATAATAATTTTGGGAATAATGGCTTACCCTATTGGGTGCCTTAGCCTTATATTTATAATAAAACAGAGTTCTGAAGAATTACAAAGTAATCCCTAAATAGTACATTATTACACCCCCTCAATTTGTGCAGGGGAAATCATGTGCAAATTGGAACGTAAAAACTCAAAACGCTGACTAGATAAATTCTTGGTGAAGATATCAGCTAATTGCAACTGTGTAGGAATGTGTTTCACCACAAGATCTCCATGTGCTACTCGCTCTCGAACAAAATGATAATCAATCTTAATGTGTTTACTCCGATCATGCTGTATAGGATTTACGGCCAGGTAAGAAGCTGAGACATTATCACAAAGAAGCTGGACCGCAGCAGAAATAAAAATACCCATATCTGCCAGGAGGGAGCGGATAAAAAGTGTGTCCTGAACAGTGTATGCAATGGCCCTGTATTCGGCCTCAGTGGAAGACTTGGAGACTGTTGGTTGTTTCTTGGATCTCCATGAGACTAAATTGGATCCCAGGAAAACGGCATAACGAGTAGTGGACCGCGAGCTGTCAGGACAACCTGCCCAATCGGCGTCAGAGTACGCCGTAACAACGGAAATATTTTTATCTGCTCGTAGCCATAAACCATGAGTGCTAGTACCCTGCAGATACCTGTAAATTCTCTTAACGGCAAAAAGGTGAGTAGTACGTGGAGCATGCATAAACTGAGACACAAGGTGTACAGCATAAGTAATATCAGGTCTAGTAATGGTTAGATACTGAAGAGCACCTACCATACTGCGATACTCAGTAATATCAGATAATAGTTCTCCATCTGTGAGAGAAAGTGTAGTGCGTGAAGGTAGGGGAGTACGAACAGGTTTGACAGTATGAAGATGAAAACGTCGCAGGAGATCAGATATGTATTTTGCCTGAGATAAGAATAAGCCTGTAGGTGTACGCTTAGCCTGAATACCCAAAAAATAATGAACATCCCCTAAATCTTTCATTGCAAACTGATGAGATAGAGTATTTATGACAGAGGAAACAAATTGAGTAGAAGAGCCAGTAATAAGAATGTCATCCACATATAAAAGAATATATACAACCTGAGACTTAGTGCGATAAATAAACATGGATGAATCAGACCTGCTCTGTGTGAAGCCACGACTCAACAAAAAACCACTGAATCGATGAAACCAAGCCCGAGGGGCTTGTTTCAAACCATAAAGAGCCTTACGAAGGCGACACACATGATTAGGATAGGAAGGATGAACGAAACCTTGAGGTTGGCGCATGTAAACCTCCTCAGTCAAAACACCATGCAAAAAGGCATTTTTCACATCTAACTGACGAACAGACCAGCCTAAAGAAATGGCAACAGATAACACAAGACGAACAGTGGTAGGCTTAACAACAGGACTAAAAGTTTCAGTAAAATCAACACCAGCCTGTTGTTTAAAACCTTGAGCCACTAAACGAGCTTTATGCCGCTCAACAGATCCATCAGAACAATATTTTGTCTTATAAATCCACTTACAACAACCCACATTTTTAGTAGAGTCCCAAGGTACCAAATCCCATGTCTTATTATTAATCAAAGCATTAAATTCATCCGCCATGGCAGCCCGCCAAATAAAACTTTTATTTGCCTGTGTAAAACAAGTAGGATCATCCGGGGGAGATAAGACACTCAAGGTAAAAATATTTTTGGGTTTGAAAATGTCATCCTTTGCGCGTGTACGCATCGGATGAACATTCATTGGGGCAGGGGGGTGGAGTGTGTCGAGACCGAGGACTAGGAAGGGATGGGGTTACTGGAACTAGATGGGGAGATTATGGGAGCTCCTATGGGTGAGTTGTTGGAGTTATTTGGGTGAGTGGGAAGGAACTGATTGACTGGAGGTGTGGCCGAACTGCTAGGAGATGAAGGTAAGCTGCTGGGAAGATTGGCAGTAGGTGTTCCGCACGTGGAGGAGTGTTGTGGGGTAGTGCAGGCCGAGGGTAAGGACTGCTTGGGGGTGCAGCTGATGTCTGGGAAGGTAATTTGTGAAGGTGACATACGGTGTGGGTTGGATGGGGGACGAAAAACATCAGAGACAGAGGAGGAAAGCCAAGAGGAAGGGATGGTTGATGTCGGGGAAGAAGATGTGGTTATTAAAGAATTATATGGAAAATTATTTTCATGAAATATCACATCTCGACTGACATAAACCCGGCCTGTGGAAGGAGAGAAGCAACGATACCCTTTATAACCCGGAGCATAACCAAGAAAGACACAATGCGTAGAACGTGGTGTTAGTTTATTGTGAGAGGCCGCAATAAAATTTGGAAAACATGAGCAACCAAAGACACGCATAAAATTATAATCAGGCAATTTATTAAAAAGTTTTTGATATGGAGAAACTCCATGCAAAACTGGGGTAGGTAAACGATTAACAATAAATGTGGCTGTGTAAAGAGCATCAACCCAAAAATGACTATGAATAGACGCATCAATCAATAATATCCTAGTTAATTCAAGTAAATGTTTATGTTTTCGTTCAGCCACCTCATTTTGAGCAGGAGTATGAGGACAAGATTTTCTAAATAAAATGCCTGAATTTAAAAAATGCGTGGTAAACAAGGTATTATCAAATTCACCCCCACCATCGCTTTGAAAAATTTTGATTTTAGTATTCAAAAGATTTTCAACAAGTTTTTGAAAATTAATAAAATGTGTAAAGACTTCAGATTTCCTACGCATGGGGTAAACCCAGGTATATCGAGAGAAATCATCAATAAATGACACATAATATTTAAAACCCAGATTAGAAACAACTGGTGACTGCCAAACATCAGAGTGAATAATTTCTAAAGGTGCAGAGGTATCATGAATAACATCAGAAAACGGA
This sequence comes from Cuscuta epithymum, assembly GCA_945859915.1. Lineage (NCBI taxonomy): Eukaryota > Viridiplantae > Streptophyta > Magnoliopsida > Solanales > Convolvulaceae > Cuscuta > Cuscuta epithymum. The sequence continues at coordinate 6,765 of CAMAPF010000948.1, read as the reverse complement.
AGTCTGTGGGATTTACCCAACTTACATGAAACACAATCATGAGTAAAAGATGAAGAAGTACTAATTAACTTATTTTGCCTAAGAGTACAAATAATCCTATCACCACAATGTCCTAAACGCTTGTGCCATACGGGACCAGGTACAACTCGGGCTTGAAAGGCAGTAAAAGGGTAGACATGATCTTTATTAGTGGCCTGAAGAAGAAGCTCCCCCGTTTGATTGTCCTTAACAGAAAAAGAATTTTTATCAAAAATAACTTTACAGGCATTATCCGCACACAACTTTTGTATAGATAGTAAATTGTATTTAATGTGTGGGACATGATAAATTGAATTGAGATGTAGCAGGCGACCAGATGTGATTAATTTAACGTGACCAATATTAGAAATAGGTAATTTAGTACCATTAGCGACACATACTTGATTCGGGCCAGTATAAGTAAATTTAGAAGATAAAATACCTTCATGCGGAGTCATGTGCGCGGAAGCTCCAGAATCAGGATACCAGACCGAATCATGCGTCTCACCAGTAGGAAGAGCCGCAAGAGCAGAAGTATGTTGCGAAGTGAAACGAGAGCAGGTGATGGCGGAGTGACCTGGAGAGAAGCAAAGCTGACAGATAACTGGCGGAGCCGGAGAGGGATAGGAATTCTCAACAGACGGAAAACCTGCACTAACATCATAAGTACCACAAGCAGGAAAGTGATTAGTAAAACCAAAACCAGATGTAACATTACTAAATACCGAACCTGTGCCACCAGAATATGAAGGTCCACGTGGAGGAGTCGGCTGGGCGTAGGGAACCCCATACGCCGGATATCCTCCAAACGGCTGCTGATAGTGCTGATGTTGGCCACGTCCACCCCGACCACGGCCACCCCAAGGTCTGCCTCCTCGGTTGTCGCGACTGCCATGTGCTCGAGGTGCACCGTACCCACCTTGTGCTCGAGGAGCAGGCCCACGGCCTGGAGCTTGTTGTCCTGCCGCGAAGGCCTGATGGACAGTGGACTGATCCTGAGATGGACTGGTAGTAGACCGATTCTCCTGTGCTTGAAGGATCGGCCGCAGAGATTCAAGTGTAGCATTCCCAGGAAAATAAGATATAGTCGAGATAAGATGTTCATAATCACGACCCAACCCCAAAATAGCATATTCCATCAAATCACGGTTGCTAACAGGGGAATTAATCATAGCAAGAGCATCAGCAATCAACTTAATTTCCAACAAATATTGATCAATGGTCTGTGACTCTTTCTTTTTAATATGGGGCAATGACCTCTTAAGTTCAACAGACCGAGCAAAACAGGCAGACATAAACCGCGATTCAAGACGCTCCCAGATAAGATAAGAATTTTTCAAGTCATAAACCTCCATCAAAATATCTCTAGCCAAAGTAGCAAAAATCCAAGACCTAACCGTCTGGTCTATTTTCAACCAGTGGTGGTAGTCCGGATCCGTGACAAGCGGTACCCGAATTGAGCAATCTAGGATCCCAAGAAGACTGTGAGACACTAAGAAGGACTCAAATTGGGTACGCCACGGTAAATAATCCTCAACAGCAGACAACCGGGTAGTAACAATATTGGTTACATTGGGCGTAGAGAATGCCAATTGAGAAGACAAAGAAGATAAGGAACCTGGCAGATCGTAATTTTGGGACGCAAGCAGATTCTGGGCGTGCGGTTGATGTTGGAAATCCGGCTGATGAGTGAAGGTGGGTCCAGCGTATCTCATGGTGGGGGATGAACCGATGTCTGGAGGAGGGTTGAGGACCGGCGGCGGAGGAATACTGGCAGTGGGAGTCCAGGAAAACGGAGGCGGCATACCAAAGAATCTATATGAATCAATGGGCTGAGATTCCAAGCGCTGCCGAAGAGTTGGAACGAGCGGTGATCTCGGTTGGGTAAGACCATACATCGGTGCTGAAAAAGTCATTGAGGATGCAGGGGCTGAGACCGCGCTGCTGGAACCGACCTCGAACGAAGAGCTTGTGCCGATGTTGGATGAAGGCAGTTCCGATGGAATGGGCGCCTGGGAATTCATAACTGCGGTGGTCTGTGGCTGCACCTGCGGAGAAGAGGGCGCCTGGGAATGCATGACGGCGGTGGTAGGAGCGCCGATATTGGTTGAGCGTGAAAGAAAAAAATAAAACCTAGGCGTCTGATACCATATACGAAATAATATTTTTGGGAATAATGGCTTACCCTATTGGGTGCCTTAGCCTTATATTTATAATAAAACAGAGTTCTGAAGAATTACAAAGTAATCCCTAAATAGTACATTATTATGAATGATATTTCAGACGCCTCGTATAGTATGAATGTGTTGAACTGCGGTTGACTATTCGTACTATACGGCGGGTTGTTGACGTGTCCGGTAGGTCCGGGACGTGACACCGATCCCTTTTCTTTTAATTAAGTTTAGGGAGATTTACCCAAATAGGAGTAGATAAGCCTTAATGGTCCTGTAGAGGGATTTCAACCTTTTGGGTTGAGGAAAAACACTTGACATTTTTTTTGCAACCCTTTTACACGCTTTTATTCCTTCTTCCATAGTAGTTTAATTTACTTTTCAATCATAAAACCATCTTTCTTTGACTATAATATGATATTATTTCTTGGCAAATATTAAAACAAAACTATATATACCTCTCTATGGGCTAATCTAGGATGCCAACCTAGGCCAGTTGATCCACTTCAAATTTAAAAATGACTTAATTTTGAAATAGCAAATTACGGATAAAAAATTCCAATATTATTCTTAGAGGTTTAGGCTAACCGCAATCCTCTCCGTCAATGAATCAAATCTGTTATCATTTTATACGTATTCAATTAGTCAATTCAGTTTTTTCCATAAGATCAGTTGTAGAGGCTTAGGGCTGATTGCTGGCATGGGAACTCGCACATGCAGTTGTTGAGTCTTTTGGTTTCGAATTTTATTGTTTGAGCTTAGCAATAATAATTAGCATATGTCCTTTACGATCGTTGGCTATTTTCGTGATAATCTGAGAGCTAAATTTGTGTCCACAACCTCGTATTAATTCACTCTTGAAAGAGACGTTTTTCGTGAGATTCTTTGTCCAAGAGCATGTTCATTACGTACCGTGGCTCTCTTATTGCTTTTTACTTCCTCCGTTCTTTTTTAGTTGCAACGGTCAACATTTCACACTTGCCAACGCACATCTTTGACCGTAATTATATCTTAATCCCTATTACTAAAAAATATTTAAAAATTAGATTTTGAAAATTTGTAATGAGATGAAATGAAAAATATAATTTTAAAAAAATAATTTTCATAAAATAATAATATAAAATGTAGTCAAAGTAGAACATGTGAATAGTGTAAAATTCAACATGTTGCGATTAAAAAGAGACGGAGGATAGTATATACTACGTATCAGCTACGGGTCAACTTAGGTTATGACAAAATCATGACCTCTGTTCCATTTTTTGGAATTTTTTTATATGTCTCAAATGGCTTGGAAAATTTTATACTTTTGATAGAATCAAATAAATTATTTTTTGCGAATAAAAAATAATTACTCATATCTTATACGGAGTACTCCGTATCGATCATATCTTATACTATCGTATGTATTTTATATATCTATATATGCTTTAGTTTTATTTGGAATAATTTCTTTCCATTTTAATCAAGTTTTGGACCAAATTAAAGGATAAAATATACTGTACAACCGGTTGTACCACGTGCTTGGTACAGCCGGGTATTTTTGTAATATTTTGGTGAATCAAGGGTTATTATTGGGGCAAGCTGTGTTTTCTATTCGATGAAGTTTTGCCGGACATCTGTTGTGGACATCTTCATCTTGTTGCTACCTTCTTACAGGAGAGTTACGTTGGAGAAGAAGATTGGGGTGATGCGTCTGATAGACCAATTATATATTGATGTACTTCGTATTTGGGAATTCTCCCTCTTTCTTGACCACCCCTAAAATTAGGAATTCTTCTGCTTTGTTTGACTATTGCTAGTATCTAGAACCCAGCTGGGAAGAGAAGTGCGTAATTGAGCTGGTTATTCTTGAATAGAAGAAGGGGGAGGGATATGTCATTGGCCGATTGTGCATCTTCATCTTGTCGTGGACAGCTTTTATTTTTTTTGGTGTTCTGTAAACACGAGGATTTGGGCTACGCTAGACAGGGGCTGGATCGTTGGGTAACAAGAAAAGCCGGATTGGACTAATTGCTATTTGGGATTACATGTTTTTTGCTGATTACTGCAATTTCGTTTGTGGATGGTGCTTCTTTATTTATGTTATACTCATATGAATTAACATTTGAGCATATTAAGGATTTTTGAATTTTTCGATACTCATTTCATAAATTGTGTATGCTCATTTAATATTGATGTAATACTCATTTTAAAATATCATATTCATGCATATTGGTGTAATGCTCATTTTAAATTTTCTGATGCTCATTTTGTAAGCTATGTATGCTCATTTAATAATTGAGCATACTAAAGATTTTAAATGATTTTTTTGAATTTTTTGATGCCCATTTAGTAAGTTATGTATGTTCATTTGGTGTTGGTGTATAGCTCATTTTAAAATGTCATATTCATTCATATTTCAAAAGTATAATATTACACTAGATTCGCATATTGGATTCATACGGGTTCATTATAAACATTTTAGAAAGTAAAAAAAAAAAGTGAATTACAAGTACAAGATATGAAGCAAAGATCACGATGTTCAATACTTGACTTTTAATACTCAGTGAAATAAGTCACGATGCTCACTCAGTGAAATGATTTTTTTTTTAATTATCGGTGCTCATTTCATAAGTTATGTAGACTCATTTGTTGTTGATGCAATACTCATTTTATGCCCATGTTATGCTCATTTTTAAATTGTCATAACAATTTAAAAATGCATTATGACAAATTAAAAATGAGCATAACATGGGCGTTGTTTTGAATTCATAGGAATTGATTATAGATATAATTTAATGAGTTTTATAATAAAAAAATAAGAAAAAGAAAATAAATTACAATATACGAAGTATGGAGTTGATGTTAGAATACTCATTATTTAACTCTTAATGCTCAGTAGAATACATTTGATGTTCATTAAAAGTTTATTAATGTTCATCTAACGAAAATCGCGATTTCACTGAAATTACGAAAATGCCACCGTTTTTTAGTTGTGATATCAACTTTCTTGTAATAGCACGGTGCTCATTATTGGAGGCTTAATACTCATTAAAAGTGGACTATTGCTCATTAACAGTAGACTAATGCTCATTCAGCAGAAATCGCGATTTTCACATTTATTACAAAAATGCCACCGAATTATTTTGCTATTTTTCCCTTTGGCCTGTTATTGGGCCGGCTGTACGGTGCTCACCGTACAGCCGGTTGTATAATATACGTACTCAAATTAAAGTCGCTGATTGTTTATTAACATTGAGGATTTGAGGCATTCGAGTAACTAGAAAAATTATACACAACGTTTTTTACATATTAAATATATTAAATATATTACCTGGCCTCTGTTCCAAATTGGTTTGCAAATTTGATTTTTCCTGGTCAAACAGTTTCATTTTATTTGCTTAATTAGGATGTCATTTTTAATTATATTGTAATTTGGAGTTTGCAACTTTAATTTGAAGAGATTTTAATATAGTTTAGTAATATGTAAATTTTAATTATTAAAAATTGAGTTAATTATCGATAGGAAGAATTCACTTTTATTATTGATTGATCAAAAAATGTTGATCGACTTTACAAATGGAGGGAGTAGGTTTCTTACAAATTTATGTTTTTGCATGTTTGTGAGCAGTGTTCATATCAGCGTGGCATGATGGGATTGGTGACATTTGGTGTCAAGCCAGGCCAGCCTCATTTTTGGCCAAATTATAGTTTACACTTATGTTAATTTGTTATGGTTAATATTAATGATATAAAATCATCATAAAGCGCAAAAAATTGTACTCTTTGATTATCTAACTAACGGTTTAAACTAATAATTGATATATCATAATGAACAAAATAAGAGTTTGATCATGAATTTTGTTTTTGATTAAAATGAAGTTGGTTTGATAAGATTGATAAAAATACGTATTTGGGATGTTGGGAGTTTTGAGACAAATGTCGGACTATATGTGTGAAATAATGGGGAAAGGTACTCCAATAGGAGTCCTGGGCAGGTATATTTATGATAAATAAGAGTTGCCAAAAATTAAACACACGGATTCCTAATTTATATTAACTATTACACCCCTCAAGTTGTGCGGGGAAAAACAACGCGCAGTTGTCCTTTAAAAAATTAAACTGCTGACTACAACAAACTTTTAGTAAAGATATCCGCAAGGTGCAAATGTCTAGGAACATATTTCACCAATAGATCACCATGAGCAACTCTCTCACGAACAAAGTGATAATCAATCTGGATATGCTTGCTGCGAGCATGCTGAACAGGATTAGCAGTCAAATAAGAAGCAAAGATATTATCAAAAAATAGTTGCACAGGGTCACGGACAGGATAACCCGAGCTCAAATAGGATTGAATGAATGTGTAGTGTGTCCTGAACTGTATATGATATAGCTCGATATTCAGCCTCTGTAGAAGATTTGGACATTGTAGGCTGCTTCTTGGACTTCCAAGACACAAGGTTAGGACCCAAGAAGATAGCAAAACCTGTAGTAGAACGGGAAGTATCCGGACAGCCTGCCCAGTCAGCATCAGAATAAGCCAAAATGCACAGGGGACGTGCAGATTGCTGAAGCCACAACCCAATGATCAATG